>CM057832.1:40510154-42910154 GCA_030068075.1 Paguma larvata | reverse complement strand
TTTAGAGAAGTGATGTGACTTATGACTGATCATGATGTCCGCCTGCTATGCAGTGATTCGTGGATGGAAGAGCTCGCAGCAATGCACTTTCCATAATTATTTATAGTTACTAAACCATGGGAACTACAATTTGGACCTTCTTCTTTGGAGAAGTGTGTTATTTAATTCAACCAGGGTATGGTAACTCAAATATGTACATATTGAAATTATGAAGAGGACTGTTTTTGATTAACCGCTTAAAAAATACATGATTTTTTAAAAGATGTGTGCCATTTTGCTCTTCATGATTACCATGCTAGAGTCTGCATATTTGCACAATAAAGATATACATTAAGATTTAGCAATTGAAAAAAAAATGCTGTGTAACTTTTTGTAAAGTATTTAGCAGAAATATGTATAGCATCCCTAACCTCAGTTCTAAATCTTCAGAAAGGGGTGTGTTATTCTGGCAGGCCTAAGACCTTCTCAGCAGTCTCTGGAACTCTGCAATCACTTTAAGGGGCAGCAATTAACCACCATAAAATTCTCTGGAACTTAATCCTTTTCTGACATAATTCCTTCTAAGCCCATGGATCTGCATCCTTTTTCTGAGATAGTAATTATTAACAAACATTCATTGATTTCCCCACTCCACACACTTTTTTTATGTAGTCTATCTGTGTTGGACACTATACATTCATTATTTTGAACCTTAATACTGCTGCAAGGTAGGCATTAAGTAGTATCTGTAATTTACAGATAAGAAAATAAAGGCCCAGAATCATCGGGTAATTTGCCCAAAGTTACACACACATCTCTCTGGCCTCCAAATCTGGGATCTCCTCTCTAAGAGTACTCCTCTGTCCCACTTGGGGAAGTCTTACAAGGGCTGCATGGAGATAAACCAACAGATGGATCCTACCTGGAAGACAGAAGGGATTAAAACCTTCTCATTTGTGAATCAAGAAGCATGGTTAATGTCTGCCCCATAGTACATGGAAGACTAAACAGCAGTTTGTTTCTTCCAGATTCTAGCTGTTGATCAGTGATATAAAAGTAATCTAAATGTGACTATATCCTCTCTTCCTCACCTCCTTAACTTGTACTGAATATAACTGAGGGATTAAAATATTTTCAGAATTTTTATATCCCAGATATTCTACAGAAATGAGCTCATGGAGTTTTATATAAGTACAAAGGCATTCTATTTACAGTAGCTTATTTGTTTCATTTCTATGTTTAAGACCATTGCTCATCTTTCTGTGACTGATCAACCTGTTCATAAAAGAAAGATCTAAGTTAAAATTGCAAAATTATCTTGAAATCTAATATATCCTGAAAAAGGACTATCAAAAGAATATAACTCATAACTGTACCATATGACATTGCCTTCCAATTTTCAGTGAAATATAAAATTTACTTTTAATTTTGAAATACAACAGATTGTATCTTTTTAATTACCACAATAAATGTGGAAGTAAGGAGCTGCATTTGAATTTTTTACTAAATGTCTCCAAAAACCAATTAAAAGGAGTGAGGCTGTTATGTGGGTAAGTCTTAAAGTGGGTGTATGAGATACGTGAAGCTTGCCTCGCTGTATTTTGAAAATGTTGGAGCTATAAAGCTGGAGAACTATGCTTTGGCAGTTGATGAATGCTGTGATAAGGCAAAATGAAACATAAATATTAATTATTCTTTTCTCTACAATTCCTTTACAGTTCGATCTCTGCTAATATACACTTCAACTTCTTGAATGTTACCTGTAAGCTCATCAGCAACTATCCCCTTCTTTACCTTTCCCCTTCCTGTTTTCAGGATGTCATTCTTCTTGTCTGCAGTTAAACCTTTAACCCATGCCCTGAATATTATCCTCTAACTTTCTTCTTGGCCCTGTACACTGCAGTCATCTTTTCATTTAATTCAGTCACACTCACTCTTAATCTAGATTCTGCTCCCATTACCCCCACTGAAATTACTCTAGAAAAACCATCAGGAATTTCCAAAATTCTAAATACTTAGTAATGTATTTCAAACCCTATTTTTCTGGACCTAGTCATGACCCTTTGAAAGGATCTTTGAAAGGCTGTCTTTTGTTACTATGATGTGTCTTGTCATTCCTTTCAACCTCCTTCCTATTTTTTCCCCAGACTTCTGTGTGTTGGTGTCCTTGACTGCCTTTTGTTCCTACTCTACACAAACTTCTAAGTTATCTTATCCTTACCTATTCCTTAATCTGATGGAAATCCCACTTATACTCTGTCCAGAACTCTCTCATAAGCTCCAAATTGTAATCTTAAAATGTCTCTTGTACTTCACCAGCTAATTTCCTCTCTTCCCTCCAAAGCTGTTCTTCCTCAGGTCTCTCTTTGTCTTCGTTAATAGTACCAGTATGAAACCCAGTCCCCCAGTTAGTAATGCCAAAGCATTCTCCTGAACTCCTCCCTTTCTTCATCTCTCACATCTAGTCAGTTACTGACATCTGTTGATTCTACCACCTAACTGTTTCTCAGATCTGCTTCCTCCTCTCTGGATCCATTTCCAATGACCACACGGGGCCCTTATTATTTTGGGTCAATTGCCGGAATGGCATTGACCCTCATCCTCTTTCTCCCCTAAATCAACTTCACACTGCCAATGGAATGATTTTTTTTTAATTTTTTCAACATTTTTAATTATTTTTGAGAGACATAGAGAGACAGAGTATGATCAGGAGAGAGGCAGAGGGAGAGAGAGAGAGAGAGAGAGAGACACAGAATCTGATGCAGGCTCCAGGCTCTGAGCTGTCAGCCCAGATCCTGGCTCGGGGCTGGAACCCATGATCCGTGAGATCATGACCTGAGTGGAGGTGGGATGCTTAACCAACTGGGCCACCTCACAGAATGAGTTTTTTAAAAACACAAACATTTTTGTGTTGAAAATTCACTAACTGCTCTCAATTACACTTGGGATAAATTGCGATTTCTTCACCTGATTAGACCAGGTTCTTTTTATATCCTGCCTGTTTTCCAGATTATTCTCTTTCTGTGGAGATAACCCTTAGTTCATACTTTTCAGCATTATCTCAAAATAAGATGAGAAAATAAAGTCCCGGGGTCACTGGGTAGGTATTTGGGAGCTGCTCTTCCTATCCTCCTGTGAGCATTCTCTCCATCGGTCACGCTAACTTACTGGCAAGTCTTCAAAATTGTGCTGCTCTCACATGTTTCTGTCATTTCAACAAAGCCTTCCTCCACTGCAAGTGTGTACCTCACACATTCACTTCACTATCTTCCGGAGAAAGCTGCGGTGTGGGACACCTGGGTGGCTCAGTTGGTTAAGCAGCTGACTCTAGGTTTTGACTCAGGTCATACCTCACAGTTCATGAGTTTGAGCCCCACATCAGGCTCTGCAGTGACAACACAATATCCTGTTTGGAATCCTCTGTCTCCCTCTCTCTCTGCTCCTCCCCTGCTCATGTTTTCTCAAAAACAAATAAACATTAAAAGAAAAGAGATAGCTAAGCATAACCCCTTCTCTCAATCATTTCCTAATGTCCTAGTGATGATATAACACACCTTCCTTGTGATTCTTCCTACTTCAGTAACATTTAAACATTCCCCTGGTGTTAGCAGTCATCCTGTCTTTATGATGAGCCTCAGTTTTCGGTCCCATGCTTAGGCATTATGTGTACCCTACCTCTTCACCACCTGTGCTGTGCAGACTGTTAGAAATTTGAGAGGGCCTTGGTTCTATTTGCTTTAATACATGCAAAGGCAGAGAAAATTACTGATTTTTCTCATTTGTAAAATGAAAACGTGGGCCTACATGATCACTCAAATCCATTCTGTGACACTGTTAGTATGACTTCTCTGTCTTTCTGTAAAGTTCTGTACATGTTCTTAGAATGTACAACTATTCCAGGGCCTGAAATATGGTGCACTTGGGTTAAGTTTCATTTCTCCAAGACACATAGGTATTAATTAATTTTACTGCTGTGCTGTATATGCATGGGTATGCATAACCGAGTTTATGCATTTTCACAGACAGACAAGTCAAATAGAGGTAAAATATATAAAAAAAAGAGAATTCCAAATGATTGGTATGTATGTGAGGCTGTATATCTGGCACTCAAATAACGGGTGGGTTCAGTCAATTAAATGAAACTATAGGCTGGTTTGGCAGGGGAAGAAAAAGTAAAACTTGAACATTTCAATTTAGTCATTTCACTAAGTGAAATCATTCTTCACTAAATTATTTAGTGACCAAATTAAATAAAATTGTCTATGCCCTCAAAACTCATGGCATCATATGTATATATTTTATATAGTAGTTGAGAGTCTTAAAAGTCACAAAAATATTTAATTTTGAATGAATAGGTCCAGAGATTAATAAACATGTATATTTCCTTCTAGGCTGTCACATTCAGATACCCCAGATCTTAAAAGAGGCAGGGATCTAGAAAAGAAATCCAGTTTAGAAATAAAAACTGTTAACTTGACTTGAGTTCCCTTGTTATTATGCTATGTATCATGTTCAAACATAAATAAGTTTCTCAAAATCAAATTTGATAGGCACTCTGTTTATAGGTTTGCCTAGTCTGGGTGGCAGGTTCTTGATTCTGATGGAAAAGAGATGTCTACTTCCAGATCTAAATACATAGCAATAGGATATTAACTCAAGGCATATAAAGTTTGAACTGACAATATGTAATTATAAAAATATAATATTTACTTGCTGATTTAGATAGGTATTTTCCTTTATCTTAACAGGAGTTATAGAAAATCACACAGCTACATAAAAATGGCATAGTTAAATGCATTTATAATTAGGAAAATGGGACCAAGAATAAGTAAGAACCAACCCAAAGACAGGGATATATTGAAAATGCAAAATCTAGGCAATGAGGTTCTGCATACTTTGTCAAAGATAAAAAAAATAGTTACGAGTTCTCTAGAAGCAGCAGAAGAAAATAAAATCAATAACACAGGTCACAGCATGTAACACGTATGGTTTTCCTATATGATAAAAAAAATTATCAAAAACATACTTATAGTAAATACAGTGGTGAATATTATGGAACTGCTTTTAATATGTTTTCAATCTAGTCTGATATTCTTATGCCAATGTTATAATCAGTTCAGTAGAGATAGCAATTTAATGTGGTCTCTGTATGTATATCTTTCTATTTCTCTTCACACAAGGATACATTTTAGAGGAGAGACCGCAAAACAAAATGCATAAAATTCAGTAAGTGTCAGGCAAATAAGGAGAATTAGGGTAAGACAAGTGGGATTGCAAGTTCTGTTAGAGCAGGTCCACACTAGAGGAATTTAAGTGCTATTCAGAAAATACCAAACTGTGTAGACCCAACAAAGGAGGTACAGACCAGTTTTGCCCAGTAGTTTGCAAATTCTGTTTTGGAGAATGAAGATTAATGGATAGGTCATATATCCTTCAAAAACGCTGCATAATAATGCTAGCCTCAGTCAATCTTTGAAAGCGACTGAAAATTAGTAGGGTCAAGGCTGTACCTTCTGGCAGCTATCTGAAGCCTCCCTAGTGAATGTTACCAGTAAAAGAGAGCACTATGCATTATCAAACAGATTAACTGGGGTAAAAGTGATATTTACCTAATATTATCTCAATTACCAATAATTGAGAGGAAAAAAAATAAACATAAACCTGAATAAAAGAGATCTCTGGTAGAAGTGTTGAAATTCTCCTTAGAATCTGATTTTGGATATTTTAGACATAATTAAATGGACACCTAAAAATGAAAAAAACAAAACAAAACAACGTAGCTATGATAGGAAATAAGAGAAAGAGTCCTAGATAGACCAGAAATGTGATGATTCTCAAAAAAGAGAGAAAATAGATGGATTCGTATAAGGGAAAACATTTTTTTAGTTAAAACTTAGAATACCAACCATAAGGGAAAAGCCCAGACACAAGTTTCAAGGTTGTCTGAGTTCGAATTCTAACTCTCTTCCTTCTCACTGTATGACCTTTAACAAGTTACAGTACTTTTCTGTGCCTCAATAATTTTCACCTGTAAAATTGTGGTAAAAATAGGAGCTACCATCAGGGTTGCTATGAGGATTAAATGCATATGTGAGGTGCTCAGAAGAGTGTCAAGTATGACAGCACTCACAAAACAGTACCATATATCTACCAGCATCCAGTTAACAACATGAACCCCAGAATAAATCTGTTCTGCTTTGTCCAAAAAATGAAAAGAAAAGGACAAATCTGGTGGACAAGGGGCTTCAAGGGAGGATATAGGGACCAATTTTGATTTTCTCCCTTAATTTTTTAAGAACTGTCTTTACCTATTGTCGAGCAAACTTGTAGTCACAGATGCTATATTTTCAATAATAAACCCCACCAACATGCTCCGTCCCCTTCCCGTGGAATCATTAGATGAACCAAGCAGCAGCAGGCATTCACTCTTTGTTTCCTAGTCAGTAGCTGTTACATGTGGTCCTTGAATTTAAGCATTTGGTTCTTGTTCATTGTTACTTAGTAAAACTAGCAGTGTACCTGATTATATTCCAATGATTTAGCAATTTTCCTTTCCACAAATTCTTAATTAGAATATCAAGGACTTCCAGTTACTTTATAAGTAAATCATGATCAAATGATGACTTTTTACCAAGATACACAGGATCTTTTAGCTAAAGACATTCATTAAGATCCCCAAGAGAATAAAAATGTATTAAAGAGAAAGCTGCGATTTTGTTAGCAAATCACTGGTTGGTTGGTTGGTCAGTTAGTTGGTTGGTTGGTTATTTATTTATTTATATATTTATTTATTTCTATGATTTTTCTCATGGAGGCAAATAACTTATCTTGGATTGAAATAAGCCAACAAGTCTAACCCTGGCTAAGTAGTAAAGGACAATTCAAGGGACTTCTAGGTTCTTACTCAGTATTATAGACCAAGAGTCCCCATCTTCTTTTAAATTGCTTCTTCTCTTTATGACCTAACCCAAGAAATCCTCAGTCACAGAACCTCTTCCTTTAAGAACATAAACATAAACAAAGAGTTTCCAAACTGAAGTTATCTCTTCAACTATCTCCTGCATAGATCCGTCTATCTACCTATTTCTTCATAAATAATCTAGTCAGAAACCATCAAATATCTACAACTTTTAACAGTTTCTCTCTTGATCCAGTAGTAAAGGACTGTCGACCATCACCCACTTTCAAACTTTAGGGTCTTCTGCTGAAGGTCTTGAGGTCTTTGTTGATCCTTAGTGTATCAAAGCTAAAAAATCTTCACTACTTACTGGAAATATGTAGTATTTCTCAATGAGGCGGCTTACATACTATGAGGTACTGTATTGTTTTTTTTTTTTTTTTTGCTCTTTCTCGTATTATTATCCATTATGATAACACTTTGAACTCAGTCACGTTTCTTTCCTTAATCCCCCCAAAATGGCACAAGAAACAACAACCCCTCACACACACACCCAAATATGAATATGTTATTTAGCATCTATCTACAGATAGCCAATGTTTTATGAAGCAGTTTAGATACTGCTTTAGATAATACAGACTTGGACATATTTGTTAATGTGTCATTAGAAATGAGAAGTTAACAGTCCCAAGCCAGATCTCAGTCTACCCTTGAAACAGAATTCCTTATGGTGAAGCACTGAGGAAGCAAATCAGCACACCTGATGGCCACTATAAGATAAAACGGGCAAAGATAAAATAGTTAATGCTTACGTGACAATAGAACACACCCTATTGTGGGATACTTTGGAAAAAGCAAGGCTTCTTAACCTCAGTAGGAACTACAGAACAGTAAGTCGGGAAAATTTTAGATGCCTTAATGCAGCTAAAGGAAGTACCTTTGAGTAGACAGACACTCACTGAAACACATAACTGATCTAGAAATTAAGGGAAGTGGAAATGCCCTGGGTTTTTGTCAAGACAGTCCTTGTAAAATTTCTTACCCTGTAATCTTGTCATGCCTCTGCCATGGGTTTACAAGGGCCATTATTGAAGCAAGATTCTATCCTAACATCAGAGAAAAAAAAATACTAGGAAAAACCTGGATATAAATTACAGGAAGGTAATCTCAAGCTTCCCAGGAGGGCCCCTGGTGATGCCGAAGGGTCTCAAGTGAAAACATGCTAAAATCCAAATAAGATCACCCCAAACCAAAAGGACACATTGCTTTTAAGTATATTTCTCCTCTGCCAGAAAAAAATAAGCCTGACAAGACTTGAAAGGAAAGGCTTGGATGCAGCAAAATCGTCAGGCCTATTTGAATAATTCTAACTGGACTTTATATAATTATCCCCTGCAATGGATTATGAGAATGTTCTGGTCAATGTGTATTTGTGCTCAGTGCCCTTTTGTGGAGCTATATCTCTGAAGTGACTAAAAAGGTACTTAATTTCATGTTTTCTACTTGGGAAATCCCAACCTATCTATTAACAGAGATGCTCATTTTACTAGAAATGTCATTAAGGAACTCTGTGAGGTATTAGAGCTTGCCAAAAGACTCTGCTGTGCGTACAATCCGATCTTTAGGCAAAGAAGAAAGGATAGCTTAGATTCTCAAATTAGTTTGTCAAAACTTTGAGCAAGATGTAAACTTCCTTACCCCCAAATTCCCCTCTTTTCACTTTATAACAGTAAGAAAATCTCTTTTGGCATTTCCTCAATTCTGCTTTCATAAATCAGTAACAGATAGAGTCATGTTTCTAGGAATATCATCTCTAATCCTAGACTCTGCCCTTTTGCAACAACGACAGTCAAAGGAAGTAGAGGACCTGTGGCACACAGAGTATTATCATCAACGTTACAGGAGGCCATCGCTCAACCTTCTTCCAAACAATTTTTGTATGACCTGAAACCTGGATGCTCAGTCAACTTGAAGAGATATCAGAGGAAAACTTCTCTTGAAAAGGATATTGTCTGGTACTATTAACAACTAGCAAACAAGTAAAAGGCCAAGGGGTTGATACATGCCTACAATAGCAGAATTGCATGTGACTCACAAGATTTTTCATTCTTTGCTCACATTTGGCCTCACTTGTCCTGACCCTCATGTAGGGGAGGCAATCTTTTCCCTTCTTCCAGTCTAGGTTCTTTGGCTAGTCTGACAAATAAACTGACTTAAGATAGATTAAGAAGAGAAAAACAAACTTAATTTCATACTTATGGGAGCCCATAAAAATATGAGATTCAGAGAAATGAGCAAAGCCGGCAGCTTTTCTACCTTTTAGATTAAAAAACAATAAATCTGTGAAGAATTAACAAGACAAAGAAGTTTGGCCTTGTGGTAGTAAATGAGTGAGTAAAATTATAAGTTCTCTTTATATATAGCCTTCTTGGCCCTGAACTCCCAAACTGTGGTGATAAGGATCCGTTCTCTGCTCTGGGTGCAGAGGGGATACCTATCACATGAGAGGTTTATTTTCTGCTTTTAGGAGAACAACAAAGGGTCAGAGTACCCTTCTTGTTCCAGCTGTGTCTTTGGTAACTTTCATTCAAAATAATCAACATGTCAAAGTGGCATATTTGGGGAAGGCATAATTTACTCTCCTTCACTCGCCCTAAGAAATCAATCATTCCAAAGAGTCACACTGCTAATGATGGCCTTTCCCTACAAACTTTTGAGATCAGCCTATAAACAGCTTCATAATGTAAAGCAAAGTAAGATATGTCCACTTACTTCCTCTTGTAAAACACCATTTTAAAATTACCTGTGTAGCGCTCTGCCATATGGCAGTAAGAAAACAAGACTCAGTTTTCTCATAAGTGGCTTCATTATCTCAAGAGGAATCTCTTCTCAGTGATAAATAATAAAACCCATAGTCTATAACTGGAGTATACATTAAATACCTTTGGAAGCTTCACTTCTCAAAAAACAAACTACATAAGTTACATACTGGGTATTTTAATTATTTCACACATGATAAAAATCTTTCATGAACATTGTTACAACAAGGTAAAAAAAAAGGAGAGAATAGGAGTAAGGAAGGAAGAAAAAAAAAAAGAAAACACAGAAAAAACCCACAATTTTCTACCTTTTCATTAAAAAAAATGGATGGAGGGGCACCTGGATGGCTCAGTTGGTTAAGTGTCCGACTCTTGATTTCAGCCCAGGTCATGATCACAGGGTTGTGAGACCGAGCCCCTATTGGGCTCTGCACTGACTGCATGGAACCTGCTTGGGATTCTCTCTCTCCTTCTCTCTCTCTGCCCTCCTTCTCTCTTTCTCTCTCTCTCAAAATAAATAAACGTTTTAAAAAAGAAAATTAGATGGAAATGAATACAAGATAGGTGGGAACTAAAAGCATGGTAGACACAATTCCTAGCACATCCGCATTTTGAGACACATAAAGTTCATCTATGGATATTAGCCCTGTCCCCCAAGATTGCACTCTAGTAGGTTTATTGTGGGGAGAGACAGGATTTAAAAGAAGTGGCTCTTCTGATTTTGCTGCGGTATGAAGACCTGGCTTTGGGAAATACTTCTATCAATTTACCACAAGGAAAAGTTCAGATAAGTCAGGATTCTTTTTCTTTCTCCCTTTCTATTCTTCTCCCCTAGTATTGGTACAAAGATATTAGTTTTTCATATTTTTAATAAAGGTAGTTTTAGTTTTTTGTTACTACTCTCTTCTGGAAATATACTTCTTAAATAAATATTATGTTTGAGTCAAAAAAGATAAAGGTCACTACATTATTTATTAAGAAAAATAGCTGGAACATGATACATTTATCTGTATCTATATATAAATCTGAGCGTTCTATGTTTATATTTTCTCTAGGCTATATGTACTCCCTATGGGATTAATGTTCTTTTGTGCATTATAGTAAGAGAAGGACTGTTTTAAAAATTCTTTGGCAGAGTAAGTCACTTCCTACCTTGAAATACCAAGCAATTTCCTATATAATTTATTAAATATCCCTGAAAGCAGCAGGTACTGGCCATTACCCACTTTGGGTTGAATATTGTACATGTTATATTTATTTCCAGTAACCTGCATGTTGCATGAGGGTAAGGAATCTGAGCACTTGTTTTTGTCTACCTGGAGATATTGTTCTGTTTTTATTACTCTCAAAGGAAGTGTAGAGCTAGATGCGGAGTTAAGGAATGGATTATATTGACTCTTCCTTAGAAGAAGAAGTAACATTTGTTTCTTTATATTCCCTTGTACTGCACCGCCATCTGTTTAAAATATATTTTTCTAGTTCCCTTTATTATAAGGAAATAAGTAACAATAGTGACCATTTACACTGTTAAAAACAATTATTCCCAATTTTTCATTCTCCTCCACCGATCTACCACTTTCAAGTCTTACATTACACCATTTAGCAAGTATATAGAAACAAGAGAATGACTCAGTTGGCTACTAATTTACTTTAACAACTATAGAGCAGAAATGAAGCTCCCACTATGACATGTGTGACTAGGGTATATAATAGTCTCACAGATCAATTACGAAGAGACCCGTAGGGATCTTTGTTCAGGGAATTGCAAGTATTTTTTAGCTATTCTCTTGAGCATAAGTTACAAATCATTATTTTTGGGATAGCCTGAACCTACTTTTATCAGAAACGACTATTAATAGGTAGAATTCAAGCAGCTAACACCGTGAGCAGATCTGTTGCCTCGGAGGTATACACACACCGTGATCCACATACAATTTGTAGCAAGGAGCCCAATGAAGTTTAGAAACTCCCTCCCACCTCCCCCCGAATCCGCCCACCCCTAAGACTTGGAAATATGGGCTCTGTCTTCCTTGATGATCACATTTCAAAGAGAAGTTTCCTAGGTTCTTAAGAAAGCATTCCTGTTTATAAAACTGGCAAGAGGCTTTTAAAAAGATTCACATCTCAAAGTGGCAAAGAATTCACCATTACAATTCTCTAAAGTAAATCTTCTAGGAAAAAGGAGATCAGGGCCTTTAGTCTGGAAGAAGTTTTTATGGTGGTCAAACTGAGGGATACATTAAGGTCATCTTGGCCAGGTGGTTAGTTCTCTCACTTTCTGGTGTAGGAAACAATAAGAATTTTAAATATGGAGGCAATAGTGATCAAGTCCAATACTACATTAATGATCTCTGCTAGGAGTCCTTTCAAGAGAGGTAATCTCAGGAATTTGATTACTCATAACAGTAAGACCCAATAAGGTCCCAGTATTAGGAATCTGAAATTGCTCAATTTATCTTTTTGAGAAGCAAGGGAAATGTTACCAGTTGACAAGGTAATATTTGGGCTTTCTTTACTAAAAGAAACTTCCAGACTCTTTACTGAGGCCAACTGTTTAAAATGTCTACATCGAGTGTCTTATACAATGAAAACAAAGTTCTGAAAGATGACCCAGGGGCACAATCTGATCTGTCATAATCAAGGAAAAAACGGTAGTTATTTTCCAGATACGCTACTTATAATTCAGAAAATTGTATGAATCACTCTTTACACATATTTCTTTCTAAGAATTCAGATATAAAATTATTTTAAAGGAATTTTAAAAATGTAATCCAAACCCATGTCTTAATTTAGGGTTTCACCATATTATTTAAAAGAAAAATCATAACCACAGTGAGTACCTGTCAGCTGCAGGGATGATGTGCAAATGACTTTCTGGTCCTATTTCACATTACCTTCACATCTTTGCAAATGTTTTTGGTACCCAGAGGATGTCTGTTTATTTTATACTGGTTGGAGTTCAGTGAGTCCTCTCAGCAAACCAAACCCTCAATAGAGGTACTACCGAGATAATTACACAAAGTAAGATAGTCAGGAAGGCTTGGTTGCACCAGAACAGAGAAGAAAGGAAAGTATATTCTTACACATGAGTAGAGTCTTTTACAATCTTTTGCTATAGTAATTGCTATTTTGGAAGGGCTGAGTTCTCTATACCTGAATTAAGCCTTAGGCATTTTTTAATCTGTTAGTGAAATTGTAATTCTTCCTATTCACAATTAAATTATTTGACTTAGGAGCAATTCGTGATCTTAAAATATAACACTTTAAGTTTCTTTAGTAACTGCCTGGAATCATCTTGTCTGTTACCCTAAATTCACACAAGACTGCCTTTATCTTCTCCAGCAAAATATATGTATGTATGTATGTATGTATACATATAGCATATACATATCCATGTATATACATATCCATGTATATACATATCCATCTCCCCCCCAAAGTCTCTAGTAATCCTACTTTTAGAGGAGTAAAAAGATTCAGGATCAAATACGGAATTGCCATTGATTTATCATGTATACTTGTTGAAGTCACTTAACCTCACCTAGCTTCAGTTTTCATAAATGTAAAAAGGATAGTAAGTATTCACAAAGCTGTGCCTGTAAAGAAAATAGTATGTGTGAAAGTGCCCTGTAAATTGTAAGACAAAATTCAAGTATTTAAAAAAAATTTGTTATTTACTTATTATCAAGTTGTTTTCTTCAAGGTTACATATGTTGCCAGTTAGCCTGGAGGAAGTGTCAGGGAACCCTCTTGTTCAACTATAGACCCCAACTGTCAAACCCAGAAATAGACAAGACTGCTTAACTCCTGCTCTAACTGACACTCACTGTACTTATTTGTTATTGCACTTTTTTTAAATTTTTTTAACATTTATTTATCTTTGAGAGACATAGAGACAGATCGTGAGCAGGGGGAGGGCAGAGAGAGGGAGACACAGAATCTGAAGCAAGCTCCAGGCTCTGAGCTGTCAATACAGAGCCTGACTCGGGGCTCGAACTCACAGACCGTGACATCATGACCTGAGCTGAGTTGGCCGCCTAACCGACTGAGCCACCCAGGCGCCCCTGTTATTGCACTTTTTTGAGCATTGATGAAGATGTTTTATAGTGACCTGAACATTCCAACCTCTAGATCAGAAAAACCCAGATACCAGCAGAAGGACTACAAGACCCCATTCCATCCCATTCCCTGCCCATGATCATGCGCTGAACACATACCAACCCCCACCTGTGATCATGTGTTCCCTGCCTCCTCTCTTGCACTACTGCCCTAAACCTCTCCAATAAAACTCTAGGTGTCCATCTTGCAGTGGATAAAATGGTTGTTAAGACTTGAACCTGCCACCTACCCACTCTCTCCCACCCACACCAGAAATAAATTTCTCCCAGACCACCTGCATCTGACTTCAACTCAGGTCATGATCTCACAGTTGGAGGGTTTGAGCCCCACATTGGGTTCTGTGCTGACAGCTCAGAGCCTGGAGCCTGCTTCAATTCCTGTGTCTCCCTCTCTCTGCCCCTCCCGTGCACATGCGCACGATGCGTGCTCTCTTTCTCTCTCTCTCAAAAATGAATAAACATTAAAAAAAATTAACAATAAAAGAAACAAGAAAATTCTCCCTTTTTCTTTTCCAAACCCTCTTCTCTAGAGGTCATCGGCTTCCCTTGCCACCAGTGTATCAGAGTTAGTTTGGCAATAACGCTGACCGAACCGGCCATTAGCTGAGCTTTCCATTTGTCCAGCCCCCTTGGGATTCCCCAGGAAGGAGCCTTGTGCCCGTCCCAGTGCTCACCAGATCCTTTCCTGAGTTAGTGGCTCTGATAGATTGATTGATAACAGCAGGATTTTTTTTCCATCGCAACTTAATTCATTTGGAGCTTTGAAATGGAAAGCTATTCTAAGGGCAACTTCTTTTTTGGGAAGTGAAAATACCTAGAATTGGGGCATGAATATTCTAGGTTCTTGAATTACTTCCCTCTTATTTACTTGATTTATATTAAATATTTAAAAGTCTTTCTATTTCCCGAATTTTCCTCCTCTTGGGAACTGCTGTCTTGAAGATGAGTACCTTCCTACACAACTTTTTATCTACTACTGGATCTTTTGTGCAATGTTGGGGGTGGGAAGGATGTGTGTGTTGGTGCACGCTTATGCACGCAGGGAGGGGGAACAATTATTAGTAGGAAGATAGTGTATAAAATGTGATACATCAGGGGAAAATGGAGAATTAAAATGATTATCAAGAAATTAAACAGATTTTCAATAAATTTGCAAGATCTAATGAATAAAATAGGACTAATTTTGAAATAATACACAATATTTTTCAAAAGGCTAATGAGAAACCTATCCGCTCTCATCTCAAACGATGATGAGATAGGAATGTAAAGGGAAGTCTCATTTTCTTGCTTGACTTCTGGTTACTTAACTTATTGCCTCACTTATCCCTTTTTTACCTTTAGGTTCCATCCTTTATGACATTATATTATTAAAGAAAGACTGGCCTAAAATCATACCCTTTTAATCTAGATAGCAGAGAGATCATTTAATACCAGATTTCATTTTGTAGATCAGGGCGACCACAAACCCTGGTTTACCTAGTTATAATCCAGGTTCAAACCTGTTGTTCTTGTGGAATTATTGTTAGACCCTTTTTCACTCTCAAACATGTCAAGGTTTGGATGACAAATTACAGTCATCCTGTAAGCATGGAAAATAAAACAGAGAAAGTCCAAGGGACTTGCTCAAATGTGAATCATTATTTGCCTCTGCCTTTAGGGCCAGCACGCAGACCTGCTGACTCTTCCTGGAGTTCTAGTCACTGTATCCAGCGACTTTGCCACGTTATCTCCTAGTCATTACAATTCACAAATGACTTTTAAATATACATGGAAAACCCAAATCCCAACTAAAAGAAGTAGACAAATTCTTCAACATCAACCACCTCCTACCTAAACTAAAATGTTTTCAATTTTCTTGCATCTACACTAGTACATATTATTTTATACAGGAGATGCTTAGGATAATATACTGACAACATTAAAACTATTTTTTAATGTAAGTGAATAAAATTCAGCTGCTGGTGGCCAAGAGCAACATAATGTAAGGAAACAACACTATAAGGAAATCAATCAATAATCAAACAAACGTCACTGGGCTCTTTTAGTTACCAAGAAATAGGCCAGCTGCAAAATATTTGCTGCCTGCAACTTAACGCTTGGGAGTAGAAGATCATGCTTGTTAATGGATAATTACCTGCTAACGAAAAGAATTGGTACCGGCTGCATGTCGTGCACCTTCTAGTTTAAAGGGCTTGAACTTGAAGATTGCCTTCTGTCAAAGGGACCCTTTGGACATGGGGCCCAAGTGTGAATAAAGCCCTATTGTTTCTGTACCTATTTGCTATGCGTCAGGCACCAGGCAATCTATCATGCATCTGCTCTGTTCAGGCTTTGCCTAATGATGTGGGAGGATCACAAAGTCTAATCTGACACAATGGCTATGTAAATGTCATGTGGGTCCCTTGTACATTTGCCTGAGGGCCCCTTGATGGGGGCACATTTCAAAAACGATAAAGGTTATAGCACCCTGTGAAGGATTTATGCCATGCAGTCTACTGGCCAGGATTTAGTTTTGTAGCAGACATTCCATTTTAAATGTAGGAATTCATCATTTAGCGTAGCTAGTTTTATTGGGTACCATAGAATATACAAGAATGAATAAGGGATGAGATTTCTGTACATCATTGATTTTATTAAATGAAAATAATAAATTCTGATATACTTTCTCTCTTTGATGTAATTCTGGTAAAAGAGATATTAAATAGACATTAATCAAAACTTTCTTTTGCTTGAGAAGGGCCCAAGAGACTTATAATCAAATAACATTGCCAGTTAATCATTCATATAATCCAACTTTGGAAATTTCTAATTCTAGAAATCAAATATAAAATTCTTAGATTAAATGCTTACATAACTTATGATATTCTAATCCTGATGAGGTCACACACACACACACACAGTAACTGTTATCCCCAGGCCAATGTGTAAAGACATTTCTGGGATGGAAAAGCTATTTTCATCTAATAAACGTGAATAAAGCACCTAAAGAAACCTTCCAGATGCCATCATCCATTCACATTGTTCTATTAACCTCTCATCCTGAAGTTCATCCTTGGCACATTAGAATTAGGGCTACTTTCAAATGCCAGGAACTGAAGCCCACCTCCTTACTTTTGGAGCAGGCAGTTCTTTCTGTAGTTAAGGAGAAAGCATTATCAGAATTTGTATCTGAAAGATGGCAAGCTGCAAGCCAATTTAAAGGCAAAATGCCCATAGGAAAGTATGACTGAAATGATGTTAAGAAGCATGCTTACCAAAATCTTATAAATGTGATGATTAGACTTAAGGTCTCTCTAGACATCACCTAAGTTATTTAAGGGGAATTCATAAACTGTCAGTAGTACTGAAAATTGCTGAAAGATGCTAGAATTTGTCTTTCCAGAAGTAGTATGAAGTTATCCTAGGAACAGCAGTTTGATTTTTGTAAACAATATTATGCTGTTCCAGTTTACCTTAAAAAAGTGACTGACCATCTCAGTTTGTCTGGGACTGAGAGGAATTTCCTGAAAAATGGGATTTTCCATGCAAAAACTAGAGAACTGGGCAATCCAAGATGAACCAGGCAACTTCAGGAAAAGGGAGAAGGATATTGCCAAATCCCACCATAAAGTGCAAATATATTCATATCCTCCCAACAAAACAATAACTCAAGGTAAATGATCAGCTCAAATGGTAGCTTTGATTTACAACCCAGTGAGTTCCTACTATTTCGAATATCCCCTGCCTACATTCTCCCATCAACTTTCTCCTGCAAAGTGCCCTTTGATTCTGTCACTGTGTCTTGTTTGTTGTCCACATTTCTAATAATGCTGAGTTGTTTCTGTGAACAGACTTTGAAATAAGTTCCGATATATTTTTTTTGTCTGTCCTCATTTATCTTTGTCTCTTTTTATTCAGATTGTTCTCTTCATACTGTGGCTGGTTTTTTGTCTGTTTGTTTGGTTACAAGTTGATTCATTTACCATTTTATTTAAGCTTTCTGTCTAGTTTTTCAATACGGACTGGATGTGTCTTTCTTCAACATGTAATATTTCAGAGTACCAAAAAAAAATTGTAAAATATAATATTAAGGGACCCATTTACCCAGCACCAAGGCTGAGTATAGACATTACAATGAAGGCGAGCCCCCTGACCTCAATTGCTTACTCTTCCTACCCTCCAGAGCAAACGACTATACTGAGCTTGATACTCACCCTTCCCAAACAATCTTTACATTTTTTATTCCACTGCAGATGTATATATTCATAAACAGTAGATTATCTTATTTGAAATACTTTAAAAACTTATATAAAGTCTTGCTATATGCATCGTAGGGGAAGAAAAATATTTTTCCTTCTAACTGCCAAGTTCTTGGCTGAGACCCCCAAGTAGTAAGATAGATAACAGGAGAAAAACTAATGCAATGTATTACATATATACCTCCTGTATGTATACAAGAGAGATGCCTAGGAAAACAAACTCCCCAATATGGCCCACACCTTCACCTTAAATACCGTCTTCAGCTAAAGACAAAAGAAAAATATTAGAGTAGAGGGGATGCCAGTGATGGCAGGTTACCAGGAGAAGCATACTAAACAAGGGTAAGATTCTTATGCCAAGTGAAGTCATTACCTTCTTCTTTGCTAAGTGCTTCTAGAGATTCAGTCATCCTTCTCTTCCTGGTACATAGAGAGAAAGCACCCTTATAAATGGAGATTCCCTTAAAAATGTAAATCTCTCTTACAAAGAGGTAACTTCTGCTGAGTTTTCAAACATTTTCCAGTGTCTGTTGTTTCTTAAAAATAATCAGCCCCAAATAATCAATATGCCAAAAGGAGTATTTTGGGGAAGAAAATTCTGCTTCTCTTCAGCAACCTCCTACAACTTAAATGCGTCAGTATTGTGCAAGCAAGATTCAGCTGTACCTGAATACAGAAAATTCTAGTCTAATCATTTGCCACTCTAATAGTATCTCATTTGATAAATACACTAGAACTTATCCATTCTATTGATAGACATGTAGATTGTTTTCCAACTTTTCACTATTTAACATAATGTTCCAATGTACTATGTATCTCTACATGCACGTGTAGGGATCTTCCTAAAATACACACCAAGGAGGAGTTGCTTGATCATAAGGGATATGCACCAAGCATTCATGAAATATTGTGAAGACTGGTGGATACAGCAATTTACACAACCTTCAGCGTGATGTGTGAGTCCCTGTCACTTCACATATTTGCTGACAGTTTACACTTCCAACATTCCAATTTTTGTCATCTATGTGTAAGAAAAGATTTTTTTTTGCACGGCATTTATTTGCATTTCACCAGTTCTCTAAGAAAAACAGATGCCTATCCTCCAGTTTCCCTTTGGTTTCTCTTTGGCTCCCTGTTGATCTCTCACTTAAGTTTTACTCTCTTCAATATTTTTTTTCAAGGTCTCTATTGGCATAAAGTCTGTGGGAGAAAAAGTGTATGTGAAGATGTCACTTGCTTAACTGAAAATGGAGAAACTGGTAAAGTCATTATGCTATACTACTATTTAATGTATGTTATATGATACATAACATAACATATATTATATATTAAATGTATATTATATTTCTTACTTTAGATAACCAGCCCCTTCATTGTGTGATCAAGTTTGCATCACATACATTGATAGCAATCACCAGAAATGTACTTGCTTCTTACAAAGCATATGTTTTCAGACAATAGGCAATGGTAAAATATGTCCCAAATACATCATTTAAAGTCGCATTAATATCAATTTATTCTACACATTGATTCTTGTTAAACAAAACTTTGGAGTAATTATTCTCCTGTTGGACGTTCTCAGCTGGACTTCAACTATTTTCTAGCCATTCCTACAACAATTTGTACAAAAGGTTCTCTTCTCTTTCTTTCTCTCTCTCTCTTCTCCACCCTTTTAATTTTCTCTCAGAATCATGCTGAAGGAGGCAAGAAATAGATTGTATTGAATTTTGTGCAGTGCTTGTAATTTTTGTTGAATGATAAATATTAATTATTATTTAAGAATACAATAAAAAGTTAAGGCTCTTAGTTCCTAACTATTGTGCACAGCCATCTATGGAGTTAATACAAATTTAATTTGTAATAATTACTTCTATATACATAAATTAAATGGTACAGTATAATAAGTGATAATAGCACATATTACAAAATAGGCTGACATCTTAACAAAAAAACATTCTAACACATGGCTATTATACTGGAGGAAAACAGTATTGTGAAAAGCTACAACTGCAATTTACTTAGAAAATGAATCATAATGCATTAATGCCTCTGAATAATTTGCAAGTCAATGTACCAAAAAAAAATTACATAAATGACCGGCCATAGGTATTTATATTATTTGGGGTTGGAAGAGTTGGTGGTAAAGGGGAGAGGAATTGGAATAGAGACTTGCATTAATAACTGCTTCCATGTACACTAAGACATCTTAGAACGTTTAGCCAGCAGAGATCTAAAATGCAATTACTTTGCATTTATTATTTTGCTGATTTGTTTGCTAATAAAATGTTATTGCCCAATGACAATTTTGAATTAACTACATAATGATGCTCTTGAAGATTAGCTAGATGAAATGATAGAATCCAATGCCTGAAGAATTACTTCAGAGATCATCTCATGACTCTTAAGGCTCCCAGTAGCAAAATTCCTTTTAAATCATTGCATAGAGATGCCTGTTCATTCTGTCTGTGGCAAACCATCTCAACTCAAGTTCCAAGCCCCATCTTCCTCACTAACAGAATTTTATATTTGATCGTTGTTGCAAAGACACCTAATTGAATCTTCACCATCTTCAGCCACCTGTGTAGGCCATCAGATTCAGTGTAGTAAAAAATAGGCCAGCGGAAGTCTCCCAGAGGTTGCTGGGAAAATATTTTCTTTACTGATGAAAAAGGCAAAAGGTCTCTTTTTTTCCATCTTAAATATAGCTGTAATGGAAGAAACTACAGAAGCCATCTTGTTGCCTTGAGGGAAAGGTCAAAAGAATTGCACAGACATTGATTCTTACTAAAGAGAACTGCTAGCCACTACGGCATCACTGAAATCATGAACCTGGGAGTTATTACTGTAACTCCCTCCTTATAGTGCACATTAATTTGGGAACTTACAGTGTACTAGGCTCATTTGCTGTGCATATTTTCTGCAGTGGGCCATTTAATCCCCTTAAGCTGACAAGGAAGGATGGAGGTGTTAAATATCTAAGTTGTTAAAAAACAAAACTCAACAAAGCTAATTTTAAAGATCTTACTGAATTTATTCAAAGATTCATGATGTGGGAAACATCCCATCCAGCAGATAGAAAGGAACACTGAGGAACTACACAAAATGAAAGAATTTACAGGCAGAAGGGAATGGGACAAGGAAGCTCTACCGAAAAAGAGGATTTGGTTGTGGCAAGATCACTTTCCTCCACTGGATGCCAGGGGTCTACCAGGCAGATAACCTGGCTAGTGTTGCTCAGGTAGTGTCTAACTGACTGGCTTAAGACCCCATTTCTGTGAGAGGTCAAAAAGTGTAATGAAGTTAAGTCTTAATTTAGTGATGTGGGGCTTAGCATAAGTGACTCCATGTTGGATCTGCTGTCTTATTTTTAAATAATGTTTACATAGCTGTTTGATGACAGAGCTAGGATTTGAACACAGATAATCTGGTAACAGTAACTGTATCCTATGATTCCTCACCTCTCTCTCACTCACTTCCCACATTCAATAGCTTGCCAAATCATGACTGCACTGTCTTAATACCAGTCAAGTCAGCCTACTTTGCTCCCTTTCCAGGGGCATTGCTACACCCTCTACAACTCAGAAGGAATCCTAACATACAACTTCTTCCACTGCAAAGATTATTTTCACACTGCAAAGATTATTTTCCTAAACTGTAAAGTGAATCCTATCTCTCTTCCCACAGCCTTCAAAGGCTGTTAATTTGTAATTGATGAGTCATTCTTACTTCGTAAATGAAACAAATCCTGTTTTAGACCAACCTGCCTGCCAAACATTAGGCCAGAACCCTAACAACAAACTGCTTTAAAAATTAATTAGGGCTTTTTTTGTTATTGTTTTTGTTTCTGTTTTGGTGTTTTTTACTAGGGTTTTTTAGTTATATGTTTTAAAAAATAGAATGGCAGTCATCCCTCTACAAAGGACATAACTAATATAAGATGGAATTGTCTTGCACAGAACCAAGAAAGAGAAGCAGAAGAGCAGGAATGGGGACAGAGTGGTTTTAATCTGACCCATTTGGTGCTTTTAAAAAGAAATTAGGATCTGAAGGTCTAGAAACAGTGGTTCTGTATTCCTTCTTGGCAACAATTGGCTGGAATTGAATAACAGCTGCCCATTCTACAATTCACCTTAGGCCCTGCAGCACCCTTCTGCTTCTATATTTGGCCTATTTTGCTCATTACACTATGGGCTGGAACTGTGGAGATTTGAGTTTGGGACCCTGGGTCACTGATATTCTAACCTTGTTATTGTTGCAGTTGCAATCTTTGGAGCAGCAGCACTGTCATTTTTACTTAGTGGCTATATCTGTGTCACCATGGGGACATACAGATGCCCAACATGCCTATATAATTGACAACAAGGAGGCCCAATGTAACAAATATGGTAGAAAGAAACTGAGTTCAGAGAGACCGTTCACAAGTTATTCAAGTTAAAATATTAATAAGCTCTATGTCACTTGACTGTTATAAGGATGAAACAATAGAATAGAAAGCTTCTAACAGTCTTCCTGGCATTTATTAGGTACTTAATTGGATTGATGTCCCTTACTACATGGTTGGCAGGCATGGAAAAAAAGTTTCAGAACTCTTTTGAGAACCTAACTGAACATGTGAACCCTCAGGGTGCCTGGGTGGCTCAGTCAGTTAAGTGCCCAACTTCAGCTCAGGTCATGATCTTGTAGTTCGTGAGTTTGAGCCCCACATCAGGCTCTGTGCTGATGGCACAGAGCCAGGAGCCTGCTTTGGCTTTTGAGTCTCCCTCTCTCTCTGTCCCTCCCCTGCTTGCACTGTATCTCTCTCTATCTGTCTCAAAATTAAACATTTAAAAAAAATTTAAAAAAGCATGAAGCCTCAACCTAAGGAAAATAAAATGTTTATTTATACATAAAGGGTTTTTCATACAATTTTGGGATCTAAACCCACTCAGAAGCCACTGAAGTGGACATCAGGATGATATGAGATATAGAAAATAGAAAGTAGAGGTTCTTAGATAGTATTTAACTGTTGTAAAAGAAATTAATTTATGCCACATGCAAAATTAAGGATGGGTTTATAGATTGTTTAGTGGAGTGTTCTTGAATATATTAGGAGAGTTAAAAAACAAAACAGTTTAGTTTCCAGGCATGGAACCCCGCTAAAGACACCCACAGCTATGCAAAAACGATTCTGTGATAATCTCATCAATATTTTTTCAAGAACTACATTGTTGTGCTTTCCCTACTTTATAAAGCCAAAGTTTCTACCAGATATGAGTGTGAAATGCCTGTTCAATAGATTAAAGAGTATACATATAACCATAAATGTCATAATATTATTAATGAATTTCATGTAACCAATTATACAAGTAGTAAACGAAACTGACTTTGTATTTAAGGGATTTTTTTTAGAAGGGGGAGGGGAAGAGAGAGGGGGAGAGAGAGAATCCAAAGTAGGCTCAGCTGTCAGAGCAAAGCCCAACATGGGGCTTGATCTCTCGATCCTGGGATTAGGAGCTGAAATCAAGAGTGAAGCTCAACTGAGCCACCCAGGCGCCCCTATAACCGAGGTCTCAACCAGTGTCCTGAAACAAGTATTTGTGGGTTTAGACATTCAAAAAGATACCAAAATCCCTAAACAGTCATAACCAGATTCCAGTTTCCTCAGGGTTTCACCATTAGTTAAGTCCATTCTAGTGCACACATGTGTCTCTCTATTCAAACAAAGGGACTCATAAGAGAAAAAAAAAAAAAGTACAATCAAGAAGAAAGAGGACATTTACATAGGAGGATGAGATGAGAAGGAAAGAAAATGAACACTTATTCAGTCTCTATTACATACAGGGCTCTGTATTAGTTCAGTTAATCTTCATAATATCCCTGGGAAGTAATTTTTATGCCTATTTTATAGATAAGGAACTAAGGTCACATAAGTAGTCAGCAGCAATATACTTAGAAACAAATGAACCAAGCTGGATGGGGGGCAGTAATCAGATGTTAGTGCTGAAAGTGTCATGATAGTTATTGATTGGTTTTAAAAGGCATCAGTTGTCCATATAGAAACAGGATTTTAGGATTCTTGGCAGGCAAGTTATATAATTATGTGGCCACAAATTCTGAGCTTGGCTAGAGTCATAAAAGTGAATGGATAAGATTGATCACAAAAGTTTAAATATCTGAGCAATTCACCACAGCATGTTTTTAATATGCCATAGCAGCAACTTCATAATATTCTCTAGGAGCCAAGCATAAATTGATCCATGTGTATCCAACTCTAATCACAATATTTCAGAGACGAAAAAATATCCTGGGATGCTTGATTTCTAGAATTTAAAAAACATATTGCACTATAAAACTGCCTTTGAAATCTCAGAAAGAAAAATACTCACTGAGAGCCAAATCAGATAAACGCTGTGGTTTTATGCTCAGTTGACGGATACCAGTTACTTTGCCAATTTGCTAAATCTTAATATACTTGCTAACTTTAGTCCACATATTTTTTCCTCTTCCGCTTCTGTTTTCCTCTGCCACTTTGTCCTTCTCTCTTTTGTAACTGATTTTCATAAAATGAACATACCACAGAGCTTTGCTATTTCTTAAAAATGTAAATGTCGAAAATAAAGACTTTCTTGGATGTCAGACTCAGGCTGCATTTTGCTATTTACAAAATACTGGGCTCATTTTCTTATGGAGCCCTGGAAATTGAGGGAGTTAGATCTCACAATGAAATGTCCTAGTAGGCTATTCCTGAGCGGAAGGCTACTGACAAATTTTATGGCCTTGGATCCAGAAATAAACATCATTTGGTGACTGTTTGTATAGTCAGGCTATTAAGTGCAATGATTTGTATTTCCTCAAGAGACCCCTTAAACTACAGTGCCTTGTGTTTGCAGCAGCCTGGCAGGAGTTGTATTTTTTTTTTTTTTAATCCTGCAGTTCACTGGCCAATAAAGTGTGTGCAGGAAACAATACCTCCCAGGAGGCAAAAAGATAAGACGTGAGTCCGTAGGGCTTCCCACAGTCCCGGGGAGATGTCCTGAGTGTAAAGCACGTGAGCATCCATCTATTAATAAGTTTCTGGAAGCAACTTTCTTCATGGGTGAGGCTGTTACCCTGTTTGGTCTACTCTGGGCTCTGAATTCTGGCCATAATAATCTAGATATTTTTCTCTAATAGTTCTTAAGGGTGTTCTTTGGAGTGAAAACCTTATAAAGAGAACAAAGAAGATATGATGATAGTGATTAGTTACATTCTGAAATAAAGCTTACAACGGTTTTACCAAGGATTTCCTATAAGAATGGAAATATAGTTATAAGAAAACACATTTGTAAAAATTATATTCAGTAGGCGTAACTCCTACCTAAAACTTAGTAAAACCTATCTCTGGCTAAATGGGCCTCATTTTCTAGCTGCTTCTAACCTGTTTTCATCCTGTTGTGAGTGTCCTGTGCTGTTTATATAATTTATTAGTTTGTGGATGTTCCCTCGTAGGAACAGGCCCTGTTTGTATTTGCTTCTATGAAATGCTCAACGTTCACTTTCAAGTGTTCTCAATAAATTTATATAGAAATATTTTTCCTTCCTACCTTCTCGGAAAAAATGCTGGATGCTTGCTTTGTATACCACTTAAGGAAAGGCTTTACCTTTTTTTTTTTTTTTTTTTGCTGGTATACCCTTTTTTTTAATGGTATATATACTATACCATTATCCCTCTTCTTCCCTTCAACACTGAAGTGCAGGAGCTCGTATTCCTGGAGCCCAAATTCACAGATGCGTAGCACCGTATATACAATAGGAATTGAGTTAGGGTACTGATTTTAAACATGAAGATATTTACAAAGCTACAATTTTAAAATGTAGTCAGTCCTTTTATTAAATTCCTATTATATATCAGGCACATGCTAAGTTCTAGAGATAACATAGGTGACTCAAAGAACTCACTTTCTACCAGAAAGAGATAGATAGATAGATAGACAAATAGATAGATAGACAGATAGTTACATAGTATAATGTCAAATGCTAAAGTATAGACAGAAAAACTGAGTGGCTTTGTTATTTGAGACCCTACTCATTCATTGGCTACTCAACAAATGTATTTTTTAGAGCAAAAAGAACATGCTTATAAAAAGAGACAAATGACTAAGAAACAAAAGAAGCCATTTTGTTTGTTTGTTTGTGTTGGGGGGAAATTTTATCAAAACTGAAGATATGGAATAAATGGGTAAACCTGAATCTCTACCTACTATTAGCTCTTAAGTGAAAATATTAAGAAGAACAAACAAAATCACAGAGTCGAAAAAAACTCTATGGCCAGTAAAAACTTAAACATACTTAGGATTATAAGACATCTGTAACATTTATGTAGCTGTTTGATAATGGAAATGCAAAATTTTAGTTTAGGTAACAAAAAGTAGCAAAAGTAATTGATATTTCCACTTTTACTTTGTTATTCCAATTTTAAGGACCCTTAGTGGGATATACATTTAAAGCTTTTATTGAACAAGTACCATGTATAATACATATATGCATATGCAAAAAAAAATACTGAACCATTAGAACAAGTTTTATGTGCTTTTTACTTGATAGAATCATTATCCTTCACAGCTACTTAATGGATATTCTTTCAAACGTCCAGATTTAATTATATTTTAATTCTCATATGGACTATACAGACTGAAGACTATTTTAGTGTACTTTGGCCACGTGCATCTCACATTCTATCATAAAATATTTGAATTTCCTCTTATAAGTTCCTTACTTTCCCTATATCTCATCTTGTGCTACCAAAATCCCTGCAAACTTTCTATCATCCATTTTTTTCTTGGTCTCCCTGCCTTCCTCCACACCGTCATTCCTTCAGTGTCTTCTCGGAGTCCATATGGCTCCAGCAGGCCACTCTCAGGAATTGATTCTTAGATTGGTTCTGGAAACCTCAACTGATGCATTTGGGCTTCCTTTAAATGCACTTGCCTGTCATGTGTAGCACTTATATCACAACTCATGTGAGGAAATCATACATAGTTTATTTAAAAGCCCCTCAGCTCCCTTGCAGCAATAACCAAGCACAGGCTGCTAAATCCTTGAGTGCCTCTGTTGTTTGCTACAAATCATAGCATCAAATACAGAATCACGCACACTGAGGAGCACCCCAAAAGCAATTTATGCTGATGAACCCCAGCTATTAACAGAAGTAGCACTGGTTCTGTCTGCCTTATTAAAAGCCAGACTGGGTTAGAAATAGGGGAATCATAGAACTGAGGGACGGCTAGAATATCTAATGGCTTTACGGGGGTATAATTACAGCAAGCACACACGGATAAATCATGTTTAACATTTTACAGCACAATCGCATGCGCCCTTTTCAAGAACCTAGAAGAGTGAATATAATAGTGATAGTAGCCATCAACACAACCCCAAGAATGACAGTTCTCCATAAACACTAAACAAAACAATGATACTGATGAAAGTGAGTTTCTGTACTGCTTGGGATTATGACATCGTACTGAAAGTGGGATGATTTTACCAAAATGACAACTCAAGAAATAAACTGCAAGAAAAACGATATATAGGTGGGAGTCACTAGGCAAGAGAAAAAATCAGCAGAATTTTAGACTTTTTCCCCATTCCTACTCTTTCAATGAAAGATGAAGGCTGAAACTGCACACTGCCTACTTGAGATAGAATAGGAAAGGCTACCCCAAGTACGGCAATACTGTTAAGTCAAAAAACATCATGAGTACCAAGCACTAGGAGTCTACTTAACAATCAGATATCCCTACAACTGTAGCCAGGAGTGTGTTTTGAAGAGGTTCAAGACAGGGCATCCTAGAATATGTCTCTTTGGCATATTGATTATTTTGAAAAACAGCTGGTGCAAGAAAAACATTCTGAGCCTCCTCTTGGTCACCCCGGAAGCAGGAAGCAAATCTCCCATGTAAAGTTACTCTCCCTGCACCAGGAGGTAGAGAGACATCCTTACTGCCAGATGTGGGGAACTCAGGGCCAAGAAGTCTATGTTAACAAACCCTGCTTAGTTTCTTCACTAATGAGTAGCCAAGCTTAAGTTTTTTTTTGTCTTGGCAGGTCTTCACTAATTTGTTTCTACGTCTAAAAGGCACAAACACTGTCTGCTTTGGTCACCTTAGGTCTCATGTTCTTATGGGTCCCAAAAGTATATATAATTAAATTTACTTTTCTACTGTGAATCTGCCTTATGTTAATTTAATTATTGGGTCAGCCAAAATAATCAAGGGGGTAGGAGGGGAATTTCCCCTCCCTGACAGGTTCTAAAAGAGGAGGTATGAATATATAATCAATAAGTGACATATGATCACGAAGTGATATCAAGGTCTGAGGCCATAGCGTCTTGGAATTAATACCGGTCAATTTTGAAAAAAAAAAACAAAAACAACAACAAAAAAAAACAAGAAACTGGTCATGTCTTACATAGCAGATAAGGTCACAGCACAAACTTCCACCTATGTCCTTTGATAAGACATATCAGATTCTAGGTTGTGGAGGAAAACTTTCTACTGGAATGAGGAAGAGGTCTGCCATTATGCCATTATAAGACATGTATGGAAGAGGAGACAATCAGGGGATATTATACAGGTATAGTTTTCAGGAAGTAGGATGGAGTTCCATAGCTGGAGCCCATTTGGAAAATATTTCACTGAAAAACACAATAAAATATACAATCCAGGAGTATTTAATTTCTCACATCACAATATCATATTTAGCAATGCTCCAACATACTGAAAATTTGTACTTTTAAATTGTAAAAAAGAAAGCAACATAATCCCAAACATGGTCTTTGACTAAGTGAAGAAGAATGACTAAGGTTTAAATCACAAGTTTGTTTCCTCACTGTTTAAGTATTAATGGATTTTTCAGCCAGGAATTCAGGATAGATCCTAATGTTAACATGCAGGATTATAAAATTCTGAGGCTTCTGCAGCATGAACCAAGATTATAGTTTGGTTCATGCTGGTTTCCCTTTATATAAAAAATAAAGGGACATCAAACTCTACAGTAGCTTCTGTCACTTTCCCTTTCTCCCTCTTTACTCCCTTCCTTCTAATACAACATACTGCAAAATATCATTAAAGTATTTTTGAAACCGAAATATCATCATTCAGAAAGATGTCAGATGTTTCTCCTTTATTAAGTGACAGATCTCTGTTTCAACAGTAAGAAACTTCAGAAGGGAAATTAAAACAATCACTTGTTTCCCTTTTTGACAAACATTTGGAAAAAGAGCAATACACAGCCCAAGACAAACTATTTTCTCAAGATTTTTCATGGCATACCCTTGGTAGGATGTGAGGTAATCCAAGGAACTTGTGTAATATCCATCCAAAACATTACTGTTGAGCACCCATTTGTATTCAGTCATGGGACATACAGAAAACAGGGCTACTATCCTGCTGTGCCCAGGGAACCCATGCCCAAGGGCAAGGGCAAGGGCAAGGAGCCATAGAGGACTATTTTGTATACTTCAAATCTAATAGAATTTTCCTTGTTAGGTTTTGGACTTGCTTGGAACCTATGACCATTTTCTTCTCTCTGAAAGAAAGATTTAAAATTAAAAATTCTTTTAAAATTTGAATATCTACCCTATGCCTGTTCCACCTTTGTAGCTGAGAAGCATAATTTGTTTGATTTCATAGATTCACAGGCAGAGAGGAGTTTTGCCTCATGATGAATTATATCTCAGGTTTCACCCATATCTGATATAGATGATAATTAGATGAGACTCTGGACTTTGAATTGATGATAGAATGGGTTAAGACTCCGGCTGTTAGAATGGGAGCAACTGTTTTTTGCAGGTGAGAAGAAGATGAATTTTGGGTTAGAAGTCAGAGTGTTATGAGCTGAATTGCATTCCCCAAATTCATATTGAACTCCTAACCCCTCAATGTGAGTATAATTAGAGATAGAAACTTTAAACAGATAATCAAGATTAAAGGAGACCGTAAGGGTGGGGCCCTAATCTGACACCAGGGATGCACTGACACATAGAGAGAAAAGGCCAAGTGAAGACACGGCAAGAAGGTGCCCATTTAGTAAGCCAAAGAGAGAGGTCACAAGAGAAACCAAACCTGCCAACACCCTGATCTTAGACTTCCAGCCTCCAGAACTGTGAGGAAATGCACTGTTGTTGTTTAAGCGAGCCTGTGGTATTTTATTATGGCAGTCTTAGTAGACTAATACATTCTGGAGAGAAGAAGAAGACTGGCTAGGAAGCTTGGAAACCAAGGAACAATATAGTGAAATTGGCCACCCAGAAAGGCTGATGGATGAAGATAAAATGAACCCAAACAAAAACCTGTTCTCTCTAGCCAAAGGTCCAGAAAAGTGAAGTCTGGACCTCCTCTAAAGATAAAAAACTTTTTTTTAAGGTAAAAAAAAAAAAACTGTTGATAGTAACTGTTCTTCTCCAGCCAAATGACAGAAAACACTGTGGCTCCAGTCCTACTCCCACAAGCAAAAGCTGAGTGGGGAAAAAAGACATCCACCTTTACCAAGTAGTACCACAGCTGAGTAAGAAACACAAATATTCATTCCTAGAAATAATAAAGCATTTCCCCTCAACCTCTGCTGCTGGAATGATGCCAAAGGAAACCAAGTGGAGAGTTGAGATACTCGCCTCCACCCAGCAGTCGCAAAGACATATCTGGATGGTGTCAGGGAATGGCTGTGTGGAGAGAAATAATGAGTACCTACAACCCTTCCCAGCCAAGGTAGTTTCAGCAGAAGTCTGATAGGGAGCCAGAACCCTTATTCCTGCTGAGCAATAATGAGAAGTCCCTCCCCATATCAGCTGTCAACACGGGTCAAGTATGGAACATGGATTTCTATCCCTAACTGACAGAAAGTAGAGTTCTCCTTTCCCCTACCAGATCAATGCCAGAGAAAATCAGGAAAAGTCGAAAGGTCAAAGAACATTCAGAGTCTCATAATAAAATGCCTAAAAAATAATGATGATTATAAAGTGTTACTCATAATAATTTTATGGGAATTATTTCATAAACTTCATCAGGATTTCAATAATAAAAAACTATTCATCATTGGAAATGTTACGAGAAAAAAGACAGCAAATGAGTGTCAATACCAAGAATACAGAGATGGTAGAGCTATCTGACAGATCTTTTAAAGCAGCTGTCATAAGAGTACTTCAAAGATCAGTCACAAAAACAGTTGGGAAAAAAAATAAAAAAGAAATGCTTCAGTAAAGAAGTAGAAAACATAACGAAAAACCGAATGAAAATTTTGGAACTGAAAATACGCCTTGAAAAACCAAACTCAATAGAAGGGCCCAAATATGGAATGGAGAGCACAGAAGAAATAGTCAGTGAACCTGAAGCAAGAACAACAGAAATTGCCCAATCTGAACAACAGAGAAAAAGCAGACTAGAAATAAATAAATAAATAAATAAATAAATAAATAAATAAATAAATAAATAAACCCTCGGGGACCCGCAGTACTATTAACAAAAGATCAAGCTTTCATGTTGTCAGGGACTGGAAGAAGAAGATAAAGAACAGGGCTGAAAGATTACATGCAGAAATAATGGCTAAAACCTTTCCAAATTTGTCAAGGGGCATAAACCTACAGGTTCAAGAAGGTGAGTGAACTCCAATCAAGAAAAAATGAGAGAAATTCACACAAAGGTATATCATAGTCAAACTTTTGAAAACTAAAGACAAAAAAAAATCTTGAAAACCTCAAGAGAGAAATGATACTTTACCACAGGAGAAGACAGTTTGAACAATAATATATTTTTGTTCAAACAGCATGGCGATCACAAAGAAGTGGCATGATATTTTTCAAGTACTGAAAAAACAAAAACAAAAAAGAATTGCCAATTCAGAAATCCATATGCGGTGAAAATATATTTCAGAAATAAAGGTAAAATTAAGATATTGAAAAAAAAGAGAGAAATTTTTCACCAGCCAATCTACTTTAACAGAGTGGCCAAAGGAAGTTTTTAAACAGAAAGGAAACGATAAAAAATGATTTTTAGAGAAGGTCCAATAAAGAACAAAAATAAAAAATATGACTAAATACAAGATAGTTTACTTCCATGTTTGATTTTTCTAAATCATGAGTGGCCACTGAAGCAAAAATTCTAACACCAATGTGGTTCTAAATGTGTATAGAGGATATATTTAAAACAATTATAAAGAGAGAGTGAAAAGGAATTTAAAGGGAGGCAAATTTTATACTTATTTGAACTGGTAAAATGTTGATATCCATAATCTGTGATAAGTTATGTCTATAACACCTAGGACAACGAAAATAATAATAATGATAATAAAGTATACGAGGATATACCATCAAAAACAATGTAGATAAATCACAATGGAATTCTAAAAACTGTCCATTTAACCCAGTGGAAGATAAGAAAAGGAAAAAAGAAATAAAAAAACAAAGAGGACAAACAGGAAACAAAAAATAAAGTGAAAGACTTAAAACTTTAACATATCAATAATTAAATGTAAATCATCTAAACGCGTTACCTTAAGGATGGACATTGGGAGAGAAGACTAATAAACATGATCTAAATTCAAGAATCTCACTTCAAATATAATCCTATAGATATGTTAAAAGTAGAAAAATCATTTTCAGGAGTTTGGGGCAACATGGCAGAGGAGTAGGGGGCTCCAGTATTTCGCTTGCCCTTTAAACGGGGACGACTGAAACCATAGTCTCTCTCAACTCCAAGAATCGAGGGGAAAGCTAACAAGGAACGAAGGCGAAAACAGACACAGCCCAGCTAAACCGTGAGTTTAATCTGGGTCGGATAAAACGAACTCGGGAAGTTGAGCTGAGGGGAGGGTGAGCGTCTTCGAGATAGCTGGGAAAGTGCCAATCGAACAACATCTGAACGAGAGGGCCAGAGCGGGTGAGACCGCTACCATCCAGCCCCTAAATGCAGGGCTTTTGAAGAGAAGTTCAGTGGCAAACAGCAGCAATCCCCGCGCGCTGCCGGGACTGCGCCAACCCCGAGCCGCAGGGACGCGCGTGCACCTCGGGGACTGGCAGCGGGGACCCAGGCGGCGGCGCCTGCGGAGCACCTCTAACCCCAGCAAAATTACAGTGAAATCGGGGGTAGGAGACAGCCACGTCACCGTCCAGTGAACCGCACTAGGCCGGCGTTGGCGGTGGAGAGAGAACAGAAATAAAGGGGCGAATAAAGCCTCCAGGACTGTTGGCGAGGGTCTGGAGAGACGCCATTGTTGTCTCACAAGCCAGGAAGTCACCCCAAAAGCCATCCCTGCAGCAGTGGATGTGGGACCCGCCTACACCAAACCACATTCCTCCCAAACTATCAGCAGGAGCAACTGATGCCAAGTGGAGATTGCTGCCTGGAGTAACTCCAGTCATTTTTTCTTTTTTAAATTTATCCCTCCCTTTCTCGTTCCTACTGATCCCCATCCGTGAGCTGGTTATCCAGGGTGCTGACTGGCTTAAACATTTTTTTTTTTTAACACACTCTTTGAGGACATGTTCTACACCTTCTTCTGTACTTCCCTATCCCTTTTTCTGGAATAACCAGGCCGCATAAATTCATCTAGACGACATTGATCTCTATTCCCTTTCCCTTGCACCTGTCCTTATTCAGATTTCTCTCAGTCTGGATTAAACCCTTTAGTCGCTCTACCTGGGCAAAGTCCATTTCCTTCTTCTCCTGCACCTGTCATTATTCTTTCTGTATATGCTCTGCCACCAGCACACTACATACCCTGTCCTTAACGTGTAGCTGGTACTTCAGGACATTGCCCTCAGAGAGTCACTTGTTATTCTTTTTTCTGTTGTGAACTGCTTGTCTGGACCATTTGTCGGTACGTTTATTTTTGTTTTCTGTTTGTCTGTCAGTCTGTTTTCCTTTCCAGGGCAACTCCAAGAAACAATCCAAAATACATTCAGCCAAAATGACGAAACGGAAGAATTCTCCTCAAAAGAATCTACAAGAAGCAGTGACAGCTCAAGAATTAATGAAAACAGATATAAGCAACATAACATAACATGAATATAGAATGATAATCATAAAACTAATCGCTGGGCTTGAAAAAAGCTTAGATGAATGCAAGGGGTCCCGCGCGGCAGAGTTCAAGGACCTGAAAAAACGGTCAGGAAGAATTAAAGAAGCACTGGAAGAAATACAAGGGAAACTGGAAGCAGCCACAGCACGGATTGAAGAGGTAGAGGAAAGAGTTAGTGCATTAGAAGATAAAATCATTGAAAAAGAGGAAGCAGATAAAAAGAGAGAGAAGCTGATCCAGGAAGAGGAATGGAGAATTCGAGAGCTGAGTGATGCACTCAAAAGAAACAATATCCGTATCATAGGAGTTCCAGAGGAAGAAGAGAGAGAGAAAGGAGTCGAAGGGGTTCTTGAACAAATCATTGCTGAGAACTTCCCCAACATGAGGAAGGAAACGGGCATGGAAAACCAAGAGGCACAGAGAACTCCCCTCAGACGTAACTTGAATAGACCCTCTGCACGGCACATCATAATGAAGCTGGCAAAATACAAAGATAGGGAGAGAATCCTGAAAGCAGCCAGGGACAAAAGAACCTTAACATACAAACACAGACATATAAGGGTAGTAGCAGACTTATCTACAGAAACTTGGCAAGCCAGAAAGGAATGGCAGGATATCTTCAATGTGATGAGCAAGAAGGACATGCAACCAAGAATCCTGTATCCCGCTAGCCTGTCATTCAGAATAGAAGGAGAGATCAAGGTTTTTCCCAACAAACAAAACTGAAAGAATTTATCACAAATAAGTCAGCACTACAAGGGATCCTGAGGGGCACTCTATGAAGGAAACGTTGCAAAGAACACGGACTGCCAGAGACAGCCTTACAAACATGAAACTTACAGATAATACAGTGACTGTAAGCCCATATTTTTCAATATTAACACTGAATCACTGAATATAAATGGACTAAATGCGCCAATCAAAAGACACACGTTAACAGAATGGATTAAAAAATAAGACCAATCTATTTGCTGTCTTCAAGAAACTCATCTTAAACCTGAAGACACCTTCAGATTGAAAGTGAGGGGATGGAGAACTATCTACCATGCTACTGGAAGTCAGAAGAAAGCCGGAGTAGCCACACTTATATCAGACAAATTAGACTTTAAAATGAACGATGCAATAAGAGATGAAGAAGGACACTATATAATAGTCTCAGGGACCATCCAGCAGGAAGAGCTAACAATTGTAAATATCTACGCACTGAATTCGGGGGCACCCAAATTTGTAAAACAACTAATTATTAGCAACCTCATCGATAAAAATGTCCTAATGGTAGGGGATCTTAACACTCCACTCTCAGCATTGGACAGATCCACAAAACAGAAAATCTCCGCAGAAACAACAGCCCTGAATGACACATTAGAACAGATGGGCCTCACAGACATCTTTAGGGTCCTTCACCCAGAAGCAAAAGAATTTACATTCTTCTCAACTGCACATGGTACATTTTCCAAGATAGACCACATTCTGGGGCACAGGGAAGCTCTGAATAAATATAAAAGAATTGAGATCATACCGTGCACACTGTCAGACCACAATGCTTTGAAACTTGAAATCAACCACAGGAGAAAGCCTGGAAAATATCCAAGAACATGGCGGCTAAGAAATAACCTATTAAAAGGTGAGTGGGTCAACCAAGCAATCAGAGAAGAAATTAAAAAATGCATGGAAACAAATGAAAATGAAAATACAACAATCCAAATGCTCTGGGACGCAGCAAAGGCAGTCCTGAGAGGGAAATATATTGCAATCCAGGCAATATACTCAAGAATCCATCTCAAGAAACAAGAAAAATCAATAACACAAATTCTAACAGCACACCTAAAGGAACTAGAAGCAGAACAACTAAAACAACCCAAGCCCAGCAGAAAGAGAGAAATAACAAAGATCAGAGCACAAATTAATCATATGGAAACAGAAAAGGTAGTGGAACAGATCAATGAAACCAAAAGCTGGTTCTTTGAAAAAATAAACAAAATAGACAAACCTCTAGCCAGGCTTTTCAAAAAGAAAAGGGAGAGAACTCAAATAGATAAAATCATGAATGAAAAGGGAGAAATTACAACCAATCCCTCAGATATACAAGCAATCATCAGAGAATACTATGAAAAATTATATGCCACCAAACTTGGCAATCTGGAAGAAATGGACAGCTTCCTAAATAGCCACACGCTACCAAAACTCAAACGGAAAGAAACAGAAAATTTGAACAGACCCATAACTAGTAAAGAAATAGAATCAGTTATCAAAAACCTCCCAGCAAATAAAAGCCCTGGACCAGATGGCTTTCCTGCGGAATTTTACCAGACATTTAAAACAGAGTTAATTCCTATCCTCCTCAAGCTGTTCCAAAAAATTGAAACGGAAGGAAAACTCCCGGACTCATTCTATGAAGCCAGCATCACTTTGATCCCCAAACCAGATAGAGACCCAGCAAAGAAAGAGAATTACAGGCGAATATCCCTGATGAATATGGATGCAAAAATTTTCAACAAGATACTAGCAAATCGAATCCAACAGCATATAAAGAGAATTATCCACCATGATCAAGTAGGATTCATCCCTGGGTTGCAGGGCTGGTTCAACATTCGCAAATCAATCGACGTGATACATCACATCAACAAAAGAAAAGATAAGAACCATATGATCCTGTCAATAGATGCAGAAAAAGCACTTGACAAAATACAGCACCCTTTCTTAATAAAAACTCTCGAGAAAGTCGGGATAGAAGGAACATACTTAAACATCATAAAAGCCACATATGAAAAGCCCACAGCTAATATCATCCTCAATGGGGAAAAATTGAAAGCCTTCCCCCTGAGATCAGGAACACGACAGGGGTGTCCACTCTCGCCACTGCTATTTAACATAGTGTTGGAAGTCTTAGCTTCAGCAATCAGACAACAAAACAAAATAAAAGGCATCAAGATTGGCAAGGAGAAGTCAAACTTTCATTTTTCGCAGATGACATGATACTTTACATGGAAAACCCGACGGAATCCACCAAAAGCCTACTAGAACTGATCCATGATTTCAGCAAAGTTGCAGGGTACAAAATCAATGTACAGAAATCGGTGGGATTTCTATACACCAACAATGAAGCAGCAGAAAGAGAAATAAAGAAGCTAATCCCTTTCACAATTGCACCAAAAACCATAAAATACTTAGGAATAAACCTAACCAAAGATGTGAAAGACCTCTACACTGTAAACTATAAACAACTTATGAAGGAAATTGAGGAAGACACAAGGAAATGGAAAAACATCCCATGCTCATGGATTGGAAGAATAAACATCGTCAAAATGGCAATACTACCCAAAGCAATCTACACATTCAATGCAATCCCAATCAAAATTGCACCAGCATTCTTCTCAAAACTAGAGCAAACAATCCTAAAATTTGTATGGAACCACAAAAGACCTCGAATAGCCAAAATAATACTGAAGAATAAAACCAAGGCGGAAGCCATCACAATCCCAGACTTTAACCTCTACTACAAAGCGGTAGTCATCAAGACTGTATGGTATTGGCACAAAAACAGACACATAGACCAATGGAATAGAATAGAAAACTCAGAAATGGACCCACAAGTATATGGCCAACTAATCTTTGACAAAGCAGGAAAATGTATCCAATGGAAAAAAGACAGCCTCTTTAATAAATGGTGCTTGGAGAACTGGACAGCAACATGCAAAAGAATGAAACTAGACCACTTTCTTACACCACTCACAAAAATAAATTCTAAATGGATAAAAGATCTGAATGTGAGACAGGAAACTGTCAAAAACTAGAGGAGAAAGCAGGAAAAAGCCTCTTTGACCGAAGACACACCAATTTCTTACTCTTACAGAGTATACATCGGATACTGAGCAAATAGTAATTTTACCTGGTAACTTGATTTTACCTGGTAACTAATGTTGGATCAGAATTTTGGGTGGAGGACAGAGCTCACCTTGGCATGCTTGTGAGCCTGGTGTGGTATAGGAAGATTACGAGGGGCTTGAGCTAATATACTATCCTGAAAAGAAGGACTGTAGAAGACAGTGGCTGCAGCTGAGTGTGTGGACCTCCTTACCCCCAACCCCCGGAATGCAGGGACTAGCTGCATGGTCACAAGGTCTCTCATGTCATGGAACTTAAAGTTACATGTTTCAAAACCAACACTGGGTGCTCTACGTATTGTGAGAACAACATGAAGGATAACTGGAGCTACACAGACTAGGACTTAAAAGGAGATGGAAATTAGGAAATAGCTGCACCTTCTATCCCATTCTTGTTCTTCATCCTTGCAAGAAAACCTATTTAAGCCAATGGAGAGGAACTTAGAGCTAGGAGCATGACCCAGATCTGAGTTACCCAAATCTAAGTTTGACAAAGAAATCACTCATCTGGACTGAATTTGCTTAAAAGCCTACAAAATATGATTTCTAACAAACGCAGATAGTTTTGCCTTTGTTTGATGGGTTTTTGTTTGTTTTTTGGTGTGTTGGTTGCCTTTGGTTTTTAGTTCTCAGAAGTTGTACTTTTGCTAGCCTAACTTTCATGGACTGTCTTAACAGTGAAATGTTCCTTTGGCCACTCAGATTTGTGACTGGTTATTGGCTTTGTGTTAGATGCCAAGGAATGGGGAACTAATTTTAAGTACTATGCCATCCTGCAGGCTCACTGTGTGGTGACAAGAGTCACAAATGTAGTGGAAGCTAAATGTGAGGAGAACCCACGTCTGTAACTGATTCTCACCTGGACTCTCTGAATAGCTGTGAACACAAGCCTAAGGTCCAAATTATCTGAATATAGACAGCAATGTTTTCAGATTGGGTATTACTTTCAGATACAGCATAGTTCCTTTCTGATTTTAATCCTTGGTATGCATCCTTGGTAGAATAGTAACATATTCCACGACTAGTCTCTTCTCAACCATAAATTCCTTTGTGTTCTTATTACAAACAGTCAGTGGGGGCTTCTTTCATAATTGCTTTCACTGGGAGTATAGTGCTTGCTAGTCATATATCATACATGCTTTTATTATTGTTCACTTCTGGTAAAATGCAAACTGCATCATTGGATTACTTCAAAATATAGTTGAAATATTGGCTTTTTCATTGTGTCACGCTTTCTCCTGGTATTTATCTTATACAGCATGTCTCACTTTATTAAAGCTTCAATTAAATGTCTAAATAAGGCTTAGGCATATTTTCTCATGTTTCAGGTAAGTACGGTTTTTCTGTAATCAAAACAGTGCTCTAGCAAATATCTTTCTAGTCAATTTATAAGTGAACTTAATGATAACTGACAAGTAGTAATGTTTGAGAATTGTATGCATTTTGAAGCATTTACTGTTTATATTCATAAAAGTAAATCTGGACTTTGACATCACATGCTAAATATATGTCAACTATTCTGCACTTAGTATGTGCAGAGAAGTGTTTATAAGAAGCGTTAATCTTTCATGTTATCAGTTTTAAAAGGTATTTTGTCTTTTACTGGATATTTTTATTAAATAATAAATGTACATGGTTTAAAAATTAAACAATACTGAGAGGCTTATAAAATGAAGCTGTTTCCATTCCCATTCTTTAACTCTTCTCTCTAAAGATAGAGAGCAACTTTTCAACTGCTTTCAACTGCTTTCTCCATTTTTCTTAAGTATTTAAGTATTAAGTATTTAAGTACTTAAGTAAAATATTTATACTCTGACTTACAAATTTTATATACTATAAATTAATCAATATATCATTATTATTAGCGATATTATTTATATTATTATATTAATATATATTATAAATATATTCAAAATATATTTATGTTTGCTTTTTACTTGTTAGATTTCAATAAAAGGCTATTTTTTCCCCAACTACTTTATCAACAATACCTTCTAAATGTCCTCTAAAAATAATCAATGCTCCTATTTTAATGGAAACTTTCCGGAGCCCTCTGTCCACCTGTTCCAAATCAGCATGATAGTTCTATAAGTCTGCTTTTCCTCCAGCATCTGGATTTTTACCCACCTTGTTCCTACTTTAGATCCACTACTGAATCACCTGTTTTGACTAAAAGCTTCATTTTGCAAGAAATCCTTAACTTATTTTCTTAGGAAAAATACATAAATCATCTATTTTCTGAGGACAGGAAGGTATGAAAAATGTATACTTTGCCTTGAGAGTTGATTAATATTTGGCTGTGTATAGAATTTTAAAGTAGATTTTGTGTAAGGACTTTGATGGCATTTCACCAAGGCCTTCTTGCTTCTAGTACTGCTGTAGAGAAGTCTGTTTCCAACCTGCTTCCCAATGCTATTAAGTGGTCTGTGGTGCTGGTGGTCATGATTTATTTTAATTCAGAATCTTATGGAAATATCTCTTAATTTATGGTGTTCAGAAATGTCATCAAGTCTTTGCATGAGTCTTTCACCTACTGTCCTGAGCATTTGAGAGGCATCTTCTATATAGAGTTTATGTACTTCTATTATCAAAATTTTCTTAGGCTACTTTTCTCCTCTATTTTTTCACTTCCCTATGTATTTTGGTGTGACTGCAGAAAGTAAATACAGATAATGAAACCACATGATAGCTCTTAAAACTCCAGATCAGGGGAAGAACCTGTCCCTTCTATTCATATTTCATTAGCCAAAGCAAATCACATGAACAAGGTTTATTTCAATGGTATGAAATAAATTATCCTCCAAAGGAATACAGGGGAGGACCAGTGAATATTTTGGCAATAATACAACTTATTATGCTTGGTGTCTGTTCGTCTATTAGACTGATTATTAGCTCTGCAAACATATTCCGGGTTGCTGATGGATGAGTTGCACTGTCTAGTGATTGACTGGGGCAGGGAGGACAGAACACCTATTTAACAGGGGTCACCCACTGGTTTGTGTGGAGTGCTGTTTTCACAGAAGTTATCCTGTTTTTTTAGAAAAGCATCAACAGACTTCTGCTTGGGGGAAATTTAGCCAGTGACAGCCATTCTAAGAACAAAGGGGACTAGGAGGGCAGGCCTTCAGTGAAATCTCCATTTTCAATCACATGTCTTGTCTCTGTTTCCCAACACTCTTGAGTCAATGATTGCTAGTTCTGTCCTATTAAGTTTCTCCACAGTGCAAACCTTCGGTCTTCTTTCTAAGGGCATTCATCTAGCCAGGTGGATTATGGAATGATCATACATTGAACTGAAGCTATTCACCCTGTTTTTAAGAAGACTTATATTCACTCTTCTCACTACTCCAGGAATTGATATCTCCAAGCCCTAAACCTTTTAAAACTCTCTTGCCATGGAACAACTGGCTTCATTTTCAATATTCTCCCCTTGACACATCTGAGGTTTTAGCCCTGTCACCCCACTGAATTCATTATCACTCCTGCCTTTGCTTAACAATGTATCTGCTACTATCTCTTTCCCACAATCTATGTCCTTGTGGGTTTAAAGAATTTGAATCCTCAGGGTCATTTTAGTAGCCATTTGGGAGGAAGCACAGATAAGCGTGTGTGACTAGAAGTCAAAATGCAAAGGCTTAACAAGTGTAAAAGGGGGGCGTGGAATGTTGAAGAATTTGTGACACTGGAAGAAAAGGTAATATGGTGCTACAACTGTGTTCAAACCAACGCTGAGACTTAAATGACATTAGAGAATGAAGACAATGAACAAAGAACAAGAAGGAAAAGAATGGATATAAATCATGGAGAAAAAGAGCAGGGTTCCTTAACATAATGAAACAGGAATAGTGGATGAGACTAACCAACAAGCTATAATTAATATGGAAGATGAGAACTGTGATTCAGTAAGTAAAATAATATCTTAATAATCATCTTAATGAGTTCTTATAAGTTTGTTTTTTACACATGATAAAGCTACTTTAAAAAACTCCTGTAATATGATCTAGACCGGAGGGTAGAAAACATGTTTTGTTCCTTTTTTTTTTTTTTTTATTTCCACTGCCAGCAGAGTGCCTGGAACATAATTCAATTGCTGTTGCTTGAAGGCCTTAATGCCTTCTTGATTTAATATAATTGAGGGTCATAATACCAATTTAGTAATTTTAATTCAGAAAATTTGTGGAATAGGAACCTGGCATCTGCAGAGTTATTTAGGCAGTTTATTAAAACACAACACAAACTATACTTGGGAAAGGACCCCATGCCCAGGAAAACAGGATGATGTTTACATGAGTCTTTTATTTACAAACCATTTTCTTTTGCTTCTCAAACTGTTTAAAACATGTCTTTGTGTGATAATTACAAGCGAGGATTTAAGGTATGGTCACTTATCTTGCATAAAGGAAGTATGAAGATTTTATACCAAGCTAAAGAACTCTGATTGATTTATGTTATTATAGACACATGCATTCATTCAAAATATATATGGCGAGTACCTTTGTTCCAGAATTCTTCTGCATTTGAGGTTTAGAGTGGTAAACAAAATAGGGAGTAAGCCCCACCCCCTTTTAAAAATAATCTCTAATGGAGGTTACACAGTGGTCGTGGTAGACACACAATGAAAAAAGAAATCAATAAAACATACAGCATATAGGATTGTAATAAAAATTAGAGAGAAAAAATAAACCAAGGAAAGTAGTGGTGGAAAAGTATTTTGAGTAAAACCTGAATTTGTCGATGGTGGGGAAAGGGCGTTCCCAAAAGAGACAACACCAAGTGCAAAAGCTGTGAGATGTTACAGCTGATCCTTGAACGACACAGGTTTAAACTACATGGGTGCACTTATATGGGATTTTTTTCAATAAATATATTACAGAACCTTAAATGTATTTTCTCTTCCTTATTATTTTCTTAACATTTTCTTTTCTCTAGCATATTTAATTTTAAGAATAGAGCATATAATGCATATACAAAATGTGTATTAACTAATACTGGTAAGATTTCCAGTTACCAGGAGGCTCCTAGTAGTTAAGATTTTGAAGAGACAAGAGTTACATATGGATTTCTGACTACATAGGGGAGTTGGTACCCCATACCTCTCCATCGTTCAAGAATCAACTGTATGTATTTTGCATTTTTGAGCAATTAAAAGACTAGTTTGACAAAAGTAGTATGTAGGTAAATTAGAAGTAGAAGATTAGATCAATGACAAAGGAATAGTATAAAAACCTTGGAAGCCACTAAAAGAACTTTGGATTTTACCCTGAATGAGATGAAGAACCAATGGAGATTTTGAGTAGGGGAGTAAAAGCTCAAGAAGAATTCCTTTTATCTGAGTTTACTTCAAGTTCTAATCGGAATAGATGGACTTGTAAACTTTAAATGAGTAAATTAAAATCAGTGCCCAGTTTGGCTCTTACTATGCATGTTTGAGGTTGAACTTGTATTATTATCATTAAATTTGTATGCTGTGGAAGATTAATTTCATTACTGATGTCAAATTTTAATAGTGCTCATATCTGAGACCTTTTTCATGTAATCTGTCAGGCTTCCCACTCGACGTGGGACTGACTGTGTGTTTCCTTTTGGCCAATGGGAGTTAGAGTGTGTAATGCATGCGGAGGCTTGATGTGCTTGCATGATTTCAGATTCTTGCTCTTACCTTCTGCCCACATCATAAAAATACACTTGGTCTATCATATTAAAAACAAAAACAAAAACAAACAAACAAAAGACACATAGAATAGAGTTTAATTGCCCTGGTTTTCTCAACTAAAGATGTACTAGAATAGCCAACGGCCCAGCAATCTCTAGACATGTGTACAAATCCAGCCAGGTCAGAAAACCTGCCTCAGTGACCCATAACTAAATACAGGCAAATGGACCAAGTCCACATCGGATCACCCGGGTCAAACCCAGACCAGCTAAAATTTGCGGACTCATGGGCTAAACAAATGCTTATTGTTGTGTACCCCTGATTTTTTGGTTTGTTATAGAGCATTACCTATAGTAATAGGTAACTGACACGCATGTTAAGAAATTTAATTAAAAGAAATAATCATGCATAACCAAAATTTAAAAATAAGGGAAGATATAACAAAAGATAAACAAGATATCTAAAACTTGAAGAAGAGACCATGTAAAGATATAAAAATAGTACATAATCTGCTTACAAATATGAGAAAAATTGAAGGTTTCTAAATTAATTTTGTCAGACAAGAGTAACCAAGAGCATAAAATATAAGAAAATTCAGAAATTATAGGATTATATTTATGTGTTAATTCAAATTCCTAATAACAACTACAACAAAAACCTTACCAAATATAGTTAAAATAATTATCAAAAAATTAAAGCAAGGTATAGAGATTTTTTTGCTTATATTTTTTTTTCTTAAGTAGGCTCCACACCCAATGTGGGGCTTGAACTCATGACCCTAAGATCGAAAGTAGTGTGCTCTACCAGCTGAGTCAGGCAGGTGCCCCAATAACTAGTTTTTAAATCTATAATACATAAAATTCAGAGGTCAAAGAAGTAAAAACTGTGTCATCATCTCAAGACGCCAAAATGCTTTTACTAAAATGCAAATATATTTTTAACAAAATCCTCTGTAAAAAAGATGGATATACCTGAGACTATTACTCCACATAATGAAGGATACTGGTTTTAAGCCAAGTACTCACATTCTACTTATTGTGGTTCTCCTATTAAAACCTGAGTGAGTTGAAGATCAGTGAGAAGAGAATTCTAAAATGGCTCCCAAGTTTCCTGCCACTTGGTAAACACACCTTGGAAAATCTCCACTCACTGAGTGCAGGCAGTGCATATGAATACAATGGGTATCCATTCCTTGATTAGATTACAAATCAGTGTACCTTAGGTTCATAAGAAGGGAGATTACCCTGATGGGCCTACTCAGTAGGATTTCTGACCCACTGTAGCAGTGATATGAGGAATGTCTGCTATTTCAAGCCACTACTCTGTGGTAATTTGTTATGCAGAAAGAGAAAACTAAAATAGAGTGCATAATATCATCATTGTGATATAACATAATAAAAATAAAAATAGTATAATTATCTAAGTAAAATTCTGTGATAATCAAGTGGAAATTATTTGAACTAATAATACGTTTATTTATGTACATGAAAAATGTTAGAAAAAGGACTCAATTCTTGGTAGCAATACTTTTTAAAACCTAATTTAAGATAAATTAAAAATACTTTGGGTCTATAATTTTTAAAAATGCATCAAGCAGTTCCTCAATTGGTTACCATTTACTCTTCCTACAACCCCTCGATTTCATTTGATCAGGGAAACCTTCCCTGAAGTTGATTAAATTGAATTCAATCTTTACATGTTCTTGGTGCTTCATATACCTGATACCACCCCTTTTACTAGTTATATTAAAAATTGTGTCATTGTATGGTTTGTTCTTTCATTGTTAGTCTAACATAGAACATGAGAATCTCTCTTTTTGCTCATGTTTTTCTCCAGTATGTCTACAGAGTTTAGTCCTCAAAAAATGTAATGGATGTTTATGAATGATAGAATGAAATAATATATTATTAATTATCCCTAAATTAGTTTATAAGTTCAAAAAAGTATCGATGACCAGCACAGGTAACCTTCAAGAGAGATACTTCATTATGCAATGAAAATAGAATCAACAGGAAATAAAGGTAGATTACTCAAACATGTGTGTACACGAATGTGTGTTTCTGTATTTATTGTATTGCTAAGTTGATTTCCAAATTATATTACTTAATCGATGAATACCTAAATACAGTGAAGTAAAGAAGAAATTGTGATAGTATTTAATTAATCTATAAAAAGAGATAAGAAAATGTAGGATTATTAAGTCATTTAAATATAAACTGGAATATCAAATATAGGGTAATAATGTTTTTAATGACACATATAGAAAACTCCATGCCTGAGATACTTTATTAAGGAAAGTGTCCTTTGTAAGAACTGAGAAAATAGTAGCATCTCTTCCAGTAACTATGGAGGAGATTATGCAGAGGGCAGAACTGATGAATGAAAAAAATTATTCTAAAACATAAACAAAAACAAGGTAGAATATGTAAGTTGAATGTTTCCTCATAAGAACAGAGAACAGAGAAGCTGAGGACAAATTAGAGAAGCAATAAAAGGGAGGAGAAACAAAAATAACTAGCTGAGAAAAATAAAGGAGAAGAATAATCATGGAAAGAAGGAGAAAGGAAATTTTAAACTATGAGGAAAGGGGAAAATATCCATTATATGAGGAATATAAATTTGTCATAGAAAAAGATCAGAGAAAGAAAAGATGAAGGAAAAGATAACGATAAATATAATGACAATAAAGAACTGATAATCAAGAGGGAGAGCCACCAAACCAGCATAGAAAGTAGAATGGATACTTAGAAGAAAATCAGAGGACAAGATAGGAAAGAAATACACAGAGAAGACAGCAAAGAGGGAGAAAGACAGAGTGAGGAGGTCCAGAGAGAACAAGTAGTTTTAGGAAAGAAGGAAAGTAAAATGAGAAAAAAAAAAAAAAGGAAAGTGAATGAATGCAAAAGTAAGGAAATATATGATGATATATGGATTAATATTTCTAAGCAATTCTTATGGAAGCAAATCAAAGTTTCTATGATTCATTTTCCTGCTGGAGGTAATAGGTGTCCATGTGGCCAAAAATCTCAAAGCTTTTAAACCACTCAAAATGATTATCTCCCTTTTACAATTGCTTTTACATATTGAGTATATATTAGTGCTGATTCCCCTTATATTGAGTCATTTACTCAACATGTAGATCAATAAATGAATGTAAGGAATGATAAAATCAATCTGTGTGTATGTATGTGTGTGCGTGTGTGTGTGTGCGTGCGCGCGCGCGCACGCGTGTGTGTATGATGCTGTCTTTCTAGCTATGTTAGAGGAACTCCTTGGGTAGCCCACCTCACAAGGTGAGGACCTGGTGAGTCATGAGGGAGGGTGCTTTGAACTCTAAGGCTCAGGATTGCTAAATAGTAACAACCACAGGGAACAAGAGCATCCCTGTGCTAGTACTACCTAAAAAGGAAAAATGAGAAGATGGTTGCCTTTTCCTCCTGTCTTCCTATACGAGGAAAAACTCTCAAAAGCTGGTAGGAATTTCAGCATCTAATTTCAAGTCCCCTATATGTGCTTCACAAATCAACATTCTCTCCCGCCGTGTGCCTGGGACCTTTCCTGAATCAACGTTGCATTTTTATCAGTGATATGTAAACTCCACTTGGAGGGGTGTTCGTAGGTGTTCTCAAGATGGTTTTATGCCTCTCTGTCTTTCTACAGGTAGGTCCCACACGCTCTGTGCCACACAGCAACTTGGACTTCTAAATAAAAATGAAATACTGAGTATTGTTTCCACATGCACAAAAATCCATGTTCACTGTGCTATTATCTTTGTCTTCCTTACACAATCTTCCTATTTTCCAATCCATTTTCGCCGACTTTTTAATTTGGTCTTCAGTAATATGCAACAATCTCATCAGAAAATACATTTAGCACAATGGCTAAATTACTGGGACGGAATTTCATTTTCTTTGGCATTTTAAGATACTCTAAGTAAACTGATAGTAAATGCTTTGGGAACGATAGACCTCCTTTATCAGTGTTGAGCTCACCACTCGGTGTTAAATTGTTTTTTGAAATGGTTAGTTGTTGAGAATAATATTGAGAAGAGAAGCATTAAATGTGTTTGACTAAGCTAAGAGCTCTAGCATATATTTTAAATTAGTATGTTCAGTATTATCACCCTTAATTCAGTCCTATCACAAATATACTGTGTGATGGCACATTTTTCAAATAAATAGGGACCAGAACAGTGGAATTAGCTGACACTAACTAAATAGCTATTTTATGTATTTTTTTTCCTGTTTAAACGAGCTCCTAAGAATAAATGTAGAAGATGCTTTGGAAATGGACCGGCATGATTCAGAAATCTATATTTACACATCTTGGAGAAGAATTCATGGCTTAAACCCCTCCCTTCCGTGTGCAGAATGAAGGTGAAATATCAGAGACAGAAGGGCAGCAGGGTGTGAGGATGGCACCCAGTCAAGGGAAGGTCTTTGAAGCCTCAGGGTCCACACTACGATAGCCCTTTCTTTTTATTCTGCTTCTGCTCCTGCATGAAAGCGCGAACAGTCCCTGAAGACAATTTCAGTCTCACAGTTTAGAGCTCGGTACTTCACATGCTTCTTTGAGATGTGTGATCTTTTTCCATCATCTCTAAGATCTCCCACATGTCTGACCTTTCACTCTTGTGATCTCTCGATATTCTTTTATAGAAAATTGCTGTTGACTTATAGCCCACCCTTTCCTCTGGTGAATCAGAACATCAGTGTTAGTCTTTCCATTGGCAAAGTCACACATATAGGTGTGAGTCACTATTAAGAACGAAACATTAATATATGTAAGAATATTAGAGAAAATACAAACAAAAAAGCTACCATATAAATATACAGTAACATTTGAAAACTGGTAAAATTCCATCTACTCTCTAGCACATAAATATGGTTTACTTTGTCTACACATATTTAGCCAATTCAAAGTTATACACATCAACACAAATAATATCTATACAAATGAATCGCTTGGTTGGATATACTGCCATAGAGATGTGATGTAATGGGTTGTAAAGGATAAGCAGTTATTCCCTTAGGAACTAGGTGAGTTTTCATCCTGCTGCACATCTCTTTAGTGGAGTTAGTGAATCTCTTCATGCAAGAAACATCCACTAAGAAGGATGATGGATGATATTTGGTTCCCATTAGAGTAAGTTGCTTTGGCCTCAAGTAAAAGAACTGAGAACAGGCTACAACCTGGTATGTCATATTCAGAAGTTGAAGCACATTTATTGTGACATTTGATGATAGTGATGTGCCTTGGTACCATATTATTTAGATCTTATGTTGCCATAACAACAGAATGTGTGTGTGTGTGTGTGTGTGTGTGTGTGTGTGTGTGTGTGTGTTTAGTAGAAAGACAATCCATTTTCCTCCAGTCAATTTTTTACTTTGATCTAAAGAACTTGCTTCTTTTCTTTGAAGTCCACAATAGGGCATGATAGAAGGAACACAGGTAATAATTACAGAAACTTCAATAGGAAAAAAAAGAAACAAACATGTTTTAAATGAAAGTTTTAAGCCCCTTGCCTTGTGTCCCAGGACTGTTAAAGATGATTGAAGCGATTCCTTCCAGTATCTATCATAATGGCCTTTTCCCCTTATCAGAAACAAGCCAAAGATACAAAGGTTATGCCTTTCTTGATTAATCTATGTGACAGGGGCAAATTGCCTGTTGTTTCTTTCTTTTTTTTTTTTTTTTTCTACAGAGTGCCAGAGGCAGGAAACTACTATGCTTCACTAGTGACTCATAAGAAAACTTAATAGAAGGTCTCTAATGCCCACTGGCCCTACAGTTCCTGATTGATGTAGTTCCAACTTAGCAGGATCCCCTCATTGAACCTAGCATGTCAGAGGCATGCTAGAGAGTGAGGGGGAAGGATCTTTTGTACTCTGGTAGTAAGGAAGGAGGGTCTGACATATTTTGCTCTTGGTAATTTTATCTATATTTATGAAGACAACATTTTGTTATCATTGTTATGTGTATCAAGTGACTACATTTAAGTGGGGGTTTTATAATATTGCTGGTTTAAATATATAATAGAGTTGGATGTCCCTGTGGAAGCCTCAGTTTCCTAGACTGTAAAGGAGTTTAACAACATATACCTCATGTTTCTTTTGGGAAGATTATATTAAATAATTTTGCAAATATTTAAAAGAGTACCTGGAAAAACTGTAAGACTGTAATCAATGTTGAGTACTATATTTATAAATATATATGGGAAAGACTCTTGAAAGGCACTGTTAGGGCTACTGCTGAGTTGATGACACATGCCCTTCACTCCTGGAAGTTACTGCTCCTCATTTCAATACAGTATAGAAATGTTCATCAAGTTTGCACTTGGAAACTCTCATGCTGACTATCACCCAGGACCAAAACCAACACAATTAGCTGCTGAGAGGCACTATGCTAGGTACGTAACAGTTTGAGCATTTAACTGTCATGTTGATGTTGGGTTGGGAAGTACTTATTGTAAAATCATTCTTTAATATACTTTACAACTGAAAAGAAACTTTACACATATTTACAAATATTTTCAGTGTCAAGTATATACTCACACTTAATATTTGGTATGCGTATTTTATCACAGTGTTTCTCAAACCTAGCTGTTCATGAGAAACACCATGGAGAATACTGAAATAATATAGATTCATAGGCAAACCGACACTGGTGTTCTGATTCAGTAGGATAATATGGGGACCCCAAAGTTGCATCCTGACCATTACTAAGACTGTTCTGATACCCAATCAGGTTTGGGAATTTGAGTTCTATAGGAGTTCCAGTATGGAAACGTAATATAACTTTGTGTAAGAACATGGGAACCTTTGTACTTTATTCTTCTAACTTCTCATATATTACGTACATGTCTCCGAGAGAAAGGCAATATGGCACCCATATGAAAAAATATATTTGGAACATATGCCAGAAAAATTGCTGGGGTGATAGAAAAAGATCGTGTGACGTTTACAAACTTATCATGACCTCATCCATGTAGGAAGTACTAAATTCGATTTTTGCAGAATGTTCTTTTCCTTGGACCTTAATGATTGAGGTATCTTAAATATGTGCTGTCTTCAAATTTATCTCAGCAAAGAGCAAGGTTTCTAGTCCATCAATGTAGCCTGGTTTTGTATTTCTTTTTATGGATTGGCCATCATTATAATGTTAAGGAATTAATGATATATGAAGAATGAAAGTATTACGGAGTTTTCAATCATTTAAAGTCTATTCAGTATCATTACATCTTTGAAAGAGAAAAGTAAAATCCACAATGAAAATGAGAATTACAACCTCATCTTAACTAATTTAACTATGGTTTTTAAACATCTTTTGGATCAACTCATTAGTTCTCCCTGTTCACTGGAATCTCAATAGGTGACTGACCCAACTTTACAGGGTTATGTGTAACCCCTAAGATACAGCTGACATGACTGCAGAATATATGGAGTTATTTCTCAGGCATATAATGTGGTCCTGTGTATTAAATATGATAGGTGATGACATATTCTCTAAAAGCATCCCTCTTTTAAATACAAGCTCCCATGGATTATTTGATATTTTTCCCCTCAGTTATGATTTACTGGCTAAAACCTACCTAAACTGGTGGAGGTACCAACTAATAGCAGTGCTATGAGAGCTCAAACAGCATCTATGTTTCTTGGAGTCACGTGAGCCTATTCCGGTCAGCCTGCATATAGCAATGGTCCTAAAGTTGTTTGAAAAAGTTGTTTCCCTGCTTACAAGAGTAAAACTCGATGTGGTAATCTTTTTAGATATCCTCCCAAGGCACCTGTATCTTTCCATGCATTCTAACACTTCTCAGTTTATTCTTTATTCTTCTTCGAATTGTTCCCGTTAAAACTGTTTTTTTTCAAATTTTATTAATTATAGTCTTGAAAGAAAAAGATCATAAACTCCATGTAAGAATAAACATACCATAGTGATCTTCCATTTTATCCCAGTAGCTATGAGACTGAGAAATAGAGAATGTACAAAAATAATACAACACAAAGTTAGGATTACTTAGATTTTACTCTGTCAATCTTGGGTGATTTGCGGTCAGTTTCTCTATCACTCTAAGCCATTCCCTTATATGAAAAGGGGCATAAAGATGCCTACCCTCTACTTGATAACATTACTGTTAGTTTAACATAAGGTGGCTAATTTGAAGAGATTTGACATTGTGAATTATTATATAAGAAAAATAATAATATTAAAATAAGTCACCTCCAGACCAACATTTCAGTTTTTATGGAGTAGAAGAGTAAACAGGCTTTTAGAGACAGCAGATTGTGGCCAGAGATCAGTGCTAAAGTTTATATATGTCTTTTGTGAAGTATGGTTACTAATGCCTGTTAGGAGTGCTGTAAAGATGAAGGAGATAAAGTTTATCTCTGGACTGCATTTGCCTCCCAACTTCCACTTTCTTAAACTCATTCTGTCTCCTAAATCCATCCAGCTCAAGCTTTTGGAAACTGTACATATAAAAGTTGTACAAAAACAAACGACAACCAACACATATTTCCCCTGGTTTCCCACAGGTTCTAGATAGTTCCATCATGAAATGTATCTCACAATGATCGTTATTTGCTCACTGTCTTCTACGTTATACCATAAAAAACTCCTTGAAATATAGGACAATTGATTTCATTAACTCTATATTCCCCACATCTGACAAATGTCAGCTACCACTCAATAAACATTTGTGCAATTAGAGTAAACAGATCAGTAATGGGCATTCACTTGACACTAGATATATAAACATTCTATTCAAATTCTCTCTTCTAATATTAAAATTCAACACTTATTGTTTAGGAAAGAAATTTAAATACCCTAACAGTGGTATTATTATAGTGAATGTTATCATGTGAGATAATTTATCAGGGGAAGTGCTTTTCCGTAATAAACTGAATATTACAATGAAAATTTCAAAAACAATCCTGCCACGACTTGAAAATTATAACACTATTTCTCCATAAGATGTTTTTCCTACATCCAAATCCTCAAGGAGATACTGTTTGGTGCTATATAAGTTCCAAATCACCTGAAAGTCCTACCTAAATGATTAATACGTCTTTTTATAAGTAGTCATAGAATCCACTAAGTGTGTTTAAATACAATGGAATTGTAGCTTGAATGGATGGAAGGAAATGAACTTTAATGCTTCCTAGAAATTCATCGCTTCACAATAGAAAGACAGGTTAAAAATGGGAAAGTTTCTCACACTGCTTTCACCTTTTTTGTTCTCTAAAATTGAAAAAAAGGCATTAAATAATCAGTCTACAGGGACAAGAATATTTGGAGCTCTCACAGAGTACCGTGCCTAGCAGTCTTTCAGTTTTACTGAATTTCTGAACATACACACAATGCACTGTGAAAGTACCATCTTCTTCCTTCCCCATTTTCTTGGTTCTTCCTTTTTATTCCCCTCAAAAGCATATAGAAGCAGATATCAGGGATAGAAGGAGGTAATCATCAGAATTGGTAACTGGATGGGAAGTTCTGCCTCTGATCCTGAGAACTGCTATTTTCCCCCAGATAAACATTAACTGGGTAAGACACAGTGAGAGTCACAGATCCAGGGATGCACGATCCTTCTGAGAACAATAGAGAGAGAATTTGTATAAGTTTCCTGAGTGAGAAACCTTCCAGATGGCAGCCCTGAAAGTTAGTTTTTCCTGCTCAAAACACAGAGCTTCCTCAAGAGGAAGATAACACTTCCTTTCATTGGAGAGAGTGAAAGTTTTCAACAGAGTTATTCTAGAATTGGGAAACAAAACAAGTGCAAGGAATTTTTTGTTTTACATGACACAGTTAGTAGAAGTCCCAAAGCTTTTTGGTTTGGGCAAAAAACTCTTGCACTGGAATATAACATGTATAGTACATCCAAGGACTCCACCAATCACAGGCAACAGCACAGAACTCAAAAAAGTCAACACAGGCCAGTATATGAAACAAAGTAGAAGCAATCAAAGAGAGCATAGAAGTGACCCAATTCAGCCCCCAGTCTTCTTATTGGAGTTGATACTCACCTCTAATCAGGAAAATTACTGATCAATATTCATATTTGAATATAGTAAATACTTGATTGCGTACATATTTAAGTTAATCAGTGACTGCATTTGTTTACCCATTTTGAAACTGAGTTGTTTTTAGTCCACTTATTTGGCTGAAAAGTTTAGAATAAAAACAAACAAAAGTCTCACATGTTCAAGTGTAACATAGACAGATCATCCCTACAACTCCATACAAATGAATACTAATCAGTAATAAAATAGAATCGTAGTTACATACAACAAAAAGGAGAAGGTTGAGTAAAAATAATCCAAACACAGGTATGTACTATATTATTCTATTTATATTAAGTTCCAAACCAACTAATACATAGTGATACAATGATAGACTAAAGATAATGATCATCATTGGGAGTATGACTGAAGGAGGTTATGGAACAGGGCACCTCTAGATGCTGGTAATATCATTTACCAAACTGGGTGCTGGTTACAAGGAAGAATAACTTTGGAAAATTTCACACAGCCATATGGTTTCTTCATTGTTTTGGTTATATATGTCATTCTTCCTATGAAAGAGTTTAAAATAAACATACCAGCCATGAATATGGTTATGTAGAAGAAATACATGACACAATAATTTTCTTGTCAACCACTCTCCCAAAAGACATACCAACCAGCATCGCCAAGTATCTTCATACTTCACACTTCATACTGTGGCTCATTTGTTCTCCCAACCTGGATCACCAACACTGACCTTCCCTGGGGGGAACCCTATTCAACCCATCAAACCCAGTGTGATTGACCAATTGGTCTCTCTCTAAACTTCTGAGCTTCTCATCTAAATATCTTTGAACAACTCTAAAGGAGCTATGTGGGAGGTTTTGTTTGTTTTTGTATTTTGCTGCCTATTACAGTTTGTATGCTTGTTCTTATCTTTCTTTTAAACCGTAAGCTTCCTTGAGTTAGGAGCTAAGCTTTGGCCATATTTGTGTTTCCTCCCTGATGTACTTGACATAGTGCCTGGCATATAATAGATGCTATGTTCTGTAAATATTTGTAGAATTGAATTGTTAGCCATAGTCCATTTTTAACTATAATATCTTTATATTCCACATAGCCTTCTAGGTCATCTTTGCAGTTCCTCAGAAGGTAATGATCTTTTCATCTATGGTCAAGGATAAGATTACTTTTGGCATTTCATCACAATATACCTGATAGGAGCTAACTTTGATTGTTTAATATTTCAATCTGCCAGGATCTATCAAAAAGAAGGAAAAAGTGTTCCTTTCTTATGGTAGCAGATGTTTCAGGGAGAATAAATTGATGTTTTATGCTTTTCTCTGATCCTCTCCCCACCCCCCCCCCCACATTGCTACTTTTCTTTCTTGGAGCTGGAAATAAAAGGATTAGGAGCTAGTTCTAAGATTAGAAGGTGAAATCAAGGTGTATTCTCTGTGTTATACACAAGTTAGAAGGAGGTCTATCTACACCTGCTGATGAGCTGACATACTAAACTATTCACTTCCGGCCTGCATGGATAGAAACCAGCGTTGTCTCTTGGTCAAAGAGATTATCAACATTTTCTTTGTTTTCTTTCTTTCTTTTTTCTTTTCTTTTTTTTTTTTTAAATTTCAGGGGGTTCATTCCCTCTGTGTTTGCCTCTTGTATCTTCACAGTCACTTAAGTCATGCAGATTGTTTTTACATAACCTTCCCACCTGCCACTTGTTTAGCATGTAAAGCTGCTTAAAACAGTGAACCAGCCATGAACAGGTCCTGAGGAGAAGCGTCCAGATTGCAGCAGTTTAGGCTCTGATTGCTTCCCTTCTGGCTATGATGGTATTTTTCCTCAACAGTGAAATATCATTATTCTCTTGATACAAGTTTTGCTTACTGCTTGTGACCCTGTTGCCTAGGGCTTTAGGAGATTAGTCTTCTTTAAATAATCCAAGGAAAGAAAAGATCATCCAAGAGAAAGCACAGTTGCCAGCTCAGTCCCTCTCATAGCTTGAAGCTGCACTAATTAGACATGCTTTTCGGTGGTTACAGATCTTCATCTGCCATGTTGGCTGAAGAAAACAAATGCCATTTCTCCATTTTACTCTCACAGATTTCCATACACTTGTTCTTGATCTTCACATATGCATTATAGAAAGTGCCATGAAAAAAAAAACATATTACTTAAAATTAAGCCTGGGTAATTGCAAAAACAACGATGTACCAATCATCTTGCAAAAGAATGTTTTAGTGTAACATAACATTACATTATAACTAGAGGAAAAGAGGGGGTCAGAGAAACAGGATTTCATTATAACAGCAGATAAATATTTTTCATTAAACATTAAAAACAACATCTGTTACTCCCTTTAACAGTGTGAAGATTTCACTTTATTAAGTTTGAGGTGGTTAATGGCTTTAAAAGTAATCTGCAATTAGATTCCGTATTTCCCTCTCTCTCTGCCCTTCCCCTGCTCACGCTCTGTCTCTATGTCTCTCAAAAATAAATAAACGTTAAAAAAAATTTTTTTAAAGTAATCTGCAATTTAAACGTGTGTCTTTCTAGTGGCTAATTCATGACTAAGTCTTCAGTGTTAACTCTCAATTATATTAATTTCATTAACAGTCTCTTTCAAGAAAAAGTGACGAAATGGTACATCCTTCTTTTGAACTGTGATAATAAGAAATGTGTTTTCTTGAAATATTTATGGCTTTTCTATGTTTTCCCTTTCCTATATTTTCTGTCTTTTTTCCCAAGAAAAAGATATCTGAAGACTCAAGAACGACTGATCGGCAAAAGAATCTCCCCTTTTCTCCTATATTTTTATTCCTCAAATTGCCAACTGATGGTAGTCATTACACTTCTTGTCATGAGGACTTCATTCAGAGGCCAAACTTAGGCGAAATTGTTTTAGTCAAATCAGATCAAGGCAGAAAATTTAAGCCTCAAAATCAGTGAAGGTGAGAATGACTTTAGTGCAAGAGACCCACTGGATGGGTGAGATTATCAGATTTCAGGGGCCTCTAGAACCACAATGTTTGCCTGTATTGGCTCAGCTTTCTTGGTGGGTTTCAGCTTCAGCTTCTTGCTGCTCATTGAAGCTATGTTCTCAACTCCAACATGATTGAGTGGCACTCATGGTATTTCCAGCTCCCAAAAGGATAAAATTGTCTTTCATGTCTTCAACCCATATATACCTGAAGTCAATAGAAGTGTGATCCAGTCCAATTCAGGCCATAATCATATGGTTCTCAGTACCATATGGCACCATTGATAACCTCACCTTAGTAGTCATCTCTTATCTTTTCTGGCTTCACCAAGTCTTTGTGTCCTCTCTTTATCCACTAATATATGTCAGTGAAGTCCAGCAGGTTGGAAGTCTGCTAAAATTATATTGGTAATTTAAAATTCTTATATACATATATGGAGATTATATCCTCTCTTTGTCTCTTAATCCTTTTGTAAGAGACACCAAATTTTCTTTAGAATTTTGGGAACATGATTACACATTTAAAGAAAGGAAAAAGGAAGGAGGAGTAAGAAGAGAAGAGGCAGATAAAGATGAGGAGGAGGAAAATAACATTTTGTTTTAAATGCAATATTGTTTAATTTCCTCTTTGGAGACTATTGTAAAAAAATAGCTCAGCTGAATAGTTGTGTTTAAACACAATCCCGCGTGTACATTTTTAACAAAAGTATATTTGCACTTCCCTTCAATACCTCTATAAGATGACCATGTGAATTCTTCTATTCAACTCTCCTCTAGGGGCGCCTGGGTCAGTTAAGTTTCAACTTCAGCTCAGGCTATGATCTCATGGTTCCTGAGTCTGTGCTGACAGCTCAAGAGCCTGGAGCCTGCCTCGAATTCTGTATCTCCTCTCTCTGCCCCTCCCCTGCTCACATGCACTCTCTCTCTCAAAAATAAATCAACATTAAAAAAATTAAACAACAGTAACAAAAAAGAATTCTCTAAAGATGGAGGGGAATTGGTGAAGTCCTGCAAATAGAAGAGACCATCTAAAATAATCTCAGTTTTTCTTTGACACCTCATATTTTTTGGATAAATTCATGGAGATTTTGTACTTAACTCTGTAACATAGATGTTTATTACCTTATAATACAAAAAATGTCCTCAAATTTTGAATAGATTTTATGTCCCAGGGGAAAAAATCAAAACCTCATAGTCATCCCACTATTTCAAGTACTGCAAGCATACCTTTGCACAGCCCTAGTTTAAGATTACAGGTTCTGAGGAGTAATACTGAATTGTTGAATGATTACATTATACACATGAAACTAACATAATACCCTATGTTAATTATACTTTAGTGAAAAACTTTATTTGGGTATAACTGAAGACAACAAGCTGCACATACTCCAAGTTCAAAATTTGATATTTTTTAATGTTATGTCAGCACCTGTTAACCTATCATCACAATCTGGATAATAAATATATCCGTCATCCCCTAGTTTTCATAAACACATTTGTAAACTACTTTCTTTCCCTAGGACCTGTTCTACCTGCTTTCTGTTATTATAGACGGGAAATACATTTTCTTGAGTTTTATATAAATGGAATTATATACACTTTTGTGTGTATCTGGCTTCTTTCATATAGTCTAATTGTTTGAGAGTGACCCCTGCTATAGCATATATCAACAATTCCTTATTTTTTATTGTGACTAGTACTGCACTCTATAGATAGAAAAGGATTTGTATTTATTTATTCACTAATGGATGGGATTTTGTAGTCTTTATAGTTTATGACTATTACAGTAGTTCTCCCTTATATATGGTTTTGCTTTGTACAGCTACCCTCAGTCATCTGTAGTCTGGAAACAGGTGATCCTCCTAGCGTCAAAAGGTCAATAGTAGCCTAATGCTGCATCACAATACCTACATTATTTACCTCACTTCAACTCATTCCTTAGATATTTTATCATCTCATACCATCTCAAATAGAAGGGTAAATATAATAAGATATTAAGAGGGAGAGAGAGTACATTCATATAACTTTTATATGGTTTATTAGGAAATATTTTATTTTATAATTGTTAATCTCTAAATGTGCCTAATTTATAAGCTACACTTTATCATAAGAATGTTTGAATAAGAAAAAAAACATAGCATATATAGGGTTTGGTATGATCCATAGTTCCAGGTATCCACTGGGGGTCTTCAAATGTATGCCCTGTGGATGGAGTGGGGGCTACTGTATAAATAAACCTTCCAGAACATACCAAATCTTGTTATAACATACACTTTCAGTTATGTTAGGTAAATAATTAAATAATTAGGAATGGAATGACTGGGTCATATGCAAGGTGTATGTTTAACTTTTTAATAAGTTTGACTACTGTTTTCAAAGTGCTCATATCATTTAACGATCCCACCAGCAGTGTATGAGAGTTCCAATTCCTCCACATCCTTGAAGTTAAATTATTGGCCTGAGTTTCCCTCTGGAGGCTCTGGGTACAAAAGCTTCTTCCAAAATCATTCTTTTTGTTGGCAGAATTTAGTTCTTTGTGGTTTTAGGACTGAGTTCTCATTTACTTGTTGGCTGTCAGTCAGGGAAAGTCTTCAGCTCCTAAAGGCTCTCCGTATTCCATGCCACATGGCTGGTCCATTTTTAAGCCAGCAGTGATTGGTTAGATCTTTCTTGTGCTTCAAATCTCTTTCTCTTCTGCAACTGGAAAAGGCTGTCTTTCAAAAACCTCATGTGATTAGGTCAAGGACCACCTAAGTAATCACCTCATTTTAAGGTTAGTTATTTCATATAATCTAACCAAGAGAATAAAATCCACCACATCCCTTTCCCCGAGGCTTATTTACGGTGGACTCAGGAGGTGTTGGGAAATCTTGGGGCTATGCTAGAATTCTGTCTACAGCATTATTCAAGTATGTTCTGCTCTTTTTCATTTACTTGAGGAATCCTATTATGTGTATGTTAGGTCTGTGACATTGTCCTACAGCTCAGTCATGTCTGTTCATTTTTTTCAGTCTATTTTCTCTCTGTTTTTCAATTATTTTTAGTGCTCTATCTTCAAATTTACTATTCTTTTCTTCTACCATGTAGAGTCTTCTGTTAATTCTACCCCGTATGTTTCTCACACATTGTAATTTCATTTCTACAAGTTTGATTGGGTTTTAAGTATCTTCCATATCTCCAATTTTTGGAATATATGGGACACAATTATAGTATGGTTTTAAAGCCTTGTCTACCAATTCTAACACCCGTGAAAGTTCTGAGTTGGTTTTGACTGATTTTTTCATCATTATATTTTCTATTTTCCTGCTACTTGTAACCCTGGTCATTTTTTATTGGATACCAGGCATTACAAATTTTATTTTATTGGGCCTGGATATTTTTATACTTTCATCTTGAAAGTATACTTGAGCTTTTCTTTTTTTGTCTTGGATGTATTTAAGTTACTTTAAAAAAGTATTGGGCCTTGCTTTTAAGATATGTTAGGCAAGATCAGATTAATACTCACTCTAGAACCAGAGTGGCGAGTTTGTTTTTGGATATGTTAAGTATAAGGTGCTTATTAGGCATTCAAATGGAGATAGAATAGATGGCTGCCAGGTCTCAAGGAATGAGCAGAAGTTTCTAGATGGAGAATAGAGAAAGGATGTATCACCTGAGGGGAGAAAGTTTTGAAAAAGCGTTGAAATATAAATGGCATTCGAACTGGTCCTTTACTACTTAATGTGTTTTGAGAGTTTTATATTATCTTCATTACTTGAAAGAGACACTCTGAGCACTACCAAGTGATACCTCCTGATCAGGAAATTCAAGTGAGAATCCTTTTCCTCTGGGGCGCCTGGGTGGCTCAGTCAGTTGAGCTCAGGTCATGATCTCACAGTTTGAGGTTTTGAGCCCTGTGTAGGGCTCTGTACTGACAGCTCAGAAGCTGGAGCTTGCTTTAGATTCTGTGTCTCCCTCTCTCTTTGCCTCTACCCTATTTAGGTTCTGTCTGTCTCTCTTTCTCAAAAATAAATAAAACCTTTAAAACTTAAAAAAATAAAAAAGAAAATCCTTTTCCTCCTACAAATTTTATCCAAGGTAGATAGAAAAAGCCAAAACACCACATTATGACACCCCAAATTTTAGAAACGTTTTATAATGTTGAAATGTGTAAATTAATCATTGTTCACTTCCTAATCCTATATTCATCATTTTGAGACTAGGGACTAATCAGAAATGCAATGTTCTAGGTATCTTTACTGTTTTAACACTTGCCACAAGATTTCCAGACAGTGCCTGACACATGGCAAGTATTCAAGGGATATTAGCAAATATAATTTGTATTATTTCTAAAGAACTTTCCACTCTCTTGGTGTATTCTGAAGAGTGTCACAGGGGCACTATGATTCATAGCTAGTGATCTAAGTAATCTTACTATTAGGTGTATGCATTTGCATGCCATAAAAAGTACAGCAAGATTAAATGCATTATTACTCTAATAAAGTGTATTTTCAAATAAATATGCCCTACCCATAAAGGTGTTATTAAACACTATACTTTATTTTTCCTAAAAGGTAAGAAATATCACCTGTTCGAATTCCCCTTGGATGGACTGGATCAGACACTTGCAAGGAGAGTGTAATATTGAGACAAGGTTTGGAAAGACAGAAATGTGAAATGGGCTGTCGGGTACAGGGATACAAATTCAGAACTGACCGTGGAGTATAAAGTCAGAAGGATGAAGGCAAATAAAGACAGGAAATGAGTGGGATAGAAAGAGTAAAACAGGACCAAACTGAGACAATCAGGATTAGGCGAAATGACTGGATATTTCCCAAGGCTCCACAGAACCCTATCTTGATGATGACTTTTCATTAAATGCTTTGGTTAAGATCTGGTGGACGTATTCTTCCACTTCTATTTAATTCAGGTTTCTCACACTCCCTGGTCAAGATTTCCATATTGTGTTGTGGATTAGCACTCCTGGAATGGATCACACTTTCCTTTACTTTCTTTTTTCTGTGAAAAGCATAGTTATTCTTCTGATATCTGGGCTCAAAATTTCAGAATTATAGTCAGCAATTTTCTTTCTATTAACCACACCTTTCTCTCCCACTCCATTTAAAATAATTTTTGGTGAAATATATTGAGTATAATACAATACACCAAAGAATGTATAAAATTTATATATGTATAGTTATGCTATTGAGACACCAAAGTTGGGCTCTCACATAGTCAAAGCAGTTGAGTAGTGACCACCGACCATTAAGTTGTTCATGCCAAATGGTCTTTTACATAAAGTGCCCTATATATATCTGGGATTTTGATTTATTTTCCAAGTGCTTTAGCAGATTCAAAACTCCGTTCAAATTAATTTTTGTGGAAAAACTCTTGGCCTGATTGCAGATATCCTTGTGGGCTCTGTGAAGAAGGGAGAATGCCATCTGTCTAAGCTAGAATGAAAGTCAGTCTCCTCAACAGTGACAATAAAATGCAACTTCTTGTTCATCTTGTTTCTGAAGCACATGAATCCTTTTATAACCGATGATACAGAACTCAGGCACTATCAGCAAATAACTATGAATTAGCTAAGATCCAGCATTTTCTAAAGGCTGTTTGGAGCATCTAGTACTTAGGATGAGCAGCATAATGGAAACGTTAACGTTTTATTTCTCTAGTTCAAGAAATTCTTTCCGGACACTGAAAGAATCAGAAATAATGTACCAGTATAATATTGTTTTAACTGTTCTCAGGAATGTCTCTGTCCAGGAGAACATCAATTATTCACTGAATGACACAATGTAGCTGATACCATACTGGGCACTTTGGAACATCAGATGACAAAGAGACATAAAGCATTTAAGATTGAATGTTGTGATTGTAACTCTTAGGATTAATAGCAAAACTTTCCATATTTGGAATGTTAATATAACTTTTAGAATCACTGCTCAGGAAAAGCACAATATCCCTTATTTTCCTTTTGATCTCGCCTACCTATTTATTTCAATAAATATTTATTGATTGCCTTCCATGTACAAAAAAAATATATAGTAGGGAACCAGGGAGACCTAGTCCCTACTTCAAGGAAAAATATTCATGTAAGAAATCTCAGAAACATAACCATTAAGGATGTAGCCATATTAAAACCTTAAGACCACTAAAATAAATGTAAAATGATCAGGTCCAGATAATGAAGCCTGAGGGAAAGAATGGGAAATTAATATACCTGAAAACTCCATCTATAGGAAGCCACTCTTATTAAGGTCATAACTTATCTCAGCTTCCTGCTATTAATATTTCTCAGATAAAGCCTAAAAAGTTCCTATTAATCTTTCATGTTTTCCATGACAGAAAGTCTTTTTTCAAAATAAAACTGTTTACTTAAAAAAAGTCAAATAATGAGAAATCTTTTACCAACTCTGTTTTCAGCTAAGTTGCCATGAAATGCAGAATGTACACATCATTATCTCGTCAGATCACATCTATTTCTCTTCTTTTTTCTATTTTCTGTAATGATTTTGTTGTCAATTTTTATACTAAAATTTCTATTGCATGTGATCAAAGACAATGTTTGGAAGAAGCAAAGAATGGGTACTTAATTTAAAATATGCAAACAAACGAAAAGTATATCCTGCACATTAGACAGAAATTCTCAAATGCATATTAAATGTAGTCATTTCTTATGGGCACATATAATATTCCCACATCTATCACATATATTCTTTGAGAGCAATCACCATCTCTTCATATATGTGTGGGGGGGTGTAAAAAATTCTCTTAGGAGTATTATCAATTTTCTACTTTCTCTCTGATAACAGCATCATAATTTGTTCCAGTTTATTGAGATATAATTGACATAGAACACTGTGTTTAAGGTGTATATGTCCATCTGATGTACATATATATTACAATATGATTACCACCATAGAATTAGCAAACACCTCTATCACCTTGCACAATTACCATTTTTTTACTTTTTTTGGTGAAAACATGAAAGATTTTCTGTTTTAGCAATTTTCAAGTGTGTCATACAATAGTATTAGCTATAATCACCATGATATACACTTGATTCCCAGAACTTTTTCCTTTTATACCCCAAGTTTGTACCTTTTGACCAACATCTCCCCATTACCCTCACCCTCTAGCCCCTGGCAACTACCACATTACTCTATTTCTATGAGTTTGGCTCTTTTACATTCTCTGACTTATTTACTTAGCATAATAATCTCCAGACTCATTCATATTTTAGCAAATAGCAGGATTTCCTTCTTTCTCATGGGTGAATAATATTCCTTCACACACACACATACACCCCACCACATTTTCTTTATCCATCCATCCAGTGACAGATACTTTGGTTGTCCATATCTTGGTTAATGAATAATGCTGCAGTGACTATCAGAGTGCAGATATATCTTGAAGATCCTCTTATCATTTCCTTTGGATACATTCCCAAAAGTGGGATTGCTGGACCCAGTGGTAATTCTATCTTTAATTTTTTGAGAAACTTCCAGTCGACATTCCCACCAACAGTGTTCTCACCAGCATTTTATCTTTCGTCTTTCTGATAATAGCCCTTCTAACAGATGTGAGGTGATATGCCATTGTGGGTTTGTTTTGCATTTCCTTGTTTAGTGATATTGAGCACCCTTTCATGGACCAGTGACCCATTTGTACATCTTCTATGGACAAATGTGTGTTCAGATCTTTGCCCATTTTTAAATTGGGTTTTGTGGGGGGTTTTTTTTGCCATTTTTTTGCTACTGATTTGTATTAGTTTCTTATATATTTTGGAGATTAACTACTTTCTGGTTTGCAAATAATCTCTCCCATTCTATAGTTTGCCTCTTTGTTGATAATTTCCTTTTCTCAGCAAAAGTTTTTAGTCCTGCTTATTTTTGCCTTTGTTATCAAATCCAGAAAATCATTGCCAAGACAGATGTCAGTTATCCCATTTCCTGCTAGTTTTAAAGTTCCCAGTCTTAAATCTAGTCTTTAATCCATTTTGACGTGATTTGCATGTGTGGTAATAAGAAAGAGGTACAGTTTCATTCTTTTGAATGTGATAATCCAGTTTTTCCCATACCGTTTATTGAAGAGACCATCTTTTCCCCATTGCATATTCCTGATTCCATTCTTATCAATTAATTGACCATATATTCATGGGTTTATTTCTGGGCTTCCTATTCTGTCCCATTGATCTACATACTTTTTTATGCCAATAACATACTATTTTTATCACTATAGCTTTCTAACATAATCTGAAATTTATTGTGGTTTTGATTTATATTTCCCTCATGATTAAGTGATGTTGAGCACATTTTCATGTACCTGTTCGCTATTTGTATGCATTCTTTGGGGGAAAAAAATGTCTATTGAGTTCCTCGGTCCATTTTTTTTTAATTCAATTGTTAGCATTTTTGCTTTGGAGCCATAGCAGTTTTTATATATTTTGGATATTCCCTCTTTATCAGATACATGATTTACAAATAAATCATGGAAAGAGACTAAGTGTCCATCAACTGATGAATGGATAAAGAAGCTGTGGTATATATATACAATGGAATACTATACAGCAATGAGAAAGAATGAAATCTGGCCATGTGTGGCAACATGGATGGAACTGGAGGATATTATGCTGAGTGAAATAAGTCAGGCAGAGAAAGACAGATGCCATATGTTCCCACGCATAGGTAGGCTTTGAAAGACCTAGCAGAGAACCAGGGGGGAGGGGAAGAGGGGAAGGAGGAAAAAAGAAAGCCACAGAAAGGAAGGAAGACATGACATGAGAGACTCTCAAAGAATAAGAAAGAACTGAGGGGAGAGATGGGTGTGGGAGGGGGGAGAGTGGGTGGTGGGCACAGAGGAGGGCACTCGTTGGATTGAGCACTGGGTATTGTATAGAAACCAATTTGACAATAAACTATTAAAAAATATTTTCTCTCATTGTATAGGTTTCCTTGTCATTTTGTTGAATGTGTCTTTGCAGAAGCTTTTCTGTTCGATGTAATCTCACTTATTAATTTTTGCTTTTGTTGCTTGTGAGATCATAATTCGATGGTGTGGATTTTCCTAGGGCAGTGTGTCCGGCCCAGGGCAGAGTATCATGTATATCCTGTTCTCATTCTCCACTTTCAGAGTGTCCATTTCAGCTGGGGTTACAAATGTGATCCAGTCACAGTCGTTGAAAACTTAGAGGGAGAGCTCCTGAGAAAGCTTTTACTTTCTTATAAAAATCTCACAGAATTGCCTGGCACTGCTCTTTCCTCTACCTTCCCTGATCAGGGATCTGGGTTGAAAATATGACAGATAGTTTGTGATCGTAAAGTATCATAGGAAAGGATAGAAGCCAATAGCCTCAAAATGTTACAGAAGAGTTAACAATCCTGGATGTGACAATATTTTTCAGAAGCTAAACCAACATTGGTAATATCTACCCATGGTCTTCGTATTATATGAGAAAAATGAACTCCTATATGTTTAGGCTACTATTAGTCACAATTTCTGTTAATGTCAGCTGAATATATTTTTATTCATACACTGCCATAAAATTTTATTAGTAGTACGCAGCAAAGAATTTTTCAAATTGTTCCTTAATAGAGATGTCATGTATGTCACTTGTCACCTCCCCCTTGAATGGTCTAATTTAGGTGTTCACTAATTTTTGCCCGAGTCAGTCAGTGGACCTTTAATAACTGTTTGATAAATGAAAATAAATTAGGTTTTCATAATATCCATTTATGTTTTTTTGCTACATCAATTCTCTTCTTCTAATAATAATATTGAGGTCAAATGATTTATGTTTATGGAGCATAATTTTGATCATGACTTTCTTCTGTTCATAAATGCTAACAGCTCTTAGCATCTACTAAAATCCTAAATTCCTTACTCTGCTATTTGAAGTCATTCGAAATCTAGTCTTAATATCTTTCCGTTGTAATTTCATGTGATTGATTATAATCCAAATAAATAAAACTGCTGTCAGTTTTTCTTACATATCTAACCAATTTTGAGAAGGAGATGCTATTTCTCTGGCTAGAATGACCTGCTGCTCTTCATTTCTGACTATTAATCACCTGCTTTTCTTTTCAGTTTCATCTCAAATCTCATCTCCTCCTGAAAGCCTTCAATTCCATCCACATTTCCCCAAGATGGAACTAATCTTCTTCTATTCAGAACTATAACGTAGTCATTTATTTGTAATTTTCTAATAGCTGACATATTCTGCTCAATATTGTAGGTCTCAATGTACAAGTCTTCTCTGACATCTTTGGGGTAATATCTGTGCTTGCATAAACTTCACTGAAGTATGACATACAGAGAAAAATTATACAGAAAGTATAAAAAACGTAAGTATAGATGTTGGCAGAATTTTAAGGCCACAGGCACTTTTATATAACTACCACTTAAATAAAAGTATAGAACATAACCAGCATCCAGAATCTTTTCTCATAATTGTTCCCAGTGGCCACCCAATGCCCAAAGTAACCATTACTCTGATTTCCACTGCCGTATATTAGTTTTGCCAATTTTTAAACTATATATAAATGTTATTCATTATGTATTATTTTGCGACTGGCTCCTTTTGTTCAGCATATGTTTATGAGCTATATTCCTATTGTTTCTACATTAGCAGTTTAATGTCCTTCATGAGTTTAATATTTCCTTTGTGTGAATATACAATTTTTATATATTCTACTACTGAAAATCATTATATCTGCTTCTGATTTTCCTGCTAACATGAATAATCTCACTATAAAAATTTGTATACATGGGTTTGGAGGGCACTTAGATGCATTTCTGTTGAGTACATACTTAAGTATGTAATTTCTGAGTGCTAATATATTTGTATATCCAGGTACTCAGAACTATTAAGTGGGAACAACGAATTTTTTCTCTGCCTGCATTGTAGGAGATTATACACGTGCTGTTTCTCAACTTTCCATTTATGGTTTCTTTACCATCCTTCTGCCAAATACCACACTGTCTCTATCACCATAGCTTTATAAGAAATCTGAACGTCTGGTGAGTTAAATCTTTTTTTTTTCCCTTCATCTGGATTTTCTATCACAAGAATATAATAGAATTATGTTTAACCTATTACGGATTAATTTAGGAAAGTGATATCTTTAAAATTCTAAGTCTTCTAACTTATGAAAGTAGTATGAAAATATTTTTCAATTTACTAAGGTCTTTTAAACATTTTTGTCAGAATCATTTTGTAGTTTTGTATATGGAAGTCTTATATCTCTTTCCTTAGAATTTGGTTTTACTTGTTTTCCTTGCATTATTGGACTGATGAGTTTCTCCAAATGATATTTTTTTAAATTTTTTTTATGTTTTTATTTATTTTTGAGAGCAGGAGAGACAAAGCATGAGTGGGGGAGGTTCAGAGAGAGAGAGGGAGACACAGAATCTGAAGCAGGCTCCAGGCTCTGAGCTGTCAGCACAGAGCCCGACGCAGGGCTCGAACTCACAGACTGTGAGATCATGACCTGAGCCGAAGTCCGACACTTAACCGACTGAGCCACCCAGGTGCTCTTCTCCGAATGATATTGAATTGAAGCAACTGTAGACTCTAGAAGGAATCTCTGTCCTTCTCTCTTTCCTAATTTCTGTCATTCAATATTTTACCTTCAAGGCATCTTTTTCTAAACTGAGGTATTAATGACATATAACATTATATTAGTTTCAGTGTACAACATTATGATTCAATATTTGTATTTATTACAAAATGATCACAATAAGCCCAATAGTTTTTGGAGGAATTTTGTTGATCTATTTTATATTTTATATGTATATATATATATTTTAATTAGTTTCTGGTTTAATAAACATTCTTTTTTTTTATTTTTTTTAACATTTATTTATTTTTTGAGACATAGAGACAGAGCATGAGCAGGCGTAGGGCAGAGAGAGGGAGATACAGAATCCGAAGCAGGCTCCAGGCTCTGCGCTGTCAGCACAGAGCCCGACGCGGGACTGGAACTCACAGACCGCGAGATCATGACCTGAGCCGAAGTCGGCCACCTTACCGACTGAGCCACCCAGGCGCCCCTGATAAACATTCTTAACACGAATAGGAGGTATTCGTATTCTGATCATGAAGGAACATGGAAACTGCACCTCCACAGTAAACAACTTAAAAACTGGTCAAATACATGAAACAAGTGTTTTTAGACATTGAGACAGGTGAGACTGTGATTCCTGAGTAATGGAAAATAAATGAAATAGTGCCTAGAAAGTCTCTAGCTTTCTTCTTGAAGGCATTTCCAGACTGTAATGCAAAGCGGGGAAACACAAGGAAAATACTGCAGTCTCACCGAAGCGAAGAGCCGCAAAACAGAGTTTGGCTAAGTTAACACTGATAGAATTTGTGAGATGTTATACCAGAGACCAAGCTCTGGCGATCTGAGCAGGGGTACCCTGTAGTCTGTGGCTACTAAGATGCAAATTAAAAATGTAGCTGGATTTTTTTGTGGGTACGTTTCTGTATTAGTCCACTCAAGCTACTCTAACAAAATCCATAGACTGGGTGGCTTAAACAACCAAAAACGTACTCCTTGAGGTTCTGGAGGCTGGGAAGCCTAACATTAAGGTGCCCACAGACTGGATTCCTAATGGGAACTTTCTTCATGGCTTGTAGATGGCTGAGAGAGTATAAGCTCTTTAGTGGCTCTCCCTAGAATGACACTAAGTCTATCGGGTCAAGGCTCCATTCTTATGATCTCAATTAACCATAGGTATTTCCTTATAAACTCTATCTCCAAATAAAGTCAACACTGAGGGTTGGTGCCTCAACACATGAATTTGGGGGGAAACACAATTTTGTCCATTGCAGTTTCTATTGTCTTTTTCCCCCTTCTTTAATGTGCCCCAATGTGTCTGGTAATTTTGGACTAGGCATCAGAAATAAAACATAAAAAAACATAATCCCTGGGCCACATTCTCTTCCTTCATAGATAGTTACCTGTTTACTGGGAGGTAGCCTGAGCGGGAGGCAGATCACTTTAATCCAGTCAAGTACAGTCTGATTCAAAGTTGCTTTATAGTCTTCCTTAGGTTCAAATACCTTTAGTTTTCCTCCATTCCTAACCCTGAAGGAGTTCCCACTGCCAGCCTGGAGTGTTTACAAGGGCCCTCCTTCTTGGCAGAATCTGAACTAGAACAATGGTTTCCTCACTACCTGAGCATGCTGAAAACTCTACTCTCTTTTGCCTCACCTGGCTGTGTACACTTCTTAGCCTGTTACCATGTTCATCTTAAGGATTCAGTACACGCCTCAAAGTGAAAATGTCGAGTATAGTGTTCACTTTCCCCATATGTGAACTCTCTGAGATTTTTGTGCCCAGGTCTTATTTGGCTATTCCAAACAAGAATTATTCACCAGCTCCATGTAATTGCCAAAAGCGTGTCAGCTTCTCTGCCTTGGTTCTGGTTCTCTGCCTTTTTTGCAGGCTCTCACCGCCCAGGAATAAAACTGGTAGACACCTTGAGGGGCAAAGCGTCTTCTGCTCCCTTCTCTGAAGTCTCTTCTTTCCCATTTGCCTCAGTGGCAATCTGACCTTTCCAATCAGATTTTTAAAAACTGTATCCAGTTTTTCTAATTGTTTTGACAGGCAAATTGGTCTCCCCGTGAGCTGCACCATTGAAAGAATTTACAATGGAAGTGTTCTAACATAAATGCCCTAAGAAAAGGGAAGTCAGGGACCTAGAGTGAAGAAGAAGCCAGCTGAGAAAAACTTTTCTTTTTTTTAATGTTTACTTATTTTTGAGGGAGGGAGAGAGCGAGCGAGCACGAGCATGGGAAGGGGCAGAGAGAAAGGGAGACACAGAATATGAAGCAGGCTCCAGACACTAAGCTGTCGGCATAGAGCTCAACACAGGGCTTGAACTCATGAACCATGAGATCATGACCTGAGCTGAAGTTAGACACTTAACCGATGGAGTCATCCAGGCACCCTCAGCTGAGGAAAACTTTAAGACTGACTTGGTCATAAGCTCACCCAAAACCTGTGTAATATCATACCTACACTCTTTGAGTCTCTCTTTTTTGTTCACTCAATTTTTGAAGTAACAACATAACACCTTTCTAAGGTAGTTCGATTTCCACACTCACTTTATGTAAGAAGAAATCCTTAGATAAGACAAATAACTTGACCCTGGCCACAAAGCTAGGAACTGACAGATTATCTATCTAGGGATTCAGGAAGCTATTTTCCTAATCACTGTGTTACAGAGATTAAGTAGATCTTGTGACATTATTTGCCCCCACCCATCTTTATACTCTTTTTGCTTATCATTCTGTGGGTTTCATCAAAGTCACTGTGTTGGGGACGCCTAACAAATCTAGCCTATATTTCACTAATTTTGTATCCTTTAACTCCAAACATTATCACAGTTCAACATAAAAAATAAAAAATATATAAAACCTTTGTATATACTATATAGTTCCAAAGGAAATGAAATAGATTGGCATTTTTCTATTAATGGTGCTATCAGAGCCGTATTGTAGGCAGTTCCTTTCCATCATGCCAACAAAAACAGTAACTACCCATTTTGATGGATACTGATATGTTAGCCTCTGTGCCAAGAGATGTGCACCTTTTCTCACTTAGCTTAATTATAGTCTTGTGAGGTATTTCTCTTCTCCATTTCAACTATTAGGAAACTGAGTTTTAAAGAGGCTAAGTGACTTGCACAAGGAGATTCACTCTAATAATATTCATAAATCACTAAAACTCCAATCGGAGATTTAATTGCATGCTAGATGTTTCCAATGTTTGAGCTCTGGATCATATGCCATTTTCTTCTTTTCCTCTATTCCTTCTCTCTCTCCTCTCTTTCCTTCCCTCCTTCACTCTCCCTTCCTTCCATTCTTTCCTACTTTCCAGACTTTCTTGACAATCTCCCTTTCTTTCCATCTTTCTTTCCTCCTTCCTTCCTTCCTTTCTTTCTTTCTTTCTTTCTTTCTTTCTTTCTTTCTTTTTCTTTCTTTCTATTACTATCTCATAAGCTTGAATGAATCAGCATTTTGGGTAACAGACTTTCATACTGGAGCAACTTAAACATTATGTTTATATTAATGTAATATATAATTTAAGTGGCTCCCTAAATGGAAGGCTTTCCCTTAGGCACTAACAGTAATTTAAAAAGGGGATAAAAAGTAAGATTTTTTAGTTGGGGAAAATAAGTGTTTCTCTCATCACAGGCATAAATTTATGTTCAATTATAATTAAAATACAACTGCTTTTATACAGTATTTCATTGATGTGTGGTGGAGGATATCTATGATTAAAAGCATTCTTTAAATTTTGTTCTACATCTTCAAAAAGATGCTTAGGAACCCCTGCTTCAGTGTTTTTCAATCATGGCTAGAGAATTATCTGAACAGTTTATAAAAAGAAAAATTACAAACACCCAAGCCCCACCACACACCCACCACAGAATGATCAGGTATTTTAGTTAAAAAAAAAATCCCCATAACTGATTCTGATATACAGCCAAGTGCTGAGACTCCCTGCCAAATTTTTTCGATTAACATTTTAATACAATGACCAGTCAAGTTAAAAAAAACACGACGAAAAAGTATTTACTTTGCTTCTGTGCTATATAAATAATAACCATGTTAATGGCTCTGGATGTTCACCAAATATTTTAGTTCTCCCTTCTGGGTGTCTGATTGGATTGTACTTCTCAGCTCCCCTTGTGGCTGTGAGGCACCATGTGCCTAATGAAATTGTACTTGTGGGCCAGAACATCTACTAGCCTGTTTAGTTAGACTTCCCCTACTGAAAAAAAAAAAAAAAAAGTGACACCCCCCCCCCCCACCCAGACTACCATCAGCACCACCTGAGCTCTTCCTACAGGTAGCATCTCGGATGCTGACTAGGTGTAGTGAATCAGAAGTGGTGTTTTCACAAGATCCCCAGGTGAACTCATGCAAATTCAAATTTGAAAAGCATCCCTCTAGTTGTAGCTTTTTCTGCCACAGAGACCCACATTTGAGCTGCTGGCTAGAGGAGCAATTTTTGAAATGGTGGCCCATTTGTCAGCCTGGAACTCTGAGTGACTCTAATGGGCAAAGCTCCCTGTCAAATGGTGACAGGTATGTAGCATGGGCTAAATCTTTATGCTTTAAGGTGTCTGAGTGGCTGGATTCTGCAGCACAACGTTTCCCATACTGACTGCATATCCTGAATGTATTTCCTTTCTCTCTCTTTGAACTCAATTATAAAATATATAGTGTTAAATTAAAATAAAAACAATTATGAGTATTTTCAATTTAAATTTTTTTTATATTTATTTTTGAGAGAGACAGAGTGAAAGTGGGGAAGGGCAGAGAGAGAGGGAGAGACAGAATCCGAAGCAGGCTCCAGGCCCTGAGCTGTCAGCACAGAGCCCGACGCAGGGCTCGAACTCACAAACCGCGAGATCATGACCTGAGCTAAGTTAGATGCTTAACCGACTGAGCCACCCAGGCGCCCCAATATTTCAGTTTAAACACCAAATCAGAGACATATACTCACAGGAAACAAACTCAAGACTAGCCACAGACAGAAGAGCAGTACACGAGACACTGATGGAGCACTAGACAGATTCTGGATTCGTTCAGATCTACGAAGAAACGCTCTGAGTTGAGTCTGTAGTGAGCAGAGAAGAGTGGCCTGCCTCTGTTTCAATATTTGAAACTCCGTGGTATTAAAACTAAAGCCAAATTCACGGGAGGGGAAGGGGGAGAGAAAGATTATCACAACTTGCCATATGGGCAGCTCTGTTTACTAAGCAAGGAAAAAACAGGTGGGTGAAAAAGAGAGCAGGAAACGGAGAGAGAGGAGAGGAATAGAAATAGTAACAAAGGTTTCGGGCTTACCACAGCTTGCTCCTTTATTTCAAACCTAGCAAATAGCTCTGGGCATGCTTGCCTTGATGAACTGGAAAAGTTCCACACATTAAGGCCAGCAACCCTGACATAAGGCCATACGGAGAATGAATACATCTTTTCGATGAAGGGCTAATCTTGCACAAACACATTGCCGGGCGTTTTCAGGCCCTCTAATGACCCCCAGACTCTCTCTTGCACCATATTGTTAATGGAGAGGATATTTGTGTTAAACATTGGGCAGATTAAACTGGTGGATTATTTTCCCTGCATTAAAAAAAAAAAAAATCATTCAGCCCTGTGGCCAGACCATTCCTGACTGAGAAATACAAAATGTAACTGAATTTTCCTTTGCTTCATTAGCAGAAACTTGAGAAAATTTAAAGGGGCTGTTCAGCTTCCTTCCTTAAAACATGCCTCTATTTTTCTTTCTAGGGAACCGCAGGATAACATTGCTTCAGAATGGAAATGTCACTACTATAGACTAGATGCCAAGTTCATTTAATCATTTAGGTACTCATTTACTTTAAAAAAAATGTGTGCGTGCTCTCTGTATGCCAGACACTGTGGTGGGAGCTGATGATAAAACGGGAAATAAAATCCACAAAGTCCTGCCCTTCTGCAGTTTATATTCAAGTATGACACTGAGCCCTCTGTATAAATGTAAGCCAAAACTTCTACCAGGAAGGTTGACGGTCTTGATTTTCTGGTAAAGAACTCACCCTACTCAGTAACATGGCATTTTATGGCACGCACCAGATATATCAAGGTCTTTCTACATTTCTCCATTTATTCTATTTTTTGACCAAACATTTATTTAGAGTTCATTTAAATAGAGCTTAGCTTTCTGACAGTGCTGTTTTCCCGATAAATCTCTGCTTTGATTTCTCTGTATCATTTAACATGTAGAAGGCGAAACCACTATGTGGTAATAAGACATCTATTTGTATACCGGTTTTTGGTTTACATTGGAAATCTGTGCCATATCCACAAAGGACGCCAACGACTGGCAATACCCCAAGGGAGGTCCTGGGCCCAAACCAAGAAGTCTGTTACCCAAAGCACTTTCAAAATCAGGTTCTAGGCATGTGGAAAGGATGAATGCATTGACTGAGAAGTTAAGCAAGGGGTCTATCTGTATAATTTATGATTGGGAAGAAGATAAAGAAAACGGTTAGGAATTTGACACGGAATGAGCTAAATTGGTCAAGTCCCTGTTGGAAATTAATGTTGTAAATACTGAGTGTTCAAGGATCAGATGATTCTCGAACAGTTTGTATTAGCAGTTTTATCCATTCCGCTGGAATGCTTGTATCCTTATGTTCATAAAACTGGGTTATACAAATCAGCTATTGCAGGAATATGAATGGGTATCATTGTGGTGCTTAAGAAGTCATCAACATATCTGTGATAACTATGCTGCTTCCCTCAAAGTGTTGTTGAAAGAATCAAGAGAAGATATTTGAAAGTGTTTCACTACTCAGAAAATACTTTACCTGTAGGAAGTGGTAAATTCTCTATTGTTATTATTCTCCATTGTAATTATCATCATGTTTGTTTTAAGGCAACCTAGACACCAAGGCAACATGGCTTGTATGTCACAAGGTCAATGTTCTCCCAGGAAAATAACATTCTGATATTGTCAGTGCCATCATTCAGATGCATTTGTGGTAGGTAACTCTGACCTTTCATCTTTTCCAAGGCTCTTGCCCTGCTGAGCTAAAATAGGACAGTGTTCCTTTTTCCCTGCTTCTAAATGAAACTGCACACATGGGTTACAAATTGAGACCTATTTATGATGGAGAAAATAGGAGGGTGAAAATAGAGCGCTTATCAACTTGTCACAATATGAGGATTCTAGAAGGTTAAGTGTCATTCTCATGCTATCGTCAGAGGAAGAAAACTGGTTTTCCTTTCAACAGATGTGAAAAGAAAAACTTTTAGACTGTCACATATGACCCATATTTCTAGAATCTGGCCCAACTTGGCAACTGCACATCTTTGTGAACAGAGCCATCCAGAGGACATGGGTTTGAAGGAAGTAGGTAGGACATTCCCAGGGACAGAATGGTGACACATGAATGTAGAACTGGAGGATGAAAAAAGGGAGTACAGTAAGAAAACAGTTGTGGAGAATCATTGTGCCAAGTTTAGCCATGAACACTGACACTAACTGGAAATACATAGGACTATCTGTCAGTCTTTGTGATTGTATACTCCCACAGGCAGACACATATATACCATATACATATGCTACCTTAGATGGGATTTTTTCTGGAAGCAGACCCTACAAATCAGATTGACTGATTTGTAAAAGAAGTTTGGAAAGTAATCTCAGGAATTACCAGTAGGGGTGCTGGAAGAGAAGAGAACTTGCACAAGGTATGTTAGCGAGCTGGTTACTGTTACAGGCAAGTGGGACTTCATAACCAGGACCCCTTGGGGAGAAAGTGTGGAACCCATATCAGTGTAATTTCACATTAAGTCAATGTTTATGGAATCATGAGTGCAGATACTGTTAATATATCAGTATCTGCTATATACACCATTATCCTCAGACTCTGCGATGTTGACTTCTGATTCTTCTTACCTAAATCTGATCCTTGCAATTCTTATCCGTATACTCTGACCAAATACCACTTGAAGAGGGACACCTCAGACTGTCATAATGGACAGAAATGAATTTCTTCTTTTTTTTTCATGTTTATTATTTTGAGAGAGAGAGAGAGGGGGAGAGAGAATAGGAGTGGAAAGGGGGCAGAAAGAGAGGGAGAGGGATAATTCTAAGCAGGCTTCCACACCATCAGCACAGACCCTCACATGGAGCTCGATCTTACGAACCATGAGATCATGACGAGCCAAAATCAAGAGTCAGATGCTTAACCAAAAGAGCCACCAAGTGTCCCCAAAACATGAAATTTTAATATTATGTTTTAATCTAGTATGTCTAAAATATTATTTCAACATATAATCAACATAGAGTTCTTGAGATATTTTACGTTCTTGTTTTCAAAGTCTTCAAAATTACTATGTATTTTATGCTACCAGAACATTTCAATTCAGACTCTTGCATTTCTAGTGCTCAATAGCCCTATGTGACTAGAAGCTACCATATTGGACAGAGTAGGTCTAGAGCCTCTCCATCCTCCATCTGGAATAAAGGGTGTTTAAGAGTGTCCTAATATATTGAAAGTTAGATCAACAAATCTTTGGGGACACAAACAGATCATACTCCAGCTGGATGTTATGGGGGAGATGGGTTATCAATGTCTATTACAGTTTGTCATCAGTTACAGGATGGATATATAATAATAACAAAGACCAGATATGCCTGCCTCCTTAATCCCACCTATTGAAACAGCAACCACAAACACAACAACAGTAACCTTGGATTTGTTGCTATTTAAGGATTCACATACAACTCCAGGAATGAGGATTGAGGGAAATTTTCCATTGACTGAAATTAAGTTTCTACACTCTAGCAAAGTGGGAAGGGAAAATATAGGTGGCATCCTCATGATTCACCTCCTGGTATTTACACTTTTATGTAGTCCTCTTCCATATAATTTCTGGGTTGGTCTCTGTTACCAACTGACTAAAGTATAAAGGACAGTACAGCGTTTCTGAGATCAGGTTATAAAAGAGAACATCTTGCTATCTCTCTTACTGCCCACTCTAGGGGAAGCCAGCCTTCATCGTGAGAGAACAGCCCTACAGAGAGGCCTGTATAACAAGAAACTGATGCCTGCCAACAGCCTCGTGAGTGAACCTAGGAGTGGATCTTCCAGTCCTGGTCAAGTCTTAGAGACTACAAGCCCAAGAATCTCATGATACCCTGAAGTAGAACCATCAGCTGAGGTACTCCAAAGTTCCTGATCCTCAGCGACTGTGTGAAATAATCAGTGTCAGTTGCTTGGCTACTAAGTTTTTGGGGGTAAGTTGTTACACAGCAATACATAACTAATACAACATCCAAAAAAATAATTTCAATTATAGATAAATGAAGAGAGTTCATTTCGATGCTTACTCACTGATATTTATATGCATTATATATAGTCAGACCAAAAGGAGTCAGTGTGATCATGAGTTAGAAAGATAAAATCATTCCAAGATAGGAAAAGAGTAGAAAGTGAGAAACATTCAGGAAGGAAAAAAGATAGTCCAGAATTTCCTCAAGGACCCCAAAGATAACAATAAACTTGTTTTTACTGTTTACTAGCCTACTATGAGAGCGTGGGGTCAGAATTGCTTTTTATTAAGGGGAGGTACTAGGTGTAGAAGTCATCTGAGTATTATCCAGATCATTGTTTAGGGGGAAGAAAAGGAAAAAGGAAAAAAAAAAAAGTCTTCATCATAGTGTTCAGGTCTAGTCCAGACTCTGAAACTATATAGAAGGAACAACTGAAAATATCGTTATGCCCCCAGTCTAGAGTCCAACTAGTATTAAAGAAGGTTTTGGTCCTCCTTGGGACCAACATTCTGGAATGTTGACTACATTTCTAAAGAAGTCATGCCATTGGGCCTAGTGTACAGAATGCTTTATGCGAGCTTCATTAATCTTATTAAATAACATGCCTTTGCCATTCATTGATTAGACATACAAATCATTCATCCCCATAAGGAATTGCAAAAGAATTTGAAGTCACTCAAAACCCAGCCTTGCGCTGCCTGTGGTTGTCAAGGTAACAAACACCTTTCAATTCCAAGCAGCCAGACTTCTGCAGACTATTTTGAAGCCACTGTAGGTATTAGCCAGTCTTCCACCTCCCACTTTATGTAACAGTTTCCAGAGGCATTCTCAGGAGAGCTAATCAAGATATTAAGTTTACCCACAGACAGCCAGAGTGCCAATACCCTGTAGCAAGTTAGGAGAAATAAATAGGATTTTCTTCGTGTTCTATCAACCTCAGATGCCAAATTCTTTAGCGCCAAGTAGAAGCCCCTCCTGCTGTCAGGGCTGGTTCCAGCAGCTGTTTTCAGCTCAGTGACTGAGGGAAAGAGATCAGGAGTATGGGGATGCAAATTCTACTTGGTCCTTTATATTGAGCACAGTGAGGACTACAAATGGCATCATTTCTTAATTGCTTACAATATGAGGTCAAGCACTTAAAAAATGTTTATTTATTTTTTGAGAGAGAGGAAGAGAAAGAGAGAACATGTGGGAGAGGAGCAGAGAGGAAGAGAGAGAATCCCAAGCAGGCTCTGGACTGTCAGTGCGGAGTCTGATGTGGGGCGCAAACCTACAAATTGTGAGATCACAACCTGAGTCAAAATCGATAGTCAGACATCTAGTCAACTGAGTCACCCAGGCACCCCAGGGTCAAGTACTTTTAAGTATTATCTCCTGTTTCCAACATTATCCTATAAAAAAAAAAATGAAGAAGTTGTTGGGGCTTGGTGTATGGTTCAATTCTTAACAAAAACAGGGAGCAATTATTAAGTGATAGAACGTGGACAGAAACTGAAGACTGCCTGACTTCAAGGGTGGTGCTCACATCCTCTGGAACTCTTGCTGCCACCTCACCATTTCCTGTACTTGAGTCTTTCTCTTCCTGCTTCCTTTCTTAGACCACATTTATCATTAAACAATTTCTCACCAAGTCTCCAAGAACGATACTAAAAATCTTTAAAACTGGCATGGCCTGGGAGTTGCTGAGTCATCAGAGATGCCTGACATAGTCAGTGCAGGAAAGATCCTAAAGGCCCTTGGAAAGCCAGAGAGGTGTTGGCCCTTTAGTGGCCATATTATCAAAACTGAGCGGTTACTGGAGGGACCATGAAGAGCCAAGTAGGGTGCTTAGGGGCTCAGGACAGCTCTTATTTACCGACTGTTCCATAATTCTTTTAATACTTCAATAGGAGGTGTGGTTACACTGAAGGAGACCAGCTGAGTATCAGCATGGACTGGCTGAGCACATTAATAAGAACAAGACATAACTCTGATCTTATGAACACATGCTTAGCTCTAGAATTTCTGCCAGAAAAAAATGTAGAAGATTTTTTTCATTGTGTAAAAGTACATATTTAGTCTCTCACATAGGGACTCATAATAGCTGTACTAAGAATATGATACATCTAAAAAGATGGCTGGTGGTTTTAGCTATACAACCTTAGATCCCTCAGGGCAGAAAAACTCCACATTTAATACAAGAAATTTACAAATAAGCTAAGCTTCTTTGCTGGTTTCTCATATTGCACTTGGAACAATAATGAGTGCCAACTGTTCACAGAAGAAAATGTTTAACATGAATAACATGAATTTGGTCTTTTAAAATCGTTTTCATACTTTGGGTATAAATATTCAGTATACTGCTTTATTGGTTCAATAAATGACTGGTCACTTTTCTCATGATACTCTTTGATGAACAAACAGTAGTGTAATGTTTCATTTAACAACTATAGGGGAAAGGGAAAAGAGTGGGAGAATATTCCAGAGACCCACAGAGATTTCGGGACTGCACTGAGGAAAGCTTCTGGAGCTAATCCCACTCTGTCAGGCAAATGACCACCACTCACAAGCCATATGAGGAAGTGAGTAGGTTTATTTCCTTAAATAACACAATTAAAATGTTCTGTATCATTAGTAATATCTTTAAAAACTTCATTACGTCTGATGTACTATTAGGGATATCTTCAAAATGATTTTATATCTACGTATATAGCTAAGAAATGGTAAACACAGAAACTAAAAACAGGTAAAAGTAACTTTGAAGTATCTTGAAATAAAATAATGAAAACCACATTTGTGCTTTAGAGATTCCCATGTAATAAAACAGTATTTAATGCCCAGGAGTAAATATTTCTCTAGGAAGACTTTGCTGGTAAATGGACAATTCAGGATGCCAAAGAGAATGAAAATAAGCATTATTTATTTTGGGACCTTATGTCTCCATTTAACACAAAAATACCCATGAGACACAACAGTTAACACGATACTGAACATTTTCTTAACTGATTTTTAAATTTCTGGTTGAGTCATGAATTTTAATGTGTGAACTATTTTTTTTTTGAAGAGTGAATCTTATATTGTCACTGCTACTATTCCTGCCAACATACCCACGGAATCTTGGGTTGCCATAATTTTAACGTGGAGGATCATCTCGGACACTACATACCTAGACCCAGGATCATGAAAGTCAGTGAATGCTGGCAGTGATAGCCTGAACTACTGTTGCCACTTCACATCCTCTGTCTGGGCAACTTTGCAGTTCCTCCTACAACCATAAAAACTGTACTTCCTTGATCTTTGAGTTCAGTTTCTAACTTGCTTGAGTTAAAGGAATATGGGCTTAAGCGATAGTGAGCTTGTTAAGAGGCATTAAGAGGCCTCACCCGCTTCCAGTTTGCATCTCAGCCTTGTGTTATTGCCAGCTTCCTCTGGATGACTGCTCTCGCTTCAGCTTGGGTCCCAGACCATGCACATGAGGAGCAGAGGAAGCAGAGAATGCCTGAACAGCCCCACAGAAGGAGGGCTGTGTGGTCAAATCCAGGCTACCTAAGCGGCCCCAGCGCACTTAGATGTGAGAGAAATGAATGCTTATTGGTAAATGATTTGAATTCATATTTGTTTGTTACGAAGTGTTGTCAATAACCAGTTATACCCCGGAAGTGGTCTTTTAGTGGAGAGTTAATGAGAAGTGGTGTGGTGATATCTCAAATGACCTTCATTTTCTTCTTGATATCATCTTGCAGTGTTCCTCCCTGTTCAAATCATGAAAACTCAAAATTTCTTAAGTGATAAGAATAGCATAAGCAAAGATAAACTATGCTATCTGCAAGCAAATAAAAATGATTTAAAAGAACCCTACTGAGACTTAAAACTAAGTAAACCAAATCTGTAATAGCTCATTTGATGGATCTGTATCACTATTTCATTTTCTTAAGGTAAGAGACATACGATCACAATTTTTTTAAAAGAAATGTCCAGATTTAAAGAGAGAGAGCCACTAGAATCCAGTAATTACAGAGGGATTCCTAGCTTAAATATTCACATTCTTTGGTTTGATCTAACCAAAATAAATTTTTGTTTTCCCTTGGAAGAGTCCATCAGGGAACAAAGTAAGTAGAGTTTCTCTCCCTAAATATTAAATCTATAGAGTTTACTGAAAATAGCATAGTGATGCACATAATTTATGCACAAGTCCTGCTGGTGAGAACCACGCAAATTTGTTTTGAGTCTCAATGCTTCAAACAGTTCTTCGTTTACATTTTATGTTGGATAGCACGAACTGTAGCTTTATATAGTCCATGCACAGAGAGACATGGCTCTGTCTTCCCAGAGTAAGAATGAAAATAATGCAACCTGCCAAAATATGCTTCATCTCTTAGTGGAAGTTTCTAAAGAAGAAAAACAGCAGAACTCTCACATTGCTTCACTGTAGAAAGAGGTTAATGCAGTTCCAGAGAGAGGTCAATGCATTGATCAGTGTAGCTTTAAACAAGAAGGCAAGTCTTTTCACAGTGTTTACGATACCTCTCAAAATTATCAAAACACTGTCAGTTTTACTTTGGTTTTTTGGTTCATTAAGCAAAAATTTCTATTTTTAACATCTTCTGCACAACAGTAATTGTTGCTAAATAATTCTGTGTATATATCTCCATGTGTAGTTCCATCAAATATATTTAGTTTAATTGCACCTGAAAACTTTTAATATAAATAGCATAGAAAATACTTTCATTTTATAGATACCATATACAGACGAAGGATTATAAATCCAATCAGTTGTAATTGAAACTTTGTAAAAATTGAAGAGGTGATGGGAATGGTAAGGATATTTCCCTTCCCCAGGTTCCCACTCCCTGCCTAGAAAGACCATTTTTTTAGTAAATATTGGAATGTTACCATTCTACCTTCTTAGCACACAGGGAACAAAAGAACAAAACAAACTCTTATCATTATTTCACATCATTGACTGATAACCCTGAGTCAAATACCAACGTCTTTCTTGAGAAGATTGTTTCCACCCTTCATCTCCTGTCTCTGTGTTCAGTAACCACCCATTCATTCTTTCATTCAACAAATATTTATCGAACACCCACTGTTTTTTGGCACTGGATAGAAGACAGTTAAAAAAAAAAAAAAAAAAGACATGGCCTGAACCCTATTAGCATTTACAGTCTGACAGAGGAGATGTATGCTAAGCCCATAAATATGGAGTTAAATCAATCATTTCAAATAGTAATTAGTGCGGTAAAGGCAAAGAAACCAGGCACCCTGGAAGAGAATAAGGAAGCTTAATTTAGACTGGGTGGTCAATCTAGGAAGAACTGATATTAGGGACCTAAAGAATGCAAAAAGTGTGGCCTTTGAATGAAGTCTCCAGGCAGTGGAGAACGTACACGCAAAGGCTCTGAAGCAAGAGAGAAATTGGTGCTACCTCTCTGAAGTTTTGAAGAGATTTCCTCTGCACCTTCATTTCATTCTTAGGTCATGGCACTTTATACTTTTATTTTCTCTTAATATATATATTCTCTTTTCAAAGGTGCTTGAGGGCAGAGAACTAGTTTAGAGCCATTTTTATCACCCATCATAAACTATCATGTATTCCAGGGTCACAAACTTAAATGCCTCCAGGGTTTACACTGGAGGAAAGTTGATAAGGAATAATCATTTTACTCTTAACCCAGAGGAGGGGATTTGTTTTTGTTTTTGTTTTCCCAGTGAACCAGTCAGGCTTCAGGAAGGAAAACAGAAGTTATTCTATGAATTCTGAGTATAATACAGCTGCTTTGAACCTCACATCTGCGGTCTGATCCAAGCATCTATCTCCTATTCCCCCTGCACTTTCCCACTATCTTCTGAATCTCATCGGTGCCTCTTATGAATAGACCAGAATCTGTAAGAATACAGGGTTATAATAGGGATTGTATCTGGATTCTGGGAAGTGTAGTGTCCAGTATCTTTTTTTGCATTACATTTTAAAACTCAGCATCCACATATTTTAGACATAATTAAGCTGTCAAATAACAAAAACAACATTCTTCTTCTATCTAGCATGATGCAAATATTCCTTGATCAACCAAAGACTTGACCCACCTTTGCCCAAAAAGTGAGCTGTAAATTCCATTGTGTCCCTGTGTTCATCTTTGGGTAATATCCTTTTTCTAGCAGAGTCATAATCTCCCTTTGTTCTCTTATAAAGATTAAGTGTATAGAGTTTATCACTATTAATATTAACACAGGTTATAATAGATAGTAGGGGAAGGAAAAATAGTTAATATAAAAAATATAATTACAAAACAAGAAAAATTTTGATAGATACTACAATTTCCATTTATGCAAGTAGCCACATGATTCTAATTCCTCCCTCCACTGCCCACTCTGTGATCCCTTTGTCCTGAGCTTGCACCTCAGTTGATTGGGATTCTTTTTAGAATCACACCAAGTCATTCATGAGACATCTGAGGTATTATTGGTCCTGCCTATAATTGGCTGTAGTCTTTTGCTTGTAAACACCGTGTCCTGAAGAATCCTCTGACTTCCAGATCACCTCCTCCATGCCCTCAGTGGATCAATCATTCAAGTCAATAAAGTAATCCACTTCTTCCTGTGTGTTCAGTGTCAGAAAGAATCCAATGATCAGGTGGTAAAACTCAGCTTCCAATTCAGTAATAGTTGTTGGGCCTCCTGATGGAAGCACCCCTGTCAGTAGACCCTCTTAACAAGCATATCCAAAGATGTGGGGACAGAAAGCAAAAATTTTGTCTCAGTTATTAGGGGCAATAAGAGTGCCCACTTCCATCCTTGTTCTCAGGTTGTGTTTTTTCACTATGGGATTATTGGAACCACTTTTTTTTTTTAAATAACTTATTGTCAAATTGATTTCCATACAACACCCAGTGCTCATCTCAACAAGTGCTCTCCTCTGTGCCCGTCACCCACTTTCCCCCCTCCCACACCCCGCTCACCCTCAGTTTGTTCTTAGTCTTTAAGAATTTCTTACGTTTTGTCTCCCTCCCTCTCTGTGTTTTTTCTTTCCCCTCTTCCCCTCCCCCGTGATTTATTCAGAGAGTCAGAAATCTCACTTGTAGCACAACACATCAGTGCCTCAATGTATTACTCAAGAATTGGCATAACTTTCTAGCCATACCTTCTTTCGGGTGATGTGAACACGAGATGTATGGTACAAAGCTGAGCCTTCGGTACACATTTCACCTGTTTCCACACTACTTGTTTAGATCTTATAGAGTCAGTGAGTGAATTCCAGGGGTTTAAGCATATTGTTTTCCTTATTTTTCTCTTAAATGAGTACACTGGTCAAAAGCAATGTTGTATGGGATACCTTGGTTGTAAACAAAGCATTCAGTAAATGCTGGCATAAAAGGCAACTATATACCCAGAATAAGAATAAGAACCTATTTCTGTGAGGACAAATTGCTGCTACTTCCAGAATCGAAGACATCCAAATAATTATCTTGAGCCCAAATGACTATGTCTGTCCTGCCCTGAGGAATAATGCTGCATCAAGGGTTCAGCCTTGGCCTCTGTTACTGGGAGGCTGGGAATGAATGCAGCTGTGGTGGTAGCCAGAAAATCCCTACTGAGGGTAACTTATGTCTGCAAATCCCACGCATAAACTTCCATCCTTATCACCATGGTTACATAGTTAGTAAATCCATTGAACACACATAGGACTTGTCAGTTTGAGGGAAATATTGGTAAATATTCTGGTGAATATCCCTAGAGAATGTAGAGATCTCCATTCATTGCCATTTTCAGAGGTCCATTTATCTAAGTCTTCATCAATGGTGTTTCTTCCAAATGTTTACCACTGCCGACAAATTGATTCAGATCTATATTTCTAGCCATATCTTCTTTCATGTAATGTGAACACCAGATATATGGTACAAAACTCTGACCATTTGATGGCATTCCCTTCTGCCCTGTTATTCAGGGCCATCCCTCAGTGAAACTGCAAAAGTGTAATCATTCACTTAAGGGTCATATCAACATGTCAATCACCTGTAAGTCAGGTCATCTTTCCCCTTTTACATTCAGCTAGTGATAGAGAAATTCTCATGAGGCCATAATGTATGAAGTGAAGAAGAGATGTTAAGATAGCAGGAATGAATATATTTCATGAGCCTAAGCCAAGTGTTCATGATACTTATGTCTTCATGTTCAACTTAGGTCAAATTTCATTTATGTCAATTCCATGCTGCTGTGCATGCCCTGTTTTATGACTTAGATCTTCCGCTAAATTACGAGCATGTAACCCACTGTCACGAATTCAGTCCACATGAGGGTTTGGTGGCAGGCCAGGAACTAATTCTCAATAGGAGAATATTTTTCTATGTAAGGAGGCAGGACTTTGCTTCAAAATATGGTGAAGGAGGGAGTGAGGAGGCTGCACTGTGCTATAATTTTATTAGTAGTTACCAAATGTTCCATACAGCATCCATAAACCAGTTCCAGGAATAGAGAACTTCAAACACTACTGGATCTACTATGTGATGTTGCCTGAATGGGAGACTTTAAGAATGATCTGGAGTGGTCACAAAGTCTTATTCTTTCCTGGGAACTACTTCAACCTGACCTCAGTTAAAACCATCAAATCACTTCGTTCACACAAACATCCCTTAATTGACAAAATCTCAGTCATTCATACACACTAGGGAGATCCACAGTGTTCAAGGAACTTAAATATAAAGTATCATACCAACCCAAACAAACCAAGTACAAAAAAATATTTACATAAAGTTGTTGGGAAGAAACATTATAGAGTCATATAAACCTATCGGACATATTATCCATTTCTCAGAATTCTACTCTTTCTGATAAATGCCCTGATTTTAAGTTTTTTAATTTTTATTTATTTATTTATTTTTTAACATTTACTTATTTTTGAGAGACATAGAGACAGAGTATGAGCCCGGGAAGGGCAGAGAGAGAGGGAGACACAGAATCTGAAGCAGGCTCCAGGCTCTGAGCCTGTCAGCACAGAGCCCGACGCGGGGCTCGAACTCATAGACCATGAGATCATCACCTAAGCCGAAGTCGGCGCCCAACCAACTGAACCACCCAGGCACTCCTGCCCTGATTTTAAAGTAGGAGACAGATAAGGCTGTAAATTCAACTTATGTTTAACTCAGTCACTTACATGATCAAATACAGGATTTCATTCTCAAAAACCTCAACCATCCAAGTTAGATGACATAAAAGATATTTTTAGAACAGTCAGAAGTTAGCTCTTTCGTTCTCTGTCTGTGTCATTACCTGAGACCTGTATATAAGCTTTACAGTACATTTAGAAAAATGTATTCCTCTTCCTAATTCCACTCTAATGTCTTATTGCATAAAAAAAGTTTGGTCTTACAATCTTTCCTTTCATAAGCACTTCATTCCAGCTACAGAAAAGTAACTGGTTTTGCTCTTGCATGCTAATGACTACCATAGTTTCATTTTTCCAACAGCAATGTCATTAATACCTTAATATCATTGAACCAGTCTCAAACGCTTCTATTTGATGTTCTCCTCCCCCAAAACTGCTCCAAGTATAAATAAATATTAGAGTTTGGTCTAAAACTATTGTAGGGCTCCCAATTATGATTCATTTTTTAATGCAGGAAATTATAGAGTTTATACAACTTCTAGAATATCTAGGGGGAACAAGATAAGAGCTGTTATTGCAAGCAATCAGTGAATCACAGATACAAAGAAAACCACAGAAGGTGGTGCCAGTAATGCAGAACAGATAGATGAAAACCCAGGTTATTTACTTTCAATAGATACATGAGTATATGAAATCTATTAGTTTGCTCTAATATTCTAAGTGACCATTGCTAATTGTCACTTCATTCCAATACTGGGAAGGCAATAGGGGATGGTGCAAACTGTAGCAACCTGGAAGAAATCACTACTCTTTTCTAGAAGATTCTTTTTAAATGGAAATGTGGTTGAAGGTTTGAGAGAATTCTTGACATTTCAGAAGATCACAACCTTGGGTGACAAAGCCCTCATTCTATAGAGTAGGCCAGCAAGTGGTTATCAAGAGAGGTTGATAACAAAAATCCCCTTTGTTGTCAGTTCTAGTCTTTAATTTCCAACAAGCCAGTCTCACTTCCACTTTTCTCTTACCTCTATCTTAGCTTCCAAGGTCTACTTTCTAGTAACAGTAAATGTCTTAAGATGATGTGGAGCACGAAATGAATAATGCTTTCCACTTCTTTTCCAGTTAATCCCGTGGTTATCTATTTTGTGCATGGTTAATCAGGGCAGTTTCCTCTCTCCATGAAAACCTTCCCTATTTTATGTAGTCTCTTCGAAGCGGAGATAGATTTGGAAATTGTTACTAAAATTTAAACACAAAGATAAAAGCTTAGCTTTTATTAGAAATTTTTATTTTCCACTAAAGTAGTGCCTATAATTATAGTTAGAGCTGATATATACTGAGTTTTTGAAGGAAAGAGAAACAGGAAAGGTATTATGCTGAAAGCGATAGCTATAGGTAGTGAGGTCACAAGGAAGTGTAGTTTGAGATTACAGATTAGTTACAAAGGCAAGAATCTTTTCCTGGGCACTTTCTGCCTTCATTTTTCCCCTACCCCCTACTACTATCTTATACTCAAGTGAAAAAAGCCTAGAATCATTCTTCCTAAAGGAATATATTCTGGAAATGCTGAAAACTGAAACAAAACAAACTTCAAATTATTGGAATAGAAAATATTGCTCATGGGTGGTGACATCTTCAAGTTAGTCTCTTGGAATAAGTGGAGAAAATAGGGAGAGGATAACATTTTGGTTTGACACAGCTGAGATTTAAATATTTCTGACCTCAAAGAAGGGAAACCAGTGATATCAAAGCCAGGAGGCCAAGATGACAGCTATCTGGGCTGAGCAGTCAGTTTCATACAGCAAAACCAAGTGCAGAGGAAGCAAGGCTAGAAAGTAGTGTTGCTTATTATCCAGAAAAGGCTAACTTTATAAGAAGAGGTGCTGAAAGAGGGCAAGGTATAAAGAACTTGATACAGCAAACATAAAAGGAAGTCAGATTATGCAATCTAATGATGGCAAGGAAATTTCTGTAAGGTATTTTATTAATTTACTCTCTCACTAAAAAACAATTATTAAGCATAATCCATTATGTTCCAAAAATGTCCAGGGTCTTGGCCAAATGAATACAGAAGATAACTTGATCCTCAGGCCAGGTGGACTACCCTCTAGCAGTTTTCTATTTCCTTCCATCTGTGGCATGCTCTGATCCCAAAGCCATTTGTTAAGGAAAATTTCACCCCAGCAGAATGTAGAGCTATCATTGCTAAAATTGTAAAAATGAAAGAAGGAAATACAAATACTTTTAGTAATTCCTCTTTATCCCAAGTAGGGGTAATTCTGAGATAAGTACAGTAACATATACAAAACACTGAAACAAAATTTGGGTTGCAAGAGGTAGACAAAACATGGGAGCCCAATTCCATTCTATTCCATTCCCGAATTTGATAGATCTGTGGAAAAGTCAGATCAGTATGCTCTGGGTCTTCATTAATGAAATGTTTGCATTCTCTGAGTCAGGAAATCATCTGTAGTGCAGGTAAAAAACATGGGTGAGTCCTTAAATCCTGATTTTTTTTTTACGTTTTTATTTTATTTTTGAGAGACATAGAGACAGAGCATGAGCCGGGGAAGGGCAGAGAGAGAGGGAGACACAGAATCCGAGGCAGGCTCCAGGCTCTGAGCTGTCAGCATAGAGCCCGATGGGGGCTCGAACTCACAGACCGCGAGATCATGACCTGAGCCGAAGTTGGCCGCCCAACCAACCGAGTCACCCAGGTGCCCCTAAATCCTGATATTTAACGACTCCCTTTCTCTTTGAATTCTGTTTCCCATGATAGCATAACTTTGGGTGTCACTGCTGCTTTAAAACTATCTCTCAGACTTTCCTTTTATGTAAATTGGACTGCAACTTAATTTCTATTCAACTAGAGACAACAACTAAACATATTCTCAGTGTATAAACTACTCTAGGAAAAAATTGTACAACTTTGGAGAAACGCACACACATACACACATAAGCCAAGCACTTTAAATTTACTAAGAAATCATTTAACAAATAATTGCTTCAGCTCTGTCAATACTCTAATGACTCAAAAAAGTTAAGGAATTATCCCAAATGCCTCACCTCCAAACTGGAGGAACTTGGTTTGAACTGCATGTATGACAAACAGCAGAAAATAAAAAAATATAATAATCAAAATAATAATAAGTTCTATAAATGACTAATATTATTATTCACTCTGCTGGTAATATCATATTATTAGCTTATTTACTTTAAAGAGATTTTATAGAGATGCTCATTTGGAACAATATTGAGAAAATTTCAAATTATTATGACTTTAATAAAACTACAACTTAAATTAAATATTAAATTTATTTTAAACACTATTCACATTATTTGGTAATTTAACCCTACCCAAAGTGCAAATCTATGTGGCAATTTAGCTACTATCATTAATTCTTTATGAATTAGCTGTGACTATCTGCTTTGCTCAGGAAGGCTCTTATACATCTAATTAGTGCTAATAGCAAATGCCTTTAAAATGTTCAAACTGAAACAAAAAAATATGACAGCAGTTATTCTTATCAGGAAAATGTGCAGTCTCTGACACGTCTTATTAAAGGAGATAACATAGCAGTCATTTTAAAGATGCCAAGGAGTCTATTTATTTTCGTACGTGATTATTTTTTCATTCTGTGTACCTGTGCAAATCAGCACCTTCAAAATCCCCATAAGCTTCTCAACAAGGAGGTAAACTGGGAATTTTTAACTCTGAATTGAAAAGAAAGAAATAATGAAGGAGGGGAGAAAAAAGGGAGTTGGGGGGGGGTAGAAAAAGACGACTAATACCAAACAAAGCAAATAATCCATCTGTTCTTAAAAGAAGTTGGTTCATCCGTTTAATAATGTTTTCAGGAAATATATTTTAGGGGGTGCCTACTGTGTTTCAGTTATTGTGCCAGACATCAGGAATACTTCAATGTAAAGATACTGCTTCTGCTCAAAGGATTAAATGGGGAGACAGAACCCAGTATGGTAGGGGTGATTGCTAAGACAGCTTATACATATAGGAGGCGTAAGGCCACGTGGAGCCAGCACAGGTGTGTCAGCCTAGGGAATTCAGAGAAAAGTTTTATGGAGTACATTAACAAATGAGCTGTCTCTTGCAGCAGACAGAGGAAGAGTTTTTCAACTCAATAGGGGAAAAACAATAGGTGTTACCAGCAGAGGGGCAGGCCTATGCAAACGCACAGAAAGAGAACCCTGAGTTAAAGATGTTTGTTACAACATGAGCGCAGGCTCCATTTAAACAATAGTTGGTTTCCGGTAATTACCACTTGGAGGATAGAGTATTTGTCCCCTTAAAACATTGTGTTCTTTACCCATGATAGTTTAAGTTCAAGGGAAATAAAATCTAGATGGCCATCAAGTGGAAAAAAAAAAAAATTGCCATAGCTCCATTAGGGGTCTAATAGGTCCAGGTCCCAGAGCTCAGGGAGAGGCCCAATCATTTGGCCATAGGAAGAAATATATAAATAGGTGGAGTCATGTGAGCCCCAGAGTGAAGAGCAGGCAATGGTTCCCACCGTGAACAGGCAAGTGCAAAGCTGGGTCTTGTTCATGAGCAACAGAGCAGAAGTAGAATCTGAGCAGACTGTGGAAGAAGACTACACTAAATGTCTGGGGTGTTGGTCTGTGCCTTCTCACTTGCTTAAAAGAAAAGGAGAAAATAAATTTTAGACTGAACCACATAAAATTGCCAATATTTGATCTTTTTTGACCTATAAAAAGAGGAATTTCATATAGGTTAATTTAATATTTGCTGAGTGCTTACCCAGGACCTGTCAGTTCTTCGTAAGACTCTTGACAGACTACCTAATTTAATGTAAAACTTGCAGGCACCCCAGAAGATAAATCTCATTCTACAGAGAGGAAACCAAAGGGCAAAGTGTTATCTGACATACCACAAAGAAGAAAGTTACTAAGTAAATAAATAGCTTCCTCTTTGGTACCAAAACTGGAGAATTTTGCCAGAGTCTCAATCTGTAGACCTAGCAGTTAATATAGACAATGACCACTCTGAAATCAGATAACAAAAAGGATATGGCTTCCATCAAGATGCAAAACCAAAGTCCACAGGATTTGCTTCCTTATTATTCTCTCTGCTTTTGCTTTCTACCGTCTACCTATCTTTATTCCTAACTCTTTGTCATCTTCTCTGTCATTCACCCTCCCTTCCTCACTCCTTCTCTGCCTCGTTGTGCAATCATGAAGAAATAGGTACAATAAAGGTTGGTGGAGCACAGGTGAGATTATACAGAAAGTAGCTACGTTTTGTAGACTCACATTTAACATATGGAAAAACATTCAAACTTTATGAAATGAAAAACAAAAATTTACAATGATGTAAGGGTAGTCAACAAACTATTGCCCAGCTATCTGGCTGTCTATTTTGCCAGGGGAAAATGGCTGAAATGGTAATTCCATAAGTCATGTCCGAGAAGAAAGATACTTGTGCTAATCTGATTATTTTCTTTAGCTTTCTTCTGTTATTTTTATTAGTAGTAAACCAAAAATCTAATACGGTTATTTTCAAGTTATCTAATTTTATATCCCCATTTCCAAAAGCAACATCTCTTCACAAATACAGTTGGTTTCAAAGAAGGCGTTTTCAATAACTTCTTCCCACGCAATGTTCCTTGTTTTAAAGGGCTATGCTACTTTGTTAAATAATGATATTTTAAGATGTCTTCTTTATCTTAAAACAAAACACAACAGTAACAACCAATTTTATTAAGTTCCTAAAAAACTGCTTTTCATATAAAAAAATGTATTTTGTCCTTTCCTCTCTTGTTCCTCCCCACCAGCCAAAATGATTTCTCTTCAGATTGTTCATTTGGATCCTCGGCCCTTTCTGAAAAGAAGAGGCTAGATATGGTTTATAAACCCAGTCAGCACAATGATTTCCCGAATAGAACCCTTAGCCCTACTCATTCAAGTTATCACTGTCCTTTTTTTTTTTTTTTAACAAGCTATCGATTTCCCCAAGAAAGTAGAGATAGAGATCAGAATGCATCTAAGAAAATGAAGCAAGCAGGAGAAAATAAACTGGAAAGAAAAACGAACCTAAGACACTATAAAAATGGGAAGGAAGGTACAACTCTTAGAATAGTAGACCTGGGAGGGACTGTCAGAGGTCACAGCATCCTAAGATGTCTTTTATGCCAACAAATATTCTATAGTGGCCACTCCTACCATGTATCTTGGTTCATATATTGTTGCTGTAATGCCCTATTCATTCTTGGCCTTAGCATAAGAAATTCTTACTTGCCCTGACCCATCAATGATTAATAATATAATGTGATCAATTTGGTGGCTTTTATTCACCAAGAAGAAAAACTTTCCCTTTCTCCCTTTATGGTGAAAAAATAGTTGTAGGAGAATCTGATCAGTCTGCCCCATTATCAACCTCGAGGAAGCTTCCCTCCACTGGTTTGCACTCATCAAACCATCCAGAGTTAGACTGATGAATCAGACCGCTATGTTTTAGCATGATCCCTTCCTTCACAGAAGAGAACTTCCCCTCTCCAGCAGCAGCACAGTGAGGATTAGTGTACAGATCCTCTGATCTCTAGTCCTATACACTATTCACACATCATCTTTGGGATAATTCTGAACTCTTGCTGCAACTCACTTCTTTGCTGAACGAAAGAAATAATATGTAGAAACCAAGTTGTGAGCTGCCATTTCTCGCTAGAAACACTGCTGTCTTTTCTGAACTAAAAAAGAATATGATCATACTTTTGAAATGTTAGCCTTTCATAGACATTTCACACTAGGCATTATAATAAAGATTTTGGTAATTTAAGATTCTCTACAACCTAAAACCCTATAAAACATAATATGGTTTTAAAGTGAGATCCCCAGATTTTCTGAAACATAAAGGTATTTCATTCATTAAGCTTTAATGTTATGTTTACAATATTATGATTTCACTGATATCAATGTGCTGTGTAAGAATAAATCACATAGGGGCACTTGGGTGGCTCAGTCGGTTGGGCGGCCGACTTTGGCTCAGGTCTGATCTCATGGTGTGTGAGTTCAAGCCCCACGTCGGGCTCTGTGCTGCCGGCTTGGAGCCTAAATCACATAATCATTTCCTATTATCAATCTATATAATCTATACTTCATTTTGAAAAAAAAAGCACGTACGACAGATAACTAGCTAATATAATTATGCATTTAGGGAAACATTACAATAGTGGAAGATGGTTTAGGAAGTTTGCTAAAAAGTCCTTGTATTCTTTGCATGTTAGCCTTTAAATAGGATTTCAAAGAGTTATCCCTATTTGTATGTCATAGCATTTGAAAAAATGCATCATGTAGTGTTAAAATCACTATTTACTTCAACATAATACATAATAACCAACTAAAAATTCCATGAAATAAACTATACAAGATAATTCAGGGGAAACGCATGAATGTACAGCTGTATTCCTACCTTGGGGCTTTTTAATATCTTATAAATAACAAGTATAAATTACTTAAATCCCTCAACAGAAATACAACTTTATAATGGTACACTTGTCATGCATTATCCTTCATGCAATTCTCATCATCACCTAATTAGGATGGTTTTCATCCATATCAATCATACACTTTTATAATTAATTTATTGAAAGAAAAAATTTCTTTTCCCATTACACTTATAACTCACAAGCTATTAGAAGAATTGATATGGAAGAGGGGAGTCCAAGTAGATTTATTCTATGCAACTTTATTTGCAGAGACTTCAGAGTTCTGATAAATTTTTCTTTAAATATTTCCGACGAGCTTGCTATAGGGTTTCCTTCAAGGCTTGGGATAAGAATGCCTATTGAATACTAACTAATATCCAAACCTGGCTCAGGATGCCTAATCTCCATCCACCCCACACCCCTATAGACTCGTAGCCAGAAGAACACCTAATTTCCTTAGGAGTCCTTTCTTACTCAAATCATTTGGCTTTATCCTAGTGTGTCTGGCTTGTATTTGATAACATTCATTATCCGTAATACTGATAATATAATAATAGCATATACTAGATGTCAGGAACTGTAAGGTTTCCAAAAGCAATATTTATAATCATTTCATCTTGATATACCAGGTTTGTTCATTAATCCTAAGAATTATAAGAAAGCAAGAGTAACTACCTAATTAGTAGACATCAAAAGCAAAACTGTTTTCGTTCTAGTTTGATAAAACATTATATTCCCAGTTCTTAGAGCCAATAAAAATAGATTGCCATATCTAAAGAATAGGTCTGGTGGTTGGGAGATAAATCAATTACATCACATTCAAGCTTCTGGTGTATCAACCTCACTAAAAGTAGACCAGCAAGGAATAGGTCTATTGTCTAGTGACAGGAACAGAGGAAAAAAGCGCTAGAAAACTAAGTCTATATCATAGGGTGGCACTGTAGTGCTGAAATCCTGTTTGTTTAGAAAATGTGTTCAGAGGTGACTTGGTATCTTGGCTTCCCTTGGAATAAATAGATCTAAGAATTAGCAACAAGGGCAGCCATGCAATATTCTACAGACTGTACCCTGCCTCATTCAAGGGGGCATCATTCATATCATAACACAGTGGTACCCAATGACACTACCAGCACTCCCGCTGCACAGGCAGGTCAATGACATCATCCCAACTGCAAGATTTATCTAACCTGAGAAAGAGCGCTGTGGTCAGAAAAGATCCTATGCTGAGACCAAGGGGTGATAACTAGGGAAGACGAATGGTGATATTCAACTCAGAAATAGGATTTTGTTACTGTTTTTGTTGTTCAAAGTTCCAATTAACATGAAGGGTTTTCAGTGAATTAAGATCAAACATGTTCTCCCACGCTTAATTTTTAAATTAATTTAGAGACCAAAAGGAAGTTATTTCCCTGTATTACCTCACTCGATTTTTTTTTTTTTAGAGGATGGCTTTACTAGCTCTAATTTTCACAAGGAAGAAAATTCTGTAAAGAGAGCTTAATAGTTGTTCTCCAAAAGGTGTGCAGCTAGTAAGCTCAAGAGTTGGGATTTGAATCAAACAATGCCCAACTCCAGAGTCACTGTTTTTAAGTATTGTTCATTTCCTCTTTTTAACCTGATTTACACAGGTTTTGAACCCATGCCTGGAATGGAATTAAGAGTGAACTTTTTGAAGTCACACAGTGAAGGGTGTGACTAATGGAAGGGTGTTTCAATTTCTCTAGCTTTCTCACCTTTAATTAAATGTTTTCCCAGAATCATCACATGAAACTTAATCAAAGCAAAGTCCAAAAATAATTTTTTGAGCTACTCTACATCCTGTATTAGCATATTCTTTTACAGGGCCTGTTATCTACCAGGACAGCATTTCAAATTAATTCAAAATATTTTTGCCCAAAATATTTACACATTTTTCTGTGTGTGTTTTTTTTAACAAAGGTTAAGGTTATATTTGCTTTTAGTCATTAAAACATAATAACATCACCTAGGCAAATGTCAATTTAAATAAAAATTCCAAAGTTTGATTTCTTTTAAGCTTTGTCAAATTATCCTGGAATTCCAGACCATGTAGCATATGTATAAGTTTGGAACAATAAAGGATTAAAGCAGAGCATCCAAATGCAAACAAACACTGCAACTCTAGCAACATTTTGACATAACCTAGCTTGCATACAGGAACATCCACGTTGTCAAGCCAGGCTCACATTAACCAGAGACCTTACCAAATATAAACTTCAGTAGTAAATTCAAGGAAACAGGCAAATAAGAGGAACAGACAAGGCAGACGGAGTTGTGGGGACATCAAGGGTGGTTCCCTAGACCCATCCTTTCCACACTGGCACATGATCTGTGGCACAGACCAATAGCTGAGTTCTACTAAGGTTTTGTGAGATTTCTCCTACAGCAGAGAGCATTTAAGATATGAAAATTTTCCATTTTATACCCATAGAATTATATAGCGTAAGTGACATTCCCAACGGAGCCATGTCTCATAGATTAGAGGCTTATTTACTATAAGTAATTCTTTAACCATGAGCATCCTGCTAAGGGCATCCTGCAGGTAAGGAGACTTCCTCATAGCAAATGGTATCCATTTATTTACCCAGAGGTCTAGTTGGTTAGATTAGACCAAATCACCTGCTCTTTTCTTTCTCTTTGGTAAAAAGAATGGATATACAGCAGGATAGTGGCTATACAGCTTCCGCCCAGAGATTATTTAATAAGGTGCAAATCTATTTTTCCCTCCTGTTTTTGCTGTCTTTCTCTCTTTTTTTTCCCCCAGAGTACCTGCCAGCCATATCGATGCCAAGTAGTTCTGTCTACAAGTCACTTTGGAACAGCTTTCCTTTGTTTTTGTGAGAATTATGAGTGGTCGTTCTAATTATGAACCCATAACACATTTACCAATATTCTGAATAAAGATACAAGAAGATGATTATTTTAACTCCTATTAGGTGTGGGGACAAGTTAGTCAAGTTGTGCTGATTATCTTAAAGAAGAGGAAAAGGTCCATCTTTTCTTTTGTAGTGAGAATATCTCTGCAGAAACAAGATAATGTCTAAGGAAAAGTATCTTCAAGAAAGCATTCATCAGGAGAACAGTGAGGACATGCATTTTTATTTCAGTGTGTGGTAGAAATGAGACTTTTCTTTTGACCAAAGCACACTAGCACCATGGGAGTGCTCTGGGAATAATGACCATGCACATGAAAGTAAAAGAAAAAAAATGCATTTATAGAATCTCACACTAATGGAGTTAAGAGACAACAGCAGCTATAATAACACTGAAAGAGAGATCCTCTCTTGCTTCTCTGCTGGATATTGAACAGCAATGTTATTGTGGCCTGATAATTTCTGCAGGAAAAAATAACAGCATCGAATTGTACAAATATTAAATTAAAAGCAGTGATAGCAGCTACTATCTCTCTATAAGTCACTGGCAAGGAACTGTCCTTTGCACATGTCAAATCAGAGGGCTATGAGGATCCCTGCGTTTAGAAGATGTACCTGAATCCGAGAACAAGGCTGAAGGGGCAACAAAGATTGCCTTTCAGCACAACCAGGCTGTGGGGAACCAACAGTGGTGTGAGAGGGCAGGTATTACAATAGCCTTAGAGGGCCAGGCAAGCCTACGGCTGTTCTGGGCTGTAACTGCCTTATGCCTCAGCACCCCATCTTGAGAGCGTGCGAGCAGCATTCAGGTGGTGATGGCTGAGTCTTTCAGTCTTCAGTGTGCAGGCTTGAGTTTGACAACAGCCTGGACAAGCATTCAGTACAGGCTGATTTTGGCAGGGGGGAGAAAAAAGGAAGAAAAGAAGAGAAAGAAAAAGAGAAGACAAAAGAAAAGGGCAGATGTTTTGGGATAATAATGGGAGGAAGAATTCTGGGGTAAAAATGAAGATAAAAAGGTAAAATGAAAGATAACTTCATTATTTTGTACAGACAGGACTATCATATTTAATGGTACACAGATTGCAAATATGAATGCCTCTCTTCAAATTGTGCAATACCAGTCTAATTCCAGATTGGCAAAACTGACCATAGATGATAATCTAGATGCAAGAAAAAGAGAACGCTGAGTATCCCATAATCACATTGATAGAGAAAATGTAATTTGAGTCAGCCAAATTTACTATTTGCCTACCTGAATCTCTACCTTAGCATAAGATAACTAAGAAAGGAGGGAATCCTGATTCCCAGCCAAATGACTTATCATGTTGAAACAAAGGGGAGACTCAGTGAATTGTTCTGCTATTAAGAAGAGACAGTTCCAAAGAACAGTCGTGTCCACCCAGACCTTCTTGTACTTGCACTGTGCTTGGTATCAGTCTGGACAATAAGGTCTCTATGAATGTACTGTTAGTTTATCAACTAAATCACATAAAAATCCATATTTATTTTAGCTACCAAATTTTCACATTCATTTTAAGACATTTTATTTGTTGTGCTATATATGTATAAATATATATATTTTATTTGTTGTGCTATATATGTATAAATATATGTATGCTATATATTTATACATATTTTATTTGCTGTGCTATATATGTATAAATAGCACATATATATGTATACATATGTATATATATAATCATTACCTCAATGTTCACTATACTAACTGATGAAGAAAAAATAGGCTCATTCTGCTGTATTCACAATACTCCTACCCCAGCTAGCACCTGCTGACTGAAAAAAGGCAAGAGGAGTAATTTTCTCAAATTTGCATCATTTTTTCACATCTTCCTATTCCCCTCCTCTCTAAATATGCAAAATTCCTCATCAATATTCCCTCCATTAATAAACATTAATCTATACAAATTAATATTAAAAGAAAATGTGATAAGATGTGCAGACAAGCAGAAACACATTAAAATCCTTCCCGTTTTCTCTAAGGAAATAATTACCTCAAGGCAAAAAACTTAAATGCTCAGACTCTTGCCTGCTAGACTTCATTTCACTACCCTTGGTTAACTTTGGTTAACTAGGTAGTTGTGAAAACACAAGCCTTGCTAATGCCCAATATTCTTGCTCTGACCCTTCCAATCTGTTAGATTTGTATAAACTGAAACATTAAAAAGAGAAATTCTAGCTCCCACCTGAGTTGGCTGGGAAATACCTTGAAGTGTATGTATTAGGGATGCTACAAAGATTCTGGCAAAGAAAATGAACAACAGCCTCTAATTTCTACTTTCTGAGTTTGGGTCTGGCAATGTTTTTAAACTACATTCTCAAAATCTTCCCAATGCAAAACGCCCAGAAATGTTGGATAAAATATAACAAATATCCTTCTAAATGCATAATTGGACTCGCTAGCAAGTAAGGATAATCTCCAGAGGCCAGAATTCAAAAGAGAGATAGCAATCAGAATGGCAAGCTGATGCTGAAGCCATGGATGCCCTGGGGGACCTTGTCAGTCTTGGTAACCAAGAAGTTTAGGTTTTAATGGCTGTGCCCAGAACAGTGAAAATGACCTTGAGCCCAAGAAAGTGAGAAAAGAGCTTACAACAAAAGGGCAGGAACTGAGTGGCTATGCCCTCATTCAGAGATAGACCAGAATATGTCCATGAGAAAAAAGGGGTTGTTGACAGGAAAATGTATCTGTCTTTGCTACAGCCTGCTTGAAAACTTAAAGTCTACCCCAAGAATTTAATACTTGAGAACTTCCCTAAGTTCTCAAATATTGACTTAACTATTTCTGGAAATCCTAACATTAATAAGTAACATTGGTTGGTCCTTGGTTGGCACTATCTTGGGGGCAGCTGGCAGAGACAAATGAAAATGATTTCTGGAGGCCCCACCCTCGTTTTGGGCCTCATTTATTCCACAGATAAATCTTCAGCACATATGACCTCACAATATAATGAACACATGAGGAAACAAGCCACCTCAAGTCAGATCAGCAGAAAAATAAAGCACAACTCAATTTTACAGAAATCCAGATAAAATGATCATCAGATATAGCATTATAACCACGTGTATTTAAAGTGTTTGGGTAAGAATAAGATACCAAAATTGGCAAGAAGAATATAAAAATGAAAACCAAGCTGATGTGGGAAGAATTAAACAAATATTACAGGGATAAAAATATGACAAATGTAATTAGAAGTGAATGCACTTATATTAGATAGAATTGAATAAATACTGATTGTAATATAGACAGAATAAATTCACAAACCATATTTCAGAAGGACAAAGAAGTGTGAAATATGAGATAGATATGAAGGAAGAAGAAGGAAAAATAATATGTAGAATAAAATACATCAAATTTGAGTTAAAGAAGAATGGAAAGCATAGTCAGAGAAAAGATATTGGCCAAAAATTTTCCATAATTGATGAAATGGATCTGGAATTCCAGACTCAGCTAGCATAGCAAATTCCAAATGGAATTTGGAAATAAGTACGTGTAGACTCAGATTGGAGCTTCAGAGCATCACAAACGAGGAAATTTTAAAAGTCAACAGAGAGACAGACAGCCTGCAAAATGACACCTCAACACAGTAAGAGGAGTTTCTATAATCTCCATAAAGTGTGCTTTTCTGAGGTGAGCTTGAGAAAACACGAATAATAAAATCCCCCAAGTTACCATAAATGAGTTTTTGTGTCTTTTTAATATACTCTCTTGGGATTCTCATGAGTAGATACTTGAGGATCCAATGCCCTACCACTGGTGATTTGAACTTCCATATGGTAAAGTGGTAATATGCCATATTTATGGATGAAAAGTAACACTTAAGTGTCTGCCTAAGTACAGAGCCATTCTCTGTTGAACTGTCATTGATACTGATACCTTAATACCAACGGAGCTAGATCATTTGGAGTCATCTGATAGTTCTAATGTGGGTTTGAAGGACAGCTGCATGAGTGGCTATCAGTGTACCAACAAATCTCCTTCAACGCTGGTTTATCTCTTTCCTTGTCAGAGGTTGGGATATCATCCCCTTGCCCTCCACCAAGCCACACCAGGAGGTATTCCTACAAGAATGTACACTATCATTTACATTTTTTGTGAACACTTCTCACATGGTAAAGTGAACAGTAGGTTTCATTTAGATAATTAACATAATATACCTAGTACAGAGCCAAAAACACTGTAGCTACTCAATTGTCTTATATGAATTATTTTTCTTTCTTGTACATGAAGTCAGGAAAAACCACTGTATAGAGATTGGTTTATGATATTCTTTTTATATTTGTTAGAAACCTTTATTAAACCTAAAACAATTTTACATTTTTGATCTTCCTCAAAATGAAACATAAAGTCTCCATATTCTAATAATGTGGAAGAAATAGTACACAAAAATCTCTCATATTGCTCTTCATAACAATAACTCTTGGACTGGATCGAGTGAGTTGTACCGCAAGGGTGTTTGAGCCTTTAAAATTTGCATACACCATTCCTAGGCTAGGACAGGCAGAATGACTGGGAAGGATATTAGGACAGGAGAGGACCCCATTATAAATTATTTTAAGTTCACCTACTCTTCTGTGTGTTTTTGTCCAAAAAAAATATAACTCTAGTCTGGAACTATATTCTGTTTTTACTAAATTACCTCACAAGCAGAAAATACAGAATTTAATTACCATATAGGTGGGCAAAATAGAAGCTTCTCTTAATTTTGTAATATTATATATCATTTGTGCACCTCAGTTTTTTCACTTGTGAAATGGGTATAATACCTGCCTTAAAAAGGATTAACCCCTTGGCTGAAATTTCCACTGCTCTCAGGATAAGTGTCAAACTTGCGAGTCCTGAATCTAGAACTTTGATGTTTTTCTCTCTTTTTACTCATCCCCTCTGAATACAACTTTGGTCAGCTCCCTTCTCCTATTCTGTATCTGGCCAAGCTAAAATATTTGTTGAGAGTGAGCAAAGTTTACTCTGCATATATGGTTCCTTTTGCCTACAAGATATTTCTTCCCTTGCTCCCTCACCTACATACTTCCTATTCATACTTTTGTTCTCAGTTTAGATGCCACCACATCCTGCAAGCCTCTCCTACCTCCTATCCACCTCTACATTAAACATTCTTTCTGTGTACTACCATTAAAATCCATATGAACTCATACAAGTGACATTTTTTGCAGGTTTGCTATATCATATTGGTGTGTCTATATCCCTCACTAAACTTTAAAATTCTACAGGACAGGAATGATTGTTGCAAGATAATTATAGCACATTTTTTAGTAAATAGGAATAATTTATTAATATCTGTACAATGAAGAATATGTCTGTGATGACTTTTATTAATGATGAATGCAACTTAAAATCAATAGCCAATGGTAATAGATTATAAGAATTTAACACTTATTCTGAATGATGCGTGTTTTAAAGATACTCCATCCCCTCTATAACGTAGTTAGTATTATTCTTATTTCCATTTTATGGATGACAACACTGCCCAGAGAAGTAAAGTAATTGCATAAAATACATAGCTAGTTAGTGGTGAAACCAAGATTTGAATCTAGATCTCTCTGTCTATAGAATCCAAATTTTTACATGAATGGGCCATAGGATGTATTCTTTAAATACTGGCTTCCTTCCCATTGTGTTTATTCTTCAGCCACTTTAACTCCCTTCTATCTTGACCAGGTCAAAGATCGCATACTAGAATAACCAAGTACAGAGAAATTTTACCAATCCCCACCAAACAAACAAACAAACAAACAAACAAACAAAAGACCTCTTTTAGGTGGATGAACAAAAGTAATAGCAGGTTATTCAACTTAACATTGGTCAGTGGCACAAGCTTCCTGTTGCATGGCTGAAGCCCATCATTTATGAGACTGAAGAGAATTTGGATGGTGTATTTTATTGTGAAGTCTATAAGAGGTAAACTCCCAAGAAGAAAACTCTTGTGGCTTTGATTTGTTTTAATCAAAAGACTAGCAAAAAGGCAGAGCAGATACTAAATACTAAATGGAAATGAATGCCATTTGATTTGTCTTTGCTTTTGGAAATAGTTTGAGGGACACACTAAGAGCAAAGATCTATGAGGACTTTGTGAGTAAACCACCTGCAGAATTCAACTAAGGCTTTAAGCCAGGCTCTTGTACATAGTTGAGAACCACAGTGGAATTCCACCCTCTCGATTACTTTGCAGGTGGAACAGACTACCACCGAGGCCCAGAAACCCAAGAAGAGGTTCTCTGTAACCTCAGAAAGGATTAGGAAGCTGGTGAAGCCCAGTAATTGCTCCACACAGTGGACCACACCACCTCATTATCCTCTGATGCTTATTGAAGTTACATATGCAACAGGACCTGGTTGGAGGATAAATCAAATAAAATTGTCCTTGGAGAGATCATACATATGTATTAACTAAGACTTTAAAAAAGACTTTGATAATAGCAAACCACTGGGTTGAATTGTAGATGAATTCGTGCACAGAAAGAATTCAGTCCTTTTTTATCATCATTCACAAGAAAAGATTAAAACTAGAGCAAAGGTAAGTAATCTCAGCACTTAATTACTGTGTCTTCACTAACATATGTTATTTTCTGCATTTAGAACACATTTATGTTCCATGATAATGCAATATTTTAAAACGCTATATAAAAGGTAGTATTTGCAAATAAATAAAAGCCATAACTATTATCTTATAAACACAACTATTAATAAAAAAAATGCAACTGAACAAAAGCCCTACATCCGAATTACAAAGGAAAAGAATGTAAGCAATAAGTTTAAAGTGGAAAGAGTAGGAAAAGAAGATGGATTTGAGTTCCTGGAGAATAGGGGTTGCAGTTTCTTCATATCTATTCTAAGTTCAGCAAGGCAAATAGTAGATGTTCAATAAATGCTGATTGGAATGAACTATTTGTTGAACAAAACTTGGAATCACAGAAGGAAAGGTAGGTAGGCAACCTCAAAAGTCACTGCAGGTCCTTTATGTTAGAGGTCTACATCCATAGTCATGCACATTCATGTATGATCTATGCCTGTTTTTGGGGTACTCTGTGGCCTAAAGACTAAGATATTTATTTTCTGGTTCTTTACTAACCGACTTTCAGTGTTAAGTAATCACTGGTCACAAATCACTGTAACAAATATAGTAATAATGGAAAAGTTTGAAATATTGTGAGAATTGCCACGATGTAACACCATGACACAAAGTGAGCACATGCTATAGGAAAAATGGCACCTATGGACTTGCTCCATACAATTGCCACTAACCCATTTGTAAATAAACAAACAAATCCTGCATTATCTGTGAAGTGTTATAAAGAGAAGAGCAATACAACGGGGCATGCCTGTGTTGTGAAGTTAAGAGACTAGCCATGATCTTTCAAGTATTAGCCTTCCCAGCAACTTCAGCCTGGCTTATCATATAGAACTCCTCTATCTTTAGAAAATACGCATAGCAGGATGCCTGGTTGGGTCAGTTGGTTGAGTCTCCGACTCTTGATTTTGGCTCAGTTCCTGATCTCATGGTTCGTGAGTTCGAGCCCTGCATCGAGTTCTGTGCTGATAGTACAGAGCCTACTTGGGATTCTCTCTCTCTTTGTTCCTCCCCTTTTTGTATGCTCTCTCTCTCTCTCTCAAAATAAAGAAAAGAAAAGAAAATAGGCATAGCAAGGGGGTAGTGGTGTCGGATGTAAATGGGAAAAAAAAGTGAAAAGTAGATAATAATCATGTTAACTCTGGACTTTCACAGTTCTGAGTTTGAATCCTGAGCTCTAGTGTTTGTGAACTATAAGGGTTGGGGTAAGTTATTTAACTTCTAAGTATCCATTTTTTTCTTCCCAAAAACAGGAGTATAAATGTCTGTGTCATAGCAATGTAAGAACGATTAAAAGAGATAACATATATAGAGTGACTGGTTGATAATGTGTTCAGTACATATGTTTTAGTGTTACTAACACCAGCTAGTTAATTATTTCCCAGTGGTATTAAAATAGTGTGTGTATGTATGTGTGTGTGTATATGTGTGCGTATGTATCTCTATGTATATATGTATATATGTATTTGTAAATGTATGCATGTGTATATATGTATGTATATATGCATGCATATACATGTGAATGTATATATGAATGTATGTGTATTCTTTCCCTTTCGACGTTGGCTCCTAACCTTATGCAATCCTCAATAACAATAACAACATAACACTATCAAACTGGAGTCCAGGTGCATTGTTACAAAAGTCCCCTTATTTTGAGTTAACAAAACTAGTGTAGAGCCAATAAAAAACTTAAATATCAAGATGAGAATTGGAATGGGGGCTTCTCTATAAACATAATAAAATCACTAAAATTAAAACAGTGTAGCACCGCAATAAGAATAAACAAATGACTTAATGGAAGAGACCCAAGTCCCAAAGTGTGTGCATTTGTGAGTGTGTATGTGTGTGTGTATTCAGATCCATAAGAAAAACTGACATTCAGTAAATGGATTGCTGACAATTGACTAGCCTTTGGAAGAAAAAATGGAGTTATATCCCAACCTCATCACATACACAAAACTAAATTCCATATAAAGAGTTGCTATTCTAATAAAGTAAACAATAAGCATTAGAAGAAAATACAATAAATCTTTATATGAGACTATAGAAGACTTTCCTAGGCAAGTCTTATCTTCCAGAAAAGTAGAATAAAAAGATGATAGGTTTGTTTGTATAAAAATCAAAGGCTTTTGTATGACTGCAAAACTTCCAAGTAAATTTAAAGGATAAGATATATAATAGAAGAAGCTTGCTGCAATATCTATGGTGCACAAAGGTTTAAGGTCAAGTATATATTTTAAAACTCTTACATAATGGTAAGTAAATAAAACAACAAAAAAAGCAGGTAAGAATACAAGTAATTTATAGAACTACAGATGGCCAGTACATACAAAAAGTTACTCCCTTAATAGGAGTCCAAAATTAGAAAAGTTTTTAAAATTACATTCTTCCTATGTATTAGCATATTTTTTTTATTTTTAAGTTTAAAAATATCCAGTGTGTTTCAAGACGTAGAAAAAAAAAGGACTTTTTTTATAATAATAGCACTAACAGACAAATATTTCCAAAGTGGTTATTATATAGTAGGCAATGTTTTGTGTGTGTGCATGTACACATGTATGTATGTATATATAAATATATATGTGTGTATACATATAAACAGCTGAAATAAATATGAAACACATAACATAACATTACCTGGTACATAGTAATTACTTTGGAAGTATTTTTTATGTTTATATTTATATGTAAAATGGCTATATAGATATATACACATATATATATTTTTTAATTTTTTTTTAACATTTATGCACTTTTGAGAGACAGAGAGAGACAGAGAGTTAGCGAGGGAGGGGCAAAGAGAGAGGGAGACACAGAACCTGAAGCAGGCTCCAGACTCTGAGGTACAGCACAGAGCCCAATGCTGGGCTCAAACTCAAGAACCATGAGGTCATGACCTGAGCTGAAGTCGGACGCCCAACCGACTAAGCCACCCAGGCATCCCCTATACATATATATTCTTAATAGCCTTATGATTACTCTTTTCTAGTCCTATTTTCCTTCAAAAGGAAGCTAAATAATTTCCCAAGATCTCATACCTACCAAGTAGCCTTTTACCTTTACATTAACAGTATGCAATTTTTCTACAGTCTTACCAATACTTTTTTTTTTTTTTTTTTTGATAATAGCCATACTACCAGGTATGAGATGACATCTTACTATGGTTTCGATTTGCAACTCCCTGATAATTAGTGATTCTGGGCACCTTTCCATATACTTACTGAGCCTTTATTTGTATGTTTTCTTTGGAGAACTTTCCGTTCAGTCTCCGGACCATTTTTAATCAAAATTTTGTTTTGTTTTGAGTTGTAGGAGTTCTTCACATTATTTGCATATTAAATCCTTATCAGATACGTGCTTCTCCCATTCCATACATTGCTTTTTCACTTTACAAACTGTTTTCTTTGCTGTGCAAAGTCTGTTTTGTTTGATGTGGTCCTATGTCTCTACTTGTGTTTTGATTTTGCTTGCATATCCATGAGATCATTACCAAAACCACTGTTGTGAAGCTTTTCCCCTACATTTTCTTCTCGGGTTTTAACAATTTCAGATCTTACATTTCCATTTTTAACTGACTTTCAGTTGATTTTTATCTATGGTGTAAGATAGAGTTTCAATAATTTCATTCTTTTGCGTTTGGGTAAAGAGTTTCCCCTATACCATTTGTGGAAGAGACTGTCATTTTCCCATGTGTATTCTTAGCATCCTTATCAAAGATCAGTTGACTACATGTGCAGGAGTTCATTTGCAGGCTCTCTGTTCTGTTCCACTGGTCTGTTTGCCTGTCTTTATGCCAGTTCCATACCATTTTAATTACTGTACCTTTTAATATATTTTGAAATTAAAAAATATAATGCCTCCAGCTTTGTTCTTTTATCTCAAGATCACTTAGGCTATTGTGGGTCTTTTGTGATTCCAAATTTTACATTTATTTTCTATTTCTGTAAAATATGCCATTGGGATTCTATAAAATATGCCATTCTAATGGGAACAACATCAAATCTATAAATTGAGTAGTATATGTACACAATTAAATACTGATAAGTCTTAAAAGAGAAAGAAACATACCATTTGCAACCACATGGATGGACCTGGAAGACATACTAGGTGAAATAAATCAGTAACAGAAGGATAAACACTTTGATTCCTCTTGTATGAGGCTTCTAAAAATCAAGCTTACAGAAGCAGACGACAGGGTCGCCAGGGCATGGAAGAGGAGGATAGGGAGAGTTGCTGTTCAATGGATATAAAGTTAGAATTACACAAAATGAGTAAGTTCTAGAGTGCCAGTAGTTAACATAGGTATTACGCATTAAAAATTTAACAGGTGAGATCTCATGTCAAGTGTTCTTACCACAAAACAAACAAACAAACAAAAACAAAAAGGTACCGATGAAAACTTTTTCAGGCCATGGATATGTTTATTACCTCGATTGTGGTGATAGTAACACTGGTGTCTGTATACATCCAAACTCATCAAATTGTAAAGTTTAATTAATGTAGTTTTTGCAAGCCAATTATATCTCAATACAACTGACCGACAAAAGTGGCTATGTGTGTGCACATATAAAAGAGGAAAAAGAGTAAGAAAATTAAATATGAAATTAATAATTATAGATACCTCCAGAGAAGAGTGGGATTATAGAAGAGAGAAGAAGGAAACATCCCCATTTTTCATTATATGCTTCTTTTATATTACTCTGTGACAAATAAAATATATTTATAAATAAACTATGATATGTAAAATATATTTAAAGACGTTTACACATTTTATCATTTCGTGGAGATCTTTAAAAATGAAGCAATTCAGCGGAGTTATATTTTGTTAATACAGAATATCTGAAAAATTTATAGAACATAACACTACACACATTTACAAAGGCCTCATTTCAGAGTTTGAGATTAAGCTCAAGGAGAAAATACTCATTGGCATTCTTATTTGGATACCTCATATAACATATTAAACAATTTAGATAATTCTTACAGAATACTTGAAGATTAAAGTTGCATTTCCCCAAAAGCGTCTTCTCTATTTAAACTGAATTAAACTGCAATATCTCTTTATTGAACTGGTTAAAATAATGTCTAGATTGTCTTTACTGGACTTTGATTAGCTACAATTTGATTTTGATTTCTGCCTGAAAGGAGTGTGATAGTTCCTTCTGTTTATATCCTGAGTCTTATTCCACAGCCTGCTAGAACAGAAAGAAATGTTAATTACTTCTCCTTCCAAGCCCCAAAATAGAACAGCTAACCTACAGGAACTGCTCTTTACCTCTAAACAACAAATTAATTCTCTCAGATCTCTTCTCCCAAGACACATACCTTAACATTGCACCTCGCTGAACTCTTTGTGGTTTTACAGAAAAATGATTGAACTCATGGACCAAATGGAGCTGCAGGAGTAAGGAAGTAACTCGTTACTTGTGTTCTCAAAGCACTCATCCTTGATCTACTTCTGAGCCTGTGTTCCAATGCACGTTTCATTTTCTTTAATGATGAAAACAGGGGGAAAAAGACTTGTTCTCTGCTTTTCTCCCAATGACACTCCAAAGTAAGTTTATTTTGCTTGGTATAAAATACCTTGCACAGAAAACTGTGCTCCTCAATTCAGTTCATCTTTAAGGTTTCTCAAAAACAACTCCTTGGCTCAGGTGAAGAAAGCACCTGGAGCCAGTGCTCTTTAAACGAGCATCTTGACTCTCACAGAGAACATCCATAACAAAACATCTTGTGAAGTCAAATAAACATATGTCCAGTTCCTCAGGTTACAAAAGGGTGCATAACAAGATCAGGGAGCCAGTTACAGAATAGGTGTTTGAGTCAGTGTTTGAATTTTGACTCTCTTGTTTTCCATGTGTTTGATTTTAGGCAGGTGCCTAGCTATAAAATTAGGATTAAAAAAAGATAGTACCAATTTCACAGACTTATTATAGGGATCAAATGAGATAATATATGTGAAGCCTTTAGAACACTGGGATGCCTGGGTGGCTCAGTAGGCTAAGCCTCAGGCTCTTGATTTTGGATCAGGTCATGATCTCATGGTTCATGAGTTCAAGCCAACATTGGGCTCTGTGCTGACATGGAAGAGCCTGCTTGGGATTCTCTCCCTCTCTCTTTCTCTCTGCCCCTCCCTCTGTCTCTCTCAAAATAAATAAATAAACATTAAAAACAAAAAAGAACAACCGACAATGATGGTTGGTTGTCAGGATTATTATCTATGCATTAGCATTTAACTTCTTCAAAGCTTTCTAAAACAAAACTATTATTAGCTTAGTTATGTTTCCTCAAATTTCATATGTTGAAGTCTCAATCCCCTATAACTCAGAATGCAACTATATCGGGAGACAAGTTCTTTAAAGAGGTAATCAAAGTTAAATAAATTAATGAAGATGTGGCTGTAATCTAAAATGACCTGTGTCCTCATAAGAAAAAGAGAGAAATGACCATGTGAGGACCCAGCAAGAAGGCAGCCATGTGCATGACAAGGAGAAAGACTTTAGGAGAAAGAAAACCTACTGACACTATGGTCTTGATCTTCTAGTCTCCAGAATTGTGAGAAAATAAAATTCTGTTGTTTAAGCCACCCATCTGTCATACCGTCATGGCAGCCCTAGCAAACTAAAACGAGGACACATTTGCTAATCTATCTAATGGAGAGAAATGGACCCAAAAAGGGGGCAATATAGGCAGGTGGATGAAGGTGAATGGAGAAGAGTAAATGGGTTTAGGTATCTTTGCCTTTTAAGAAAAAAACATGTCTAAGTAAGAGAAACCAAGGGCCTCAACAACGGGGAAAAAAAAAGATCTGTAATTGTTTTTACTTCACAAGTGTTTGGTTTTATAACTTTACGACCACCTTTACCGCTTTGCATGTATTTCACCTTTATTTTTCATTCCTTTTACATCACTTCTTAGTTTCTGTAATTATTTGAGAACGTCTTTACAAATTTTTTAATGTGGTTGCTTTTTCAGTAACACTTCTGAAGCCCAGGACAATTTTTATTATACCCTCACATTTCAGTGAAAGTTTAGCAGGATATAAAATTCTAGGTGAAAAATCTTTTCGTTTCATATTTTAAAAATATTCTATTCTTGTTACACAACAATGTAAATGTGTTTAATGTCCTGAAATTGTATAGTTAAAAATTATTAAAATGCTAAATTTTATGCTATATATATTTTACTGCAATAAAAGTGGACCCTGTTACTTTTTTGTATTTAGTAATGTTCTAGAGAAATCTGATACCAATTTTTTTGCAGATAATTTTTGGAGTTCTCTTTTGTGTTTAATTTTCCGCCTCTTTGGAAGGAGTGATTTTCTATCTATGAATATTTTTGCAATTTTTTGCCTGGATATTTTGCTTTACTGTCCTTCCTTTCCTTCGTGTAATGCCAAGTCTCAACCTTTTTCTGACAATCTGGATAAAAAGATACAACTGAATAGCTTTAGTTCTCTATCAAGTTCAGCTATCCATCAGGACCAGTGCGTTTCAAATTTGAGTAGGTCTAACTGAGTACATCTGGATTGTATAGCAAGCAATTAAAACTTTCAGGTGATGGGTTGTATATAAATAGTGTAAATAGTGAGGACACAGACAAAAGATCTAAATCTCTGGGCAATAAAAATTGAATTGCCCTGCTGTGACTTTTGACTTCTCTGCATCAACTGTTGCTAAAGTCCTGAGTTCCTTTAGGTCACATCCTGGATCATGCTCCATTTATGTCTGTTTTTAATAATCACTACTTCATTCTCAAGCCTAAATTATGAGAGGAATCACAAAAGGAAATAAGCTATATTCAAACTATGAAGCATCAGTGAGAGTTCGAGAATTTCTACATAGTCGAAACTTGAGAGTAGTCATCTGGTTTCAGAAGTTGGATCACTGGAAAACAGTGTTGAAGACTGTATTCCATAGACTTCTACATCAATAAAAAACAAAACAAAACAAAACAAAAAACCACTGGTTTTCCATATTAAAGAACAAGAAAGGAATGGGTTGAGATCAGGGAGAATTTCCACCTTATCCCACGTCTGAATTTGATGCCACCACTGCGAAATAGGAGATTATATATAAGAATATATTTTGAAGTAACCTTTAAACTAGCCTTCATGTTTTGTTTTTTTAATTTGCACCTGCAAAGTCTTGCACCACACAGAGCTATTTACTCTATGATATATGGATCTTGAGAGACAGGTGAGAGTTAGAGTTGCCAGAATCAACAGCCAATGTAAAGAAAAGTGTGTGGTGTATGTGTGTGCATAGACCATAGTTAAAATCAAGGGAAACAAAAATACAAGAACAACTATGTAATCATAATATACCATGTAGCTCCTCTGTTTATGACTTCCTTAGTTATAAGGTTAACACTAAATACTGATGGAGTCAAAATAGTGATACATTTGTTTTGATAGAATAGGGAAAGGGAAGTGTTTAAATGTGTATAAGCACGATAAAAAAATCTAAATTCTAACTCTCAATAACAGAAAATAAACAAATAAAAGCTAAAATTGAAAATCAAGAAATAGCATTATGCTGTTATTGAGTAATATGAGTATAAATAACAGAGAAATAAAAAAAAGGATTGTCCTTGAAAATGAGATGTGTGGTCATTTTTACTGTAAGTTTTATACAATCACTTGACTTTTTAAAAATATATGTGAATATGTATATTTCTTCAATAAAATTAAAATTACACTTAAATATAACTGCATACAGTTGATTTTTGGGCTTTTTTCAGGATATTTGAAACAATGAAATCTATGTGTAAACCTCTGTTTATACTGACATTACTTTCCAAATTGGTTTTTCAGGTAAAATTTTTGTTTTCACCGTAACCTCTTTAACTTCATAGATGTAAAATATTCACATTTATTCTGATAAGGACTAGATTCCAGAAAAGCATATCATAGGAATAGAGGAGATTCGTGGTTCTTTCCTTAAAAACAAACAACCAAACAAACAAAAACAAAAACAAAAACAAAAAAAACCATGGTTTTATATCACAAGAAACTCTTCCTAAATATTTTCCTAAAGGGGCGCCTGGGTTGCTCAGTCGGTTAAGCGGCCGACTTTGGCTCAGGTCATGATCTCGCGTTCTGTGAGTTTGAGCCCCGCATCGGGCTCTGTGCTGACAGCTCAGAGCCTGGAGCCTGTTTCGGATTCTGTGTCTCCCTCTCTCTCTGCCCTTCTCCTGCTCACGTTCTGTCTCTATGTCTCAAAAATAAATAAACGTTAAAAAAAAAACAAAAACAAAAAAACAAAACAAAAAAACAAAAAAAAAACCCAGAGTCTCTTGAACTGGGACCTGGACGTAGGGTTTAAAAAAAAAAAAAAAAAAAGAGGTAACATTGTCTTCATTTCATCTTGTGAATACTAAGCATTGATTGTTTAACAATGTCACTTCCAAATCTATAAAACCTTAAGAATAAAGAATATGACATATCTTGAAAGTTGGAGGCTAACTTAGCAACAATAGGACGTATCATGATCCTTCTTTGTTCTACAAGTCTCAAAATGATCAATAGAAGGGCCAGGTAGCTGGGAAGGTGAAGAGAAGAACAATTCACATGTGTTTAGATACATGATAGGTAGATAGACAAATAGAAAAAGAGAAGCAAAGATTTTCTTTTAACCTCGCAAAATCTTCAGGGTGCTTCAATTTTCTGAGTCTTGACCAAGTTTACTTATTAAAAAGTAAGAGATTTAAGATTCAAATCTAAATCTGTCTCTCTCCAGAGTCTACATTTGTTTCAGTTTACCAAAACCAAGACAGGACAATTGGAAACCCATCCCAGGTTTGGGATCCTACATGTGGTCCCTGTTCCTGTGATTGTCAATACAGCCAAAATATCTGTGGATTTGTTTTTCGTGAGACTTAGAAGACTTTCACAAGATCTCAGCGTTCATTTTCTCTAAACAAGACCTAATCTTTAGTTGTGAATTTTTAGGATACTTAAAGTAGAAATCTAAACCTATCAACTAGATCTCAAGACTTGACCTGTACTGCCCACCTGTTTGTACCAACCAAACTTTGTTTCACAATTGTCCTAAAATTCTTTTCTGCAGCTTACGTCTCAACTCAGGAAAAAGACCCAGTGGGCACAGCATCCCAAGCCAGAAACCTAAACTACCAGTCAAACAATAATGCCTGCCCTGAGGAAGAGATGCAGGCAACCCAAACCATCAACACCAGTTTGAGCTCAGCCCCCAACAGTCCTGCCCAGTTGGACCATGACTGACAGTTACCGTTACCTCCTTGTAACACCAAAATCTCTGAAGAGGAACATGACCCTCATTTACATAACATACACATATGTACAGGCCTGTCTCCGTAAGGAGCATGCACGGCTGCATGCCAGTCTCTGCATTCGATGACAAGGCTTCCCTATCTAAATATTCATCCTAACCCTAAATAAAAGGAACCCATTTACTCTTCGTTTGGGGAAACCTGGCTTTGGAAGTTATTCCCCATGATCTCCTTATTTGCTGCAAATAAAGTTTGCTTTGTGTGACAACTCTATCTGGTGTGGTTTCTATCTGTAACTCACCAAGGAATGAACTCATATTAGTTTGGCTGCAAACTTTTTCCGGATTCTTCTCTATGTATCTCTGTTTCACTCTCTCTATCACAGGATTAGCTTGTAGCTCTCTTCCAACATGGGGCATGATCGGAGTTGCATGGTGAAATAAACTTGGAAATGATCAGGGTAGGGGGAGGCATAGAGGGAGTAAACATTTTCTGCCAACATCATAAGGACTCTTTGAAAATCCTTGACTATTAACTAAAGAGTAATATTAGAATCATGTCAAACTTCAAAGCTTTTTTCTAACTACCTATTTTAAAAGGCTTTTCTCTGGAAATAACATAGTTTCTCTTTTTCTTCACAGCACAATGAAAAATACATTCCTGTTCATTTACACTGTTTTTTTTTTCCCTTTAGAAAAGTTGTTTGAGTTTAGATGAGAAGATGAATTCTTCTCCTGACCTTTCTTGTCAATGATTTTTCAAGGTAATAAACAAAAATACGTGTAAACATTTTTTCCAATTTGTGATGAGCAGTCAATAAACAGAAAATGCTAATCATACTAATTTCTTCTCACTGGCAACGCGATGCATAAATAATCTATTAACATGCAAGGGCCAACAGGGTTAAGCTGTTCAAACACTGTCATTGATTTCTTCCTTTCCCCCCATGCTCTCTTCTTCTTATTCAACTGGTATTGTGTAACCTTTCCTTTCCATTATATTGTAAAACTTTGCTCCCTTGAGCTTCTCTGTGAAGTTCTTCTCTTAAAACATTAATTAAAGGGTGAAGTATTTGACTAATCAGCAGAGAAGACTGTATGACTCCAATGTTGAATGACGAATGTCAATATCTGCTTTAGGTTTGTTGGATCAACCAGCCAATATGGAGAAACTGATCCATCATCTTGTCACCAATTCCCCTAGCATCCCAGAAGCCTGCCAATTAAAAAAAAGTTGTAATCACAATACATCACTCAGCGGTGATTGCAGGAACATGATAAATAGGGACCTTTTTCTTTCTCTCTGTTGAGCATTTGACGTCTTTTTTGAAAACGTATTCCATTTTTCAGGTTGATGCAAAACTCAGATCCAAGAGGCAAAAAAGATCACCTTAAGGTATATATTCCTCTGTTCTTTTTCCTGAAGCATAAATTAACATTTTGTTGAATACGTATAAATTCCTGTAGACTTTTGAAGAGTGACAGAGATGGTTTGGACAGTAACCTGTATCGTTGGGACTGGCTCATTGACTGTTATTTTTTTTTTCTTCTTCAAAGGCAAAGTTTGCAGATATTTTCGGTGAATAGTCACAAAAATTGGAAGGTGATACAACACATATATCTTGTCAAAGCTCTCACTCCTTAAGAGGGCAAAAGTATGCTACATAAACTTTCCAGCCACATTTCTTGCCCATTCCTACCCACACCCTTTTCTATATTTATTCTTCTTTTATTTTTTAATTAATTTATTTTGAGAGAGAGAGAGAGCACAAGCTGGAGAGGGACAGAAAGAGAGGGAATGAGAGAAAATACCAAGCAGGCTCTGCACTGCCAGCACATAGCCTGATGCAGGGCTCAAACTCATGAACCTTGAGATCATGACCTAAGCCAAAAACAAGAGTTTTCTCTTCTGACCCTTGGTTCATGTAGCTAACTTCTTTAAGTTCTTCCAGACTTGAATGAAATACCATCTTTTAGAGACACATCTCTACTTATTCAAAGGGTAAGTTAAAGAATTTTTTTCTGCTTCTTCTCCTGTCTCCAGTAACACTTGGTTCATACTTCCATTCAAACCTAAATCCATTTATTGCAATGGAGATTTTCTTCTTTGTTTCCCATTTAAGGTTTTAAGTTCCAAGAAAATAGGGGATCATCTCTCATTGACCTTGTACCCCAAATACCAACATTATGACAAGTACCTAGTAGGTGTTCAGATCTGGTAATGCATGAAACTGCTTTTAAAACTTCCATGCTTACATTTCTCAGTGATTGCTCATTTTCTTAGAATCAAGACTGGCTCCTTACCAGAACCAAAGTCCTAAGCAAACTGAACTCTGCCCTCATCGAGCTTCCAGTTCAGTCAACTTCCCCTCATTTATTTTGACTTACTCTAAACTGACCTTTCTTCATTTCCTCTTATGTGACAAGTTCCTCCTTATCTAAGGGACTTTGTACAAATTATTGCCTGTGTTTGAAATATTCCTTATCAGTCTTCATCTGGGCAACCTATTTCTTAATCTTCATCTTAAAATCCACTTCTTTAGGAAATATTTTCCTGACATTTCTCCCCCAAAACTGTATTATGTCCCCAATTGCCTAATCCCCAAGATGTCTTTCATGACTATTATCACACATATGTCATCGCTGTACAGATACAGAACTTTCTAGACTGCACTCTCTATGAGAGAAGGAATCATGTTTCTCTTATTCATAGTTGTATCTGTGACATCTGACAGAAGACACCTTGTAAATATTTGAAGGCTGTTTAAGGAAACCTTGAATATATACAAAAATTTTGACAGCAGAAACCAGAATAAAGGCTATAAACCTGAAATAGTACTCTTTAAAAAATTAAGCTTTTGCAGTAAAATTTATGAAACATCCTTCTAAAAAAGCCATATCTTTACCCTACATCCCTTCCACACTGAGCCAATCAACAAGCTTGACACAGGAGTGTCTCCACTTTTAAAACAGTGGGTGCCTCAGTTTTTACAACTGAGGCAATTGGCCTGGCAAGGATCCAGAAATCTGAGGCTATCATCATATTAGACTAAAATATGCATGAATGTTTCTCTGTTTCTCCCTTAATGCCTCCAACCCAATAATTGCTTGCACATGTAATTTCCTTGACAGGTGTTAGTGCCATACTCCTTCGTGCCCCAGTAAGGTGAGGAGTAAATACAGTCACTTCATGAATTCTGGCACACTCTAAAGGCTAAATAATGGCACTTGCAGACTAAGAGTTTCATATGTTTCCAGATTCCATGGCCTGTGCCTCAGTCCCAACCCCACCATTGTGTCTCCCAAAGGAGAGGACAAAACAGAAGAGGGGGAGATGGAAACAGTGGTACTTGCTAACATGCATGAAAGTCTTGAGAAGACAAACTGTGCCATGTCATGGGTCATATCCTTAAACACCAATTGTCTGGGGAAGGTGTTCACCAACTTTTCTGTTTGCTTCCCCTAGTCATGTTCAAAGCCTCTGTACATTAAACAGGTGGTGCAAGTCTTGAAAAAGTAATCATGGAGGGCTCGAGTCTCTAACGCAATCACGTAAAACACTGATGATGTTTTGGTTTAAAAATAATGCATCCCCAGTGATAGAGCCTGCTGAAATCAGTGCAATTTATGAACTTATTTATTTATTTACCTTCTGTCTGAACAAGAATCTCACCATGGAATTAAAATTCAACAGACAGAAGCCCAAGTGGAGAGCTATGCTCCAGGTATTGTTTTTAATCTTTTACCTGATTCACACTGATGAACAAGACAGCATTAAAGCTCCTCTAGTCATTTTCTCAAACACTGCAAAGCAAAAACAAGGGCCAGGATTACTTTTAAAGTGAATCCTTACTAAAATATTCACATACCAAACAAAGAAAAATAAGCACACAGAAGGCCAGGAAATTTTTAAAAATTCACATTCTCAACTGCCAGGGTTGGTCTTTGGGCTAAAAAGGATACTAGATTCCCAATGAGGTATTTAGTGTCTAAATGTCTCTTCAATGCTCTTTCAAGAACTTCTTATAGCTGATCTAACTTTCTAAAAAGAAAATGATGAAATTTCACTATCACTATAATTTCATGAACTGCATCTGTAGGTTTTATTTAAATACGGAATTTTTAAACATCCTATGACGTTGCAAAGAAATATCTTTACAGAGTAGTTTGCAATACAACAAATATATTCTTTACTAGTTTCTTTTCTTTTTTTATTTTAGAGAAAGAGAGGGGAAATGGAAGGGAGCAGAGGGGATGATAGAATCTTTTTTTAAAATATAATTTATCATCAAGTTAGCTAACATACAGTGTATACAGGTGCTCTTTGTTTCGGTAGTAGATTCCCATGATTCATAGCTTACATACAATACTCAGTGCTCCTCCCAACAAGTGCCCTCCTCAATGCGCATCACCCATTCTCTCTTCTCCCCCTCCCCCACCATCAATGCTCAGTTTGTTCTCTATGTTTAAGAAAGAGAGAATCTTAAGCACGTCCCACACTGAGCACAGAACCTGAGGCAGGGCTCCATCCCGGGACCCACGACCTGAGCCGAAATCAGGAGTCCAACACTCAACTAAGCCACCCAGGTTCCACCCTTCTACTACTTTCTGAAAATACAAAGGCATACCACAGTGGTTTTAAGAGACTATAATGCATTTCTTAAAATTAAGTATATTTATGAGACTCCTTTTTCTCTTCCCTCACTCAACCATAATCTACTTATTTTAATATATTTCACCTTTACCTGATCCTTCATCCATGGGTTGGGATAAAGCTGATCTGACACACAAAAGCTTTGAAAGGTTTTCTAGTTCACTTTTCTGATCTCTACAATATTTACACTCTTCATCTATGGCAATAGGCTACCTATACTACTACTTAACTTATAGTTAAATCATGAAACATTTCACTTACTTCGTAGCATATAGGCCTCAAACACCAAATCCATCAATTTATTTGCATGTAGAGTAATATGCCCGTAACTGACTATACAGAATTAGGATACAGCATGTTACACGCTCATTCATCCCACTGCCGACTACAGAAATCTATCCAATTAGATGGGAAGAATCACTAATATCCATGAAGTGTTTACACTTTCATCTCTTGGCTTAAAACAGCTAAATAAACTGAGACAGGAACAGGTATTTATGACTTTATATTCCTGACTTGTCATCTCAATTTTCTACCTCGTGAAGTGACAGGCACAGTTACAGAAAATAAGCTCATGCTGGGCACCCTTTGGGGTCTTAGAATAGAGTCAACTCGGGCTAATTCTGCATTAGTAATGGGAAAACTCATTGCAGATTATTAAATTTACTGATTCTCCACTAAAGAAAAAATAAATAAATTTGCCTTGTTCCCTTATGGGGCAGAATTAAAGCAGTAGCTGTCAATTCTAGAAAGGTCATATTGTCCTTACCTTTCTTCAGGGCCAGAGGCCCCAGGAAAATAATTTATTGCCTTTTCTATATCTAGTAAGGAACTGAAGATGAGTCCTTATGTGAATTAATCTAGGAGCACTAGACTAGGCTCTCCCAGAGCCCATGCTAGTCACTGCGGATAGACTGGTACCTCTACAGAACCATACACACCATGACTGGGTAGAATGCTATTATTTTGCTACTGTATCAAGTAGAACTATGTCACAATGAGATGAAAGAATTATTCTCACTTTCCTAAAGTAGTCTAGAAATTTACAGTCTAGGATATTATGGCTCTTTTCTTCCTGCATTTGTTTTTACACGTGTTGCTTTTGTTAGCTATTAACTAACTTGTGTCTGCTATTTCACAGGAAGCAAACCATACTGAGTAATTTAGTAATTATTTATTAATAATAAAAAGTAGTAATTTTATTAAAGTAATGGCTAAAAGTTTCCACTCCATTACAATTTGCTTTTTCTCCTTATTGCGCCTATCTATTTTTATGGTTTAACTAAGTGACAGTAATTTTACCAGGCACTATACCTCAAGTTAAGTTTAGATTCCTTTGAAACATTGCTTTGCTGTATTGAATTAAAAAAAAAAAATCCCAAATGATGGCATTCCAGTTTTTTCAAAGGCAAAGATAAAAACTCATGTGAATGGAGGGCCTTCAATCTACCAGATCCTGTTCTGGGTATCTGCCCTGTGGCATTATCCCCCTAATTCTTACAACAAAATGAGTCTGGCCTCATAACCCCTTCAAATTCTCCCATCTGAAGAAGAGTTTGATGTTTTACCAAAATCAAAGGAGAAGGTGATAAAATAAATAGTATTAAGATTAAAAGAATAAAAGAAACACCCAAATCATCTAAAATCCTGTCCTCTATTTAGAAAAAGAGATCGGGGGGAGAGACCTAGCAACTGTTAGATTTTAAAATTGTCTTTGAACCAAAGTAGCTCTGCTGTATTCTTCAAAGTACATTCGGTCTGACAATTTCTGTCAAATTTCGGGATGGTGAAAATTAATATGTCCTAGTTATAAACTGCTAAAAAAATTGTTCCAGTAATAGAAATGGCAGTTTAGCTAAAAATGTATTGACCACGCTAAGTCTTACTATGGTGTCACTGGTACAAAGGCTTCAGCTGAATGGAACTTTTGAAGCATCCCAATTGTTTCTTAGGACCTTATTACTCCATTTATTTGATTAGTAAGGCGAGTCTGTTTTAGAAACTCTGAAGTCAGACACAAAGACTTATGCCAACCTTCAAATACTGTGTGGGATTTAATTAGGTGATATATTTCTCTTGTCTTCAGGAACCCAGACACCATTATGTTTCCCTGCATGAGCATCTATGCTGAATAAGAATTGGTTGTATTTGACTTCTATGAGAAATAGGGAGCATTTTTGAATGGCTCTGTTGTCTTTTGTGTAGGCACATGGCTGGTAGGCTATAAACTAATTAGCATGGGCACTAGATAGATACTTGAGAGTGGTTTGTCACAGAAGCTGATAAGACACTTTCATCTCAGAAATACCACCAAATGATCTCTTTGTCCTCTGCTTGAAAGTGATAATGCTAATACGAGTTTATTAAAATTTGTCATCTAATATGCTCTGCTAATTTTCTATTGGGGATAGTACTTCTATTGAAAGTATTGCTTATTTTACATGTATTCAAAAACAGACTCAATAAATGTTTGAAAGCTAAGTTTTAGGATTTTCGGCTCTTGTCTTTATTATCAGATATGATTGGTTCTGAGGGAGGAAATTTGAGCATGTAAAACCATCGTATTTTCAAATTGATTGTTTTCAAGACTTTAATTAAATCACTATGCTTTTTATTGTATTCTGAGCTCAAGCTACTGCAAAAATAGTAGAACTACTTGTCAGCTAAGGAGGATTATGAATAGCTTTACCAGTTAGAGAAAAAGTATTAAATAAAGTAGTAAGGAGGATCAGTTCTCTTCGTTAATTAAAACAGCAATAAAAACACATAACTATAGTTGCATTTATATAGTAGCAAGGAGTATGGAGAATTCACAGTGAGCATGATACACAAAATCAATGCTTCAGAGTGGAAGGAAACGGGGTTTGAGTCCTGGTTTTGACACATACTCACTGAGTCACAGTGGACAGACAATTTCTGTATCAGTTTCTTCATTATAAAATAAAGGTAATTAGAACTAGCTCAAAGTTTTTATATATATCTAGGTCATAACAGATAGCAATAAATATTAGTGTGTTTCCCTCTTATCCAAGGCCTTTAAAGCATCTTTCACTAAAAAAAAATGTAAAATGAAGAAGTAAATAACTAATAATACAACTCCAAATTTATGCATATTTAACACTGTTTCTTTTCTCTGTATTATTTTGGTACCAGACGGATGGCTTCAGTAGATAAAAAAAATTCTTGTCCTCCATCATCTTTTCCTGATTAAAAAAAAAAAAAATGTTAGTGACAAGATTTTCTTTACTTTGTAATGTACTTAGCATTTTTGATCAGGACTCCTGAAGCTTTCTTCCTTATCTTTACGGTGTAAATGTTTAGCCTGGAGATGTCTTGGAGGTGTTGCTTCTGTGACGGTTTTCCCTTGGGCATGACTTCTTGTCGATTTTAATATATAGGTGCCACTCTTAGTTCTAGAAAATCTCCTTCGATTTTGTTTTATATTCATTCCATTTTGACTGCCATTCATTTCAATAGGCCCATGAATTTACACTCTTGCCTCCTCCTTTTCCATAATAGTAAGAGTCAAGAGAGATGCCTCCTTATTTCAAGTTGTTCTAAGTTCATACTGTTCATACTAAAGTGTTTAGGAAGAAAGTGTTATAATGCCTGAAATATACTTTAAAACATTACAGAAAAAAAACCATATATGAATTAAAAAATGGACATCACAAAGAATCAGATAAAACAATGTAACAAAAAGACACAGAGAGGGAGGGAGATAAAACATAAGAGACTCTCAAAGACTAAGAACAAACTCAGGGTGAGGGGGGGGTAGAGGGGGTGACGGGCATTAAAGAGGGCACAGGTTGGGATGAACAGTGGGTGTTATATGTAAACCAATTTGAAAATGAACTATTATAAAAAAATAACAACTGTTTAATATTTGTAAAGTGTATATGTATATTCATTGTGCTATTTTTTCCACTTTTGCTTAGATTTGAATTTTTTTTTTCAAAATTCAAATCTTTTTGAAAGTAAAAAGATCAAATCTTTTTGAAATCTTTTTGAGAGTAAAAATAATCCTCATTTAATTACCCAACTACAATATTTTTATGTCAAGCTGATCTAAGATATCATACTGGGGAAATTTCAGGGATTGCTTTATTCAAACCTTTATTTTATAAAGAAAAAAAATGTAGCACAGTTAGTTCTGTCATTTGTCCAAAGCTATAAAAAAAGAACCAAATGAATGTTATACAAATGAAATATACAATAGAAATAAAACACTGCTGGATGCATTCAAAAGAAGGGTATAGATAAAAGAGTACATATTGGTGAACTGTAGGAAAGATAAACAGAGTTTACACGATCTAAAAAGACTGAAAAAAATACACTGGAAAAAAAAAGTAGAGGCACTTGGGTGGCTCAGTCAGTTAAGCATCTGACTTCAGCTCAGTTCATGATCTCATGGTTCGTGAGCTCAAGTCCCACAATGGGCTTCACCCTGACAGTGCAGAGTCTGCTTGGGTTTGTCTCTCTCTTCCTGTCTCTCTCTGCCCCTCCCTCACTTGTTTGCTCTCTCTCTCTTTCTCTCTCTCTCCCCTCTCTAAAAATAAATAAAATTAAAAATAAAATAAATAAAATAAAAAGAACCTCCAAAGTCTGTGTCACTGTAAAAAAGGATCCAACATTTGTATCATTAGAATCCCAGAAGGAGAGGAGAAAGCAAGTGGACTAAAAGGGTATTCAAAGTATTCATGACTGAAAACATCCCAAATCTGATGAAAGAGACAAACCTACAGATTCTAGAAAGTGATCAAACAAGGTAAGTTCAAAAATATCTACAATAAATTAGATCATAATTACACATCAGAAGACTAAAGACAAGAAATGCTGAAAGTTGTCAAAGAGAAATCAAAGATTATCTTAAGGTATACCAGTCAAATAACAGATTTCTCACTTGAAATTATGGAAGCCAGGATAAAGTTTTACAATATGTTTTAAGAGCTCAAAGAAAGAACTAACAAAAGTGAATTATATATTTGGCAAAATTAACCTTTAGAAATTAAGAGAAAATAAAGACATTCTCAGACAAAAGAAAAATGACAAAATTGGTTTTTGGCAGAATCATCCTTTAGGATTGGCTAAAAGAGTGTCTTCAACAGAAAGCAAATGAGAAAGGAAATTGAGCCTGGGTGGCTCTGTTGGTTAAATATCTGACTCTTGATCTCAGCTCAGGTCATGATCTCATGTTTCATGAGATTTGAGCCCTGTCTCAGGCTCTGTGCTAACACCAGGGAGCCTGCTTGGGGTTCTCTCTCTCTCCCTGCCCATTCCCTGTTCATGTGTGTGTGCTCTCTCACTCTCTTGTCAGAATAAATAAATAAACTTAAAAAAAATGGAATCCTGGATCATGAGGAACAAGACATAATAAAAGCAGCAGAAATATGGGTACGACAGTCTATAATTTTCCTCAGGAGATTTTTCAGTCATATTTGTTAATTAACACCCAAGTGTAACACTATGTGACTCTCAAGACAATGATATTTAAAAGTAGCTGGGCGCCTGGGTGGCTCAGTCATTGAGCGTCCGACTTCGGCTCAGGTCATGATCTAGCGGTCTGTGAGTTCCAGCCCGCGTCGGGCTCTGTGCTGACAGCTCAGAGCCTGGAGCCTACTTCACATTCTGTGTCTCCCTCTCTCTCTGCCCCTCCCCCCCTTATGCTCTGTCTCTATCTCAAAAATAAATAAACATAGAAAAAAAAGTAGGAAGATAAAGGATCTGAAATGGAAATGAATTTTCCACAATTTAAAGTGGTAAAATGTTGACACCAATAGTATATATTAGAGACTAGTGTAAAGTCTTTATAAGAGAAACAAATTGAAGATTTACGGCAACCCTGCATCAAGCAAGACTATAGGTGACATTTTTCTAATAGCGTTTGCTCAATTTGTGTCTCTGTGTCACATTTTCTTAATTCTTGCAATATCTCAAATTTTTCATTTTTATTGTTTTTATCTGTGATCAGTGATTATGACTCCCTAAAAGCTCAGATGAGGGTTAGCAATTTTTATTAATAAAATGTTTTTTTTAATTCAAGTACATACATTTTTTAGACAGTGCAATGCTATTGCACACTTAACAAACTACAGTGTAGTAACCTTTATATGTACTAAAAAACCAAAAAATTCATTAGACTTGCTTTATTGTGATATTTGGTTTATTGCTGTCTAAAACCAGATCTGAATATTCCCTACATATGCCTATAAATAATAAATATATAAGCAGAAATAAATAAAACTTAAATAGAAAAACAACACAGAAAATGAATAAAAGAAACAGCTGCCTTAAAAAAATCAGTGAAATCAAGAAACCTCTTGCAAGACTGACAAAAATGAAAAGAAGATACGAATCACCAACATTTGAAATGAAGATATTACTACAGATTCTGCTGTAATTAGGAATAAGGAAATATAAATAACTTTATACTCATAAATTTAATAATAAAGAAAAAAACGAACTGAATTTCCTAAAACCACAAATTAGCACAACTCAATAAAGATGAGATATGTGTCTAAATAGTCTGAAAACTACTAAAGAAACTGAATTCATAACTTAAGAAGTTCCCAAGAAGAAATATCTAGGCCCATATGGTTATCCTGAAGAATTTTAACGAATACTTAGAAAGAATGAACACTAAATTTTATGCAATCTATTACAGAAAATAAATGAGGAGGGAATACTTCCCCACTCATGATGAGGCCAGCCTTACTCTAACTTTGATAACAAAATCAGAATATGTACAAAAAAGGAAAACTAGAAAACAGTATCTTTTATAGTCTTGGATACAAAAATCCTTAAAATACTAACACACTAAAGTCAGTCAAGCATAAAAATAATTATTCTATGAACAAGGCATGGCAAAGCTGGTCTACATTGAAAGATCAATATAATCTGCATCAAAAATCTAAAGAAAGTTTTATGATCATATCAATTTTAACAGGAAAAAAAACCTACGCTTGTCAGTATCAAACATCTATTCATGATAAAAACTCTCAGAAAACTAGAAATAGAGAGGAATTATTCAACCTGATAAATGTGTGCTCAAAAATCTACACCTGACATATTTCTTAATAGTGAAAGATTGAATTATTTCTCTCTAATATCATGAATAAGACAACACTCTTATTGAGAATAGTGTTCTAGTTACTGCAATAATATAAGAAAAAGAAATTAAAAGCAGTCAAAATGGAAAGAAAGAAGTTTAACTATTTGCAGATAATATTCATATAAAAATACTAACAATTTAAAAAACAAAAACAAAAACAAAACACCTAGAAACAGTGAGTGAGTTCAGTAAGGGCAAAGGGTAATAAAGCATAAAAAACAGCAATGACATGGTTCTTTTTTTTTTTAATGTTTGTTTATTTTTGAGACCAAGAGAGACAGAGCATGAGTGGGGGAGGGGCAGAGAGTGAGGGAGACACAGACTGTGGAACAGACTCCAGGCTCTGAGCTGTCAGCACATAGCCGGACGCAGGGCTCGAACCCACAGACCACGAGATCATGACCTGAGCTGAAGTTGGACGCTCAACCGACTGAGCCACCGAGGCACTCCAATGATATGGTTCTTAAAGGGTAACATGAGGGACCTCTGTAGTAATGAAACTGTTCAAAAGTGTGACTGTGGTGGTGAATGTATGTAAAGCATAATGATAAAATTGTATGGGACTATTGCACACATATAGACACACAATCACACAAGTGAATGCAAACCCAACTGAGGAGACGCGAAGAGCATCAGTGGGTTGTGTCACATCAGTATCCTGACTGTGATGTGGTACTGTAGTTTTGTTAAATGTTACCTTTAGGGGAAACTATGCAAAGCATATATGGGATCTTTCTGTATCATTTTTTACAACTTCATGTGAATGTACAATTATCTCAATACAAATTTCAATTTAAAAAAGACAAGGTTCCCAGTTAAATTTTAATTTCAGATTTTAAAAAAACTGTTCCTTTTTAGTATAAATATGTCTAAAGTATTAAGTAGAAAATATTTACACTGAAGAGACTATCACTTTTTATTTGACCAATGGATGTCTGTACATGTGGTTAGATTATTATAGCAGAGAAGCACTGAGCTCACGGAATCATATGCTTTCGTGGCAAGCAGTAAGCAAGCCTGCACTTAATATCCAAGGGAGGCAATGCATTATCCCTCAAGGTTGCTTGCTGCAAACATAATCCTGAGAAGTTGCCCAAGTAAAGAGAAATCAGGGACATTACAAAAAGAACATTCAGGGGTGCTCAGGACCCATGGAAGATTGCCTCTCTCAACAGGAAGGAGAATGAATAAAACTTGCTAACAGACTGGATGTGGGGGAGAAGGGGTGAGTCAAAACATCGCGCAGATTTGTGGCTTGAGGAGCTATGTGGATTGTGATGCCACTTACTGAGGTAGTGTGAAAACAGGTTTGGAAGTGGAAAAAGTAATCATTGTTTTGTTTCTGCATGTCTAAGAGTCCTAATATTTAGACCTTTAAATCCAAATGTCATGTAGATTAATTTGAAATATTTTGCAAGCAGCTTAAATTTAGAACACTCTTATAATTTAAAGCCAATGAAGACTGTAGCCTAATGCTCCTCAATCATAGTTCATACCTACAAAGCATGGAAGAATCCCTCAGCTACAATAGTCATCCCAGTGAAATGTATCTGGATAAAATCAGAGGTCTGGTTAATGTGGCTATTACAATTATCTACCAAGTGTGCACATAAAATTTCTCTTTTTTAGTATGAGTTTTTGACACTCTCTAAATCTAGCCTTTTTAAACCATTTGGGTTTGTAGCTATTTTTCTACTGGGAAAAAAAATAGAGTAGTCTTAACTGTTCAGTGAATATTTAAGGCCTGTTGTGTAATGAAGAGATGAACATAATTACTGCAAAAATTTTTATTGATTTTCCTTATAACACCACATCCATGGTTGAATTTTAAATAGGATATTTATTCTACACTTAGAAGATATGAAATAAACAAACACTTACTTCTTTTATGAATGAATGACCTACCTATGGCTAAAAGACAGTTAACACCCACAGCTGAAAACTTCCACCATTACTAATTCCATCACTATCGTCATCTTCAACTCTGCTTTTACAAGAGCTTTCTATTTTCTCCTTCGAGGGACTCTGAAGCTTAAGAGAAGAGGATGCATATAAATAAGGCCTTCAGAACTGATTGAAAAGAGAAATATAAAGTGGGTTTCTCCCCAAAACCCATTCTATGTAATTGAACCAAATGATAAAACAGTAACTTGTAAATGTAAAATCAGTCTGAGACCTCTCTTTTTACCCCGTGAAGGTCCAATCATTTGAATTCAGCTTGCAAGATCCAAAGACTTAAATGTGTTTCAAATAAAAATTAAACATCCTATTTCTTTCTCATAGAAGGTATGTGGCATTTGTTGGAGATCTACGTCAACCAAATAAACATACCGGTCTTGGTACTTGAACGGAGATATCTAGTACAGTGAAAATTTTTATTTTTCCATGAAGGAAATAAAAAGCTATGGAAGTAACATTTTGGGGTGTCAGGCACTATGATAGGTATTGTCTGTTTTATTCTTCGAAGTAGTCTTTGAACTAGGTGTTACTCCCACTAATTATATTTTTATGAATGAGACACATCCAACACCATTTAACAAATATTTTGATCATATCAGGCAGTGTTCAAGGCATGCTACCTATACTGAGTGTATCTATAACTGTAAATGATCATTGTCTATACTGGGGAAGGCATATCATTAAGTGAACGATTACTGCAAATTTCAGTAAGTACCTATATCAGGGAAGTACAGTTGCTATGGCAGCTCTGAATAAGAGTGCCTAACCAGTTTTTCAATGTTGTTTTATTTGTGTGTGTCAAGGATCAGAAAAGAGGGGGATAAGATTTCAGAAAAGGCTCCACAAAGTACTTCCATGGTAAGTAAAGCTCACCTTTGAAGAACATGTATGAATGAACTTGCCACAGAGGAAAGAGTGCTTGAGCCAGATCTGAATTGCTAAAAAAGAGAAAGGAGGGTAGTTTAAAAACTCGAATGACACTCTAATGATGCACAGAGAAGTGGGTGTGTGGACCAGTCACATAGGACTCATCACAAAGGCCTTGGAAGCCATGTTACAAGAATTTCCTATAACGCTAAAGAATGGAAAGCCATTAGGAGATTTTGAAGAGAATTGTAGGAAGAGATTTGTATTTTGAATAAGGGACAATGCGATAAAAGCATACTGGTATTGGCAGAATTTCAACCCTTTCCTCCTCTCCATCTCGAATATTCCACACAAAATTTCAGGAAAAGACTGACAATCTCTTTTTTCTGGTCCCATTCTTGATATCTTTAAAAAAAATAGATCCCTTCCTGCACCATAAGCAGTTATAGATAATTCTTCTACGACTAAATTTTTAATGAAAATATTCAAAAACAACAAAAACATAAAGCAATGTCATATTTTCCCTAGTTAAGGAAATAGAGGAAACATTGCTACAATTATGTCTGTCCTAACAATGGAGAAAAATAAATGAAAATTTTACTTTTTAAAGCCTTAACCTTAATCTAAAAGAGTAGTCAATAACGCATTTCTTTAAAAATGTTATAAGTGGATATGTTTCTGTTTAAATACAACTCTGTTATTTTTTAAGTTATATATTTAACAGCATTGGAATATATACAGAATTTAGGTTTAAACTTTTTTTAATGTTTATTTATTTTTGAGAAACAGAAAGAAACAGAGCACAAGCACGGGAGGGGGCAGAGAGAGAGACAGAGACACAGAATCTGAAGCAGGCTCCAGGCTCCAAGCTGTCTGCACAGAGCCTGATACGGGGCTCGAACTCACGAGGCACGAGATCATGACCTGAGCCGAAATCGGATGCTCAACCGACTGAGCCACCCAGGCGCCCCTTCTTTATATAATTTTAACTGATATGTAATTATTATACAGAATTTAGGTTTAATGTAGCTTAATAAAATGTATCATTATGTAATATAACTGCAAAATCTTAAGAATATTAACTGTTCAAAACATGGATCCTAAGGATAATTGGGTCAGTTTTATAAAGAATTGACTGATACATATCACGAAGTTTTCTAAAACAAATTGCATGTGATAGTGGTGATATTAATAACAATCCTCAAGGTAGTGCTGATTAATTATAATGTAAGTTAAGGAGACCTGTCCATTTCTAAAATAAATACCATGGGCTCATTGACTTTAATTTGATGGAGAGAAAAATCAATATCTTGAACAGTTTTGAGTATGCTTGCCTTTTCCTCACTTCAGATGTCTAGAGTTTGCTCAGAAGAGGTTTAATTTATTATTACTATTTTTTTTATTAAGTAAAATATAGCCCACCTTTAGTATAAAGAAAACTTGCTAATATAGTCTTCCTCCTGTCCAGACTTTGCCTTAACAGTTGTTTTACAAATCAAACTCAGTTTTTAACTAAGAAGAGACAGGAATTTCCACAGTAGCATAACCATTGACATTATGCAACTCAATTTGATTCCAATGGTTAAATAACTTGCAAAATCCACATTTCTGACAATCAGTTTGGCTGAAATCAGCTTTTGTTCTACTCTGTTTTTCTTGCTATATTGGGATTTCTATAATTATTAACTGAACTACTCCCCTGGCAATTATCTCACCTCTATAATTAAACAGAGGATTTGGCTCAGTAAAATGCCAGATCTTAATCTGACCCCCCCTAAAAAAGTATCGTCAACTTTCAAATCATCATCAAGAGAGGCTGAACTAATTCATCCTGATGAGTTTCTCTTAGAATGCGCCTTTCAATCGCGTTGTTTCCAAAGAAGAACCTTAAGAGAAACAAGAATAATAATGAAGCTCTCTTGGACTTGTGATCCAGAATTAAGCCAGATAAGACCGCTCTCAGACGAATATTGATACCAAATTAAGTATCAGGTTAATGGAGGGCCTTAGTTAATCCACTGGCACAAAAGAAAGATGATCACAGTATTTAAAGACAGGTCTTATTTACTAAAGGATGGTATCTTTGAAGACCTTCAGTACTTGGCAAAAAGCAAAATTGAAGAAAAAGTGGTTTGATGTCAACTGAAATTTGTATGTAATAATTTACTTGTAATTTACACCAATCTCTTCAAAATGAGCTGGAAGCAACTTTTAGTCAATCTCCCTCTATTACCATGAGGAAATTAAATTGTCCAGTAGAATGTGGAAACCAAGAAAGTCCTCATGGCTCTCAGTTTGGTGGTATGTACCTAGCTTGGTGCCCAGAAAAGAGGAAGTGATCACTGAATACTGTGAGATGAATAAATATTCTATCAGCCCTCTTGAAAGTCCTTTAAAGGCTCTATGTCAATCTCTTCTTCATCGCAGTCTGACAAACATTAAAGAAAGAGAACTATTTCATCAAACAGGAAGTCTCATTTTTCTCACCATTACTTTTGGTTATAGAATAGGCTGTTAAAAATAATTTTTCCCAAACAGAAGCAATTCTTAAAATGGATAAAGCTCCTTCACTTTGTCCCAAGTAGCTCAGTGCTATTCCTTAATATATTTGTTAGAGCACTATAAATAGTTTAGACTCAAGTTATGTATTTTGAGCCATCAATAACCTTCTTGAATTCAGAAAAGCAGAAAAATGAATTTATGAAAACTTTGGAAAAATAATTTTCTAGTCCTCAGAATATCTGCAATTAGGTGTTTACGATATATTCAGAGAGGCAAGTGTGTAGTGGTAATAAGTTTGGGTTCTAGAATCAGACTTATTCAAGCTGCAATCTCAGCTAGATTCTATCCAGGAAAATTTATCCTTTCAAAGCATCAGTTTTCCACTTATAAAGCTGGAATGATCCTAAAAGTATATGACATATATGTGTATTCAAGAATGAAATATATCCATGAATTACTGCTAAATGAGAACAGCATGTCAGAGAACATGTAATATTCTTCTGCAAAATGATATCTACGCATTACAAAAAAAAAATGGCTCTTGGTACAGCCACTCTGAAAAACAGGGTGGAGGTTCTCCCCCAAATAAAAAATAGAACTACCACACAACCCAGTAATTCCATCTCTGGTAATATATTCAAAGATAACAAAAATACTAATTCAAAAAGATATCTCTACCCTCATGTTTATAGCAGCATTATTTAGAATAGCTTAGACCTGGAAGCAATATAAGTGTCCATGGATGAATGAATGGATAAAAATCTTGTAGTATAAATATATATATACAATGGGTACTATTTAGCCATAAAAATGAGAAAATCCTTCTATTTACAACAACACGCATAGACCTTGAAGGTATCATGCTAGGTGAAATAAGTCAGAGAAAGATAACTACTGTATGATCTCATTTATATGTGGAATCTAAAATAAGAGGTGAAAAACAAACAAACAAACATCAAATCCATGGAAAGGAAATCAGACTTATGGTTACCAAAGGCAGGGGGTGGGGAGAGGTGGAATGGGAAAAAAGTGGTCATAGGTACAAATTCCCAATTACAACATAAAGAAATACTGAGGATATAATTTATACCATGATGACTTGGGCTAACATTGCTGTATGATATATAACAAATCTGTTAAGAGACTAAATTCCGTGAGTTCTCATCATAAGGAGAATTTTTCCCCTTTTTCTTTTATTTTTTATTGTATCTACAGAGGATGAATGTAGTTGAACCTGTTGTGATAATCATTTCACAAATCAAACCATCATCCTGTATGTCTTAAACTTACATGAAAATGTAACTTATGTGATATATGTCAATTATCTCCCAATAAAACTGGGAGAAAAAGAGAAAGTGAAATAAAGACATTTACAGATAAAAGACAACTAGAAGCAGCAGATTGGTACTACAAGAAGTTATAAAGAGCGGAAGCTCTTCAAGATGAAGCAAAAAGATATCGGATAGAAAACTTGCAACCTCAAAAAAGACTAAACACTGAAAAATGGCATAAACATGTTAAAGGCTATATTTTTCTTTCTTTTGCCATTTTTCTATTCCTTTATCAGCTACATACCTGATTGAAAAAACTTTAAGAAGTTACTATGACTTACATAACAATTATAATGTGAGGGCTAATCATTCAACTACAATAAAGACAATGTTATTTAAAGAGTTCAGTATAGATTTTTTTATATTGGAAGACTGTTAACATTTTGTGTGTACTGTACATGTCTAGGAAATGCCCCATTGTATTCTTAATAATTAGAACATCATTCAGAAGGTGCTGGCTTATTTTATGATATGGAGCTGTTGGCACAGAATGTCATCAGTTTAGAATCTGAGTTCAGAAAACCTGATACTACATTGCATTTCTTGTAACATAAAAGTAATTAAATAATGTATCTATAAAAATATAAGGCTTTTACAAATAAGTTCAGCAATATAACTTGTTGTGGTATCTGCAAATAGTTTATTAAAGAAATGCTTTACTGAAATAAAGACTTGAGTGTATTGACACTAAAGTGTAATTTCAAAATGCGTCTGGGAAATTGAAAAACAGAAACTAAAGGAGAGATCATTTCGCTTAATATATTATATATATTTGTATTTTCCTTCTTGCAAAATGCACCTTTGTAATAAAAAATACACAAATAAAATTTGTTTTATAGAATTGTTTTGAGAATTAAATGAAATAATGTTGCTAAGCTTTAAATTAGTATCTCAGTTAGGAACAAATGTTAAAGACATATTATAAATGATAATTGTTTGTTGGCTCACATTATTTGTTTTACTATTCCATAGTTACATAGTTAATTGTGTATGTCAGGAAAAAATAAAAACTGTTATATAACCACAACATTCAATTAACCTACCCTAAAGCTACAATGTCTCTTAAATTGGCAGAACTTCGGATTGTATCTAAATGAAACAAAGCGACAGATTAAGAAAGAATATATAATATGGACTAAATAATGGTATATGTGTCTCTCCCAGGACCACCATCTCCCTTGCCACCTTTGTTTCCACTTGAATATATTAGGACAGGTTATGATGGGTCTAATTTCTTTCACGTTTGTGAAGAAGTCAAAACCATAATAAGTAAAATTAACAAGAAGAAAATGCTGCATATCAAAACAAAATTCTTTGTGTTAAAGTTTAAGAAGGAAAGATTTGTATCTATGGAGGACATTGCATACAAGGCATCTAATTGTAAAGTAAACACTATTACTTAGCAAGTATCATTATCATCTTTTTTTACACCATTGGAGGGCACTCAATTGTACCCATGAGGCCAGAATGAGCCAATTTGTTTTCCTGTGTTGATTGAAAGTACAGGAAAACAGTCCAGGATGTTGGAAATATCTGGTATAGAAGGCTATTCCTTACTTCTTTGCCCTTCCTTTACCTCTCCTCTGTATTCCCTTTGCTAATAGTAATATCTAAGAAAACGTGGCATTGTCATTAAGGAAAGTATCTTTCGGTTTATGCGTTGAACTCATTTTTGTATCAAAAACTCTTATCTTGTACAGCTTATCAGAAATGCTGACACCTATCCTTTTTCTGGTCTCATTTAGATTGTCAGTGCTGTCATAATTTTAATGCACACACATTGCGATGTGTGGAGCTAATACAAATGTATGTCTTTGGCATAAATAATATTCATTGTCGAATTTCCTCCTATGATGTTTTTATGGCCAACAACCCTTCCACTAGGCAGATAACCACAAATTGTGATTTTCAACGAATCATCTGGTAATAAAGAAGTATGTGCTGTGCAAATTGAACCCTCTTCCATGCGACATGAGCAACTTCAACATAAATTATCCGTAACAGGTTTATTTGTCATGAACTACAGCCAAAATACCCTGATGGTTAAGTTACCTCTTGCATCTTAAAGCTCCCCATCAAAAAAAAAAAAAAAAATATGGTTTCTGAGTTAGAGCTTTGCCTTCAAAAGCTGTTCCTTTCTAGAATTGGTTATGACTTCTCCTGACAATGAATAGTTAGGATTAGCAATGGTAAGTTCCTCAATTATGGCTGGTTTGGCAGCTTGTAACCATATACAAAGAAAATATGAAGATAAAAATAAATATATAAAATATTGAACCTTAGTGTTAGGCTTTTACATAGATTAATTTATTTAATGTTCATGACATCTTTAGGAGATAGGTTTTATTACCAATCCTTTTTCACACTTTCACAGATAAGGAATCTAGGCTTATGGAAATTAATTAAGGTGGTTAATATCATCCAATCAGTAAGTGATGGAGCCAGTAAAAAGCCCCAGAATTCTGAGTTCCTTGCTTCTAACCAAAGTGTTTTTCAATTCCACATATAAATCTTATGTATTACTTTGTGCAAGACATTTTGGGTGCTATAGGAAAGATAGATGGACAAGACACAGTTCTGCCCTCAAGTTATTTAAAATACAACAGAGGATACTCTTTTCCGCTTTGTCAAAGATTAGTTGGCCATATGCTTATGGGTCCATTTCTGGGTTCTCTATTCTATTCCATTGCTCTATGTGTCTGTTTTTGTGCCAATACCATACTGTCTTGATGATTACCGTTTTGTAGTAGAGGTTAAAGTCTGAGATTGTGATACCTCCCATCTTGGTTTTATTCCTCAGTATTACTTTGGCTACTTGGGGTCTTTTGTGGTTCCATACAAATTTTAGGATTGTTTGCTCTAGCTTTGAGAAGAATGCTGGTACAATTTTGATTAGGATTGCACTGAATGTGTAGATTGCTTTGGATAGTATTGCCATTTTAAGGATATTTATTCTTCCGATCCATGAGCATGGGATGTTTTTCTATTTCCTTGTGTCTTCCTCAATTTCCTTCATAAGTTTCTTTTTATAGTTTTCAGCATAGGGATCTACCTTTTTAATAAATGGTGCTGGGAGAACTGGAGGGCAACATGCAAAAGAATGAAACTAGACCACTTCCTTACACCACTCACAAAAATAAACTCTAAATGAATGAAGGATCTGAATGTGAGACAGGAAACCATCAAAATCCTAGAGGAGAAAGCAGGAAAAAGCCTCTTTGACCTAAGACGCACGAATTTCTTACTCGACACATCTCCAAAGGCAAGGGAACTAAAAGCAAAAAACTACTGGGACCTCATCAAGATAAAAAGCTTCGCATGGAAAAGAAACAACAAATAAAACAGATAGGCAACCAACGGAATGGAAAAAGATAATTGCAAATGAAATATCGGATAAAGGACTAGTATCTAAAATCTATAAAGAACTTACCAAACTCCACAGCTGAAAAATGAATAATCCATCGAAGAGATGGGTGGAAGATATGAATAGACACTTCTGCAAAGAAGACATCCAAACGGCAAACAGACACATGAAACGATGCTCAATGTCACTCATCATCAGGGAAATACAAAGCAAAACCACACTGAAATACCACCTCACACCAGTCAGAGTGGTTAAAATGAATAAATCAGGAAACTACAGATGCTGGAGAGGATGTGGAGAAGCAGGCACCCTCTTGCACTGTTGGTGGGAATGCAAACTGGTGCAGCCACTCTGGAGAATGGTGTGGAAGTTCATCAAAAAAATGAAAATAGAACTACCCCATGACCCAGCAATAGCACTGTTAGGAATCTACCCGAGAGATAGAGGGGTGCTGGTGCATAGGGGCACGTGTACCCCGATGTTCATAGCAGCACTTTCTACAATAGCCAAATCATGGAAAGAGACTAAGTGTCCATCGACTGATGAATGGTTAAAGAAGATGTGGTATATATATACAATGGAATACTATGCAGCAATGAGGAAGAATGAAATCTGGCCATGTGTGGCAACATGGATGGAACTGGAGGGTATTATGCTAAGTGAAATAAGTCAGGCAGAGAAAGACAGATACCATATGTTTCCACGCATAAGTGGACTTTGCGAGACTTAACAGAAAACCAGCAGGGAGGGGAAGAGGGGAAGTGAAAAAAAAGCCACAGAGAGGGAGAAAGACAAAACATAAGAGACTCAAAGACTAAGGACAAACTGAGGGGAGTGGGGAGTGTGGGAGGGGGGAGAGTGGGTGACAGGCACAGAGGAGGGCACTTGTTGAGATGAGCACTGGGTGTTATATGGAAACCAATTTGACAATAAATTATTAAAAAAAATAAAAAATAACAAAATACAACAGAGGAATCAGATGTACTTACAAACACGTAGTAAAGGGAAGAACATGACAATTTCTAAAACAAGAAGTAAAAAATGTGAATTGGGAGAACAGATGGATAAATTCTGACTCTAGGCGAGCCTGGGTGACTAAGTCGGTTAAGAGTCCGACTTCAGCTCAGGTCACGATCTCGCGGTCTGTGGAGTTGGAGCCCCGCGCCGGGCTCTGTGCTGACGGCTCAGAACCTGGAGCCTGCTTCGGATTCTGTGCCTCCCTCTCTCTCTGCCCCTCCCCTGCTCATGTTCTGTCTCTATGTCTCTCAAAAATAAATAAACGTTAAAAAAATTTAAAAACATTCTGACTCTAAGGATCCAGGAAGTCTTTATGAAAAAGGTAACAAGAACATACCATGTTGCTATATTCAATTTTTTACGAAGGTAAAAAAATAAAACATCCCATGAAGTATGTGGGGAATCCCAAGCTCTTGTCTATGGCTGATATAAGATAAATTCATTAATTTCTTACAATTGTGTTAAATAGGTACTGATATGTCTATTTAACATAGAAAATATCTATCAGTGATTTACCTGAAATCCTCAAACTAGTTAATGACAGAGTGGTGCTTGAATACAACGGGTTTGTCTATACACCATGAAATGCAAACAAACATTTTTAGTCCCAAAAGATAATGTAAAAATCAGGCTGCGGTTGAGACAGTCAGCAATATTGGGTCCTGGGGACACTACAGAGTGCATGCCCCATCCAAAACATTCAAATGCTTTGAAATAAACTATGTAAGACCAAAAAATAAAAATAAAAAGAAATAATATGTGAGCCAAATTTAGTCCATACCCCTTCATATTATAGCATTTGCATACTATGGTTTTTCTTTAAGGCTTCTAACCACATTAAATCAAGAACCTAATATTTGCAGCAATTTAAATTAAGAAAAGCATTTTTGGGGATTTAAAAGATTATGCTTATCACAAATAAATAAATAAACAAACAGAAGAATATAAAGACTATATAGGAGAAAGTACCTGAGACTGTAACACTACATTAGACTTTTATATGTGTCCTTTATTCATTCATTCATTCATGATTCATTCCACACATATGCCAGGCTCTCTGCTAAAAGTTAGGAGATAGAATATTAAGCAAAAATGACACATTCTGTCTTTATGCAGTTTGCAGTATAATGGTACGAGAGAGAGGATGGAAATAGATAGAAAGCTATCAGTCGGAATCCATTTTGAAGTCAAATCACAGAGATTTCATGCTAGAGCTTGAAGTGAAAATGATATAAGCAACTTCAATAACTTAGACGTGTAGAGAGAGACAATGTCCTGATAACCAAGAAGCTCCCCTATACCATACACACACACACACACACGTCTGAACCCCAAAGAGGCTTCCACTGGAAGAAGAAACAAATATGCAGTCCCTGAAGGAAGCTTCAGTTAGCAGGGTCTGGCTGGTAACCAACAGGGAAGGCCAGCTGCCTGGCCCACAGCAATCTACATTGGGCAGCAATCCACTCTCTGTGAGCAAACGCTCTAGACCATCTGTGAATGTAGAAAGAGGAGGCATAAATGGCATCAGCTCCGCCAAAAGCAAGAGCCTCCAAAAATGGAAGTGCAACCAATCTGTGCAAAAGGACATTTCATCAGGAATCCAGCTTTTTCGTTCCAGGCTGACCTGCAGGTCAGTTCAGTTTAAATAAACAAACATTTGTTGAGCCACTGCATGTGCCACAGACAATAAGAGGGGCTGAAAATATAGAGATAATGAGGACGATTTCTTGCCCTCCAGGAGCCCACAGTCGAGTGGAAGAGACAGATGTGTACACAGAGTGTACTCTGAATGCTCTGCAAAAATCACAACTTTGTCCGAAAGATCAGGTACCTTTTCCCAAAACAGGCTTCTCCGATGAAATTATGCGTACCGATCACCTGAGAAATGTTTCTGTGCAGACCGTTATTCTGTACATCAGGGGTGGGGGCTGAGATTCCACATTTCTAACACATGGCCACGTGATGCAGAAGCTGTTGGTCTGAGGATCACATTCTGAATATCAAGGTAAGAGGAGACTCCCACTCCTGACAGTGTCATGATTAGACAAAGAAGCCGGGAAAGGGCACTTTACTGAGGATGAGCTGAGCAGACATGCGTATGGGAGCCAGTGATCTCTGGGGATGCTCAGAGCAGTTCTCTGTTTTTAGGGCAGAAAGCAGGAAGCCGAAAGCATCTACAGAGGTAGGCATGAACCAGGTCTGAGCACAAAACTTAAATTTTATTCTACTTATAGGTAGACGCTTTGAGTATTTTAGGCACCTAAAGAACTTATGTATGATCCAGTTCCCTGGGCTCTGTCCTACTAGAATCTGATTCTAAAACCTTGGGCGCAGTAAGCTGAATTTTGCACCATGCTCCTCCCCAGGTGATTATTAGGCAGATTATTAGCAGACCACGCTTTGGAAAATATGGCACAGATGCTGGGCAGGAGTAAAGAGCTTTATCCAGAGACACGAGATGTGCTTTTTGGAAAGTCATTGTGGAGCTATTGGCTTCAAGTGGAAAAGCCTGGAAACGTGCAAACCAGTTAGGAGCCTGTTAAAATAGTTTAATCAAGTGATGAGACAAGTCTGAAATAGAGCATTCAGTGGAGGAGAGAGATTTGAAAAACATGTAGAGATGGAAATTTCAGGACTTTTCAGCTGATTAAGAGGAAGGAGTGAGCAAGTTAGGGGGACATACATGACTCCCAGGCCTATGTGACTAATAGGATGGTGAAACCAACAATCAAAATAGAGAAAAAAATATCAAGAATTGGTTGACAATGATGATGAATTCCAGAATGGTGTAGCCGTCTTTTAGGTTTCAGAGGGTCAGCCCAGAGTAAATGGGCAACAGCCAGTGAGCTATAAGACAGGAGCTCAGCAGAGAAATTGAGGATGGAGATCTCATGCAGAGGAAGAAACACAAAAGCCCTAATGTTGTCTGCCTCTCGCATCGCTCACAATGCAAGGCTAGTGCCTACAAAAACACTGGTAAAATTTAATGCTCTTAGTAGTATACTTTAGTCCTTTGGAAAGGAAACTTCTATTTATTATCAGCCACAAACAGCCTAGAGGAAATTAAAATGAAAGTTTTAATAGAAACCACTGAAGGGAGGCCTCTGGGAATTTATGGATAAAAGAGATGCTACATTACAAAGGAATCACAATTTGAGGCCTCATCTTCTCACACAAAGGTCAGGCAGTTAGTGGTGAATGGTTGCAGACTACTAGCCCGTGTGAGACTCACCCTAAAAGTAATATTATTGCAAAACTGAAGGTTGGCGGAGATGTCAAGATATGCAACCCCATAATGATCATCAGGCAGACTGAATCAACATAAGCCACCCAGAGCTCTGTGCCAGTACCACCATTTATTTAATTAAGCTAATGGAGAGTAACTGATCCAAACACCGCCCACTGCCATCAATCAGTCATGGTTTTTGGTAGAGCAGATAATATTTTCAATAATGAGTTCATTCTTCTTCTCAAAGTGAAAACCATAATTTTGTTAAACTTTAGTAGAAAGCATAGGTTGTGCCAATTATAATATAATTTTTGGTGTGAGTGAAGAATACTTTTAAATTTTTGGATACAGTCATCTCACAGAATATTCCACTTTGATGGATAGAGAAAAAAAATTTCTTAAAGGACAGGGAATTGATTTCTCACTTGCCTTCTTTAATCTCTGCCACCAAATCTGAAGCAATGGAATAGTCCTTCAGTACCTCAAACCCTCTGTCCAGCTCTGAGGGAGCATTACACACACGAAGCTACACTCATATGATGGAATTACCGGTACGCTGATTAAAAATGGTGTCAAATAACATTAGAAAATATTCAGTTTTCAGTTAAACACAAAATAGGAATGTACATATATGTTTACAGACACTCACACATATGTAAACCGAAAAGTATGTGTTACACTAAAAAGTAACAAAAATTGGACAGAATACTCAAATGATATCAAAGATGATTTCTTGGTGATGGGGTTAGAGGATTTGGGTTTTTTTTTTCTTTCTTTCTTTGTTCCAGTTTACTTCTCCTTTTTCTGAAATGAGCAAATATTAATTTTATAATCATAAAATATAAAAGATCACACACAAAATGACTCAGTCTTTCTGCTCATATTTATTTCCCCCATGATCCTGTTCTGGGCTAGTTCTCTGAAGGCTCAGACACTGGGTGTTGGGATGATCAGCAGAAATGGGATCACAGCAAACAACCAGACATAAGAGTTGGGTCAGCATGAGAGGCAGGATGGCCCAACGCAGAGTAAACAACCTAATCTGTCATCATCGTTCTCCTCAACAAACCCTTCAAATAGCTCCTGATGACCTTGAGATGATAACTGGTGAGGAACTTCAGGTCACTGTGATGGCTCAAATCAACTTTTTTGTTATGACAGTTATGGGGTAAAAACCAACACCACAGAGAAAATCTCTGTTTAAGCTGTTATTCATCAAAGGTAATGTGGTGTATCATGATATGTTTCAACTGGAGAAAAGTCTGTTCTCATGACATCGAAAAGATAGCAGATAATAAGTGTTGGCAGAAAGTGAAGAAAAGGGAATCCCTGAACACTGCTACTGGGAATCTAAACTGGTGCAGCCACTCTGGAAAATAGTGTGGAAGTTCGTCAAAAATTAAAAATAGAACTACTATATGATCCAGCAATTCCAGTTGTGAGTCTATATATGAAGGAAATAAAAGGACTACCTTCAAGAGATGCCTGTGTCCCCATATTCACTGCAGCATTACCCACAAAAGCTAAGATGTGGAAACAATGTAAGTGTCCATCAACAGAAAAATAAAGAAAATGTGGGATATATACATTATATAGATATCACACACACACACACACACACACACACACACACACACACACACATTATTTAGCCATAAAAAGGAAATAACTCTTGCCATCTACAACAACAGATGGCATTATGCTAAGTTAAATAAATCTGAAAGAAAAAGTCAGATCCTCTATAATTCCCCTTATATGTGGAATCTTAAAAAAATGAACTCCTAGAAACAGATTGGCGGTCACCAGAGGCGAAGGGTGGGAGGTGAGTGAAATAAGTGAAAGTGGCCAAAATGTACAAAATTCCAGTTATAAGATGAATGAGTACTTAGTGTACTTCATGGTGACTATGGTTAACAACACTGTATGGTATACTTCAAAGTTGGTAAGCAAGTGAATCTTAAAATTCTCACCATAAAAAAGGTAACTATGTGAGGTGATGGATGTGTGGGTATGTTAACTTATTGTGGTAATCATTCTGTAATACATATATATATCAAATCATCACACAGTATACCTTAAATTTACATAATATTATATATCAATTTTATTTCAATAAAACTGGGAAATAAAGATATAACATGTTAACCCTTTCCAGATATTGATATTTTAAACTTCTGCATTACAAACACGCAGAATTTTTCTCTTCTTTACATCAAAATGTGTCACTTCCAAGGAGAAAAATGTGCAAATTAAATATTGATGGTGATGTTCTTAAAGCACTTTTTCCATCACACAAAATGATACACTCTTCTTAGGAATTTATGAAACAGTGATCCTTATAAGAATTTCAGAACCAATCTGTTCTATCTTTAAGAACAATTCTATTTGGTCTAGTTCTTGACAATTTGATTTGCATACTATATTCATGAAGCTTAATTACATTAGCATAATTGTAGTACTGGGCTCTGAAATATGTAATGTAACTTTGTCCCATTTAGATTTTCAGGGACTTTGTGTAGCATTTGAAAAACTTTCAATGACAAAAAACAAAAATAGTAAGCAGAGAATCCTTTTCTAAGAGTCTGGTTGAATTGTAATACACACACACACACACACACACACACACACACATCCCCCGAAAGTTAATAATACTTGACCTGGACCACTTTTTTCAGGAGGCAACCCAAATAATACTTCAAACTTCCTAATAGCCCAGTGAAGCAGGTCTGGATTCCTGCTGTTTTCTCCTTCTCTTTTCTACCATCATCAAGCGATACAGCTTTATACCTGAATATTAGAGCATCTGTTTTATGTAGAGAAGAAAAAAGGTGAAGGAAGTTCATGAAGAAAAAAGAGAACATTAAAAATTATTTAAAACTGAAAAGAATAGGAAAGGCCAAAATGTTAAATTCATGAATACCTCTATATGATAGATACTGAGATAATAATATAGTAACAAATAGCCCTGTAAATTTTTCTACCTACCATGTTTTCATGCATATAAGTATTTAATCTGCAAGGGTCTAGGCTGATCTTCCATGCTTAAAACATTTTCAAAACTAAGGTTTAAAAAATGTTTCTCAAGATATGACAAATAATGGATATGGGCTTATATGTGCTAGACAGACATTCAGTACATCTTAGAGCTACACAGAATTTCGGAAATCAACTCATTTAATACCCTCCATTAAGTGTGAGCAAACTAAGGGCCAAGTGGTCGGTTACTCAAGATCAGCCAGGCAGAGGACAGAGGATCAGAGATACTGATCCTGTTTTATAAGAATTTTGCCAGTGGTTTCACTTTGTTAGTAGTGGAGCCACAGGGAGTTTGTTGGTACAACACAAACTATCATCATTAAACTCAAATAAAAAGTTTCCTGGTTCCTTTTCACTGCAACCTAAGAGCAGCCCAGAGCCACAGACTGGTTGAGTGCTAACGCTCCTTCTTTCATGGCTCTATGAAAGAAATTGAGTAATTTATAGTAATGATTAATAACAACTAATGTAAAATACTATGTCATTTAATCCTCACAGTGATCCTATGTGGTGGGCACTATTGACAAATAGTCAAACATTGACAAATGAGGCAATTGAGACAGTTTGTGTGGCTTCCCCAAAGTCACTCAGCTATGTTAAGCATGGACTATTATCATATTTGATGTGACTTTCACAACTATGATAACTCATTAATAATATCATTTCCATTTTATAGACAGGGAAATAGAGCACTCGAGGAATCAAAACACTACTCTAATAGGACTTAAATAGTTGGTGGTAAAGCCAGAGTTTGAACCAAGTTCTGTTTGATTCACAATCTGAATATTCTTCTTATGCGCTACCTATGCAAGTCATCCTTGAAAGAAATTACTTCTAGGGGTGCCTGGCTGACTCAGATGGTGGAGCATCCAACTTTTGATCTTGGCATTGTAAGTCTGAGTCCCATGTTGGGTGAAGAAATTACTTAAAAATAAAATCTTTAAAAAGAAAAAAGAAATTACTTCTTTTAAAAAAAAATAATGTTTATTTTTGAATGAGAAAAACAGAGTTTGAGTGGAGAAGAGGGAGAGAGAGAGGGAGACACAGAATCTGAAGCAGGCGCCAGGCTCTGACATGTCGGCACAGAGCCCGAAGTAGGGTTTGAACCTGCAAACCATGAGACCATGACCTTTGCTGAAGTTGGATGCTTAACCGACTGAGCCACTCAGGTGCCCCAAAAAGAAATCACTTCTAAAGTCCATTTCTGGATGTTGCTTTGAGGTGTTACCTCTTAAGTGTCTTCTTCTACTGTTTACTGGGCATCAAAATATCCCATTAGAGGGCAGGAGGTAGAGGGACACATTTATTAACTCACCTCTCTGCCAATGATACTCTAATAGATATCATGCATGTGACTTGTTGGGGTCAGTACAGTATGGGTGTCTTATCCCAGGGAGGTGACCAGACCAGACTAGGCCTAGACCACAGCCCTGGACTATACCCTCTGTTAACTGTTAGATTTGCAAGGCAAACTCCAGCAGACATGTGGTTTTTGCCACAGACCAGGTCATCAGTTTGTTAGTGAAGTATCAGAATCTCTCAATTAATGAGCTAAACATATCTCCAGAGAATTCAAAGAAATAATCTTCAGATGTCTAGATATACAAGTAACTATTTTTGACAATGATGGCTATCACTGAAGAGCAGGCTCTGACCCGCTGGATTGAGTTTCAGCTTCTATGCTGATGAAAGGTTTATAAAAGGAAGACAGAATCCATCCATCAGAGTAGGGAATGGCCTTCATCTGAACGACGCAGTGATAGGACATATGGAGTTGTACCTTTAGAAGAAGGCAGGAGCCAATAAGCAGAATGAATATGAATAGGGGTTGAATAAAAACTAGAATAACTTGATGTGGAATTTCATAAGCTGGGACTAGAGGTAGTAAAATATTTCTCAAGTCAGCTTTAATCCTGGGAATTGGGGAATGACTCACTGTGAAGAAAAAGTCATGTGACTGGGAATCCTGTGAGCTCAATCCCAACTGTGTTAGAAAGAGCCCTTGCTGCCTAGAGACACTCAAATTTCCATAGATACGGGTTCATAAGACAGTAAGGAGGAAGTCTTAGAGATAACATCAACCACAGTGTCTAAATAACAGATGTTGAAACTGAGAACAAAAGTAATCAAGAGCATACACAAAGTCATATATCCTCGAGTAATAAGAGCCAAAACTACCTCTTACTATGTGTGATCTACAACATTAGAACAATTAGCCATTTATGAAGTGTCCTTTGAGGAAGGAGCTGTAATTACCTCCAGTTTACAAATGAGATAACTGAATTATGAAAAGGTAAGAAGGCTGTTTTAATGACACGAGATTTTTAGGTAGCTATACTGGGAAAGGCAACTTGAATTTAAAGCAGGCAGGATGAGAACCCCAAGATGAACGACACTATTTTCCTCTGAACATGCAAATTCATTTCCTAGCTTCCTTTCTTTGGATCTTAATAACTGCCCTTGGCCACAGCCTGGCTCCTGACACCTTAGCACCATAGTCTGCTCTGCAATGGGCAACAAAAATAGCTAACATGAACTAGGTTCTTACTCTATGGCCGGCATTGCTCTAAGTGTTTTATATCCTGAGGCAGAACCAAAGATGTTCAATAAACATTCCTTTTATTCTCCTCATTGAGGGGCGAGGACAGGGGGAGGCTTCTTTCAGTTAGCCAGAGATGTAAGAAATGGTGTGTGTCGCTTCTGGGCTGTGGCAGGGAGAAGTGTATCCCAGGCCTCCTGCCTCCACTGTCTCTCTTTCCTTCCTGCAGCAAAGCAGGGGCATCCTGTCTACGTGGCTGAGCTACAGGATTCAAGCAGTCTGGATGCAGAGCAGCAACAAGGCAGTCACCTGCCCCTAAGCCCACTCCAACCCAGAAGTGCCTTTGTGTAAATGAGAAATCAATCCACAGAGCTTGTAAGTTGCTTCTCAGTGTACTCTGACATCTGACTGGTAACACGTATCAGCCTACCTTGATTTTCGCCCTAGTCTTATGGCTGTCAGATGAGAAAAAGGAGGCCCAGAGATGATGAAGGTCACCAAGCGTGGGCATAGGAAGGCCAGACACAAATTCAGGTAGGCGCACTCTGGAGACTGTGTTAGTACCCATTACACTCTCGCTAATATTTACAATCACAAAGGATATGCATACTGATGTCCTCTATTAAAGTGATAAACAGTGCATTTTGAATCATACTTTTTTCTATATTCCAACATGTCAAGTTCCTGCTAAAACATAATTCCATTGAGCCACCCTTACTAAAAGCAGAAATAGGGCTCTCCTTTGTTCTGTCTTCTGTCAAGAGTTTCCAACATGGTGCACTTGGAAAATGATTCGGGTAAAATAGTATAAAAGGGCTGTTTTCAAAATTAGAAGGATTCTAACTTTAACAGGCTGCAGATAACACTAACAAAACACATTGCTCGGTTGAAAGAGAGAATGAGAATAGGAGCAGATAAAATCAATTTTTATGAAAATATCCCATAGAATACAACAGGCAGGTAGAAGCAAAGCAGCAAAAGGATTGGCTTCATTAGTAGAAAGTTACTAATAGTAAATAATGATCTCGAGAGGAAATAAATTTGTTTTTTAATGAGAGAAGGATTTATCTTATGATGATTAAATGGTAAGCAATAGACAAATGTATCTAGAGAGAGAAAGAGGGCAAAGGTTGAGAGAGAGCGATTAGCTGCTTTTTGCCCAGCAGCCCATAATGAGGACGATTAGAGGAGACACAATTGATTACTAATATTTCTCAGCCTGTACATAAGAGGAATTATGGAAAATTAATCTTTGGAGTTATAATAAAATAGATGATGATAAATATCACATGTAAGCATCAGTGCGGAACAAAACAACACATGAGAAAGAGAAAGTTAAACTGATTTCTTGCTCTTTTGTACTAAGAACTTGGTGAGGACACAACACACAGCTCTCAGAAATGCATCATAAGAAAAATAATATTAATTATTACTAATGTTTACAGGGTGCTTTCTATGAACTAAACACTGTCCAATGCATTTTATATGAATTGGCTTATTTAATCCTTTCCATTCACATAGTATAGTTATCCCATTTTCAAGAGAAGGAAATTGAGAAACAGAACCTTTAGTTACTTGCCTAAATAATCACAAATGTAGAAAGTAGTACAGGCAGGATTTAGGGTCAGGGTTTGGCTCCATAGGCTGTGCTGTTAACTTCCTCTCCCCTAACTCACTGCTTGGCAAATAGGTGGTAGGAAGGCCTCTTGTCATGGAAAGAGCACAAGGCTCGCAATCAGAAGGGTTGAGTTTCATTCCCACTCAGCTCTGCCACCAAGATTGAGGCCAGGGGGATGGGTGTGTTATATTTCTACTAAGATATCCATGATCCAAGATCCACATCCCCTGTACAGGGCTGGTGTCATGAGCAAATAAGGAAGGGAAAGATGTAGAAAATGCTTTGTAAACTTCTAAATGCTTTATACATATGAGAAACTAAGTCCAGGGTATAGCATCGCACCTTTATGAGTATTTAAAGCACTCCATGTAATTTCTCAGGAGTATTAGCCAGTTCAGGTTTCAATTACAAAGTGCCACACATTGACTGGCTTATATGACGGGAATTTATTTCCTTATAGTTCTGGAGACTAGAAGTCTGAAGGTATCAGTGCGATTAGGTCTTGACAAGAGCTGTCTTCCTGGCTTGCAGATGGCTCTCTTCTCATTGTATCCTAACACAACAGACACACAGAAGGAGAGTAAGCCTTCTGGTGGCACTTATTATAAGGGCACCAATCCCATTATGAGGGCCCTAGCCTCCTGACTTTCTCTAAACCTAATTTTTCTCCCAAAGGTCCCATCTCCAAATACCATCACACTGGTGGGTTAAGACTTAAACATATGAATTTAGGTGGAATACAATATAGTCCATTAGCATTGGGTGAAAAATCAAAGCATTTCTATTAAGTGTTTACGTTGGAAGACAGGCTGAATACAGGGTGAAAGAGAAACCTAAAAATAGCACTAAATGTTTGATAAATCATGATGCCACAGAGAAAAGAAGTATCATGGATCAGGTGTGCATATGTGTCCAAAATGATTATAAAATGCTTTGTAAAGAGGGTAGAACTCTTCCTTGGAATAACGTTTAAAAAACAAAGCTACAATTTGTGAGGCACTTCACTATAGTGGGTAAAAATAGGTTGCCAAGCTCATCAGATAGATCTAAGCTTTAATCTTGACTTTGCCATTCATTGTGACCTCCAGGTCATTTAACTTCTCTAAGTGTGGTGTCCCTCTCTTCTATTGCTGACTCGATCTAATTTCTATTGCTAGGGTTTCCTGCCCAGCAACCTACCACTATACTTAGGTCTCAGAAATGTTCCAGAAAAATGCACATCCTCCATTGCCAGAGATAACTTTGTCCTCTTAATGCTGAATTTTTACCATGCGTATATCTAATTTCTGACTCAATGTCTGTACCCAAAAGGCTTGTAAGAATCTCCAAACAAATCCAACAGTGACTTTATGATACTCAATCTCATCTCACTTACTCTCTATGAAGACTCAGCAATTTGATTTTTCTACTTGGTCAAGCACAAAGTTCTGTATCATTTTCAGCTCCTCTCTTCTCTGACACACTACACCTTGGCAGCTTTGGTTTCAGAACCTGTCTAGAATCCAATGACTTCTCCTGATTTTCACCATGTCCATCTTTATCCAAGCTTTCAACATCTCCCACATGGATTAATGCTAAATAACCTTCTTGCGGTTCCTCTTGTTCCCACCCATGCTTATAGTGTGTTCTCTATTCCAGGAAAACATTTTAAATGCCTATGTTAACGCAAATGGATCAATTTATTACAGCCTATTCTATTAACACATTTATATAGGGGCTAATGAATTGAATAATTAATTAAAACCTATCTGTGACTTTTTCTAAGAAGATTTGCCAATTATTTAGAAGTATCTGATTATGTTCTGGAATTAAAGTGGCAAACAAAATAGGAAAGGTAAAAACTAATGTGTGTGTGTGTGTGTGTGTGTGTGTGTGTGTGTATGAAGAATAAGAGACCATGCCAAACAAGTTCCTAGGGATCTTGGCTAATTAAGAACATGAAGTTGGGGGGGGGCTGGGTGGCTCAGTTGGTTAAGCATCTGATTTCGGCTGAGGTCATGATCACAATGGTCCTGAGTTTGAGCCCTGCATCGGGCTCTGTGCTGACAGTTCAGAGCCTGGAGCCTGTTTCAGATTCTGTGTCTCCCTCTGTCTCTGCCCATCCCCAGCTCACATTCTCTTTGTCTTTCAAAAATATAAGTAAGTGTTAACAAATTTTTTCAAAAACATTCTAGAGAAAGAAAAAAGGTGAAGTTGAGATTCTTCATGTAAAATATTTATTTACTAAAAGAATAGAAATCAAGCTTATTTATCCCACTCTGTATCATTGGTGTGAAAGTCATGTGCAAAGTGTCTGTAGACTCCCATTTGGGTCAGAGGCTTAGGTGTGTTGTGCTGAAAGAGGAGAGAGCAACCTCATTCTGTGAACTGAGGTTTAGAGTTCTCAACCAAACACATAGAACTTTCATTACAGATCCAGGGCCAGCAGGGATAGAGTCAGAACCCTAATGGCAGGTCCCAATTGACAAACAGGTGATGCTCCAGCAGTTCATTTGAAAATTGACTGTGTGGAACTCACAGCATTTTCTCCCATAAAAACAGTGTTATAAATGGTGGTAGGGTGTGTCTCATGGCCAACACACCAAAGCTTATTTTAGCTCATAATGAAGCTGGAACTCAGCACATTTGCAGCAGAAAAATAACTCTCTTGCAACTAGTAATGAAACAAAACAGAAAAACCTATAAACTTGAATAAAAAAATAGTGGCTTATGTCTCTTGAGTGCTACTGCTCTTAGAGACAGAGTTTTAATTAAAAGAGGATGAGGGAGTGCGTAGAGATGTTGATGGAGAGCTCAGGAGGGTGGCTCTGGTTATTGTCTTATTTCACTTTGAAGCATAAGGCATTGGTTCTCCTTGATATAACTGTATCTACTTCTAGCATCGCTTTCGTGTTGATCAACTTGATGTGCATCAAATTTTTAAATTCTCAGAACAAAGAACAAGAAAAAAAGGAAATGGGAAGTAAGGCTACGCTCAGGAGGTAACCTGAAGAAAGTTAAAGGTAAGAGAGATGGTTGGATGTGTGTATGTGTGAGACAACGGTTGCCATGGAAAATTCGCTGAGAAGGAAAGGGCATATTGTGTTTCCACTCTGTGCTTGGAGGGGAGAACAGTGGAGAATTCACACAATTCCACTAAAAGTTAACTTTAGACAGTCTCGTAGCTATCTGGAACAAGACAGGGAAGGGAAGGTCTGAAACAAGACAAAGAAGAGAAGATGTGTTTGATCAAACATTATTTAGGTAGGGATATGTTTGTTGGGAGCTTGGCATTTATCATCTTCTGAGTCTCTTTTTAAACATCTTTTGATTATATAATACAGTAATCTTATTTGCTAATAAAGCATTAGAACTTGAGCAGAAAAGTTAATTTGGGATTTTAATTATCTTTACACTTTCTTTAATTCTACTGGTATATGTTATCTAGTTATGATTAAAAGTGCCCCAAATCAGCTTTTTGTGTGATCCCCAGACTCTAACCACAAAAGAACAAGAAGCTGTGATGATCAGTGCAGTTATTTTCATTGTGCTGAGTGAAGCACTAAAAAAAACTTCCATTTTGTTTTGGCCAAATAATCTAATGTTTAAAAATTAATGCCTTCAAATTTCACTATTAATATAGTTTTGTCAGGGCTCAATGCAGCTGAGAATATTATCAGCTGTTTATCTGGAGGGACAGGGCAGGGGCCTGCCACAAGACAGATCATCAATAGTGCTGCAGACTCTATAACCTGTCATGGTTCTGAGAGGGCTTCTTTCACTTAACACTTAACCTTTATATGCCTCAACTTTCCTGCCTGTAAAAAGATGTTGATGTGAGCCTTGTATGAGTTAATCCATGTAAGAAACTTATATTACGGCTGGCATGTGGTGAGCACTCAATAAATATTAGCTCTTATAATTCCTATTAGGCAAATATTTTGATTAATAGTTCCCATATCTGCCAGAAATTAGATTTTAGTCTTCATAATATTGGAATACATTTAATGTTAACCTGCATTAAGCATGTATTGATTTTTTTCTTGTATATTTTAGAAGGCATCCAAGGTATCGTAGCATTTCAAAGTCATTTTCACTGACCAACAAATGTCAATTCTTATTACATTTTTAAAGAATGACTATTGTAGAATCATAAAACTTGCAAAAAGGTTAAAGTTCAAGTGTTTTGATTTAATTTGGAAAATTGATGCTAATAGATATTCTGCATATCATTTAAGATCATGTTCTCTGGAAAGCCTTCTTTGACCACCAGCCATGACAGATGAGAGGTTTCTCCTGCACGCTCTCAAAGCATTCCTTCCCTAGCCTCCATCACACTACCTCTTTCCTCACCTGCCTCTCCAGGTCTGTAAGGACAAATACGAATTGGATACTACCTCTTGTGATGAATGGATACCTCAAGTTCAACATATAACAAAAAATATACAGCTCTTGGGGTACCTGGGTAGTTTAGTCATTTGAGCACCAACTTTGGCTCAGGTCATGATCTTGTGATTTGTGAGTTCGAGCCCCACATTGGGCTCGCTGCTGTCAAGCCTATCCACATAGAGCCCACTTCAGATTCTCTGACCCCATCTCTTTTCCCCTCCTCTGCTTGTGCTCTCCCAAAAAATAAAAAGTAATTAAATAATGAAAATATATAAAATAAAATAAAATAAATACCTCCCCCTCTCAAAACTCCTAATCCTCCATATTCCTAATTAATGTTTTCCCTACTGAACAATTTGTTCCCAGAGCTAACATTAGGTGTTATGCTACCCACTTCAAACTATGTATCAAGTGAATCATCAAATATGGCATTTCTCCCTTTCTGTCTCTTTGATCATTTACTACTTTCAAACCAACAGTCTCTATTTAATAATGACTGCTACTAAGATTGGTATCATCTCCCCAGGGTAACTAAGGTCTTACCTTCTTCTACCTGATGCATTTTCCTCATGGTAGCTACGGTTTTTTCTAAAACATAAATCTAATAATACTTAAAGTCCAACAATAGTTTTCACTACCACAAACTAAAATTCAAGTTTATTAACTTAGGATACAAGGTTCTGTGTAAACTGTTCCCTCCTTTTACCACCAGCTGCATCTTACACTGGTGTTCTAACCTGTGACATGATATTGTGGTGAGCGATATATGGTTTGGTTTTGTTTTTTCAAGTACTTAGATCAATTCCTGGTACACAGTAAGCACCCATTAAATGCCAGGTATTGGTATTTACCCCCAAGAAGATCTATACTTCTGCCATACTGAATCTAGACAGACTGTGTTCTTTCCACGTCTGGAATCTAACTCATGTTAACTCCATCTTCAATTTGGCATTCACTGTTACCAATCTTACATTGTAACAGAAATACCCTCTTTTTCTTTGCATTCTTGATTGCTAGTACTTAAGCTCAGATGGGTAAGGTCTATGTTTGCCTCCTTAACTACTATTTACCTAACATACAGCATAACCACACCTATAAAAGTAGGTGCCCAATAACTATGTATAGATTAGATGAAGTATATTACGCATGGCATGTAACTGTTATATGATGAATTCTTTACATATTCATTAAATGAAAAGAATGGCTCCAATACACTTAGTGGCAAAACTAATATCAGCACCCTCGACTTATGGTTTCTCATTCGTCCATTCATTCACTCACTTATTCATTCAAAAGCACATTATACACCAGATATTGTCTATGTTTTTACAGTATGTTTAGGGAGACACAAAAGAAGTAACTGCAGCACAGGTTAGTAAGTATAGTGAGGTAAGCATAACATGCCTTCAGGACATACCAGATAAGAGTCATGTCTCTATGATGGAGTCAAGAAAGGCTTAAGAGAGAAACTAATGTTTGAACCATGTCCTAAAGCACAACTGTAAGCAGTTTAGCAGGCAAAGCATGCGAGCACACAGAACAAGAGGCAGAGAAAGATATATATGCATTGGAGATATGTCATACCATAAAGTAGATGGTTTGTGGGGAGAAGAAGCAGTAAAAGATTAAAAAGAGAAGCCAACAGAGACAAGTTCATTGATGGTCTCTCTTTAGGGGATGCTATCATCTCCTTCCTCCAGACTTGTGACTGGCCCACAAAACTGCAAGTGCTGCTTTCCTGGAAGTGTCGGACAGTGTCTCTTTACAGCTAACTTGCTTTGTAACTAACCCATGTCTAATCCTTCATCTGACTAGTGAGAAGAAAAGAGGTTTGTATCCGCTGGTCCATATTCTTCTTTTGGGCAGGGCTCATGTGTTGAGTGACCCACTCTACCTCTTTTCTCAACCTACCCAGCACACTGAGTGACTGTGTTATGCTTTCTGATCTTAAAGCAATACGTGGGAGCCCAGAGGTTGGGAGTAGAGTTTCTCTGCTCAGTAACTGAGCAGAGAGGGGAGAACTGAGCAGGGGCGGGGGGGATTGGGGTGGAGAGAAATACATAAAAAAAGTCATTCTGATCAGAAATCCAAGACTTTTCCTTCAATACAGATATTCCAGGGGGTGGGGAACGGCTGTATTTGGTACCTGAATTTTATATCCGTTTCTCAGTTGGTTCTCAGTTGGTTCAGAGCCCACAGGGAAAAGGGTGAATGGCTCTGAAAATATTGTCAACAGCTTTATTAGCCATATCAAGCAAGTTTGGACATTTACCTTTCATAGGTGGGCAGCAACGGTATGAGAGTTCTATACAACACACCGTTTTAGAATTCACAATAAAAAATTTCAACAGACAACAGTTATTGACACATCTAACTCTTTCCAGGGAAAACCACATAAACTTTAAAAGAACTACATAGAATTGCCTGAACTTCATACAGATCACCGGAGGGCAAATGGAGCTATAAAGAAAGGTAAAATTATACTTTGAATTTACCTACAGTAAAAATGTTCAAAGTACACTTGGGAAGTTGGTTATACTGTGTTATGAGCACAATTTTGCTAGAAGGAACAGGATTGGACCACTTAATTTCTCTGATGGGACTCTGAAATCCTTTTACTATAGTCTACACAAGGATTCATTGTAAAGGGACTTGAAAGACATAAAGAAAACCTGGTTATGATTTTGTCCCATCAAAAACCAGAAAATGAAAATCTACCACAGGGCATCTTTTTTGAGGGGTGAAGGCAGTGCATGGTCTATTAGTAATATTGGTATTAATGGAACATGCACTCGAAGAGACATTTTTCTTGTGAAAGAGATTTACAAATCTTATAGTCAGCTAGAAAAAGGATACAAGTGTGCATTTTAAATAATTGGAAAAGAAAGTACCCTATATTCCTTTGGAGAAGTATAAGGGTTACACTGTATAATCTTCTGAGTTCAATATATGTAGTTCAATCCAGAGGGACTCCTGTGAGGATTTAATTAACGATATTTTGTGGCTCCAATTAGAATGAGATTCTTAACCTTTCTAATGTGCTGACCTACCTTTAGAGGAAAGAAAAATTATACCACAGGCATACTAAGTAATTAAATGTACATTAATGCTACTAAGAAATGTGAACAACTTTTTCTTATTGGGAAATACTCCAAAAGGTCAATAGGTCTGATACACTTTCCATCCTTAAACATAGTAAACAAGTTTCCGACATGACAAACATATCCAGAAGTTCTAGTAATACCAACATCCAGATTTCATTTTCAGGGTGTGAGCCTTTACTGTGCCTTAAATAAGGCAGGAACTAGGCATTTATCATACACTCCAATAAGGGAGTTTCTAATTATAGGCTGCATTTAACTCAGGCCTGATGGAAAACTCTTAAGAAGGGACAAAGGGTTTTATTCATAAAAGTGATGATCTGTTCTTCAATTGGTACAAATTACCTAGTGTATATTCTTTGCCTAGGTTTAAAAACAACTGTTTTTCCCAAGTGAAATAAGCCAGACAAAAAAGGGCAAACACTAGATGATTCCATTTCTATGAGCTACCTAGAATACTCAAATTCATAGAGAGAGACAGCAGAATATTGGTTACCAAGGGCTGAGGGTTGAGGAGAGAATGGGGAGTTGCTTGACTGGAACAGAACTTCAGTTTGGGAAGGTGAGTTCTGGAGATGGGGAGTGGTGCTGGTTGTACAACGTTGTGAATTGCCTGATGCCTTTACACTCTGCACTTTAGAAAGGTTAAAATGATAACTTTTATATGTATTCTACCACAGTATTTAAAGAAAATGTTTTACCAGAACTTTAATTTGGAATATAGGACATTTCTTCAAACCATCTGAAGATTATTTTCCAAGGTGCTAACCAACCCAGCCACCAAGTCCAGAATTCAACAGTCTGTCTGGTTTAAACCCCACACCAGGCTCATTATCGTATTTGTTCCCCAGGGTTTTTCTAATTTGTATTTTATTTCCCTGAAAAAATCTTGTTGAGCACCTCCTACATACTAGGTATTGCTTTAGCTTCTGTATGCTGTAATGAATCAATCAGCAAAAGGGGCGAAAACTTTTCTTATGAAACTTGCATTTTCTATATTTAGCAACATATTAATATTTATTCAAATACTCTGAGCATCAGTGTTATAAAACAAAATCTCAGTCAAGTAACAAATGAATCAGTCAGATGCATGCTACTTAGTAAGCTGTTTTTATAGCTCTTTCTTTGAATTCATGAAACCAAAATTCTTGGTACTATAAGGCCAGTTTCTTAAGCAAGATTCTGAAATTAGCTCATGTTTGTCAAATATTTTCAGACCAGGTGCCTCTTAAATCATGATGTACTAATGATGATGAACTATTGTGTCAGTAAAGTTGCTGCTTATTGTAATTATTTATTCTAGAAAGCCTAAAATAGTGTATCAGTTTAAGTCTTATTGAACCCAAATGGTTGGCATTGGCCAACAATACTAAAGCTATGTAAATCTTTAAAAATTAAAACTGACTGTCTTCCTTTTCTGTGTGTGAATTGAAGACAGGGACATATCGAAATAAATAAAAAAGTGGATATTTAAAAATCCAAGTGACGTGAAAAATAATCCATGGAAGTGTGCCCTAGGACATTCACGTTCTTCAGATGTTCTAGGACAATGCATGTTGTCAGAATGTTTTGAGAGACCACACACAGAATTCTGGCTTGGAAAATCCTCCTAGCCTCTAGCCTTCTTCTCAGATGGCGGTAAAGGGATCAATTGTTTACCCCTTAAAAAAACATTGCAGGTAAACTTTATGTTTTTGAAATGCAGAAGGAAAGAATATAAAGAATAAAAAGAATGACCAAAAAAAGTTACAAAGGGATAGTGTAAGATTGTAGAAGGAACCTTTTTTTTAATATTTATTTTTTGAGAGAGAGAGAGAGAGAGAGCAAGTGGGGGAGGAGCAGAGAGAAAGGGAGACACAGACTCGAAAGCAGGCTCCAGTCTCTGAGCTGTGAGCACAGAGCCCGATGCAATCCATGACCTGAGAACCTCTAGAACCATGAGATCATGACCTGAGCCAAAGTTGAACACTGAACCAACTGAGCCACCCAGGTGCCTCCATTTTCTTTCTTTCTTTTTTTTTTTTTTTTAGGTTCTATCAAGTATAGAAGAAGAAGCAAGGAATATCCTGTTTTAAGAAGTACAAACTAAAATTGATATTACATTAAAAATAAATAAATGATATTAAAGGGAAAATGAAAAGTACTTTAAAAATATTGCTATTAAAATAGGATATTTATATTAAACTGATATGAAGTAGGAGTTCTGGAGGACGGCATGTGGGAGGGAACCCCTGAAATCTAAAATGTCTTTTCCTCCAGGTTTCCTTCAATATATAATTCATGACCTTGAGTGTTATTTACAAGGCTGTGCCAGGATGAATTGAGACTCATGGTTAACCCTCTGAAAAATGCCATGTTGTTAATCAGTACACCCCTTGTGATCAGCTGAACATTTTCCTTATAGTTACTAACCCTTTCCAACATAGGAGTTGCTTTTTCAAAATTTTGATCAAAATGTAATATCAAAATGTTAAAGTTATTTAACATATTTTTCATATGTATGAATATGACATATATGTAAAATATAACATATACATGAGAGGGAAAGGGAGGAAGCAGGATGAAGAAATCAGAATAGGATGAATATATACTCTTCTCCTGTGTCAATACTCCATCTTCCATCCCTATCTGTCCAGGTAAGCGATATCTATGACCTAAGATGCCTCTTTCCCCATTTTTCCTCCATACTTATATAATCCTATGGAGATATATGTATAATTTTTTAATCATTGTTTCTATATTTATTTATTTTCACAAACTGGATCATAGTAGGTACCTAGTTTTGTCTTATATAAAACTCTTCCAGTCATATCCTGGAACTCAAATTCATTGTTTCTACAGGATGTGTAATATTCTGTGGAATGAACACTTTAAAATAATCTGCCCAGGACACTGTTTTGTGCCACTGGGTACAGGAAGCATAATTATGGAAACATTTCCTGATTTGGGGGCATTTTCTTTTATTGGCCATTAAGAAACAATGCTAGAATAAGTATCCTTGTAATGGCTTTACTAATTGGGACTTTTATTTCTATGGGATAAATTCCCAACAGTGAATTTGATCAGCCAAAGGTTTATATATCTTTTATTTTAGTAGATGCTGTTAGATTACATCCCAAAGAGACTTAACTCCTCACATGTCTTCCATCCGTGTAGGAAAATGCCTGGATGAGCCTGAGTAGATTCAGCTACGCTATGGCAACTAGCAACCCCAAAGTTTTAGGAGATAACAAAAAACCATTTATTTTTCATTTATGTGAAATCAGACCTGAGTCCAGACAATTCTGTAACCCAATTGTTCTTTATGAAGCAACTCGAGCTTCAGTGAATACTGGGCTGTCATCTCAACAATCATCTGGAAATCTCAATCATGTAAAAATCTCATCCACTACTAGCAGGTGAAAAGAGGAGGTGAAAAGAGGAGGTGAAAAGAGGAGGTGAAAAGAGGAGATAGGCTAACTGCAGTGGTGATTCAGTGCTTTGATACAGAATTCCCATCTATTCATATTGCCCACTGATTAGCCAAACCCTGTGGCATCACCACATGTAACCACAAAATGGCAAGGAAATACAATCCTATGTGTCCAGCAAGAGAGCAGACAAGACGGGCGAGGGGTAGCAGGATGGGCAAAATTAATGAAAGGGAGTGGGAGATACAGGTTTCCAGTTATGGAATAAACAGGTGATGGGAATAAAAGGCACAGCATAGGAAATTTAGTCAATGATATTGTAATAGCATCATATGGTGGCAGATGGTAGGTACACTTGTGGTGAGCACAGCATAACATACAGAGAGGTTGAATCACTAGGTTGTACATCTGAAACTAATGTAGCACTGTGTGCCAACTCTTCTCAAATAATTTTTTTTAAAAAAAGAGAGAAAATCAGATATGAGTGTACACTACGTATGTGTCTCTATTGTAGCACCTTTTCCTCCATATCCTCCCTATAATAAGTGCTTTAGATCTTTTAAACTTTTGCCTACCTCAGGGGTTTAAAAGGTAACTTTGATAATCTATATTCCCTCAACCAATATGATTTTGAACATTTTTTCATATGGTAATTGGCATTTTCAATTTGTTCTTTGAATTGTCTGTTCATATCTCTTGCTCATTTTCTGGACCTAACTTCCCTTTCAGCCTTATATCTCCCTTTGCCTGTCAAAAAACCTATAGTTACCCAAAAGGCCAAGGGCTATAATATTTCTGTACTTGTGTTTATGGTGTTAATATTCCATAGACTTTCCTTCCTTCTCACTCTTCCACATTTATCTGAGTCCCTTTCACTATTAAAGGCTCAACAATGGGCCCACATCCTCTCTCAAACATTCTCATGCTCATCAGCCAATAAAATATCATTATTTTGGTGCTTAATCTATACAACCCTCCCTCGTTCTTCATCATTTTATCAGGATCTCATCTTCTTTTGAGAAATGGAGGTTTCCTGTTTTTCTCAGTCAATACCTTTTCAAAATGAATTTCCTTCTTCATATGATGATAATTCCTCTCTGTCTTGTTGAAGAAAGCATAGATTAGAAAGTATAGATTAAAGATATACAATCTAAGAGACTCAGCCAATGTAGGGTCCCTGGGACCTGATAAATCATTTACTTAGCATGTTGTGTTATTGCCTGTAGTGTCTCTAGTGTAAGAACCATTATCATTCTCACAGGAACACCAAGCTGGTCAAATACTTCTCAAATACATGCTACTCAAGTGAGGCATACTCAATGGGCAACATGATGAGTGTACTTGAGGCTGAAGTGAGCCATCGGTGTTTCAGACATTGGCAGTACCCTCTTACTAGTGAGTAATACATTCCATAGAACCCATGTGGGTGAAGATATCAATGTTTCAATCAAGATACTTCACTTTCTACACAGAAGTAATTCTTAATGAAAAAGCTACAGAGTATTCAGAGTACACAGTATATTCAAAGTACTATGTTAAAATCAATTTGCCTATCAGGTACAGAGAGAAAATTACAAGTCATCCACTTTATAGATGTGAATGATCAGGAAAGGAAGCTACAAACTTGCTGCTCTGTGCATTACACACTAAAAATACTATTCGAGACCCCTAGGACAACTCATGTTAATGTTTGCCACACTTCACTTGTTAAGAAGAGTGGGGTAAACTAAACAATGAAAATTTTAAGGTCCGATTCCTTTAAACAACTTGATTATTTTTTCTTCCTTGATAATAATAATTCTTGTGGCTTAATAACTGCTCTTTACCTTTCTGAACGTGTTAAGTGTTCCTTATACAAAGTCAGGAGTGGGAGAGGGTAGCAAAGTCACATCTTAAACCAAAACAAAGATATAGTATGGCTGAAAAGATGGCTTTTACAGCAAGTAATTTCAGTTCAGATCATTCCACTTACGTGCAAGTTGACTACTAACTGCAACTCAGTCTGCATATATATCACATATGTTGAAAGTAAAATTGCAGTCTCAAACTCAGTAGCAACTTTTTTATAAATACTTAAATATATTTAAATCTCCAAATATAAGACCAAAATGGAATGAATGGATGGCCTTCCCATAAGTAATCAATAATCTACCTCAGATTGCACTTTCATGTTCTTCCTGGCCATCCATGTTTATAAAATCTATTATCACCAGTTCCTTTAAGTCAATGCACTCAGGCATGTGAAAGACTAGATTAAGTATACTGCTCGATGCGCAGTAACTTGTCTGAATCAGTGTTGTAGTTTTGTGCTTCTGTTCTTGCCAGATTTTGATGTCACACAGTAGAAGGTGAGTTGGTGTTCACTTTAATGTGGCTTTCAGAGTTTTACATTTTCAGTGTCTTATTACATTCTTACAAAAATATGTGTATAGTACATAATCTATAAATATATGTAATATTAAATATTTATAAGCATATAAGTATATAACATAACATATAACATTATATATGTGTGTATATAATTATATATCTAAATATACGATCTTACGAAAAAGTGATCACATGAAGTCTGCTAAAATTAATTAAACAAAACAGAAACTTTGTTTCCAGTTTTAGGCTGTCTCTAAGATGGACTGCTGATTGTGGGATCTTCTAGTAGAGCTCACAAGTGCTTTAAATTTGATACATGGGCTGCAATACTTATTTGATTAGAAATTAAACTATTCGTACTGGCCGGACAGTTCATTCAAAAATGGTCAAAATTTCTGAGCACAAGAATGTTACACAAAAAAATCTTAGAGTAAGAAACTCTAAGTTGAGAAAGTTGAGTTTTATATTTTTCTCAGTAGTTCCTCAAACTTTGAATAGATCAGAGTAATTCAAGAGGAAATTCCAAAGTACATATTCATGGGTCCCATGTGAAATCTTCTAAGTCCCGTTCTCTGGAGTACAGTCTAAAAATTCTCATTTAAAAATAACCAGCTCAGGGGACGGTGATGTATAGTTGGTTTTGAGATTCACAACAGAAGCCCCCTTAACTCTCTTAGTTATAAGTGTACTACTTAAATAACCAAATAAAAATATAAAAGGGACCATAATGTGCTATGCTATTTATTGTATTAAAATCCACATTTCAAAAGACTTTCTCATAGTTGCTTTGTTTTCCTATCAGTGCAGAGTGAATTCACTTGGAAATTTCCAGCTCTTCACTTCATTTTGCTGCCCAAGGCTCATAGTAAAAATCTATGTTCTGATTCTAGTGGGGTATGCTCCATGGAGCTGGGAGAGTTGCCAGACAATAAGAGGAAAAGGAATAGGTTGGAGGAAAAGTAATAAAGGTGAAAGATCTTGAGTAATCATTAAGTAAATGCACATTGCTATATCTTTTCTCCTGATTTTTCTCATTAAGATTTCAGAACAGTGTACCAGATATATAATTCTTAATTGTTTCAGGGGAGATAAGGATCTTTATAGAATCAAACTTTCTTGAGCTGGAAGGAATGTTGGGGTTATTTAGTTCAATAGCTATAAAATTCACCAGCCCTTGCACCCAGTGAATGGCCCCTGAAGCCATACACTGCACTTCGTGTACTCCATATGTTGAATGACTCAACAGAGATTCTGGGAGGCAGCTCGTAATGGAGCAGGGAAAAGACTGTCAGATATAGACAGACCCTAAAATTTTTATACATAATACAGAACACATCCTCAATTACTTAAGTAGCTTGAGCCACTCTTTCCTCTTTATATACAAGCTCCTCACACTGCTTTCCAGATCTCCTTTTTTCTGGTGAAGTTGCTGTTAAGATTCATTTTAACAGGGTATTTTCATTTGAATGTTAGTAACTTTAATAAAAGTTTTACAGTTATAAAGGGAAAATAAGTAATTTGATTAAAAAAATACTGCAAAAGGGAATAAAAGCAAACAATGGTTTAAGAAAGTAATAGACATCAATTATGGGTGTTAAAATAAATTATATCAACCTATATAATACATATGCAAGAACTGGCTTTTCCTATTAAAAAACAGAGACTGTCAGGTGAATAGGTTAAATGTAAACAAAACTCTGTCATGTGTTATTAAAAAATACACAGTTAACGGGTGCCTGGCTGGGTCAGTTGGTTAAGCATCTGATCCATTATTTCAGCTCAGGTTATGATCTCACAGTGGGGCTCTGCACTGATGGCATAGAGCCTGCTTGGGTTTCTCTCTCTCCATCCCTCCCCCACTTGCATACTCTCTCTCTCTCTCAAAATAAATTTTTTTTAAAAGGAAAAAAAATACATATTTTAAGGAAAGGTTGAAAATAAGGAGACAGGCAAATGGAAACCAAAAGAGAGAGAAAAAAATCAGAAGTGACAATATTTTTATCAAAAACAGTAGAATTTTTGGTAAAAATACTAAATGGAATGAAATGATTGTAAGAAAGCAAAAACATAAGTGCTAAGAAAGATATATTAAGAAACAAATTCTTATTGTACCTAGCAATATATCTAAATACATAAATAAAATCTATTGGAGACAGAAGCACAATGTTGTAAAAATTTATGTTCAAGTGTGATGTTTTTAGTATGCCTCTCTAATAACTGGATAGACTAGCAGAAAAAAATTACATAGTTATTTAATGATGTCAGCACACTTGATACCACAGATGGCGAGAAATATCTATTCTATTCATTGGATTGAGAATATAGATTTTCATTATATTCATGGAGTGTTTACAAAAATTGATCACATATTTGGTCACAAATACAATCTTAAACCTTTTTAAAAATTGAGATTTCATAAGGTATTTTCTCTGGCCATAGCCCTTTTGAAAGAGAAATTAAAAGTAACAAATGACCAAATTTAAGTGAATCCTTAAAAATTAAGATATAGACCTTATATGATTCTTAACCAAAAAGAAATTAAAAGAAAAAGTAGTATTTAGAAATTAAGGAAGCTGGGAATACCTCCCACCACAGACCTATAGTGTTGGGAGCCGTTTTGGGCTCACAGGTTGAGACCCCTCTCTGTGTGGAAAAGGTTGGGGTGAGGCTCCCGCCAGCCAAACTGGCGCCTAGTCTTGCCTCCTTCTGGATGGATAGTCTTTCCGGCCTGGATTTCTTGAACTGCTTTCGTTGGCCTAAGGGACATAATGCTCTTTGGTTTTATGGCATATGGAAAAGGGGACTTGGTCTTGATGGATAAAATCTGAATGAGAGTAACCTGGTCAGAAGTAACCTCAAAGTTGCCTCTTGGGGATAGGTTACACAAACTGATCATATAGAATAGCAGTTATGAGTTGGCTAGAAATTAGTAGGCATTAGGCCCCAAGACTCCTTGAGCCAAACTAGATTTTCCCTACAGGTATCGCATTGTGTTAATCATCCCCTTAGCCTCACCATAAAACCTCAAGGCACATCTCCGTAAGGCTTCTCTCAGTATTTGGTTAACAGACTGATAGGAGAGATTGTAAAGAGACTTGGGATCTTCTCCGGAGGTTGGCTTAGCCCAGAAGTTAGGAGGACTGTTTACAGATAAGGTACAAACAATAGCCAACCTTCCTGAGGTTAACATTTCACAAATCCTTTTGCTATTCCCATCCCCATGCTCCTTTATAATAAAAAGGCAATAACAAAATACTTTTACAGAAACTGCTGTTTGTATAAAGACAGATAAACATGAGCCCTTACGATATAGGCTCACTCACTCATAAAGGAAAAGAACTTAGACAGGTATTAGAGATCATGTCTCTACATCCTCCATTATGGTTAAAGATTATGGATAGAATGTCTCCTAATCTACCTATAGATAATTAACATAGGCAGACCTAGGTAACCTCCTGTTCTCTCCCCCCACCCTAAATTTATATGTTAATTATCCTGAAACCAACATACAGGATTAAGGAAGTTGCCATTTTGCTGGTAAAAACGGATTCTTGTTAAAGAGATCAAACTATGGAATGTCACTCATTGTTGTAATGTAACTTGCTACCTTTAAAAATAAAGACACTGAGACTAGCAGGACGGAGTTGCCAGAATTGCCAGGGCTGCCTGCTTGGTCATCAGACTCCATCTCTCATGGCTCTCTCACTTCCTTTCGCTTGACCGTCCGTCCCTCGTGGGCCCCTAGATTCGCCGGAACAAGGACCCTGGCACTATAGGTCACAGAGAAAGCACTAATTAGAAGAAAATGTGAAGCCTTAAATAACTTACCCATTAAAGAAGTTAAACAAAAGGAGTGGCATCAGCAATGGTCGAGTAGAAATTCCAGCCCCCCATGGAAACACTGTTTTAGACTAAAATAACTTTATGAGATTTCCGTATTCCAGTCAAGAAGTTGCAGCATCCTAGATGAACATAAAACTGAGAAGAACCAACCACAATGAAACAGGAAAGAGCAATTTTACTTTATGGGCACCAAGCCCCTGACCCAAGCTCAGCACTGAGAGAGAACTCCCTAGCTTAGGACATCTTCCATGGGGACAAAGACAAGTGTGGAGCATGTGTCCAAAGTTCCTACTTTTGAGAGAGTTGCCAGATGAAGTGATTTGTGCCTCACCTCACCCGAAGCTCTCAAGCTGGGACAGAACTGACCTAATTCGAATGCCTGAGGGTCAATGAGAACAAAGGAGACTGAGGTTGGGAGGCGGTGGGGAGTGGGGAGGGCTGCAAATCAGCATGATCTGCAGAAGGTGAATGACTCAAGCCTTCTCCTTCAGAGAGACTACATCCAGTGATCCAGGTTTTGGGAGAGCTGGCCAAGGGTCTAGTATCCGTCTCCCCTGACTTCGGGCACCAACAAGAAGCCAGGGTACTTCTAAGGCCTGGTATCCACTGTTGAGAACGAGGAAGAGTGGGGCAGCTTGCTGCTGTAGAAGCAAATAGCTTGTAGTGCTGTAGACAGACACCAGAGGGTGCAAGAGCAAATTATGAGCTCCTGAACGAGAACCGAGCAAGGCTTCTCAATGAGAAACTCCAAGCGCAAGCCCAGAGAAGTCACATCACACCCCCCAAGACACCTCGGGGCCACACAGAATCTCTAGCCGGGCCAACTGGTAAGGATCCTCCTCTGTATGCAACCAGTCGGTAAAGATTAAGAGAGTGGCTGTTTTTTCAAATTCCCGAATCCCAACAAATGAGATAAATGAAAAAACAGCGACACGTCACCCAAGCTAAGGAACTATATAAGTCTCCAGAAACTTATCCTAAAGAAAAAGTATATGACTTACTTAAGAATTAAAAATAACATCAAAAGGATGCTCTACTATATCAAGATGATGCATGGATAAAACTAGAATATCAACAAAGAAATACAAAAAAAATATTTTTTTAAAAAAGCCAGATACTGCCAATAGAAAAATACCAAATACAGCAAAATTTTCTCCTTCAAAAATGAAGGAGAAATACTTTCCCAGATAAACAAAAACTGAGGGCGTCCATTACCAGTAGATCTGCCTGACAACTAATGCCAAAGGGAGTTCCACAAAATAAAATGGAAGGGTGCCAAGCAGCACCGTGTAAAGTTCCCTGGGAAAGGTAAATAGTCAAATACATGATACTGTAATACTCTAATAGGGGTAAATAAATCACTTTTCCAATTTTTTTAACAACAGTTTTAGGCTCATAGCAAAAGTGAGCAGAAGGTACAGAGGCTGCCCCTATACTCTCTGCCACCACACATGTAGAGCACCCCCCATTATCAACATCCGCCACTAAAATGGTCTTTTTGTTATGAGTGACGAACTTACACTGACATCATTATCATCCGAGTCCATAGTTTACATAGAGTTCACTCTTGGTGCTGTACATTCTGTGGATGTAGATAAATGTAATGACATGTACCCACCAGTACAGTGCCATGCAGAGTAGTTTCACCCTAAAACTCTTCTGCCTGGCTATTCACTCCTCCATTTCCTCAAACCCCTGAAAAACACTGATATTTTTACTGTCTTCATAGTTTTGCCTGTTCCATGAAGTCATACAGTTCAAATCATAGTATGTATCCTCTTCAGATTGCTTCTTTGACTTACTAATATGCATTTACATTTTCCCCACGTCTTTTTGTGGCTAGAAAGCTTATTTCTTTTTGGTGCTGCATAATATTCCACTGTATGGAGGTACCCCAGTTGATTTATCCATCTACTTACTGAAGGATATTTTGGTTGCCTCTAAGTTTTGGAATTAAGAACAAAACTGGTATAAACATCCAGGTTTTGTGTAGACCTAAGTTTTCAACTGCTCTGGGTAAATAGCAAGATCTTTGAGTGCTGAATCATATGGGTAAGAGTATGTTACGTTCATAAGAACTGAAATCAGGATCTTAAAGAGGTATTTGCACTACCATATTCATTGCAGCATAACTTACAGTAGTCAAGGTAGATACAACTTAAATGTCCAATAATGGACAAATGGGAGAAAATATGGTATAAGAAGACAGAGGAGTATCAATCAGCCATAAAAAGAAAGAAATCTTGTTATGTGTGTCAATATAGATGAGCCTTGAAGACATTATGCTAAGTGAAATGAGACAGTCACAGAAGGAAAAACACTGTATGAATGCCCTTACATTAGGTATCTAAAAATGTCAAACTCAAAAAACTAAAAGGTAGAATGATGGCTGCCAGATATGAGGGGCAGGGAGGGAGGAGAAATGGAGAATAGCTGTTCACAAGTATGGACAGAGTTTCAATCATGTCGGATGAGAACGTTCTAGGGATGTGGTGTGTTTACAACACCATGCTTACAGATAACAATAGCACACTACACACTAGAAACTTGTTTAAAGGGTAGATCTCATGTTACGTGATTTTTTATAATAAAAATAACAATTCTATCCCAATACAGAGGATAACTATCGCTGCTAAAAACCGTTTTCATACATGTGAACTTAAAAAAATATATCAACACAGAATAGTGTGTTGAACACATTCGTTCATTAAAATAGTAGTTTTCAGATTCTTAATCATAAGTAGCAGACTTAGAAACACTTTCTATTCATGTAAGAAAAAAGAATTCAAAGAATAAAAGAACTAAGTAATTGTCATAAGAAATTAGAAAGAATAACATGAAACAAAATACATCAGAAGCAAGAAGGGTTGCATGCTGGTCCAGGGAATCTATTTCAGTTTACAGGCCAGGAGGACTCAGTAAAAGGATTCTAAATAAGGCAATGACAAAAGGAAAGAGGTGTTTTAAAACAGTGCACAGGATAGCAAAGAAGGAGAGAAGTATGGGACAGGGCATCAATTAGAAGATTTTGGCACGAGTTTAACTGGCAAAGATGGAGTCCCTGGACTAGAGCCATACTGGTAAGAACATAAAGAGGAATAGACCAAGAGATGTTTTCCAAGGTGCATCAACAAACTCAATGCTCGATGGATGGAAAGAACGAAGAAATAGGTAAAAAAAAAAAAAGATGATTCTGAATTTTCAAGTCAAGGTGGAAGCATCCCAAGATCACTGAAAGAAATGAGGATAGCTTGTTTCATTGAGATGGATTTATTAGACAAAAATGATGGCTAAATTCAGTAACATTGCTAAGGGTGGCAGGGAAAGATTTTTTAGTACTGATTCACATTCCGTTCTCAGAAAAAAAAAATACCCTTTAAGGCTAATATAAGTGCATGATATGTTTCCTGTTTAAATGCAGTGCCAAGGGAATTTTCTTATATACCCCCATCTAGTACTTCCCTCTAAGTCATGCACACAGAAGTTAGAGGCCACCTCTGTGGCAATTTCGAATGATAGAACACAAAAGAGTAATGCTCAGCAAGGTGTTTAAGATGCCAAATGAACCTTGAAGGGCGACAGGCTTAGTACATATTCTAGGCTGAGATATAAACTTGCTATTATCTATATGTTCTCAGGCAAGGTCCTTATCCTTCCTGGACCATGGTGCTCGTGTCTGCAGACTATCTAAACCCCTATGGTACTCGAGAGCCTCTGATATGTGAAGTGTGGCATCATTTCCATATGTAGAGTAACTAATATTCAGAAAATACCTTGGGGTATTTGTATGAAACTTGCTCTTATATCCATAGAATGCGTCCCCTGATGGGTAAAACTATCTTAAGGATAATTATAACCTTTTACAATTTTGCCACCTTTATGGTGGCACTTATTTATTCAGCAGTCATATGACACACATTGGCATTTTATAGTATTTAATCCTTAGAACATTACAGCAAAGTGATTATTAATTATTCTCATTTTACCAATAAGGCAATGGAGGCTCAGGTTACATATCAACTGGTAAGATACAGAATCAGAACACCCAAGTCTACAGACTATAAACCCGTACCTATCATCTTTCTACTAAATCTTGGCCTATTTACAGCATTCACATCTTACATGAGAAACAGAGTTGAATATATTGCTGCCATTCAAAACATTGAGTCCAAACTCCAAAGCATTTTCCATTCATTTTTTTCTAATATTTTAAGTACCACCTTTTTATACTCTAGACACCTATGATAGAAACCATTTCACAATAGACTAACATTTCAACAACTTCTTCAATAGAACATATAACTCAAAATATAACCATTTCTTAGTGATTTGGTCTCATTATTGTTAATGCACATTACTAAATTGCTAAGTGTTTTGCTTTAACATATCTTCTACAATGCTTTATATTTTCTGTGCTTGTATTAAGTAAATTGGAGTTCTTCCACTGTTGATACCTGTCATTTTTTTCCTCTCGTATCAGTATGTTCCATTGTTTCTAATCTGCTGCTTTGTTTTGACTCAAAATGGTAAGAACCTGATGAGTGCTCTTTAGGATGATTTCAGTCTCCCATGAAATAAACCATTTGGACGATGTTATATATCACTGCTTCTTTGGGGGAACTTTTAGGACCACACTGTTCAAGAGCTAAGTCTTTTGGAGTTTTGGTGTATTGCCAAGTAGTCCAGATTATAGTACTCGAGAAGTTGTAAAAAATAAAATAAAATAAAAAAAAGTGAGCTTATCTGGCTGAAATCAATATTCAATAAGGTTAATGTTATTACTTATACCACGGGACTCTAGGATGTGCATCTAAGGAGAAAAGGATCAAGTGTTTAGAAATACCAATTAGCATAGATGGGAAAGGGAGACTATAGTTCGAAAAGGTATATCCAGTAAAGCTATTCTTTAAAAAAATAAAATAGGGGCACCTGGGTGGCTCAGTTGGTTAAGCGTCCGACTTCAGCTCAGGTCATGGTCTCAGCGTTCATGAGTTCCAGCCCCATGTTGGGCTCTGTGCTGACAGCTCAGAGCCTGGAGCCTGCTTCGATTCTGTGTCTCCCTCTCTCTCTGCTCCTCCCCCCCCCCCCAGCTCATGCTTTGTCTCTCCTGCTCTCAAAAATAAATAAAACATTAAAAAAAATATTAAAAAAAATTAAAAAAAAAAAGAAATGTTTAAAAAAATAAAATAAAAAACAAACTCCAGGAGTGCCTGGATGGCTCCATTGGTTAAGTGTCTGACTCTTGATTTCAGCTCAAGTCATGGTCGTAGCGCTCCTGGAATCAAGTCCTGTGTTGGGCTTCATGCTATCAGCAGAGACTTCTTGGGATATCCTCTCTCTTTTCACTCTCTCTTTAAAAAAATAAACTTTAAAAATACATACATACATATATACATATCCAAACTCCAGAACATAAAGAATATAAAAACTGCCCTGACTAGCATGGATCCACAGAAGAAAACAAGAATGTGTTCTGACATGATTAGGTCCAAACATTTGAGAATCCTAGGTCTGAATACTGTTGGTATGCACTGCACTTTTTAAGACACCATCCAGTTGTGCTCAAAGTCCCAGACGGTGATGGGAAATAAAGAAATATCTCATACACTAATGAAAAAGTTAGAAGGATGTGAGGAATAGGCAGACGGCAAAGACTCTACTTAATGAGGCTGGGTTGGATGGTTTAGGACAAGTAAACTGGAAGATTCACTAGAAATTAAGGTATAGAACCCTGCCATGTCAACCAGGTGGCTCATTAAGCCAAAAAAAAAAAAAAAAAAAGGCAATAACTCGGCCTCAATGCTTTAATGGGTAGGATGGATAGCAAACCTAAACCCATAAAAGATTGCAGTGTTCTATCCAGGTGGGAATAGATCTTACTAGGTTAATCTGGGTTCAGCAACCAGGTAGCGTATCTCCAAATTTAACTCTGTTTTAATATAGAAGTCTACAGGTGCTGGTAATGTCAGGATGATTGACTTGAAATCAAATGACAATTATTCTGGTGTTTAAAATGCTCTGGTGTCTCCATATTGCTTTTAGAATTAAGTGCACACTCCTTAGAAGACATTCCAGCCTCATACACATCTCTAGCCTTAACATTCCATCACATTCTTACTGATGAGCTCCCAAATGTCTTTCTTAATCTGGCCGTCCTTTCCCACCTCCAGGCTTGCAAACCTGCTATTCCCTCAGTGTGAAGGATCCTTAGCATTTCTCTCCCCTTGGATAATTCAGTTTAAATAATACATTTTCCCTTAATCCCCGCAGACTAGAATGCTCATTGCTATGTATTCTTGTACCATCCTGCAATCCTGTTAGCAGAGTTCTGCATGGTATACTTTCTAGTCTTCTGTATTATTGGCTGAACTGTAAACTGCAAGCGAACACAAACTATCCACGTGGCTAATAGTTTCATCTTCTTAGCTGAGCAAAGGGCTTAGTACATAGTTAACTTTTAATAAACATTTCTTAATACTAATAATGGGATGATCCCATGGTAAGAGGGTAGATAGCTAAAACACACAGTCTCTTTTGTTGGCTCATTAGAGTTGCCAGAGAAGCAAAATACACTTGTTACTGTTAAGCACAAACTTTTGTGGGCGTTTGGGTAGCTCAGACAGTTGGGTGTCCAACATAGGCTCAGGTCATGATCTCAGCATTTGTGAGTTTGAGTTCCACATCTGGCTCAGACTCGCTGCTGTCAGCACAGAGCCTGCTTTGGATCCTCTGTCCCCTTCTCTCTCTGCCCCTCTCCCATTTGTGTACATGAACACTCTCTCTCCCTCTCTCTCAAGAATAAATAAACCTTTAAATAAAAAAAGAACAAACTTTTGATTTTTTTTTCTTCAAGCCTTACTACTATCCTAAAAGCTGGATAATTTTCCTTTTGTGTTTTCCCACTGTGTATAGCATGTAACAATTTGTGAATACCAAGAACGATGTGTTTATAGAATAAAACAGCTTTAACATCTACAAGAACTATATCCTCTTGTTGTTCAAAAAGAATGTCACATTTCAATGTAATTGCTTAGCATTTTCAGTAAGCTATTTATAATCGATGGGGCAACTAAAGTAAATGTATTTGCAATGGCTGTTGCAGTGTTATAACTGAGCACCACTTAAAAATACATCATAAATCCTTTGTGAAGTATTCCTACCTTGCATTAATGTAGTCTATATATAGCGTGTTTCTAAATATGTTGATTCTTCAGAACCATTTTTAAAATTAAAAAAAAAAAATCCTTCAAATAAGACTGTTGTCAAAGCATGTGGAGTCCAGATAAGAGTTTTTAAACTTTTTTAAACCATCCCTATCTTGCCACACTAAACTCTCCCTGAACTTTTTAAAAGACTTCTACATAGAAACATACTTAGGCAAAATCTCTCGTTAAGCCTAAGGCATACTATAGGTTATTCTGGAAGCCAAAGGAAGATAATAGCTCTCTATATACAAAGAAGAAGATTATGACTGGCAAGACTATCGCAGTATTAGTGTATAGAGACATGTAAAACATGGGATTGTAAGCACTTCAGGCTTTATCCCAAGCAGCGTCTTTTTTTTTTCTTTAAATCTCTGTTCCTGAAGATTCAGAACAAACTGAAAGGGTTAGTTATTTCTATTAAGCACAATACTTTTATGTCAAGATGAACATAATAAAGAAATGGAGAAAGATGCTATGTGCATCACATTTATTAATGAACTATGGTATCAGGCCTATGTTACATACTTTCTAGTTAATTTAGAACCATTACCTTCTTCTAAGAAATGGGAAAACCAAGACATGGGAAATTTAAGAAATTTGTCGAAGGTCACAACACGAAAAATTGTGTAGAGTTTGGGCTCAAAATCAGGTTTGAAGATATAGCATGATAAAGTGACAGATACTGAGTTTACCATCTGATTGTAAGCCACCATAAAACATATAAAGTATGTACAGCAACTGTCTTCAGTCACTGGATCACAATAAGGCAAAAATATTACCCTCGAGAGATGAGAAACATAGAGTAAGCTCTCCATTCACGCTGACTTTGGGGAACTTTCTAAATAGCATCAGAGGGAAGTAGAGGACAAACAGAACCACAACCTCACGAGGAAAAGGGAACCAAGACCACAGTCCAGAGGTGCTGAGGTGGCTTCAAGCTACATGTGAGGGTATCAGAAAGGAAAGGGCTAAGAAGGAACCACAGACTCCTACTCAAGAGTTACCTTGAGTCTGTGGCCAAATACTAAGCTACATTAGCTGAAAACAAGAATCGATGAGACTTAGCAGAGAACAGCTCCTTGAGACTCTGGGCTGAAGTAATATTTTGGAGGATGCATAGTGCTAGAAGACAGAAGAATTTAGAACCAGCCAGAAAAGTGAAAAAACAAAAACAAAACAAAGAAACAAACAAAAATAATAAAAAAACAAGGAATTTCTTCAAGATCCCAGAAAGGCCTCCATATAAGAGTGGTCTAGAGTGGTCCTCAAGTGAACACTTCATTAAACCTGTCCAACAAATATTCTAAAAACCTCCACAGAGTAGGAGTCTAACCATCAAAAAATTAACTACTCTTCAGGACAAGGCTCAACATCTTTTAGAGGAAGATAAGAAAACCTAGCCTTATAATAATTTAGCATCCAAAATGTCTAGTATACAATTAATAAAATGTGCAAAGAAGCAGGAAAATGTGACTCATAACCAGGAGAAAAAAATAGACAAAAGACACAGATCAAAAGATGACAAAGATGTTGGATTTAAGATAAAAAGGATTATATAAATGCTATTACTGGTATATTCAAAACACTAAAAGAATTGATGAACAGTATCAGCAAATAGAATTTTACAAAGAAAAAATTATGAAGAACTGAATGACATTCTAAATATGAAAACCACAACATCTAATATTCACTGAATGGGTTTGAGAGCAGACTAAAGAAAAATAATGAACTTTAAGACAGGTTAAACTAGAGCACACAAAACAAGAAAAGATTAAACAGAAAAGCAACAACAAAAACAGAACAAGAGCATCCATGATCTTTGTGACAATATCAAATGATCTAACCTACACAGAAGCGAAACCCCGGGAGGTGAATGAAAAAGACTGGGCCAGGAAAACATTTTTGAGGAAATAAATACCAAAAAATTTTTCAAATTTAATGACAAGATATCAACCTACAGAACCAAGAAGGTTAACCAATGGAAAACGAGAAACCACAAAACCATATCTGGGATTATTCTGGTCATATCGCTGAAGATCAGAGTCAAGGCTAAGGAGAAAATCTTAAAAGTACTCAAAGGAAAAGACATACTTTATATACAGGGGAACAAACAAATATTATCACTGACTCCTTATCAGAAACAATGTAAATTAAAAGACAATACAATAAACAAGATTAAAGTACTGAAAAAAATATCATCTGGAATTCTATATCCTATAAAAATATCCTTCAAAGATAAAGGCAGAACAAAACATTTTTAGATAAACAGGAGCTGTTTGTTTTCAGTAAACAGCTGCGTGAATTCATCACCAGCAAACCTGAATCATTAGAAATGCCCAAGAAAATGCTTCAGGCTGAAGGCAAATGATACTAGATGAAAACTTCTAACTACACAAGAGAATGAAGAACAGAAAAAGGGTAAACCTAGGAATAATTTTAAGTGCTGCTTTCTTATTTCTTGATGCCTTTATGAGAAAAACAACTAATTAGATTCATGTACACCTCAGTCCTCTTTCCATCTGGATCCGCCTGTGCTCTGTGGAAGCCCATGTGGACCCTACCCTAAGGGGTTGCCTGTTGAAATAGAGCATGATGACAACAGATAAAAGAAAGCAGTACATAATAAAAACAGAACCAAGTGGGGAGGGCAGTAAGCGGTTGACCCACTCCCCCTCACTGGGTCTGTGGTTTGTAGGACGCAGAGCTGTCTGAATAAAAGAAATCCATGAATATTTATGTTACTGTACTACACTGCCCATAGCAATAGTTTAGTGATACGTTCAATACCTGAACAGTGGGCCTGCATTAGCAACTGTATAAGGGAAGAAATGGTGTATTCGAGAACGCGCCATTGCTGGAAACCATCTTTATACAGGTCAGCAGAAAGGAGAAGTGACTGATGTCAGTAACCAGGTCTCGATGGTTACTGTGGACAGTGCATCCACCAACCTTTCTTTCCACCATCTATCATCATGCTGCTGGCTCAACCCACAACAAAAAGGCTGTAAAAAGGAGCCAGACATGGCTAGGTCACTGAGAGAAAAAGCACAAGCCAAAAAAAAAAAAAAACATTGTGTGTGTTTGTGTGTCTGGGTGGTTAAGCATCTGACTTCGGCTCAGGTCATCATCTCACGGTTCACGGATTCGAGCCTTGCGTGAGTTCTGTGCTGACAGCTCAGAGCCTGGGGCCTGCTTCGGATTCTGTGTCTCCCTCTCTTTCTGGCCTCTCCCCGGCTCATGTTCTCTTTCTATCTCTCAAAAATAAATAAATCTTAAAAAAGAAGAATAAGAAAAAGCATGAGCATACAAAGATCTTACAGGTGACCAGGCAACTTTGCTTGAATTTCATAAAGACTTTTGATCTTAATCAGCAGGTATTGTGGTAGGGTCCCCTCTCTAAGGAAAGAAAAGAAAAACTCAAGGCAACCTGGCTATACACACAGGTGACGACATCCCCCAGGACCTTGTAACATGAGACCACTTAATCAGACTGCATGTTTGTGTGTTACCATATATGGGAGACAAAGAAGTAGAAAATATATTTAAAAATATGCCACTGGGCATTTGGGGCTCAGGTTTTTGGGTATGAACCCAACTGAATGGTGCTGGCAGGAATAAAGTTGCTTCCTGGAAAGAAAAGCCTCAGTGTCACGACTCTGTGTGCAAGAATCCTGCAACACTATGTTTGTAGGTTGCCATTGATCACACATTTTACTTACAGCTCTGTCCCACCAACTGCCCATTTGAGGAAAGCTCCTATTTGTCAGACCACAAGTAGAGGATTATAAATATATCCAGGACTATGCCAGCTGGGCACCTAATGGACATGCCCAAGCATGTGGCAGTGGTAAGCTTCTGGAGTGACTTGGAAATACGATATATGAATTAAGAAAACAAATCGGTACTAAACTGAGTAGACACAAATGTATAATTTGTTAAGTAGCCATCAAAATGTAAAGCATGCATATCCCTCAAACCCTAACTTCTAGGAACCTTTTAGTAGAAATATTAGTGTAACTATGCAGATAAAAGTGTCGGTGAATACTTATTGTAATAATACACTCTCTGGCACTGAAACTGTTCACAAGAAACAGAAATTATCATCTGACAACGATACCTTAGAGAAATTCCTGCAACGAATGGGAGATTACTCTTGATAAACTCAAAGCTTCTTCCAGTTAGAAGCTCCCAATTTGTTCAGCTGGAGGAAAAATGGGGAACAGGAGCAGAGAACTCCACAGTCCCAGAACCAGGTACTGTGAGCATGAGAGCAACCAAGTCTGCAGATCCAGGACAGATACACTCAGGAGCAATGGCATGAGCAGCTACTGAAAGTTCAGGAGGAAACAGACCCCCTGACCCTGGTGAGTACTGTCAACATGTCCCCATGTTAATGTGGTCATGACGGGTACTGCAAGCATATCCTTGGCTGGAACTTCCAGCATGTTGGTGAAGCTGCCAGTCTTTCTCCAAAGAGCAACATAAGTGTGATTGCAAAGCTGTAAAACATGCCACAGAAACCATCAAAGGTTCTATAGCAGGACCCCTTATCTCAACCTTGCAGAGCAAAGATTTACATGATTTAATGGAATGGGAACCACAAAGACTCCTAGCCCACTGCTTAAGCCTCTAACAAAGGAAGGAAAAAGAAAAAAGAAAGAACTCCCAGCACAAGACATTCTCTTCACCACAGGAGGCGTGAAAGCCACTGTAGGACAGGTGAGGACAAGACAATCTGAAAATCATCCTCAACCTGCTCCCTAGCTGGCCATGGAACTACTACAGAAGACTTAAAGGAAAAAGGTAGTGCAGCCCAGGGCCAGCAGACACAGCTCCTCTCCTGGCAAAATCACCAGCCATAGACCTACCACAAAAGAGTTTAGGGCATCTCACACACTCAGTAAAAGCCAATCTACAACTAGTTCAGGTTCTTCAAGTAAATGACCTGGCAGGATAGGATCCTTCTTGAGGAAATCTTATTTCGTCTCTACCAGAAATTCATGACTTCCAACACATGATGGAGAAGTATACACTGTGACTAAGACTCTGAGGAGAACAAGATGGAGGCCATCATGAAGACAAGAGAGGTAAAAGGCTGAAGTCCCTGTTAACACAGCATCATAGACCAAGGAGACAGTAACCTTAGGACCCTGTTAAATAGGAAACAATGCAGGAAGCTGTAATAAAGACTAACTTTCAGAGCTGAATACCAACAGAGCCGATCCCAGCTTTTCATGCACAGTTTCGATTTCAGAAACATGAAATGTTCTCTTCTGTTTGAATTTTTATGTCCCCAAGTCTTGTAGTGACTCCACATCAGATTTTGTAATTTCTACTAACTTCTGCTGAGACACTATTTTTCAAGTGCATCCCCCTCCCCACACCTCGACCTCACACCCGTGCCCAAGAGAGACAATATTAGTGATTTACGTTGCCTTTTTTTTCTCTCTGCCTTTAGTTCTCCAAATATGCGATTTTAAAAAGTCACAGATTTCAGGCTAGAAAAAAAGTCACCTCTTTATTTTCATCTTCCTCTTCTTCCTGAAGATACCTGAACACAGATGTGTAGCTCTACTCAGACCAAGCTAGGATAGCACTTAAGTGCCCAAAAAGGATATTCAGGGGAGGATTCAGGGGGGTGGTATTCAGCAGTTTTTTGGGGCAATCAGAGTATTCAAATCTATCATTTATACCTAACAATCCCATCCCTGGATATATAATCAAGAGAAATTCCTATGTTCTAGAAGATGAAAAGAATGTTTATAGCAAAACCATCTGTAATAACAAATTACAATGAACAACCTCAAATTGTATCAAGAGGAGCGTAGATAAATTCGGGTACACACAGTGGGACACTATACAACAATAAAATTGAGTAGCAGAGGGCACCTGCGTAGCTCGGTCAGTTAAGCATCTGACTCTTGGTTTTTGCTCAGGTTATGATCTCACAACTCATGAGTTCAAGGCCCACATTGGGGTCTGCACTGACCCTGCTTAGGATTCTCGATTTCTCTTTCTCTCAACCTCTTTCTTGCTCATGCTCTCTGTCTCTCTCTTTCAAATAAACAAACAAAAAAATCTTTAAAAAAATAAGTAGCAGATACAGGCATAAACATGGAAGAGCCTGACGATGTAAATTTAAAGAAGTGAATCACCAAATACATATAATTTCGATACATTTATAGAACAGTTCAAAAACAAGACTAATAAACTTTTTATTGTATATTTATTGAGACTGTAGAAAAATAAAAGGGAATGAACAATACAATACAAAACTCAGTGGTTATTTCTTTTTTTTCTTTTTTTTTTTAATTTTTTAATGTTTATTTATTTTCAAGAGACACAGAGACAGAGCATGAGCAGGGGAAGGGCAGAGAGAGAGGGAGATACAGAATCTGAAGCAGGCTCCAGGCTCTGATCCGTCAGCACAGAGCCCGATGCGGGGCTCGAACTCACATACAGTGAGATCATGACCTGAGCCGAAGTCGGCCGTTTAACCGACTGAGCCACCCAGGCGCCCCAGTGGTTATTTCTTAAAGTGAAAAGAAAGGCATATAATTATATAGGTATACGCAGGGGTTCAACAGTATTAGGAATTGTTCCATTTTTTTAAGCAAAGTGATAGGTATACAGGAGTCTACGTTTGTCTAATTTCACGTTTTACCATCTCTGACATCAGGACGGTCTTAAGATTGGTGCCAGTCAGGTGGCAGCTAGGATGTACTTGTCATTGCCTTAGAAATACTCTAGGTATTTCCTTTGCTTATGTTTTCATCTCGTGTTTTCACAAGAGGCGATATGTATTAATAAATGTGCTTGAAATGTTGTAATAAAATTAAAAGCCTACGTGACAAAAATGACTATTAAAAGCCAAAATAATAAAAACTTGTTGTAGGGTTTAATACATACATAGAGATAAAATATAGGACAACAAGAGTACAGACAATGGGACAAGTAAAAAAAAGTCCACCACTCTATGGCTTTTACATTCTACTTGAAGCAGTATCAGGCTAATTCAAAGTAGATGGAAATAAGTTAAGAAATAACAATATAAATCCAGAAACCACCATGAAACTCACACACACGAATTGGCGACCGAAGAGATACAAGGCTCAGCACATCAATTTTGATGGACTCTGAATAAGCAAAGTTGACTCTGCGCAGTGGCTGTGTGTGTGCATCCATGAGAGCTCAAACATGCGACAAAGTTCAAGTAAATCTCACATATTTATTCAGCTTGAATACGAAAGTTTCTTGTGACGATCAGGTTCGTGAGCTGCCATGCATTGGTATGGTACTGAGACCGGTGATGTTTCCAGGTGCTGCGCTGTTTAGAGTAATTAACATTTCTTATTTTAAATCTCAACTGAAAGTGAGGCACAGAATCTATGGTGAGCGCTTGCCTGAGTTACTGCCTGATAACACACTGGATGCTAAAGTGGAAAACCTGCTACCGTTTTCTTTAGCTGCAGCTTTGTGTCAAATATTTTCCTAAGTAAGATGATGAAAGCTGGTCAGATTCCGTGGGGAAAAAGGCTTCGAATTTGGTGCCTAATCTGAATAAAAATCTTCTACTTACATTTGTGTGCAATTATGGCAAGTTAGTCTCTATCTATTCTAGCTCATGAATATAGGAAAATAGATCCATGTCAGAGAGAAAGGTCAGTCTACACCACGACCATCTCCTTGGCCAAGCTCCAGTCTCCCAATAGGGAGTAGAAAAGAATTAATTCTTTGTTTGTCACAGAGGTATACCCTTCTCCCTCAGAGAGAGGAAAGAAGTAAATCCACCAAAGCCCAAGTTTTCCCATTATTTTGAGTTATTGAAAAAAAAAAATAGAATATAGCATTTCTGGGTCATGACCACCTATAAAAGAGTCAACATTTTCTGCTTAGATTCTTCTGAGAAAAAATATTAACAGTATTTGAGTATTTGATATAGGCTTTATCTAGAGAAAATATTCTTCCTGGATTCTAATTTTTAAGAGATTACTTCCAAATCTAACCCATCCTGCGGCATAATCTCCCATTAATCCAACCCCACCCTCAATGATATTTAGAAAAAAAAAAAAAAACTACTGTCTCAAATAGAGACTAACTTCAATCTCTCTTACTAAGAGGCACACTCTTCTCAATTTTCAAGGAATCCACGAAAGTATTTTTAATTTTGTTCACTCTATTCTTTGAGTTGTCGAAAAAGAGCAATCATGAAGATATTCTGAGGACAAGAAAATTGTAGGTTTAAAGCACCTACAGTCACATTTACTATTAAAACTGACTAATTATATATAGCCTCCACATAGTCTTCTAGCGTATTCCTATTTTAATAGCAATTTTCTTGTTCTTAGTAATTGTCTAGGTCTGTTCTCTCCCTCCAAATGTATTCACCTAGGTATTGATGACGAATGTGCAGACAGGCAGCCAGAAGTGGAGAATGTGACTATGAGGTATAGGTTTACACTGTGCTTATGTCTCCTAGGTCGAGCCACGCCAAACCGCCAAACTTGGTGTAGACAGATCAGATTCAAAAGGATGTCAGAACAAAGCAATGACATCGATGCAGAGAATATTTTCCCTCCAAATGGCTCATGAGACAATGTTCAAAAAAAATCTAAAGTTGCTATTTCAGGAGAGACTGAGAAAAGAATTGTAGGGTTTTTTCTAACACCAGAATCTTAGTCATTAATATACATATACAAAATATTTCTAAGGAAGCAAGGCCTGAGTTTGAATTTCAGAATCTCCAGCTGTAGAACTATGGGAAAATTTAATCTCTCTTTGCCTGTTTCCCCATCTGTAAAATGGGAATAATTTTATCAGCTTTACATAGTTGGGATTCAATGAGTAATTGTGAATAAAATATCTAGTACCATGTCTGGCACAGGGTAGGTACTCATGGAGGTTAGCATTTATTATAATTATCAAGCTCACCCCACTGATGTAATAATACATGCAGAATGTCACGGCATGAGGGTTCTCTGAGCCTAAAGACAGTCCCGACCTTTGAGTGACTGTACAATCACAGACCAGTCTCTGGATACATGTAAAACATATAATGAAAAAAATTATCATTGCATAACAGATTTACCCATTATGAGGACTGACCGTCATAAAGATGATCACATTGGAGTGCTTAGATTAACAATAAATACAGATATGACCTTTTGATTGAAATAAGACATCCTCGCAAGGTTTTCAGGAAAAGAGAAATTGTGTCTTTTTAAAATTTCCACCATGAATTTGTAAAAAAGCATGTCATTTTTTAAAAATATGTAACTCGAGGGGCGCCTGGGTGGCTCAGTCGGTTAAGCATCCGACTTCGGCTCAGGTCATGATCTTGCGGTTTGTGAGTTCGAGCCCCGCGTCAGTCTCTGTGCTGATGTCTCAGAGCCTGGAGCCTGTTTCAGATTCTGTATGTCCCTCTCTCTCTCTGCCCCTCCCCTGCTCACGCTATGTCTCTATGTCTCTCAAAAATAAATAAATGTTAAAAAAAAATTTAAAAAATTATGTAACGCGAAAAGAACAACATTTCGGAAAATCTGAAAGATCTGGGGGTGTGACTATAGGACTAATTTTTAAAGAACATTTTATCAGTCCACTCATCAAATTGTGCATGGAATTAAAGTCTGTAACCCTTAAGAGATTTTAAAATGCTTTTAATAAAAGGGGAAGGAAACTTAGTTTATTTCACAAACATACCGTTTTGCAGTTAACTCAAGCAGTGTGATTTTTTTCAAATTATGTCAAAGAAGACATAAAAATGAGCTTTGTACAGTCTTTTCACACACGCACACACAAATATGAACACCGTATGCTATTTATGTCATCACTTTGGGAAAGCTGACATACGCCTTCGTACTCCACTCTTCCATAATGCCTCCTGGGAAGATGCTACTTGATGAAAAATTAAGCTGAATCACTTTCCTTTTTCAGAGTACAGAGATGAGAGTGACAATAACCCACCGCACATCCCTGGCTTGCATAATTTGCTCTTAAACTGTCACTTTAATTATTCTTGAATTGCAAACTTGCCTCCAGGCAAATTTCACCGAGATTTTTAATAATCCATTTTATAAAATATTATTATGGACACCAGAAAAATACTGATACTAAAAAGATTAGCATAAATTTTTAAAAATACATGAAGCATGTTTATTTAAAGACAGGTAAACTTTTGAAAATAGAGCTTGGCATATTACTGTGTACACTACACGCTCAAAACTTGGACACACGTGACTCTCCCAGTTTTGTCCTGACTTTTTGTCCTGGGAAGGGAAGTGAGGCTACTGCTAGAGAATTTGAGGATACAGTGAATCATGAGTGATTGTCCCATGACCTGGAATCATGTACAAATAAATAAGTTAGATCTAGACTCGGAGAGACATCCTTGAGAGGAAATCAAAACAAAAGCTCCAATTGCAATAGTTTACAATTTTTACATTCTGTCTCTACCAGCAAACTATCATAGCTATTTATAAAATCTCTAGTATAGACCACAAATGAATTAACTGCTTTAAAATATTTTTTGTAGGTATGCCTGGTGGCTCCGTCGGTTAAGTATCTAACTATGGCTTAGGTCATGATCTCACAGATCCTAAGTTCGAACCCTGAGTCAGCTGCTGACAGCTCAGATCCTGGAACCTGCTTCGGATTCTGTGTCTCCCTCTTTCTTTCTCTTCCTCCCCTGCTTGCATTCTGTCTCTCTCTCCCTCTCAAAAATAAATAAACATTGGGGGCTCCTGGATGGCTCAGTCAGTTAAGCGGCCGACTTCAGCTCAGGTCATGATCTCACAGTCTGAGTTCGAGCCCCGCGTCGGGCTCTGTGCTGACAGCCTGGAGCCTGCTTCAGATTCTGTATCTCCCTCTCTCTCTCTGCCCTTTCCTTGCTCACTCTCTGTCTCTATGTCTCTCAAAAATATAATAAAAACACTAAAAAAATAAATAAGTAAACAAACAAACATTAAAAAATGGGAAAAAATTTGTATTTAATGTTCATAGCAATGATACAAAACAGCATTTGTGTTTGCATTTTATAGTTTGGAGAGATTAGGTAATGCTCCAGGCCATTCAACTTCATTGTTGCTAATATTTGAAACCTGTGCCTATCTTCCAAGCCTATGCTTTCTTCATACCATGTAGGAAAGACTGCAATGATCTTTTTTTCTTCTGGGAAGAGAAAGGGAGAGAGGAAAGAAAGAAATATTCACCAGGCATTTTTATATGATCAATACGCACACACTGGTATCATATTTACCAGGGATATTTTATATTATACTGGTTCAATGACAATAATATGCAGGGCTCCTGGGTGGCTCATCAGTTAAGTTGTCAACTCTCGAGTCTGCTCAGGGCATGATCTCACAGTTCGTGGGATCAAGTTGTGCCATCAGGCTCTGTGTGGACAGCTTGGAGCCAGCATAAGACTTTCTCTCTCCCTCTATCTCTGCCCCTCCCCTGCTTGTACTAACTCTCTCTCTCTCTTTCTCTCAAAATAAATAAATAAATATATAAAAAAAGAAAATAATATGCATGGTAGCACTGAAGATTGGCTGGTAAACATTGGAATAGGCTTTCTAGTTCTCCAGGCTTTATCTATCTAATCCAGATCTTCAGCTTGATATTCTTCTTAAAACCACCTGAATCCCAAATTAGCTCTTCTTCCTGGCCACAGAAAATCTGTGAAGTAGTCTTCCCTCCCCTAATACTCTGTAGTTCTGGCTGTATCTCAGTGTGTGCATTGCAACCTCTTTTCAATGGTCAAAGTTTAAATCTCTTAGTCTAAATAATAATAAGTTGTTTATGACTGGGTGAAGATAGTGTTGTAAGTAAAAGTTAAAATGTCTAAATTACTGTATAATAGAACACAAAGAATGTCTTTTAGGCCTTTGGAAGGAATAATTCTAGTACATTTTGATAGACATTATAGTCTGAGTCACTGAGTAACTATTTTATCTCCTTTCTCCCTCATCTCTCCATACCATAGATGCTAGAATAACCAAAGACAAATAAGCAACAAACACAGAATTTATCTAGGTTTTCTGTAATGAAGTGCAGCCCATGACTCAGTTCTGGCCAGTGAGATTAAAGCAAAAATCTTCCAGTTCCTGTTTTTTTTCTTTCTTAATGCCGTGTTCTTCTTATTTGAACTTACTGTGATGTCTGGAGTTATAGTAGTCAAGTTGAGACCATTAGGTAGTGAATATGAGGAAAAGGACAAGATTAGGGTGAAGGTGTTGTCTATGACATTGCTGAGTTTCTAAAGAATGTGAGCAACCACATACATTCATATTTCTTGTGTGTAGCAAAATGTACTTAGATTTTCTCGACTTGACAAAGAAAGCTTTACTAATTTTATACTTAAAAAGGTCATTCAGGGGTGCCTGGGTGGCTCAGTTGGTTAAATGTCCAACTTCAGCTCAGGTCATGATCTCACATTTCATGCATTTGAGCCCCATGTTGGGCTCTGTGCTGACAGCTCAGAGCCTGGAGCCTGCTTCAGATTCTTTGTCTCCCTCTCTCTCTGCCCTCCCCCATTCATGCTCTGTCTGTCTCTATCTCAAAAAAAAAAAACCCATTAAATTTTTTAATAATAAATTATAAAGAAAGGTCATCAACAAAAGAACAAAAATAAACTAACACCCTGTGGCTAAAAAGACAAATGTCTTTAGCGTGTATTGAGTGTGTCCAAAGATCTAATTTCCCAGATGAACAGATTTAAGTATGAAGAAGCTCTTTCTATGCAAAAGAGATATGTCATTTATTGTTTCTAGTACTTTGGTAAGATGCCTACTGCCAACGTGTCTGTCTCTCAGGTTCTGAGTTCTTCCTCACCCAACCTCCCTATTCGTGTTTTAACCTCCAGACTATCTTATCCATGGGATGGATATTTTCTAAATGGGAAATGAGAGCACCCTCCCCCTAAAAGAAAGATTCCCTGACTAGAGATAAATATGCATCCTGACCAATACATCAGAGAATCAGCCAGGGGTAACTAACACCAATAGCTTTCTATGACAATGCAAAATCTCAGTGGCCTCGAACAATAAAGGTTTATTTCTTGCTCATTTCAGAGTTAGTAAAAATCGGCAGCTCTCCTGGGTGACTTCTCTGTAAGTAGTCACTGAAGGATCCCTTTACCAGTCACCTTGTGGCTCTATCTGAACCAAGAGCCTCTCTAGATTCATTCTCTGGCTCTCCTCCATTTGCCTAGCCAATATGTCAGTCCAGTATGGAAGGGGGCATGTAAAATTTTCTGAGCCAGTCCTAAGAATAACAAAGATCACTGACCCCCAAATAATACTGATCAGAAACCAGGTATATGAGACCATTCCCAGACAAGGGAGTCTGGGCATATAGTCACCCTGTGTGCTCATAGAGGAGAGAAAGATTCCTAAGCATATAACTGCCTCTGCCACCACCTATCTCATGTGATTTAAACTAGGGTTATTCTACTCATGGAAATTCTTTTTTTTTTTTAATGAATTAATAAAGTCTAGTTTCAGACTATGCAGGAATGTGTACCAGACTTGTCATATGGAGAGTCAATTGAGAAACCCTTCCTGTAGCCATTCAGTAATGGATCAAAACCAAGACTCTATGAGGATCTGAAACTGCAGCCTTCATCTTCTTATGCCAAAATTCATGCTCGTCAAATACATATTGTCTTAAATTTTTTTCATTCTATTTTCAGGAAAATATAGGGAAAATGAAAGGTTATCAAAACATCTCTTTGACAACCTGTTGCAAGTTAAACCTGACACAGGAGAAACGAGGGGTGATTTTACCTTGATGGCAGATGAAAAATGACCTATCTTTTAACACCCATAACAAATGGCTCACATATACACACAAACACAAACAAAAGATAATAGGTTGCCTAAAAAATAATAGCAACCATTATAAGCTGAGCACAATTTATGTAGTAAAACTTGTGCTAAGTTGTCTATTTATATTACAATCAATCTCCTTACAACTCTGGTAAGTGTTTCTCTTTATCCTCCTTTTATATAAAAGGAAGCTAAAAGGCAAAAGGCAAAAAAAAAAAAAACCATAATAAGTCATCTATACATTTTGGTTGAATGACCAAATGTTCAAAGCCCCAAAGTGGGCTCAAACTTGTCTCAGAGCAACAATTACATTTATATTTTTAAAATATTTATTTATTTATTTATTTTGAGGGGGGTGGAGAGAGAAAAGGAGAGAGAGAGAGAGAGAGAATCTTAACAAGGGGCTCCATCTCACTATCACGAGATCACAACCTGGGCCGATATCAAGAGTCAAATCCTTAACTGACTGAGCCACTCAGATGCTCCTATATCTATGTTTTAATTTATCAACTACATGGAATAGAAATGAAGTTGGGAAAATATTCTGGTTGTCGAATTCATCAGTAAACTCATAAAACAACTGTTCATTTCTTGCTTTTAAGTTTCCTTAAAAAAAAAAGAGTGATAATTGAAAGAGTTGGTATTTATTGAGCTCCTAGAATGTACCTGGGACAATGTTAAGCACAAGATATGCATTGAAAAGTATATTGGTTAGCTATTACAGCATACATACAGCATACATTATTACAATACATAATATTGTATAATAAACAGCACCTTAAAGTGCTGAAAAGTATGATGACTTTATGTTGCAACCCACTGTCCAAACCCACCACCAGTGAGTCGCAACATAAAGTCAGAAGGCGAAAGCACAGGGAGGGCCCTGCAAAATTGCAAAAATGTAATGAAGTTTACTAGATAAAGTAATCCTAATAACAACCCTTTTAAGCGGAGACGTAGAAAAAAATGAATAACTTATATAAAGTCACAAGGTTAGAAGGTACCAGAGTCATATTTCAAACTCAGGTTTTGTCTAACTCCGGGCTACACTTCAAACTACTATACTGTCAAACTGATAGTGTTCTCAAGTCAAGGATATGTACCAGCTCATATTTAACCTCAGGCCACTGGCCACAAACTTGTCATACTCTATCATTTATGATACCCAGTTGGGAGCCATCTTGGCTCACAGGTTGAGACGTCTCCCTGTGTGGATAAGGCGGAAGTTGCAAAGTCTCCTGCTGACTAAAATGGCATCCCAATTTTATCTCCTTCTATTATTCAGGCCTGGATTTCTTGAACTGCTCTGGTTGGCCTCAAGGGATATAATGCTCTTTGGTTTTATGGCATATCAAAAAGGGGACCTGGAGTGTGATGCCTTGATGGATAATATCTGAAGGAGAGTAACCTGGCCAGAAGTAACCTCAAAGTTGCCTCTTGGGGATAGGTTACACAAATTGATCATACAGAATAGCAGTTATGAGTTGGCTAAAAATTAGTAGACATTAGGCCCCAAGACTCCTTGAACCAAACTAGATTTCTCCGCAGGTATTGCATTGTGTTAAACATCCCCTGAGCCCCACCATAAAACCCCAAAGCACATCCCTGTAAAGCTTCTCTCAGTATTTGCTTAACAGACTGATAGGAGAGGTTATAAAGAGACTTAGGACCCTCTCCGGAGGTTAGCTTCGCCCAAATGTTAAAAGCACTGTTTATAGATAAGGCACAAATAGAAGCCAAACAAAAGTAGCTACACATATTGAGCACCTTCCTGAGGTTAACATTTCACGAATCCTTTTGCAATTCCCATCCACACGCTCCCTTATAATAAAAAGGCAATAACAAAATACTTTTACAGAAACTACCGTTTGTACAAAGAATAGATAGACATGAGCCCTTACGATATAGGCTCACTCACTCGCATAGGAGAAGAACTTAGAATAGCATCAGAAATTATGTCTCTACCAAGTGAATAATACCTTCTCCAATATGGTTAAAGATTCTGGATAGAATGACTCTTACTCTATCTATAGATGGTTAACATAGGTCTTAAGGCAACAATGTGTGTGTCCTCTGTTTACTGAGGGCTACAGCAACAACTCTGCTCTCTTCTTAAAAACATCTTGTTATTTCCTCTGCTCTGCCTCAAAAACAATGCATGATTTTGAAACAAGGTCATAAAAATGGTTACTGCCTAATCTAAGATAAAACTGTCTCCTTCTAAGTCTGGGGGATTCACAAATATGCCAACCTAAGAAAAATTGTAATTGATGGCTTGTCACGGATGTATTGTCACTCACTGCCTTTAAATAAAGAAACTAAGATCAGCAAAGCAGGGATGCCTGCCTGGCTGTAGAAGCCATGGTGCTCTCTCGAGTCATTGAGTGCCAACACTGTTCATTCTTCAGAAATCCCTGGACATGCCAGAGCTGGACTCTGGCAATACCTATATTGCAATTAGTTTAAGAACTAGTTTTCTGACTAATCAGATATGCCCATAAAAACAGAAGTGTGTCAAATATCTGATGTGCTATTATAACTCTCTGAAATCATTCATTTCAATTCAACTGGATTTTTTTAGTTTCCATGAACAGAATGGTAGTTTGTGGCATTTAACTTGACAAAAGAGTTAAATGCAAGCATTTTTATACTTCCTTTTATACAAGAGTATAAATAATTGTATAGATTTTAGAGACTTTTCATAGATTATAAAAATTTAGAATTTTGTTAATTTGCACACAATCCTAATGAGTGCTTCATTTATCTATTTTGATAAGATGTGTTCTCATATAAAACAATTTGGAAAGGGTCACTGTTAAGAGAAAGTTACCATAATGAGAAAGCATATATCATTCACATATAGGTTGAATTATTCTCTGTAGGAGATAAAGCCACCTTGCTTTCTCTGAGATGAATTTTTTTAATAAAAATAAATGTAAATGTCTGTTTCCTAATTCAATTAATGAAAATGTTGTAGATATTTTTGTTTCTTGGATTGTAGAAAACTTCAAAGGCCTTTAGTAGCCAGCATGTGAAGCAATAAAATCACATCCAGCAGCATTTAGAGTCATCACATATCACCTTTATCAAGACTTTGAACTTTCTTCAAAGAAAAGAGGTTCTTATTTTTTACTGATTTTAAAAAACGTAGTTCTGTTTGATAAGTTTCTGTTCAAGTTCAAATATTCCATAGAATAATTATGCCAGATATCTATAAAGGAAGATTTTGGAGTCTTAATGAGAAGACTATTACTTAGGGTTACAAAGTACTACTATATTTATTCTAATAATTATTATTAGAATAATTATGATTGCATCCCAGTACTACTATGCTTTCAAATCTTTGAGATTTAAATTTGAGAGAAGATAATACATCTCCTATTCTAAGGCGTAACAATCTAGCAGGACCTAATCTAGGATGACTTGAAAGGGAAAGGTGGCAAGATGTAACTGGAATGGAGACAAGAGAATTCATGGGTATCCAAATCAAGACCCCAGAGAGGCTAGTGGTAACAAAATTCAAGAAGAAACCTGAAAATAGCCGAACAGAGAAGAAAGAGATTAAATCTGAAGCAATACAATTTAAAATCGGGATCTGAGACATCCCATTTTCTTTATATTCTAGAAAGCAGGAAGTCCTATGTTGGAAATATAATCTGCATCTATGCAATGAATGTAGGAATAAAATTTTCAGGTAATTCAGCATATGTCAGGAATTTCTCTGAAAGATAAGATAGCCAGGCTTGAGAGAAGCAAGTTTAGGTATACTATTTTCCAACTTGAACGTGAAGGAATTTTTTTGAACAAATAATATACTGAGAGAGAGAAGGCATGGCTTTGAAATATCACAAATTTGGGATGGAAAGGTAGAGAAAACATTATGGTAGAGTTTAAAATATAAAGCTTTACAGCAGGCAAAGATTAGATTTTTTCCTAATATAATGATGGTATAATTTATAACACAAATGCTAGTTTTCAAAATGTTTTTGATGATGTACTCTATTAACAAAAACTTACTAGCATTCCCAAATGTTTAAATACATAGATGCATACATATATGCACACAATTCATTATATGTGTTCAACACATACACATATATATGCACACACATATATTTCTATAATAAGAGCGAGTTCATATTTCAAAATATACTCCAAAGTAGAAACTGACAAATGATAGAATATAAACAGAAACATATTTGCTAATATTTTCTATTCATATCTTAATGGGTACATTTTTATATGCTGGGTGGTATACACATTCCACAAGAGTGTCCAGATAGAAACAAATCTGACTTTTTTTTTTTTCAAGAGTGTCCAGATAGAAACAAATCTTTTTTTTTTTCACCCTAGGGTGAGGCTTGAACTCACAACCCTGAGATCAAGACTTGGGCTAAGATTAAGAGTCAGACGCTTAAGTGACTGAGCCACACAAGTGCCCCAATAAATGTAACTTTTATGAATATACTTTTAAAGTACTGAGCGAAAGTGTGTACGATCAAATTATATGAGAAAGAATAAATTTGTTCTGTTTCCAACATGTGTCTTTTTGTTTTAATAAACTGAGGTCACAAAGCAGCATATGGTCATAGACCAAAGAAAGCTGTTTATTTTAATTGAATACCCAGTGAAGAAAATATGCCACCAATTGCCACTTGTGGCCCTTGAAAATATGGTGTTTAATTTCTCTTTTCAAAGAATTATGATTTTATTTTATTTGAAATATGATATAGATCATTATAAAAGACTAAGCCATGCATGGAAGTACAGCAAAGAAATTAAAAATTAATCTCCAAATTGTACCACCCAGGGAAAAAAAAAAACATTATTAATGTCTGATAATGTGTTTCTAGGCATTAATGGAAATAGAAAGATCAATGATGTCATTCATCAGCTGTGGCAGGAAGGGGTAAGGTATGAGAGTGCCTCACTCTGGACACAGACAATAAGGGAGTACATCGATTGTAGAGAATTGGGAAACATCGATAAAATTAAATAAAGTTACTGTGCTTTTTATTGTTACCCTGTACCAGCAATTCTAAACATTATCAGTGATAAAATACAGACCCTTAGCACCATTCCACCTCAGTACACTGATGAAATTAATTATGATATATAACTGTAACTATACCGAGGATAGAGGTAAGATAGTCATAAAATGGAATTTTATAATAAAATTAATATATCTGTATTTTAACTTATCAATAAAAACAAACTCACACAAAATTAAAGAAAGTTGAAGTATAGGAAAATACAGCTTTCCTACAGCAATACTACATTTAAAATTTAATTCTAACATTAAGAAAGGATATATTGGGGCACCTGGGTGGCTCAGTTGGTTGAGCATCCAACTTCAGCTCAGGTCATGATCTCACACCTTGTGAGTTTGAGCCCCACGTCAGGCTCTGTGCTGACAGCTCGGAGCCTGAAGCCTGCTTTAGATTCTGTCTCCCTCTCTCTCTGCTCCTCCCCTGCTCACACACACACTCCCTCTCTCTCAAAAATAAACAAACATTAAAAGAAATTAAAAAAAAAGAGACAGACTATGTCAAACACTAAGATATAAGAATCATTACTTTAATCATAGGTTCAATCATAGACAATAATTATTGATTCTCTACTCTGAAAGATGAGAAAATTCCTCCCAAATTCTACTGTCTTTTATATTATTTACACAGTGTCAGACTTAGTACAATTATACTCTATTTCATAACTGTAATTTTCAGTTATTTTTTTTCTTGGTTCCATATTTAAATAAATTCATATGTCTAGTCCTACCAGTTTGTTTACTCCATCCCTCAATTCTTTAGTTTTTCCTTCGGTTGGTTGGATTTCATCATCTTGTCCCCTACTGTCCTGTACCAGTAATGAGATCCTGTACGCTCTACTTCCTAGCTTTGCACATTTGAAAATCCTTATTTGCTATATATACATGAATATACATAATTTTCAAGTTTTTGTAGATTTGGTTTTATAAGTTCAGTAATTTAATCAGATTATTTCTTAGACATAGGGAATCGACTTAATTTGCGGCATCAAATATCTATTTAATAAGTCTGTCTTTACTGTATCACTGAAAGCATCAATACTATTTTTTAAACATATTTATTTATTTTGAGAGAGAGACTGCAAGTGGGGAAAGGCAGAGAGAGAGAGAGAGAGAGAGAGAGAGAGAGAGAGAATCTTAGCCAGGCTCTGTGTTGTCAGCCTACAACCCAACATGGGTACAAAGCCACCAACTGTGAGATCATGACCTGAATTGAGATCAAGAGTCAATGATTAACTTACTGAGCCACCCAGATGCCCCACAATACTAGGTACCTTTAATTGAATAATCTTTTTTATTTATTCTGTTCTCTTCTTTAGGAACATCACTTATTATAGGTATCTATTTTACGCCTTTATTTCCTATCTTCTCTAAAGAGATTTTGAGGGTATCTTTGGTCTTTTTCATTTTATTTTGTATAATCTCCTCTAGCTGCCTATCATATCCCTGACTATGCTTCTAGTCATATTTGGCTTTTTGTTGCTCTAATGTTACTTTCATGTATATAATGCTTTAAATTTACCGTAGTTTTTTTTTTTTTTCTATAGTCCTCTAATCTGTCCTTTGAATAGTTACATATATTCTTTGTTGTTGTCAGTGGTGGTAGTGTGTGTGTATGTGTGTGAACGTGTGTGTGTGTGTGTGTGTTACCTTAGGTTTTAATCTCACCTCCATTTTCAAGATTTGGGGTGGCGCTGTGACTTAAATTAAAGGTTTCCTGAATTGTGAACTGATGGCAATTCTTGTTTGCTACCCTTCTTCACTCACCTCTGTTTCTTTGATATTATTTGGCTAGAAGATGTGAAATATCTTTTTGGTGTAATATCTCCTTTAGTTTCATCTCCTCTGTTTGCTATATTGACTTGGGTCTCTACAACTGCAAGTCTGAAAGAAAGTTCTAGGAAAAGGGAGATAAGGGGCTAGACCATCAGAAAGAAGCCTGGCTAAAGTTTAGTCAAGCTGAGAGGAATGTTATTTCCATCTTGGTCAATGATTAGAGGGCTAGGTACTGGAGACACTTTGTAAGACAGATGTGGTCCCCTGAAGATGGAGTCCGAAGTTGGGAGTGAGATGTATCTTTGTAGTCAAGAGGGTCTGCTCAAAAAGGTGGAACTGTGAGAGGGAAGGAATGAGAGAGGGAGGGGGTGAGCAGAGACAAGAAGAGAAAGGGAGACAAATTAGTCACAAAAAGTGGTGAAGCTTAGGCTGGAGACCTACTTGGATGGAGAATGTATATTAATTACTTGATAATCTTCGCAGTTATGACAAACTCCAATGACCAGGGCCAGCTAGAAAAATAAATGAGTGCAGGTAGCCAGGTGCAATATACTGGGGAGTATTGACAAGTATGGTAAAGTTGACAGTATTTGACCAGATTGTGACAAATGCAGAGTCTCAGGTCCTACCCAGAGCTCTTCAATCACAAGCTGCATTTTTAACAAGATCTCAAAACTATACATGGACACATTACATGGACACATGGACACATTGAGAAGCATGGCGTAAATCATTCCTTCCCAAATAAAAGTATTTTTCATACCATTTACTTACATTGGTTTTGATTACCTCACTTAGAGAGCAGCACTTCAAGGGGAGGTTTTTGGTTGTTTTTATTTTTGTTGTTGTTTTTTTTTTGTTTGTTTTTTTGTCTTTTGTTTTGTTTTTGCTAACTCTCTAAATTTCTGCTTTCACAACAGATTTTCTGAGTGAATGAAAGCATTGCCCTATGTGTGACCTATGTAAAATTATTCTTGCAGGTTGGCCCTCATGTCACTCAGGATTAATCACATGTATTTACTTATGAAGGTGAGAATTTCAAATATAACCCTGAATCACATTCTGGAATACATTTCGGTATGAAGCAGAAAGAGACAAACATATAACCATTACATATCCTTTAAAACAAGGGGAGGAAACAGCAACAGAAAATATATTAATGCAATTTTATGGCAGAGAATTTTAAAACAAGCACCATGGAATGTAAAGTTATAGTCCTCATAGGAATCATAACTGGGCTGTAAGACAAATATATATTAAGGCATAAACATAAGTCTATATAGTAATAGAAAATACTACAACCATATGTGCCAAGAGACTAAATTATAATTGATGTGGGAACCACAGATTTGGGATTTCATACTCCTTAGAATTTAAATTTTCTGAAACGCTAAAGTAATATGAATGTATCCAGGTATCACAGGGTGTGTATGATAAAAATATGAGGAGGTCATATCAGCAACAAACGGTTCATAATAATTTTATCTATATCATTTAGACAATTTAATTAAAGAAATAATCAATTACAAACTTCTTAAAACAAGGGTGCTAAGTTTTATACAATGTATAAAAAATCAATCAGTGTTTTAAACACGGAATTATTGGGAATCTAAGTAACAGTGGCATACAAACTCATTAATTTTGACTCATTAATTTGGAATTTACGGTAATATAGATGAGAACTCACAGAAGCACAGCCTGTTGGCTGGGGAAGAAGTCTTAGAAAACCTCAAGGCTAGGTGCTTGGATGTCTCCATCAGTTAAAAGTCTTACTCTTGATTTCAGCTCAGATCATGAGCTCACAGTTTATGAGTTTGAGCCCTTTGTTCGGCTCTGCGCTGACAGTACAGAGCCTGCTTGGAATTCTCTCTCTCTCTCCACCTCTCTCTGCCCCTCCCCTGCTCACACAGGCCTCTTTCTCTCCCCCCATCCTCAAAATAAATAAATAAACTTTAATAAATAAAAAAAAGAAAGCATCAAGGCTGGAGGTTTGCTGACTATAGTATTTTGTGTGTGTATGTACATTTTATGGCCTAATGGTTCCTTTTGACTAAACTTTAGAAAGCTTTCTTTCTTAGTATAGGCCCCAGATCTCCCGTTTCAAAGATCTTTTTCCTTAGAAAACTTGCAATTGTAAATTCTTTCTTTGTCCCTTAGGTATGTAAATCTTCTACATCCTGGTAATGTTTTACTCAAGGAACAAGGAGCTATCCCTGTGAAATATCATCATAAAGATACAATACTTATCTCATTGTCTCTGTGGGATGATAGGAGCCTAACATCAATAAACTGTAGTAAGTGCCAATTAACAAACACAGATGGCCTAATCACACTGACTAACCCCCCATACAGAGGGCTAATGTCCTCTGGTACTTTGCCACTACCTTGCCCCATATGTAAAAACTCTCTCACCTTTTTTTCCAGAAAAGTCGACTTCAGTATCTAGCCCCTATTACAATAGTCTTGGCCCCTACTGAAACAGTCAATAATGAAGTCTTTCCTGCCTGTTTAATTCAGTGTGTGTGACAAAGGTGTGTGTCTATGTGTTTGTGGAGAGAGAGAAAGAGAGAGACAGACAATGAGAGAGGGCCTCCTAGGGGACCTAAGTCAAGACTTGCCTAGCCATGCTCCTTAGAATACTGTCTTTAATCTGTCTTATGTGTTGAAATTTTTCATAAAATTATATTTAGACAAATGTCATTATAGTTTTAAAAATACTTTAAGACAATTAAAATTTCATTTGTCCAGTAAGATAATAGAAATCTTAAGAGGGTAAGAGATTCACCAGAAAACCCAAGACCCCAGGGTACATAGTAGCTCTGGAGCCCTGGGATACTCCTCCGGTGTTCTCTAGATGCTACGCTTGTATCATCAAAGAAGACAATGTACACTAGACAATGTAAGGAAAACATGATGGCATGGTTAACCTACTTTAAAGGACAAACCATCTTCAAGAGCCTTAGGAACACTCATTTGCATGCAACCAATTCACATGCAAATTAGGAATAATCTTTATTCAGGGCCTCTGTTTGGGAACATTTATTAGCCATTAGTTGTGTTACTTTATTTACTTGAATGCATATTTTGCTAAATGCTGCATAACCATGTAGAGGATTATAAATCTAACATTGAGAAATGTACAACAAAGATATAAATAAAAGCCAGGATCACCAGCACCAAGAGTGACTTTATCTAGTTGACTTATATTAACATGAATAATTCCTCCGTATTTTCAGTCAGAAGGTGACTTAGGACAGATCATCACACGGTTATGAATTTAGCAGAGATGCTTAGCCTTGCAGAGTCTCACTTCCTCATTTGTAAAATGGAAGGTAAAAATCCCCAACTTTGTACTGCTTTTATGAAGATGAGGAAAATATATTTAAAGTGCTGAGACAGTACTGTATAAGCCCCTGGTAGTCTCAGTCTCCGACATGGTGGTGTTACTATCCCACATCAAAAAAAGGATCATCATCACTGCTCCTTTGCATTTTCTTCAGCTTTTATAACGGATCCCTGAGAAAGTCTGCCCAAGTGCTAACAATGACTTCGACACTAGAGCTGCAAGCCTGGGTCCCTAATTCAGGGTTGAGTTTAATTAAATAAAAAAATTCTAATTAGTACAGATTTTTTTCAGAGGTTCTTAATAGTACTAATGTGAGGCAAATGGCAATGGCCAATTAATTGGTTTTGTCATTCTAATCAATACAGCTATGGCCTATACTTCTCGATCCTTTTTTAGTATTGTCTCTTTATTAGACTCTCAAGTATTTTACAGGAAAGGAAACACAAATAACAATGAAAAATTGTAGTGTTTGTAAGGGACAGAAGCATCAAGTAAAATAATGTTACCACTGTGTTCTCATATAAAAGATCATTTCCTTCTCTAATTCTTCAGTGTCTCTGGAAGTCAAGTCAAATTAATGAATTAGGGAAGAGAGGAAATGGTCAGTTTTGGGTAATATTTTTGTCAAAAGTTGACCTGGAAGGCCTTATGAAAATAGGATGACCTGGATTACCTTCATATTTATTCTGTTTAAACATTCGTTTTCCTTAGGAATGGGAGGGGGTCTAAATTAATCAGGAAGAAATTCTGTCATGCTGAAGGAGACAAGTTCAATACCAAGGATTTATCTACTTAGACAAATGAAATCAGAGTCAGTAGATCCATCTGAAATGTTCTGATGCCTCTGCAGAAATACAAAAAGTTTCAGACAAATGCAATTTTCCTTCAGTCAAATTTGGTGCAGTTGTCTAGAGGCTGATCATCAAGGGTAGAGTTTAACAGATCGGTTCCATGGATTTCATAAGACTGAAGAATAGGATTATCAGATAAAATACTGGTTTCTCAGTTAAGACTGAGTTTTAGATAAAAAACAAGTAATTTTCAATATATCTCAAATGTTGCATATACATAAAATGTGTGTATATGTATAGATACGTATATATAAAATGTGTATATATGTATATGTTTGTGTATAACACAAAGATGTTATTTTTTCTAAGTTTGTTTATTTGAGAGAGAAAGAGAAATAGCACAAGCAGGTTAGGGTCCGAGAGAAGGAGAGACAGAATCCCAAGCATGCTCTGCACCATTAGTGTGGAGCCTGATGCGGGGCTTGAACTCATGAGCTGTCCTGACCTGAGCCAAGATCAAGAGTCAGATGTCTAACTGACTGCACCACCCAGGTCCCCTGCGAGGATTTTGTTATAACACTCCAGAAATGATATTCTATAGTTTTGCAAAGTACTCAGAACACAATCCCAGATCATCTGAATCCAAATTCAGCATTAAATTTTTTCTGACCACTCAAAAGCTCTGAAGCTGGTCTGAAGTTTGTTCGAGGACTTGTTTACTTTTGATTCATTCTTCTTACTCAAGTCCAGCCAAAACTAAGAGGTAATACACCATGTCATCACACTTAAAGCCTTCTACTACGTCCTGAGGTACCTTGACCTCAAGAAGTCTGCCTATTGGCTAACAACAAATCCCTAAACGAAGCTAAGTCTCTGGACTGATATCATTTTCTGGGTCTTAATCTGGCAATTATTACCATATTTTTATTTACTATTATTTATTTTATTTAATATGGCTTGTATTCTTTTAATACTTTCAATTAGTATGTTCTAGTTTTTTTAAATTTATTTCAGTTTTGTACAAATTATTTCATTTGTCATTATCAGAGAGGATATCAAGTCCTTGACAATTGAAAGTTGATTTTTAAAATGTAGTTTATCTACATATAACAAAATCTATTTTATTGTGTTGGAAAGGGATACTTTCTTCCAACTGAAATATATCTAGCTTTCATTGGCCATGTTCTGTAAGTGAATAAACTTAGAATGGTGGTGTGGGTTTTTTTTTACCTTCAATTATGCCGAAGATGATAAAAGAACTGGTAGGATCTTTGAAAAGCAAATAAAAGTATATATTCTAATTAACTTGAAAGCCTCCAATGAAGAGAACAGACCATGATGGAGAGATTCAACAACTCACTTTTTAAAACAAGTTCGGTGTTCTCATTTAATCTATGTAAAATAATTACTATCCAAAATAACATAAACCAAAGTGAAAGAAGAGACAAACTAGAGTTGATTATGAACTGCACCGAGAAAGAAAATGCCTTGCATGCCAGGATAACCAGAGAAAGGAGTAAAACAAAAAAAAGCTGGAAAAAAAAATACTTTTCCACTATCTCTATAAGGTGTGAACGGCTAAAAACAATAAAAAAATATGTTTTTACAAAAAGATAGTCGTTGGCTGGAAATGAGAAGCTATCATTGTGTCTCAGCTCAGCTACTGGTTTTATGAACACATCCTATCTCTTACTCCACATCTCAACAGCCTCATTTGTAAAATAAGCAGTTTGGACAACATATTCTACAAAACTCATTTCGACTTCAAGATTTTATAATGATATATTTCAGAGTTACACTTTCAAGTTTTTGGTAATTCCTTGAGTGAAAATTACACACACACAAACACATGAGTAAAGGAAGAAATTAGTAGTATTCATTTACAAAAAAATACCTCTTGTAAAGCGAACAAAGGCAGAAACAACAAAACTCCCGAAGATAAAAAAAAAAAAAAACCTCACTCCTAAAATAGGTCAAATTCGATACACATTCTTAAACTAATGAAAACTATTGTTAGCACAACTTACAAAAAATATTCATTACAGTTCAAATCTAATTTCTGTTCTCTAAGCGGCTATAATAGAATCAGTGAATATTTCCATAATATCTTTTATGCTCATGTCAGTGAAATAACAGTTTCATACTCAAAGATTTCTAATTGATTTGACCATAAAATAAGCCTTTTGTTCAAAGAAGGGCAAAAAATAAAAGATAAGAAAGATGGCAATTTAACTTTCAGATGTATACTGCATAGAAATATCCCGGAGCCGTTAAAAAACTAAATACAAAAAGTAAAAAGGATAGGCAATAAAATCATGAAACTGGTCAAAGAATGATTTAGTCACAACAACCACACAAGGACACAGGGATATATTTAGTAGAGCTATTTTTAAAAGGGAAGCTGGACTTTGTCTGTTTCAGAGGAAAACATCAGATGCAGTATATGAGTTACTCTATAAACAGAAACATCAGGAGAATTATCCAATAGCATCATGAAAGTAAGTAACATCTAGAAGTTTTGTTAGTAAGTCTTGAACATATCCATATCCCTGGCCTGAATCATATCTCTAAGTATTGTGTTCTTCTTTTGATGTTGAGATTAAATCTTAACATGGGAAAGTATTTATCCCCATATTTACATTTCTTCATCTCATTTCCTTCATTTGAAAAATGTTGACTATAACACCTATCTGATGAGTTTGTTATGCATACTTTATAAAATAAAGATTATTTATGTATAGTAGGAACATATTATTGTAAGTTGTTACTTTCTCCTTGGTAAGCATTTAAAACGTTGGATGCCCTCACCACCAGAATGATCTGTCAAGCGTTGGAAAAAAATACACAAGTTAATAAGCAAGCCACATTCTTGAGCCATGGTGTGTTGAGTTCTATATTCTGAAAACAAACAAAATATCTATAGCTGTATCTAGTTATTTGTCTTTTAATCTATATCAAGCAAATCCATGAGCACAATCTTTGAAAATGTTCCCTACATCTTTGACTACTCCTTTTCTGGTTCTTTATGTGACTCCTTTTCCTTTTTCATATTCCTTCTTTAGATGTTGCTCCTCCTCAGTGTCCCCCCACCTGTATCATCTACATCTTAAAGGTATCATCTTACGTCTCATCTCATCACAATTTCAACTGTTGTCGCCAAGGGGATAAACCCTAAAATGGCATTTCCCATCCTGCCTTCTGACTCTAGACCTAGTTATATTACAGAGGGGATCTCTTTGGACAGTCTCCTCCTGTACCCTCAAAAACAGAGTGCCTCAAATAAACTACTCTTTCTTCTCCTGACAAATCATCTCTTTCCCAAATATTCTAGATCTTCTGCCAAAAGAACGTCATATTTCCAATAACCCTTTGCAGACATCTTTTAATTCATCTTATACTTTAATTTTTCCTTCACGTTTTAGGTGCCATCTTTCTGCAAGGCATTCTGGGTGTGCCTTTAATGGAATTGAGCCTTTTCTTGACTCTGCCAGTCTAACCCAAGATTCTAAAGACTGCTAAGTTATTTTGAAAGCCAACCAGATCATCATTCGTAATACAAGGCAGATTAATACATTCTTGAAAACTCTACTGCAGGTTATAAAAGTGAGTAAATGGAAGGGGGTAGGCAAAGAGGTACTTAGTCACAACTTTGGTTTCTGATGTGAGAGCAGGAGAAATGGGAAACAGAGGAGGCTGAGTAGGTAAAGACCCAGTGAGCATAAAGACTTGCACTCAGAGTCACTGATGTTCAGAGTTCAACTTGGCAAAGCAATGTGATGGGGAAAACAAGAGTTTAAGTAACTCGCTCGTGGTTCTAAATCTGTTGCTAGTGATTTCTATGCTTCGATAACAAATTTAAGCTAGACAACATGAACATGTGTGATTCCCAAAGTCAGTCTTCCGAAATGTTACGTTCCCCAACTTTAGTGTTCCGTGCTCTGTTCCTTCACGTCCTGCTGACTTAAAACAATGCTTTTTATCAGACGTCACTTTTGCTCAGAGATACAGAACAATTTCCTATTTTAATTTCAGACGTGTCTGACTTCCTCTGCTGACTTTCCAGACCTTCCGTTACCTGACTTCATCATTTTTATCCAACAGTTTTTTGCTGGTTCTTTTGACAAACTAGTGTTGTACCAGTTAAGTGGCCACAATACCCTCTAAACATAATTCGCCCCTTCAAACCTGGACAGTATTCATGTCTTTCACTGATGCCAGAACCCTCTATTCTAGGTATAAATCTATGAACATTCTTCACAGTATGGCCAGAATTCCACGAAATCCTGAGACTGCATCTACCTTCTCCAGACCACCGTCCCCTGTCCAAGTTCACTAGACTACTTAGAAGAAAAAGTTAAATGGATAACATGGTTATTAGTTAAAAGTAGAAAATCTAGGGGCGTCTGGGTGGCTCATTCAGTTGAGCAGCCGACTTCAGCTCAGGTCATAATCTCACAGTTTGTGAGTTCGAGCCCCGCATCGGGCTCTGTGCTGATGGCTCAGAGCCTGGAGCCTGCTTCAGATTCTGTGTCTCCCTCTCTCTCTGCCCTTCCCCTGCTCACACTCTGTCTCTATGTCTCTCAAAAATAAATAAAAACATTAAAAAATTTTTTTAAAAAAGTAGAAAATCTATTTAAACATTTTGGTCTACATGGAACCAAACGGAGTTCTGACTAATTGCTTCACTTTGGTGATATTTATACTAAATGAACTAAAACAACTGGCAAATGGAATATCCTATGGTCACAGTAATAACTTGCCTTTGGTTTATCCAATTCTGACAATGTTTCCAAGGTTCATTAAACCCAACATATTTCCCAGCACAATCTGTAATGGCACAACTTCTTTTGTGTCATATCAGTGGCATATTCTTGCTGCATGTGCACAGATAAAAATAGCTATGTCAGACACAACAACTGTCAAATTTGATGCCTGGGCATCGTTTTTGGTAAAGACAGCTGTGGATGCTAAATTGAGGTTTCCTATGTACTCCATACTCCCACCTCTTTCAAGAAAGCTGCTTATCGATAGGCTTTATATTTTTGTATTTTGCATCTGTATTTAGATGCTGAGAAGACAGATACTGCACTAACGCCATGGTGTGGAGAAAGGGGAAACACCTGTCAAACGTAGAACTCTGAGCTATATCAGAAGAGAAAGTACTTTGCTCTTACTGACAAGGACCTTTAGAAACCCAGAAAAGTACTGGGTCTTTCAGCAAATCATTGGTTATGTTCCATTTAAAAGTTGTTTCTGTGAAGGATCTTGTGAATTCCATTCCAGTCCACCACAGTTTGAAGGCATCACACTCCCTCTTTCATCCCGTTTTGATCAGTATACATCAGGGGCCAACAAATTTTTCTGTACATGGCTAAGGGAGTAAATGTTTTAGGCTTTGTGGAGCATACCCTCTCTGTTACAATTGGTCAACTCTGTCATTGTAGCAAAAGCAGGCACAGACAATATGTGAACTAACTGGCCTGAGTCTGTTCCAACTAAACACTGTTAATGACATAAAATTTTAAGTTTTATATAGGTTTCACATGTCACAAAATAGGTCTTGTATTTTCTTCCAATTGTTTAAAAAGGTAGACAACATTAATTCACAGACAACATATTTTTAAAAAGGCAGTGGATAGTTTAGCACACAGGCTGTCATATACTGACATGACATACAAATGTGGCTTCTCCGTTTATATCCCATTAAAACAAGAAATAGATGTACCTTGTGAAGCAGACTATCTCCAACTACTGAGATATTTGAGCCTAAGATCCGCCCATTGTCTTTACCAGTAAATATGAGCTCCAAAAGAGAGCCACCAATGAATGTATTTTTCAAAGTGCAGAAAGAGAGTCATCAGATTCCAAAATGAAAGTGACCTACTATCCCTCTTGAAGCAATATTCAACCATGGTCCTGTTTGTCTAGATATCATAGGTTAAAAAGACAAGGTAGTCACCAGCAGTTTTGGTACTTCTAAATTCTGCACTTTCAGGAATCTATTTTCAGGAATCAGGTGGTACTGAAAGCTACAGTGTAAACCTTAGCACATTTTTGAAATTTTAGTGTAGCTGAATGTTAAGTCCCAGTGGTGTCAGCCAGTTTTATCTGACGTAGCCTGGCACTATGTTGAATTTCATTCTCAAGGCTCTCATTTCTACTCAATCAAGGGACTTGGGTCTTGAGTGCTTCAACTTAGGAGCCACATATAGAACGTTATGCTCTATGATAATTTATAAACTGTTTCACAGTGCTCACTGAACTGGACCTGACCCACTCAAGCTCTTAAAAGGGATGATGATTAGGAGGATGAGTTGTAGTACCAAGTGAGTGAGTCTACATGATTTTCTTCAGATATAAGGCAACCACTGAAGGGTTATTGTTTTTCTTCTTTTGTTTACATCTGCTTTTGGGGGAGAGACTCTTTTCTTCTTATTTCTTATGGTATTTTTTTGTTTTGTGGTGTGTCAGTAAACAGTAATATCATAAAGTTATCTCTTTAAATTTTTAAAAATTCTTTAACGTTTATTTATTTTTGAGAGACAGAGAGACAGAGTATGAGCAGGGGAAGGGCACAGGGAGAGGGAGACACAGAATCTGAAACAGGCTCCAGGCTCTGAGCCGTCAGCACAGAGCCTGACGCAGGGCTTGAACTCACAGACCGTGAGATCATGACCTGAGCCGAAGTTGGCCGCTTAACCAACTGAGCCACCCAGGCACCCCATAAAGTTATCTCTTTATAAGTTGGCTTAAAGTAAGTAAAATCATACCCTGAATCCCAGAAATACAAAATTAGATAAGCAGGTTAATCTGTGCAAGTTAATGCAATCACTGGCTGGACAGTGTTTACCAGATCCTTAAGCAATCCATTCAACTTACTGTTCTGCTTCTGAGAAGTTTACCAAACACTGCAGTGTAGCAGGACATTGTTACTAGTTTCAAACTGGAGTTTATGTACCTCAGTATCAGAAACTTTGAGCTTCTCTGGGATATGTGACAACAGCAATATACCTACCACCCTGGAGCTTTAATTTTATTCAAAGTCTAGTGAGACTTAGTACTTGTATATTTAAATAACAAGCGTACATAGATTATAGTACTTATAGTATAACATAAACACATTACAAAATTCAAATTCTCAGAGATTTTGAAAACTAAATGAAAATTTTTAAGAGGTATTTGTCTCAGGGGCATCTAGACGGCTCAGTCAATTGAGCGTCCAACTCTTGATCTCTGCTCGGGTCATGATCTCCCAGTTTGTGTGTTCGAGCCCCACGTCAGGCTCTGCGGTGACAGCATGGAGCCTGCTTGGGATTCTGTCTCTCACTCTCTCTGCTCTTCCCCACCTTGCTCTCTGTCTCTTTCAAAATAAATAATAAACTTAAAAAAGTATTTGTCTCATAAATGGTCAATTTATGTACCTCCTTATTAGACCAAGAAAATAGCATGACTCTCCAGTACCACCCCTCATTTTTGGTAGGAAAGTTCAGAAAGCATTGTTCTAGACTCCTGACACTTAGAATCAAGCTAAGGGAAAGAGGGGAAAGTTTGACTCATCCTCTATTTCTCCTATCGTTAAATACATCAAATATTAGTATATTTAAACGGACTCGCCCACTTGAAAAGTACACACTATTTTTTTTTTAAACTCAGGTATTACTGTTCAAAAGCCACAGGGTCTGTAAGTCTGCTGAGTGAAATTCTCCTTCCAAGTTGTTATATGACATACATCACTTGTCTTTTCTGTTCTCCTTGTAGCCTTGGGAAAGGTACCTCTAACGTCTCTCTATATATGACAGGGTTTTAACAAAATTTTGAAATCATATGAAAGCAAACTGAAAAGCAGAGAGCCATGATCAACAAATATTTAGACTAGAAGAAAAAAACTCATTCCTAGCCATATAAAGTCAAACAAAAGTGAAGTTAAAAGATTGGAGAGTATAATATGCTCTGTACTCCCACACCCCATGCCATTTCTTCTTTACAGTAATGGGAGAAATTGAGTTAATCACTTGTTCTTTTTTAATTATGGAAATAACTGAAATGTTTCATTTTGTTAGGGTGAAAGATTTTCAAATTACTGAAATAATTTGAAGAGACAAAAATGATACTGGCTTTTACCCTAGTTAAATTTTTCATCTTTCTCCTATTTTTGTTGTTGTTGTTTTGTTTTATTTTGTTTAACAACAGTGCAGAATGACAGATGTGTGAAAAGGAGAAAGAAAACTAGGAAAATATGATAACAGTCACAACTGGCTTCCTAGATTTATTTCCAGTTGATTTTACATCTGGTCCAACTGTGTTGTTTGTTGATATTCTGTTGGCAACAGACACGAGCAGTATGTGTCTCTTGCTTTTATTAACATTTTCATATCTAGACAAGAGAATTTGGTGGAAAATTGTAGCAACTGACTGAGTGATCTTTGCTTTCCATTCTCAATGTTGGCATCTTTTCACCTCCATATTCAAAAGGTCACCCAATCTACGCAGTTCTGGGCATTTGTAAGTATCTCTAGACTCTCTCTCTTCTAGTTCAAAGGATTATCATCAAATGCTTCCTGATTACACTACCCTCCTGACTTCTTTCTTGGGTGGGCAGATACAACCATCGTATCAGTACTACACATAAGATTTTTAAATTAAAACCTGAGCATGTCTCTAGGTAATTCTTCAATTATGTCACTTGCCTGCAAAATAGCATCCCACTGTATTAGCAAAATATGAAAGACATCAATATTGGTTATCAATCTTATTTACATTTCTAAACTCTAATCACTTGCCACTTACCCGCATGTTTCAGTAGTGTTGAACTTCTGGCCATTCTTTAAACTTCCCAGATTCTGTCATAATATTAATCCTTCATCCATACCTTGGACTATGTGTGGACTTCCCTAACTATCATTTGTTCTTCTAGACCCAGCTCAATATCAACTTCTCTGTCAGGTCTTTATGGACACTCTTAGCTGTAACAACAAAACAAACCCTTCTGTGGATACAGTGAATTAATTCTCCCCTAGGAATGGCTCAAAACTCTGAATGATTTTTATAATGACACATTTAGCAAGAGGGAAAAATAAATAGCATAAACAACACTTTAGAATAAAACACAAATAAAACTTCTCCAAATGGTATTTTAATTTTCCAGTGGCTTATTTTTTCAATCACCTAATTAAGATCAGATAAATAATTGCTTATAATCCTTTTTTTTCTTTCTATAGGCATTTAATCTAAGAACATCAAAGTTCTCGTAACACATTAATTAAGTTTTTCTACATGAAACTGTAAGGTACTGACAGTACTATATAACTAGATTTGGGAAAAGAAAATGAGTCTTTGCAATTTATCTAATGCTATACTGGAACTTCACTACCAAGAAAAGGGAAAAAAAAATCTCAAATGCTTCAACACCCCATAACGGGGAAAAAACATTCATATGTAACTGGTGTTCAACCTAGCTCTCTATGGTAACTCCTACAAATATTATTTTCCAATGTTGGTAGATATTGCAACCATCTTTCCAAACATTTTCTAAAAACAAAGAAGAGAAAAAACGATGTTAGTGCTGGAGACAGTGAAACAGACATCTTGCTAACAGAAGTGACATTTTCTGCATCCCGGCTCCAATCTCTTACCATGCAAGACCTCTGGTCCTTACTGCACTGTTTTTGTATATCTCCTACAAATGTAGCAGCCATCTCAATATGCTATTCCATTAATCCCTCAAATACTTATTTAACAGAATTTTGCCATGTTGACTTCATTGTCTCCTCTACTCCCTTGTGGAGATTTGTAAATATGGGATGATTTTGCAATAAAAAAAAGTGAATTAGTGTTTCAAAATAGCACACAAAAACTTATGATCTAGAATTTTCACAAAGGTTTGAAAATAACTTCTGACACGAAACATTTCATTTGTAAACTCGTTTCTCCTCCTGTGACATGGCTGGAGGGGCTGTATTCCTTCTTCTGTCACTTTTTTCTAGAGTCTAAGCTGAAGCATTTGCCTCTTGTTCTCTAAAAAATAGTATCACAAACATTACCAAAATCTTTAGTCTTTGGGGTTATTTTGATATCAGTCCTTGAGATGTCATAGTTTTCTAAAGAGAAAGGGGAAAAAATGTCTTTTCCTTTTCTCTACAATGCCAGCTTGGTATTTCTCAGCAAGTCCCATCTTTTTGTCTTGATTAGAGAGACACTTACTCTGCTTCTTATTAATGCTTCTTTTTCTAGAGGCTCTACGAGTCTCATCTCTATTTGAAAAACATCCCTGGACTCTTGCCAGTTAACAGCTATCAATACATATTTCTGTAGATTTTAGTTATTAGTATAATGGTTTATTGCTTCAACTAAACCTAAAATTTCTTGAGTGAAGAGATCTTGAAATATTCATCTTCATGTTCCCAAAAGCATTTTAGAATAGTGCCTTCACATAGTAAGTACTCAAAGTATATTCATTAAATGAAAAAAAAAAATGATACTCTATAAAACAAAACACAATGGAAACTGAATGAAAGTGGTGCCAAAACTTGTGTTTTTCTTTTTTCTTTTTTTTAATTTTTAAAAATTTTTATTTTTAAACAGAAACTAACTGATAATAATGGAGGACTTCAGTATTACTATTTTTCCACTGTAGTATTGATCAACCTCAAGTCTTCTTATGTAAACCTTATGCATATGCAAAGTAGGCTTTCAGAGGGGTGGTGGAGATCCCCCAGCCATGGTCAGACAGAGAATTCTCTGATAGAGCTTCAGTCAGGCTTCTTTGGCACTCTTTGAGTTTCCAGAGTCCTGGAAACCAGCCAGGGCCTGCAGATCACTAGGGAAGTCACCACTCCTGTGTTCAAACTGTGTTTATTACCTGTCAGCTCCAATGCGCTAAATGACACTCTAGTGACTTGAAAGAGTTAATGTTCCTCCAAAAAGTGAACAACTCACTCCCATCTGATTGTTAGGATCAGCCCCATTATGTTTTATTGGAAAGTTTTGCTTCCTTCTTTTTTCTCTATTAAATGAAAACACTGGTTCAATTAAATTCAATATAAATAATTTTATAATTGTTTTAAAACAATATTTAAGCAGTTCTCAATATTTTTTTCCTCTGCTATATCCACAAATTAACTTATTTCAGGTATATCTCCAGTTAAAAACATCTAGCAACCAAAATCCAGAAACAGTGAGATACTGATGACTTTAATCACTGAACTACAGTGTTTTCTTAAATGTAGAATGCCACCCCACATTTGAAACTGAAAGGCACCTATCTTATAGGTAATGGTAGGATAACAGAGAATTTAAGAAATCGTCCCTGCTATTAAAATCCACCAATCAGTTGGGAAGGAGGGGAAAAAAATGATTAGGTGAGTCGTGGACTGAGGAAAATCATGACAATGTAGATCAGAGTAGAATGGTATCTAGAAAATGGCTTATAAAAATGCCTTTTAACCATCAGAAAGTACAAAACACAGGGACTTTTAATATATTCACAATGTTGTACAACTATCACTACTATCTAATTCCAGAAACATTTCATCATCCCCAGAAGACAACTTGTAATCATTAAGCATTAACTTCCCATTTTCCCTTCTCCCCCAGCCTCAGGAAACCATTATTAATCCCACTTTTGTGCCTAAGAACTTAGGACATTTCATATAAATAGGTGAGTGGTGAACAGTGGTGAATCATATAATATGCAGCCTTTTATGTCTGACTTCTTTTGCTAGCATACTATTTTCAATTTCTGTACACGCTGTAGCATGAATCAACATTTCATTCTTTAAGGCTCAACAGAATCACACTATATGTACATACCACATTTTGTTTATCCATTCCTCAGTTAATGGACATTTATGTTGTTTCTACTTTTTGCTACCGTGAATAACGCTACCATGAACATTTGTGTACAAGTTTTTTGTTTCAACACTTGTGTTCAATTCTCTTGGATGCATACCTATGAGTGGGATTGCTGGTTCTTACAGGAATTCTTTTTAACTTTTTGAAGAACCACACTGTTTTCTAGAGCAACCACACCATTTTGCATATTCATTAGCAACGTATGAGGATTCTAATTTCTTCATATCATCACTTACATTTATTTTCCTTTTCTCTTCCCACACTCTTTTTAAATTTATAGACATCTGTAATGGTGTAGACTGGCATCTCGTTGTAGTTTTGGTTTGCATTCTCCTAATGATGACATTGAGCATCTTTTTATTGTTTATTGACCATTTGTGCCTGTTCTTTGGAGAAATTTACGTTTAAGTCCTTTGCCCATTTCAAAAATTGGAGTTGTCTATTCGTTTTTGAGTTTTAGGATTATCTTAGATATATAATAATAATAATATATAATATAATAATATATTATTATATACTATAATAATACTGTAGATATTAAACTCTTATCAGATGTATGGTTTGCCAATATTTTCTTCTATTCTGCAGGTTGTCTTTTCATTTTCTTAATAGTGTTCTTTGGTGAACAAACATTCTTAATTTTGATGAAGTAAAATCTATTTTTTTCTTTTGTTGCTTACAATTTTGGTGTTGTGTCTAAAAACATATTGCCAAATCCAGGCTCACAAAGGTTTACCCCTTTTATCCTTAGAGTTTTATAGTTTTGGCTTTAGGATTTAGGTCTTTGATACATATTGAGTTAATTTTTGCATGCAGTGTAAGATTCGGGTCCAACTTGATTCCTTTACACCTGGATGTACAAGCACCTTTTACTAAAACAACCATTCTTTCTCCATTTAAAGACCCTTTCTACCCTTGAGGAAAACTAATTGATCAGAGACATATGGGCTTCGTTTTAGACTCTCACTTCTATTCTATTTATTTCTATGTCTATCCTATGCTGGTAACAACTGTTTTGATTACTGTAGGTTTGCCATAAGTTTTGACATTGAAAAGTGTACGTCCTCCAACTTGGCTTTTGTTTTTTGATTTTTTTTTGGCTATTCTGGGTTTTTTGCAGTTCCATATGCATTTTCAGATAGCTTTTCCATTTCTAAAATAGAAAGGCTTTTGGAATTTTGATTTATTTTTATTTTAAGTAAGCTCCATCATGCCCAACATGGGGCTTGAACTCAGAACTCTGATATCGAGAGTCAAGGGCTCCACTGAATGAGCCAGCCAGGTGCCCCAATTTTTGGAATTTTGATAGGGATTACATTAAATCTGTTTATCAATTTGGGGAGTATTTTCATGTTAGTAGTGCTAATTTTTCTAACCCAAGATCAATGGATGTCTTTATATACATGTAGGTCTTCAATTTTATTTCAGCAATTTTACAGTTTTTAATATATAAGTCTTACCTTTCTTTGCTGAAATGTATTACTTAGTTGATATTTCTCAAGCTTAACAGATACAGTAGGTGAAATGATACAAATATAATTAAAAGACAAATTCTAACTCCCTTTTATTCATTTGTCTTAATAGGTCCATTTAGGTTGCGATGAAGGCCTTTACTCAGGAATGACAATAACAACCTTAGCCTTTAAGTGCTTGCATGTCTACCAGTAACCTTTACTGTTACTTCAAAATTTCATCCTGTTTATAGTTTCTATTATTGTGTTTCTTCTATGAATGATTCCATGGTTTAAAAATAAATATTCTAATGGTACCAAGTATCATCAGCTTAATGATATAAAGTCAGTAAGTGGCTCAAATATGCTTAAATGATCAGATTTTTATTCATTTATATATTAAAAGATTATTTAATTCAATAATATTTCTGAGCTTCTAAGTGTCAGATACTATTATTGGCACTTGAAATGGAGAAGTGAATAAGATGAAGGTTTCCATTTCCAGGGAACTGAATAAAACTTGGAAACAAATGTAAAGAATAAAATATTGGATTATAAAGAGACAAGCCCTAGTAAAATGGTTCTTGCAAAGTGTTACATGAGAACAAACTAAGAGTGAGAATAAAAGAAAGGTTTTCATTGGCTCAAAAGGCATTTGCCAATGACAAGACATTCCAACCAGCTAGAACCGAAAGTCCAAGACAGAGAAGTGCAAAGTTGGAAGTTACATTCTGAGGACTCTACATAATTATATGTGGACGAGGAGATTGAGCATGAGGTGCCAAAGAGTGAGTGCCAAGACATGAACTTTAAAGATTCCCAGGTAGGGTAGCATACACGATACCTTAACACCAGGAGTTTCCCAACGAATTTTAGTCAGAAACTGCTGTGTACCCAAACCATAAGCAGATGAAAGCATAAATAAACAAAACAGATAAAAGCATGAAGCCTCCAAGGCCTTCCCACTACCTCCTGACTCTTAATTAACAAACACTCATGGAAGAGTTTTGAAAACCACTGCTGCTCCTATGAAAAAGTGTACAATATCTTGCAATATTTGGAATTTAAAGGAATTTATTTAAACCTTGCTGAATATGGAGAAAGCCTATTTAAAATCTAGGGACGGTGTCCCTAGTTTTCACAAACGGACTAGGAAAGGCACATACTGATTTTATTCTTGCTCTTCTATAACTCATTCTCCATAAAGCTTCCGGAGTCAGCTCTTTAAAATGTAAATCAGATAACCAGAGCCTTAGGTTGAAATTCTTCCAATTGTGTTTAAAACAAGACCCTGATCCCTTTCTGGGGCCCATATGTCTGACCTTCCTCTCCGCCTCTGGTTGACTTGGCTTTTCTCAGTCTTCTCCCTCTGCATGAAATGCTTTGCCTCCAACTCTATCACCCAGAGGACCCTTTATCACTCAGGTTTTGGCTGAAATTTCTCCCATTCGTAGAGGCCTTCTCTGTCTAGATGACGTAAGAGAGGTCTCTGCTGCCACTCTGTGACGCACACCTTTCTTTATTTTTACTTCTTTCCTTGCATTCAGCACAATCTCAGTCATCCGTCTATCTGTTATTTTACGTGTATATGTTCCATTTTATTTAGCACAATCTCAGTCGTCAGTCTATCTGTTATTTTACGTGTCTATGTTCCATTTCAAACCCACCCTCAATTTTTTCTAGAAAGCAGGAGCCATGGGAGAAGCCTGTCTGCCTTATTCACCACTCCTTGTCCAGTCATCAGAATAATGCAAGGAATATGGTGTTCCCTCGTTACATATTTTTTTGTTACATATTTGTTCATTGAATGAGTTGAATAAGGAGCACAGAAAACGTAGTTTCATCAATAAAACTTAGAGGAAATATCAGTGAGTGTAGGTCAACTAGCCCAGGACAAGCCTGGTAGAGTCTGTAAGATTTTAGATGGTCACCCGTCACCTGCAAGGGCAGCTCCTGTGTATCTGGTAGATGACTCGTCATTTCTGTCCTTTCTTTCATTCTTACCCTTCCTAATTCATCTTTCTACTCACTCAGTGACGTATAAACCCACCCCTTGTTTTTGAGCAAAGTGATGTTACCCAAAAGTATTCCCAAAGGAGCACAAAGCCAGGGAAAAGATGTTTAAATTTAAAACAATGCAGCTTTCGTGAATATGTTATAGACAGCAAGCTGTCATTGTGACCATGTGAGTTATGCCAATTTGAATGATAAATGTGAAAAAGCATCCTATAATACTTTTAGGATACTTTCTCAGAGTTGCTTGCATTATTGGCAACAGGTATGTACACACTGCAAAGATATTATATAGTTTCTGGGCTAAACTCACACTTAAGAGTCACATTTTACCAACAGAATATGATTGAAAAGTCACTTCACACATTCAACAAACCATCTGGAAAACTCTCTTAAAGAACTTTTGACGACTTACAGAAAATGGATGAACTAAAAAGCACTCTGACTTCAGGGTAGAAGAAAATTAAATTGGTTTCCACTAGGTTGACCACAATCAAGAAATTCAAACTTAACTCCAAAAGCGAGAGAGACACTTGAAGACTAGTAATATGGTTTTGGAGAGAGTAAGATGAATTTAGCCAAAGTTTTTGAACTCCCTAGTGAGAAGGGAGGTCATACAGAGGAAGACCAAGAAGAAGTCTGCAATAATCCAGACAGGCAATGATTAAACCCTGGATGAGAACAGGAATTATTGATTGTCTAAAGGGGGAGTGGGTGGAGGGAGTTAATTTCCCTTGCTTCTTCCTTACTTCAGACAAATAAATCATTGCTTTCACCCATACATCTGAAGAAAACACATCATGAAAAAAGCAGAACAATCGGTGGTTAAAAAAAATTGAGGTATAAAAAGTTAAATGCTGCTTGAACTGAATTTGTAAAGATAGCTATATAAACTTAAATTATTAATTACTAAGGCCAACACTGATTCCTGCATTGCCAGATCCTGCTGAGATTTTGGAAACCAATATGTTTTTGTCTTGAAGGGTGTTTGAAAGAAACTGGTTAACCTAAAAGGCCTTGAGATGTTAGGGGAATTACAGAAGAGAGACTCCGTAAATCAATACAATTCTTCAGCAAATACTGTATCAAAAAGAAGGACACTGAATTCAACATTGTCAGCAATGGAGATAAAATCATTTATATCCAAGGAAGTGTAAACAGCCTCTGACTAAATAGTTGGCAGCCCAGGAGGAAATTGAAAGAGGCTCTCATCATACTGCACCCGCACAATCTTTGATTCAGTAGGAGGCCTGTTTACAAAGTCATGTTATTGGCTTGAAGAATGACCACCCCCTCCAAAGCCTGCTTTTTAACACTTAGCAGAAAGTACCCTGTGCTTTCCTTTTGGAATAATAAGGATGTTTCAGATCTTCAACTAGTAATTCCATCTGGTTTAAGGATTAAGATGATCTCTCCCATTTTACAGACAGGACACGGGAGTGCTGACAAAGCTTAAATACCTTCAATGACATACGTAGTTATCACACAGCAATTTAAATTATGACTAATTATGATCTGAAGAGTCTAAAATTGCTCCAAAATTGAAGACAGGATTGCCAAGAAGAAAATCAGTGCTAAAATAAAACACTGAAGCATTTGAAGCATTTATGCTAGCTACCACAAATCCTCTCTACACTCTTGAGCCTCAGTTTCCTTATCTATAAAACCAGGAAGCAATACCATATGATCTGGTGGATACATCTATTCAACTATTCAATTATGATGTGTCCATTTTATTGTTAACCCATTCAGCTCCTAAAGTCAACACAGCAAAACCTGAGTGTAGAGCTTTACCTGTTTGCAAGCATTCCTCCATTTCCAGATAAATTCGAATGGAATGTCCCAAGGAGATGCCAGGAATTCAGTATCCAAATCTAAATGAGGAGAAAAACAGAGACTTAGGTTATACAGAATGGAGAATTAATCCATCAATTACTAAGTATTTATTGAATATCAACCATGACATACCCAACAGTAAGGCATCATAGGGAAAATAGAAGCATGTGAACCATGGTTCTTATCACCTGGAAATGAGCACTTTAGCACTCAGGAAGTAAAATTACATTTAAAACCATCAGGGAACCCTATTTGAATATAGTATCTTTGATGACTGTTGAAGTCATATATAAATATAAATGCACACACACACACACACACACACAAACTACTTTGTTTGGTTTGAATTACACCTGACAGATATAAAGCTAAATGAGGTAGTTCTCCCCCTACCCTTCCATATCCTGTACCTTTTCCTCAAAACAGCTGGTTTTCAGGTGATTTCCATTTGAGTTTATCCACAAATAATGAGTTTTAAAAGCCTAGGCTTCAACCTGTAAAGGTTTGGGTGCTCTATCAGCTCTTCAGATATTTGTAGGTTTCTCAGAAAAAGTCGATGTCTCAAAAACCCTCATACCTTCCTCTGATTCCCAGATGGTAAACAACACTTTCATTTCACCAGAGAGGAACTTCTTTTTCAATGTTTATCACACAGCAACTTTGTTTTCTCTACCAAACACCTACCAACTATTGTTTTTCTTCCAGAAATGGTCACTTCAGCCACCACAGGAATTATATATGAAGTAATATAAGCTAAGAGAGTTTGGTCTATCTCCCATTTTAAACCAGAATTATTATCTTTTTTTATAACTAAGTCAGTCTGTAGCTCTTTCCCCTCTTCTGGCTTTTTTCATAACATCTTGGCTTTCTCACTGACTTAGGCTGTAACTATTTAAGGCCACCATTGCTGAGTATTCACTGCACTCCTCTAAAGAACATTCAAAAGAATCCCTATCCAAGATGAGAAAGCTTATAGTAGTATTGTTACAATCCCAAATTTCAAAGAAACAAAAGCAACCATAGATTTACTTTGGAAAAAAAAGAAAAGAAAAAGGCGATCCAGACATTTCAGGGGTTTATTTTAGATATTTGCTTATTTCTTTTATAATTTTAAACTTGCCCTTATCTTTGTTATGAATAGGCACTAAAATCAAGCTATGGGAGGCTAATGTCAATGCCAAAAAGAGCCCAGGATATTCTGAACGCATTTTAGGCTGTTAATCTTTTACAAGTCTAATGCTATGGTGGGCAAATATGGACACTATACTATAGGCAGGGAAATCAAGTCCATGAGTATTAAATATGTTGCCCAAAGCTAATAATTAAATTATGAGAAGGGCAGAGCACAACCTAAGACTGATAACTTAACTTAAAAACTAAAATGTTCTTCAGGAGACTGAGAAAAGTAATCAAATTTGATGAATCTTACAGCTTCAATGAAGTGGAGAAAAAGCAGGAAATATTTAGTATGTTCAAATAAAAACAGGCTGTGACATTTTAGCAATATCACATTAGACTTGTGGTTAACTGACCAGCCCTGAAATTAATCCATATGTCTTGTATATATCATAAAAAAAATCATGGTCAGATGAATGATACACCTGCCTCGTGATTTCTATCTGATAAATGCAAAAGACATCTCATGGGAGATAATGGTAGCTATTTTCCGTGATGCTTATATGGAAAGATTACAATTTACTCTGTTTATAATATGGTTTATATATGTTACCTCTTAGAGTACAGTTTCATTTTCTCTTTAACAGCTTTTGCAACTCATCTGGTAAAAATTACAAAGAAAGATAGCACCTATTAGATGCTACTGTATTTCAGGTGCTACTCAAGGTTCAGTACTTGTGATCTCATTTAATATTTACAAAAATCCTGTAATATGATTAGTAAAATAATTTCACTAATGCAGAATCTTTGGTTAAAAATGGTTGATTATATAACAATATATATAATTATATATTATAACAAGATTGTTATACCAAGGGTCACTCAGGTAAAAGTGAGTTAGCATTTTCAATCAAATGCCTCACTTTTAAGTGCCATATCATATTACATCTGGGTTCTGGAATATGTATTGTTATTGTCCAGTGTTTTCATCTGTTCTAAGGGCATGAATTAATAACATCTCGACATGTTTCTCTTGCTGAACTATACTATGGTCCAGAGAATACTGCAGGAAAGTCACTAACCATCTACTGGACCAGATGTGATAAATAAGATAAAAGCTATCATTTTCGCACTAAACTATAGATGCTAGATAATACAGTTAAACACACACACACACACACACACACACACACACATTTTTTAAACTTTAAGAGGTCCACAAGGTTTTCCATCCTGCAAAGAACTAGAACAACATTCAACACCATGGATGCAGATCTCTGGAATTCAAAGACTTGAGCAGAGCCTCGTATCTAGATAAATGGTGCACTTATTCCTATGTGGTAGTCAGAGGGATTGAGGGACTGCTCTTAAAATAGTCTCTCCAAATGCTGATCCCTAAGAAGTGCTCCCTTTTCTACTTCTACAAATCCAACCCAAGCTTTAATCTCTACCTGAAGCCCTCCAATAGTAGGCTCCCTAGATTGCCCTGATCCACCTAGGGATCTCTTATTCCTCAATTCTTTTTTAGCACAGAATGTTAATATTCCATTTTCCATCAATTCCTTATAGATGGTCTTCTATAGTCACCTGTTTATTTCCCATTACTATTTCTTCTCAGCTCTTTATACTATCAATAGCAATACGTATCTTGGTGGTGTTCAGAGTTTATGGTCTCTTTGTTTGTATCAGGTATCCAAAGTCACTTACGATAAGTATCCAATATAAATCAAAACATTGTGATTCCTACACAAATAGGGTTTCAGGATGAAATCCCTAACCTCATCCCTCTACAAATCCTTCCAATTGGAAGGCTGCCCCCTCCAAGCCGCTTTTCTGTAGATACTATGAAGTCACCATGAGCAGACACTGAGTTCTCTTTCTCTATATCTCATGAGGCTCAATACCTAGGAGTTTTTCTTCACAGGAGTTGAGAATTACCTAAAATAACCCATTAAAAGAAAACCTATCATCACCTCTCCCCCTTTTCAGGCAAAGCAATGTGCATTAGTAAATACATTATTGATGAGCAACACGCTTTATCAATGAGGACAGAAATAGGTGTGAAGTGCCAAAGAGGTTTTTGAGCTTCAGTATATGGCTTGATAACGTATATAATAACTTTATATGATACTAAAAATATACCACTTTCTTTTTTTCTTCCTTCTTGTTGCCTCATCCATGTACTCTTTTAGGATATGCCAATATTATGGTAAGCCCAAAATAACTTTAGGTCTTTCTGTACTTTAGCCATTTTTATACGGGAAATTGTTTGGTACCCTAGACCATCTTCTTTGATGCTTGTCTCATCCATCCTTTCTGGGAACCCTTAATAACCCTGATACTGACTGAGTTACTTTGTTGTGTGACTAAAATTATGCAAGGATTTCTTATTCTGTTCCTCATATATATTTTTGATACCAATTATATTGAAATTAACTTATCTTTACTGTTGTTCCTTCAATCTTCTTCCTGGACCTTTAATTCTGTTTCATGTTGCAAGACCATTTTTCCCAGAGATTTTTTTTTACATAGGTCTACTAATTTCTAAGACATTGTGAGAGATATTTTTATATTTTCTTTTATCCTTCTTCCCTGTAAATCCTGTGTCAGACATCTGAGCAGGTAGATAGTTTAAGAGCTTCTTTTCCTGGTTGATATTTGCTTTGACATCAATGGGAACTCACATGTGCAAATGAAGACTCTTCTATGGCAAGAATCTTCTTTGAGGACCCATCTGGGTTAGCCAGATAAGTCTGAGAATGGTTTTATATTACTCAAGAAAATTCAACTGTTTATTACTGCTAGGTACTCTGAGCAGATTCATATAGGAATGCATTAACAATGTTTAAAAACATCTTATACTGTCATAAGAAAACCTATCTCCCAATTTACAGCTCTTTGTATAATAATTCCTGTATGATTCCTCAAAAAGAACATCATTACACAAGATCTGCACGACAGTGATGTGAAGTAGCATAGGAATATAGTATCTTTGTCATTTTTAGGTAAACAAACTGAGGCTTATCTGTAAGACTGGATTATTTTACCAAGTCAGTAAAGGAGAGAACCGGCTTTAAAATTTAAAATGCTTTGATTACCAAAAATATAAAGAACAGATGCTATTGGAAAGATTTTTAAACCTCAAAATACTTCTGGAAAGCTCAATTAAACCAATACTTTATTATGGTATAATTGAAACAATTAATTCACTTATTCACTTATTTACATATGCATATATACTAGTATTTATTTAACAAAGATCTATTAATTACCTAATGTATGCCAGAAACTCTCCTACACACAGGAACAAGTGTAGAGATAAATAAGACAAGCCTTGTGCATTACGTGACAAAGCAGAACAGTGCTTAAAATGCTGGCTTCTGAAACAGAAAACTTGGGTTTTGTATATCCAGAGGCAAACTAGACATTGATATATATATCTCTGCTTCTTCTATTTTCATAATAGGTATATTACATACCTAATGTTTTATGTTAAACACAAGAACAAATGGGTCACGAAAATGTATACCTAAAAACATGGTAGAAAAGTAAATACTGTTTATTTTTAGGTAGTTTTAAATCACAAATAGAGTTGTAAAAATAGTTCATAAATGTGTGAAATGCCCAAAAAAGGCAAATGAAAGGAGAGAGTAGATTAATGGTTCCCTAGGTGTGGAGGTGGGTCAGGGTATGGAGAAGAATAGAGAGTAACAAATGAATATTTGTTTTAGGGCATCTCCATTGATAGTACACATGTTTCCCAGTACTGACATGTGTCAGCCTTATGCTTATGTTCATATACTTATGTGTCTATAATTATGTTAATATCATCTGTCATTCCTAGTATTTAGAGTGGGAGGGGGAAGGAGATGAATTGTCTTATCTCCCATTTGATCCCATCTCTTTACTATCCACCTTGACTTTTAAATCCAAGTATTCTCTTGTTAGCAATAACAGCAAGTCAAAAGATTGTTTCTCTCTAGGGATCCCTTTCAGTTCAAACACTTCTCATAGCAAAATGCCTCCCTTCAAGTACACTCCTCCAATTCCAAAAGGTATTCATGATGTGTATAGAAGCTATCTTCAAGAGCTTTAACAAAATGTCCCTCAGGCCCCACTACTCCTAATATTCCCCCTTATTCAGATATATTCTCTCCTGAAACCATCTCATTATGTAACTGTACTCCAAAGGAAATGCTCTTTTGTTGAATGTTCTTCTTAGCAATATACACAATTCATCCATGAAAAAGTCAGGAAACAAGCATTTCCTCCTTATGCTTATTTTAGATTTTGGAAAGGATAAAACTGATGATACCATCCACTACACCATTTTCGTCACTAACCCAAATATATTGAAAATGTGAAAATCAATAAGAAATTGTGATAGTGCAAAATTTCCAACTTTCCAATCCAACACAGTTTTATGAAGAAATAATTGAAAATATTTTTTAATATCAAATTACAGGTATTGCCAACAATGACAAGACCCATCTGAAATATTTAAACTGAGGATCAGGCTACAATTTTGGATTATTAACAAGCTTAGGGGAGGTTATAAACAGGGACTCTTTTGAAGTATCTTTTTCTGAACATCACAACTGCATATGTAATAACCCCTAATCTAAAAATATACTGTACTTGTTTTGATTCAAAACACTCTAAATGGGGTTTTTAATCTTAAGACAAACATTATTGTGTAGTACAAACATTATTTTGTAGTATTTTTTTTAATATTACAATACCAGAATTTATCAAAATTACATTTGCCTACCTAGGGTTCAGCTGTCCAGAAAACTCAACTATCTATAATCCCAAATAATGATAATAGAACCAGTTTTTTCCTGTTTGGCTTTGGGCAGTCAATATTATCAAAAATTCTATTGACTGAAGTGTTAATTCTTTTAAAAATAAGTCTCTCAGTCCTAGACTTAGTGTGTCCTTGCTACTGTTTTATATAAAACTTTTATAAATTAGAATGTATGATTTTCAGGCTTCCAAAAGGCAGTTTATTAGATACATCAAGAAGGTCTATGAAAGGCAGAATGTGCATACAGCAGCCAGAGACCTCACAGTTCTAATACACTACGCTCTCCTGAGGCACCAGAACTTTATATCTGGGATGACCATATACGGTAAAGAAAATATGAAAAGATACTAAATTCCACCCTATATATTGTAATTGAAATCAATGACAGGGTGCCTGGGTGGCTCAGTTGACTGAGCATCTGACTTGGGCTTGGTTCATGGTCTCATGGTTGGTGAATTCAGGTCCTGCATCAGACTCTCTGCTGTCAGCACAGAACCTGCTTTAGATCCTCTGTTCGTCTCTTTATTTGTCCCTCCCTCACTCATGCTCTCTCTCTCAAAAATAAATAAAACACTAAAAAAATTTAAAACAATCAATGACATATGTAATAAATATCTATTTGGAAGCTTGAAATATTTTCTTTCACTAGAACATTTTAAAATTTGGGTATTTAAAGAACTAAGCTATTGGAAAATTTATTTACCCAGAATGATTCATGCACCAGTACTCTTAATAGAAAAATAGGTTTCTGTAATTATTTCTGTGAGGTATAATTGTTTTTAAGATTAAACAGGTTCAAGGACATTTTTCTCAACAAACTATTTTATGAAATACACATATCATGTCTTCGTGTAAGAAACAAATGATTCAATAAGGTTGCTAACCAAGGATCAAAGCCACAGCATAGGAGAGCATTACATGTCAGAGATGTTGTGTATAAAGCACTGAACCAATAGATATAGACATTCAAACTAAGGGGTTTAAATTAAAAAACAAACAAAACAAAACAAAACAAAACAAAACAGAAAGAACTCACATTCAGTCAAAATGAACAACGCTGTTTGCTGGAATCAAAATAGTTTCTGGTCCTTAAGTCCTTAACAAAGTGCCAAAAAATGTTATACGTTCTCTGATAGAATATAACAGAATTGAGTTGGGAAGAAGGGAAAGAGAGGTTAATTCTACATGCCAGAGAGGGTTAAAAATGCTTTATGGAATAGGGACTAAGCTGAATATTGAAAAGGGAGACAGTGTCATCAGACACAAACAGATACAAGAGGGAAGATTTACTTTAGGTCTTTAATGTGTGCTTTCTAAGAGTTTCAAGGAAATCTTTGAATGAATGACTAAATGAATGTATGCACACAGAAGACATTCTGAAACATCAATAAATTATCAATCAACCCAGTATGATGGAGCCCAGATTACACTTCAAGACATGGTGAAAGGTAAAGATTGTAATATAGGCGGAGTTGAAAAATAAAACACCTCTATCAAAGTCATTTTTTGAGATCATAATGGCAGCAATGTATAAGAAAGAAACAAAACTGATGTGAAATACCATTTAAGCTATCAAATTGATAAAGTTCTTTTTATAACTGGAAATGTCTAGTTAGCACAGCTGAAAACTATTTGGATGGCAAAGAGAGGTGAAATTTTGGGAAAACTTCCATATAAATAGAAAAAAAATTGTCTAAGTCTCTACGGTCATACAAAGCAACCTTGGCGTAACAGCAATGAAGGTCAAGTACTGACTTGATTATAGGGCTGAAAGTGGACAAGCAGAAGGTTAAGGTACATCAGCAAGTTGATGGTGTCAAAGCAAAACTGCACTAGACAAAATTAAACAGGCAGGGAAGACTTTATTCAAGGCTACTGCAGTAAAGGAGAGAGACCAGTTCTCTGTCTGAACTCCTCTCCTCAGATGCAAGGGGGCTCCCTAGACTATCTGTGTTCACTAATTAGATGTACCCAAAGAAAAAGTTCATTTTTCATATTTCCATAACAGGAGATAGATTTGCATCTTACACCAACGTGCTCAATGAAGTTCAGATTCACTTGCTGATAGGGTAACTATCTTCTCTGAGGATTATATACCAATGGGATGACTTCCAAAGTCCTAGAGAAAGACATAAAACAGGCAAGGGACATTTTAAAAGATTTACCTCTCAAAGGGGCACAAAAAATAATTTACAATTCTAAGTTTTCTTATGTAAATATTCTAAGAAAAGGAAGATCCGGGACCTACAAGGCAGGAAGCTGTCTAACTTCAGTCAAGCTGGGAGGAACATAAAGGTCCTCTCCGTCAATGGGAAAAGAGCGACTAAAAAATGTCAAACAGAGACTCAAGCTTAAATGGTGGAAACAGAAGAAACCATCAGGTGTTGGATTAGAAGGTAATGAAAACATCAAATTGTTTTCAAACACAAACAGAAATTGTGCGTTTTTATGAGGTCGAAGAACAAAGTGTAGCTAGTAAAAGACTGAGAAAAGTGAATATGTAGGAGATGGCAGTAAATACATTTTATACTACAACTTAACTGGAGATGAGACTATTTCAGCATTGCCCATCAATATGATGGGTGGATACAGTATTAAAACCAAAAAAAAAAAAAAATTGAGGCAGGTTGATCTATTACAAAAATAAGAAGAGATTTTTGGTGTATTCTTTGTGCTAAACATATGGCATGCAACTATCTCTAATCCCCACATTTTGGAAAACACTGCCAGATGACTTTTGTCTCATTTGAACACACTCTTGCAACACCTCATTTAAAAGTACTGCTTGAAATCTCATCTAAACTAAGTGCTGTGGATTGTCGTGATTTTGGAGTGTTTGTACTTGTGTTAATACTTTTTTTTTTGGATGTGTTGGGTTTTGTTTTTGTTTTTCGCTTTTTATTCTTTTTCTATTCTTACAGACTGTTAGGGCCTCTGGCTCCTTCTAGGTGCCTTTCTCAGCTCTTCTAATTGGCTGTTATAATCTAGGAAATAAAATAGGCTTGTTTAATTTTAAAGAGACTGGAAATAATTAATACTTATCACTGCTGGGAAATAGAATGGGAGAGGGGGAAGCAGCGGTTACCTTTACTATAAATATTTCTGTAATATTGGAATTATTATAATAAATCTATAATTTCTTTTAAATTCAAAAAGTCTATTTAAAAAATTGTATGTAGATTAACTGCTTTAAGTGAGTACCTGAGGGACTTTTTCCTGACAAAAATTAGTGAGCGTTAATGCATAAGCTTTGTGGCTTCTTTTCTTATTGCCCGGAGGTCTTCTTCATGTCCTTTTCGGTTTATAAGTGCCCTCTAGACAAGTGAGGTTACCAAATTTTTGAGTTTTGAATACCTAGGGCGTTTACACATGTACACATTTTCTAATTTCAGAAGACAAGAATAGTGAAAAAAATTCTAAGATCTAATAGGTTCAATTATTTAGCAGCGAAGTGGTTAAAAAGCCCACTGCAGCTGATTTTGATGTTTTAGTGTTATTTGCACTTGAAAAATGCTTTCTCTTGTCATCACCATGGAATATCTGCTCTTCTTATATTATGCAGAACAAAATCTCGGTCAGAATAGGGAAAAACATCAATTATTAATTAGACATAAATTATTCCTAATCTACACACAATGCCTAATCCCTGGTTCACAGAAATGCAAATTGTGCTTCAAAAACAATATGTTAACAAGTCATTTGTCTGCACAAGACAGGAGCCCAAGTTCAATATAAAATATAGAACAAATATTTCAAGCTCATTTCAAGGAATATGCTGATGGAAGGTTATTCAGAAAGACAAGGAAATGGAAAACCAGGCAAACAAAACACCCATAAGGTGAACTTGCGTTTTGGTACATAAAAAAGGAGTGTGTCTACTGTAGCTATTTTTCGGTTCTTCAAAAAACTTAAGAATTAACTGGAAAATTGTACAAATATATTCCTTACTATGAATACTAAAAACAGTAAATGAATAACAAAGAAAAAAAGGATTCCTTTCTTTACCCTAACAGGAACACTCAAAATAGAACCCTACATCAAAAAGAAATAAGTAAACAAACAAACAAAAAAAATAGAACCCTAAATCAATCACGAAATTAGCTGTAGGCTGTAACATTATAAGCAATTATCCTCTGATGAAACAGACTCCAAGACTGAAAATAATACACAAAATTATGTGGACCAAACAATGCAACATGTGTGTCCTCTCCTATTCAAGTGAACTTCAATAGACTTCGTGGGAGAAGTGGTTAGATGTTCTTCTGGATTTAAGCATTCTTCCATATGTCCAGCTCCCTATATGTTCCATGCACCCAGCATCAAAGTAACTGATTTCAGAAAGCTTCTACCACTTCCATTTCCTAGGTCGAGGGGGACTTCTGATCTAGGACATTTCAAGTTTCAAGTCTTGAATTCTCACAGTGAGTTGAAATCTATTATTGTTATACTACTGACAGAAAGGAGGGCAACTTTTTCTTTATCTTACCACTCACCTTAGACTTACTTATTCTAGTCAAAGGCTTTAAGGATATGGATCATTTTCTAAAATATTTTCTCTAAAAGCTGCTCCTTATAAGATTTTCCTTGAGGAAAAAAGAAACTATCAACAACATCAAAAAACAGACTCTGTAGTCAATATATTTGGCCAACTATGCACTGTGCAGGGTAAGAGATGATGCTTTTTCTTAATTTCTCTCATGCCTCCCTATTCCTCCAAAGATGAGCATTTAGCATTCTGATTGGACAGGTTTCAGAACACTTACTTAAACCCATTTCATTACTGTGCTGGAAAAATGATGCTTGAAAGCATGCACATGTGACATTGTCCTCTTTAGTGTCTTTTTTTGGTGCAGTGAAGCATGTTCATAGACCTGGGCTGCTTCTTTGGATCCAGCCCTGTGGCTTTTCTTTCTATGTGTCTTTTTCCCAGAACTTCCTGCCATGCAGTCTGGTGAGTAGATTGTCTCAGACCTGCAATCTAGCCCTCACTTTTTTCCTTTCCTTTATTATTCCCTTCATGGACTATATTAGGAAATATGTTAGTATTCCCTCAGAGGAGAACCTCCACATTCTGCCATTTTCACTTAAATGGATGGTAAATGATTCCCACTTTGGTTCAAGTGGCCGTATTGGTCTTAGAATGAACAGAATCACATTTACATGTTTGGATAAATGAATAGAAATCATTTATTCCTGTGCAGCTTAGCAGCATTCTTAAGAGACTCCACTGGACTATCAGACACTCACTTATTAAGATGGCACTTTGAGTTCCTATTTATTATTATTACTGCTTATTCTGTATACAGCTTCGTTCAGGGGGCCTCACAGAAAGAAAATGTGATTAGCATAAGAACACTCTTGGGTCTCCTGGCCATAAGCCTTCCTAATGCTATCAAAATCTACTCTTACTTGTAATATGTACTATCTCCTCTTCACAGTCCCAAAGTACTTGCATATATTAAAATACCTGAGAATTTGTGAAGAAAATAAAGCTCTGTCACTATATCAGCTGTGTTCTAATCATTATTTAAACATGGGATTTTTTTTAGGTATCTCCTACATCTGTATGAATTACCTAATGAAAATATTATCCCCGAGACATTATCTAGGAACTTTTGTTCTAGAATGATGTTGAGAATATTAACCAATACAAACATAACCCAAGAAAAAACCATCAACTTGACCCAGACTTCCTGTAAAGCTGGCCTATTCTGTACCTCACTCTAACCAAACAAGAATTTCACTCAACCAAAATATTAGTTAAAAATAGTTGATTTTTGTGACAACCTATTTTACCTCAGACTTTTATATATATGTGTTTTAGTAATTTTTCTCAAGATTAATTAGATCTTGAGAGAATCAAAACACTCAAGAATTTAAGATTGCTTACATACATTTTGTATCTTGTTAATATACATTTTGTGTCTTAAGCCACAGACAACAACCTATAGAAAATTAATAAGTACACTGACATCCATTCACATATATAACACTTAGACAAATTCCAAATGAAATTTATTTTGTGAAATAGTATTATTTCATTATACGGTTTCTCTCTCCCATTATTCCTGAGTCTCTCTGAAAGTCAGAATGAATACACTCTCTTGCGCTAAGAATTATTTGAACTGAAATTATCCAAGAGGAATAATATACCAATACCACAAATTGGTAATTTCATACAGAATTTCAACTTCACTGTGCTGCCAAAAATCTCAACTCGAATGGCATTTTCCTCACTTTTTCTAAAACACAGGTATTAGTCATGTCATATCAATGAAATTCTAATATCATTTTAGAGATATTCAAAATTAAGAGAGAATTGAACACAGCCTTTCTCCCTCAACATTTTCCTGAAAAGGCTATGAAAGTTATGTATTTATATTAACTATTAGTTTTACTTAAAATACTACAATGGTTCTTTTAGTCATCGAGAGATCAAATAAATTAGTTTTTTTTTAACGTAAAGAACAATCTGCTTATATAACATTCATTAGTAAAACTGAGTAACAATTAAGGGACTCTGAGATACAGGCAGTAGTATGCATAAGCCAAATTGACTCCTGGCCAATAGACTATACCTTCTTTTCTTGAATAATGGGAGGTAAACGAAAGTTTATTAATACCAGTTTGATCTAGGAAGTCTGTCTACAGTAAGTGAGCACTTAATTATGATGTACCTATTTTAGGAACTCAGAAAATCAGGCATGACATCCTTGTTGCCTTCTTCTGTTCAAGCTGTCCCAATTCTATAATCAAGAAGATAACAGGGAATCATCTTGGGATTTTGTGATTATGAGTTATATGAAGTCATAGAAGTTTTTTCTTTCAGAAATAATACTCTAAGTGGGTTCATTTGAGTTATACCAAGAACCACCATAACCAGGTATTTCCAATCAACTAGATTTAAAATCTGGGAACAGAATTCATAGTGGAGACTCTCTACCTAACTTGAATCAGAATTATTAATAAGCATCTACTGAACTCCTAAAGGAAATTTATAATCCCACTCCAAATCAGAAGATTTCAGAGACATATCCTTGGGCCATTGATTCTCGAAAATTTCTTTCAATGAAAAATATTCCCATGTACCAAACACCTTTCATAAAATACAACCTGTTATGCAAGAATTAATACTAAATTGCTGCAAAACTGAATGGCCAGAATACATCAAAATTAATGGATGGATCAATTTCTAAAATGCAAAATAAACAAGCAAATTATTTTATAAGATTAAATAATTAAACTGAGTCCAGGCTCTCTTTGGCCTCACATCATATTACTAGCCTGACTATGTCAAGTATATTAAGCATGTCTTAGATGGAAAGCCATATATTTTCAAAAATTTTTGGAAAAAGTAATCTTACCATTATTTACAATATTTTTTGGAAAATGAAAATCCTCTATATTACATGTAATCTGGCCCCTGTTACCTATAAGATACTCAAAAAGCAGGGCTATGATAAGTCTTATTCCAGATAGGTTGGCTCATGCCCTGTCCCACGAATGAGCCCTGCCCACTCCCATCTCTACCCGTTTGCCCTATGTTTATTTTCTAGCCACTTTTCTTATCCTTTCCACTAAACATTCCCAGTCTTCCCCATTCCAAATTCTTCTTTCAAAGACTAATGACACTGATTTTTCTGGAGCTTTAATCTAGCCCTATTTAGAGGCACCCCTGATTTGTGAAAGTTCACCTTAGCTGTTTCACTTTTACAAAGACTCACATCAGTACTCATTCGCTAACTGAAAGAAATCCAAGGAGGATTCACATTTTTATGAAAAAGGGCAAGAAATGAAAATAGGATTCAGTATTTGTTTTGCGATGAGCCATTAAAAAGGCAGTGTGCACCCCAAACACTGAGAGTAACATGACCAAACACCTTCCCAAGAAATGTACTCAGCATCTCGGCATCAAGCCACCACAGCTTTGAACTATGCCTCTGAGAATGTTTGCCTTATCTTAACTCCATTTATTTTGTGCATCCTTTAGCAAGATGTTTGCTGAAGTATCAGAAAAACCTAAGAGAGATTGTGTTTTAGGTCTCAGAGTGCTCAAAAAATCTTCCAAATAAATTAATGGCAATTGCTTCTTTGCTTTATGCCATGTGAGCTTATGAAAGGTTTCACAGGAGCACTGTTTCATATATTGGGGAAAATCTGTACTCAGTTGAATTATAAGAATAATATCTTCTGTACTTCTTAAAGATCTCCCCCTCCTGAAGAGACATTCTGTATCCTTCCAAACTTCAGGCAGAGAGCTTTGCATGTGGTAGGTGCTAAATAAATTGGTTCTACTATGTCGGTACTTTGGTGATGTTAGGATTTGTTGAGATTCTCAATACAAATGCTCTTAAAAATCCATTTTTTATCAAAATTTGCTTGATCATACCAGGATCCTCATATTAAATGTTTGTACTCTGCTTTTCACCAACAGTGTTTGAATTTTCCCAAGAATACAATAAAGTTTCTATGCCTATGAAAGCAGCTCTATACCAAATGGAACCCCCAAACTCAAGTTCAAAGGAAAAGATCTGCCACCGATGTTACTCAACAGTCCAGCCAGACCCTGTTCCTTCTCTGCTCTGTCCAATTTCCCCAGTGCAATTGCCAGTACAGTGATGAATGCACAAATGGAAAGAATGCAATACTGCACATGATTGATTGCATGGCAAAGGAGAAACCTACAGAAAACCCCAAGCTGGGAACTTATTTTATATCATTCCCTGTTGCTGCTCAGTCATGAATGCTGCTGTGATTCATTTTCAACACTTTGAAATCTCTTGGTATTTGTAACATGCTCTGAACCAGATATAAATTGATTGCTCAGCCCTACCTTTTTTTTTTTCCAATTGAATTTTTTTTTCCTAACATTTAGCAACACACTTAATATTGCTTACATATAGCTTTTATTTCTGCTCAGGGGGGAAAAAGATAGTTTTGCCTCAAGAAGATTACATAATTTAGGAGAGTATTGTGTGGTTTCTGTAATGTAATCACTTCTCCTTATGTGTTAGAGAGCATGGCTCACTGAAAATGTAAGATAACTATATATATTTTTGGAATTGAATTATTCCAGCACATTTTTAAAGGAATATATAGGCACTAAAACATAATGTAGTTTAGAAGTCCAAGTTTTGGTCACCCCCAGAAGATGAGGTATAAAACAGAATGGAGCCAACCACAATTTCAGTAAGTGTGCTTTGATATGTAAATATACACATTCTTAAAAAGAAGCCTAGCTCTCAATGTAGAATAGTCTATAAAAAGATTCCTATTCAAACATAATAGATGGTAATTACAGTCCATTAAATGGTAAGACAACATGTGACCTTCCTCTTGTAATCAAAGGACCAAATATTTATTGGTTTGGGTTTTGGCTAATTGTACCACATGAAATAAATCAGTTCCTTGCTCCACATATGTTCCAAACACATGAGTCTTAATAAGCAGTTTAGGATTCAAAGGCCCACTTGGTAAAATCAGTCCTCTGACATCTTTGCTTTCCAGAATTTTAAAAGACGGCTTGCTATCTTGCCTAAGTGTTTCCTCTAGGTAGCTGCCTATTAATGCAGGAACAGATTGCTTATTCCACTGGTAGCTGGTAGGAATCAAGCAATTTGTAAAAGGATTTCTCCATAGATTAGCTTTTTTCAAGCATGAGTTCTTTAGGTGAAGAATTAGGGCAATATGGCTCCTAGAGCCTTGGAAGAAGTATTTTTTAACATAACATTTAATTCCTCCCCGTCAACAGCTAGGTATATCTTAGCCAAGTTAGATGCATTATGAACCTAGGATGTGTTTCGCTGCAGTTACAACTTACTGAGCAAAGAAAATACTGTCTCAAACCTCCACATAGGTTCTCATCAAATGTAGAAAGGATGTATCAACACTTTGGACAGTAGGAGAGTATTATTTTGCATTTCTGAACCAAAATGAAGGAGTGTCTTTGATATCTGCTGTGGACAAATACCAAGTTCCAGTAAATGTAGATTCTACTGAAGGCAAAAATCCCACAAATCAGCATATACTTTGAAGTAAGAAAAAAAGGGAAAGGGAGTCCAAAGCCTTTATCCTGATTTGAATTTTACATCTTCCCCTTACTACATATATGTTCTAGGCAAGTTATTTAAATTCTCAGAGACCCAGTCACCTAATCTATAACATACAGAAGCGAATATCTATTTTGTTAGACCTAAATGAGATAACAGATAAATTATATAATATCTACTAAATACTAACAAGTGAATAAATGGAGTTTTATTGGTTTAATCACAAAGATCCTGCGTCCTCCAACCTAATAGGGTTACTCTGTCCTTTAAAGGGTCAGGACCACATTGTCCTATTGGGGTAGGTGTACTAGGGCCCTATTTTTCTACTGGAGTTACAGAGTGGAGGATGGACTAGTTTAGCACTTTCTGAAACCTCACTCTGTATTCAACAAAAGCTTGATTTCAAGTATCTTCCATACTTTTTCTCAAGTTCTGACAATTTTTCTTCTCCATCTCATTTTATATCATCATCAAAAGAATCTTTCTTCATGGGTTTCCTCTAAATGATCACCTACCAATATCATAAGGCTGTCCTCTGTAGTATGTTCACTAAATATTTGTGGGCAATGAAGGTAATTATAGCATAAAGCAAAATATAATTAGAAAATAAATGTTAGACAAAATACCTGCTGGTTCAGTTGGAGGAGCATGTGACTCTTGATCTCAGAGTCATGAGTTCAAGTCCCACCTGGGGTGTAGAGATTACTTAAATAAGTAAATAATAAGCAAACAAATAACTTACTTTAAATGTCAGAAATAACTGTTCCTAGAAATGTATCACCATTTAGGGGAATTTCAGTAACTATAACAGGGAAATTTTTATTTATTTTGTAACCATTATGAACCGGTCTAATGTCATGCATGCACACTCACACACTCTCTCTCTCTCAAAATAAATAAATAAACTTAAAAAAAAAGTGGACTCAAAAAAGAAAATTGATTTTAACCGACAAATTTTTAAAACTATTTACATGTTTATTTATTTTTGAAAAGGAGAGAGAGAGAGACAGAGGGCAAGCAGGGTGGAGGCAGAGAGAGAGAGGGAGACACAGAATCTGAAGCAGGCTCTGGGCTCCAAGCAGTCAGCACAGAGCCCAACATGGGCCTCAAACTCATGAACGCTAAGATCATGACCTGAGCTGAAGTCAGATGCTTAAATGACTAAGCCACCTAGGCGCCCCATGATTTTAGCAAATAAATGTACCAAATTACTCCCAGGGAGCTAAAAGAGGGGAGGCATTATTTTTTATAGGCAGTGATGCTACCATTTTGTAATGTGAAGAAACACAAATAATTTTCTCATGAAGCTGTCCCCTTAGAATAGTCAACTGGACATGGAAGAGTCCTATTTGGAGGGGCTTACACACATAACTATAAACACAAATCCCTTTCTGTGCATTGTATTCTGTTTTATTATTTTGAAAAGAAAAAAAATCACCTGTGTGTCTATACCTCTGACCAAAATAATAATAATAAGTGGGGGGAACAGAAATATAAATAGCCCTTTTGTAAAAAATTAAGTTGCTTATGGCTTTTAACCATGACAAAATGCAAATTTTAACTCCCTGATATGTCATTTCTCTCCTGTTGCAGTGTCAAAATCCAAAGTTTGACAATATAATTTTGAATGAAGTGTTAAAACACTAGAATTCTCATACTTTATCAATGGTCATTAAAAATGGTACAGCCTTTATGTAAAGACATTTAAAATATCTATTAAAAGCATATGTTTATTTGCATTCTGATATATAACTACTACTTTTAAGAATCTATTACAGAGACAAATCGAAAAATATTAAGATATATACACAAGGTTATTCCAGGCAGCATTATTTGAAATGGCAACAAATTGGAAACCCAAATGTTCAAAAATCAGGGGACTAACCAGGTAATGCAGAGCATGAGTGCACTATAAAATAAAACATGGCATGTCATCACAATGTAGCAGTATACACTTCTACAGAGGAAGGAGGAATGTATATATAATTATGAAACAATCAACATGATAAGCATTAAGTAAAGCAAGATGCAGTGCACTGTGTATCACAGACTACCACTTGTCTATGATGGAGAGAGAACATATTTATGTACACATATTTGCTTATTTTAAAAATAATAGATGAGTGAGATTTTTTTACATGGTTATATTAAGTAAAAAAAAAAATAAAGAGTGGACAAATAATCTGAACAAACATTCTCTAAAGAAGACACACAAATGGCCAATGAGCACATGAAAAAAATATTTTTCATCCTCAGCCATCAAGAAAATGTAAGCCAAAAACACAGTGAGATACCACTTTACAACCTGTAGTACAGCTATAATCCAAAATACATATAACGACGAGTGTTAGAATGGATTTGGACAAATCAGATCTCTCATATATTGCTGGTGAAATGTAAAAAACCTCTGTAATCACTTTGGAGAACAGTCTGCTAGGTCCTCAGAAGGTTTAACCTGAAGTTAATTCCACTCTGAGACACATGCACATGCACACACACACACACACACACACACACACACACAAGGAATGAAAACTTAGGTCTTATGCAAAAAAAATTATATACAAATGTTCATAGAATTATTCAAAATAGTGAAAGAACTGGAAACGACTAATGTCCATCAACTGCAAAATGGAAAAAATAAAATTTCTAGCACCATACATTGAATATGATTCCCATTCCCATAAAAGGGTATGAAGTACTAAGCTATGCTACAATATGGTGGCATCTTGAAAACTTTATGCTAGGTAAAAGAAGCCAGACACAAAAGTCCACATTATATGATTCCATTGATATGAAATGTCCAGAATAGACAAATCTAGAGAGACAGCAAGTATACTAGTGATTAGCTAGAGCTGGAAGAGTGGAGGGAAATGGGAAGGACTACTAATAGTAGGAGGTGCAAGGGATAAAAACTAGGCTGATTCTTTCAGTATCATATTTCAGAGACGTGACATTAAAGTCACACAGTTTACGTATTTATAAAAGGAAGTCATCACTTTATTAATTTTTTTAATGTTTATTTACTTTTGACAGAAAGACAGAGTGTGTGTGTGGGGGGGGGGGGTGGACAGAGAAAGAGGAAGACACAGAATCTGAAGCAGGCTCCAGGCCCTGAGCTGTCAGCACAAAGCCCTGCGGGGCGTTCGAACACACAAACCGTGAGATCCTGACCTAAGCCGAAGTCGGTGCTCAACCGACTGAGCCACCCAGGCACCCCCAAAGTAATTGCTTTAAAATAGACATTGAAAGTTAAAATGAAACAAAATGGTTTTATTATATTCATTGGTAGGAACTACCCCAACATATTAAAAAATAATAATTTGTGACTATAATTAATAAAAACATACTAATTTTTAGGGGCACAGGTGTGGCTCAGTTGGTTACTCTTACTTGACTCTTGATTTTGGTTCATGAGAGCAAGCCTCCTGTCAAACACCATATCAGGCTTGCATTCACAGTGCTGAGGCCTTTTGGGATTCTCTCTCTCTCTCTCTCTCTCTCTGTCCCTCCCCTGTGCACATGTATTCTCTCTCTCTCAAAATAAATAAGCATCTAAAAAAATACTATATTTTTAAAATTTTTTTAACGTTTATTTATTTTTGAGAGACATAGAGACATAGTGTGAGCAGGGGAAGGGCAGACAGAGAGGAAGACACAGAATCGGAAGCAGGCTCCAGACTCTGAGCCATCAGCACAGAGCCCAACGCAGGGCTCTAACTCACAGACAGTGAGATCATGACCTGAGCTGAAGTCCGCCGCTTAACCAACTGAGCCACCAAAGGTGCCCCCAAAATACTATATTTTTAAAAGTTGCTAACAGACTAGATCTTAAAAGTTTCATCACAAAAATTTTTTTCTAACTATGTGTAGTGATGTATGTTAACTACATACACTGTGGTGATCATTTCTCATTTTACACATATATTGAATTGTTATGTGGTACACCCGAAACTAATATAATGTTATACATCAATTATATCTCAATAAAAAAAGACAGTGATTTGACAAGTCAACCTAGTGGCATATTTTAAAGATAAAACATTGCAGAAAAAAATCTTAAACTATTTTCAAACATCGTACTGATGGTACTATAATTTCATATTGTTGCATATGCATTTTGATATAAATAGAACTGAAAATTATTTCGTTCTTGGGAAATAGCATTTTAAACAGGAGAGAGGAGGTACAGATGTAAAATACATGAATAAAGCAAAAATATTTTATTCTTGAATTTGAATAAAAAAGATTTTATAGGGGCGCCTGGGTGGCTCAGTTGGTTAAGCAGCCGACTTCAGCTCAGGTCATGATCTCACGGTCTGTGAGTTCAAGCCCTACGTCAGGCTCTGTGCTGACGGCTCATCAGAGCCTAGAGCCTGCTTCAGATTCTGTATCTCCCTCTCTCTCTGCCCTTCTCCTATTCACGCTCTGTCTCTATGTCTCTTAAGAATAAATAAACGTTAACAAAAAAAATTAAAAAAAAAAGATTTTATAAACTCATGATCTATTTTGCTTTAAAATTCTAGTTCTCATATAGTAGACAGAACTCCAATGATGTCCTATTTCTCCTGTCTACACATTTGTGTAATCACTTTCACTTGAGTATGAGTAAAATCTATGTTCTCATTAATAGAACATTTCAAAGGTTATTTGATGTCACTCCTTGATTAGATTTGTTATGTGGCAAATGTGATGAGGTTACTCTCAAGATTACATTGTGTGTAGCCGACTCCATCAGACTGAGACTGCTAACTTGATGAAGTGGGTAGCCATGTTGGAGAAGTTCTCATGGTGAGGGACTGAGACACTCTCTAGAACATGAAAGCAGCTTTCAGCAAACAGCCAGCAAAAGCAGGTGCCTTGAGTCATCTATGTCACTGCAAAAAATGAATCCCAATCACATGAACAGATCCTTGGCTTGGAAGTATATTCTTCCCAGTTGAGCCTCCAGATGGCCAATATACCTGGCTGTTACTTTCATTGCACCTTTGTGAGGCCCTTAGCAAAGTATTAAGCCCAGCCATGCCCAGAAACATGACCTGCAGAAAATATGATATGAGACATATTGTTTTAAGGTGTTAAATTTGTGATGATTTAGTAAACAGAAATATAAAACTAATATATCTAAATATACCTAATTTAAAAAACGCCTTACAATGACTAAGCAGTAATGGGCACTCTAACATCCAGCTGTGGACTCTAAACTTTTCCCTAAAAAAGCTAATGCTCCTTAAAGAAATGCCTAGTTACCTGATTGGAATAGGCAATACATGACTGTAGCCAAACATTGAGTAGCGACCTGATAATATTCACACCATAGTCTTAGGTATGCAGAAAAAAAATACAACAAAATATATATGTGTACATATATGTGTACATGTATATGTGTGTGCATATACATATGTAGGTATATATGTACACATATATATGTACATATATATATATATGATGAGAATGGAAATGTAAGGTATCAAAACTACTAAACAAAGTTAAGACAGATACAAAATAAACTATCCAAAGAGAAAAATCCAATGTATGAGCTTAATAGCAGATTAGACACTGTAGGAGAAAAGATCAGTGAACTTTAATACATATGACAGAATCCATCCACATATAGCAAAGAGAAATAAAAGAGTGAAAAAAACGAACAGAGCCTTCATTACATATGAGGTAATATCCAACAGAATCCCCAAAGATTCAGAGATAGGAACAGGTTTTTAAGAAGTGACTAACAAGATCTTTCCAAATTTGATGAAAATAATAAACCTACAAATATGAGAGGAGCATCAAACATTAAAAAGGATAAACACAAAGAAAACAACATCAAGATTGCTAGTAATAGAAAACTGTTTCGAATTGGTCTAAAAGAGAAAGTCTTAAAAGTAGCCAGAGAAAGAAAATACTGTACACAGCAAAATAAAGGTGACACTAGCAAAGCCTTCTTTTCTGAAATCATGCAAACTAAACAAGAATATTTTTTATGTGCTAAGAGCAAAAGAATGCAACACAAAATTATTTATCCTGTAAATAATGGAGACAAAAATGGGATTTGGGGTACAAATATAAGCTTACAAAATTCATCACCATAAAAATGAAATAAATTGTAATGGAATTCTTCAAAGAAAAGAAAATATAAGATCGGCAATTGTAGCTATGTAAAGCAATTTAAAGTAATGGAAACTGTATATGAAATGCACAGGGTTTTAAGCTGCTAAGGTTAGGGTAATCATTGTGAAATAACAGAAAACTAATACATCTCATTATGTGAAAAAAAAAAATCATACAGTGACTAAGATATTTGCAATGGGCACCCCAGCACCCAGACCGCAGACTCTTAATTTCTCACTAGAAAAAACTAGTGTTCCTTAGAGACATTACTGATTAGAACTCTGGGGAAGGCAAACTTATATATGTATGATTTTAACTATTTTTCTTATCTTAAACTTTCTTTCAAGGTAATGATACTCTATATTAAACATATTAACTATGTGTCATTTTCTGAATTTAATATTTATGCAGCAGTAAAATGTATGATACAAAAGTACAAGAGAGTAAATTGGAAAAACTGAAAAACTGAATTGTAAAGGTCTCGTATATAAAGTAGACTATAATAAATTAAACGTGCATATTATAAATTCTAGAGCAACAATTAAAAAGAAAAAAAGATGCAATTATTAAAAATCCACAAAAAGGCTGAAAAAGAGAAAACAGACACAAAGAATAGATGAGAAATTAGAATGCACAAGAGGGTAATAGATTTAAATTCAATCATATCAATGATTGCATTAAATGTAAATGTTCTAAACACTTCTAAACAGTAGTGTCAAAGTGAAGGTAAATGAGATCTGATTATAAATTCTTGACAAGACAACCACTATGATCTCAAGGAAGTTTGCTGAAAACTAGAAAATGAGAAAAGATACATTATGCAAACAAAAAATATTAAAAAATCTGGAATAGCTACATAAATATGAGGTAAATACATATTAGAAAGAGAGGACAAATCAATCCCTTAAGAAAACTTAGCAATTTTAAATAGCTGCACATACAATTAAATCTTCATAGTACACTCACAGATATAACTAGATATTTTATACCTTCTCCTTAATTGCTATAAGAAAAATGTAACAATGTAGAATGATATTATAACCTATTAACCCAATTGACATTTATTAGAACATGTCACTCAACACAGCATAATCAATAATCTTTCCAGATGCCCATGGAGCATTCACCAAGATATGCTATCTACTGGACAAAAAAAAAAAAGAATCACTATTAAGTTAAATTGATTGGAATCACAGAAAGCATATTCTCTGGCAAAATAGAATTAAATTAGAAGTTATAGAAAGATTCAGAGAAAATCCCCCGAATATTTGGAAACTAAACCACAAACTTCTAAATAACCTATGGATAAGAGAAGAAAATTAACGGGAAATTACAAAATATTTTGAACAAAATGAGAATGAAAAAGCAATGTATCAAAAGTTACAGGATGCAACTAAAGTAGTGCTTAAGGGAACGCTGTTAGTTTTAAGTACTTATATTTGGAAAAAAAGATCCATATCAATTGTAGAAGTTTTATCATAAGAAACTAGAAACAGAAGAGAAAATTAAGCTAAAATAACTAAAAGAGAGGAACTATTAAAGATAAAAAAGAAATCAAACAGAAAACAGTAACTGATCATAACAGAAAGCTGACGGGTGGTTTCCTGGAGCTGAGGTTGAGTAGAAGAGAAAATTGAGAAAGAGCCAGTGGGAACTCAGGGCATGAAGAAAGTATTCTCTGTCTTGATTCTGATAGTGGTTATACAACTGTATATATTTGCTAACATTCACTTCGCTGTATACATAAAATAGGCTGTTTTTCTTTTATGTAAGCTATATCTTAGTAAGGCTGATTTTTAAAAAATCTTAGATATTTTTGGAAATAGAACAATGAATATTTGAATATTAAGCAGTTCTAATATATAAGATATGATTATTTTTTAAAATAAAGAACCATTATCTATTAGAAATACATATTGACATATATGTGTATGAAATAATAGGACTGCTGAGGTTTGTTTCCTAAGAATGTTACCAGTTGGGAACTGTTTGGGGATAGAGACGAAATATACTTTGCCATGAGTTGAGAACTGTTTAAGGTAAATGATGAGTAAATAATATTTTCTAATATTATTCTCTGTACTTTTGAATTTGTTTCAAATATTCCACAATGAAATGTTTAAAAACGTCTTTTAAATGCATGTTACACCTGGTACACTAGACAAAACAGGCATTTTAGTACAATTTTTTAATCAAACAATTAAGGGCTCTTTATCACTGTATTTCTCAAGCTAGCTTATTTCAACCATCGTGTTAATGATTCTACTGCCTTACTCTATTCTTATTAACAGTATATCTGTAATTTTGTGGGTTTTTATTTTTCCTTTTAAATAATCTTGCTTAGAGTAAGGGTCTTACAGAGAGTCTTACCCAGTCATACCTTTGACTAAATTCTGGCCCAACATCTATCTAGCTATATGAACCTTGAGAAGAGCACCAGACTTTTCTGAGTCTGAGATTCCTCATTTATAAAAATGGCCAGTGCTAACTTTTTCATGAATAATAAATGATATACATTGGCACAATATCTGAATATAAGCATTTGCTACTATAATTGTTTTATGATGACACCTCGCAACACTAGTTAAAATGATCTAAATCCACACAACAAACAGACTCAGTGTTGATCTCTCTCATTTTGCCTCCAAGCCTAGGCTGCTTTACCATCAATAGTAACATGACAAGAACTGGACCCCACTTCCAACCATATTCAAGTTAATATCAACAGTGGAAACATATCCATTATGGGTTCTGAGGTACACTGAAATCTATTCATATACTCTGAATACCTCACTGCCCTCCAATCTGTCCTAAAATAAATTCACTGATTCTCCCAGCTGTTTCTGAACCTTTTCTTTTTTGGCTCCCATTCCCTTCTTGGGATAGACAAGCACAAAGTCAGAGCAATGACAATTGGAACTCCATGACTATTCCATTGAAAGTCAATTGAATTTCAATTTCCTTCAATGGAGAAAGCCAGGAGGAACCAATTATTGTTGCTTTAACATTGTGCAATTTTACCTCAGGCACCACTTAGGATCCAAATGAAAACATTTCAATTCCTGCTTATTACCTTCTTCCTGATAAAACACTATTTTTCCCTGGCTCCTGAAAATAGTGCTATATCAAGGGAAGCCTCTATTAAATACATTTTACCATCTTGGCTGTATTAGCAACTATTAAAAGAAAAAAGATATACAGGGACCAATATTCCACATATAATGCTATTTGCTGTTTATCTTGCCAGCAAGTTTATGTGGTGTTGCTCTTATTTCCACTTGTCACAACTTACTTGAAAACGAAGCAGTACAATTCGCTTTCTGTTTGGGACATCAATTCCCAATCTGGAAGAAATCTCATCTCCATGCTGAGTTAGCTCGCATCTGCCACAACCACAGGATTTCTGGGAGGCTACTGGCACAACTCACACATTTCCACTGTGAAGCTTGGCTTTGAGAAGGAGCGAAAATACTGTTCCCCTAGCAGCCATTCAGGGCCACAGACTGTGAAAGCCAGAGCCACCTAACAAGCTGTGAAAATTTCAGCCACCTGAGGAGCTGTGAAAGACAAAGATGGGGCTAGCTGAAGAGACAAGAGCAGGCAGGAATCTCTAGAGGAGCCGCAAATATCCTAGACCCTCATGTCAGCCAAGAAACCACGCACTCTGAACTGAGTAACAAAGTCAGCGGGGACTGAAAAACAGAAGAAGTGAAAATAAACTCAGTCATGTTAGAAAATGCCTACACAAGGGTAGGGTATCAGCCATCGAAAGCCATTATGCGGTGGGTCTGTTGTATCCAAAGAACACAGATTATATACGGAGAACAAAAAGAAATTTAGCATCAAACATATCCGGGGACTGAATATTGAGTCAGTTTCCAAGCCAGACTCTTGATTTTGCAGCTCAGCATGTGAAGAGCCTATAAAAAAAAAAAAACACCCCAAAACTCTGGGGTATCCCAGGCTGCAGGGAAATGTGCTATGCCTTTTTCTTAGTCTCCTCTTGCGTTAGAGCAGTAACCAGGAGTTTTTATGGGTCATTACTTCTCCTTATGTTCTGCAAAATCAACTCCATTCTGCCCAGGACACATCTGGCATGCTGCCTTTCCCTCCTAAGCCCTCTGAATACTCTTGTTTCTATCTTGCCCCAGTTGGACATGAGATTGTCACGGGGATACAACTTTATCACTCTATCACCTTTCATGCTTGTATGATCCTCATGCCAGTTTTTAAGAATTTAAAGGGCAATATCAATTATCCTCTCAAAGCCATTTCACATCAATGAAGAAGCTGTGAAAATTAGATTTAAGTTCCTTTTGTCAACTTATGCTGGGGTTATATTAGGTCTTGGAAGCTGGTTTTAGCCAAGATATGATCGGAAGTGAAGAATAACTTTGAACCTTCCTCTCCGGACTGGCTCTGTCAAAGAGACTAACGGCACTGCTTTGACTAATTTTATAGAATATGTATCTTAAGATTTTTTTTTTTATATTCGTTTTGTCATCTATAATGGATACTGCTTGTTGAAACAGTCAGGAAGTCGAAATCTTGTAAAAATGCTTTCAGAAGTTTAGAAAGGCTTTCAACATAAGGATGAAATGGAAATTTTGCCCTTATAATTCTTTGCCTTAAATCCTGAAAGAGGTTATCAAAATTAAGAATTATAAGAATTAACACTAGAGTCGTATTAAAGGACAGATTTTTAAAAAGAGTAAAGCCATGACCCTTATGGAAATATAAAATGAGCATATGTCAAAGATTTTATTCAACTCAATCAATGAGTAAAGTTATAACCGGCTCTAAGGAGGATTCAAAGAACAGCACATATATAGGCAATCAGGAATGCTAAAAGAATTTGCAAATAGATGAAAAACTAGACAATTATACTCCCCTGAATATAATTCATTTGCATTGCTATGAACCAGAATCAGATGCACTGTTATTAATTTTATAAGACTTACAGAGTCGTAAAATGCAAGGCAGAGATAACTTAGAAAGGTGCCCTAGATAATGCCTAGTTTTCTACTAAAGACACGTAACATCTTTTTGGTCCTGTCGTTTGTCACAATTTTTCCTGCCATTCTAAACAAAATATTGAGAAGAGGTCACGAAGTCTAGGTTAGAACTGCTGTTTAAGAAAACCAAGTAGGCTGCCTTGCATACATCTAATTTTAATATAAAATAGCCCGTTTATTTTACACAAATTGCAAATATCCATCTGTAAGAAAGGTATACATGCCATACGCATGAACGATGTGGTGCATTAGTTTCCAAACATGGCCACAACAAATTGCTTCAAACAAGGTGGCTTAGAACAACAACAAAAATCTATTATCTCACAGTTGTGGAAACTAGAAATTCTAAAATCAAGGTATTGGCAAGGTTGATTCCTTGCGGGGACTCTGAGGGAGAAAATGTTCCATGCCTCTCTTCCAGCTTTTGATTATTGCCTGTAATCCTTGGCATTCATTCCTTGGCTAATAGACGCATCACTTCAATTTCTACTTTCGTTATCATATGGTGTTTTCCCTATGTGCCTGTGTCTTTGTCCAAATATCTTTCTTCTCATAAAGACACCAATCCTGTTGGATTTAGGGCCCACTCTTATCCAGTATAATTTCATCTTTACTTGATTATGTCTGCAAAGGCCTTACTTCCAGATAAGATCATATTCACAGGTTCTGGGTAGACATGAACTTCTGGGGAACACTAATCAACTCAGGGTGCAGAAAGATACCAAATATAGTGGATGTGAAGGGAAGGGTGTTTCTTACCGAGGAACTGCCAGGCAACACTGAAAGGCAGACAGTTTTTAATGACAATAGTTTTAAACCAGAACACTCCAGTTAAAGAGCAATTCTTATTTATAACCAGATCTGGGTCATTTCCAAAAAGCAAACCAAGCAAGCAAGTAAATGTGATACCAGACTTCTGGGCCAATGTTCCAAAGGCAGCAGTCCACTCTGATTCTTCAGGATTCAGAACGAGCTTCTAATTCTAGTTTTGGAACTAAAGAACTGTGTAAACCTGGGCATGCCTCTAATTCAGCTTCCCTCTCCTCTTTGGTCAAAGGAAGAAAATAGACTTGAAAGTTTTTAAGACCCCTTCCTGTGATTTATGATCTTTTTTTTATATATAAATGCCAAATGTCCAACTTAGCTATTACAACATGAGCAAGATTAGGATTGCCTTTTTTTATTTGTTCAAACCTATTGATATATATCTGTGCTTTCTAAAGTTAAAACAGAATTTTGGGGTTCTTTTTATTATCTATGGTAGGAGACAAAAGTTGGGGTCTCTTGCTCTCAGTTTTTTTCTATTTCAGAAATGGATCCACTGGTGCCCACATTTCTTCCCTATGACCCGGAGCCCTTGGCAACAGCTGCAGGACTCTGACTTTGTGCAACCCCAGTGGGGCATTCCCATTTCAGTCTTTGTTGTGCTCTAAGAGTTGTCCTTTATATAGATTACAGTTACAGAGACTCCACTGTGTAGAGTTCTTCGAACTCAGCGTCAGGGCCCCTGCATAGCTGACTGGACGAGACTGGGCACTTGACAAGGTTGCTGAGGAAGTAGTACACTTTCTTGAAAATTCAGAAATGAGGTAAGATAGGGTCACTCTAAGCTTTTCTCATAAACAGAGAAATGTAAACTGGAAAGCTACTGAGAGTATATATAAATTAAGCTAGTCAACAGAGAAAAAAACGAGAGAGAAAGATTAAAAAGACAAAGTGTTGGGGCACCTGGGTGACTCAGTTGGTTAAACGTCCAACTTCAGCTCATGTCATGATCTCAATCTCTTGTGGATTCAAGCCCTGCATCGGGCTCTGTGCTGACAGCTCAGAGCCTGGAGCCTGCTTCAGACTCTGTGTCTCCCTCTCTCTCTGCCCCTTCCCTGCTCCTGCTCTGTCTCTGTCTCTCTCTCAAAAATAAACAAACATTGGGGCGCCTGGGTGGCTAAGTCGGTTGAGCATCCGACTTCAGCTCAGGTCGTGGGTTTGAGCCCTGCATCGGGCTCTGTGCTGACAGCTTGGAGCCTGGAGTCTGCTTTGGATTCTGTGTCTCCCTCTCTCTCTGCCCCTTCCCCACTCAGGTTCTGTCTCAAAAATGAATAAACATTAAAAAAAATTTTTTAAATAAAAAAATAAACATTAATTTAAAAAAAGAAAAAGAAAAAGAAAAGTGTAGAAAGTGGGAGAGATCTCAATACTCCTTGTAATACCTGGATATAATACCTGGGTATGCTCAATACTCCTTGTAATACCTGGATGCTGTCCTTTATTTTGTTGCAGGACTCTCTTAGGATGCTTTGAAATGGCTTTGTCACTTGCAATTTAAACAAATTTGGCTGAAACACTGTTGATTTAATATATGACTAATTAAGAAATTTTCTTTATTATGTTATATTAAATTCATTGTGAATGTCCTTTCTCAACAGCAACAAATATATATATATATATATATATATATATGAATTTAATTATCCACAATATGTAAATATTGATTTTTTCCAAAGAGGTTAATAAGTTTAATCATCACTTTAACAAGGAGCAAAATAATTATATTACGTGAGCAATTATCTAACAGAAATTATTTAAAATGAATGTGATTATGTTCTAGATGATTCCTGCTATAGGTAACATCACTTTTGTGAAGTATTATTAAAGCCTTTTGTTTAAATCATTGACTGACTCAGTTGCAACATGCAAACCACACTTGAGGATCTCCGTTCCATTATAGCTCTGAAACAGAAACACGTGGAGGCCGTTTGACCTGAGATTCAGGAAAGGATAACTTCTACTAGGGACCAGAGGTAAATTCCCAAGAGCAGTGGCAGGCTCAAGTAACGCGCAGGAAAGGCTGCATCTGCATAGATCCCCAGGAGCAGGTCAAAGGGTCATGGAGATCTCCTTCCATGATATCTTCGAAAAAAGTAACTAGAGACTCCAAAGGGTATTGGATACTCAAATGGTGAAGTCGGTCTAAGAATACTTAATTGGTTAGAATTCTTCTCTTGACAAGGCATTATGGCTACCATTTTATGTGGAATATGTTGAAAGCTATTGGGGGGCTCAGGCCTGTGCCTTATTCTCTCACAAGATGAACCTTGAGCAGAACTCAGGTTCCCTCAACTCAAGAGGAAGTCGGGGAGCTGAAGAACAACTACATGCTTGCCTCGGTTTCTCAGATAGTAGTTTTCCATAAGGGTTTCTTGAAGTGCTCAGTGAGGCAAGATATGCTGACCCTATCTATCTCTTACTCTCTTCCCACAGAGTCAATCTCAAGTTCAAAAAAATTCCTAGGGTGAAAATTTTGGCACTCTACTCTTTAAAAAAATATTTCCATGGGCATTATTCTGTAAACTCTAAAGTATTAAATATGTGTAAATAGTCCTATTATCCTCAACTGTTTAAGAGGACAGAATGTATAGAGGACAGAAATTCAGGAGACACTGCATGACTGGAAGGAAAAAAAGTATTAATTAAATGTCACTAATAAATATAAAGTTGTAAATATCTTTAAATTTCAATTTCCACAAATATAGGCCGCATGTCTATTGTACATTTATATAACAATAAGCAACAGAACTTAACATCTATTTAGCACATATTATATGCCAGGCACTGTGTCAGGTACTTTATAGACATTAATTCTTTAAGGCTCACACCAAACTAATCACTCCCTCCTTTAATATTGTATTATAAGCATCAAGATGATATAACTGACCTACCTATGGTTCCTCAAAACAACACAGTGCATTTAGATAAGTTGACCTTCAATAACGTGGGGTCTCTACGCTGTATCTTGGTGAAAGTAAGTTACCCTTGGGGCACATGGGTGGCTCAGTCGGTTGAGCATCCGACTTCCACTTAGGTCATGACCTCACGGTTTTGTGAGTTCAAGCCCCACATCAGGCTTACTGCTATCAGTGCAGAGCCCACTTCAGATCCTCTGTCCTTCTCTCTCTCTCCTCTCTCTCTCTCTCTCTCTCTCTCTCTGCCCTTCCCCAGCTTGCACTCTCTCAAAAGTAAATAAAACATTTTAAAAAGTAAAGTCATACAAAAAGAAAGCTAGTCCTTAACAATTCCTTGCCCCCCAAAACTCCTAAGAGCTTTCTCCTCCTCTGCTCTAAGGGACCTCTCTTATCATCCTCCACCTTGGTCCGATAGCCTCCTCTCTTTTCTGGGCCAGCTTATTTCGTTTTTATAACTTGCTCCCCACATGTCAACTCTCTTGGCCATGAAAACACCCCTGGGCTTGAAGTTCTTTTTCTGCTCTGATTGCTTTCTGGAGAGTATTTGCCTTCGTTGCTTTTATGGTTGTCCTTTGCTATAGAGAAAATAAGGTAAAGGAAACTGGGCAAAAGGAAAGGGGCACAAAGAACAATAAACTTTATCCTGTAGTACATTCACAGTAGGAAAATTTCTGGCAAGGTGAGTATGAAGTGGTCTCTGACTTGAAATGAGCATGACTATGGCAAAGTATTTTAAATTATTTTTAAGTAATAATAAAACCATTTATCGTTTTTAAAATCTTTCCTTTTTTTAATTTTTAAAAATGTATTTATTTACTTTTGAGAGAGAGAGAGAGAGAGTGAGCATGAGCAAGCGAGGGAGGGGCAGAGAGAGAACGGCTCTGTGCTAACAGCTTGATTCCAACTCTAGCTTGATCCAACAAACTAAAAGATCATGACCTGAGGCAAAATCAAGAGTTGGATGCTTAACTGACTTAGCCACCCAGGTGACCCAGGAAGCCTTACTTCTTGTAGATTGAAGTAATGAAGTATGAATAAGGATAATATTTAACATCAGAGATGAACCTGGGTGTCATTATGCAAAGTGAAATATGCCAATACAGAAGAATAAGTACTGTATGATTCCTCCTACATAAGGTATCTAAAACACGTAAACTTGTAGAAGCAGGAAACAGAACGGTAATTCTTAGGGGATTAGAGATGGAAAGCTATTCAAGGTATAAAGTTACAGCTACACAAGACGAGTAACTCTGGAGATCCGATATACCACATAGGGCCCATAGTTAACCATTCGGTGTATGCACTTCAAAATTTGTTAACAGGGTATATCTCATGTTAGGTGCTCTTACTACAAACACACACACACACACACACACACACACACACAAAGGGACAGGAGGAAACTTTGGGAGATGATGGATATGTTCATTAACTTGAATGTGGTGAGGGTAAAATGGTATATGCATCTGGCAAACTCATCGAACTGTATATATTAAATATGTGCAGCTAGTGGTTTGTCAATTATATATCAATAAAGCAGAAAAAATAAAGTTAATGATATTCAAAAACAAATATGTAAAAACCAGGACATCAGAAAGTTACACACATAATTAAAACCACCATATTTGTAAAAATACAGGCTCTCAGATCTGAGTATATGGGGTTATATTTAGCTTACTTCACTCATGGGCATTGTATCCGTCTTTCTAAAATGGGGTAATAATAATTCTTACTGAATAGGAATGCTATAAAGGTCAAATGGGGAACCAATATTAATAACTAAGTAATAATTTTATAATGATGGGGCATTACTACATGACCAATGACAAGCTAAAGCACGTTACATATGATATTTCATGTAATTTATATAATTACCTGAGGTAGAAATAGTACATATTAACAACCTCTCAGAATATCTGACCTATAATAAGGTTTCAGTAAAGAGTAGCTACAATAATAATTATTACTTGAAATGTTATTGTTGTGGTTAGTCAACGTTGTAAAAAAGCTTACCCTTGTTGGATGCATCTTTGCCACAGGTAGAAATGATAGAGAAGGGATACAAATGCATTTTAGAACTGCAGTTAATATACATTGTTATATTAACTCAAAGAGGATAAAGGATAGAATCAAGAGAGGGGAGGGGTACAGCCTGAATCCACTGAGATGAGGAACAAAGAGGTAAGTCTATGACTTGGACACCTAGTGATTTATAAGGACCAAAACATAGCCAGAGATGAGGTATGGAAACTTTTTGGGTGATGTTCAGGGTCAGTTCTTCCACCTGCCCCAGCCTAACCATTCCCACTGGGTCATCAGCCCCACCCACAAGGTTTCTGAGGATATCAGATCTGAGAGACCATGAACAGCTCCTCCGACTCACTCAGCACCAGCTAGAAAAACCAACAAAGAATCAGAAATTTCTGCAGAGCCAGCTGTTGAGTGATTTCAGGGACTCCTCTGCACTGTCCCTGAGTGAGGGAATAAAAAAAAAAAAATCTGCTTTATGACACTTGAAATTTCTTTGACGAGGTGGGGTTGGGGCAGCCTATGGCCCCAAATTAGAAAGAAGAGGCTAGAAAAGCAAATGCGTATATCTAGAGGGTACGAATTTTAGTGAGAGTAAGTTTCAAAGAAAATGTAATTGACCAAGTATAAATGGATGATATTAGTCATTCTCCTAGCAAAGAAAAGCAAAGAGAAGTGAGGAGAGCAGGAGGCTCTTAGAGCAGCAGGTGAAAAGTGAGGAAGCAGAAGCCCTTTCAAGGACTGGCTGAATTCACCTGAGCTGAAACTGCACACCCTGGGCTGTCGTGGCCTGTGCCTGGAAAAGCAAGCAGAGCAGCCCCAAGAAAGCTACGTGGTAGCTCTTTCGTTGTTTTAAGGTAGAATTACCTTCTCTGCTGAAATAATTGAATTACAGTTGTAGTTTGAACTTCGACAGGTGAGTAGCTGTGTATCTTTGGACACGAGAGTTGGAGACTAACCAAGAGTTTATTATCAACTACACTTTGGTGATCCATGAAGTTATAAACCTACCAAGAAAAAACTTTCTTCCTCCACACCACAAATATTTAAGAAAAACAAAACAAGGACTGAGAAAGGGTAGGAGCCACTGGAGGTAATTTGGGCTACTTGGACACAGAAGATCTTAATCTAGGAAGGGAAGAGTTACTCGGGTTTTTCAGTATCAGAAAGTCAAGAACCAAGTGTTTTCAGAGAATATATCAAAGTTCCCTTTAGGCGAAACACATTCATACTGATACACGATTTCAAGCAGTCTAGCAGTCATTTCTAAGCTATTTCATATTCATGGGGTGTGGGGTGGGGTGTTTGCCAAAGACGATGCACCTTTATTGTATGGGGCCTTCCCACTCCGAACATTTGCTAACAACCTTGACATTTTTATTTGCACCATGATGACAGAGGAGTATAATAAGTTCCCAGAAAAGGCTGTGGAATTGGGAACTAGATAGCAAAGAGAAGAACGAAAAGAGGCAATGCTGATGAATTGGTGTGTCAGGCGAGGAGAAAGTGTTTGTAATTGAACAGGGCCCGGAAGAGGAAGACAACAGGAAGGCATATTGAATATGGTTGCTGGGCTCTCGTTGCAGAGCAAATGGTGTCTGAGGGTGATTCTTACTATTCACATAGCCCTTGTTAGATGCAGAGAAGGAAAGGTCTCCTTCTATTCTCTTTAAAGCCCACCTCAATAGGAGAAAGTGAACTGCCTGCTACATATAATTATAAAGTCTGGGTAGAGAATAGGAGAAAAGGAAGTAAGTCCTTCGAGGCATCCCACAATGGCTCTTCCATTTTTAGAGCCTTGTAGTCACTAGCATCAACATCTAGGAAGATGCTCAAGTGAGAGACAGAGATGGTGGGTGAAAGAATTGGCATTACTGACCGGAGGAAAAGCATGCAAATCCACTTGGGTTTATTTTTAAATCTACATCACTATGTATTTAACATTGTGAATTCAAATTCTTACTGTCAAATAAGTATAAATACACTACATGTTGCATTTGTCTTTAACTAAGAGAGCAAACAAGGATGACACAGCTAGAGGCACAGGGTAGCACATTTTCACTTGTCCCCAGATGAGCTGGTGTGCCATTTCATCTATACATTACATTCCCTGAATGACCTCTGTGGATATCATAAGAGAGTTCAGAACAATATTCACAATCAAAGGGGCATTGAGACTTAGGAGACGAGGTGGGGGACATTTCCAAAGCAGAAGCCTGGGAAGTTAAGTCAGCTCTTAGACTTGAGTACCCAAGCTCTTTTGCAATGGATGATGAATGGACCACCAGTGAACTCAGCCTCCTTGCTGGGGATATGTTTATGGGCAGGAGTGGAGGAGATGTCTTTTGCATAATGAGTCCACCGAGAAAGAGAAGTACATAACTGCTGAATCTGCTGCATGGAATGTATTGCTGGTAAGTCTGAAAACAAAAAGGAAACAATTTCCACTGGGGCATGTAATGCTCCTTCAAAAAAAGAAACTCTGAACCCAGGCACAATTCAAACAGCACAGGCAAGGGTGGCGGTTCCAGCATGTGGCTTGTCAAGTTAATTTATGGCTGTGTATAATTGGGTGGTTGCTTTTCCTCCAGAAAGATGAAACAGCCAAGCCAAGAGAGATGGGTATCTCACTATTTCTAATATAGAGATAAAGATCTTATTTTTAGTGTGAGGCAAAAAAGAACATGGGGGTGATGGGCAAAGATTAGGCTTTTGCGCTGTTACGAAGTTTCAAAAAAAAAAAAAAAAAAGCAAAAAGAATGGGGAACTGTTTCAGAAAATCAGGAGCCTAATTACTCAAACTTTTAGGAGTTAACTCTTGAATTTCCCCCAAACGAGAGGTACTGATTCTGTTAAATTATCCTAAGGTAGGTTGAAATATTTTCTACAACTACAAATCAAGAGTTTTTCATTTAAACTCCAGCTATAGGAAAGGTTTTTTTTATTATTATTATCCCTTTTAAAATGTGCTTTATTCCTGCAATATAATAAACTCTACGTCCCAAATAACAGCCATGATTAATCAAAACAGTTGGTTATACAATATTAGATTAATTTCATATTAAGTCTAATTTCAGGATCCATAGGAGAGAAAATACTTCTGGTTAAATAGAAACTGAATAGGAATGAGAATCTGAGTGGTAACATTGAAAGGACCAGCTGGTTACACCAACCTACCAGGCTGAGCTTCTCTATTTTTACTAATAATATTAAATATTATGTTACAGTATTTTTCAGAAAAAGCTTCTGTTGATATGGCTGTAAAAGGAGCACCAGTGTCTAGGGCACTGCTGAGCATACTGTGGTGTTGTTAACGCCAGACAGTCCCAGTTCTCTGCATTGGAAAAGTTCTCTGCGTTGGGAAAGCTAGGACTCTAGCGACCTCAAAAATCAGTTGCCTAAGAGAGTTTCAGATCTATCTAGGAATGACTGGTATTAGATAACATTCTTTATAAACTGGAAAACCTTTGCTCCTAGACCAAATACAAGACTGTGGGCATTAAGAAGACAATGACTCTGATAGTTATCACTGGGATTCACTTAGTGCTGGAGGTTAACTAATTCTCCTACAACACACTGCCTCTCAGGTCCTCTTGGCAAAACTCTAGACTCTACACTTCCCTCAAGCTGATGTCATAGTAAACTGGTCGTGCTATCGGAGCTAGCTCTCAACATCAGGCATGTCAATGGTGTGGGGATTCCTTTATTTTATGAATGTTTAAACAGAGATCAAATGGCTGCTTGAGGCTCATCTAGTGAGTTAAGGGGCATAACCAAAATTAGAATCCAGGCTAATACTCGACTTTGATTGAAAACGAAGTTTCTTAACAAAATAACTCAGATGATCTCACATGAGACATAGAGAAAGTGAAGATTATGAAAAAATAAAGAAAATTTATGCTTGGAATACACTCTTCTGAATAAAAGAGCTTTCTAAACTCACATACTCATCAGTAGGTACTGCTTTATATCTTATTATTTTATGTTGCTAATATTTAATTTATTAAAATGGATAAGGCGATTGAGCTAATGGGGAAAAAAAAACTATTTCCAACAAGTCAGTTTTAAGATTGAATAGATCTTCTTCCACTTCTGCCCAGAAGAACCAATGTAAATGAAGCAGGTTAAGACTGCTTCTGCCCTGGAAACCTTAATATATTCTTACTGTTCTTTCAGATACTACTTTGAGAACTGATCAGCCTCACTGACTTTTTTTTTTTTTTTTTTGCCTTTAATCCTGTATTGCATAAAGGTTCTCAAGATCAGAAACACTGATACAAGGAACGTGGTCCAGACCTTACCCAGCATATTTCCATCCCTAGCCATGGCCATCCCAAGGGAAAATGCGCACCTCATGGTGACATCCCACCTTCTGATTAAGAAGAGTAACTTAAGGGGTGCCTGAGGGGCTCAGCTCGTTGAGCGTCCGACTTTGGCTCAGGTCAGGATCTCATAGCTTGTGAGTTTGAGCCCCACGTCGCGGTCTGTACTGACAGCTCAGAGCCTAGAGCCTACTTTGGATTCTGTGTCTCCCTCTCTCTCTGCCCTTCCTCTGCTCATGCTCTGTCTCTATCTCTCTCTCTCATAAATAAACTTAAAAAAAAAAAAAGAGTAACTTAAAAGAGAGGTTGAGGGGAGCCTGGGTGGCTCAGTCAGTTAGGCAACCGACTTAGGCTCAGGTCATGATCTCACCCTTGTGGGTTCGAGCCCCGCGTTGGGCTCTGTGTTGACGACTCAGAGCCTGGAGCTGCTTTGGATTCTGTGTCTCCTCTCTCTCTGCCTCTCCCTTGCTTGCACTCTGTCTCTCTCTCTCTCTCTCTCTCTCTCAAAAATAAATAAACGTTAAAAAAAATTTTTTTAATTAAAAAAAAAAGGAGGTTGAACAAGTGCACTTCCTCCTTTTTGCCCATAGGTCTCTTCAGCCACATATATGTAAATTATAAAAATTTACATTATTTTTATTTTTAGAAATAAATTTATAAATATTTTATCTGTTATTTAAATATATTTAAACAGCCTCTGCTTTAATAACTTTGGATATCTGAACACTAAATTTGGTTTGGTGAGATAGGAAGAAAGGTGAGGTCAGGTATTTTGAAAGCTAGAGAGGTGAAAAGGAGTCAATCACTTGAGCGGTGGAGTGGTATCTTGAGAGGTTACGGCACATCGTCTTGAGCTCAACAGAGAGGAATCAATCATTATGAATTCCCATAGCCCTATAGGATTCTAGTCTTAGCGTGTAAGAGCTCCCTGAGTTGAACTTGGCAAAAGTGGCCAGACTCCCCAATTCTTCATGTGGCTTATCACAATCTAGAAATACTTTCTAGATCACCCAGAACTTTACTAATTCTTATTTCCTAGTACACAGGATTCTTTGTGTTATTCCTCTAATCATTTGAGAGCCATCTAGACAGTGACAAATTCATTATGCAAGGATTAAAAAGAATTTTTTTCTTATCTAGAAGCTGCCAAGCACACCCATTTTTCTTTTCCAGCATTTCCCTATCACACTGGTGAGAGGAGAATAGCAAATATAACCTCCCCATTAGTATCACAGTATAAATCTCTAAAACTACTGTGTAATAATTTTTTATTTAAAAAAAAAACCTCTAAATATATTGTTTAAGAGTTAAGACATTCTAAACATGTCCTATGATTTAAACATGTTTTACAAAGTTTGAGTAAATTAATTAAGGGGCCAGGATAATTGCTCTGATTTCCTATAGATATTTAAAAAGAACATAATGTTTTAGACTCACCTTCTCAGGAAATCGATTTTATGCACTAGTGCTAAGGTATTCAATTCATTTATTCATTCTCTCATTTATTCATTATTGCACTTCATAAAAGATTATTCAACTTCTATACTGTAACATATCTTGTACTGGGTGTAGATATACTTGAATTACCATAATTCGATGAGTATAAAATTTGGATTGGTGGGTGAAAAAGTCAAGGAACTTCAAAGTCGAGAAAATCAGTGATTAGAGAATAAACATTGTTAGACAGAGTTGTACAAAGAAGGAGTACAAGATGGGGACAATCAGGAAAAATTCCAAATAATTGAAACAATGAGAGCAAAAGCAGAGGGCAGATGTCAGAATATAGTGGAAGATGAGCTTGGGAAGTAAAAGTGAGGATCATATCATGCTGGATCTCTGACACACTGAGGAACTTGGACTTAATCTTACAGGTAATGATGAAGCTTTGTAAAAGTATATATGAAAGGGAGAGTTATATTTTATGTAATTAGCCCTGGGTTTTGGTAATATCACTGTGGTCTCAGTGCAAAGGAGATTTGGAGATGGGTAGGAATGGTAGCTAAAGGTAGATTTAGGAAACAATTGCCATAATCTAGATGGAGAAGGATGGGAGCTTGAATGACGGTAGTTTAAATATTGTCTAAGAATTAATGCAGCTGAAAATGAAAAAAGTTAATGCATTAGGGCAAATTCAGTGGACATTGCTGAGATAGAGAGTACAGAAACTGACAATTAAAACCACTGGGAGAAAAAAGGAAAGAAAAATCAGATTGCTGACATTTTGAACATGAGTAACTAGCAACTATGGTACCATTCATGGAAACAAGGCAAGCCCTAAGAAATTTTCACAGTAGAAGAAACCAGTGGCGATGGTCAGGCAGATGGTCATACAGATTGGACAAGCTTGTTCAGATTTGAAAATCATGAGTTTTACATCTTTTCAGGGCGCTTTAAATTTTCATGGAAATATTTCCCTTTCCCCAGGCAATAATGTCATTATCACTAATAAAAAAAAAAATGACAAATTTTGAACCTCCAATTATTTCCACCTCCAATTATTATACTTTCAAGCCTACTGATTTATTTTTTTTTATTTTTTTAACATTTATTTATTATTGAGAGACAGAAAGAGACAAAGCATGAGCATGGGAGGGGCAGAGAGAGCAGGAGACACAGAATCTGAAGCAGGCTCAGGCTCTGAGCTGTCAACACAGAGCTGAGTGCAGGGCTAGAACTCATAACTCCAAGATCATGACATGAGCCGAAGTAGGATGCTTAACCATCTGAGCCACCCAGGTGCCCCAATTGTTTATGTTTTTATAAATGAACTAGGGTTTTTAAAAGCTGAGTAGGAGAGAGTTTCAAAGAATATATTTTAACAGGTAAGTGAACATGCTACACCATTATATAGAAATATATATCCCAAAAATCTAACCCTTTTATCTGTAAGTCATTATCCCTGATATCTAACAATTTTAGTTTAGGTGTACCTATGGAGAAGCACAGACTATGGCATCAGATGTGGATTAACATATTGGGCACCAACCAAGTGCCAGTATTTTTCACCCTTTTCCTACTCCTGTGTGCTTAAAAATAAAAGTTTAAGTAACTTCTCCAGGTGACAGGCCAGTAAATAGCAAAACTAGTTCACACATCCAAGTTGGCTCAACTCCAAAGACAAGCTTCATAATGCTGGGGAATTAGAGATGTGTCTTTGGTTCAACTACCTGTAGGATCTATATATGGGATAATGTCGTTTTTCTCTTTGAATTCCAGTTATCTCACCTGTAAAATGACAATTCATACCCCACAGATCACTAATGAAGTTAAAATGATAATAACTGTGAAAAGTCTTTAGGAAGTGCTATAAAATAACATCTAATATAGAATATACGTTGCATATATATATGCATATATATATATATAGTAACAGTAAAAAAAATGTATTTCATTCATCTTTGGGTAGTAACCCATGAAATACTAAGTGCTTGCCATACGTACGGACTGTTAGAAAAATGTGTCTAGAAGCAATTCCTTAATCAAAGTCCGCTTGCTCTTTATCATGTAAGATCACACTCTAGTGACTCCTCCAGAATTAAGAGGGCAGATATCACTACCATAGAGACATAATATAAACCACAAAAGCCAGCCATATATGTCCGTTTAGAATTTCCAGTAGCCACGTTTCAAAACTTAAAAATAAGTAAAATTAATTTTAACAAAACATTTTCTTCCAAATTAATATAATTTCAAAATATGTTTCATATAATCAAATATATGCTTTGATATGGTCAATATAAGATGTATTAATGGAATATTTTTCATTTTTTTCTACTCTCTCTCTTTTTTTTTTTTTTTTTTGAGAGAGAAAGAGGCAGACAGAGAAGGGAGTCGTGGGGAGAGACAGAATCCCAAGCAGGCTCCTTGCTGTCAGCACAAATCCTGAGCAGGGATCAATCTCACGAATGATGAGGTCATAACCTGAGCCAAAATCAAGAGTCAGATGCTCAACCTGACTAAGCCACCCAGATGCCCACCCCCTTTTTTTTTTCTATTCTAAGCCTTGAAAATTATGCACATATTTTACACTCTTTGCACATTCATTTCAGACTGTGCCACATTTCAACTGCTTAGAGGCTACTCGGGGTTAGTGGCTGCCATATTGAACGGTCTATAAATATTGACAGTGGCCATCTATAAAGTATTCTGTCACAAGAACTCTACTCAGGAAGAATGTTCTGGTGCACGAAAATAAGGCCATTTGGGTATCTCTTATGGAGTTTGCACATGAAAAGAAAGAGTGAGAGAAGGGTTAATAGAGGTGAAGAGACACACAGGAGGAAGGTAAGGAGTCAAAATTATGAATAAGCAGAAATCGTCATGTAGATAGGCAAAGAGAAGCCATCAGTAGTAATACCAGTAACACCAAATATAGATAAACATCAGACTGCTCAAAATGTCAATTGGCCAGTAAAGCTGCAATATAGTCTAAAATATCATTTCAATTTTCCATGAGGCCTGGCAATATAGCTCATAAATGTTTCTTATCTGCCTTTATCACCACGTTTCCTTTCAATAAACTTCTATCACCTTATGTGTACATTATGTCAAAGAGAAGGCAACTTCATTTTGCCTTCTACTATCCTTTTAAATTTATTTATAGAGTATTCTTTCTGTGGCCGTGAGAAAAGGAAAATAAAATTCAAATAGCTCCCTGACTTACTTGGTCATTTCTAAGATGATAAAATGTCCTATGGTCTTTTCAGGTTGCAAAAGTTGCCCACACTTTTATACTTCTATAATTGAAATGTTTATTCTAAGGTAATAATTGAAACTCCAAACTTCTTCTTCCTGCTACAGGTAAGAAGCCTGCAGTTGGGAAAATGGGTTTTATTGCCCATCAACACCAACCATTTCAATCCCTTATTTCTCAGCTTCCAAACCACAGGTTTTACTTTTTTTTAAAACATTTACTTATTTATTTTGAAAGAGAGAGAGAGAGAGAGAGAAGAAGAAGAAAAGGAGTAGGGGAGGAGCAGAAAGAGAGGGAGATAGAGAATCCCAAGCAGGCTCCACTCTGTCAGCACAGAGCCTGGCACAAGACATGAACAGTGAGATCATGATCTGATCCAAAATCAAGAGCTGGACACTTAACTAACTGAGCCACCCAAGTGCCCCTGTTTTACTTTGTATCTCTAGAGTAGAAGCAAGGTAGAGAGACAGACGAGAAGGGAAGGAATGTTTTACTGGATGTTTGTGGAACACTGGCATCCCTGAGATTCCCAACTATTTAAGATAGACTTGTCCTCCCTAATCACCTTTGTGGATTCTTCAGACACCCATCAGCACCACCAGAACTGAGGGTCTTCCCTTGACTGAGAGATTCCTTTGACATGGATAAATATAGCTGGGTTGTGAATTTTTAAGCAGTCCTTTGGCATCCTGATAGTTAGTTTTCCCTTCTTTCTGCTGAGGTCTGTTCGACATCCCATGAGCACCAGTATTAACCTGCATTAACCAAAAAGATCTATCATATTTTATAAATAGATTTATTAATGGAACTAGACTACTGAAAATCAATGGGCTAAAGGTTGGATAGGCATTACCAAGGTTTGTCTTTACTCTCTTAACCACTTTTTTTTTTTTTTGAGAGGGAGAGAGAGGGTGTGCATACGAGAGAGCATGCCTGTGTGAGCAGAAGAGGGCCAGAAGGAGAGGGAAAAGGAGAAGGAGAGGGAAAAGGAAAAGGAGAAGGAGAGGGAGGGAGAGGGAGGGAGAGAGAGAGAGAGAGAGAGGAGAGAGGAGAGGGAGAGGGAGAGAGGGAGAGGGGGAGAGGGAGAGAGGGAGAGGGAGAGAGGAGAGAGGGAGAGGGAGAGGGGGAGAGGGAGAGGGGGAGAGGGAGAGGGGGAGAGGGGAGAGGGGGAGAGGGGAGAGGGGGAGAGGGAGAGAGGGAGAGAGGGAGAGAGGGAGAGGGGAGAGGGAGAGAGGGGGAGAGGGGGAGAGGGAGAGAGGGGAGAGGGAGAGGGAGAGAGGGAGAGGGAGAGGGGGAGAGGGAGAGAGGGAGAGGGAGAGGGGGAGAGGGAGAGAGGGAGAGGGAGAGGGAGAGGGGAGGGAGAGGAAAAATCTCAAGCAAGCTCCACACCCAATGCTGAGCCCAATGCAGAGCTCAATCCCAGAACCATAAGATCATGACCTGAGCCAACATCAAGACTCATATGCTAAACTGACTGAGCCACCCAGGTGACCTTTAACCACCTTATTTTCCCATGGTTGACTAACCTCTTCTAATTAACTCTATAATTATACACGTTAACATAGTAAATCCATGTATTAGTCAGGGTTCTCCAGAGAAACAGAACCAGTAAAGACATAGGTAGGAATCGGTTCACTTCATTATGGAGGCTGAGAGGTTCCAAGTTGGGCCGCTGGCAAGCTGCAAACCTAGGAAAGCCAATAATTTAGTTGAGTCTAAAGGTCTGTGGACCAGGGGAGCCATTGGTGTAATCTTAGTTGGAGGGCCAGAAGAGTTGAAATGAGATGTTTCTGCTCAGTTAGACAGGAAAATAGGGGCTAATTCCTCCTTCCTCTGCTTTTTGCTCTAGCCTGGACCTTAATTAACAGAATAGGTGATACCCACCCACTTTGGGGAGGGCAATCTACTTTCCAGGTCCAGCAATTCAAATGCTCATCTCTTCCAGAAATATCCTCACAGGCACACCCAGAAATATTGTTTAATCTGGGCACCTAGTGGCCAGTCAAAATGACACGTAAAATGAACCATCACAATCAGGTTATCACCTAATCCTTCTTATCCATTATTATTGCAACTTTCATGCCATTTCTCTGTTGATTGTTAAAGATTAACTCTCAAAGGTGATTGATTTTTTATACCTAGTTTTTAAGGAAAGCTTTAATGTGCCATATATACATAGTGAAACACTCCACTTTAGCTTTGGGATATTTTAAGCAAATTCCATGACAATATGCTTGTTGTTTTCCAATACTCTGCTCTGTCTGTTCTGCATATTAAGAACCTGATGCTCAGACACAGTTTTTAAAATGTTTTAATAAGCAAATCATGAATATTTAAACTCATACTGAGAAGATTTGCTTATTATGCTCCTTCCTCCTTGAGTCTACCCTAAAAAAATGCCGTACTTTCAAACTCTGGCTCACTGCTCACAATGGATTGAATGGCCATTCATTTCTACCTGAGCTACCACCTAGAAAACATGTAAATAAATATTACAGCTTGAGCAAAGGAAATGATTTTTTTAAATTTCTATGAAAGTTACAGCACGCAGTTTGCAGATTAAAATACAAATGTTAGCACTGTGAATATACATTTCTGCAGCTTAGAGGAAATTTTTGTAAGCAGATTTAAATAATTGAGTTATGTCTGCAATCACTAATTGTCACATCTCTGAAAAGGCGAGAACCGTTTCAGAAATGCACACTGGGCTTCAAAGGCATCATCTCTGAACAGGTTTTATGTGCCTTGTAGGAAGCTAACTGGGTCACACTTCAACCTGAAGAAATCCAATTGCACCTTATAGAGGACAGAGAGTATGTATGTGCTCGCAAAGTTGAGTGCAAAAATCAAGATAATTGATCTGATAATTCAGATAAAATACACTCCTGTCAGATGGAGCCAGATAATTTAGGCATGAATAACATTTTAGTATTGAATTTTTGGAATAATTGAGTGTCATAAACTTCCATTTAAATTTTATAAAATAGATACTATAAAAGAACTATAAAAGAACTCTTATTAATATGAAGTGACTGACTTTCTTTGAATTAAAGCTGAATTGAAGTTTAAAAGTAGTGCTTAGTCTAATAAATGTGTTATTATTGTAAAATGCCTTTCATGATTTAACTTAACACTAAATGGCAATTAAGAAAAAAATAAGAGATAACATTTACTGAGCAATTACTACTACACGCCAGGCATTGTGCTAAATGCTTACTGTCGTTACTGGGTACACATAAAGCACCCTAATAGAACGGTTACAACGTGATCCTTTCATGCCTCGGAAATGTCTACATGGATTGCATCTTTGAGCATGAGGTTCATTATTTCATCATGGGCCCATGGTAAAATGGTGTCGTGGAATCATTCTGAAATTAAGAAATGATTATTTTCCTTGGTATACAGGTGAAAAACCATAATATTATTCTAAATTTTTTATTAAGAAGACTCAATATAGTATTATCGATCTTTTCTTCTGTTATCTGCAGACCAGCAGGCTTTGTTTGCATCTCCGATACATTCCACATGGTCTCTTTTCAGTACTTTTGCTCTTGTGAGTCTTAAAAGCATTTTTAATTGGGGGTTTTAAATCTTTTCCTTGCCCCACTGGTGATGTATATTTTCTGAACACAGTGAATAAAAGAGTATGCAGGTCGCATAGCCTTTGAAGTCATTCTCATTTCCCCACTTCCCATACATAATAAATAAATTAGAAAGTATTGGAGACTTTAAATTAACAAAAGGTTAAATAAAATTTTATGATCTCCCTTGCTGATACCCTGACTGGCACCGCATTTTGGGTAATACATCATTAGAGAAATCACTCTCTGATGCATGATTGTAATATTATGATGAGAGAGTTGTTACTTAGGGGCACCTCCTTAAAGAGATTGTTAGCTCTGAGAGCCTTAAAAAAAAAAGGCAAGTGAATTTCCTTTCCAGGGTTGCTGAGAAAGATCTACAGAAGGTCCCAGGAACTGAGACAAAGTTAATGGCTTTAGGGGATAATTTCCCATTAATTTTTAGTAAGCCTGAGGCACCAAATACAAGTCCTTGGCTTGTCGAATTATATCCCTATTATCTTGCAAAACATTTCAATGAGTTTGGTTCAGTTTAAGCAGCAAAGAAGTACCCGTGAGTAGAAAGAAGAGCTTTGAAGTTTAAATTCATCATATATATGAAAACTAAACTCAAATTTGACCATTTCAACTCCCCAACTTCTTTTCTACCACTAGTGTAAAGACCTTCCGATTATTTCAGACTGTTTAGGTGAAAAGTGTTGTGAAATATACAAAGATAAAGGTTTGAGAAGTTACTAACAACTCAGTCAATATAAAAAAAGTTACCTAACACAGAAAGGGAAACTACCTCCTTTTTTTTTGATAAAAACATGCTTTGGCAATAAAGGCTGCATTTTTAATTGGATTTCCAGCATCCCTTTGCCCATACAAAAAAGAAAAAGATGATATTTTATCCACCCTTCCTATGATATTTCTATCTGAACTTGGGCACCTGTGCCAAGGAAAGCAGAATTTGGAAATGAACGGTTTTTTCAGTCTAAGTATGTCTCCGCCCACGACACGGCAAGTGATAAGTCTCATCTTCATTATCCAGTTCAAATTTTTGCAGGAAGAGACGGCAGAATTATTAATCATTTAAAAATGTTCTTGCACAAAGAATATATATGAAAGGAGCCAAATTTCAAAGACTGGGGCTCCTCAGAAGGAGAATCATTTGAAATATATGCATTTTAGTAGCTCAAATCTATCACTGGGAGTAATGAACTTTTGTCCCAGAGCAACTGTAAACTCAGTCAACTCAAATCTCTCATCTTGCTCTTATTAAGCTTTTGAAACACTTATCCAAAATAAGGTGATATACTCCTTTTAACAACCCTGGGAGCCTTTGTTATTCACTCTCTCCTGATGAGGAAAAGTGAAGAGATAACAATTAAATGACATTGCTGAAGTCAGAGCGAAATGGAGCAAGGTAGGGCAAGCTAAGGATACAGCCAAATTTCTAATTTGTTTTCTAGCCATCCTTCCAAGTGAGCTCAAAATCATATTATTCTATGCCATAAGGATATCTGACTAATCTTCAGACTGTGTAGTCTTAAGCAAAGACACAAGATAGGGTCTGAAAGAGACAAAGATAATAGATAATTGTCTGCCTGAAGTGACTTTTATTTGGTTCTAAAGACTTCAGTGAGACTACAAACCATGCCAAAGACAACACTTCTGCACAATCAGTAGGAATGGGAAGCAATTTGATTTCGAGATTAAGATCAGTTAGGATTGTTCAGCCGTGGCAGACAATACAAAGATTTTCAATGTAATACTCACAAACTACCCAACTCTTACTGCTTCCTTTGTTAATATCTTTACCACCAATAAGGCAATGATGAATGGCATGCCTTTGAAAGAATACTAGGTGCAACGAAGAAAAATGAAGAGGGAGAGAGAGAAGAAAAATGACGTAGAGTAGAGAAAGAGAAATAAGAACTGAAAACAGCTACAGGAGGTTGTCTGCATATGTACAAAATCAAAGAGAGTGAAGTCTCATTCTACATTTGGCCTTGTTTTACTGAATCTGACCACAATTTAAAAATCTCTCCTTTTATCTCATATGCCTTTTAGTTTAGATTTTGACATTGCACATCTATGACTTCATTAAGAGATTTTTTAAATGGTGATAAAACTACATGTGTAGTATTTCTTTAAAAGAAGGAGTGTGTAAAGAAAGATAAAAATAAAGAAATGGGGAAGGAAGAAAGGAAGAAAGCAAGAAAGGAAGAATGTGTTGGAATAATTGCTAAGGCTTACTGAGGGTCTACTCTTTGCTACACAATCTAATAGACATTTCCTACATATTATTCCTATGTCTCAGAAAGCTCCCTATTAATTTTCAATAATATTCCATGATATTCCCCCTCTCTTTGTTGAGGAACAAAAGATCAGAAAGACAAATAACATTGAATTATCACACAGCTTAAAAGTGGTAGAGCTGGAATTTGAAATCCAGTTTGTCTCATTATACTTTTCTTTCTATACCACTTAAGCTGAGCTTGTATTTAGATCAATAGTCACGACACTAGTAGATGGAATTAAGAATGGACTGTTAATCTATATTACCCATGACTAAGCCAGGGTGTCATGCTTTCACTTCTAAATCTCTAGTGTGGTTATCACATAAATACTTCATCAAGATCCTAACTCGAATGATGAAAAAGAAACACCATTACGATATTAGGGCCACATGGTTTATGGATGCCTACTACAAAGAAGAACTCTAGATCTGAGATTTAATTCACAACTTAAAACAGTTCTTTTGTAGATGGTTGAAACCTAAGTCCATAAACATTCCTACTTTTCCAAAGAAAAAAGTGTTCATAAGCATTTGTCATTGCTCTCATCGACAATTATTACAGGTTACCTAACATAAAGGAGATGTCTACTACAATGTTGGGCCTGATGCAGGTCCCAAATAAAATGCTCACTGAATGAATTAATGAATACAGTTTTAAAAGACCTATTAAATGGGACTTTTAGACTTGAACTACAACCTGGTCGAATAGATGCTTCAAAGATGTCAAAATGTCCTTCTTAATACACTTGCCAACAGTGCAAAAATGAGAGATACAGAGAAACTCTGCTAGGAATAATAGCTTTTCTGGAAACAGTAAAAAAAAAAGAAAAAAAATACCTACCAACTCCCCTATTGTTTACAACTTGCTGTGATATGAATTAGCATATTGAATTGCATGTCCATAGAGTGTGCTCAGAGTTTGTGGGAACACTACTTTTCACTGCTAAACTATCAAATACTTGAAAATATAGAGGTCTGCAGATGAAACGGGAGAATCAATGCACAAAAGGTCAGTCAAGATGGCAGTCATTCTTTGTTGAATTTTCTACATCCTTAATTAAGTCACTGTACCTACCTGTGACCTTAGAATCCCCCAGGAAAATTAAGTGCTGGCACTAAACGAATTCTAATTTTCTACCTGTTTTCTTCTTTCATAGAGCATGTGGTTGAAGGAGAGACTAACATTATCAATTTTCACCTTCTTCCTTATTAGTAGAACTCTATATTGTATTTAATGAAAATACTACTATGTTCCTTATCCTCTTTTGCAGATAAGAATGGTCAATTAAATCTAAGTACTTTGGGAGAGGGATTTAGAGAGAATCTCATTTTACCACTCTGCACTCTCTCTTAAATTTCTTGCCTGGGATATGATTATAATAGCTGGAGCTCCAAAAGCTGTATCATGATCCTGAGGGTAGGAGTCACAAGCTATGGGACGTTAGAAGAACCCTGATTCTTAATGGCTTCCTGATACCACTCCTGAGCTGATGGACAGTTTCTAATAATCATGTTTATTAATTTTCTATAGAATGTGGACAAGACGTGCTCTGAATCAGGGACTAATTTCTTATTAATTACCTTGTGATCATTAAGTCTATTACCCCATCCTTCTCGCCCCAGGTTTTGTCTCTGAAATGGTTCGTGAATGCCAGATCAAATGTCTTATTCCAGTAGGTAGAAATTCCACAGATGAGAAACAGACAATAGGTTTCTGCATTTATATTCAAGAAAGAGACAGTCGTCACTCTTCCAGGAAAGAGAAGGAAAAATTTTTGCTGATAGGCTGATAATCCCTTTGAGATGGGATAGCAAGAATCCTGAGTTCTCACTCTAACCTGTTGGAAGGAAATATACCTTTCCAGAGGCTAAATAAATCACTGAATATCTATTATGACTTCTAAGACACAATGATGTCTTCAAGATCCAAACTTCATCTCTTTTAAAATGGAAATGCCTATCGAGATACGTATGGGTCCAGTCTTTCAGAAACTTGGGTCTTAACTTAGGAATATAGTCCAGACTATAACCATTTGGTTCTCTCAGATCAGAGCAATTAAGTAGAAAAAAAAATGACTTACATATCTTAATCTCATAGTAAATAAAGAGGAAAGTGTTCCTAAGGAAAATGAAAGCAAGCATTTCTCATCTTTATATACATATCTAAGACAGGAAAGGCTAGAGCTTTCTATAGGAGTACTAGAAACTAAAGAAAATTTTATTTCCCTGTAACAGGCTACATCTAGCTTTCTATAAGAGAATAAATACTTATGTATTTAAGCCACTATAATCACATTTCTGTTACTAGTACCAAAACCCAACTCCTAGTTAACATAGTGGTAGACTTCAAAGTGTTAAGAATTTAGATAAAATCCAGCTTTCAGGAATAGCATTAGTGACCATCCTAGTCATAAAAACATATCAAGCACTGCATACGGGATTGTTGAATATGTGAAGAATGAATTAATAAACAATCAGTAGAGACTATCCTAAATAACGCACCTTAACAGCAAACAAAAGTAAGAGCAAAGACAGGACTCAATATGACTGCTGCCTGAATGTTCCAATTTTTACTGTCCCGTTTGGGTTTTCCTTGCTGTTTTAGTTTTACTTCAACCCCAGCCCTACATATTATGCATTTATCTTCAGAAATATTCAATCTTACCATCTCCTTTCCCCAGTATTCACCTCATTGATTCAAGGGTCCACTTAAATGTGGGTTCCTCAAGAAGCAAGTTGCAAAGGTATCTTGATTTAGCTAAATTATTGTTACTATTCATTAACACTCTTTATTTAATCTGTTGCAGAACTTATCATATTACAATTGCCTTTTAAAATTGCCTGTATCACAGTTAGTTTGAAAGCTCGGTGAAGATCAGGCGCAAGTTCATACTATAAGCGATTGAATTCCCAGAATCTACCGTGGTCCCTGACCTTCTCATGTGTTAAAAAGAATAGTTTCTCTCCCTCCCCCACCCCCTGTTCATCATAATTTCCTAACAATAGTCAGCAAATGGTCTGCTGTAACTTTGGAAGCACTTTTCCGAGTGCATTATTTTCTGGCCATGAATCATTGTCCTAGGGTTGTCTACTTTGCAACGTGGCACTGGACAAAATTACACTCTGCAAAAGAGACGGGAGCAGATGATACAGCCCTAGGCTTGAGAACTGATTTCCTGCTTCAAATATGTTTCCTGATTGAAGATTGCACACCTAGGAGGTGAGATGAGAGAGCTATTTTATAAAAGTGTCCAGCAGATGTACTGCAGTAATTCCCACTGTATTCATCATTTACTGAATTGCTCACACACCAGAAGTATAATCCAATGTAAATGATCTCATCACCCGTCAGTATGAGGGCTCACAAATCCAACTTGGCCTCAAGCTAAAACTTGACATTTCAAGGTTCTCAAATCCACAGTAAGTAAGCAGTATATTGATGACTTCCAAACGTCTTTTCTGAAATGGCCCCAGCTTTTGAGAAATGCAGGTGTTTGAGATCTAGAAATAGAAGTGGCCAGCTGCCCTTGAGGTACTCGGGGCACAGTTCCATATTTCCTACCCCTGATTTGGCTCTAAGAAGGGAACATTTCGTGCAGAAGATAATGGAATTGACACCATTTGCATTCTGCTCATACAAATACTAAAGAGTGAAATTTAAAAGGTTCATTTTAAAGTGTCCCTTCTTGCAGCTTCACTGTCACTGCTGTTTGTGGGAAGACCTAAGGCTTTCTCAAGCTGTGAAATCAGAAAAACACAGATAATCACAGACAGGCAGGAATCTTGAGAGGCCATCTATGCCTGAACCTGCTCCAAATAAAGGGTTACTGAACCTGAGGTAAGTCCACTAGTCTTATTGAGTGTATTTCTTAAGCCATGACAGTAGAGAACCATGCTAAATTGTTATAAATCTCCCTTCCTTGTGTAAAATTTTCTGATTATACAATTATAGCCAAGATTACATTCAGAATAATTACATTTAGAAACATTATTGATCATCTTCCTCTGGCCATTAATTCCATGTAAATTGTGTGAGGTACTGTACAAAACTTAAGTTTGTCTTGTATACCTAAAACCTGTTCCCTGTCCTGCCAAAACACTTCCTAGCTATTTAATCTTGGGAAAAACATGTACTCTCTTCAAGTTTCAAATTTTTTTTACTGCAAAATGGAGACAACAATTTTTCCACTAGGTTAGTTTAAAGATTAAATTAGATGATATTAAAAAGTACTTGGAGGGAACTAATTTTTCAACAGATGTTGATTCTTTTTGTCATGATTCTTTTATGACCTTGCGTTTTCAAGCATCTAAAATATACATATAAAACAAAATTATAATGTTTCCACGAATAGGTGGACTTTGTGAGACTAAGCAAAAACCAGGGGGAGGGGAAGAGGGGAAAGGAAAAAAAGACATAGAGAGGGAGGGAGATAAAACATAAGAGACTCTCAAAGACTAAGAAAAAACTGAGGGTGAGGGGGATGAGGGAGGGGGGAGAGGGGGTGATGGGCATTAAAAAGGGCACATGTTGGGATGAACACTGGGTGTTATATGTAAACCAATTTGAAAATAAACTATTATAAAATTTAAAAAAACACATTAAAAAAATAAAAAAAAGAAAAAAAAATGAATTTTAATTTATATTCAATTCTTCTTTCTCAACTGAATAGAGGATGTTGCCATTGTAAACTGAATTTTCTCACTTCCTTATCTATCCTATGATTGTAATTTACAGCATTACTTTATCTTATAATGTTATTCCACAGTGTTAGGCTCATCATTCATTGTTGCAAATGGCAGATAATCAACTTGAATTACCTAAAAATAAAAGGGGGAGATATTTATTATAGTAACATTGCAATGACCCAAGAAAGGAAAATCAATAGTAAGTAAATAACTCAGGACCTACAGTTTTTCAACATGCCCCTCTCCCCTCATTCTTTTACTTCTCCCTCTGGTAGTGGTTTTATATATGCAGCTCTCACCACACTGTAAAGAACATAGTTATTGGCAAATCCAGTCATATTCTATGACTACTCACAGAGAAGAAATAGAATTTCTCCTTACATAGCTTCAGTATGTTAAAAAATGCAAGAAAGTATTCTGATTGGCTAGTTTGATCACATGTTTTCTCTATGGAGCAATCGCAGAAATCAGAGATGGGACCTTATTATTGACTCACATGGATATACACATCTCCATATAACAAGTGAAGGGTAGAGTCTGTCCACATAACAGGCAGGGTAAACTGTTGCAGACAAAACAAAACTGTCAGGTGTTCTCGTACACACTAGTAATGACTAATTGCAATCCTAGCTGTGGACCTAAGGAAAAATAAGTTTAACTTGAATAAAATGATAAATTTACTATAACAATTGATGCTCTCCTGCCTCCTTATTATAATCTGGAAATTATAACTGCGGTACAGCATGGATGTAAAATATTTGTGCTTTTATTAAATATTTTCACATGGTAAATGGGGGGTATAGGTGGCTCTTTGTAGAAATATGCCTAATTCCAAGAGCATGAATTCAAATTTATTTCTCCATATTGTTTCCAATATCGAAATTACTTTTAATGGTGAACTCAATAGCCATATAGTTTACAAGAAACAGACTATCCTGAAGGAGCTAGCACACTGTAAAATTCAAATAGAGGTAGAAATGATCACGTTAAATTCTCTTCTGAAGAATAAGTTTATACAAGGGAAAGAGGAGAGTCCATATAGGGTTCCTGAAAAGGGAGTGGTATGAGGTATACAATTAGAGATATGATTGAAGATGTAAATTTGGAATAGAAAAATAGTCTTATTAATTAGCTGAAAATAGTTCAGTCCATTAATAACCAAGGATGCACTGAGGTTTCTAAAACTATTGCTCATTTTCTAATTAGACCTGAAACTATTCTTGTGAAGTGTCTAGGAGCCAGTAATAATTATCTCCATTTTGTGAATAAAGGAACATAGTGTCTGAGAGGTGAGGCAATTTAAGTTTATAATCAGATCAGCAACACTTAAGAACAGTCCCAGAAGGTGATGAGTAGAGAATACCTTTTCCTTTGAATGTAGAGAGGCCAATAAACAGGCAAATTGGCTAGTGTATAGTAGGCACAAAGTTGGATTTGGAACCAGAAAACTTTTTAGATTTAATTGCAGTTTTCCAACTCACAAAGACCAAAACTTACACAAGTTACTTGCACTCTCTATATCATCTATAAATTAGAAATAAAAGTGATCACTTTATAACACTATGGAGATGATTAAATGAGAATACATGTCTTCATTATGATGGAGGAGTGATGGGGAACTCGTGGTTCCTCTCTTTCTTGCCTAATTTCCCTGCAATGAGGAGTGCTTATTGTGGATTGATTGAAACAATGAAGTCAGTTCAGGGATCAACCTCCAGCAGGTGGCCCTTCCCAAGGATTTATAAAATTTGTGCCCATGAGTGTGGCATCTTCCAATCAAGATCTGAGCACTCTAAAGCATGGAGCCTTCCTATCGAAATAAAAACATGTCTATATCAAATATCTTTCCCTTGCAACATAAAAACCTCAAGGAGAGTTTAAAGACTACTTTAAGTAAATTCTAAGTCAAGAGACTCACTCTTTCATTTTACAGAAAAAGACAAGGAAGCCCAAAGAGGGTACATGGCATACCCAATTTAACAATAAGTTCATGAGAAGGTTAAGAATTAATTATCACTTTACTTTAATACTGAAGCTCTCTCATGTATCATTTGAGATTATTTTTAAACATAACCTTCTTTCAGGTACAGGTAAAGAAGACAGAGGTGAAGCTCGTTTAATCGCCGTAAAAAAAAAGATAAATAAAAATTAAGCTCAAAATGGGCTACCTGAATCAGCTATGTTTCTCCTTAATAAAAGCCAAACTCAGAAAAAGTCTTAAATACAGTATCTAGAGTTCCATCCTCTGAAGCATAGAAAATATCATAGAATAGATGTGGGCTTGTTCCAAGATGGCAACAGAAAGTCTAGCACAAATGACAAAGAATGTAAGTCTATACAGAGACTCCTCCACATGGTTCATCCTAACTCATCAGAATTCCACTTGTGGCTTGAGGTCAAAAGCTTTCAGTAGTCATATTCATTTGTGTTGATTTCTCTCTCATATGCATACCTTTCCTTCAGGGCCATGTAGAAATGGGTTAATATCAAGAATCAGACAATCCTTGACCATGGAGCTATAATCAACTTGAAATCCTAAATAAAACTAACATACACAAAAACCTCTTGTGAAATGTAAAGCACAATCTAGAACTTCACTCCTAAACTCACACTTTTCTGGAAGCTTTCTCAGTTCTCTTTGTAAGGAAGAATATATTTTAATTCCTTTTAACATTTTTGTCATGACCCAAGTGCAATTCTACTATTCAGAGAGTACTACTAGTTGGGTGGATATTCTCAGTGATAACATCACCAAAGAGAAAAGTCTTATGAAACCATGTACTGTTAATAAACCAAAGTATCAAATATGATGATCTAACCTCAAAAGATTTTTAAAATGATAATATAATGTTTTGAAAAATTAATCAAGGCAATTCATTTTCTGATTATTTCTTTTACTTTTTGTCTCCCCCCATCTAGCCCATGCCATACGAACGAGCCTTTGAGTTTCACCATATACTCTGAAATATGTGACAAAGACAAATATTTGAAGGAAAAAACTTGATTTCTGAGAAAATTCATTTTGAGTAGTAAGACCAAAATCTTGACAATAGACACAGAATAAGAAGTGATCAGTGTGATCATTTATTTCCATGAACCCAAACAAAAGGAAGATCTAGAAGAGAAATTGAGATGAAGCCAAAGGGAAGAGAACTAGAATTCGTTGTATGCGGAGAAAGAGACCTGCACCATGTATTTCTAGTCACCTCCCCCCTCAGACTAATTCCAAGGGTGGGAATCTCGTCCTAAATGAGTTTTAGGATCTAAGAACACAAGGAATTTCTGCACCTCAATTGGATGAATTCTTGGGACTTATACTGTCTTGGTAAATGCCCTTCTGCCAACAAGGCCCAGAGACCTATGTAAGTTTTCTAGAGCTGCTATGACAAAGTACCACAAACTGAGTGACTTAAAATAAGAGATTTACTACCTCATAGTTCTGGAAGCCAGAAATCCAAAATCAAAGTGTCAGCAGGACCTTTCTCTCTTATACTCTGAGTAAATCCTTCATTTCTCTTCCTAGTACCTAGTGGCCAACAATCCTTGGTGTTCCTTGGCTTTGTAGATGCATCACCCCCAACATCTATCTCTGCAGTCACATAGCTGTTGTCACCCTATATATCTCTGTTTTATTATTGTATTCTTACAAAGACATCAGTTAGAATGGATTATATATAATCTACTCTAATGAATTCACCTTAACTTAATTATATCTACAAAAGGACCAATTTCCAAATAAGGTCATACTCATAGCTACCAGGAGCTGGAAGTTCAACGTATCTTCTGGAGGGTACACAATTCAAGCAGTAAAGAGCAACAGAATAAAAAAATATTGCCTGACAGAGCTACACAAAAGTTCTTAGACAACTGCAGAGAGCTTTTAATAGCCCAGACTGAAACTTGAGACCAACCAATTATTTTCATACCACCAAAGAGTGAAATGGAAGTTGTGAGGGTGAAGGCTGGCACTAGAGAAGACTCTTAATCAGGATCAAGTACATAGAAATGCCTCTTATGTGCCCAGAGACTGTTTGAGAGCATGAACTTCTCACTAAGCAGATGGAAACATACAGATATTGAGGTCCACAAACAGATGGGATGATCAAAATTTAAGAGGATATCAGGATCAACAGATGACTGAGAATTACAGTGACCAACTCTACTTCCAAAGATGCCATGATGCTATTTGAAGTCCTCTGAAAAGTAGATCTTACATGCTCCCTGGAGATAAATCGAAAGGAATAAAACTTTGAATTGGACTGAAAAGAACTGAATTGAATGAATCAATTTACCTCAGATGGACTAAGTATTTCCCCACTAGATGAGAGGCCTAAGAAAAAATTGTCACGTCTTTGAGGAACAAAGGAAATGACAATTCTTGTCAACCTACTCTGTGACCTGAGATTTCTATGCGTTACCTATATAATGAAGGTGGAAAATTTTTTTCTGAGACACACTGGGCAAAGCTCTATCAATACAAGCTCTGATTTTCATGGGACATGTTGCCAATGTGAAAATAAAGAACATATTTGGCTGAAACACTGAAACATGGAGAGCTATAATTTCACAGGAATCCTGGAGACTCTAAAGTGTGTATCACAGAGGAAAACACTATAATCAAACCTGGTTGCTTTTACTCTGGCAGTACCTATCATTTTTATTTTGACAAGAGAGGATAGTTTGCACTACGCTGATCAGTTTAGGCTACAGGATACAGTTTCCAAAGGCAGACTGTGCACACACAGCTTGCACCCATGAAATTGTGAACACTATGTAAGTGATAAAACATACCACGTTTTTAAGTGGATTTGCTTGAAACACTATATAGGTAAAACCACCCTAAGTCTGCTGATGTGGATATTAAATAAGAATCATGGCTTTACATAAAATAAATTTATGTTTGGGTGTCCACTCTTACTAGCTGATTGATCTTGGGTGAGTTACTTAGGTATTCATAAACCCTGGTGTTCTAAGGTGCCATATTGCCATAATACTACTACTCACCTTATAATCGTGAGATTTAAATAACACATGTATAGCACTCAGCACAATAATGAGCACATAGTAGACATCCAACAAATGTGTGTTGTTTCTATTCACTGGTTTGCTTATCCAAATCAAGTGTTGTCTTTAAAATGACAAGTGAAATAAGAAATAGATAGTTGATTCAGCTTTAGAATTACCTAATTATGTAATCTTGGGTTTGCCAATTGAGCTTCCAGTCCTTCCTATGTTACATAGCTAGATTGGTTATTAAATAAAGCCATCTCCATATCTGAAATTATGTAGTTTGTACAGAGAGACACTTGATAAGATGCAGTTACCTTAGAACTGTATCATTTTCTAGCTCTGCAAGACTTTAACAGTCATCACTTATGAAACCCAAGAAGAGGTATGAAAATAAGACCCTGATCAGCCCAAGTGAGCTACCAAGCACTTCCTGCCACTCATCCACATTCCTCACAGTCCTAGACTCACTGGCCTTGACATTTATTTTTAAATATACAGTATTAACCTTCTTTGGTATGAGATGCTAAATTAGAGTTTCAAACTCATCATTTCATTACTCTAGTTTCACCAAGATATCAAGATTTTTCCTGCACGATTAAATTAAGCAATCAATGGGTGCCAATGTGTCTCCTCATTTCCCCTTTAGACATAAAGTATGCTAGAATCTCAGTCAATCTTAATTGTGAAGTCATTGTTGTCTTCTTAGACATACTTCCTTTTCTGTTCCTGTTGAATCAATATGGCCATTATCATACTTCAGCTGTCTGTCCATGTCTATCTTTTTTCTAAGTTTCAGCAACATAAATCCAGGGCACATGATTTATTTACACTTATCACAGATTCATAGCAAAATACCTGGAGAATAGTAATTAATAAATATTTAAAGGATCACTTAATAAATGAGCAAATGAATTTTATAAGATTGAATCTTCATTCATCTAATGTTTAATTAAATTGAACTTTATTAGAATGATTTTTTTGTAGTTAAAAAAATAGACAAAGAAAAAAATTTCAACCTACAGAACACACGCCAACTATAAACCTAATTTCAACTCATTCAACTGGGGCAGATTTCAATATTGGTTAAAGTACGTTATTTAACTATCAGCTTCCTTTCTTTCTTCACTTAGTCCTCTCTTATTTCTACCTTAATCCCATCCTAGGACTACCTCTCATTAAGTTTTGTTCTTTTGTTGACTGAATCATTCACTTGAAAAATATTCATTGAGCACCATTGTAACAGGGAGTGCGCTAAGCATTCAGGATAAAATTTTTGCATAAAACCAAATGTGGTTCATATTCTAAAGGAATCTTTGATCTACTGAGACAGACATTAATCAAATCATCATGATTACATATACAATTATAAGATGAAAAGAAAGGTGGCTTTTTTTTTTCTTTTAGGAGAATGCATAAAGAAGAACCAGTCCTAGAATAGAGAAGCTCAATTATGGCTTCCCTGAGAAAGTGATTCAAGTTGAAAACTGGAAGATAAATTGAGTGAATTAGATATAATACATAAAGTAACAACACTTCTGTTTACAAAAGTTGAGCCGAGATACTGGCATTCCAAGCTTAGTTTCATATGATCAATCTAGCCTCTACATATTTAAATGTTTTATAGTAGATTGAGACAGGGAGAAGCTAAGTTTTGAGAATGAACAGTATATACAAAGTAATAAGAAAAAAATAGTGCATAGGAAAAACTGAGAAGTCAATGTATTTGAAAGATCTTTGATAAGACAAGAAAGATATGCAGAGATCAGACTATCTGGAGTCTTGCAAGTTCTAAATAGTCTCAATATTAAGAGTGATGGGCTAAAATGAACAAATCAGGAAACTATAGACGCTGGCGAGGATGTGGAGAAGCAGGCACCCTCCTACACCATTGGTGGGAATGCAAAGTAGTGCAGCCGTTCTGGAGAACGGTGTGCAGGTTCCTCAAAAAAATGAAAATAGAGCTACCCTATGACCCAACAATAGCACTGCTAGGAATCTACCCAAGAGACACAGGAGTGCTGAAGCATAAGGGCGCGTGTACCCTAATGTTCATAGCAGCACTTCTGACAATAGCCAAATCATGGAAAGAGACTAAGTGTCCATCAACTGACGAATGGATAAAGAAGGTGTGGTATATATATACAATGGAATACTATGTGGCAATGAGAAAGAATGAAATCTGGACATGTGTAGCAACATGGATGGAACTGGAGGGTATTATGCTAAGTGAAATAAGTCAGTCAGAGAAAGACAAATACCATATGTTTCCATGCATAGGTGGATTTTGAAAGACTTAACAGAAAACCATGCGGGAGGGGAAGAGGGGAAAAGAAAAAAGACACAGAGAGGGAGGGAGACAAAACATAAGAGACTCTCAAAGACTAAGAACAAACTGAGGGGAGTTGGGGGTGTGGTAGGGGGGAGAGTGGGTGATGGGCACAGAGGAGGGCACTTGTTGGGATGAGCACTGGGTGTTGTATGGAAACCAATTTGACAATAAATTATTTAAAAAGAGAGTAATGGGAAGGTATTAAATGTTTTTTTAGCAAGTAATATTTTACCCATATGTGCATTTTTATCATATCACTTTATCTGCAGTATATATAATAGGTAGGATAAGAAATTTAAGAATTCAGTCAAGATCTATTGCAATAGTTACTGTGAAAGATGAAGCAACAATGGTAGTGATGGTGATAGAATTGAGAAGTATTTAAAATTTACATTTAAAAGAAGATAGAGATGGATTAAATTTGGATAATAAGAATAAAAAAGAGGTCAGAAATGACTGGAAAATGTTTTTTGTTGGGTGGGGGAATATAAGATCAATTTTGGACATGCTGAGTTTGAGTTTCCCTTGAGACATCTAACTGCAGTGTTGAATATGCAGTAGGGTAACCTTATCAGGACCTCAGAATTGAGATCTGAGTTGGAGATACACAGATTCATTTATTTATACTTATTTTTAAAAGAAGTGCATGGGTATTGTGGGGGAGTCATTATGAAAGAGATGTATGTGGACAAGACCGCCCAAGCAGCAGGTTTAAAGTGAGAAGAGAGGGAGGATTTTAAGGAATTTAATGAGTGGTGATAGGTCAGAAGAGAATGAGTAAGAAAGGAAGAAAAATAAAAATAATTCATAGATAAATATGAAAGAACATGGATAACTCATGCCTTAGAAGCAAAGAGAAAACTAAGTTTTCAGAAGGTGGAGTGATCAATTATGTCAAATTTTGCTGAGATTAAGTAAAGTGAGGACTATAAAACAGCTATTGGATATAGTTAGTTTAGGTCATGTGTCAGCAGAGAGAGAGCTATTCTAATGAGCCAGTTTTGTAGATTGGGTTATGGAGAATAGATTATGAGAAAAAAGAGCCTTAAGTATAGATGACTCACTGAGGAAATTTCATTAAAAACAGAAAAGGGGGAAAACATAGGATGAAATTTCAATAGAGGCATGGAGAGAAAACAAAAAGATTTCTTTGAAAAAAATAAATTTTGCTTAATGATGTGATTAACTGATAGACCAATTGATTGATTGACCAATCTTAAGTATATGATATTATGTAACAATCCAGGTGAAAAGGAAAAAGAGGGCAGGGGTCAAATGATACCATAAAATTTCTGAGAACTCAAGAGAGAATATGGTTGGAAGGACAAGGAATTGAAAAAACTTCTTACATAACAAATAGGAAACAATACACACAAAAATAAAAACACTGATAAGTACAACAATGATAATGAGATGATGGTGATGATTATTACTGGAATTTAGTGTTTATTATATGTCAGCCACTATTCCATTTACTTTGTACATTAGATTCAGATAGAGGTAGTTTGCAATTTGACAACAAATAATTGAAAGCCTTTTTCTTTCTCATGACTTTACTATTTGCTCTACATTAAGAAATGCAGTCCTATGCTAATAGTGATGTGGACAATGGGGTTGATGGGAGGATGAGAAAATCTGAAATAGATATAAAAATGAGACAACAAGTTGAAAACAGAAACATAGTGGATTTGTCAAGGAATATTTTGGACCTACTTGAAACTGGTGATCATGAATTTATGGTGTTATCAATCTGTTTAGTGGTGTCACTTTCTCCAATATTGTGCAGTCACTCAAATTTAATTAACCATCACTCAGCCAACATTCATTGATGCCGTTAGCACAACAGGGCAATATCAGATACTGTAGGGAATGCAAACATCAGTAAGCTCACACTTTGGTGTTTACTTAGCCAAGATAAAATTCCATGTCTTGGAGCTCTGGTTCTAAATTCAATGTAACTAATAATGGACTAATTTCCTAACAAATAGCAATTATAAGCCTGGGAAAAAAAAACAATAAAACATAACTCCTTAAAGGCACTGGGAAGCAAACAAAAGTATGGAGAAAATACAGCCCTTGAGCAACATAGGGATTGGGACACCAACTCCCCACATAGCTGAAAATTCACATTTAACTTTGACTCACCCCAAATTTAACTACTAATATCCTACTGTTGTCCAGAAGCCTTAAAGATAATATAGAGAGTCAATTAACACATATTTCCCATATTATATGTGTTAAATATTATATTCTTATTGTAAAGTTAGTTGGAGAAAAGAAAATGTTATTAAGAAAATCATAAGAAAGAGAAAATGTATTTATAATACTGTACTGTATTTATTGAAAAAAATCACATGTAAGTATATCTGTGAAGTTCAAGCCTGTGTTGTTCAAGGGTCAACTCTATAAGCAATTCAAACTTTCTGAGGAGTAAATTGCATATAGTGAGAATGATGCTAATTTGTTTTTTCTCCTGAAAGTACCCTGCAAATCACATAGTAAAGGGTTCTTTGAACTCAAACAGAAGGCTCTAGTCTTAGTGATGTGAGTGGTTAAAGTACAGAGTTCAGGGCCACAAGAGGAGCTAGAAGTTGAGGGATGAAACACCAGAAAAAATAGAGCCACAGGACTGCCTTCAAATATTTGAAAGATTCCTAAATTGTGCCTGGGAGGAAAATCCAAGGATGATAGCAGAAGCTGGACAGAGATTTCAGTTGCTGCCCATCAGAGAGGAGTCTGTTTGGAACTTGAATATTGCCAACTTAGAGTGAGTTAAAAAAAAAAATGTTTTCAGGTTTCCACTGATATTCAGAAAGAGTCATGTCTTAGAAGTACTCTATTAAAGGAATGAGGATTTGCCAAAAGATTAAGGATAAAACTTCAGTTAATTTATCCTACAAACTGTTAAAGAAAACCTCTATAAGTTCATAGTAATTAGCCAATAATTTATGTATTTGTCAAAAAAAAGTCAATATTCAGGAGAAGAAAAAATTGTCTAATGTATCAACTGTGTCCAACATACAATAAAATATCAGAAGAGACAGAAAACCAAATACCACAATCAAAAGAAAAAGCAATCAATGAATATACACAAATGAAGATAATTCAGATAGACAAGTAATTTAAAGAATTTTCAAAAACTTTACAATATAAAGAATAAGGTGTTAAGGCCAGTAAAGAGATTGAGAATTTCACCAAAAAATAATAAAAAAAAGAATTTTTAAAAATTATAACTCTTTCTGGTATTAATAGGATAATATCTGAAATAGAAAGTTCATTGGAGGAGATAAATAGAAGATTAGAGACAGGAGAAGAAATTCTCAGTAAACTTGAAGACAAATAAATATGTTATTAAATCTGAAGAGAAGAAAGAAAATTAAAAACAAAGGGAGCAGAACTTCAGTGACATATAGGGCAATATTAAACCAGATAACATGTGTGGAATTGTTATCTGAGAAAGACATATATTGTTGAATGAAGCAGAAAATATATTCTGAAAAATAATAGAGGACTTACAGTTTCCAATTCTATATGCAAGGAGCTTGGAAGTCACCACTCCACTTTAATAACAAGTAAAAAGGTGAACAGACTGAAAAATCAGCAGCTCTCCTTGTATTCGTAGAGAGAGGACACAGGACAAACCACGATTACACGCTTGGAAAGACAGGAGAGTAAAGAAAGTTATGGCTTACTTGAGCTGAGACTCACCAGTGGAATCCACTTTGGGAAGCAATCCTGGGACAGCAAAACCATAAGTGTAACTAATGAATTGCTGGAGGCTCAGCGTAGACAATTCTGAGAGTCAAAAACTCCTGGGGGAAGCAGTCTCCATAATATTGTGGGATTGACCTCCAGGAGCTTAACCAGGTTCCCATGGCATATACAGGAGAAAAATCTCCCCATGCTTTCATCAAGAAGGGAAAAGAAACCATTTTTAAATATTTTTAAATATGTCAGAGCACTCTGTTTTTAAAATTTTTAATGTTTATTTTATTTTTGAGAGAGAGAGAGACAGAGCGAGAGCTGGAGAAGGGCAGAGAGAGAGAGAGAAGGAGGAGGGAAGACACAGAATCCAAAGCAGGCTCCAGCCTGCTGGAGTTGTCAGCACGGAGCCCAACACAGGGCTCAAACTCACAGACTGAGATCATTAACTGAACAGAAGTCAGATGCTTACCCAAATGAGCCACTCAGGAGCTGCAAGTATTCTGTTCTTCTTAACAAGGCCTTACCTCAGGAGAAACTAGTTAACCAGAGCCTAACTGACCTGGGGGAAGAGAAATACCCAACTTCACACTACTCTAGCCATCCTTTCCCACCTAAAGGGGAAGGAGGAACAAAGAAACGCTTGTGAAGTTTACAGTCCAGAAGCATAAACTCAATAAAAGATGGAAACCTAATCCCAGGATTACAGAAGACTTCCTCTCTCAACATCACACTACTAAAGGCCTATTTATAAAAGCTCCTTTTACATGGCAAATTATGTATGGTGATATAAAAAAAAATTACAAAACATTCCAAAAGTCAAACCATACAATCTGAAGAAACAGAGCAATCATCAGAAGCAGACAGGCAGGGATGTTGGTATCAGAAATGCAGTGGGGAAAAAAAAAACACAAAATTCTACAAGATGCTAAAGGGTCTAGGGATGCAATAGAACACATCCAAAAACAGAACTCTAATAGAGAGAGTAATTCTGATAGAAAACTAAAAAATACTTATCAGAAACACTGTAATAGAAATGAAGAAGCCCTTTGATGGCTTATTAGTAGAATGGACATGGCTGAGGAAAGTCTCTGACCTAGAGGATATATCAACAGAATCCTGAAAAAAAAACAAAAACAAAAACAAAAAAAAACAAAAAACAAAGAGAACAAAAATTAGAAAATATCCAAGGACGAAAGGGCAACTAGAAAAAAAGTGTAATATACATAAAAAGGGCATATGAAAAAGAGAAGAAACAAAATAAAAAAACAACTAAAAATGGAGAGATGTGATATTTTCAAGTAGAGGAAGAGTTAATATTATCGAGATGTCAGTTCTTTACAATTTAATCTGTAAATTCAATGCTTCTCAATAAAAATTCTCTTGGGGATATTGACAAACTGATTCTAAAGTGTATATGGAGAAGAAAGACACTCAGAATAGCCAACACAATTTTGAATAAAAACAAAATTAGAGGACTGACACTACCGGATTTTGGGCTGTACTATAAAGCTACAGTAACTAAGATAGTGTTGTCCCATTGAAATAAGATATAGATCAATGGAATAGAACAGAGATCCCCAAAGTAGAACCACATAAATATAGTCCTATGATAGTTGAAAAAACCAAAAACAAAAAACAAAGGCAAACCAGTGGAGCAAAGACTGTCTTTTCAACAAAGGTGTTGGAACTATTAGACCTCATATATAAAAAAATGAACTGAGATGCAGACTTTACATGCTTCACAAAACTTAAAATGGATCACAGACCAAAATGTAAAATGCAAAACTATAAAACTCCTAGAAGGTAATATAGGAGAAAACTTAAATGACCTTGGGTATGGCAATGACCTTTTAAATATAACACCAAAGATTTGATCCATGAAATAACTCATACACTGAATGTCATTAAAAACTTGTTATGCAAAATCAATATTAAGAGACTGAGAAAATGAGCTATCGACTGAGAACAAATATATGCAAAAGACACAACTAATAAACCAAAATATATAAAGAATTCTTTAAAAATCAAGAAGAAAATAACTCAGTTAAAAAAAAAAAAAAGGCCAAATATCTTATATGACATCTCACCAAAGAAAAAATACAGATGGCAAATGAGTATCTGACAAGATGATCCAAGCCATATATCATCATGGAAATGCAAATTAAAATAAGAGTGAGATACCACTACACACCAGTGAGAGTGGTCAAAGTCCAGAACACTGACACAACAGCAAATGCTGATAAGAATGTGGAAATGTGGAACATAAGATCTGTCATTTATGCTGGTGGGAATCCAAAATGGCACAGTCACATTTGAAGACCACTTGACTGTTTCTTACAAAACTAAACATAGTCTTACAACACAACCCTGCAACGACACTCCCTCAGTATTTACCCAAAGGAGTTGAAAACTTACATCCACACAAAAACTTGCAAAGATATATTCTTGGCAGCTTTATTGACAATTTCCAAGACTTTGAAACAACTAAGAGCTCCTTCAGTAGGTGAATGAATAAACAAACTGTGGTATATTCAGAAAATGAAATATCATTCAATGCTAAAAAGAAGTGAGCCAGAAAAAGACATGGATGAACCTGAAATGCATATTATTCTGTGAAAGAAGCCAATCTGAAAAGCCTCCATACAGCATAACTCCAATTAGATGATATTTTGGAAACGAACAGCAGAACTATGAAGGGAGTAAAGAAGACCAGTGGTTGACAGTGGCCATGGTTTGGGGATAAGGATGAATAGACAGACACAGAGGATGTTCAGGACAGTGAATACACTCTGTATAATAAATAACAGTGAACATATGTCATTATGTGTTTGTTCAAACTCATAGAATTAAAACACCAAGAATGAGCCTGAAGGTTTATCTATATGTTCTCTATAAGAAATAAACTATATATCAGAATAGATATCAATTATAAGTTAAGGCATAGGAAAATACACTATATGCAATGAAAACATGAATCAAGAGAATGTCTCTATTAAATCAGAAAAGGAGATTTCAGGACAAATATGATTACCACAGCTAAAGAATGATGTATTTATAAGAATAAAGGAATAAATCATCAAGAAGACATAATAGCCTAACTGTGTATGCATCTAATATTATATCTTTAAACATAATGCAAAATTGATAAAACCAGATGTGAAAACAGATCCACAATTAGATTTTTGGAAATTTGAAACTTCTTACTCAGCAATTTACATAAAAGCAGAAATAAAATAAGCATTCTAAAAATAGGAAAAAACACAACCAATTTGAATTGATCTCAATGACCTTCACAGAACAGTCCACTCAAAACCAGTGAAATAGCACTCTTCTCATATATACCTGGAACATTCTTCAAGATAGCACATGAGAGAGGCCATAAAATCATTCTCAATACAATTTAAAAGTTTGAAATTTTATAGATTACGTTCTCCGGCTACCAAGAAATTTAATTAGAAATAAAAACCGTTAAAATATCTGGAATACTAACACTCTTTGGAAATTAAATTCCATCTTGTAAATAACATGGATAGAAAAATGACATGGGGAATAAAAATATTTTTAGCTAAATGAAAATAACCTAACTTCAAAATGTATAGAATATTGCAGAATAAATCTTTCAAAAAAACTTTCTAGCATTTACATTAGAAAGAATGAAAGTTTCAAATCAATGACCTAAGCATCTATTTTAATGAAAAATGAAAATAAATTGAAATCAAAATGAAAGAAATAATAATTAAAAAAGCATAAGTTAGTGAAGTATAATAAGAAAGACCCAATGAAGCTAAAATGTGGTTTTTAGAATAACCAAAGCAGGAGGCATCACAATCCCAGACTTTAAGCTGTATTACAAAGTTGTAATCATCAAGACAGTATGGTACTGGCACAAGAATAGACACTCAGATCAATGCAACAGAATAGAGAACCAAGAAACAGACCCACAAACGTATGGCCAACTCATCTTTGACAAAGCAGGAAAGAATATCCAATGGAAAAAAGACAGTCTCTTCAGCAAGTGGTGCTGGGAAAACTGGACAGAGACATGCATAAAAATGAATCTGAACCACTTTCTTACACCACACACAAAAATAAACGCAAAATGGATGTAAGTCCTAAATGTAAGACAGGAAGCCATAAAAATCCTAGAGGAGAAAGCAGGCAAAAACTTCTTTGACCTTGGCCACACCAACTTCTTATTCAACACATCTCCAGAGGCAAGGGATACAAAAGTAAAAATGAACTGTTGGGACTTCATCAAAATAAAAAGCTTCTGCACAGCAAAGAAAACAATCAGCAAAAGTAAAAGGCAACCAACGGAATGGGAAAAGATAGTTGCAAATGACATATCAGGTAAAGGGTTAGTATCCAAAATCTCTAAAGAACTTATCAGACTTATCAATACGCAAAAATCAAATAATCCAGAGAAGAAATGTGCCAAAAACATGAACAGACATTCCTCCAAAGAAGACATCCAGATGGCCAATAGACACATGAAATGATGCTTAACGTCAATCATCATCAGGGAAATACAAATCAAAACCACAATGAGACACCACCTCACACCTGTCACAATGACTAACATTAATAACTCAGGCAACAACAGGTGCTGGAAAGATGTGGAGAAAGAGGATCTTTTTTGCACTGCTGGTGGGAGTGCAAACTGGTGTAACTACTCTGGAAAACAGAATGGAATTCCTCAAAAATTTAAAAATAGAGCTACCCTATGACCCAGAAACTGCACTATTAGGTATTTATCCAAGCGATACAGGTATGCTGTTTCGAAGGAACACATGCGCCCCAATATTTATAGCAGCACTATCAACAATAGCCAAAGTATGGAAAGAGCCCAAATGTCCATCGATGGTTGAATGGATAAAGAAGATGTGGTGTATATATATATACAATGGAGTATTAGTCAGCAATCAAAAAGAATGAAATCTTGCCATTTGCGACTACATGGATGAAACTAGAGGGCATCATGCTAAGTGAAATTAGTCAGTCAGAGAAAGACAAATATCATGTGACTTCACTCATATGAGAACTTTAAGATACAAAGCAGATGAACATAAGGGAAGGGAAGCAAAAATAATATAAAACAGGGAGGGGGACAAAAAGGTAAGAGACTCTTAAATATGGAAAACAAACAAGAGGGTTACAGGAAGGATTGGGGGAGGGAGGATTAGGGTAAATCATTGTTGCACTATATGCTAACTTGGATGTAAATTTTTTAAAAAATAATAAATATAAAAATAAAAAAATAAAATGTGGTTTTTAAAATAGGTAGCTACAATTGATAGATCTCTAGGCAGATGGAGGAAAAATAGAACAATAGATTATGAGTATCAGGAATACAAGTAGCCACATAATTACCACACTGTAGACCTTAAAATGGAAATGAGAAATTACTGAAAAAGCTTTATGCCATAAATTCCACAATTTAGATAAAGCAAACACATTCCTTAAAAGACATAAACTTACAACATTTAGCTCAGATAACAGAAAATTTGAATAACTCTACACTTACAGAGATTGTATCATATAGGTAAAAGCCTTTCCATAATGTTAACTATGAGTCCTTTGAGTTTAGTAATTTTTTCTAGCAAACAATTAATAAATAATACCATTACTATACAAACTGTTCCAGAAAACAGAAAAGGAACAATCCCCAAGTGATTCTATGAAGACAGCATTATTCTCATATAAAAAACAGGTAAACTATCAAAAGAAAAAGTAGCAGACTTATCTACAGAAACTTGGCAAGCCAGAAAGGAATGGCAGGATATCTTCAGTGTGATGAGCAAGAAGGACATGCAACCAAGAATTCTGTATCCGGCTAGCCTGTCGTTCAGAATAGAAGGAGAGATCAAGGTTTTTCCCAACAAACAAAAACTGAAAGAATTTATCACAAATAAGCCAGCACTGCAAGAGATCCTGAGGGGCATTCTATGAAGACAAGGTTGCAAAGAACACAAACTGCCAGGGACAGCCTTACAAACATGAAACTTACAGATAATACAGTGACTGTAAGCCCATATTTTTCAATATTAACACTGAATGTAAATGGACTAAATGCGCCAATCAAAAGACACAGGATAACAGAATGGATTAAAAAACAAGACCCATCTATTTGCTGTCTTCCAGAAACTCATCTTAAACCTGAAGACACCTTCAGATTGAAAGTGAGGGGATGGAGAACTCTCTACCATGCTACTGGAAGGCAGAAGAAAGCCGGAGTAGCCACACTTATATCAGACAAATTAGACTTTAAAGCGAACGATGTAATAAGAGATGAAGAAGGACATTATATAATAGTCTCAGGGACCATCCAGCAGGAAGAGCTAACAATTGTAAATATCTACGCACCGAATTCGGGGGCACCCAAATTTGTAAAACAACTAATTACAAACATTAGCAACCTCATCGATAAAAATGTCCTAATAGTAGGGGATCTCAACACTCCACTCTCAGAATTGGATAGATCCACAAAACAGAAAATCTCCGCAGAAACAATAGCCCTGAATGACACATTAGGACAGATGGGCCTCACAGACATCTTTAGGGTCCTTCATCCAGAAGCAAAGGAATTTACTTTCTTCTCATCTGCACACGGTACATTTTCCAAGATAGACCACATTCTGGGGCACAGGGAAGCTCTGAATAAATATAAAAGAATTGAGATCATACCATGTACACTGTCAGACCACAATGCTTTGAAACTTGAAATCAACCACAGGAGAAAGCCTGGAAAATATCCAAGAACATGGCGGCTAAGAAATAACCTACTAAAAGAGGACTGGGTCAACCAAGCCATCAGAGAAGAAATTAAAAAATACATGGAAACAAATGAAAATGAAAATACAACAATCCAAACGCTCTGGGATGCAGCAAAGGCAGTCCTGAGAGGGAAATATATTGCAATCCAGGCCCATCTCAAGAAACAAGAAAAGTCAATAACACAAATTCTAACAGCACGCCTAAAGGAACTAGAAGCAGATCAACTAAAATAACCCAAGCCCAGCAGAAAGAGAGAAATAACAAAGATCAGAGCACAAATTAACCATGTGGAGACAGAAAAGGTAGTGGAACAGATCAATGAAACCAAAAGCTGGTTCTTTGAAAAAATAAACAAAATAGACAAACCTCTAGCCAGGCTTCTCAAAAAGAAAAGAGAGAGAACTCAAACAGATAAAATCATGAATGAAAAGTGAGAAATTACAACCAATCCCTCAGAGATACAAGCAATCATCAGAGAATACTATGAAAAATTATATGCCACCAAACTTGGCAATCTGGAAGAAATGGACAGCTTCCTAAATACCCACACGCTACCAAAACTCAAACGGGAAGAAATAGAAAATTTGAATAGACCCATAACTAGTAAAGAAATAGAATCAGTTATCAAAAACCTCCCAGCAAATAAAAGCCCTGGACTAGATGGCTTTCCTGCGGAATTTTACCAGACATTTAAAACAGAGTTAATTCCTATCCTCCTCAAGCTGTTCCAAAAAATTGAAACGGAAGGAAAACTCCCGGACTCATTCTATGAAGCCAGCATCACTTTGATTCCCAAACCAGATAGAGACCCAGCAAAGAAAGAAAATTACAGGCCAATATCCCTGATGAATATGGATGCAAAAATTCTCAACAAGATACTAGCAAATCGAATCCAACAGCATATAAAGAGAATTATCCACCATGATCAAGTAGGATTCATCCCTAGGTTACAGGGCTGGTTCAATATTCGCAAATCAATCAACGTGATACATCACATCAACAAAAGAAAAGATAAGAACCATATGATCCTGTCAATAGATGCAGAAAAAGCATTTGACAAAATACATTATCCTTTCTTAATAAAAACTCTCGAGAAAGTCGGGATAGAAGGAACTTACTTAAACATCATAAAAGCCAAATATGAAAAGCCCACAGCTAATATCATCCTCAATGGGGAAAAATTGAAAGCCTTCCCCCTGAGATCAGGAACACGACAGGGGTGTCCACTCTCACCACTGCTATTTAACATAGTGCTGGAAGTCTTAGCATCAGCAATCGGACAACAAAACAAAATAAAAGGCATCAACATTGGCAAAGGAGGAAGTCAAACTTTCACTTTTTGCAGATGACATGATACTTTACATGGAAAACCCGACGGAATCCACCAAAAGCCTACTAGAACTGATCCATGATTTCAGCAAAGTTGCAGGATACAAAATCAATGTACAGAAATCGGTGGGATTTCTATACACCAACAATGAAGCAGCAGAAAGAGAAATAAAGAAGCTAATCCCTTTCACAATTGCACCAAAAACCATAAAATACTTAGGAATAAACCTAACCAAAGAGGTGAAAGACCTCTACACTGAAAACTATAAAAAACTTATGAAGGAAATTGAGGAAGACACAAGGAAATGGAAAAACATCCCATGCTCATGGATTGGAAGAATAAATATCGTCAAAATGGCAATACTACCCAAAGCAATCTACACATTCAATGCAATCCCAATCAAAATTGCACCAGCATTCTTCTCAAAGCTAGAGCAAACAATCCTAAAATTTGTATGGAACCACAAAAGACCTCGAATAGCCAAAATAATACTGAAGAATAAAACCAAGGCGGGAGCCATCACAATCCCAGACTTTAACCTCTACTACAAAGCGGTGGTCATCAAGACTGTATGGTATTCGCACAAAAACAGACACATAGACCAATGGAATAGAATAGAAAACTCAGAAATGGACCCGCAAGTATATGGCCAACTAATCTTTGACAAAGCGGGAAAATGTATCCAATGGAAAAAAGACAGCCTCTTTAACAAATGGTGCTGGGAGAATTGGACAGCAACATGCAAAAGAATGAAACTAGACCACTTTCTTACACCACTCACAAAAATAAATTCTAAATGGATAAAAGATCTGAATGTGAGACAGGAAACCGTCAAAATCCTAGAGGAGAAACAGGAAAAAGCCTCTTTGACCTAAGACGCACCAATTTCTTACTCGACACGTCTCCAAAGGCAAGAGAATTAAAAGCAAAGATGAACTATTGGGACCTCATCAAGATAAAAAGCTTCTGCACAGCAAGAGAAACAACCAACAAAACGAATAGGCAACCAACGGAATGGGAAAAGATCATCGCAAATGACATATCGGATAAAGGACTAATATCTAAAATTTATAAAGAACTTACCAAACTCCACACCCGAAAAACAAACAACCCAGTGAAGAAATGGGCGGAAGATATGAATAGACACTTCTCCAAAGAGGACATTCAGATGGCCAACAGACACATGAAACGATGCTCAATGTCACTCAGCATCAGGGAAATACAAATCAAAACCACACTGAGATACCACCTCACACCAGTCAGAGTGGCTAAAATGAACAAATCAGGAAACTATAGATGCTGGCGAGGATGTGGAGAAGTAGGCACCCTCCTACACTGTTGGTGGGAATGCAAACTGGTGCAGCCACTCTGGAAAACGGTGTGGAAGTTCCTCAAAAAAAAGAAAATAGAGCTACCCTATGATCCAGCAATAGCCCTGCTAGGAATCTACCCAAGAGACACAGGAATGCTGATGCATAGGAGCACGTGTACCCCAGTGTTCATAGCAGCACTTTTGACAATAGCCAAATCATGGAAAGAGACCAAGTGCCCATCAACTGACGAATGGATAAAGAAGTTATGGTACTTATATACAATGGACTACTACATGGCAATGAGAAAAAATGAAATCTGGCCATGTGTAGCCAGATGGATGGAACTGGAGGGTATTATGTTAAGTGAAATAAGTCAGTCAGAAAAATATACCATATGTTTCCACGAATAGGAGGACTTTGTGAGACTAAGCAAAAACCAGGGGGAGGGGTAGAGGGGAAAGGGACAAAAGACACAGAGAGGGAGGGAGACAAAACATAAGAGACTCTCAAAGACTAAGAAAAAACTGAGGGTAAGGGGGATGAGGGAGGGGGGGAGAGGGGGTGATGGGCATTAAAAAGGGCACATGTTGGGATGAACACTGGGTGTTATATGTAAACCAATTTGAAAATAAACTATTATAAAATTAAAAAAAAAAGAAAAATAAACTACAGACCATTATTTCTTATAACGAGAACAGTAGTAATAATCCTTAGCAAAATATTATCTGAATGCAACAGTACATAAAAGGAAAAACACACCATAATCAAGTAGGGTGTATCTCCAACATCAAAATTGCCTTTACTTGAAACAAGAAATGAATGCAAATTCTATTAACGGAAAAAGAAGAAAAACCAAATGATGAATACATATATCTCAATATTAATATCTCAATATATTCAGAGACAGTATTTAAAAAAATTAAATATCCATTCATGAGAAATACTTTCTTCAAACTAGGAATGGTAGATGAATTCCTCAATATGATAAAGAGCATCTACAAAAACTTACACTGACATCATCCTTAATAATGAAAACGAATGCTTTCCTCCTAAGGTCGTTAGCACTGCAGAAGTTCCTATTAAACACTGTACTAAATATCCTAGCCCATGAGAAAAGGCAAAAACCAAAATAATAATAATAATAATAATAATAAAGAAAAGAAACACAGTTTTGAAAAATTAAGTTATTTTTTAAAGTGATACAATCATATGTAAATTCCATAATATCTACACAAAAAAAGTTACAAGAATTAAATCATTTACCAAGATTACAAGTTATAGGTCATCATAGAAAATCCAATTATATTTCTTAATGTGAGTAATGAATAATTGGAAATTAAAATTTTAAGAGATGAGTTCGATAGAATAAAAACCAAATTAATTAAAAAATTATTAACAGGACTTAAAACTACAAAATTTTGCTGAGAGAAATTAAAGAAGGCATAAATAAATGGAAAGAGTTATCATGTTCGAGTGTTAAAATGTCATTCAACTCTGAATTGTCCTATCAATTCAACATGATTCCAATCAATTTCCTAGCAGGTCTTTTTGAAAATATTGATGAGCTTATTCTGAAATTCTTATAGAAAAATAAGACAGCTAGGATAGCAAACACACTTCGGACAGAAGGGACAAAGATTGCTAATTTACCATCACTGATTTCAAAACTAGTTATAAAGGTACAATAATCAAGACAGTTTATATTGGTTTAAGGATACAAGAGCAGGTGTATATAAAATAGTCTCATGCATAGAGGGTCAACTTTTTTGTTTGTTTTACAAATAGGCAAAGATCAAAGAAAACATTGAAAACAGGCTAAGAAGATCCAACATATGCATAATAAGAGGATGAGAGGATCCCTAAAGCAAGAAACAAGTGGAGTTTAAAGCCATAGAAAAACAAAAAAATCCTTTGGACATCTGGGCAAAGAGACAAATTATGCATAAGAAAAACAATTAAGTAACATTCAGACTTTGTCAACCACAACATTTTATGCAGAAAAGATGAAAAATAACACATTTAAGACACACAAAGAAAAAAAATGAGCCAAAGATTTTTATATCCAGCAAAATCTATTTTTAAGCACAAAGGGATCAAAGAATTATCAAAATGATATAGATTAAGGACTCTATTCCCAATGATTACTTTATAAGGAATCTAATGAAATTTTAGACAACCAAAATGATAAAGATTTAATAATAGGTTATAAATATCAACTATATGGTTATAAAACTAAGACTGAATGAAAATAGATGGGAGAAAATACAGTATTTAATTGTCTTGTGTTTTTATAATGTAGAAATCATGTTATCAAAAATGGGAGCAGAATAGGCAAAGTGTAAACAAAAAGAAAGTATTTCAAGAATCATAAGAGTGATAATTATTTTAATATTGAAATTTCAAATGTATCCTTTTTTACTTTAGGAGTATTAGTTTGCTAGGGCTTCCATAACAAAGTACCACAAACTGGATGGGTTAAATAACAGAAACTGTCATAACTTCTGTAGACTAAAAGTCTGAAAGCAAGGTGTCAGCATGCTAAGTTTCTTCTGAGGGCTGTGAATGTAATTCTGTTCCATTCTTGTCTGTCTTAGCTTCTGCTGGCCTCAGCCATTTACAGACTGGTAGGTGGGGTTCTCTTTATAGCTTAACATCAGTTTATTTCTATATGATTCTATGTGTCTAAATTTCATCCTTCTTTAAAGTACATATTGGATGAAGGCCTACCCTAATGATGTCATCATAACTTGATCATCTGCAAACATCTATTTTCAAATAAAGTCACAAATACTGGAAGTCTACTTCGACATCTTTTGGGAGACACAATTTAACCCATAACACGGGATAAAGCAAATAATTATGGGAATAATCATGGGAAATTTTAATGCTAATATACTTTTAACCTTTCTAGAAAATGAGAATTCTCAGTGTGGTCAAAAGTAGACATATCGAATATAGAAATTAAGCAAAATTTATTGTCCCAAATCTGTATCAATTTCGACTGTGTGTGTGTGCATGCTTGCACACGCATGCACACTTTTTTTCACCAAAAAGGCCTAGGAGGGCTATGAATCCAACGCTCCAAGTATATTACATTTACTGCCTAAAGCAAATGTACGTCTGCAAATGAGCCAGTTATAAAACAGAATTTAAGAGTAAGCATTGTGGTTCAAATGAGTGCAGAAGACTCTCTAATAGTTGCCATCTGTCTTTATTTTTCAAACTCATTTGATCGGGCTCCTTAGCTTTATAGTACTTTTCTCATTTAGCACTTACATCAGTCCTATTTAAATACTTTAATTCAGTAAAGTCTGGAAAGAGATTTAAATGGATGCATAGCTCAGTACCAGGAACAGAAGAAAAAACATTCAAGGACTAAAGCATGCATTGCACTGGGCTATGAGAGAGAATTCACGAGTTTGGATCTACTGCTGACCTTAACATTATTCAAAAGCTCCCCCCCAAAATGATATTTGAAAAATAACAAAATAAGGGAAAAGGAATAAAAATGTAACTTTCAAAAAGTGAAAGTAAATTAGATTTGCAAAATATTCCATGGGTTTTCTTCACAGAGTAACCCTTAAGGATAAATGGGTATAAACTTTGAGTCCTGATGAGTCATTCAAGAAAATTCTGACATTGGTTACACCTACACAAAGTTTAATGATAAATTATTTGTTGCTTACAACAGTCTATGCCACAATTGACCACTACTATGTACAAAAATTCATGAATAACAAAAAAGCAATACATTTTAATCAGCTGCCATGAGAGATGAGAATGATGCTAGAATAGACATTGTTCTTTATTGCAATGATAAATGTGATAAGTTACCTTACATGTTAAAGAACCAAGAATAGCAAATGTTGCTCACCAAGCACCGAGCTGGCCCACCCCACTGTGCTTCAATCAAGGATCTGAAGAAGACGCTTTGAGAAATGCATTCAAGAAGATAATACAATCTTTTAATATTAACTAATGCAAATTCGTTAGCTCCAATTATCATATAAGAGATAGAAACTTTAATTACCAATTACTAATTACTACTGTCTTTCTCATATTTGAATCTTTATTGCAATTCCTTTGTATTTTTCTTTCTGTATGTTTACTATTTTCCCTTAAAGATATTTATGCATTAATTTCATGATCATATTAGTATCTAAAATTTATTGAGTACTCATTATGTAATAGTCCTTCTTTTAAATGGTTTACGTATATTCTTGAGTAGTCTCCAAAGGGTGCTATTTTCTTCACAGTTTAGACTGAGGATTCTGAGGAACAGAAAATATTAGCAGAAGCTTGCACAAACTCGGGCAGTGTGATGTGATCCTTTTAAAGTTAGAACTAGATTTTTACCAATCGTTGCATACCTTGTAGCACCTAGAGCACCCATGGTCTCCCCCAAATTGTTCCTTCAAGATCGTGATCCATAAAATACACTAAGTGAGCTGATTCTTGACAGGTAAGTAGATATTTTCCAGGTTGACAGAGTGGGTAAAGCCTTTCCAGGCAGAAGTAATCAAAGAGTCCAAGCAGGTGAAAATAGATAACTGCTTTATTCCACTGATGTGAATAACATATATGCCTATTACACATCAAAGCTTTGGTATAAAATAGTAATATTATGACAATTTTATATAAATGTGTGTTCACTGTCTCCTCAGGAAAGACAGAGGAGTATTATAACCTCCTTCAGTTTCTGATCATAGTATATTGAATTTAGACTATTTAGGCTACAGTTATTTGAGATTAACCCAGAATTCCATTAAGATTTTAATGATCATGGTTGTTGTATACTGTGACAGCTGATTAGCTAAAGGGGGCTTCGACTTAGAAGAACCCTTGAAGGCATCAAATTAATTCAGTGACATCACTATAAGAACTTTGTCCTTACACGTTGCTCAATTCTCAAACTAACATTAGTTTTTTATAAAACTCGGTTGTACCTGGATTGCTACAAATGCATAGGCCAGGATTCGTGTTGGTGATGAAAGAAATAAATGATAATCTAAATTATAGGAAACCCATTGATTTTAGCACTATGCTAAAATGAGTCTGGATGATTACAGTGGGTAAAAAGCCAAAACTAATTGCTGTTGATCAAACTGTCTACTTTTACTACTAGGACTAATTAGCATTGGTGATCAATATTAATACTGGCTTTATCGTTTAAAATAACTTACTTATGGCTTTTAGGGCTAATTAGTGTTAATATCTCTGGTGCAGTTTCTAATTATTGGTGTCAAATAAATTTCTGATTATTAGGACCATTGTAAAATTAGAAAGCCATTGCCTGAGCAGAGAAAAAGGAACGTATGTTTCTGCATAAGTTCTAAATACTTTGAAGGGAATTTGAAAATATTGACAACTGATTCACCAGAAACATCCTATATATAGTCTAGACTATGATGCAATAAATACAATGATTACATTATCATCTTAGCAACAGAGTAAATAAGGAGTATCTTTTAGTGTGCATTAAATAGACAAAATATTAATTTAATTCAAAATATCTGATAATATCTAATTTAATTGATAATGTAATTAATAAACAGTTATTCAAACATGATGGTTTCAAATCCTTTCAAGTATTCTCAAATAGAAATACCCCAAGATATCTGAAAGCAATTTGGAGAATTATTGTCTTTTCTTTTGAGTAGTCAAAGACATATACGTATTTATTGTTCATATTGGAGAAAATGACTTGGTATGCCTAAGCTTATAAAGCCATTCAAGGAAGAACAATAAAATAAATTTGTATTGTGGGGCTATGATTAAGTCTTAAAACTTAGTCGTATTTTTCCATAGATAGAATACCATGGGAATTACTGAAGAACCCCAAAACTAATAGCTATTCCAGCAAGAATCATAGAATAATAGTAATAAATGATTATATCCTCATTAAATACTGTGCTATAGAAATTGGAATGGAACTAAGCAGCAATTGCCCCAATAGCACTCAAAATATCTGAAGAAAGACTCAGAATTAATGTTCTTCAAATATGAAGGGTAAGTGAAAAAAGGCTAGAATTAGCAGCAGGTGTCTCAGAAATTAAGAAAAATTTAAAGCATTGGCTTGAGGGTAGTATAAGGCTATGCATGAATAAACAAAATTTGATTCTATGTGTATGAAAGTTTCTTTCATGTAATAACTGTATTAGTGTTTGGGGGATTTTTCTAGGCATGTTTTTAGAATGTAACATGATATTCAAATAGCTTACACCATTTTAACTCATATTTCAACAGATATCTTTGCCATAATGAAGTAATGAAATGGAATCCTCTTTGGCCATTTTAATCTTAATTTACTAAATGACACCCTAGCAGGTTAAAAGAATTAATGTTACTTCTTATTCCTGAAATAAAGCCTAAAACGCTTTATATTGGAGCCAACAATGAGAGTGAAGTAGGGAAATAGGGAAAAATCCTACTGTCCCTTTTGTATATTATTCTTGCTATTCATCTCACCCAACATCCTATGAACACTTTTGAGATTTCCTGTGTCCTTTTGTTTTTTTCTTCCCCCAAATCCTTACTAAAACCTGCCTTCTAAGATGAATCTAATATTAGTGATTTAAAGCAATGTCTCTGTGAGGACAAACTGGGAACACTGCAGAACGATTTAGGTATCCTGCTGCAATCTATCCAAATAGCCTAAAAAAACATCTCTATATGTTTATGCATTAAACGTCAGTAGACAAGTCCTTATGTTTCCTTCGAAGGAGTATTTGAATTTTAATACTGCATTATGCCTGCTGAATGAAAAATTTGGTCCTTTATAAAAAGAAACATAAATCATTGATCAAAGCACTCCAGGATTTGTTTCCTGTTGCCCATAAAATCAGAACAAAGTTGGGTCTCTTTGACTTGTGCATTTGTAAAATCTAAGTAATTTCTTCGATCTGCAAGGTAAGTATTAAAGACCTTTTCTTCTTTCATCAGGTGTTAAGGCCTGACATATTCTCATCTCCTAACCATAATCCATCAAAGACTTTTCAAGTCAGACATTTGTCTACTTAAAGTCACGTATGAAAACACTGACAACTGATACTTAGACGATGGAGGAATTTTGCTTCATAAATCGAATATTTGGTCTAATCCTGGTGACCTAATACTTTAAACTGGGAACTTGACCATCATAGAAAAGACATAGCTTTATTAGTCTACTTCATAGGACAGTGTGGTCAGAGCCACGAGAGCCCTTTATCCAGCTTTTATAGCAAACGCACATTTTGTTTACTCCACTTCATTATTATTTGAGGCCTTAGATTTTTCATTTACTGTTCCTAATTGGCTCACATAATGGTTACCTCTGCTTCCATGCACCTAAGTTTTGTTTCATTTTTTTTTTCCTTTGGGATAAAGAGCTTTATTGAGGAGTACCTGGCTGCTTCAGTTGGTAGAGCATCCTACTCTTGATCTCAGAGTTGTGAGTTCGAGCCCCATATGTTGAGTGTAGAGGTTACTTAAAATCTTTTAAAAAATTAGTTTTATTAAGGGAAACACTGTAGGTTTACTCAACTGAAAAAAAGACACAATGGAAAAAAATTATCCGATTTCTAAGTAGCTTATGAAGCTTACTTTATGGAAATGATGTAGGATGTTTCATTTCTCCATGATTGCTGACTATTCCACATTCCAACAATTTTTTGTGCTTTCTCACTTTATAGGAATCTTTACAATAAACACTGCCATGTGAAATAACAGAAGTCTGCCCCTCCCTCCTCCACCTCCATCTTTCCCTCTCTCTCTTTCTCTCTCTTCTTTTGCCATCTGACTGAGGTAAATCCAATGATATTATGCTCCCTTCATACTTAAGTATCCAACTTCCAAACTCATGAACCTTAAAATTCAATGTATTTATAAATCTGGGTCATGTAATTTGGGGGTACAGGGTACACTCAACGCTTGTTTGGATATGTCAATGACATTGAGCATTCTGCATCTTCCTGAGACTTATTTCATAGAATCATTTATTTATCTTTTTAGAATTTATTTATTCTACATTTATTTCTTAGATTCATAGAAACTTAAGGTTAAATAACTTGAGCCAGGACCCTCTTATCACATCACTAATATGGTCCTCCAGCTTCTGCTTGGGTGCCTCTAGTGGTAGGGAAATCTTTCTTTTAAGAGATAATTAAGTGACATTTTTTTCCCCTTTTCTTGCTCTTTTCACTCTAAAAGCAAAAGAAATCCACTCCCTCTTCATCATAGAGCCTCTCAAAATGTTTAAAAAGTATTATTAGATTATCTTAAGTATTTTACCCAAAGCAAATGTCTCCAGTTCTTTTTCACTACTTTTATTTGGCAACATGTATACACTGATTTATATTTATGGAATTTTTTTCTATTTAGAAGCTCTTTTGTCTGTTAATATTATTAAATGTGGCATTTGATTTGATCTCTTATTTAAAGGGGGAAAGAAAGCCAATCGAGTTCCAATAATGTGCCAAGCACTATGCTCAAGTGCTTTATGCTATTTTGCTAACTCTTTTTAATATGGGAAGCAGGGTGGTTTACTGAGTTATAGGTTACATTCAGTAAAATGCATAAATCTTCACTGTTCAGCTTGATAAATTTTTATGCCCTTGTAATCACTAGCCAGAACCAAATATAGGGCATTTCCAGCCAGCTTGCAAGTTTCTGCAATGCCCCTTCCCAGCCAAAACCCACCACCCTCAAAGGTAACCATTATCATGATTCCTGTCACCATACTGTTTTGCTTGGTTTTGAACTTGATATAAAAGAATCGTATAACATAGACCCTTTAATATATGTTTTTGTTGCTATTGTTCTAACATTATATCCCTGAGATTCATCCAACATTTTTACAGTAAGTCTTAAATAAGAATTGTCCTCACTTTACAAATGAAGACACTCAGACTAATGGAGGAGTTACTTGTCCAAAACAGGTCAGAACTCAAACCTTGAATACCTAGACTTAAAATTCGGGATCGTTTCAATAAAGCATGATGCCTCATTGGTTGAGAATTCTTCTATCTGAATATTTCTCCTGTCGAAGTCTGAACTACCATTCTTCTCTTACACAATGACTGGGGTCAGTGACTGCACATGTGTACAGATCTCTCAGCTCTGTATCATAATCCCACAGACTACAGTCTTCTAGGTTGGTAGTTTTCTTCCCCAACACCTTAAATATTTGACTCCTTTCTCCACGTGCTTGCATGGTTTCTAAGGAAAAGCTGGATAAAATTCTTATCTTTGTTCCTCTTTGATAAGGTATTTATTTCTCTCTAGCTTCCTGCAGGATTTTTTTATTTTTGATTTTCTATACTTCGAACATAATTTTAGTAATGTGTTGGTAGGTTGTGTGTGTTGTGGGGCAGGGTAACAGTCCTATAAGATTCTGTATCAGTCTTTTAGTGAGTCCATTTGTTCTGGTCTGTGAGCTCCCAACTGTTCCTCCATTTTCCTCTCCACTCATGGGTGGGACATGAAGTCTGGACTGGCTGGAGTTGCATATTTCCCCTCCCATACATCAGTTGGGCTCTGATAATACCACAGCAGGTAAGGACTTGGGAAAGAAACCCTTTTCTCCCGAGGGCAGGCATTATTAGGAACAGATTACTCTGGCGTACTTCCAAATGATTCCTTTTCCTTCCCCCACCCCCGCCACCAGAAGGGATTTTTCTTTGATATTTACCGTGTTCTTAACTCTCAGATTGTCTACACTGAGACTGCATCAATTCATCAATTATAGTTCAGGTTTTCCTACAGCAGCATTGGCTCCCTGGGCAGTTTCTGCTTTTGAGTCTCTGTCCAATAAGCTGTGACTCCCTCTATTTGCCTGACTCTCCAACATTGGGAGCAGTAGCCTGCCCTACGACCTCTCCTCTTTTACAGATCCAAGAAGAGTTGCTGATTTTTCATTCTGTTCAGTTTTTTTATGTGTTGGACACAGTGGCAATGCCCAAGTTCCTTACATGGAGAACCAGAAACCAGAAGGCAGTTCTTAGGACTTTCAACAGAGATCAGTGTGCTTCAGGTCCTTCAAATCTCATCAGGGACCCAGACAGCCAATCGTTATGGATGAGCAAATCTCATTTCAGTTTTAACTTCTGACTCTAAATTCACCCACTAGGCTTTCCACTGAATACCTGTAAACACTTTTTTCAGGTATCCTGTTATCAAGTCCTGCACAGATTCCAATACCACCAGGGTTATGTAACTATCCATGGCTATGGTCCATTGATTGTAATCTGTAATTCAGGGTGAAAGTTTGTCACTAGTTTCATTGCAAATTTTGTCCATGCATTGTTATTATTTTTACATGGGGATTTGAAGAGATTCAAAGTCTACATTGCTATTGTCAATGTATCTCTAGAATCCTCCAAACAAATACAGTTTTTGAGAGTCAAAGGGTGGTACTAAAACTTATTCTATAACAAAGGCATAAATAAGAGCTGCTCTAGTCAAACTGAAATGGACATTGAAAGATAAACAATCCTAGCTTGGCACACAATGTCCTCATAGATTTGGTCCCGATTTACTTCATTATATTGCCCCACTCGCTGACTCATATATATTCTATTCATTACTCATAATGACCTACTTGTAGTTTCACAAATAAGCAAAGTTTTTTTTTTTCTAAATTGTACCAGATTAAGCAGAATAAATGATATTTTGTATTGAGTCCTATCATTAAAAGGTCTTTGTCATAAGATGCTTATGAAGGCTTCTGGTCACTTTTTCCACGTTTCAGTGCTAATCTGAAAATTGTATCTTAAGTACTGGCAAAGGGGGAAAGGTGTTACAGTGTTAATTTAGTGTCACTTGGTTTTGGTAGGGCTTAAAACACCAGACCTCAGCCTCTGCAAATTGTATGTAATAGTTTTTATTCTTAGACAAAAAGCTGAGCTCCTGTGCATTAAAAGTTTTAGCAGTAGCAAGCAGCTTATCACTTAGATCCTTAATCAATTAGCACAGGCAAGCTAAATTTGTTACTCATTATATTTAGGCATTTCAAAGTGGAGACTTATTTATTAGGAGATTCAACAGGAAAGCAGAACGTAATGGTATCCATCATTCATATTGCATAATCTCCCACCTCAAATTCAAAATCAAGATACTCCTACACTGTGAGAGATTCCACTTGCATAATGATAGTTAGTGACTTCCTGTGGACATCTTGAATATAGCTCAGCCTTTGCCTCTCACGGCTTGTTCAAGGTGATGAGTCCAAGATCCAGAGTTGAGTTTCAGGGCATGAATTTAAATGTAGGACATAAACCTTCAAGCCAAGCCTCTGATTATTGCTTAAGTGGCTTATAGAATTTTTGTTGTGTTTCTGTCTCTATAAAGATCTATTTTGCCACTGGTCCTTCTTATCCAAAGACGGTGTAGAAGTCATAACTCACTTAGAAGTAGTTTATGCATTCCTAAGACTAGTTTAAGACAAATATCTAAATCTTACTTAGGAAGCCGAGTTTATAAACTCTGAAGCAAAATAAGGAAGGATTCACTAAAGAGAGTTTATCTACTTTTTCTCACTTAAAGTGAACATTCCAAGTCTCAGTATTTTAACCCTACTGATGCTTATTTCTCCTCTTCCCAATGCAAATAGCATTATTTAAGAAATCCATCCACACTATCATGTATATACTTCCATGTGATCTGTAAATTCCACTCCATTGAACTTTAAGATCCTTTAACTTCTTGCCACCTAGTCCTTCAACAAAAAAAAAATTTCTTTTTAATGTTCATTTTTGAGAGAGAGAAAGAAAGACAGAGTGTGAGCAGACAGGCGCAGAGAGGGAAACACAGAATCCAAAGCAGGCTCCAGGCTCTGAGCTGTCAGCACAAAACCCAAAGTGGGGCTCGAACTCACAAACCACAAGATTGTGACCTGAGTCGAAGCCAGATACTTAACCAACTGAGCCACCCAGAAGCCTTCTTCGCATTTTCTGACAAGTATGTTTTCCTTATCCACCAAGATGCTGCGAATTTTCCATGTTCTGTATGCCCTTACCACTTTGTACATACATCTATGTTGGGAGCCGTTTTGGGCTCACAGGTTGAGACCCTTCCCTGTGTAAAAAGTGGTTAAAGCAAAGCTCCTGCTAGCCAAAATGGCAGGCTTGGATTTCTTGAGCTACTCTCCTTGGCCCCAAGGAATGTAAAGGGGAAGGACCTGGAGAACAATGCCTTGATGGATTTATAAGACCTTAAGGAAACACCCTGCTCTCTCCCCCCACCCTAAATTTATCCTAAAACCAACATACAGGATTAAGGAGGTTTGCCACCCTGCTGGTAAAAATGGATTATTGTTAAAGAGATCAAACTACCTTTTAAATAAAGACACAGACCAGCAGGGCGAGGAAGCCAGAATTGAGAAGGTGCCAGACTGATTGGTCATTAGACTACACTTTTCTCGTGACCCTCTCACTTCCTTTCTCCTGACCGTCCGTCCTTAGTGGACCCCTAGATTTGCAGGAACAAGGACCCCGGCACATCGATAAACTTAGTTTAAAGTGTTCTGATCAGATTTTTTTCTCTCTCCCACAAGGCTTTCACTTTCTTATGGACGGTTATACATATTTATCTTTATATTTCTAAGCATAACACACTTGCCAGATATATAGGCAAAATTCGATACATATTTTTGAATAGTCAATTTAGTGACAACTGAGCATCTATTTTTTCTAATTATATATATATATATATATATATATATAATTATGTGTGTGTGTGTGTATATATATATATATATACATATATATATATGTATATCTCAAATTTACAAAGTGGGTACTATCACTTAGTCTGCTTCAAGTGGAAGAACGTGAGGTTCAAACAATTTAAGAAATTGACCCAAATGACAGAGTTGATATGTGGCTGTATAATCTTGACAGAGTTATTTAAAACAGAATATTTCAGGAAGATGAAAGAATAATTTGACATAGAAATGTTCTGCTTAGAAAAAGTAACAGATTGTATCGATCAGGGTCCATATTAAGGAAAAGTGAAATCTTCCCAGGCATTTCAACAGAAAGAAATTTAATATAGGAAACTGGTTGCACAGATGTTTAAAAGTTCAAAGAGTCTAAAAGAAATACTGAGTAAAATCAGAGATAGTAACTGTAGAAAGTAGTTATCATCTATATTGTTTGGGGAACAAAAAGGGAAAAAGCAGAATTGCTGAAATTTATAAGCTCAAAGAAGCAACTCCTGGAGACATAGCGCATGGTCAGACCTCTGAGGAGGAGGTACCACCTGGCTGCTCCTGCTACTTTTGAGAGAGCGTGCTGGAATTCCCTCTGGGAGTCTTTAAAGAGTCTGAATGTAACTACTGCTGAAGCATTACTAACAAGAGCATAACAACAGGAAAAGGTCCCCTCTGCCCTCCTCCTATCTTTCAATCTCTCCCTAGTGTCTCTTATTGACTGAACCTATCAGAAGTCATTTGACTAGGAAATCTAGAAAATGTAGTTTAGAGATTCCCAGACCTAGCATCACAAGCAGAATCTAGAAATGTAGGTTTGGATTTAAGACGATAGGAAAATAACCAGTGTGTGTAATTTGGACGTAATTTGGATTTTTTGAATAGACTTTAGGTGCAAGGAAAAAATACAAGAGGAAAAAAGAACTCTCATTTTTCAGATATCTACTAAGCATCAGACACTATGTTAAGCTCTTTAAAAATATTACACATTCAACAAATATTCAACACATACTTTTTTCAGTTCCGGTAAAAGATCCTTCAAGGGCAGGGGTGAAAAGACAGACATTATCCATTGTCTTGTGGAATTCAGAGACTTGAAAGAAAAATGGGCAAATAAATATGTTATCGTGATAACATATGTACCTATCTAACTCCAGTCATGTGGGAACCATGAAAGAGAGTGAGATAAGAAAACTGAAGAGAAAGAAGTGATTTAATTTTTTTCAGGTTTATAGACACCCCACAGCACGACAGGATCTGAATCTAGAAAACCAGGGCTCTGAGATTCATGTCTTTTCTCAGGGTCCCACTCTTCTTGCTAGGTGAAAGACTAGAATCGCAGCATGATCTGTTGCTACTGTGGAGCTCTCCAAGTTGAACACACAGGGAAAATGTAAAAAATCAAGTATTTGATTCGAACTTCAGATTTTTGCTTCATCAAAAATGGCAAATGAATATCTTATATGGGTATTCATGCCAAGTAAAAATTAAGTTTTATCAGTTTTATTGAAGTTTTTATACCACCCATCTGTACAGCCACATTAGATACCTCTTTCTGTACTTGGGGCTAACCTAGGAAAAGGCTTTTGTTTCATCCTTTAGTATGATTCTTTGAAAAAACATGGTGCCAAAATTTCAACTACAACATGAAGCATTGCCAGAGGCTATAACATTCTCCTTTGTGCCACATGCATGAAGTTGAGGGGTTTTGTTTTGTTGTTTTTTTAGAAACTCAGCAATTTCTAAAGGTTGCCTAGTAGCTCTGAAATGTATGAACTAAGTCACTGGGAAGACAGAGAAGGCAGAGTTCACTAGGACTGAAAGAAATCTTTAGTTATTTAGACTATTTGCTTTTTAGTCATAAATTAACTGACACTGGAGAAGTTAAGTGACTTATCTCAGTCTCCCATTATGAGCTTATTAGGGGGGAACATTTAGTAAGTCTTAGGATCATGAATATAGGTATGAGCCCTTCCCATGATATCAAAGAAGTTAAATACAATCAGTTCTTCATAAGGAAAAGAAAAAGAAAAAGAGGAAAAGGAAAAGAAAAAGTTTCTAGTTGAACAAACTGGTGCAAATGGCTTAACAGTACTTAGAGACTTTGGTAATGAAGGTATGGTTTATAAATCCCTTGGGTCCTAGAAAGTAACACTCAGAAGTTTTACCATTTGAAGAGAATGATTTGAAACAAAGAATGTGAGCTGGAAAGAGGAATTGAAAGTTCATCATTTATAATGGAAAACCCAAACAGAGTAAGAACATTTTGGCCATGAAACTTTGGGTAAAGCCATGGAGGTGAAGGATATTCACACCAGTATCTTGGTGTGGAACTCTGGCATTTGTGAGAACACAAGACACTGAGAATGCTGTGGTCAGGGTAGAACCTTCTGATAGGTTCTGTATGTCTTAATGAGAGATCTTCATGAAGAAAAAAAAAAGTTGTTTTTTAATCTCTATATGCAGCTCATGGAGGTTATATTGACTATTCAATGTTATATTGACCAGTAAAATAAAGTCGCTTGATATTTCCTCTTTGTATTTCCCAGATGGTCACTGAGTGAACACAGAATAAAATTCATCAATTGCTGATATGCTAATACCTGGCATGAGGAAAGAAACATTTAGCTTATGTCATAAATAAATTCTAAGGCTAAAAACAGACCAGAGAAGGAAGTAGAGACCCACTGTGAGTCCTCTAACATTCTGAGCTAGAGTGATGGTCCCCACAATGGGAGCCCATCTGTTTACAGAGGTTCTGAATCAAGCCATATATAGAGTACCTTTGCTGGCTTTTTTTTTTTTTTTTTTAAGTCAGAGAAATCTAGGCTTGTAATCCTGGATCCTACATTAAACTAGAGTGACCTTACCTAATCTCTCTGAGTTACCTTATTTCCCTGGTCTTACTTTTTCCCCCTTTACTATAGAAATATTTGACAAAAGTTCTCATAGATACCCTACAACATTTATTGAGATAGAAGGATAGAAACTTGACACACTAGCATTACTAAAAAGAAGTATTTAAAATCTGACTCAAAAGGTAAATATGCTAGTAGTTTGCCTCCTAATGCTTAACACAATAGAGTTTTGTTCATTTGTTCATTTACTCAATATTTTGAAGCAACTACTATGTATTTTGGAGATTCAATAAAAAAAATAGATATGTACCTGATTTCATAGAGCTTACAGTCTAGTGTCATTAAATAAAACCATACAAATAATATAATTATAAACTGCAGTAAGCCTTATGAAGAAAAAGTACAGTAAATGGTGACAGAATCTGAGAGATGGAAAATGGTTAACTAGGCGAAAGTGTGGGAAGAGAACTCATGTTTGGGGGCCTCAAGGTAGGAAAAAACATGGGCATATTTGAGGAACTACATGAAAGATAACAATTGTGATGGAATTCAAAAAGAAAAGAACACAGAGGCAAAATATGATCTTGGAAGTAACAAAAGAAGTCAATTTAAAACATGTAGGACCTAGCAAAGATTTTTTTTCCTTTATTCAGATTATTTTCATGTGAGAATTCAACTTACAATTCTTCAACTTTAGGATGGTGCAAAAGCAATATGCATTCAACAGAAACTGAATTTTAAATTTTGATCTTTTCCTGGGCTAATAATATGTGGTATGAGTATCTTGTGATGCCTGCTGGGCAGGGCAGCAAGCTGCAGCTCCCAAGCAGCCATGGAACCATGAGAATGAACAAATGATACACTTTGAGTCATTCGGTAACCATACACCTATTCTATTTTTCACTTTCGGTACAATGTTGAATAAATCATGTGAGATGTTCAACACTTTATTATAAAATAGGCTTTGTGGGGTGCCTGGGTGGCTCAATCGGTTAATGATCTGAATTTGGCTCAGGTCATGATCTCATGGTTTGTGAGTTCGAGCCCCGTGTCAGGCTTTGTGCTGACAGTTGAGAGCCTGGAGCCTGCTTCAGATTCTGTGTCTCATTCTCTCTCTGCCCCTCCCCAATTGTGGTCTCTGTCTCTCAAAAATAAATAAATGTAAAAATAAAATAGGCTTTGTGTTAGATGACTTTGCCATACTGTAAGCTAACGTAAGTGTTCTGAGCACATTTAAGGCGGGCTAGGGTAAACTATGATGTTTGGTAGGTTAACTATATTAAATGCATTCTCAATTTAGGATTATTTTCAACTTACAATGGGTCTGTTGGGGATTAACCCCACTGTAAGTTGAGGAAGATCCTTTACATAGGAAAGACATTATTGAAATTGCATCTTTAAATGCTAAGTGTGATTATTCCTATAAAATCTACTAGAGGGAGATAAAAAATTGTTGCCAGGAGAAAAATGATGAAGATCTTGCTCTTCTCTTTTTTTTCTTGCTGTTCTTTAGTAAAGAGATGTAGAAGCTTAGGTGAAGGGGATTAAGAGGTACAAGTTTCTAGTTATAATAACTAAGTCATGAGGACTAAGTCATGAGTGAATATACTCAATGATGTTGTAATTACTTGGTATGGTGACAGATAGTAGCTAGACTTTTCATGGTGAACATTTCATGACGTATATGAATGTCAAATCACTCTGCTATACACCTGAAACTAATAAAATATTGCATGTCAACTACACTTCCATTAAGAGAGAGAGAGAGAGAGAGAGAGAGATACGACAGCTTAAACTAGAGTGATAATGAAATTGGAAAGAAGTAGACAGAGCCAAGAGTTATGAAAAAGGTTTACTTGCTTAAATTTGTTGGTGGATTAGATATGGAGGATAGGAGGGGGTGAGTGACAGCTGAGGAAGATTAGGCTTATGGGGCAAGAAATAAGATGAGATTAACTTGAAAAGTATAAAGTAATGTGTAAACAATAATTCAGAATATAAACCTATTCAGTTGGAGAAGGATAATTGGGAAACTGCAAGAAAGAAGAAAAAAAGATTAGACCTCAGAATTCACAGTAAAGTGAATGAGAACAATAGGGTGACATTAGCAAATAATGGAAAGGTGTCACTGACTTACATATAGAATAATAACTCATTACGGAATCATAGGAGTTAGTCCTTTCCATACACACGGATAACCACGCCACATATTTAGGGAGTGTGTGATCTCTGTTAGGGAGAAGCCAGGGGGAAACATTGGCAAAAATATTTTTAAAGGGGTGTTAAGTTTGGTGTACAAAAATAGCAGAATCTTGATATTCATAAGGGTCCTGAGAACCTCTCAAACATTATGAAAGCATTTATAATTTGCCCATAAACTGCAGGAGAGCAAGGCTTCTCCAGAGTTCACAAATAAAAAGGTATCACTTTGAGACGCAGAGAGTAGTCACATACCCTCCCTCACTAAGTACACACTCCCTAAGTCTAGGGCCCATGATTTTAATTAGTGACTCAGTAAAGTGAAAAGTTATACATTATAACATGTCATGAACCTTTGGGGTTATACACAAATAGTTTTAACTGGTGGATCTTTGAATTTACATCGAAATTTTCAGGTGTGCTTATTGAAATGTAAAAGTCCAGATTCAGGGACTCTGTATTTTCATTAGCATCTAAGATTATATGGATACAAGTGGATGTCAGCTTATTCAAGAAGTTAGTATTAAGTGTGTAATTCCAAGGGAATACACTATATCTTGATCCAAGACTGTAAATAAAATGATACACTCCCTCCTGGGATAATGGATTGGCAATCACATTACATATGAGCTGAAAATAAAAATAACATGTTGTGTTGTCAAAGCAGTCCTGAAGGTTTTGCTGTAAACTTAAGACAAAAAGGGGACAGACTGATGGTCCTTCAAGCATCCTTTATCAGGATTTTCACAATAGTACAGATTATCCTTGCAAGATAGTTCAACTTTTTAAAAAAACTTTTTAAACTGAAAAGGAAAAATGCTTCACAATGTAGCAGAGGAAACCATCCTTTTTTAGCTGAAGAATAAGTAATAATTATGGTTCTACAAATTTGAGTGGTAAGATTTCATCAATTACAAAACCGAACAGCCCACCTTCTCATTATCATGATGTCACAATGCATAAACAAAGCAACGTACGGTTTTCATTGTATTGACTATGTTTAAAAAGATGTATCAAGTAGGTACTTAGAAAAATGCCCCTGTGTTTTGTGGTTCTGCCAGAGGTACAGTTTCTTTGTTAAAGAATATAGATGAACCAGCTCTACCTTCCTCATTCCCTGCCTTGATTTTCAAGAACAGATATAAATCTGCTCTCAAGGTTGGGACTCCGTGGTAAATGAACAAGTTATTAACTTTACTGTGAAAGAGTAAAACAATGTATATATAGCATCAATATTTCTGGAGTACATGTGATTAAATTATAGCTATAATTCAGCAAAAGAAGCATGCCAAAATAGCAGAAAGTAAAATTTTAAAAATAAAATAAAACAAGACCCATATCTTTTGATATAAGATTGAGAAGACTCACAGCTTATCATGTGATTTAATTAAAGAAGATTGAGTGTATCTATTTAAAATAACCTCATTTCAATTACACTTCTCTTTTAGGGGCTGCTTTGATTCCAAAACTATCTTACCAAGTGCTGTTCTACACTTCACCTTTTAGAAATGATCCTACATGGGGATTTCCATTGATTTCTTTGTCCAAAGACAGTACCAGCTGAAGGTGAAGCATTTCAAAGTGGTTACTTCAGCTTACAATAAGGGTGATCTATGAGTGAAGTCTTTTCTCACTTCTTACCATCAGAACAGGTGGACTCAGTGCCAGGCCAATAGCCAAAGTCAGAAGCAAGATCCCAAGGCAGTCACGCTAACATAAATTATGCTACCTAAGGGTAATCCAGAGCAGGAAGAGATGGAAGGACTGGTTCAAGTCAACGAGGGAGAGGTGAAATTTTCAAACACCCGGTGCAAAGGTCAAAGGCAAGATTTTAGTTAAGGAAGAAAAGATGTTAGATACTTTTCATTAATGTAGTGACTCTATCATGTAACTCTATCACCTTTTAGGAATTATGGTGTCAGTTGGAGATAGAAAAGCAAACTAAATTTTCTGAGTCCAGTTTAAACACATCTTGTTAGGTACTGGGGTACCTAGATGGCTCAGTCAGTTAGGCATTCACCTCTTGATTTTGGCTTCAGTCATGACCTACGGTTCGTAGAATAGAGTCTCTGTCAGCGCAGAGCCTGCTGAGGATTCTCTCTTTCTCTCTGCCTGTCTCTAACTCAAAACAAATACATAAATATTTTTAAAAAAAAGAAAAAAAGAAAAGACATCTTGTTATATATAGTACTCTCCCAGCACTGACAAGAGGTCTGATCATCAGTTTGGTCAATAATCAGTCTTATCTAGTCTATACAAATAAGAATTTATGTTGCTTCATTGTTTTTCCAGAACCGTTTTATTTTTTATTTATTTTTATGGACCCCCCAGCATGTGAAAGTTGGTGAGGGGCAAAGGAAGAGGAGAAGAGAGGATCTGAAGCAGGCTCTGGGCTGACAGCGGAGAGCTCCATGTGGGGCTCCAACTCACTAAATGTGACCTGACCTGTTATGACCTGAGCCGAAACTGGACACTTAACCCACCGAGTCACCCAGGTGCTCCAAAAAACATCTTTTAAATTAAATAAGATGTCTTTGGTTAATCTGGCATACCATCTTTAGTGACTTTTTTTTTTCTTTTTGATTATGTTGGACTATAAGGGTGTCCTAGCTAACTTTTTTTTTTTAATGTTTATTTATTTTTGAGACAGAGAGAGACAGCATGAGTGGGGGAGGGACAGAGAGAGACGGAGACACAGAATCTGAAGCATGTCCTAGCTAACTTAGTTTAGGGTCAAGATATTTAATGGGAAATCTGCTCTGAAATTCCTTAAGGTCCTTGAGGAGCTGAATGGAAGGAAGATCCATAGATAAGGCAGAATTGACCAGTGGCTGTGGCTTGCAGCAAGTCTCATTTTAAAAACCATGCTTTTGTACCCCATGCTTTCAGATCTTCATTTAAAAGTACAACGTAAAATAGAACATAAATAATAAAATATGACAAGGTTAAGACAGTAGCCTATTCATGGGGAAAATATCAAATTGCAAAAAACAGACAGCTATGCTCAAATGTGCAAAGAGATGCAAAGAATCGAACAAGGCCTTTTATCTGAATTTTTAAAATCCATAAAGCAATAATAATTGTCCTCTAAAAGAAATTCAACAGTGTTATCAAGGAGTAATTTTAAGTAGGCAACACTGCATATAAAGCTCCTGTCAACCTTAACACTATAGATTAAACACCAGAAGCAGAAGAATCTTCTCCATGCATTTTAGGAGACTATAGAATATCACAGAAAAAGCACTGTTCTTGTGAGTTTGGGGCTTCTTTGCTGTTTAGGTGAGTTCCTCAGAGCCTTTTTCTTTTCTTTTTTTTTTAATGTTTATTTATTTTTGAGAGAGAGAAAGACAGAACACAAGTGGGGGAGGGGCACAGAGAGAGGGAGACACAGAATCTGAAGCAGGCTCCAGGCTCTGAGCTGTCAGCACAGAGCCCAATGTGGGGCTCAAGCTCACAAACCGTGAGATCATGAACTGAGCTGAAGTCGGACACTGAACCAACCGAGCCACCCAGGTACCCCTAGAGCTTCTATGTTTTGTTTTTTTTTTATCTCATAAGTTAGAAATTATGAGAAACCTACATACTTTAAGACCAATGCTATGAAGGTATAAGAGAAAACCAAGATGTATAAAGGTGTTATAAAACTAAAAAGTGCCACTAAAATATTAATTGTTACTCCTTGCCCAAGGAGACAGTGATGCTTTCTGCATTCTGCAGAACTCTGGCTGTTCCTTTCTAAAATAATATCAAATTGTCTGATTCCTATACCATCTTTATTCTCCCAGACATCACCTGTTTATCCTCTGACTACTTCATCCTTAGCCTGTCCACACAAGCAAATGTCATCCTCATTAGCATTCCTTTACAAACTAATTAGGCTTAACAAGCAAAAATACCCTAGCAGGTGATTATATGCATGGCTTATGTTTCTCTTGAAAAGCGATCTTATCTCCGGTGGCTTCTTAGATATTCTGAGTATCTTGGTGGCTGGACTCCATGGTATACACAAGACCCAAATGTGGAATTGGACCTCTCTCCACCCCTGTTATGTTGTACTAAGTTTGCTCAGCTCCAAAGTCACAGACTTCTCTTCTCACCCAAACTAGCCATCTCAAAATGAATGCCCTGAATCAAAAGACATATCAGAAGAGAGATACCAGAAAACTCAGTTTCGTGAGGAAAAAAGCAGTATCAGAAAATCCATTTTAAGTGTCAGTAAAAACTCCACAACTTTCTTCTCCAACTGTGGGCCAGTTGTCGTGACAATGTTTTCACACATAATACAGGATAGTAATTTCACATTTTAAGTTATGTGTTTTATTTTCCTAGGTTTTTCCCTTTTTTGACCATTCATCCACAAATTTCCATTCTCTTTCTTCAAAGTAGTTTGGAGAAAAGTGATTTGTATTCAGAATTTCCTTACCTACTGAAGAAATAACACTGGATGCTCCCAAGAGAAATAGAAATAAAGGGTATTTGTATGCACAGACTCAGTAGCTAGTTGAATCAAGGTACTTCCCATACATTAGTGAAAAAATGTTCTTTGGTTCTAGTAAGAAACAAACAAAGAATGAATGTTCTATGGATTCTGAATAGAAAAAAAAAACTATTCCCTGTTTTTCAGCAGCAAAGTCAATAGGACTGGAGAAATGGGCACCTGGGGTATGGGCCTCCAGAGAACATTGCCAAATACTCTATACTCAAGCTGGGGCAAGAGGAGAGAATTAAAGAGACTTGGTCGTGAATGGGACCATGCACACCAATTCAGTTGGTGAACTCAAGGCCATCTGGGTTAAGTGATGACCTCAGACAAGACTGGTGGTAACTCTGTGACTAAGACGTAAGAGCTAAAATCTTACCACTGTATGACTTCCTCAAACTGTGGATATTGCTTCCCAAAGAGAGGGAGAATAACATTTCAGGTACAAATTGAGTTTTTATCTTTGTATCTCTACTGGCCCAATAGAAACAGCATTCTGAGTCAGAAATTACAAGTTAAAGAAAAGAAAGTATGTTTCCTTCGGTTCCTCGATTTATAAACCCACACTTTCACACTATATGTTTTATTTTTAATTTTTTTAACGTTTATTTATTTTTGAGAGACATAGAGACAGAGTATGAGCAGGGGAAGGGCAGAGAGAGAGGGAGACACAGAATCCGAAGCAGGCTCCAGGCTCTGAGCCATCAACACAGAACCCGACGCGGGGCTCGAACCCACAGACCGTGAGATCATGACCTGAGCCGAAGTCGGCTGCCCAACCAACTGAGCCACCCAGGCACCCCTCACACTATGTGTTAATCTCTATAATAGCAATACAAAGTAGAAATTACCTTCTCCTTTGTTATTGATGAGAATATCTGGATAAAGCAAATTTAAGTAGCCTCTTAAGATAGCACAGCTAATTTATTAGTTTATAAAGATGCTGGGCTTTAGCCCAAAGACTTTTGGATTCCAAAGCCATCTCATCTGCTACCCAATCTTACCCACACCCTAAAGTTAAATAGACTGAAATTCACTGTTGTCCATTTACAGTACTGACTCATCTTAAATGTAACATGAACCTGAAATGCGCCCTTACCCCTTCACATTAGCACAGAGAAAGTGAAAAGATATTTTTGGTCTCAGGAGTAAACCCAACCAAACAATATATTTCATAAACATTTGTGCTTGCTTTTTATAGTTGTGATTATAATTTTGAAACACTAACTAGATTCTTCATAGGCATTTTACAGCTTAATTTCTCCACATGGCTATGCTTGGTGGTGGTTCAGACAGGACAAATCTCATGAGGGATAAAGATCCATCTGTAGTCATCAAGTAATTTTCTGAAGATTAGAGACTTGGCTGGTCTGAAGAAAACTTTGGCAAGCCCCAGGAGCAGAGGAGGCAGCTGGGAATAGTTCACGGCCACTCCCTGTGGCCCTACATGCATCAGAAGGAGGCTGGCACCAAATGGCCACTGAAAGAGCTGCCAGTACAGATTGGCACTTGTGCACTGAGACCAAAGTGAGAAACAAGTTGCAAGACAGAGTGCCAGCAGGAAAATTGTGCCCTGTGAAAGGATGAATATGAGCTCTTGTGGAGGGTACTAAGTAATAATTTCTTAAATGTGCAAGGAAGGTTCAAGTGTAAACACAGAGGACTGGAAACATATGGAGGACAGTAATGTAATGAAGCAAAATGGAAGACTAGAAAGGAAGGAGAAAGAGACTGACAAAAAAAGATGTCAGCTTGATTTACTTAAAGTCAGTCAGAAAAGTCCTGAAAAGGAGCTGGTTTAATTCATTTTGTATCAATTATATTAAACCATCAGGTAAGGAAAGATAGGAAAAATCATTATGTAAAGAAGGGAAAGATTAAAAAGCAGACCAATCTGATCGTAATCCAAGATCTGTTACTTTATAATATATAAGTTCGGGAGCTCTTCTGTAATCATTTTGAAACATCAGTTCTCTCAGTTGTAATATGAAATGAGTAACACATAAATGATATTGATATTATTATTACTATTAAAAGCTATAACCAAATAAGTACTCACTATATGCTAGGCACTGCAGTAAGCACGTTAAAGAAATTCTCTAACATAACTAACTGTTCTAGTAACTGAAGGAAGCACCACAGTTGAAACTTTTTGTAAAGTGCCAGATTCATACTAGGCATGCAGTAAATTGGGGCTACTATTAATATTGTCATTCGTATTATTCTTTTTAGCTATTTAATTCCTAACCTAAAAGATATTCTTAATGAGTACTTGTTAACTATCATAATGCCAGATGAGGTTAGAATGAAAGATTTCAGTTCTACTTCTAACCTAAATTTCTAATCAATTCTCCTTCTCAAAAAACACAAAACACGTAGACTGCATACAAACACCTTGAGCACCAGGCATGAAGAGAAGACCGACATCACTCATCATCAAGGAAATGCAAATCAAAGCCACAATGAGATACCACCTTACAGCTCTTAGAATGTCTATTATCAAAAAGACAGAAAATAACAAGTGTTGGCCAGGATGTGGAGAAAAAAGAATCCCTGTGCACTGTTGGTGGGAATGTAAACTGACATTGCTCTTATGGAAAAAACTTAAAAATAGAACTACTATATAATCCAGAAATTCTAATTCTAGGTTTTTATCCAAAGAAAATGAAAATAATGAAAATACTAATTTGAAAAGGTATGTACACTTACGTGTTCTGCAGTATTATTTATAATAGTCAAGATACGGAAACATCTTAAGTGTTCATTAATAGATGAATAGACGGATAAAGATGTGGTATTTACACACACACACACACACACACACACACACACACACACTGGAATAATACTCAGCAAAAAAAAAAAAAAAAAAAAAAGGAATAAACTCTCACGATTTGCAACAGCCTGGATGGACCTTGAGGGTATTTAGGCTATGTAAAATAAGTCAGACAAACAAACAAACAAACAAACAAAGAATGTAGGATTTCATTTAGATGTAAAATCTAAAACACAAAAGAAAGAACACAGAAACAAAATTCATAGATACAGATAAAAGACTACTGGTTCCCAGAGAAAAAGCGGGGGGTAGGGAGGTGGCCAAAACAGGTGAAAGGGATGAAGAGGTACAAACTGCCAGGATAAAAGAAATAAGGCATGGGGATTTAATGTACAGCATGGTAACTATAATCAATATCATACTGCATATTTAAAAGTTGCTAAAAGAGTAGATCCCAAAAGTTCTTATTATAGAAAAAAGATGTTTGAACTCTGTTATGGTAATAGATAGAAGCTAGTCTTATGTGGTGATCATTTCACATGTACAGAAATATCGAATCAATCGGTGTCTACCTGAAAGGAATGTATGTCAATTATACTTTAATAAAAATATTCATCAATGTTTTATTCATAAAAACCCAAAAAGATAAAAATCCCAGTATTAACCAACTAGTAAATAAACAAGCTGTGGGATGATCTTACAATGGAAAAACACTCCATGGAAAAGGAACACGCTACAGGTATAGGGAACAACATGGTTGTATTTCAAAACTATGTTGAGTCAAAGAATGTAGACACGCGCACATAAAAAAACTGCAGTATGATTCAGATTATACGGCTTTATAGAAATCAAAACAGTGGTTGCCTCAGAGGTGGCTTAGAGAGAATTAGGCTGGAAAAAGGCAGGAGGGGAGCTTTCTGAGGTGACAGAAGTGCTGTCTTCATCGAGGTGGTAGTGACGTGCACCATCCTCGATACTAGGCATGCAGTAAATTGGGGCTACTATTAATTTAATTGAGGCATAATTTACATCCAATGCAATGCCAGCTTTTAAGTGTGCATTCAAAATTCATCAAAATTAACTGTACACTTCTAAGCTGGCATTGCATTGGATGTAAATTATGCCTCAGTTAAAAAGATAATAGAAAAATAAACAAAGAGTTCATTTTGAGATGGATGACATTTTAGCCATGGAAATACCCAGTAAATGGTTGGTTATACAATTGTGGAGTCGAGGAAATGGTTTTGAGGCTGGAGATATGTATTTAAAAGCTATTAGAATACAGATGACACTTGAGATCATGTATTTGGAGGGGATGGATTCACTTCCGAGGAAAACAGAATCAAGCTCTGAAAACTGACTTTCAAGGCACTTGAGCATTTAGCCCTCAGCAAGGTGAAGATGAAACATCAGAAGGCACTCAGAGGAGTTCACTACTGTGGTAGAAGGCAAACCAGGACAGTGGGGTGTTCTGGAAATTAAGGGTCTACGCCTGCTGCTGGGTTAAGAGAAGAATGCATAATGGAGCCCTAGGTGTGGCAGTATAGCAGTGTCTGGTAACCCTCATATGAGCAATTTTGTAGAACAGGGATGAATGCTTAATGGGCCAGTTTCAAAAAAGTTTGGAAGGAAAGGAAGTGGGATACGGACAACTCTTTTAAGTGACCATAAATGTGATCAGAGAAATGGGCTGCAGCTGGAGAGTGATGTGAGATCTTGAGAATGCATTGTGTAAATGGGACCCCACCTTAATAAAAGGGATAAGCATGTTCAGAGAAAGCAAAGAAAATTTACAGAGGGCAACTGCATAAAAGACAAGTTCTTGAGAAGAAGATAGAGGATGGGACACACTCTCCAAAAGAAGGAATAGTGGGGGCCTGGGTGGCTTAGTCAATTGAGCATTTAACTTTGGTTCAGGTCATGATCTCGTGATTTGTGGTTCAAGGCCCGCATCAGGCTCTGTGCTGATGGCTCAGAAACTGGAGCCTACTTCGGATTCTGTGTCTCCTCCTCTCTCTGCCCTCTCTCAACTCTTACTTTGTCTCTCTCAAAAATAAATAAACATTAAAAAAATTTAAAAGTTAAAAAACAAAAAGGAATAGGCCTGAGTTTCCTGAGTGGCTCAGTTAGATAAGCATCTGACCCTTGGTTTTGGCTCAGGTCATGATCTTATGGTCATGAGATTGAACCCTGTTGGGCTTTGTGCTGGGCATGGAGCCTACTTGGGATAAAAGAAAAGAAAAGAAGAAAAGAAGAAAAGAAAAGAGGAGAAGAGAAGAGAAAAGAGGAGAAGAGAAGAGAAAACAAACACTGTGACAGGAGGACAGAGTTGGGGTACAGAGCCCCACACTGCCTGCATGCTGGTAGATTTGGTGTGAGAGGATTCTTACCATCTGTTGCAGTGCCTGGAATGCAGTAGGTGTTCAAAAAATTTATTGCGTGGATGGATGTACATTATTAAGTCTGCTTCCAGAGAATTTTCCAAGAATAAAGCTCTTTGTTGTAGCCCTCCTTGCATTTTAGCTTAAACCAGTCCAATAAAATGGAAGATAGTGAGAGAAAAAGGGAGAAGTTTTCAAATAAGCTTTCAAGATTTACTCCATAACCTCCACCCCTTTTCCTCTCTTTCTACAACAAAGATGTGGATAGAAAGGTATGAGATGTTGTAATTTTATTAGAAAAGTAATTGGTATCTGTGACTCCTCTTACCCTCTCATAATATCTGTTGGATATAACTCTTGGCTTTCTCATTTTGGCTACATTCCCAGAACTGTATGTAAAGTGTTTTCCTGAAATATTGAAAAGGAACCTACATTTTAAGTTCATCATCTCTTTGCCTGAAAAGTGGCTTATTCTTTTCCTGTTGAGATTGAATTTTGTGTGGGCTTTCCTCTTCCTTTACTATTAACATTAAAACCTGAAAACCGCCAAGTTGCATACAAGCCAACCACGCTGTTGTCAATAACAGATACACTCGTTAATAAGGAAAATAAATAAAAATTAATTTAATGTATTCTTAATGGGAATTAATGGGATCCAATGTTTACTAAAATTCTACGAGGTGCTAGACTCTGTACATATATGTGGTCATAAAACACACACACACACACACCCCTGGAAAGTAGACATTATCCACGTATTACAAAGAATGGAATAGGAGTTTGAGGTTGGGGGAAAAAAAACATACTTCTTTCCACTTTTTAAGTCCATTATGTAACTCATTGCAAAATACACATCATTTACTTCAATTTTAAAAAAACCTTGGAAGGTATGTATTTTTACTCCATCTTAGATTAGAAATTCAGAGCATTAAGAGGTTTAATAATGAGGGGCACCTGCATGGCTCAATTGGCTAAGTGATGGACTTTGGCTCAGGTCATGATCTCATGATTCTTGAGTTCAAGCCTGTCTCGGGCTCTGTGCTGACAGCTCAGAGACCTGGAGCCTGCTTTGCATTTTGTGTCTTTCTCTCTCTCTACTCCTCCCCCACTCATGCTCTGTCTCTCTCTCTGTCTCTCTCTCTCGAAAATAAATCTTTTTTAAAGAATAGGTTTAATAGTTAGCTGAAACTACCACAGCTACTAGATGCTTAATCCTAGATATGACGGTTGTCGTAGAACTATACTTCCTGTCACACTATGTGGTTCTTCGAGAAAAGCTGAGCTGCAAGGGAGCTGAGCAATACAAGAAGACAAAGTAAAACATAATTACTGAAAAAATTTTTAAAAACAGCCTCAATGGTCCAACAGTGTCACTGATTATACTTACTCATGATGTCACAATTAGTCGTATCTATTTGTCTCCTCCAAAAATGAAGAGCAAGTTTCCTTTTATTTCCGAATTTGTTTCAGCTCTGACACTTGAACATTTGCAAAAATGTGCAGTGTGGTCTAGATTCTTAAAACTCAAACTAAGATGGGAAAGATCTTTTTTTTTAATCCCTTAACAGGTAGCTAGCTAGATTATAATGGGATGTAAATTAAGAAAACCTTATATGCCATGAGTAAAGATGTATGTGTGTATGTGTATGTGTGTATGTGTGTGTATATATATGTAATTTTTTTCAAAAGTAATTCCCCTGCAAGCAACCTGGAAGACATAGTAACTAAGAACACAGTCTTTAAAACCAACCAAAATGGTGTTTCCATCCTGCCCTCACCAGTGGCTGGGTATGAGATTTTCGAGGTTAGTTAGCCTGAACCTTCTGGTCTTCATCAGTGAGGAAGGGATAATATCGTTATCTACCTCAAGCATTACTGAGAAGACCACTAAATACTCTAGTTAGCACAACAGCTAAAATAGAAAATGCTCTCAATAAATTGTTTTTGTCTCAAACGCCATTTGGAAATAGAAGTAGGCACTAATGGTCACTTTAGAACCTGTGACAGGCATGAATATTGACCTCAAATAGAGTGCTGGTTTTTAAAAGGGTTCTAATGATTAAACCTGATGCAGATAAATCACAGTACTGCTGCTTGATTAAACTGCACCTCTTATTTAATTGTATCTCAGATGCCAGGTACTTGTTACAATTCTATCTCTGCTGGAAGGAAGGGCTTGTGTTGTGTAAGCCCAACAAAGTGGAAAGACAAAGATGTTTAAATATAGCCAAGACCTTAGCGCATATGAACAGGGTCAGTTTACTCTTTCAAGACTAAATATATATATTATAAACATATATACAATATAATATATATAATAATTCGACAAGCCAGAGAATTTGAAAGAAGTTTTAAAATTTTAAATCCTGCTTGGTTTTAGTTTTCCTAACAAGTCCAAAGGAGTCCTAGCCAAACCCCTAGATCCTGTGCAATTACCATAACTATTGATTTAGAAGAAGAATTCTTGCCAATTCTTAGAAAGAAATGGTATTTTCTCTTTCCAAATATTGTATCATTACTATACACACCTTATGCTGAAGACAGAACCTTGGGGAAAAAATGCCATTATTCTCTCAGAGCTGTGTCTCCAATATCATCATGTCTCCATAAAGACAAATGCTGTACAATTTTTTTCATATTTCCATTCAAAGTCACCTCCTTTGTAAAATTTTCCCTGATGCCTCACCCAGATGTAAACTGGCTCTGCCTTTTAAAATTCATATAGTATTCCATCCCACCCGTCTGTCTCATCTTTTTTATCTTTACCTGTACCTTTACCTCTGTCACTTTCACAACAGAAATTTCTAAAGGGCGGAGATTATCTGTTTACACATCTTATTTCTACACAGATATTAACACAAGTTCCTGAACATGCATAAATTCTTCCCCACATTCATATGTCATTCAATGTGTTCTACACACTCATAGTAATTTGTTACACTGTATTGAGTGCTTTCTTTTTCCCAGAAATCTCCAATCTCTTTATCAAGGCTTTAGCTGCATTATCTCATTCAATTCTCATAACTACCTTAAGAAGGTCCTAACATGACACCTGTTTTATACGTCAAGAGGCTGAAGCTGAGAGAATGTGTCCATGGACCTAAGGTCACAGAGTGGTGATGTTTTACTTAGTCTTTCTTACTCCAGAACTCGTGCTGTGGACCACAATGTTAAATACCACCAGGGCAGGCACTCAGCAAACATCCACTCTATAAACAAACAGATAAAATTCAGGGACTATGGTTTGTTTTGCTATTCTCCAATTCTAAGATGAGATGTAGGCAAGCGATCTTATGTTTTAAAAGACCAAGAAGTTCTTACATAAAAAGAGTAGACAAAAACTAATACTTAAAATACTTCTTTATCCCTTGAATAACTCAGTGATGCATACATAATACATCTTGGGTACTACAGAGAGCATTCAAATTTATTCTTGGTGACTTGTAAGCTGCCAGTTACTTAGATTTAATGAGTTATAAAGGCCTTGGCCTTGCATTTAAAATTTAAAAGTGAAGGAAGAATTTTTGGCATTTCCTTCGGGTAGCCAAACCAGTTACTCAAGCAATTAACCTTCCCTTTCTGTTATTAATCCTGTATCGTATACTTGAAGTCTACAGGAAAAGAGGATCTTAAATGTTTAATACAAACAACACGCAAAAGGGGCGGCCACTATGTGGGGTGATGTATGTGTTAACTAGCTTGATAGTGGTAATCCCTTCACAGTGTATATGTACATCAAATCATCATGTTGTATTCCTTAAGTACATAAAATTTTATTTGTCAATATACCTCAGCAAAGCTTGAAAAAATTAACCTTCACTCTCTGTTCTGATCCAGAAGAGGTGAAAGCAATGGTTTTAAAACTGTCCCAATAATTCTCAATCCTTAAATTAATGATGAAAAATTTAATATTTTTTTCATTTTTCAATTATTTTTCATTTAATGAGCCAATTCTGTAGTTCCTCCAACTTTAAATAGAGAAAAAACAACATGTTCCTGTTAATACAAGCTGAGTTTGTCTTACCTTAAAATTGGGCTTCATGTTCTATAAGTAATGTGTAACAAGCCTATGCTTCATGTGGAAAGGAAAATCAAAGTGAAAAGGCTATTTGTGAGAGTATAAAATGCACACCTCAGTCTCCTCAAGGAGGTACATAAAGGGTTAAATATTTTTGAAAATATCCAGTCAGAGTTAGAGCCCTCACATTCTCCAATGACTGTTAAAATCAGACATGGTCAGGGGAGCCTAGATGGCTCAATTTGTTAAGTGTCCAACTTTGGCTCAGGTCATGACTTCACAGTTTATGGATTTGAGCCCCGCATAGGGCTCTGTACTGACAGCTCAGAGTCTGGAGCCTGCCTCAGAACCTGTGTCTGTCTGTCTCTCTCTCCCTCTCTCAAAAATAAACAAACATTTTTCAAAAAAAAAAAAAGACGTGGTCAAATATCCTGGCAACCAGTTGCCTGATGGGTCAATATGGACTCTGAAGTCAGACTGCCTGGCTTCAAATCCAAGCTTAGCATTCGCTTACTGCATATCCTTAGCATAACTTAGCCTCAGTTTCATGCATGAGAGCTCTGGAGGCACTGTATCTGGAAAATAGTACATACTCCAAATGTTAGTACTTATTACTGTTTTTGCCTATTTTGAAGTGGTTAAAAGTGTCTAAAATTTTAGTAGTAAAAGAGTAAGACTGGATAAGAAAAACGAAGATCCACAGAGATCGCTAGCAAACCTCATACTACTATGCCATATTCATTTCAAATCAACCAATGGTAGTTGTTTGGGGCGGGGGCAGTGTGTTCATGGTTTTGTTTGTATTTGTGTTAGTTTTATTGCCTGCTTTTCTCTTTAGAGCCCCTGAGTATGTCTCAAGAATGAGCAGTTTATAACAGTTCCCACTGTTGCACGAATCACAAGATCACCACCATAGGCGCAGTCCAGAAGGAAAGAGAATGAAGTCCCATTCCAGGGACAACTGTCTCCAAGTTGCGTTTCCTTAAAAGTGGAGTGTACATCCATTCCATCTGAACTGCTCTAGAGAGCTCACTGTTTATAGACGATTATTCTGATAAGGTCAGTGTCGGTTGCAAAACCCCAGCGTCCTGCTCAAGTTACCCCAGAAAACATTAAAGGTTTACAGAAAGAACACTTGTAAAAAGTTAAAGAATCCTGGCTCTAGGGTGATAGAACCTGGGTGGGCATTTTCAGAGCCCAAGCTCTACTCTCTCTCCTTTCTCCTTTTTCTCCTGTGTTTTTGTTCTCATCCTCCTCTTCCTTTTCTTTAACCCACTCACTTCTCACTGATCACGGTCAAGAGCACTTAGTTACACAGCCCAGGTCCCACTCAACAAAGATGGCTAGCTGGGGAGTGTCCAAGGACTTTGAACAAGACCAACATCCTAAAGCACTCCCACCCTTGCCTGGCAGATGCTCTTGTCCCTGTAAATACATCCAGACAGCCTCCGTGTGGTAGTAGTATTCATCTATCATACATAGAATAATCACAAATTCCAATTTTTAAACATGCCTTCCAAACAATCTGAAATCTATAACAATTTAATTTTTTAAAAGTTTACTTCATCACATTCATAACTTCTAATCAGTTTCTGATCAAATGCCTACGCTTGTGCGGTTACCATGATTCTAGGTCAAAGCAAAGCAAACATTAATTAACTTCTTTAACTTTATCTCAGGTCATTGTGCCAAAAATTTTTAAGTCTTTAAAAATACTGGGGAAGTTGTACAAGTACTTAAATCTACCCCAAATACTGTCTTCAGAGACTGAGGTTTGAAAAATAATAAACAAAATCCAACATTCACTCAACAATGGGATTCTTTTGTAGGAGAAGGGCAAGATAGTAAATGGTTTTATGCCAAGTACAAGATACGGGCCATCCTGATCTGTGTTTCATCTCGAGATGAAAAGCAGAAAGAAATCACACTTGAGAAAGCTATGAAGCTTCCTGAGATATAACGTTGTTAGAGCGCCCTGTAATTGATGAAAATGTCTCTTGGATAAGTCTGTTTATGTGTGATTGGTGCACCTAGACTAGACAAGAAGGAAAAATAAGCCATCATTTCATAAAAAATGGGTGGACATTTTCTAATCATTTTCTGAGGTTAAACTCGGGATCTATAGCATCAGAATGTGATCAGTTTTTTTTTTTTTTTCTGAAGCATCCCTTGTGGCAACATATGTGAGAACTGCCCAAGGTCTTTTTTTCACATCTTGAAATTTTAATCCAGAAGCTGGTGGGTTCTCTGCTTTTCATAGCTGAACATAGACACTAAAACTCTAATTATTAAGAATGTGCAAGTAGAACATTTACTGCCATTCATTCAACAATTACTGAATATGGCAAACACTGGGATAGGTGCTAGAGATATAATAAAAAAATATGACTATACCAGAATTTCTACTTAAGAACAATTACAGTAAATATTTGTGATTTCTGTACCAGAAGAACAGTGCTGTGGTGTCCAGTCTTGTCAAAAAAATACTTGTCTCTCTTGCCAATCATACAATAAATTATATATCTTGCCCTATTAAACTTAGTTGTGGCTGGATGGCTTATTTTTTTTTTTTTATTAGATGTTTATTTCTGAGAGAGCACAAGTTGGGGAGGGTCAGAGACAGGATGACAGAGGATCTGAAGCAGGCTATGAGCTGACTGCAATGAGCCTGACTGGGAAATCATGACCTGAGCAGAAGTCAGATGCTCAACCAACTAAGCCACCCAGGTGCTCCATGGGTGACTTATTTTGACCAAGACATGAGATAGAGATAGTAAGAATCACTTCTGGATAAAATCTGTAGCAACCAGGATACAATATCCATGTTTTTGTTCCCCCCTCCCCACAGTAACTGACTTCATTCCCAAGGGTGCCCAATCTGGAAACCAGGGTCCTAAAATGAAGACAATGAATGCAGAACAGGGCTCTCAGCAGATCCATGAGAACTATGTGGCAAAAGCAAGAAATAAACTTTTAATGAGTTTAACCTTGGAGATTTGGGGTTTGTTACTATAGCATAACCTAAACTATCCAGATTTGTGTGGATGTTGTGTGGAGCACATGAGGAGTATACCTAATCCAAAGTTGGGGGCCAGGACATGTTTCCTTGTATATTACATATACATGCAGAAGTTACTTTTATAATTATTTTATCACATACTCAATTGTAAACTATGAGGACATAGTACTTTGTACAGAGTATTTGCCCAGCTAATGCTGTTGTAAGTTGGCCGGGTCAGAAATAGGGGCGCCTGGGTGGCTCAGTTGGTTAAGCAGCCAACTTTGGCTCAGGTCATGATCTCACGGTCTGTGAGTTCAAGCCCCGTGTCAGGCTCTGTGCTGACAGCTCAGAGCCTGGAGCCTGCTTCAGATTCTGTATCTCCCTCTCTCTCTGCCCTTCCCCTGCTCATACTCTGTCTCTATGTCTCTCAAAAATAAATATTAAAAAAAATTAAAAAAAAAAGAAAGCTGTAGGTCTGGAAATTCAATTTCAGTGCTCTTCTGTGGTGGCCGTTATTCAGAATACTGGTTCTAGAAAAATCTGGCTCTGTTACACTATATAATACACAGGGAAAAATTTACCAGTGCTTCTTTATTTCAATGGGTATCTTATTATCAGCTAAATTGGAATAATAATTATATGAAAATATCTATCATAATCTTTGTTTAAAAGAGGCAATCAACAAAATACTCTTTTTCCTCCCAAAGTTGCCGTTTTCTGCCTCATTCACATTCCAGGACTGGTAAGCTGTAAACTACGCATGGAAACCAAGACATTTATTTGTTTCTACAACACTCAAACACGAGACTTGGCAAAATCTAAAACATGATCACTTTCCATAAAATTAACGTATATCATGACTTTCCACTTCAGATAAATTACAAATGATATAATAGTGGTAACATGAAATATCTTGTTGCAAGTGTGACTTCAAAATGCATGTAGATTTTTCCAATGTGAGATTGCTGTATGTCTTGCCTAAAAATCTCTGAATTTGTTTTCTCTTTTATCAATATGATCAGCTTCTGCACAGTCGAAAATGCCAACCATAGACCTAGGTCAATTTAATTCTATCCGCTACTTCAGATAGTTTGAAATTAATGGGAATTTTGCATGAGTAATCTTAACAAGACTGGGTACTTAATGATTCAATGGTATATTTATGTTTCCAAGTATCCCATGTGCCTTTGATACTCTTTGCTAAGTGTTGCTTCAATTCCTCCAACTCTTAATAAAGCCAAACTCCTGCTTGTCTCCCACAAAATGATTTATAAAGAAATCTTCCATTATCCTTGCTGATAAGAATGCTTCCCACTGCACACTGCGGCATCTTCAAATAGATATTCATCTCCACCAGGAAAAAAAAGTATTTTTAATGATCATACTCCCATGATTTACAGATGTTAGCTAAGAGATTAATTCAAAGAGACTTGATGATGTCTACCCCCCCTAAAAAATGGGTAAAAAGTATTCAACTAAATCAGAACATTTCAGAGTTGCATTTCACCTTTGACAAACTCAGGCATCCCCCTAGAGATAAAAGAGACTGAAAAAACAAACTGAATCTTTGTAAATTCTTTCTATTGACCTTCCTATTGAGTGATCAAAAACAAAACAAAATCAAAAATGACTGATGACATCTCTAAACGTGTATCTAGGAAATGGAGGAAGTTCTTGGGAAAATCCGTTCAGTGAATCTAACTGAAGCCCACTTAGAAATGTGCCGATCAGTTTGTGTGTGAAATATCTAAGGAGAGACTGCATTTCAGTTTTTCTCAACCCAAATCTGCAGGCTGAGGCTATTCACAGATAATTTCGATGAGCACAGGATTAGCAGCCATACTGCTCTGATTCATCTGATTTTAATGGAACCCTTGGGGACTGACTCAATGCAGCTGACTGGTTTCTTGCTATATTAAATTGTCCCTAATCTGATTGGCTACATCATAATATTATAGACTATAGACTATTTGTCACAGCATGATTCTACATTTGGTTCTCTGAGTTGAGGCAAGTTAGCTATTTTCTTAATGCTTTGATTTCTAATATCAAAATGTGCGGATACGGCCATCACTAGCAAATCTCCTTAGGGTTACAAAAATGGAAATAGAGGCTATCACTAATGACACATCATTTCACCATTAAAACAATGATTGCAGGCTGTGAAATTTTTAAGTTCTTTAGTCCTGCTTGAAGCAGTTTCCAATTCTGCCTCTGGAGTAGGTGAGTGTGTGCGTGTGCATGTGTGTGTGTACCTGTGCTCACGTGCTCACCTGTGCATAGGCAAAGGCCTTGCTAACATTTAGCACAGTAACTTCATTTCCAGGACACATTATTTGGGCATCAGTGTTTCATTTCACAACTCACCATGTGTCCCAATGCTAAAGATACAGATTACAGCGTGAGAGCTGGAGTAATTATAGCCTTCCAAATCCTACACTCTTAAACCTCCTCATTTCACAGGGCACCATTAGTTTACTTTCTCAAAGCTGATTTCAGCACTTTGGCAGATGTTTTATGAATGTTGTAAATGGGTACAAAATGGAGAAATATCCTAATATTGAGAGTAGTAAATATCATTGTCATGAGCCTAAGGCTCTCTATACACATTAGAAGAAAGCACTCTCCAAAGAGAATGGTTAGGAGTTAAGAGAGAATAAATCACTATTGTAATAATCATAAAAAAGCAATCGCATGCCAGTATTAGCTATTCTCTGGGTAACCAGGTGCTAATAATTTTACTATATTAATGAAGACTTAAAGTCATGTTGGTCTACTCATTTGGATGGTATTTGCTTCAGCATTAGCAAGGCTTGATGTCTTCCTTTTAAACTCCAGTTATTAACTTGACCCTGTTATTGAGAGATTGCAGTCCTTAATTTAAGGGTAATTTACAATGGCGTCTGTAACATTAGATACAAATGGGACATTAGCTAAGGATGGAGTGGAGGACACTCATGCATTTTTATGCTCTATTATGGCCAACAAAGGATCAGGCCTGTGGCACAGATGGCAGACATTTACACACTGCCTTCTTTCTGATCTTCCTCACCTCGCAAACCCCAGACCATCCAGACAATGCAAATGCAGAAGTATGTATTGTTTCATATCATGTGCAAAGGTCTAAAGCATTATTTTTCCCGATGATCTTAGAGAAATCAGTTCCTACTGCAGTCTATATAATTCTAACTTCCACTATATATATATCTCTATTTTAAAAATATATAATCCCTACTGGAGATTCAATACCTAAACCAAAGCAAGTAAAAATTTCTGAGGAAAGCTCTCATGGCCCATTTCTCACAAAGACAGAGAACAAAGAGTTTCCTGCTATTCCTCCATTTATCCTGATCCTCTTCTGGCACCAGTCAATACAAGGGAAGAATTGGTTCCACCCACCTTGTGATTCCCAGCCCTGCCTACCTACTAGAGTCATCTAGGATGCTTTAATAAACAATAGTGGTGTTTGAACCCCAAGCCAGACCAACCAAATCAGACTTTCAGTGGGATGCAAGCTTTTTAAATTCCCCCAAGTAATTCTAAAGTTCAGCAAAGGTTGAGACCCTTAACCTGCTGATTTGTTGTGGTGTGAGAATCAGGAAAACAATTCCAGACCAAAAGTATCCTTTCCAGTATCTGGCGGTAGTGCCTGATATTGCACCATTAAAACAACTCATGTGTCTCCTACAGGCTGTATTGTCCCGTAAATACAGTAGCTATTAGCCACATGGGCTACTGAGTGCTTGAAATGAGGCCAGTCCAAATTGAGATGTGCTCTAAGGTAAAGTGTGCACCAACTTTCAAAGACTTAGCAGGAAATAAAGAATGCACAAAATATCACAATAACTGTAACATTAAATACATGTTGAAATTACACTTTGAACATGGAATAAAATATATTAGAATTTCACCTTGTTTTACTTTATTGTAGCTAATAGGAATTTACATGTGACTCACTTTCTATTTTTATTGGAAATTTCGATGCTAGGAAAATTATTTTGATGTGCTTAAAGACATGAGGCGGGGTAATTTATATTGATTTGTTTACAGATTAGCCTATTTAACACTATTAGTGTTATTGCCATAGTGGTAGCACAAGAGGTTTTAAGAATATGGAAGATCTGACTGATTGAATATGGCTGCTGAGGAGAAGACTGAGAAAGTCCAGATCATGGAATATTTCTTTAGTTTGGAACAGGGCTGCCCTGGTGTGCCACGCTTGCTCGCAACAGGGATTGAGCGGGTTCTGTTTGCTTCCCCACATGGAAGTCATTCTTGTCCTTGTTTTCCTCTCTCTGTCAATGTTAAGCAATGCTTTGAAAAATTATCTTTCCTTTCCCAGCCTATCATAGTGGACATATGTAAGCCTCTTGATTTTGCAGATTTGGGTTTATGTTTCAGTTCTTATAGCACTGTCCGTGATGGTCTTGAGGGAACCACTCCCTGTCTCCAATCTGTGTCTCTTTCTTTTTTTTTTTGTTTATAAAATAGAAATAAGACTGTTCCCAAGGTTAATTAAATATTACTGTATGTAAAAATAAAGCCTAACCCAGTACCAGGCACACAGCAGAGATCAATCAATGGCTGTCACTCTTTCTCCCCCTTCTGCACATGGAGAACGTTTCTTTGTCCTTCCTAAGTCCAACTGAGAGTTGTTTTGTGAAGTCACAACCATGCACTTTCCCCTCATCCACACTTGAATTTAATTATTTGGTAACATCTCGGTTGCCCACTACTGTGCACTTCTTGAGGTCACGGTTTTTCTAATTCTAACCCGAAAGTCTAGCACAGAATGTAGAACATAGTAGGTGCTCAAGATTTGCTGGATGGTTGGGGGGACAGGGTTTATGATCCAGCCCTTGAAATCTTTGGAGAATGATAGGTATCAATAAGGTGTAGAAAGGAGAGCATCACGTCCATTTTTGTGTTCCATTTTGTCTACTTGCTCACCTGGCCGGGTCCAGCATCTGGCAACCATCCATAAGGAGCTGTACTATCCTTGCTGGAGGAACACAGAAAAGCAAATACCCCAAGTGTGGTATCATTCTGTAGCCTTCCATGAAAAATATAACCTCAGAAGCCACTATCCCCATCGTCTTCAAGTCTAAGGACTACCTCCACTCTCAGCTATGTGCCTCTACAAGTCTTGCCCTAGCAAATCCCACACTTTCTGCTTCTATTCCCCTGCTCCTGCAAATGTTCCCCGTGAAGTATTCTCTTCCTACTGTCACTCTTCTACCTCCACTCCCAACCTGAGACTTGGTAAATCCTATGCTCTAGAAGATATAAGTCTAAAGTTTGTTTAGATGCTCTTTTTTTTCCCTTTTTTAAAGAATTTTTAAACATTTATTCATTTTTGATAGACAGTGAGAGACAGAGCATGAGGGAGGGAGGGGCGAAGAGAGAGGGAGACAAAGAATCTGAAGCTGACTCCAGGCTCTGAGCTTTCAGCCCAGAGCCTGACGAAGGGCTCAAACTCATGGACTGCAACATCATGACCCGAGCTGAAGTCAGACATGTAACTGACTGAGCCACGCAGGTGCCCCTCAATGATCATTATATCAGACTAATATAAATGGTAAATACAAGTTCTGTTCTCATGCATTGTTTGGAGTTTCAAATGGCAGTTATATGCTCTTTTTGATCCATCATTTATTTGTTTCTGTCAAGCTCTCTAGAACCTAAGATTATAGGCGGGAAGCAGCTACATTCTGTTAACTGTATCCGTTGTGACGCCTGGCTCAGGTGCGTGCACTTTATAGCCACTAAATATTGCAGTAGGTAAAAAGCATTCTAGGTAAACCGCATTATGCTATGCATCATTCAGTTGCAAAATTTTATCTTACAACATTATCAGGGGACTCTCATGTATCTGTGTAAATTTGAGGGTACAGTCTCTAATAGCCAAAGGTGGCAACTCGAGTTAACTGGCAACAGTTATTTTTCTGTTGTAACACAGAGATATTTTACTGTTGCTTATAGACGGAGATTCAGGGCTGCTGCCTGCTTGACCAAGTTCTCCAAATTCAGCTCTAGTCAGGAGCCGAAGATATATTCAAGCTTAAAACCCTAAATCTATTGATTTAAGGGCTGATTTGTATAATTATTTGATTCTCTAACAGTAAGTTTGAACACCTATTGAGAGCATTCATTCCTACTTTTCCCCAGTTCACCTAATTACCGAGTCTTGTTGGTACATTACTATGCTTTTCTCAAGTTTCAAATTCTTCAACTATAAAGAGCAATGATAATAGTATTTACTTCTTAGGGTTGTTGTGAAGATTACATGAGATAATTGTTTAGGACATAGAAGACAATCTCTAATCAACCTAGGAATTGATTGTGTCATCAAGAATAAATGAGACATAGGAAAAAGGCCAATTTATAGATAAGTGTCTATCTAATAGAATATCACATAAAACAAAGTAAAAATGGAGCGGTGCCACCCAATGGCAATAGTTTTCAGAGAATTGTTTCTGGTATGCATCCCAGATCCACAGGTTGTAAGTTGAAGGACATTAAACAGGCTGCTTAATATCTCTGAGCCTCCATATCCTCATCCATAAAAAAGAAATGGTAAAAAATGCCCCCAGAGGCTGTGAATATTAAGGGAAATAGTATACGTAAAGCTTTGAAATTTAATAAATGGGAGAAGAAAATGTAAAAGGGTTAAATTTGTACAGCATTTGTATGTAGCGTGTCTGGCAATCGCTGTTGATATGAAAGACTGTGTTTACTTAGCGATTCTCCCTCAAATACAAATGAAACTGGGAAGGCTTAATACCACCAGACTATTTTAAAATAATCTTCTGGCTAAGCTACAGCTGCGCCCCCTCGTTATCACTGTTTGGGTCAGGAATGTGTTTACCTGTTGAATTTTTTTAGACAGGACATCAATACACAGGCAAAGCACTTTGAAAAGATGATGGACCTGTGAGCAGTCCCCAGGGAGGAACGAGTGGGCCCAGATGGATTACCAGGATGTGGCATAGAGGTCAATGTTGGCCAGAACCAGACTTTAAAGAGATCATGTTTCAATGCTTGACTATGACAGTTTATGAAATGTCTTTTCTAAAACACTCACAAGTTCTTCCTCCTGCACCCCCTGGGATTCTGTCATGGCTCCAAAATGTCTTTATCTTGTCCCACCCCTTCAGATAATCTCAAAGATAGGATTAGCTTTAAATCTTACTTACTTCTTCCACATCAAACCTTGGACATAAAGATCTTATAAATGTTTGTGGAATAAAAGAAATAATTCGTGCAAACTACATATGTAATTATGATAGCACAAGAAAATGTTACAGCATCTCTGGAAAACAATGAAGAATACATAAGATATATTAAAATGTTCATATCCTATAATCCTGTCATTTACTCCTATGAAATAATTCAATATAAAAATAGAGCTTTATCTATGATGATATTCTGTGCTGGGCAGTAAGTATGATTTCAAAGGTGTAAATATTTAATAAAACAGAATTGCTAGAGTAGATTCTTGCACCCTATCACAAAGTGATATGGTATCTACCCTAAAAGAAATAATTATGAAGACATTATTGTAATAATTTATAAAACAGTTGACAAAACAGTGGCATACAAACCTCCCAATTGTGCATGTTAAAAATCATATCAAACACATGTGTCTGTGTACAACTGCTATAAAAGGATGCACACACAGGAAAAGTATTGATTTAGGATGGTCAAATCATGGCTATTTTCCTTGACAAAAATCATCTTTACGATTAGTTTAACAAGTAAGGAGAAGTGAGGGGCGACTGCGTGGCTCACTTGGTTAAGTGTCCGACTCTTGCTTTCAGCACAGGTCATGATCTCATGGTTCATGAGTTTGAGCCCCACATTGGGCTCTGCTCTGACAGCACAGAGCCTGCTTGGGATTCTCTCTCTCCACCACTTCCCCTCTCTTTCTCAAAAGGAATAAATAAACATTTAAAAATAAATAAAGAGAAGTGTGGGAAGAATATGATGATTTCTCTTGTAACATAAAATGTTAAACTCCAGGAACATTAAGTACTATGTGTATGCATGTAACAGGTCATCATGGAGGTCATCGTACTCTGTATCATGACTCTCTTCAAGACTTTCATGCTTGTTTTCATTGCCTTTCTTCCTCACTAGAATACAAGACTTGTGAGGTCCTGTGTGGGCAGGCACTAGGGTTATCTTATTTAGTGCTTGTCTCCTGCATTTTACAAAGATATACACCCTTTAAGTAATAGGCAATTTGTTTATTCAATAGAAGGAAGGAAGGTACGCTGCCCAAGTCATTTCCGTACATTGGTTATTATCTGAAAATCTGCAAATTCACTTTTTTAATTTCAAAAAAGGGAATACTTTAACGGCACCTGGGTGGCTCAGTCAGTTAAGTGTCAACTTTTGGCTCAGGTCATGATCTCATGGTTTGTGGATTCGAGCCCCACATCAGGCTCTGTGCTGATGGCTCAGAACCTGGAGCCTGCTTCAGATTCTGTGTCTCCCTCTCTCTCTGCCTCTTCCCCACTTGTGTTCTCTCGCCTTCTCTCTCTCTCTCTCTCAAAAATAAGTAAACATTAAAAAAATTAAAAGAAATAAGAAAGGAAATGCTTTAAACTGTTTCCGTCTTTTACAGCTGGCATTTTGCTGAGAGCTTTTTTTAAAAAGAGAAAGAAAGTCTTTAAATGGAAAAAGAAACAGAAAAACACTAAAGGTCACTAGAAGGAATACCAAAGTTCTAATATAACCTACAATAAACAAGCTACCATAAAACCAGTACTCATCAAGGAATGCAGAACCCTCACTCAAATTACTCAATTACATTTTCCCACCCACAATCAACAAATTCCTGAATAATGTCTCTGAAACATTACAAAGTTCAGTGTTATCAAGGAAAGATTTGATTGTACTGATGGCATGTATTGAGGCAAGAAAAGTCTTCTGTGACACAAAATCCACACAAATCTCACTTGTATCTTTATAGTCATGTCCATGAACATATAAAGAAATAGGAATTATTACAAAAATATTTTTTAAACCTTTTCTCAACCAAAAATGTAACCTACCCTCAGAATTTTAATCATGGATTTTATTTACATGGGATTCCCTTTGGGGATTTCAAGCTTCAGTGAGGTCTCTTCTCAATGTCTACCTACACCACTACATGGAGTTAAAGAGAATGAAAAGCCGATTTAAGAAATGGAGACATAATGTTGATAGCATCACATCTCTTAAAAATTCTCTGGGAAGAGAAAATAAGACTAATTTCTAGGTGATTTTTCAAGCAGTGAGCTTTGAAAGCCATCCTTCTAAAATATAAATTCTTTGATTTATAGCAGCGACCATTTGACTGAAAATAGCACATATAGTGTAATTTACAAACTAAAGACACAGCTAACTCATTTAAAAAGATTACTTTGAAGACGTTTACTTAGAATCATTTCTAAGTTCAAAGAAAAAATATCCACATGGAACCTGGATACATATTTCTCCATCAATAGGATAATTTGTCACAAGTAATTACAGGGCATATGTTTAATGTAATACTGCCTTTGGAATTTTCAGACATTTAAACTAGTTTTCCTTGTCGGCTGCAAAGGTGTGAGGTACAGGGATATTTCAGACTTATTAAACTGAAATGACACTTCATCTTGTTAAGGAAAATTAAAGAACAACTGCCTCAATTAGATTTTTGCATGTAAATGATGAAGAGCCACTAAAGACAAAGAATTTGCAGAAAGGGTAGTAAGTGAAAGTGAAAATCTTCGAATTCTTAGAGCTATCTCTTTAAAACCATTACAACTATTTTTCAATTAATTTGCATAGGCCATATCAAACTAGATCTGAACATCCCAACTGGTTTAAAATAAGAGTACAGACTTGATATTGAACAGTTTAAGTGTAAATAATTTGAAAAAAAAATTCTAATTTATTAATTCCTATTAGTTTGATTTCCCAATTTTTTAAATAAAATTTAAAATTTGATAAAAACTAAAGCAATTGCTTTCTGTTTTATATATAGTGCTCTGTATTTTTAATAGAGTATTAAATATAATTTGTAAAATTAAAGAAAATATAGCTGTTATGTATTTTTAGCTATAATTTTCTTATTTTATGAAATACTATTTATTTAGTAATTTGTTCTCAAATCTAATTTCTAGGTTGGTTTGGCTAGCCCAATGTTTCTCAAAGTATAAATATAAAACATTGACAGGAGTTGACAATAAGAAAAACTTGCTTCCATTAATTCCAGATACTCTGGGTTAACATTAAGTAGGCTAGTTTACAGTAGGACTGTTCTATGACTTTTAACATACTACTGTGTATCGTGAATCTGTAGTCCCGAGCACTGCATAAAGCATCTCCACAGAACAGTTAAACGGAAGTCACCATTCTTTATAAAGCATGACTGACTGCAGGTCAGAGTTTTTAGAAACCCTATCAGTAATACTGATTTAAGTGCAAATGATGAAGTGACTTTTTTCAGTCTTTAGTGTTGCCGTAAACACCAGATAAAATATTTAAGATTGTATACACACACACACGTACAAATACTCTGCAATATACATGCATATATATTTGTGTGTCTGTGTATTTTACCTTCCCAAATGTGGCGAAAAGCTGTTAGCTGCTTATCTCCACATCCATTCTATGCTTCTTTCCCAGTAATGGATTCCAGTTTTAGTTGGGCACACTGCAACCTGGAACAAATCCTCTATTTACCAGCAGCCTCCTTTCCTTGTACATATCACATGGATTGTGCATATTCCATAACTCTCATGTGATAAAGCCCTGAGGAAATCCTAAGAGGTAACTGGTATGTGCTTGTCGGCACTTTGATGTTCTTTCTTCTATGCTGCTACTTTGAGTCTTGATGGAATACATATGCAGAGCAGGCTGCTTACTGTTTCTTTACCTTTTACCACTCTAGCATACCTAGAATGTGACCTTCCTCCTCACACCTCAAAATGACTCCTTCTCTGATAATTTTCCCCCCTCTGAACAGGAGGAAACACATATCAATGTTGTAACTTAACTGCATGGACTTCACTGGGTTAGTAAATTTCTCTCTAAATTTGGGTATCTGTGACATAGAAAGAGGAGATTCCGGATACCTGAGTATTTGGAATGGAGGCCCCTATATGACTAATCCCTGAATCATATCCTGGACCACCACAGAGCTGCCCTGCTTTCCTATTTCTTGAAACTTGACTACTCAATAAATTCTTTGGATTTCCATTTTCTGCCTAAGCCAGCCAGAATTGGTATCTGTTACTTACAACCAAAAGAATCCAACCAATTAGCTTTGCCTAAGATATGGTAATTTTGAAGGAAAGTGAAACATAACATATTGTACCTAACTATCACTGGTTAAGTAAAAATACAAGTTAAAAAAATCAGACAAAGGGTGCCTAGGTGGCTCAGTCAGTTAAGTGTTTGACTCCTGGTTTCGGCTCAGGTCATGATCTCACAGTTCTGGGAGTTCCAACCTGAGCCCCGTGTCGAGCTCCATGCTGATGGTGGGGTAACTACTTAGAGTTCTCTCTCTTTCCCTCTCTTTCTCAAAATAAATAAATGAACTTAAAATTATTTAAAAAAAATAAAGAAATCAGACCAGGAAATATAGATTAGGAATGCATTTGCATTGAGGAAGCAATTCACACCTCTTCCAACTCCTATTCTCAATGTTTCTGGTAATCCTGACACCTATAAACAAACAACTTTTTATTTCAAGTCCCTAGTAGCACATTGTCTTGTCCTCATTCTCTCTCTCTCTCTCTCTCTTTACGAGTATCACCACCAGGTTACCCCCCTCAAAACAATCTTTTCAGCCAAGAAACATCAATGTCTTCCTCTTGCCCATCAAATCACTCCAACTCCCCTCCCTGCTATATCCACTTCCATCTATTTCTGTGTAGGGAAGGAAACATAACCCTCTACCCTCTGAGTGTTAGATGAGACCACTGTAATAAGAGACAGACTCACAAGAGAAAAATGAAAGTTTATATACATATATGTGTACACATGTATACATGGGAGAGACCCAAGAAAAATGGGCAACTCCCCAAGGTAGCTTAGAACTCAGGGCTAAAAACCATCTTCGGAGGAAAAGGAAAAGGGGATGTAGGCCTTTTAGGGAAGAGTAAGTGATTTTTAGAAAAAAAAAAATGAATGAGCCTTTAAAAGACCAAAGGGGAGTTATGACAGTTTGTGAAAAGCCTATCTGGGTGTAATGCTGGGGTCTGGGGTCCTCTCCTAGAATAGGCACCTATCTCTTCTGGTTGATGAAACACCAAGGGAAGGGATCTATAACAAGTGAATTCCTTTTGGGGGATTTAGGCAGATAAATTCAAAGAATACCTCTCACCATTTGCTATTTCTCAAGTGCCTACAGCTCAAAATAATCAATATACCAAAGTAGCATATTTAAAGGAGACATATCCTGGCCCCCTTCATCTGTTTTAACTATAGATTCAAAGAGATCTTAAGTCAAATTCTCCTTTACAAGCTTGAAGTTCCTTAATTATCACAATATATTTTATGATTTTTTTTTCTCTGCTGGGCGGGGGGGGGGGGGGGGGGGGAAGATGGGAATCACGTATGACTGTTTAACAATTACTCCTAAGTCACAAAAATCTGTGTGCATTTTTTTAAAGATTCACTCCACATACTTGTAATAAATGGATTATGTAATGGTTGCAAAATCTTTGTGCAAAATTGCTCTTAAAAACTTCTACCAGTTTGTAGCTAATGTAAATAGTGGAAGGAAAGAGCGACCTGCTCATTGAACTTGCCTCTCATGAGATAACGGCCTGTGGTTGGACATCGTCACTGCCAATCATTTCTACCACAGCAGAGGTGACAGAAAAGGCCACCACATCTTTTGCCTTTGGAACAGCAAAAATCTTTGTACCCACTTCCAAAAATGAGGGAATCCTTACTCCTACGCTTTGAAAGGGGAGGGCTAAAACCAATTTGACAATATCTGAAATTTGCACAGTAAACTTTTATGCAGAAGATAAAAAGTTAGTCAAAAAGAATTTAGACTCTAAGTCTTTTGGATTTTAAGTGTTTGCTTCATTGATTATCATTTTCTAAAAAGAAAACAAAATTTAAATTAGGCCTGGTCAAGCGAAGAGGGTCACCTTGATTTTTGACCTATAATTAATATAGCATCTCACATTCATTCAGTCCCCACACTAGAAAAAAACATAATTGGGGCAACTGTGCTGGACTCAACATTTGAAGATGTCTCAGTGTTAGAATCTTACCCACCAAAAGTAATAGTCCTTTATAGATTAATTCAGTTCACTAACCTATCATTATCACCAAGATAGTTCTTGCACCAGCCTTTAAGCTTAGAGTTCTCTTTTCCCCGCTCACTGTAACCTTCATGCCACTTTATTGCACTCCTAAAATAATGATGCTTCTAAAATTCTTCCAGTCCCAAAACAGGTAAGGCTGTCTGTGGGAGCTCAAACTCCCCGAACTCCAAACAGATGACCTTGAAACTATTTATGCCCTTGACCAGTCTGTAAATTCGTTTCTAACTCCAGCCATTTTCTATGCTATTCCCTGCTGACGAGGTGCTTTTATTCCACCAGCCAGTCCTTACAATCAGACCACTCCTTCACTGGCAATTCCCACCATTCCTCATCCCAGTCTTTCCAGCTCTATCAGCTTCTTGTTGTTATCTTCTTGCACTAATTTCCAGACGAGTTTTAATGAGCACGCATTTTTATTTTGTGTTATTTCTGCTTTCTTTACCAGGTTGCAGGCTGGTAAAAAAAAAAATCTAGACCCCACATTTGCAGAGTGCTAGGAGATCACTACTCAGTCAACATTCCTTGGTTGGATAATGACAAGAATCTGATTTTCTCATCTCGGCCACCAGTACAGATGCAATGGCATGTCACATCTGTCTTCCTATTTCATGGCTGGTACACATACAATCCCTCAGTTTGGAATCCTTCACATCCCATATCTTGTGGAGCTAAATACTCCTTACCCTTCAGGTCTTTTATTAGGTCTTACTTCCTCCACATTCTTTTTTTTCGTTTTTATTTTAAAATTTGTTTGTTTTTGAGAGACAGAGCACAAGCAGGGGAGAAGCATAGAGAGAGGGAAAAGACACAGAATCTGAAGCAGACTCCAGGCTCTGAACTGCCAACAGAGAGCTCAATACGGAGCTTGAACGCACGGACTGTGAGATCATGACCTGAGCCAAAGTCGGATGCTTAACCGACCGAGCTACCCAGAAGCCCCCAAAAAGCATTTCTTAAGCCCCAAACTCATTTCTTTATTATTACATTTTTGATAATTGTAGTTGAATAACCGGTAATTAGTTAACTATTGCTATTTAGTTGTGGGTGATTGGCTTCCCTAGGGGACTTTTGGAAATATCTGGAGAAATGTTTGGTTGTCACAACTAGAGTACGAGAGGGTTGCTACTGGTGTCTAATGGGCAGAGGTCAGGGCTGCTGCCACACATCCTACCAGGCATAGGACAGCCCCTCACAACAGGAAAATGTCATTACAGCCAATGTTTAAAAACTCTGCCTAGCTCAATGGCACAATGTTACTCTAAACATGTGCTTTGACATTCACCCTCAAGCTACTGAAAATATTTTAAGACTCAGCTGCTATAAAGTTCCAAATATTGAAGATGTTATCTACCACAATGAACACTGTTCCCTTTGACAAGGGGGAAAATTTTTTTTCTCAGGAAAAGTCATACTTCTTTCTTCGATACAATTTTTTTAATTATTCTTTTTCCTCTATGTCTTTGACTGCTGGAAATATTAGAGCCAAATTTGTTCCATCCTGTGGCAATAACATAACTGTATGATATTAATTTCTATTAACTTTATTGCTGGCTTTATTATTTTCCTATTTTTATTTCCCATTATCGAATATCTCCAACTGTTTCTTCCTATTTGTAAGGCATGTACAGATTTCTTTTTCAATAGAGCAACATTCTTACACTTAAATAATGCCCCACCAAGCTCAAAGGGGTAGCTTGTCACTAAATAACATGCTTTGTTTGGATCGATACAGCTTTCACAGGAAGAAATTAGAGAAAAATTGTAATACTAGCAGAATCACAGAATGATAACAATAGCCAAAATATAAACTGACCCAGGTGGTGATACAGCCAAGTTTTTCATTTCAGGTGAAGGAAAAGTTGATTCAAAGAAATAAAATGCCTTGCCTAACTTTATACAGCAGCACTAAAATGGCACCTGAGTATTTAGACTTCCATTTTTCTGAAAATTATCTGCAAAAATAGGTGATACACATTTCTGCTCCCATGTTTTTCAGGTGCTATAAACTTGTGGGAAGCGCAAGAGACTACCGTTTAGGAAGTGAGCATTTTAAGCTTTGAGGTGCCTGTGTTTTCTGTAGCAAGAACATCATGGAACTCACGGTGTCAGAGTTCTGTTGGCTTACATATCTACTTCCCCAGCAGAAAATGACAAGTTCTAATGGTGCTGATTTCTGTAACATCCTTCAAGAGAAACGACTGCTTTGAATTCACAGATTAGTGTCTGTTCCCATGAGATAAGCAGATGCAAATACCTCTCCACAATCCTGTTTGAGAAATCACTCTTTCTAAAGCAACTCACCTATGTTTACAACGTATCTCTTAAAGTCACACAGGGCACAGCTTACTATTTTAAGTAAAACTGAATTAGCTATTCCAGTTTTATGAAGACTCTCAAACAACTTCACGGTTAGTTTTTCTTTTCACTAACTTTTAGGGGCTTTTTTTTTTTTTTTGCAATAAAACACAAATTTTATTTTCTCCCAGCTTTATCGAGATAGAATTGGCTGTAGCATTACATTGTAAGGTGTACAATGTAATGATCTGATATGCATATGTGTTGTCCAATGATTATCACAATAAGGTTAACATGTCCATCACCTCACATAGTTAACCATCTCTGTGTGTGTGTGCTCGCGTGCGTCTGTTGTAAGAAATGTTAAGTTCTACACTACAGCAATTTTCAAATATACGATTCAGCAGAGTTAACTACAGTGGCCATGCTACGAATTACATGCCTGGAATTTACTCGTCTTCTAAGAGGAAGTTGTATGTTTTGACCACTTTCACCATTTCACCTAAGCCACCTCTGACAACCATCCATCTGCTGTTTCTATAAATTCTGTTTTTCTAGAGTCTATGCAATATTTGCCTTTCTCTGTCAGACTTATTTCACTTAACTAAATGCTCTCAAGATTCACCCATGTTGTTGCAAATGATAGGGTTTCCTTCTTTTTTACGACTGGGAAATGTGAAGTATCATACATATTATAAAGGAATATCATTTATATAGTATATATCAGAGAGCTAACAGAATATTATCTATATTATCTAAATATTATTATATGCACATACAGATTTTCTTTATCCACTCATCTGTTGACAAACACTTAGGTTCTTTCCATCTTTTGGCTACTATAAATAATGCTGCAATAGAAACGGGGTGCAGATACCTCTCTGAGATAATGATTTACTTTCCTTCAAAAATATACCGACATTGAACTTCTGAATCATATGGCAATTCTATTTTTAATTTTTTACAGAACCTCCAGACTGTTGCCAGAGTAGCTGTACCAATTTACACTTGCACCAACGGTGCACAAGGATTCCCATTTCTCCACATCCTCACCAGCACTTGTTATCTTTTGTCTTTTATATTGTAGTCATTCTAAAAGGTGGGAGTTGACATTCACTATGGCTCTGATTTGCATTTTCCCGATGATTAGTGACATTGTACACCTTCTCATGTACCTGTTGGCCATTTGAGTATCTTTAAAACACCCTCTATTCAAGTCCTTTGCCCATTTTTTAACTGCATTTTTTGCTACTGAATTTTATGAGTTCCTTATGTATTTGGATATTAATCCTTATCAAATACATGGTTTGCAATTATGTTCCCATGTTCCATAGGTTGCCTTCCCAGTTTGTTGGTTGTTTCTTCTCTGTGCAGACCTTTCTGTTGGGACAGTGCTACTTTTTGATTTTTGCTTTTGTTGCTTATGGTTTTGAAGTCTTATACAAGAAATCATTGCTGAGACCAATGCCAAGATTTTTCCTATGTTTTCTTCCAAGAGTTCTATGGTTTAAGCCTTATATTTAAGTTTCTAATCCATTCCAATCTACTTTTTATGAGTAGCTTAATATGAGAGTCTAATTTTCATCCTTTTGCCTATGAATATTCGGTGTCCCAAAAACCATTTATTGAAGGGACAGTCATTTCCTCATTATTTTCCACTCTCTTGTCAAATATTAGTTGACTGTATATGTAAGGGTTTATTTCTTGGTTCTTAATGCTATTTCATTGGTCTACAAGTTTGCTTTTATGCCAGTACCATACTGGTTTGGTTACTGTCACTTTGTAATATAATTTGAAATCAGGACGTGTGATGCTTCCAGCTTTGTTCTTTCTTAGAATTTCTTTCACTGTTTGGGGACTTTTGTGGTTCCATATGAATCTTTTTCTATTAGTGAGGAGAAGGCCACTAACATCAAGACAGGGATTGTACTGAATTGACACATGACGACCTTAGGTAGTATGGACATTTAACAATATTAATTCTTTCAAACTATGAACACTGGGTATGTTTCCGTTTGTGTCTTCTTCAATTTCTTTCACCAAAGTTTTGTAATTTCTTTCTACAGCACTTTCATTTCCTTGGTAAATTTTCTCCCAAATATTTTGTTGTTTTGATACTATTCTGCAGAAGATTGTTTTCTTTTTCAGGTGTTTTGCTGTTAGTGTATAGAAACACAGTTTCTGTATGTTGCTGCTTTTCCATAAATCCCATAGGCTCCCTTCATTCTTTTTATAATCTATTTTTGCTCCACAGCCTGGATAATTTCAGATGACCTCTCTTTCAGTTCACTGATTCTTCTGCTTTGTTGAGTCTGCTTTTGATGCTCTTTACTGAGTTCTTTAAAATTCTGAAGAATTCTTAGGATTTCTGTGTGTTTGCTGATGGTATCTGCTTCTTTGTTGAAGTTCTCATTTTGTTCATGCACTGTTTTACTAATGCCATTTACTTGTCTAAATGTCTATCTTTTTGTAGTTCACTGAACTTCTTTAAGAGGATTATTCTGACAATGTGTAGATGCTCATTTCTTCAGCATCAGTAATTGGAGCTTTATTGGTTTTCTTTGGTGGGATCATGATTACCTGACATTCCATAATCCTGATTCCTTTATTGGCATTTATGCCTTTAAGGAAGCGTTTTCCTCTTCCAGATTTTATAGGTTCGCTTCAGGAGAAAAAGACCATTACCAGTCAGGTCAGTTCAGGCTACTGGCCAGGAAAATTGGTAGCATTTGTGGACAGACAGGGCTTGCTATGAGGCTATCTAGTCGGCTAAGGTCACTGGCCATGCTCTGAGGTCAGGGAAATGCCACTGGCTGGCCTATACAGTTGAAGAGGACTGCTGGCTGAATTGTTTCCAAGTGGGGCTGCTGAGTGAGCTCCTGGATCAGGTGAGCTAATCGTTGCATTCCAAAGGTCAAGTGTGGCCACTAACTTGATTGTGCAATCACCTCTGGTGAGACTGTGTCCTCTGGTAGCTTGGTGCCACTGGTCAGAATCTGTGACTGGGTAGGGATAAGGGCTAGCCTCTGGAACTGCTTCTCATCAGGTAGGGTCTCAGACTATTCTCCCTGACTTGACGTTGGCACTGGCTGGAATCCATGCTTGGGCTTCGTATTTACATGAGATGTCAGGATATCTTCTGCAATCAGATTGGGCCACAGACTGTATCCCAAAGTTAAGCAGGGCAATAAGCTGGCTTTGGAATCCGGTAGGCTGCTGGTTTATTGGGCAAGCTTGCTCGCTAGGCTCTCTAGCTGCAAGGGGCCTTCAGCTATATCCTGCATTTGGGTGGGGCTGGAGACTGTGCTCCAGGGTCAGGCAGGACATCTGTCTATGCTCCTTTCTCAGGCAGAGCCTTAGTCTATGCCCCCATGATTGGGTGAGATCATTGTTTGACCTCCCTTCTTGGGCAAGGCCACAGCTGTGCTCAGCAATCAGTCAGGACCATAGTTTGGGCTCTGTTGCAAAACAGGACTGTAGACTGTACTCAGTGGTTGGGTGGTATTTTAGGCTGGGCTTCAAGGCTGCCATAGTGTCACTGTTTGAGCTCCCTGGTTTCACAGGGCTAGAGGTCGTACTTAACAGCTGGACTGTTAAGCCTGGGGTACTGGCTTGGCTCTTTGGCTAAGCAGGGCCATAGGATGGAATGCACAGTTGCCCAGATTTTCTGGCCAGTCTTCCTGGTCATGCTGGACTGGAGGCTGTACCTGAGTATAGTTGGGTGGGACTGTTGAATTTTCCTCCTTGCTCATGCAAAGGTATATAACAGGCTCCATAGCCAATACAGTTCATTGGCTGGGACTCAAATTAGGCAGAACTGCTACTCAAGTTCCATGGCCAAATGTGCTACCAGCTCAGCTCTGCAGACAGAGCTACTGCTTGGGATTTCTGCTTGGGTGCTGCAGCAAGCAGGAATGTGATCTCCCAAGATCTGAGCACTGGTTTAAGTTGTTCCCCCTTCTCTGCCTCTATCTGCTACCACTGTGCAAGACCATGGAGGTGAGACCTGAGAGGGCTTCCAGGATGGGGTCCTGCAAAACTGATGGAGCTAGATGTCCACTTGGGTTCTCCTTCTCCACTGGATAAAGGTAGGTCCAGAAGGGCCTTTTCGGTGTGACCCTGTGCTAGCCTGGGGGAGAGTGATGCAGTCAGAATGGAGCCACGTCTCTTACCCTTCTAATGTAGTCCCTCTCTGGCTCTATGATGCAAGGGGGTGCTTCAGGCTCACCCCTGGGTTCTGGGATTTTCACAACAGTGTCTTGTCTACAGATAGTTGCTAGTTGGCCTTCTGTGAGGGGGACTGAATTCAGAAATGACCTACATTGCCATCTTGATGATGTCATTCCACTAGGAATTATTTTTCAGTTTCAGATTTCATCACTGAATTTTTCTCCTCAAAAAGTCCCATTCTAGTTTTACATTAGAAAACAATGACTTCAACTTATCCTATGGCACTTTCCTAGGCTTTATTTTCATTCACTAATGTATCGTGATGACATGAATTAGATCAATTTTCTTCTCTACTGTATCTCCAGCACAGGGCCACTTACAAAACAGATATGAAGAGTTATTGAGTGGTACACTTAAACTACGGAAAGAAGACCCATTAGTATTTTTCATTCCATTATAAAATAAAGAGGCTCAACTTAGGTCTCTTGTAAAAGTTTGTCCACAGTTGGAGAAATCACCCATCATAGTCATTTTTGCACCCAAGTAATGAGTCAATTTCCTCAAGAATGTACTTCCAAGAAAAATTATTTTACTAGTAAACATATGTATGTGTTTATAAACCGTCAAATTTTATGTACATGTATATACATATGTGTATATGTTTTATGTTTTATGTACATGTATATACATATGTGTATGTGTTTATAAACCGTCAAATTTTATGTACATGTATATACATAATATAGTATATTGATGCACATATAACTTAACTGTATATTACCATGTATTATATTACATGGTAACAATTATGTCCTAATAACTTAATTTAATTATTAAGTATTATTTATTTCCAGTCAAAGAGTTTGAATTTACCTTTTAAGTCTTAATAAAATAAAATAATCTTTGGATGCACTGACCTTCTAGCTGTGCCTTACTAATTTTTCTCGAATTTTTGCCCTGAATTATTACCTGCTATTATTTGATATTAAAGATATTTTAAGCATCAATATATTCTTAGCTGTGTTAGCCTTATAAAAAAAGGAGGCTGACTAATTCCTAATTTGTGTGCCTTATGTCACGTAAAGGGTATTTGAATGAATTAAGAATAGAAAAAACATAGAGGGTTCTTTCTCCATTTTAACACTGTACACAGTGTCTCAAAAATGTGCATGGGCTGTAAGAGCCTGGAGAACAGGAACATTTATATGTATTACCCTTCAGTATTGCTGGCGGGCTGTTGGTCCGAGTGCTCCCATTTACAAGGCACTAAAAATTCGAGGAAAAGTTGCCTAATGGGAAGCAGTTCATTGCTTTACTAATAATATACATTAAGACATCCCTAGCATGCGCACTCCACACTCAGTCCAGGGTACCAAATAACACTGGACGGGAGAACACGGGTTAGGCTCAAGGATTCCTGTTTACTTCCCCCAAAACAAAGATGGCCAGGTTGCTTAATCTAAAATGTCCAAAATGAAAAGAAACGTTCTCTTAGGAGTCAGAACTTCAGTCTCAACTTTAACACAAAATAGTCCTACCTACAGGTAAAATGGAGCCAATTAATACCCATGTCTTAACAATCAGACTGGTTACTTTTCTTCCAGAGCAAGGTCGGAGGGCAGGAGGGTGCCCAAGAAGAGAGATAAGCAATGGAATAGAAGCCTGTGAGTGAGCTGAATGTTTCAGAAAAGGAGTTAAAATATCCCTTACTTTGATAGATATATAGCAGGTTACAGAGAAAACTGATAATCTCACACCTAATTGTGGAACACTATGTGATTTTAAAGTAATTAACAACTTCAAATTGTTCTGAATTTTGTTTCATTTCAAAATAGACATATATAATATGCCCTATAGATAAATCAAATAATAAGTTGGTTATAGAACTTATATCTGAAGATTGTGAATAGAAAGTGTCATTCCTAGCATTTTACTGGCAAGGGTTCTTTTTAAAACTTCTATTGTTAACTTTGTATTAAGAAAGATACAATTACTTTTTTTGTTAAACCCAAGTAAGGCATTTATCTAATTTCATGTTTCTCGATGGCCTGATTCAGTAGCATAGTCTCCTGATAAAAAGAAAATAGTAATCCACATTTTTAATTTATAAACTAAACCATATGAAAAATACTGCCAAAATTCCCTCACATAGAAATTTTTAAAAAGATGATTTTTTAAAAATTGCATGTAACTTAAAATGAAATCAATCAACCGGTTTCTATGGGTAAACGCAGAATCAAAATTTAAACTGAACAAATTAACATTTCTTTTCTTCCAAAAAACAAAACCACATATTCTGTTGTAAGCAATTGCATCCAGGAAGCTAAAAGTTTTGTGACGGATAGCAAACACAACTTTGAACATTTTTTTTTTAAATTTTTTTTTAACGTTTATTTATTTTTGAGAGACATAGAGACAGAGTATGAGCAAGGGAAGGGCAGAGAGAGAGAGATACAGAATGTGAAGCAGGCTCCAGGCTCTGAGTCATCAGCACAGAGCCCGACGTGGGGCTCGAACTCACAGACCGTGAAATCATGACCTGAGCGAAGTCCGCCGCTTAACCAACTAACTGAGCCACCAAGGCGCCCCACAACTTTGAACTTTTACCTGTGACCACCATCCATCCACTTTTCTTTTCCTTTCCGAAATGAAGATACATATAAATTGTATTTCACCTCCCAATAAATAGGATTTCATAGCACATACATGCTGCAGTCATTTCTTTGTATCCTCAATTCTTAAAAAACAATCCCCTCAGAATCCCCTTGCTAGTAGGCAAGCTGGCATGGAAAGCCTAGGCCTGAAAAAAGCTAAATGGCTAAGGCTAAAGAAAACTCTGAAAAAAGTATATTTCTTATATGAGCAATACATTACAAATATTTGGGGTTCTACAAAATATAACAAAGGTTTTCCCTCTGTTCCTACTTCAGCTGTGTTTCCATGTAAGCTTTTATTGCATAGCTTAAGAGTGGGTTCGCACTGTTGTTATTAACTACATTTTTCAAGAGTTTATAAAAGTGTTGAAATTTCTTTTCTACCTTTCTTACTTGATATTATAAGAAAATTCAATTATATGTTTGGAAACTGGAGAAGACTCATTTTAAATGTTTTTATATTTTTCTTCTACCATTTTATATTGAAACCAAAATAAACTTTTCTTCCAAGAACACGGGGACTCAAGAAAATCAGACTTATTTTACATTACATCATCTAACTTTTCCCTATTTTAAAGAAACAGTAGAAACATAGAAAAACTAAGAAGAGCTCAAGATTTTTAATTTTTATTAAATTAAAACCTTTTCATCACCCTTTCTTTTCCCTGCCTTAACGGCAAAATTGCTGAACTAACTTAGTTCAGAATAGTAATACAGGGGCGCCTGGGTGGCTCAGTCGGTTGGGCGTCCGACTTTGGCTCAGGTCATGATCTCACAGTTCGTGGGTTCAAGCCCTGCAGTCGGGCTCTGTGCAGACAGCTCAGAGCCTGGAGCCTGCTTCGGATTCTGTCTCCCTCTCTCTCTGCTTCTCCCCCACTCATGCTCTCTCAAAAATTAAATAAAAACATTTAAAAAAAATAAAAAAGGAATAGTAATACAAAATAAATTTATTAATAGTTTTCAAAAAATCTCCCCCAAATTTCAGAAATATATACTGGAAGCACTTTTTACATTCTGGAGATATAAAATATAATTTACTTAGATACATAATGTATATTCAGTCTTAATATCTAGAAGAGCTAGATATATGATTTTATATTTTGCCCACAACTATATCAATATCACTTGGTATTATCACAAATGTATTTGATTATTATGAGCAGCGAATCTTTTATCTCTTTAGTGAGTTATGGTAATATAATTAGGTATTACCAACATGCATTGAAAGGGAAAATGTCCATGTACTCATTTAGACTACAATAAAAAATTAAAAACAGAAATATATCATGGGTCACCTGGGTGGCTCATGTGGTTAAGCATCCAACTCTTGATTTCAGTTCAGGTCATGACTCGCGGGTTCATGAGATCAAACCCCTCATTGGTTCTGCAAAGTCAGCCCACAGCCTGCTTGGAATATTCCCTCTCTCTCTCTCTCTCTGTGCCCTCCCTTGGTCATGTGCTCTTTCTCAAAATATATGAACATTTAAAATAAAAAAGAAACATACCCTTTTTGCATATGTTTATGTAATGCCTTGTGTTCCATGTAATTATCATGGGCAGCATTTAAAATTAGGATGCAATGGGAAGTGAAGAATAAGGATTGTGATGCTCAATATGTTGTTAGTAATTCTACGTCATGAATAATTCCTAAGTCCATGGTACTTAGGATAAATAAGTAAATAATAAGAATAATAATAAGAATCTTATTAGTTATATTAAACTCAACTTTGATTAAAATTATTTCCTAATTTTGGGGGTGCCTAGGTGGCTCAGTCAATTGAATATTCGACTTTAACTCAGATCATGGTCTCATAGTTCATGAGCTTGACTGAGCCTGCATCAGGCTCTCTACTGTCAGTGCAGAGCCCACTTTTGATCATCTGTCTCCCTCTCTCTCTCTGCCCCTCCCCCACTCACACACGGTACTTTCTTTTTCAAAAAAAATAAACATTAAAAATATTTAAAAAATTTCCTAATTTTTGAGGTATTTCAGGTTACACTGTATGACTTTGGCTTCAAGAAGTTTGCAGTACAGCTGGTTTAATGGTTGTTATTATTGTTTTATTATCATTATAATTACAACATGAAGTACTAGATATTGAAACTGCAAATGTTTTTGGCTTTGTCATTAATCATTTCCGTATCAAAAAGACTTTGACTAGATTTCTAACCATTGCACCTCAATTTCAACAAATTTCTGTTTTTTTCATAATTAACAACTAATATCTAAATGAAAGCTTAGGTCTAGACTAGATCACAATTATTTTTAGTTCAAATATTTGTTTTTACTTTGTTAGTAAAAAAGTTTCAAGGTAGAACATGAGTTTTAAAAGCATTTCCCATTAAGTGCTTTCATTTTTCTATGGTGACTTTGGAGTTAAACAAGACGAATATTATTACTTTTCTTCAATGTTATAGGAGTTCCTGATTGAGTTGAGGGTATATGAGAAAAAATAAAAATAAACTTTAAAAATTTTCAATTAAAGTCACAGAGCAAAACAGTTTGTTTCCAAAAACAAACTTAAGATGTTTCATTGGTTTCTCTTCTGCACTGCCACATTGCATTAGAAGGATCGAACCCACCATGAAATTCAAAGATCAATTTTTATTATGTTATGAAACAACAGAATCTTTGTATCTGTCATCTAAAACCTAAAAGTGGTAACATCTTTTGTTTCAATTATATGTCTAAGTTGAATTTATATAGCATAAACACAGCAAATAATCTTTCTTTTGTGCTCAGGGAAAGCGGACAAAATTATTTCTGGGCTTAAACATTTTTGTTCATGAAAAGTCTCTCTTGTTAAGTTTTATATGCTTAAAAAAAGCTGTTCATAGACTTTTTTTTTTTAAACTCTGGTAACAAATTGGGAAAATGTAAAAGTTAGCCATCCAACTCAAATCAAAATTTATCAGAGGTATTAACTATAGTGAAATTGGTTTACTTGAAAGATGAGCTCTTAATAAAAGTCACTAGTTTAATCAGCAATAGGATAAAATGGTGTAAAGTCTAATGAAGCAAAATGTGAAAATGCTGGGCTATTTCACATATGTATTTTGGACATAATATACGCAGCCCCAAATTTTTTTGTATTACTATAATATTTAATAACAAAAAGTACTTTGGGGCAAATATTTCTAGCAAAACCTAAATTACTCTAAATTATAATAATTTCAATATATTTACCTCAACTTTCTTGACCTCTGTTGATAATTAATATGGAACTATAAAAAGCTATGATTCTTTACTCATGAACTCTCTCTAAAAATGTTTATTGATTTTCAGTAACAATCCTATTGATAAATTTTGAAGTCTAAATTATGTTCCATTCACCCAAATACAACTGAATTATCCTAAGATGCTTTACTAGTCAGGGGTGGAGTCCATACAAGGCTTGGTATCTAACAGTGCCTCACCTATCAATCAAGTATCTGCCACATACTGGGTAAATCAAGTTAGAGTTTCAAGTACCCTATGGCTTTGGCCAATTTGTAAACTATGCCATATAAATTATATCTTTTCTACTTTTTTTTTTGCTTCATTTCTTTTTATGAATTTTTTTCATCACGATAAGTGTACTTATTTAATCTTCATCCCCTATTTCCCCCATCCCCACATCTCCTTGCCCTCTGCTAGCCATCAGTTTGTTCTCTATAATTAAGAGCCTGTTGGGGCGCCTGGATGGCTCAGTCAGTTAAAGCTTCCAACTTTGGCTCAGGTCATGATCTCACAGTTCATGAGTACAAGCCCAGCTTCAGGCTCTGTGCTGGAAGTTCAGAGCCTGGAGCCTGTTCAGATTCTGTGTCTGCTTCTCCTTGGCCCTCCACTGCTTCTGCTCACTCTCTTTTGGTCTCTCTCTCTCTCAAAAATAAATAAATATATATATTTTTAAAAAGAGCCTGTTTCTTGGTCTGTCTCTCTTTTTGATTTGCTCATTTGTTTTGTTTCTTAAATTCCACATGAGTGAAACTTAGAGTATTTGTCTTCCTCTGCTTTATTTCCCTTAGCATTATACTCTGTAGCTCCAGCCATGTCATTGTAAATGACAAGATTTCATTCTTTTTTATGACTGAATAGCATCCCAGCATGTGTGTGTGTGTGTGTGTGTGTGTGTGTGTGTGTGTGTCACATCTTCTTTATCCATTCACCTATCCATGGATACTTGAGCTATTTCTGTAGTTTGGCTATTGTAAATAATGCTGCAGTAAACAGAGGGATGCATGTACCCTTTGCAAAATTTCATGCAAAAATTCAAACTTAGAAATGAATACGAAAACGTCATACAATTCACTCAGTCCTTTACCTTTCTTACTACATTTTTAGACAATTTTTATCATTGTTTTATTTTAAGTCAAATAGCAAATACAAGTGAATCCTGATGAAAATCTTTCACAAATGTATAAGTGTTTGAATTATAGATCTTCTTGTCAAAGAATATTCTTATAGAACCATCCCAGTATTTTATTTTGGTACTATGATGGTCTTTAACCAGTCACATTTATTCAGTCAGCATCCTCCTCAATCATCTGGCCATTTGACAGTGTTTGACCATTCATTCCTTCTCAAATTGTTTTCTCACTTGGTATCTATCACATGTGAGTGTACTTACTGCCTCTTCCTTCTTTTTTACTTTAACTTCTATTCTTGCTTCTACTTCTAAATTCTAGGTTTCTCGAGAGGTTTTATCTCTATTCTTCTCTTATCTCTCTATTCTCTCATTTTGGCAAATATCCTATTTACTAACTGACCCAATATGTAATTCTAGCCTCACTCTCTCATGAAAGAAATTGTCCAGACTTCTTGTCCCTCAGCACCACTTAAAGTAGCCACCAAATCCTGGCAAACCTATTACCCAAAGGCCCCTGGAATCCATTTCTTCTTATATAATACCTTCCCACTATTAATAGCTATCGCATGCCCTACTTACACCCCTACTGTCATCATAATCTCCTAATGTGTCTCCCCTGTCTCCTTTTCCAGAATGGCAAATTGTTTTTGTTTCCTGTGCCAGCTTCAATTGATGGGTAATGGAAGTTCAGAATGCTACTTGTAAAAAGGTTCTGAGCACACGTGGGCTCAGTAGGAAGGAGTTCTGTGTTGGATCAGTCAAAGCCCTATGGCACCGCTCCTGGCTGTCTTTTCCATCACTGTCAGTTTTTTTTTTTTCTTCATTTAACCAAGGTACAGTGTGAGAGTGAACTTTTTAAGGTACAACTCAGCTCATACCATCCCCCTGCTATAAACTCTTGTTTTGTTCCCAACAGCCTGGCAAAAAAAGTCCAAACTCTTTGAATGCTGCCACTCAAAGTTTCTAAATGAGACTGGCTCTAAACATGCCTATTGTTTCTGTTTCACTCCATCACACTTATGTTCAATTACACTAATATTTCTTCTACATTATGGCATTTTTCCTCATCTGTATCTTTGCTTGTACATAGCATTGGCCCAAATAATATGCAAATATCAAAGTCCTGCTCAAATGCCATTTGCTCTATATAACCTTCCTGGACTTTTTTACTATGGACAAGTCCCTCTTCAGACCTCCCATGGCCTTTTAGAAAATTTCTTTCCTGGCACACATCTCATTCTGCAACTGTTAACACTTTGAGGAATATGACTTTTTCATCTTTGGACCCCCTCAGTCTTTGGTGTCTCAATTACAGTAGGGAGTTAACAGATCTTTGTTTAATAATAGATTCTCATGGGGCACCTGGGTGGCTCAGTCAGTTAAGTGTCCGACTTCGGCTCAGATCATGATCTCACAGCCTGTGAGCTTGAGCCCTGTGTTGGGCTCTGTGCTGACAGCTCAGAGCCTGGAGCCTGCTTCAGATTCTGTGTCTTCCTCTCTCTCTGTCCCTCCCCCACTCATGTTCTGTTTCTCTCTCTCAAAAAAAAAAAAAAAATCATTAAAAATTTTTTTAAAAGGGGCGGAAAATACAGAGATTTTTCCAAACAAAGTATACAGATGGCCAATAGATACAGGAAAAGATGTTTAACATCACTAATCATCAGGGCGATGCAAATCAAAACCACGGTATCACCTCATATCTGTTAGAATGGCTATTATCAAAAAGACAAGAACACAAGTATTGGTAAGGATATGGAGAAAAGGGAACCATTATACACTATTGATGGGAATGTAAATTCTTTTTTTTTTTTTTAACGTTTATTCATTTTTGAGAGAGAGAGATAGAGCGTGAGTGGGGGAGGGGCAGAGAGAGAGGGAGACACAGAATCCGAAGCAGGCTCCAGGCTCCGAGCCGTCAGCACAGTGTCCAATGCAGGACTCGAACTCACCGGCCATGAGATCATGACCTGAGCTAAAGTCGGACACTCAACCGACTGAGACACCCAGGCGCCCCTGGGAATGTAAATTCTTAACAGCCACTATGGAAAACAGAATGGAGGCTCCTCAAAAAATTAAAAATTCAACTACCATATGACCCATCAATTCCACTTCTAGGTATTTATTCAAAGAAGCAAATATGCTAACTCAAAAAGCTATATGCACCGCCATGTTCATTGCAGCATTATTTACAATAGCAAGATACGTAAACAATTTCAATATCCATCAATGGATGAATGGATGAAAAAACTATGATACACACACAAACACACACACTCACTCACACACACAATGGAATACTACTCAGCTAGTAAAAAAAAGAATGAAATCTTGTCATTTGCAACAACATCAATAGACCTTGAAGGCAATTATGCTAAGTGAAATATGTCAGATGTCAGACAGAAGATAATAAATGCCACATCTCAATTATTTGTTGAATTTAAAAACAAACAAACAAAAACATGTTCATAAATACAAAGAACAGAGTGGGGTTGACAGAGGCAGGGAGAGGGCTAAATGGGTGAAGGGAATCAAAAGGTACAAACTTTCAGTTAAAAATAATTAAGACATGAGGATGTAAGAGACAGAACAGTCACTATAGTTTACAGGTGTTATGTTACATATTCGAAAGCTATTAACAAAGAAAATTTTAAAACTTATCATAAGAAAAAAATTCTGTAACTCTGTATATTACAGACGCTTACTAGACTTACTGTGCTGATCATTTTGCAATATACACAAATACAAATCATTCTGTTGTACGCCTGCAACTAATATAATGTTGTGTGTCCATTATGCCTCAATAAAAAGCAAGAGGAGAAAAGAGAATATTTATTGATCATCACCCGCAGAGATTATGATTTAATTAGTTCTTTATTTTGGGATTTAAAAATTTTTTTAATATTTATTTTTAAGAGAAAATGGGAGTGGGAGAGAGGCACAGAGACAGGGAGACACAGAATCTGAAGCAGGCTCCAGACCCCGAATTGTCAGTACAGAGCCTGACATGGGGCTTGAACTCATGAACTGTGATATCATGACCTGAGTTGAAATCAGATGACTAACCAACTGAGCCACCGAGGCACCTCTGTACTTTGGGATTTTAAAAAGTTCCCCCAAAAAACAATTTTATTATGCATCCAAAGTTGATTAAACCATGGTGGGTATTGGAATCACCAGATAACTTGGTAAAAATATGAAGGGCTAGACCCTATGCTACTTTAAGAGTCTGGGTCTCTGAGTGCCAAATCAGTTCTCTGCATATTTCTGACACACATCAAAGTTTGAGACTCACTGATCTAGAGAAATGCTAATTTAGGAGGTCTAGCAATTTCCACCAGATTATGAATATAGGCAAGATGTGTCTAGAGGCCCTTAGAGGAGCAGAATTCCTATGATCTCCTCCTCACTGCTAGATTCCCATTGTCTGATTATTTAATACAATACTCATTTGATACTACTATAAAGAGACTTTTTTCAGATAGAATTAAGATTACTAATCTTTTGACCTTAAAATAAGATCATCTTGGATTATCTAGATAAACCCAAAGTAATTACAGAAACTGTTAAAAGCATAAGAATCAATCAAAGGAGACAGAAGAGGAAAACAGGAGAGATGTGGCAGAAAGGTAAGTCAGAGACTCCAAGTGTGAGGAGATTTTTGTGCACACTGCTGGTTGTGAGATATAAGGACCATGGGCAAAGACAAAGGGGGCCTTCAGAAACCAGAGACAGCCCTCAATGGACAACCACCAATGTAATGAGGACCTCAGAACTACCACCACATCAACAATACCAACACACACACACACACACACACACACACACAAGTTAAAAATGAAAAACTTTAATATTTAATAAGTAGTATTGAGAAATAGAAACTGCTCATAAAGGAAGCCTCCCTAAAAAACAGTATCTGAATTTAGATATACTTAAATCTAAACAATGAAAATGTCTTAATTCCTTTTTTTCTAAAGGAGATATACAGATGGCCAACAGACACATGAAAAGATGCTCAACATCACTTATCAGGGAAATACAAATCAAAACTACAATGAGATATCATCTCCCACCTCTCACAATGGCTAAAACCAGTAACACAAGAAACAACAGTTGTTGGTGAGAATGTGGGGAAAGGGAAACCCTTGTGCACTGTTGCTGAGAACCCACACTGGTGCAGCCATTCTGGAAGGCAGTATGGACATTCCTCAAAAAGTTGAAAACAGAACTACCTTATGACCCAGCAACTGATCTACTAGGTATTCGCTTAAGGCATACAAAAAATACTAATTTGAAGGGATACAGGCCCCCCAATGCTTATAGCAGCATTATCTACAACAGTCAAATAATGGAAATAGCCCAAATGTCCAGAGACTAATGAGTGGATAAAGAAAAGGTATACATACATACATAGAGTGGAATATTAGCCATAAAAAGAATGAAATTTGCCATTTGCAATGAAATGGATGGAGCTAGAGTGAAATAAGTGAAATAAGTCAGAAGGACAAATACTCCGTGATTTCACTGATATGTGGAATTTAAGAAATGAAATAAATGAGCAAAGGAAAAAAGAAAGAGGCAAACCAAGAAACAGACTCAATTATAGACAACGAACTGATGGTTACCAGAGGGGAGGCAGGTACAGAGATAAGTCAAACAGCTGTTGGGAATTAAGGAGTGCACTTGTGATGAGCACTGGGTGATGCATTGAAGGATTGTATCACTATGTTGTACACCTGTAACTACTATTACACTGTGCTAACTGGAATTTAAATAAAAACTTAACAAAAATAATGAATACTAACAAAAAATATAATTACATAGAATGAAGGTTTGAGTCAAATATGGCAGATTAAATTTTACTTATCTCTGTTGTCTTTTGAAATTCCCCCATAGGAAAAAAAAAATACATCAGTAATGAAATTTAAACCACAAGGCTGAAGGAAGAAGAAATATTCATGGGACTTAAAATTTTAGAAGATGGAAAGGAGTAGTACAGACTTACTTGATAAAAATCTGAAACCCAGTGATTAAGGTCAAAAGACAACTATGAAAATTGATTCAGACCATAAAACCCAGAAAAGTTCAGGAATTGGAATCTCCAGGTGACTCTAATAATGGGAATGTAGAGTGACAGGTATGAATCCTCCAGAATCCTTCCCAAGCACATGAAGTTGGAAGCTTGCCTAGGTAGAATATTACAAGATCATTCTCTGGAGGCACTGAAGCAGAGGCTGTCTGGTTTTGGGCTGACCCAGCACAGGTGAGAGCAGGAGCTCAAAAAGTGAAACTCTATACACTGGATTTTGAAACTCCTTTGCTATTCTAAGCTTTCATTTTATTTTTTATTTATTTTCTTAAGTTGGCTCTATACCCAATGTGGGGCTTGAACTCACAACCCTGAGCTCAAGAGTCACAGTCTCTACTGACTGAGCCAGCCAGGTACCCCCTTTCTAGGATTTCAAGAAGCAAAAATTGAGCTTATGGTACATAGTTAAAATTTTTCACAATTTCTTTCCAATAACATTAATCCAATTGAGACAAAGAAAATTTCAGGTGCTGACTTTTGGCATATTCCCCAAAGAGAAGATCTTCATACTATTATCCAATTGTGAGGACCACCCCTCCACTGATTTCCCCAAGCAGAAAACAGCCAATTAGCTCTCTAGAGCTTCCATCTTGAGTGGGAATACACAACTAATATCCAACCCTTTGAGTATTAGCTTTCATATGGACAATAATGACTGATAAGCAACCAGGGATGGGAAAAGTAAAATCAAGTGAGGGTGAAATGAGCAACTTAAAACCTTTCATGTATGTTCTCAGAGAGATCAGACACGGACGTATGTATGTTTATAAAAAAAAAAGGATATTAGGCAAGCCTTTTTGGTTTTTGTTTTTTATTTTAGAGAGAGATGCCAAGAAAAGCAGAGGGGCAGAGGAGAATCTTAAGCAGGCTCCACACTCGGCTTAGACCCTGATACAGGGCTCGATCCCACGACCTGGGTCCATGACCTAAGCTGAAATCAAGTCAAGTTGAAATCAACTGACTGAGACACCTAGGTGCCCCTATACAAGCTTTTTAAAAACAAGAAATAATTCTAGGAAATTAAAAATGCGATGGTAAAATGCTTTGTTGTTGTTGTTTTAATCCATAGAAGGGGTAAAAAATATCATAGGGTTGAGAAAATCTCCCAGAAACCAGCAAAACAAAAAGATGAAGCAAGAAAAAATAAGAGATAAAAGATAACAGATTATGGTAAATAAAAGAGTATGTATCCAGGAGAGTTGACATCAGACTAATTTACAGGTTTCAAAGAAAGAGGACAGAAAAAGGAGATAAAGATAACATGGACATGAAATGTAATGACATTTAAACCTGTATTAATAAATTCAGTAACCAAATTAGTTACCAATCATTAACAAGCTTTTGTTTCTATAAGTCACATTGATTGAAATGACTACACTGTTTTGATCTCCATGTCTCTACTTTATTTATAGATCTCTCTTCACTCACAAGTCTCTCTAGACAAGAAACATCACATTGTCAAGTTGGCTTGATAAGGTTGCTACTCACCTACCTACACACCGAAATCTTAAGTGAGGAATGATTCATTTCCTTGAGGGACTCATTCTAAATAAAGCAACCTAGAGTAATATGTTGTACAGGACAGAGTAAAGACTAATGGCAAAAATCAAACATATCTAATACTGTAAAGTTGTTTAAAAGTAAGATTTATTTCTCTCATGTGACTTCTGACATAAAATACCTTTCATATTTTGTCAAGAGAACTTTCTCAAGTTATACTGTAAGACATGCAACAGCTTAAATGCTGAAAACATTTTTAGAAAGTGGCACAATGAAGAAATGGTATTGTTTCTCTATGGGCTATACGAGCAAATCGGATTAAAACATCTCAAAAACAATTTATTTTTGAAAGTACACTTAGTAGTTAGGTAACAGTGATTTCTAACATCACTGCACCTGTTTTAACCTATGGGCACATGGAACTTCTTAGTCTCTGATTGGACTTACTCCCTTGGTCCAAATCACTGGGCTAAAAGAAGTAAATAATTTTTTTAATTTTTTTTAATGTTTATTTATTTTCGAAGGAGAAACAGAGCACAAATGGGGGAGGTGCAGAGAGAGAGAAAGGGAGACAGAGAATCTGAAACAGGCTCTAGGCTCTGAGCACAGAGCCCGATATAGGGCTCGAACCCATAAACCATGAAATCATGATCTGAGCCGAAGTCAGATGCTTAACCAACTGAGCCACCCAGGTGCCCCATGAAAGTTACTTGTGGTACAGACACATATTCAATTGGTTTTCATAAAAGCATAAAAATTAGAGTTAGATGGAATGAAACTCTAACAATCTCATTCTGTAAATGACAAAACGAAAGATGAGAGAAAAAAGAATGACTTGTCATACACTTTTCAGAAGGTGCCATTGTACTGTTTCTCATCCTTTGAATTTTTTTCTACATGACAATAATGATTTGCTAATCACCAATTTGTACAAAATAGTAGCATACTTTATATGCATTAATAATTACAGCAGTCCCAGTGTTATTTCTGTACATGAAGAATCTGATTCTCAGAGAGGAAAGTGGAGTACCCAAGGCCACAATGCCAGTAAATGGCAGGAAAGGACCTTTGAAGCCTGTCCTGTCTTGCTGTGCCATGCTGAGTCCCACTTCGATTGCCAAGTCACCTGATTCAGACAAATTTCGAAAGGAAAAAAATTACATCTGCAAGTTTTTCCTATCACATTTTACCAGGTTGAGTCATAGAAACAATTCACTGGTGCACTGTCATTATCGTTTTTTTTTTTTAATGTTTATTTACTTCTGAGAGGGAGAGAGAGACAGAGCACAAGTGGGGGAAGAGGTGAAGAGAAAGGGAGACACAGAATCCAAGGCAGACTCCACGTCCTGAGTTGTCAGCACAGAGCCCGACGCAGGGCTCAAATCCACAAACAAGCCGAAGTTGGACACCCAAGCACCCCTAATGCCATTATCATTTTAAAATGGCAAACCAAGTTACCAGGACACTACTGAAACCCGAAGTCTGTTTTAACAAATACAGATGTATTGTAGTTTAAATAATGTTTCTCAAAACATTAATAACTTTATCCTGATTGCCTGATGTCCTATGCTTAAGGTTTAATTATAAAAATCCACATTAACAACTATAAACTCTTCACTCATAACTTTATACAAAGGTTTAGTAAACCTAGTAAAAAAGTAAAATAAATTTAAAAGTAACTTACTTTTAATTATAAAAAGCAGAGAAAAAGATAGTAAACATGCCACATCCAACATTAAGTCAATGCATTAACGGAATGACTTTATTACTATAATACAGTAAGACTATTCGCAAGGTAGAAGTATGGAAAAATTATTTTCCTAAATCTTGAACTATCAATAGAAGGAAAATGTTGTTAAATCTACATTTACTAGAGAGTTAATCAGGCCATAGACTTCTCATTACTTTTAACCAACAGAATAAAAGTCAAAATATTAAAATAAAAATGTCTTGGTTGTGCTAACTCTAGGGATTTAGAAAAAATCAGCTTAGGAATAGCAGACACTTGCCTACGAGAACATTTATCAGTTACTCAAACTCTAGGTACTCGACACTCCAGAACATGTGTTCTTAAAACTTTAAATTTACTATTAAAATTAATACCTAATCTCCAACGGTAAAACTTAAGGGTTAACCAAATTCTCTAACAAATTCAAAAAAAAAATTCGTAACACCTTTTTATTACAAACCTTTCCAGGACTCTAATGCAAGTTATGGCCCATGTACACAAAAAATGTGCTTGAGCTCATACACATACAGTGTGGCCCACTATTTCAAGAAATTTATAGATATTCTAATTGAGGGCTTCTACCTCCCATAACTTGAAGCATAGAAATACTGGGAACTTGAAATTTCATCTGCATGAAGTTATCCTTAAAACTTTCTGAATTTTCAATTAAAATACAGTAATATGGGTTAATGGTTATCTCAAGCTATATATTATCTTTACCTTTGTTCCTGAATTTTCATACCATTTAGTAACTGGCATTAGTTTATCTTTATTATTTTCATGCAAGTCTGACCTACTGTGGGTCCAGCACATGGATTTCCCTCTGCTTCCTTTGTGTGTTTCTAGCCTAAAAAGTATGTACTCCAAATTACTGCACTCTGTTTGCACACACATACACACACTCACTCATTCCACCAATCTAAAAGTCTCCTGAAAACAGGGACCTCTTGGTCACATTTTGAGCCACACTGTCTGGTACAGTACTTGAGATATAGTAGGCATTTAATAAGTGTTTACTAAGTGAATAAATGTGCTGACAGAGTACGGCATTTAGCACACGTGATCAACATCCTCCTTTCTCACAATCAAGCATTTCTGCCAGGTTCCAGAATAATTTTCAAGAAAAATCCTTTTGACTGAATTTTAAGTTTAATATTTTGAAAAATCAGATAATGCAGCCATAAGAAACCATTGTTACTTACCACAAAATTTCAAGTCCTTAACCACTTTTAGATTTAAAAACTCACCTACTACTTTCCCATACAATAATGGAATATGGGCACAAGCACAACAAAGTACTGGCACGCGTCGGTACTGTAATTATTACCTTATAATGTCATTCAATAATATTATTTCACACTGATTTAGAACTTTGTTTTGTGATTTAAGTTCTTTGGGGTTAGGATTTTTATACTGTATGTTCTTTATAATGTTTCTAACATAGTCTTTCTAGCCCTAAGTTCTCTATAAATAATTAATAATAATAATCTTATACATTCTAGGCAAAATGTCAGAGGATATTGCTGAAATTTTCTCAATTTTTCAGAATCACTGAACCACATTGAAGACTTTCTAAATTGGAAGACAATGGTGCAAGAATGACAAAAAAAGGAAACTCTATATTAAGCTTTAAGAATAGTTTTCTGGGGGGCCACCTGTGTGGCTTAGTCGGTTAAGCATCCAACTTCAGCTTAGGTCATGATCTCACAGCTTGTGAGTGAGCCTTGCATCAAGCTCTGTGCTAACAGCTCAAAGCCTAGAGCCTGCTTCAGACTCTGTGTCCCCCCCTCCTTGCCCCTCTCCTGTGCACATGCTCTCTCTTTCTCCCTCTCTCTCTCTCAAAAGTAAATATTTAAAAAAGAAAGAATAGTTTTCTGGGGGCCAAAAAAGGAATTATCAAGTCAAAGAATGCACCTGAGTGAAATACGACACATAAATGAAAATCTTCCTAGGTAATAATCAGCTAAAATTCAATAAAAAGGATGTATCAGTTTTCTAATTTGTGTTCATGGTTTCAGTAGGGTGAGTAAAAAAGCCTGCTATTCCCATGACACTGCCTCCCATCCTCAGAGCCGGGTCACTGCACTTCCTGGAAAGAGAACCAGAGAAAAAACATCATCTTGTTTGAAAGAGGAATACATTGGTATATAAGTCAGTCAGAAAAAAATTTTTTTCATTAAATAAGTCAATATGCTTTATAACAGAAAAAAAAAAGACTATAACCTTGTTCTTGCCAAACATTCATACTGAACTAACAATTGCACCACCATTTATGAGGAAAGGAAGGTGTAAATGGGGAAAGAAAACAAACCAATATCTTTTAAGAACCTATGGTTTCCTAGGCTCTTCACAACATATTCTCACCAAATGTTCACCATGTGCCCGGAAGACGTACACAATTATGTCCATATTATCAATGAAATACAGGTAGTGAAGCATATACTCCAAGACTACTAGATACTAAAAGTCAGAGGCAAAATACCAAGCAACGTGTGTCTGAGTCCTTTCCACCTACTATACAACCCTGGCTACTCTATGGAGGAAAAGAGGAAATACAGTAACAGGGATGGGACATTTGTGATAAAATATTTTCACTACACTTGATACTGATAGAAGTGGAGTTCAGGGAAGAACACACAAATCTAGAATATTTGTTTCTGATCCTATTCTGGTTATGGTCTTTTATTTCTATGGTGGATACCAGGGTGAGCATGAAGGAGAAGCAAGTTGTTTAAGACTGATTACAAAGAGTGATTTCAAGATGAATGCAAAAATCTCCACTTGGAAGGCTAGGAAGGAAGAAACGATCTGCAGGAGTCAGAGTGAAAATGGAGCAGACTGCTTTGGAAGTGAAAGATGTAACAACCAGATGTTACATTTAGTTAAGACCTTTGAGTCAGAAGCAATGAGTAAGGCACGAATTCCTAATATATATGATTACGAGGGATCTGATTTCTGCTATTTCTTCATACTTAAATAAATTATGTTATGATTTCAGAGGCTGAGAAGGACCCCTGGTTATGTCTTGGGTCAAAAAAGCAATTATCTGCTTTTCTTTTATAGAAAGAAAAGAAAAAAATCCCCTCCAAAGTTCATTTTTCTTGGCCTCAGTATTTGTATTTTCATTACTTCCTTAATAATGCTTCTTTTTCTTACCTTGTCAAATATAACTGAGCACATTCAGACTAGTTGAATGCATGACCAAATTTTACATCAACATGAGGGAATCTTTGGATTCCATACACACTTACGCTTCCCTAACCACCACTATTACCTACTCTACAGCGTCATTTCCTCTCGGCTAATCCCTGTTGGGAGACTGACAATATATAACCGAATGCCAGTGGTAAACTCCGTCTTCCCTGAGAAGTTCCACTGAGAGAGAGGTACACGGACACTAATTTAATAAAAATTTAAAGTGAGAAACCAAGGAAATTTACCAAGAATTCATGACCTGTCTTGCTGGGTATGACTCACCTTAATGGATATGAGGTCCTGCAAATGAAATTATCTAAGCAGTCTGAGAGGTAACAGGGAGCCCGACCCTGTAGGGTCTTGTAAGATTCTGATAAGTTGGGCGCCTGGGTGGCTCAGTCGGTTAAGCGTCCGACTTCGGCTCAGGTCATGATCTCGCGGTCTGTGAGTTCAAGCCCCGCGTCGGGCTCTGTGCTGACAGCTCAGAGCCTGGAGCCTGCTTTGGATTCTGTGTCTCCCTCTCTCTCTGCCCTCCCCCATTCATGCTCTGTCTCTCTCTCAAGAATAAATAAACATTAAAAAAAAAAGATTCTGATAAGTTACCTTCTCTCCTGGAGGGTTGAACAATGGTGAGACACACTACAACTTTCATTTCAAAAGAATTATTCTGGTTGCTAGGTTGATAGTAAGTCAGGAAAAGTGGAACAAGAGTAGGAATACCAGTTAAATAGGGAGGCCCTTACAATGTTCTAGATACAGGGTGACTGCGGCAAAAACCAAGTGTTTGAAATCTGGAAAGAAAAGAACTTTGTGGCAGAAAATAAGGTAAGGATACAGTCTGAGGATTTGGGGTAAAAGATTCAACGGCTATTCCCAGTGACGCTGATCCTCCTTCTGGGAAAATATGGCTCCAGATGCAGTGACAGAGGAACTGAGTAAATGATGAGGCCAATCTGCTTGTAAGTGGCACAGGTCTGTATAACTCTGCCCATTGACTGCACAATAACCTTTTAGGCAAGCCTTTCAGACCTTCTCCTCTAGAATCCAGTGTCTCTTTCCTTCCATCTTCCTGCTTTTGAATCCTACGCAACTGAATGTGTCCCTTAGTATCACCCTCTTTAATGGGCCTTCTTGATCACAACAGCAAGAACTGCTCTCATTCCTTTGAACTACTTGAGTTTACTCCTTAAGAAACACATTTTCTTTTCATTTATAATTTTCCATACCTCTTCCTTATGAACTTATTAACTAAACCTTGAGTGACCATGTATTATTCTGTGCCCGGCTTCACATTATATGGTAAAATCTCTGACAGCATTTTATCATGCACCTTGAACATGGAGGCCCTTAAATAAAAGAGAGAATGCATAAAGGGTTTGGCTGAAGATGAGACAGTAACTCAAGTTTGCTAATATGTAAGCATACACTCCCTCCATTACACAATACCTCAGCAAATTCAGATGTCCTTTCCTCTATAGGTAGCAAATTAGCTTTTTAAAATAGGCCATAAAATAGTAAATGTACATCAGTTTGGATAATTGGACCTACTTCATGCATCAATTTTTATAGAGTAAGGCAATTCATGCCAAATGAACACCTTTTAAACCGCTTAGTTTATAGAAGAATAAATTATGCCTACATTAATTCAGTTTTCTTGATCTGTAGTTTCTGAGAAAAAAAAAAAACACAGGTATAATTAAAACACTGATGATCCAAAAGAAATGATTCCCATATCACCTTACAAGGGCCCCATTTGTCACCTCTATTTCCGAGAAACACTCAATCTTTACTTATTCTTAACAATTCACAGAAAAATTCTTTAATGAAACAGCATTATTAGTCATTGAGTATTCACTAGGTTCTAATACTTTTTATGTATTAGCTCTAGTCTTAAATTGTCCATTAAGGTAACTGATATTTTTCACCATTTACTAGTTGAAGAAACTGAACCTGGAGAGCTTCAAAAATTTTACTAAGATCATACACTTAGTAAATGATAAAACTCGAAACTTTCATATCTATAGACTTTCTTAGTTGTAAACATGAAACTCCAAAGGTCTACTTTTATAGTCCTTAGGAAATAAAGCTTCCTATTCTGGAGACAACATCAAATTCTCATTCAAAAAAGCAACTTATTTGCTTTCCTTTTTGTCTGGCCCTAATAACTAGAATTATTTGGAAGATGTTACTTTTGTATTAGTACTTTAGGCCTTAAATTGAAAACAATAAATCAAAAAGAACCCTGTTTTATGAAAAACACTTGAATTGCATTAAATTACTAAAAGCCTACATGTCATATGAGGCTGATTTCCATGGAAAATAAATATGAAAATAGGGCTACATGTCTAAAAATAATGCATTACCACTAAAAGGAATACACCCCAGACTCATGAAAAAAGGGATACATATTTGTCATTTATAGAAAGAAAGGTGTGTATAATTCATTCATTTTAATTAATTGCCTTAAAGTAATTTAATGGTAATTCCAAAATTGGAAAACCATCATATAAAAAGACATTTCAAAAGCATTTTATGTATAAAAAGCATTTAAAATAAACTGTGAGAACCTGTCTCAGTGAAATACAAATGATGTCAAGTAAACAGCAATGAATGGTGAATGAGGTTATAGAACACTCAGACAGAAAATGCTATGCATAAAAAGCAGATATCCTAGGAATTTATCCCATCTTTGATTATGTTACATAAATTTTTATAGCTTATAGGAAAATCAGAGATTAACCTAGGTTAATTCCCTACATTTACTTATGATAAAACTGAGGACCAAAGAGTTGCTGAAGGTCATGGATTTTCTTAGTAGTTTAGCAAGCATTAGACTAGAAAATTATTAGAATAGAATCATCCACTGATATTATCTTTTAGTTTTGATGAGTTCAGACATGACTCATGGGATCATTCATGCAACCTTTCAATAATTCAAACTGAAGCCTACATAGAATTTTCCATTCTGTCTCCATGCACTCACTTTCAAATTTAGAACCTTTCTCAGAGTCCCTGACTTTTATTTTATTGTTAATATGGTAGAGAATTTTAATTATCTAGAAATGCTTACAAAACATTTTATGAGAGAAGCAGTTAGACTCAAAAAATATATACTTAGTAGTTGTGTATATTATGGTAAGAGGGCAAGTGAATCTTCCATGCTCTTTGATCATCCTGCAGTGGTTTAGTATTTCCAGTGGTCGGTAAAACCTGGCAGCCTCTCTTCTAGTGAGAAGCAAGGCGTGTGTGTAGCAAAAGGTAAGTGCACTGGAGAGAAGTTTCCACAGTGTTGAGTGAGATTTTCAGTATTTACAGGGAAAGAGCCTCTAGGAAAGTATTAGAGTATGAGAGAATTTGGATGGAGAAACCATTGACTTTAAGAATTGGTGCTATGGGTCAGGGACTCCTGGGTGGCTCAGTCAGTTAAGTGTTCTACTCTTGGTTTCTGTTCAGGTCACGAACTCATGGTTCATGATGTCAATCCCTGCATTGGGCTCTGTGCTAACAGTGGAAAGCCTTGTTGGAATTCTCTCTCTTCCCCTTGCTTTCTGTCCCTCCCCCAGTTGTTCTCTAAGTAACCAAACTTTAAAAAAATTGGTGCTATGAGATGTAATTCAGATCTCCTTTACTGTGCTTCAAAATTCAAGAGATGCAATTAAAGTTTAAGAAAGAACACTGTTATTAGTTGCTGACTTTATTTGAAAGTGACAATGTGGAATCTGATCTACCAAGGATGCTAGCCAATATTCAGTTCTTGTGATTAGAGAAGTAACTGTTGTGACAATCATTGCCATATTGGTGGTTTTTCAATTCTTCTGATCTAACAAATCAGTCCACACTACGAGGATTTCAGTGGATCATAGTGTTACCTAAGTGCTATTATTCCAGAGCAATGGCCCTTGAGGTATTATTGGCATTAGTGGAACAAATTATGTTGAAGAACAGGTGGTTGAGGTTGGGTACAGGTAAGGAAAGAACATCCAAAGCCTTCTTCAGTTGTACTGTAACCCCCACTCCTTAGACACTGACCTCTAGCCTTCAAATATTCCTTTCAGAATACTAACCTTCCAGTGTAGAGCCAGACTCTGGGACTTCATCGAACGGAGAAGTAATAGGAGCTCTCAACCCATCACATTCTGACTCACCTAAAGCCAATCTTGCTGTGGGTTCTTTGAGATCACACACCTAATTTCATCACCTGTGTGCTAGCCTTGTTAGGTAAGATTAACATTTTGCCTTAAAACTCATCTCCAGTCACTAGGTTAGTTAACCCAGGCCTAACAATTTTGCCCCAGATGAAGCTATCTCTCAGTCTGAGGCCCCAATCTAATGCCTATACTCTTCCTAGGTCTGAAATCAAGCCACTACCTGGGGTCCTACTTCCAAGTGAGTATTTCTCAGGTCTGCAATCAGAGATTGTAAACAAGTGATTTCTAAAGTCCTTGCAAATCCCAAAGCTTATTACCCAGCCACACACCAACTGTTTGTCCTGACAACTACGGACTTTTCTCAAAATTTTAGGTAAGTATTAAAAAACCTGTTTTATCGTTATAGTCCTGAATCCAGACCCTCCTTTGACTGAAACCAAATTATAATAGAGGAGTCTGTCTCAATTCCAATACAGGATTTGTGACAACCAATGAATTAACACAAGATTTGTGAATTTCTTTGAGCAATGTGAAAAAAAGAATTATTGTTTCATTATTGTTATGGAATTACAATTTCTTACATTTTGACATCTGAATTAGAAGTACCTAAGCCCTAAGGGGGGAAATCTCATTAAGATTTATATGTTATCAATAATAGAAATAGTTTAAAAAAAATAATGACCTTGCTAATTTCTGCATAAATATCATGTATTTTCCAGTTTCTTCTGCTATAAACTTTTATCAAGCACCAAGGACACTTTGCAATAAGGATGCTACAAGGAATGAGGAACATTAGAAAACATTAAGATCCCTTTCTTTATTTTGCAGAGCTCTTTAAGGTCTTTCTCTCTCCTTCCCCCTCCTATTCTTCAGCATAAGAATGTGACTTATTTTGCAGAAGAAAGAGGTAAAGCGACCATAAATTGCCCTTGCTGGTGGGGGTCTAGGTAAAGTCTAAAAAATTTAAATCTACCAAGAAATTAACAAATAATAACTTAATCTATTAGTTACTTCTTATTAACTCGTCCACAAGGGGGTGGAGAAAGTGGCCCCAGTTATCAAAATAGACTTCAGGTTCAGAAACTTCCATCTGACTATGATAAAAGAACTAAGAAGAAGTCAGGTAACTCAAAAGGGGACGCTGAAAGAACAAATAATTTCAAATATCTCAACTGCTTTCAAGGCCCTACTAAATAATAGAATTACTTTGAGGTAATGTGAAGTCAGGGGGAATCCTATTCTAGGTCCTCAGGGCACTGGTTAGAGAACGTTAAAGCATTTTCATTCTCTAGGTTCACAGTCATCCTCACCATCACATCAACCTGATGTAGCACTCTGTAATACTTAAAGCACTTCCACATCCTTAAATTATTTGAGCCGCTCAAAAACTGCTTAAGGTAAGTATCATTAGTGTGCCCACTTTATATGTGAACAAAAGAGTTTCCAGGAGGTTTGATGAGTGACCGATAGAAGTGTCACAGTAGTGACTGGCAGATCTGGTGAAGAGCATTCAGGTTTTCTGGTTCTTTGCTGTGATGGTTTATTAAATTTAAGATTACATACGATGCAAACTATAGCTTTTATAATATACTTTATCAGGTTGTGGAAGTTCCCTCTTATTCTTAGATTTTGATAGGTTTTACTATATATATGGGTGTTGAATTGTGCCTAATGCTTTTTCTGGATTGGCTGAAATAATTTTATGGCTTTTTCTCCTTAACCTTATTAGTATGATTTCTTAGGTTGATTGGGCTGTAAATATTATAATAGCCTTGCATTTCTGGGATAATTCTTGCTTGGCATGATGCACTGTCCTTTTCATATATGCCTTTATTTGATTTGCTTACACTCTAAGATTTTTAAACCAATATTCTTGAGAGAGATTGGTCTGTACTTTTCTTGTAATGAATATATTCACACAGGGATTATGGTGGCTTCATGAAAAAAAATTTTTATTTTTAAATGTTTTTTAACTATAATTGGCACACAAAGTTATATTCATTTCAGGCGTACAACATAATGACTCAACATCTCTGTACACTATGCTGTGCTCACCAGAAGTACAACTACTGTCTGTCACTATACAACCCAATACAATATCATTGACTATATTCCCTATGCTGTGCCTTTGATTCTAGATTTCTTTATTCCATAACTGGGAGCCTTTGTCTCCCACTTCCCTTCATGCACGTTGCCATCTCTCCACCTCCCTCCCTTCTGGCAACCATCCTATGTCCCTGCAAAGTCATCCCAATTCCAGATTTCAATATTTACTACAAAACTGCAATACTACACAAAAGTTGACACACAGATCAATAGAACAGAGAGCCAGAAATAAACCCATGCTTAAGGGTCAATTAATCTATGACAAAGGACATAAGAATATACAATGGGGAAAAGACAGTCTCTTCAATAAATAGTACTGGGGAAATGGGACAGCGACATGCAAAAGAATGAAAGTGGACCACTTTCTAACTAACACACCATACACAAAAATACACTCAAAATAGATTAAAGACCTAAATGTGAGACCTGAAACCATAAAAATCCTAGAAGAGAACACTGGCAGTTATCTCTTTGACATCAGCTATGGCAACTTTTTCTAGATAGGTCCCCTAAGGAAAAGGGAAACAAAAGCAAAAATACACTACTAAGACCTCACAAAACAAATTGAAGAAGGTTTCCTCTTCCTCTTTTTTTCTGGAACCATTTATCTAAGAGTGATAATTTTTATCTACTTAAATTTTTGACAGAATTAACTAATGAGGCTATCTTGGGCCTGGAGTTTTCTTGAGGAGAAGGTTTTAATTATTTACTAAACATCTTTAAAATGAAGGGCTAACTGATTTATTATTGCCCTATGCAGGAGGGTTAGTCTTTCAGAAGGCACTCTGCCTTGCTAGAACTAGACCTTCAGAACGATGTTTTGAAGAACACGCTTGATCAATTTATGCCTCTGATTTAATTCGTTCGGTAGTTTTCTTCTGTTCTTAGGCTAAGACTCGAGAGATATGGTATGGTCAGCAAGATCCCTCTATGTCTTCTGCTCTCACTCCCTCAGCAAACATCCTCTGCTACTTGATCTCTGCCCTCCACCCACTGGTTTTCTTTCAATTCTTCAAAGCAGGATGCTTCCTAACTCTGAGCATCTCCATGTGTGCCTCTCTGCCAGGAACATGTGAACATCTGCCTAAACCCAACTTACAACTTCCAGTTCTTATTTCACACACCATATTCAATGTTGCTTCTTCAGGGAAGCCTCCCCTGATCGCTCTAAATCAGGTGCCTTTGTCCTCCACTTTCATAGCTTCCCACTGATGTACTTCCCTTGCTTCTGTGATAGTTTATAACCATGTATAATTAAGGTCTATCTTCCCACTAGACACTCAGTGAGATCTGGGATGTCAACTTTATTTCTGATGGTATATTGGAACCAAGTGTATTAATAACTGGCTAATAGAGCTTACATATTTATGGAATGGTTAAATGAAGAAATTAATGAATGTAATAGAATGTTTGGATATTTGTCTGTTTTCATGCCTCCACCATGTTCTATTGGCTACTGTTACAAGCTGGTTTACTTTAACATTTGAATAGAGCATAATGTCTATGCTTTTCTCACTGTAGCTTATTTTTTGTGTGTTCTAACATTAACATAAAGGAGTACAATTTGATGAAAATACAATGAGCCAAATGCAAAGACTTCGGAGGCCTTTTGCCCTCATGTTATTCTATGTAAGAAAAGACCTACGTTAACCACTCTTGTTCACAAGTTATGTGATTTGGGTCCTGGCCCTTAGATACCTAATTAACCTTAGTTTCTCCATTTGAATTTAGAATGGATAACATTACCTTTCCCTGCAAGTAATATGTGAAAGTATTGGATAAACCATACACTGCTACAAAGGCTAGAGGGTTGTTAATGGTAATCTTGCAACTGGGAATGCTTACTTTGGAAGTTTGCACTTTGGTTTACTTTAAGTGCTGCTTCAAAATGTATACAGTAGTCTTTACACGAAAAATATTTCTGTGCCTAGAAAAAATACTGGACAAAAACATTTCCAAATTTCCTCTAAGGTATATGTGTTTGTGTTTATATTGAGAATAAAAAAAACATTAACTTTAAGAAAATGGAAACAAAGGAGTATGTTATTTAGATTACTGTGACCGTGTCTTCACTGTCTATTGTTATTCTATTGTCTCTATAAGTTATCCGACCTCCTCGTAGTTTTTCATAAAATTTTGATCAGTGCCCTGAGAACTGTCCCTAAGGTACCATAAGGTAGGCTTCCCTTTAATGTGAAAATCAAGCCACCTCATCTTGGAATTTGACAGAGGATCTTGTCCAGAAACATGAGGAGAACAAAACATACTGTTTCCCAGTAAGTCCTTCCAAGTACTGGAATTCTTTCAGATGCTGGCAAATGAAGTGACTCAAAGCAGAGAATCCAGAATAGTGACTCAGAAATCAAGCGGCTGCCTTGACACAGTTCAAGTACGATAACAGAACCATTCAACAATTTTACCAGCAAACAGGCAGCATTAACCTTGGAGAAAAGCCATAATGATGGCCAGAAATAATTTCAGCTGCCATCAGCAACATTATATATTCATGAAGTTATGTTTATTTGTCCTTTGCATCAAACATACTTATAAATTAACCAAGTACTTAAGCTGTCTTTGCCCTCTTTGACATCAGCAAGAACAGCAACAATACACATCTTTTAACTGCACAGAAAAAAGCTATTTTATAAAATATGAAAATATAATGCTGAAACTCTGGTCTTTCTTCTCCCATTCTTCCCCCGCCCCCAGCAATTGAGCCCTGCAGGTTCTTCTTACATTTTTCAATGTATAGGTATAAACATTTCGTAACCTCGGTTAATTCTAGAGGCAAAATCCATGTAAAATTTAGAAGAAAAGTGAGAGAGGAGAAAGGAAGGAAAAAACCTATCCCTATACATTTAGCTGGAAGGAGACAAGTGCCTTGCAACAAAACACATTCTACATCTTAAGTTTCCTAATTATAAATGTGGAATTTCAAAATAAAGGAATACAGGACAGTGACAATGTCTACTGAGAAGCACATAGGCTGGCTTCTGAGATGTAAGAGGACATTTCCTTTCCTGAATTCATCCCAGTCCAAGGTCTACCCTTCAGTTATATAGGCTCAGAAACGTAATTTATCAGATCTGGAGAGAAGAGGGAAGCTTATAGAGAAAGACATGTTAGACAAACTATTGATTCATTAATTATCAACAAAAACTATAACAATTATGCAGAATCACATGACCAGAATATTGTATATATCTTGAACAGATCTACACTGGATGCTAAATCATAATCATTTAGTTGCTTGGAGAATAGGGACTCAAAGACAAGAGAGTTGCCTGGATGATTCACCTATTTAACACCTCCAGGATAAGAGAACTAACCTCCTGCGTCCATATTTGCTACAAGAAATCAGTTTGTGAACTTGTTCAACCCACTATTTTATCAACACTTTCCTCTCATTTCTTTGTAAATCTGGATCACTAATGGGAGTTATATCATAAAACTCTAAAGGTGGTTTTGGTTTATTTTAGTTACTGATTCTTGTTAAGCTCTCAGGGACTAGTCAAATAGTTCAAGACTAACTTAAATAGCATTAATGTTCTGAATATTAATGTACACTTAATATTCCTGGAAAAGAGAAAACATTTTATACACACATCAAACACACACACACACACACACACAGAGAGAGAGAGAGAGAGAGAGAGAGAGAGAGAATGTATGTATATTGTGGAAAGGTTTACTACTTGCTATGAGCATATCACAGAACTGACGCACACAATTAAAGTAGTACATTGATTTGTCTCTTTCTCCCACTCGCCTGTCCTCGTTAACATCCTGGAACTCCAGAACTAAGTTTCACTGCACTCTTATCCACAATTTACATCCCAATACCTGGATCCAGAATCTGTTCACTAGTAGCTTAAAAGACTAAATATATAGGGTGACATCATTTCCTAAAAGTGGGTTCCCTATGCAGCATGAATAAGACTTTGGGTGGTTGATGGTAGGTGGGGGTGACAGAGGAAAAAGAGGATGGCAGACACAGTGGATGTAGAACAAAGAAAGAAAACACTAGGAATCCATCCCAAAGAAATGTTTGCACTACCAACAAATTCTGCTTAGGATAGGCTTTAATAGAATATTTCATAATAAGACAGGCTTTACGCTTGAATGTGCTACCCTCTTGCTGTGGTCAGGTAATGTCTCGAAGTTAAATTTTAGGGGGAAAATCCTAAACAGCAATCCCTCCCTCCTTTCCCCCTCCTCTCTTATCTTCTCCTTCCTCTGGGTAAATTCCAGGAACATGCTGATTCCGGGGATGACTGGAAGGAAATGAAATGGCAATAGTGGGTTTAAAGGAAGGGAAAGGGAAAAAAAATGTTCTCCAAATTTATAAACTGAACTGCTGCTTTGGTGAACTCTCCTCATTTCCTAAGAATGGAAGTATATCAGAATTTAATAAGATTCATTAGAAACTTTTCTGCTTTTCAAAGATAAAACCATATCCCAAAGGATTCTGCTACATTAAGAAAAAAGAAGCCAAAAGAAAACATTTTATATTAATTACACAAAGAGGTAAATGCAGACATAATAAGATGAAAACACCCAAGACCTAAGCTTTAAATTCAGTAGCAAAAAGGAATACAAATCATAAAATTCAGTCTGCCCAACTACTGCAGGGTCAACAGAGTCCATTTTGCCCCATGACAAATGGCAGTAGCATCATTGGTTTATTTTCTCTTTCACTTGTGCTATTTTTAAAGGACTGTGTAATGAATTCTTTCTCAATGCAATTTAAGAAACTAGGTAAGAGCCATATGCACACAAAGAGGAGTTCTGATGATATCTGAATTGACTGTACCAGGATTGTAGTCTGTTCTAGCTCCAAACCAGCCTGTAAAATCTTGATTCATCTTTTATCAGTTTAACAGGCACAGTCTGCCTGTTATAGTTCAATTGCAGAATGGTTATAACTCATCACCATGAAACCCAGATCACAGCTTGACTTTCAGATCTAGAGAAGGAGGGCTCCCAGGGCAGTTAAGTGTAATATTTAGCTTATGGCAAAAAGAGTTCACAGAAGTCATGAAGAGCCCTATATAAAGTACTACAAATCACTTTCATGTATCCAGTTGTTACAAGCATATAAACATCTACCAGTGTCAATCCCTGAAGTAATTTTCTATAGGTCGCTCAGATTTGAACTCAAAAATGGTCCAAAAGTATAAGTAGCCAATATCTTCTCAACAAGACTTTAAAAATATTGAGAAAGAAGATTTTTTAAATATTTATTTATTTTTGAAAGGCAGAGAGAGAGAGAGAGAGAGAGAGAGAGAGCACGACTGGGGGAGGGGCAGATAGAGAGAGAGAGACACAGAATCTAAAGCAGGCTCCAGGCTCTGAGCTGTCAGCACAGAGCCCGATATGGGGCTCGAACCCACAAATCATGAGATCATGACTGAGGTGAAGACACTAAACTAACTGAGTCAGCCGGGGAGCCCTAAGGTAGAAGGATTTGAGTGGGGGTTGAATCTGAGTTCTTTCTGTCCAGTAAAGTGATACAAGGATTAAGGGCACAGCCATGCAGCCTGGACTTGAGTCTTTACTATCTCTTAGCTCTGGATCCCTGGACAAGTTATTAACCTCTAAACTCAGTATTCTCAAATGTAAAAGGTGGTAATAAGAGCACTTAACCCAGAGAGTTGTTACACTGATTACACCTAATACATGAAAAGGTGTACTGAGTATATAGTCTAAAAAGTTTGAAGTAGAAAAATCTTGGAATCTATTTTTTGTGCTTTAGTGGATTTTACTTAGAGATTTTTAATGTTAAATAACTAATAGAAGTGAAAGATTATGATTGTCTTTTCTAAGAACAAGTTGATGTTGGTACAATTGGTACAGAAAATTTATATATATGAAAAGAATAAATACTCATTCTCATATTTTGGGCCATCTACCTGAATGAGATTTGATGCCTTAGCACTTGAAGTCAACGGTGATGTCTTCTGGAGACCACAGTATTAATTTTCATCAAGACAGTAAAAGAACAAACAAACAAAAACTATTTCCTTCTTCCATCTAGAGGAAGAGGATTTCCAAAGACATGAGCAACACAATTAGTGAACAGCTAGACTTTCCTAATCCAACTTGAAGGATGTAAATTCACGAGGAACCCATGTGGCACACAGGAGAAAAAGATGAAGGGAGCCACTGCTCATTTTATCTGCCTATCAGCATTTCATCAACTTCCTCTCCTGCCATACTCCTCCCGCCATACTATGGCTTCTCCTTCGCTGCTCAGCTGGCTTGAGAGAAAGAGAGAAGAAGACTGAGCCAACAATGAGCAATACATATACATGGACAGAACAAGAAACATCAACAGAGCAGCGAATGTAAACCACATTCTCAGCAAAGATAAATGTGCCCTCACTTTGCAAGAAGTCCATGTTGTTATTACCTTCAGTCAAGTGTCAAGTGATGATACTTTAGCTATAAGATGTGGGGGGTAATATCATGCATTGGCTTGACAGCCTTGGCTACAATCATACATGCCATGGGGCTCTGAATATTCAGCAAGTCTCAAATTGTTCACGTGTTCACACGTTCACACAGGTTCACACATGAAAAATGGTTAATAATGTCTCCATGTCAGCATTATCATGAGTAACTGAGTTAACGTACACAAAATACAGCACAGGATGTGGCATATGGCACCATACCAGAATATGACAGATAATAATATTATTATTTGCTACCTAAAATATCTAGGAAGATATTTTACTATGTTTTCTCATTCTTCTCTGCTAGAACCTAGCCTCTTGCTAGATTTTTGAGGTAAAAAAACCAAACACATAAAGAAACATCCAGCTCCAGCCTAAAACTAAAACAATAGGAGAAAGTGGTGAATTGGCAATGATTTTAAGAATCCTTAAGCAGATTTGTGCCTACTTAAATGACATTCAAAACAAGGGCAATGTTCTTATGAATCCAAAAGATTATATATCTATAAAATGAACCATATGGACTTGTGATTTCATATACTTTATAAGCTGGACAGAAATGTAGAGAATCTCTAACTCCATACACTCATCTTAGAGATGAGTGAATTCATATTTAGAAAATGTGTGTTCTGAGGTTACCCCAATATGTAAAACCAGATATCTGCCAGTCTTTCCTCCAAAACCAGTAAGTTTCCTTCTAATTTATTCCTAATCTTAATTATTAACTACTGTAAAGGTTCTTCTTAGGAAGAGTAGATTCCTAAAGCAATTCCAGAGTGCCCTTGAATGCTGACAAAAGCAAATGGTTGGGTCAGTGATACTTTAGATTTTTGGGATGCTTTAGATGATATCATTTCCCCATTTCATTGCAAGACAGTATTTCTGGGTTTTATTCTCATGGCTCAAAGCAATGAAAGAAAGTCAAGCATAGAAGGTAGTGTTTACCTGAATAATTGGAACAGATTCTTATGAGCTGTTTTATTTACTCTTTGGGTAAATATACTTATTATTCAGGCAGTTTACTTTTATGCATTATATATTTATACAACATTTTAAATGCATATGGTTTTATAAACCCTGTCTAATGTACATTGTATACTGACAATAATTACCAGAAATTGAAGCATGTCATAAAAAATTGTATGAAACTTCAGAGAATTTCTAGCCTCTTCTGTTTTACTACTGATATAACCACAATGGGATTTGCAGAATCTCATTGCCAAACCATCTGAAAGAACAATGATTTTTCTCTAGTAGCCTATTTTTAGTTGAACAAAGATCTTTGTGGTAAACTTGCACACTGTTACTGATTTATAAACAAATACTTGCAAAGTATTTCTAGATTGTTGTTTAAGCCCACTCAGTGACATCATACATGACCGACATCCATTTTTCTCTTGCTTTGTGCCAAGACATGTGTCAATTAAGAACTTAATTTTATTGAGGGTTTCTCTATTGCAGCACTCTCGACATTTGGTGGCTAGAAATCGTTTGTTGTAGGGACTTGTCTTCTGCATTGTAAGATGTCTTGCAGCATCACAAGCCTCGACAGTCTAGATGCCGGCAGCCCTCCTTGCCCAGTTGTGGCAATCAGAAACACCTCCAGGCATTGCCACATGTCTCTTGGATGGCAAAATTGTCCCTGTGGAGAACCACTGCTTTAGCTTATTGATTTCTCTCAATAATCTCATGAGGTATGTATTACTGTCTCCATTTTCTAGATGAGGTGACCAGAAGCCTTCAGGAGTTGAGCAATTTGCCCAAAAGCATCCAGATAGCAAGTGGAAATCAAATCAACTGCAGATCCCAATAACTTAATCAATGAATGATACTACCTCACTCGAAGACCCAGAGGAAAATGAAATCAAGTTCTATGTATCTACAGATCTTCCCAGCTATACTGAAATGGAGAGACTCCTTTTATTTTTTATTTTTTATAAACTTTTTTTTTTTTTAACATTTTACTTATTTTTGACAGACAGAGTGAGACAAAGCATGAGCAGAGGAGGGGCAGAGAGAGAGGGAGACACAGAATCCAAAGCAGGTTCCAGGCTCTGAGCTGTCAGCACAAAGCCCAAACCAAGGTTCAAATCCACAAACCATGAGATCATGACCTGAACCAAAGTCAGACACTAAATGACTGAGTCACCCAGGTGCCCTGGAGAGATTCCTTTTAAAAAGGTACATACTGGAGTGGCTCCGTAGGTGAAGAGTCTGACTCTTGATTTCAGCTCGGGTCATGATTGCATATGAGATCAAGTCCCATGTTGTGCTCTGCGCTGGGCAGGAGCCTGCTCAAGATCCCCTTTATCCCTCTGCTCCTCTCCCCCGCTTTCATAAGTAAGTAAGTAAGTAAGTAAATAAATAAATAAATAAATGAATAAAAATTAAAAAGGTACACACCATTTCCCCTGGAAAGTTTTTTACTCATATGCAATGTATGAGTCATTTTGAGTTATCCTGCAGCCTCAAGGAATATGCAGTTTTTAGTGGCTTAAAATACCAGAAGTTTGTTTCTGGTTCATGATGTGGTATGGCATGGGTTTTGCTCCATCATTCCAGGATGAAGGTCAAGAAAAAGGACTGGTGCATCCTCTAGGATGGTAACAGAACCAAATGATGGTCCTTTAAGTTTCTGCACAGAAGGGACACAGATCCCTCAAATTCAGTTTACATGGTCAAAGCAGGACCGGTGGCCAAGTATGAAGTGAGGGGGCAGGGAAGCATGCTCCTTCATGAGGGAGGGACCAGGCTGAAGGTGAGGCAGGTACAGAGCATCCTAGTAGGGAAGACAGTAAATATTTTTGAAAAATAATACAACTTTCATACTACTCTAAAGAGTGATTAGAGGTAATGTCATATAGAAAAACAACTTGCTTTTTACTCAAAACGCCCATATGTGTGTATCCTTCAAGTATCAGTTTGAGAAAGTAATCCTTTTATGGCAGCCAAATGCAAGAAATGGAACTGTTACCCATACAACATTCTAGAACCCCAAACACTAATATAGCTGAGATATCACAAGACGAATGCAGCCTCCCAATTCTTTCATGATGGACTTCCTTTAAAAGGCTGACCAAATTTCTTTCCTTCACTGTGAATCTGTTCCATGGTCTCTTAAACAGGAGCTCTAAAACCTATTCAGCTTCTACCTGATTTCTAGGTTATTTTGAGTAAGGAGCAGATAATCTTCTAAGAAGAGATAAAGCTCTTGTGCTTGATATTTGGTGAGAAAACATTGCATCAATCATGGGCATCTGTGGAAGAATATAGCACAAGCTACTCATTTTAATGGTTTCACTACACAAACTTCTCCCTCCCTACCTGTCCCACCCTTCCCCCTTCATGCCTCTACACCCCCACACAGGAAAATAAAACACAATCTCTGAGAAAAACTTGTGATTAAAAATCATCGAAGCCACTATAAAACAAAAAGTTCTTTTTTTCCAAATGCTCTTAAATATCAGTCATTTAAGGACTGACTATGTAAGCACATTTAAATTAAAGTATATGTGAGAGGAACAGAGACGGGGAAGAAATGAGGGTAGGGAAAAGAGTAAAGGAGAGTACGAGAGATTAAAGATGGTGCCAAATCCTTGACACTCCTCCAACTGAGATGTGAAGTCTAACTTTCTTACCCTTGATTTTGAATTGGCACTAATGACTTTCTTGATCAACAGAATGCAACACAAGTGACTTTCTAGGACTTTTGAGGGTAGCTAACTATGCTTTTGAGCCTTAAACCTTCAGCCCAGGCCTTGTGGAACATTTAATGTTCCCCCCAGAATTTGTTGAATTCCTAACCTCTGGTACCTGTGAATGTGACATTATTTGAAAATAGAGTCTTTGCAGTTGGAATTAGGTTGAGGTTAAGCTGGATTTATGTGGACCCTTAATTTGATGACTGTTATCCTTATAGAGAAAAAAGCTATTAGGAGACACAGAGAAACACACAGGGGGAAGATGGCCATGTGAAGACAAAAGCAAGCATTGGATTGATGGAGCTACAAGCCAAGGAATTCCAAGGGTTGCTGGCACCACCGCAAGTTAGGAAGAGGCAAGGAAGGATACTTCACTGGACCTTCTGAGGAAGCATGGCCCTACTAACACTTGGATTTTGGACATCTAGCCTCCAAAGCTGTGAGAAAATAAATTTCTACTGTTTTAAGCCACTCTGTTTGTGTGAATTTGTTCCATCAGCACCAGGAAACAAGTACATTTTGTGTTGAGATGCTCCTTCTGAGAACAAACACACCATTCATACAATGAGAATCATAAGCCACATGAAGATAGTCCATGTGGATACTCATCAACAGACTTTGCTTGATTCAGTCCACAGCCAGAATCCAAAGCTAGACAACCCAATGGAAGCTAGAGGCTCTGAGTGAAGAGGTCATCTCAGAAGCTAACACCCAGTGGACCTGAGGTGATCTGCCTAACTAACCCCTTCTAGAATTCCTGATCCACAGAATTGTGAGAAAAATAAAATTGTTTAAAGCCCCCAAGTTTGGAAGTAATTTGGTCCATGGCCATAAATAAATGGAACAGAACCCAGTACCTGAAGGTGGACTACATAATGAAAACCTAAAACTTATAACTTTGGCTTTGGAATAGGCCACGGGCAAAAACTAGGACTCTGAGGAATCTTCTGGTGAAGGCTTGAAGAACAAGGAGGAAATAAATGGATTAAAAAAATGGAATTGTGGGGCACCTGGGTGGCTCAGTCAGTTAAGCGCCCGACTTGGGCTAATATCATGATTTCATAGTTCGTGCGTTCAAGCTCTGCATCGGACTCCATGCTGACAGCTTGGAGCCTGGAGCCTGCTTTGGATTCTGTGTCTCCCTCTCTCTCTGCCCCTCCCCTGTTTGCACTCTGTCTCTCTTTCCGTATCACAAATAAATAAACATTAAAAAAATTTTCTAAATGGAATCTTTGTAATGTAGTGGCAAAAACAATTGACAACCTCCTTGCCTGACACAGCCTGGAAAAATCGTTTGCCTACTCGATTCTCGAATTTGTTTAGAAAGACTTCTAGACACAATGTATAAATTGCCAACTGGCCCAGAAAAATCCTCAAACTTCTGACCAAGAAAATAATTAGCAAAATAAATGATGTTTCAAGCCACTCTGGGGATAGAGAGAGAAAAGAAAGGGGGTAGGGGAATAGCAAAGAAGAGTGTGACAGATTAAGGATGATGACAAATTCTTGACACTTTTCCAGCTGAGAGTTGAAATTGAATTTCCTTACCCTTTAATTTGGACTGGTATTACACAATACTTATTCCACAGCAGTAAGTGAAACAGGGGAAAATATAGTAAGAAAATAAGAGAAGAAGACCAATGTACATTGTAAATATTCTGGACTGATAATAAAATGTGAGATACATGCCTGCCTCTTAATGCTTGAGGACTTCATCTGTTGAATGTGCTCGAGAAAGTCGGGATAGAAGGAACATACTTAGGCATCATAAAAGCCATTTATGAAAAGCCCACAGCTGATATCATCCTCAATGGGGAAAAACTGAGAGCCTTCCCCCTGAGATCAGGAACACGACAGGGATGTCCACTCTCACCACTGCTATTTAACATAGTGTTGGAAGTCCTAGCATCAGCAATCAGACAAGAAAGCAAAATAAAAGGCATCAGGATAGGCAAGGATGAAGTCAAACTTTCACTTTTTGCAGACGACATGATACTTTACATGGAAAACCCAACAGAATCCACTGAAAGCCTATTAGAACTGATCCATGAATTTGGCTACGTTGCAGGATACAAAATCAACGTACAGAAATCGGTTGCATTCCTTTACACCAACAAATGTTTAAAGATTATATGCACAGTCCCAACATGGTTAATAACACAAACCTACTACTTTACACCACGTTTGATCAAAGAAGTAGCTCTGTGTTTAATTTTGGAGGCAAATCTAACTGTTTTATTTATTGAGAACTGCCAGCTTTGTTTCTAAAGCTCCCTCAGGAATTTTCAAGGATAACCCTCTTGCCTTAGGCACTGGCTTCAGAACCTTCATCTGACCTAAGACGTGACTTCATTATATCCTTTCAAATATAAAGGATATACACAAAGCACAAAACCCCTGACACAAGTGTTCGAGTAAGTGTTAAATAATGAAGACACAATCTAATACTTTTGACTTTCTTTATAGAAAAACCATCTTATTTCACGGACTATTTAAATAGACAACACTCTAGAAAATATAAAAATATGTAAAAATCCAGGATCAGAAACATCCAGGTAGACTTAAAAGTAACCAATTATGAAGAAATAGTCAAACTCATGTTAAATAGTTATTTAGCTGAATTTGAGTCTGAACATCCAGACAGCTAAACAGAAAAAGAAAATATCTGTTGTGTGCTTCACCCTGAAAGTGAGAAGAAAATATTTCCATTGCAAAGGAGAAACAAAGTTAATTTGTGTCACAGAATTCTGAAAACATTCCTTAGGAAACTGCCACTAAGGACACCATGATCTCAAGATCATCTCTACAGTTAGCACCTTACTCAGAAGCACGTTTCTGTTAATATGTTTCTTCAAGCTTTTCTAATGAATGAAAACATAATTCCAAAGCTCCACTCAGTCACAGAAAGATACAAAACCGTAAACATACCCAAAAATAGCTCTAGTTTTTTCCTCCTCTACTAGACCATGCGGTTTTAAGGTTAAAACAAACAAGGGCGTCTGTGGGGCCCAGTAATTTAAGTGTCCAACTTCAGCTCAGGTCATGATCTCGAGATTCACAGGTTTGAGCCCCGTGTCAGGTTCTGTGCTGACAGCTCAGAGCCTGGAGCCTGCTTCAGATTCTGTGTCTCCCTCTCTCTCCTCCCCTCCCCTGCTTGTGCTCTGTCTCTCTCTCCCCAAAAAATTAAAAAAATAAAAACATTAAAACAAACATGTTTTTCTTCTCAAAACCTGGTAAATACACACCTAGCACATGTGGCCACATAGTATCACACCAATAGGCCATCGTTGTGTTTTGGGGAGCACATTTGAAGCAACGGCCATTATTATATAAACAAAATTCACTTCCTCTCACAGTTATTAGACTGCCTCGTCTTCAGACTTAGAAGGATGACAATATGATGTTTTTACACTGCATTGGAATGTGTAGTAATACATGCGTGTGCTTGTATATGGAATTCTGGAAGCAAATGTTACTAGGGGAGTTCTCTGGATGCACTTCCCCTTACCTTTCTCCCAGGCCACTGCAGTGTGAAATGTTTACAGCTCGTATCTCATACACAACTAAAGCAGAGTCTTACTTACTAGAATATTGAGAACAAGTGACTCATGTTGGTTAGACATTAAAATAACCCCACAGTTTTGAGGAAAAAATCAAGGCCACGAACACCATTAAAAAGAGGCATTATGAGAGTCAACAGCAGTAAGAAATCTAAACTGTCGGAAGAAGAAATCACTGCACAAGTTTGGTGGAGTTTTGCAGAGAACTCTCCACAAGGCTGTTTAATGCTAAGGCAGGTGACTTTTATTGCTGTCTCAAGGGCCAGATCTGACTAAACTTCTCCCTAGTCTTCACACTGTGCTAAAATGGAATGGAGCATCCAGGAAGAGATTTAATGTCTTTACCATTTACAAAAATACAAAACAAAACAACACAACTCAAGTCCATAGAGCAGCCTGTTAAATAGCGCTTACCTCCAGAGCAAGGAGCAATCTGCACCCACTGAGCAGGGGGAAACAAGCCAATTTCATCTGTCTTACAGCTTTATGAGCACCCTGGGTGCCAAAGAGGGGCAGACGAGACTGGGTAAAGTACTCAGGGGATGATATTATGGAAAAATGGGTGTAGCCCCATGAAAACAACTGGTATTTTTAGGAGTGTCCGCTCAGACCAGAGGACAGGAGCAAATGAGTGCTATGAGACAGAGAGTAAGCGCTCTGCGCCACAGGGAGCTTATGACCTAATCAAGAACGGACATAATAGAATGTACTATTTAGATGTGCCCTAAGATATCATCTGGTCTGCTGGCTTTCAAATTCTCCTCCTGTTAATTCTACAGGACTCATGGGGAAGGAGGGAAGACCCATTCACCAGAGTAGTCTTCAACTTGAAATAGAAGAACTCTACTTTTTTCTTAATGTTTATTTATTTATTTTGAGAGAGAGAGGTGGGGGGAGCAGACGAGCATGGGAGAGGCAGAGACAGAAAGAAAGAGAGAGAGAGTTCCAAGCAGGCTCCTGAATGACAGTGCAGAGCCCAATGCAGGGCTTGATTTCATGACCCAATGAGATCATGACCTGAGCTGAAATCAAGAGTTCAATTAACCAATGTAGCCACCCAGGCGCCCCAGAACAGCTCTGCTTTGATATACTTTACATACCAGATTTGTAAAAACTTCTCACTTAATTCTAGTCCACTGAATATAAAATTTGAAGGCCTTTCAAGAAAATCATTAGTCATTTGTGATAGATACCTCTTGCTTTGTTTCCCAGCATCTATTTTCTGCTCTCTGGTTCCTCAATTCGACTTAAGGTCTGACAATTCCTCCAGTGTCTATAATTTAGGAGGAATTAACCTTGTCATTGGCTACAGTAGTAAAAATAGCTGGTCAATTTGTCTATTTTATTCTGTCTCTCTGGCCACAGTAACTGGTTAGGGAAAGGGTGTGTGATTCAAGGGAGATCAAACAGAGCCCAAAAGATTCAGCTCAGGGCTCTCAGATTAGTCAGCTTCATTTATTAGGATTACTGGAATGATGGAAATGAACCATCCTCTGGTTGCTAAAAACACCTTCCTAAGAATGCCACCCAATACAGGGAAAGGGCTCCTGTGTTCTGCTTTGTCTAAAGCCAGCATTATCCCTGGGGTTTAGTTACATGACAAAGAACCAAAATTCTGTTTTTTGTGTCTGTTTGTTTCCTGTCCTTTATAACCTGGGAATCATACCTCATACCCTATGATGATTTTAAAGAGAGAAGTGAGGTCCCCATTAGGTAAGGTGATTTGCCCAGTGTTACAAAGATAATAAATGGCTACCCATAGCTGGAACCTAAGACTTCTGACTCTTAGCCTTATGCTCCTACTACTATGATTATCCTATATGTTCAAGGCAATAGATACTCACATAATGAGTGGCATTTTAAACACATTGCTATTTCTAAAAACACTGGGATAAATATCTTTAAAAAAAAACCTTTTTAAACTTACTAACATAATTTAAAGGAAACATATAGTGAAACCCTTCATTGTGCTTGGGAATTGAGATTTTCATACTGTCTTGACTTGAACGTTTGATTCCATTCTAATGGATTCTTGTCAGCCAAAGACTGTGGTTCAGACATCCTCAAAAAAGGCCCACCTGAATCACCAGTGCCTTGTGGACTGGTTGCATTCTGATAGCATGGAGTCCCTGAATCCTCTCCCCTTCCCCCCAAAACCCCAACATGGAAGTAACAGTAGCAGTAATTGACCACGTCAGAGCACACAAATTCCTTTGTGAGAATTATAGTTTGAAAAATTCTCCCTCTCCCTCGTTATATTTTTGCTTTTTTTTTTTTAGGTTAAGAAAATTTTACAAATTTATATGCTAATACACTGTAGTTCATTTCATTGTACAAGGAACTAGCTGCCTAACCTTAGGCAAGGAAGTTCATCTCTCTGAGTCTATTTCCTGGCTAGAATAAATCCTCTCTAAAGCCTCTTTCAGATCTAGCATCTCTGAAACTATGAACTTGCAGCACAAGAGACACAGGACAAATTCAAACTGCAGAGAAGCCCTGCCTTGGACACGTGGGTGGGTATGGGACAGCTGGATACAGGCTGCAGAAACAAAACATCTCAGTGCAGAAGGCCAATGTTTTCATAAATGTTTTTCCAAAACCTGTGTGGGAATATTCAAGGTAGACAGTTGCTATTCAAAAAGTGATTCTTGCAAATGTTTGAAGATCAGAAGCAAAGCTTGGGGGGCGGGGTGTGTGTGTGTGTGTGTGTGTGTGTGTGTGTGTGTGTGTGTGTGTGTGTGTGTGTGTGTGTGTGTGTGTTTGTGTATCTTTAAAAAGCCTATTTCCATAAAGAACATATTTATCTGAAAGGAGTAGGTTTATAGAAACCCGGGGGCCATTCCTATTGTATATTTGATGAAAACTTTCAAAATTTCTAGGGAGTTTATTAAGTATTTTAGGATGTCAACTTTTGGGTGGAAATGTAATTCCCAATAGTAACTCAGTAAACAGATGGCATAAAATGTTACCGCTTTTGGTCACTGTTAACATAATTCCAGATCAAATGGAGGCATAGTGTGATCAAAAATATTTTGAACTTTGAACACAGACCTGGTTTTAAACCAAAGCTCAAATTAAAATTTACCCGAAGAGATCCTGGGGCAGATTACCTAAGCTTCAAACTCAGTATGCATTTCTATCTATGCAGTATATTTCTGTATATACTATACAAAGGGGATAATATCTAAAAGATGGAAATGCTCAATGGAATATTACTCAGTCATAAAAAAGAGTGAAATCTTGCCATTTGGGACAACACGGATAGACTCAGAGGGTACTATGGTAAGTGAATTAAGTCAGACAGAAAAAGATAAATACTCTATGATTTCACTGATATGTGGAATCTAAAAAATAAAACAAGAAAAACCAGAAATAGGCATAAATACTGACAACTTGTGGCTGCCTGGGGTGGGGTGTAGGTGTGCATGGATGGGAAAAATGGGTGAAGAGGATTAAGAGGTACAAACCTCCAGTTACATAATAAATAAGTTGCAGAGATTAAAAGCACAGCATACTGTATATAGTTAATAATATTCTAATCACTTTGCATGGTTGCAGATGGTGACTAAGCTTATGAGCATTTTGTAATGTATATAATTGTTGAGTGGCTACATAGTGTACCTGAAACTAATATTTTTGTCAAATACACTTCAATTTAAAAAAAAAGATGAAAATGAGGGCTAAAATGCCAAGTAGCATGTGGTAGACATTGCTAACTATCAGTTTCAGCTCTCTGCTGCACTATAATGCAGTCCTTTCTCCAAATGTTCCAGATGCAGAAGTGTCTTCTCGAGTTGATTAGCTTATTTTGTGACAGATCCTAAAGCAGTCACTGTTCTCTCTTTACCACTTTCCTGGCTTACCATGATGACTGGGCTCTTTGGGAAAGGACTATGTGTTCTTACAATGAGGCAGGCACAGTGCAAGGAAAAGTCACATTTGTGGTACTGTTTTAATCCTCACAACATCCTGGGAGTTACTGACACTGCAAAGTTCATGTGGTGCCCAAGCACCTACTGATGATGGCCGCTCCCTATCCTGTGGATGTCTTCTCTAGTCACAGCTCTTATGTTTCCATCAAGGTCTCTTATTTGACACTCTATTCCTTTTTGTACTTTTTTCCACAAGTGATTCAGAGTATTAAAAGATTTCAGCCCATAGCAAGGCAAGGAACCACTAGGTTATAGAAATGGTTCAAGTATCTCAATCATATAGCTAACTACAGACAGACATACATGGTATACAAAATTAGTCCTCAGTATCCTTTATACCTTTCTCAGAGAATCCTTTATCCCTTCCTACCTCAAGTTCAAAATGTCTGATTAGAGGTGCGTTTCTTGGTTTTCTCCTAAATCTTTCCCCTTTCCCTGCATTCAATGGAAACATCTGTCTTCTCATTTTTCTTGTTTCATGTTTTCCTTTCTCTTGCTCGCTCTCTCACATCATTTTTCTTGGAGTCCGCTTCATTCTTCTCTTTTTAAAACTGACTTATATTGCATTTCTTTGGTATCCCAAATACTTGCTAGCTCTTTTTTAGCCCAACAGGCTTTTGCATATCACTCTCTGAGACATGCTATGTTTCAGCCCTAGCATAAAAATTTACTTTACAAACGAATGACCCAGCACAGGGAGACAGAGTATAGAGTGTCTTCTAGGTTCTGTGGAAGGAAGGAAGTGGCATTTTTAATCAAAGTTTGGTTGGGGTAAGTAAGGGAGAAATCACTGTATATAAGCTTTAAGTATTTGAATGTATAGATTTCAGAAACTTTTAGTATAAACAAATGGGAAGATCAGAATGGTATTAGATAGTAAGAAATAAATGTAAAACAAGGGAAAGAACAGAATAGAGACACTGGTAAAGACAAGAGACAAAGCATTTCCTTATCCCAGTGTTTATCCATTTTCTCTGAAGGAGTCATAATTCCCCAAGGGTAACTGGACTGAGTCTTGCAGAAAAGACTACTGAGAGCCCACAGCTGAAACGAGCAGAGAGAAACTTCATGATGAGAACTAACTTCAATACATTCTTCCAAATAGTCTCAATGTAGTCACAGCAAAAGTCTTCATAGAATTCTCAAATTGTAATAGAAGTGCAGGAAAACATGTTTACCTCTTATTAAAGACAGCAGCCTATTTCTTTAAGATTTGAGAATTGAGAGAGTTAAACCCAAAAGCCAAGCCAAGAAAATTATCATTCTTGGTATAAATTTTGATACAATCCATTCAGAGAAAATATTTACTTTGCCCATTATTTATTATTAATCATAGATCACATTAAAATTGTAAAAGCCAGTATATTGTATTTTCAGTTGATGGAATGAAGAAAGATAGCTTTTTTCCCCCTTTCTAATCTTTGAGAAGCTTTACTGAAATGTTAAGTTTTATCAGTTTGTGATTTTAACTTCCTTCTGGTATAGAGTGTTCTTAGATACATAGTCAGGATATGCTAGGTTATGCTATGATAATAAATAATGTCCACATCTCAATGGCTTCCAAAAACAGTGACTTATTGGTCATTCTACATGTCCATCCTAGATCAGCTGGGGGCTTTGCTCTGAGGCAGATTAAACAATTACAGGATTTCCTATTTCCATATAATGTGCCAACTATGCAGATGTTGTGGAGATCATGGTGTCCTCAGTGACAACTCCCTAAGGAATATTATTTTCAGAATTCTATGACAAAACAATATATATACACTAAGTATGTAAAAATAAGAAAATGCATTTGTTTTCCAAGGCATGGAATATCTATGTAAGTATACATAAAAGAATGTGGTAAGAGTATTAGACTTTGGGAGAAAACTAGATAGCTCAAAACAGGGTTGGACATAGAATTCCTTTTTATTTTATATCCATCTATGTTTTTTGATTTTGTACTATGTGCATTAATTTTATGCTAAATGCAAATAGTCACTATAATAATTATCTTCAAGTGCCTCTTATCTGAGCTAGGGTGCAAAGAATATGAACACGGAATATGATACATTTGGTTAGTTAATCCAGGAATAAAGCTGATGCCACTGGTCTCGCTATTTTGAGTCAACACCTGGAATCACAAATTCTACATGACACAGACTGTGACTCACAGAATAAAAATTATGACTTCCAAACTATTATGGGGTTTCCACCAAATAATTCCCTCACTCCACTCCAGAACACATACACATGCAGACACACGTAAGAGAGAGAATTTCACAGTGTCTCAGCTCATAGAGAAACTCTAGATATCATGTGGGTTAATTCTCCATATAAAAGGATTTTTAGCTGTGTTCTATGTTGCTTCAGAGTCCACTTGGGGTATGTAAGAAGGTAGCCATTTGATAGGATCAGATCATACTTCAACTAGAGAAGCTCGGTTTTTTATAATGAGTTTTCACTGTAAGGTTTTGTCTGAAAAAAAAAAAAGGTTCTAAAAAATGTTTGAAGTTCAATGATGTGAGAATCTCCTCCATTGTTTCTGGTAAGAAACAATCCAACTTCTGCAGAAGGATCTTAAATACCAGGGAATTCACCACCTCATTACGTGCTTGGATAGTTCAAACTTCTAGAAAGTTGGTCTTACACTAAGCCAAAATCTGCCTCCCTATAACTTTGATCAATTGGTTCACATTCTTGCTTTGGGCTATTTAATTGCTGGTAGAGATTTTAGTTGCTTCCCCGAAGGCAGAAGACTTAATGTTTTGTAACTACTATTGATCTTTGGCCAGCTTTGGCCTGTAGTTGGGCAGCTGGATAATTTATTTCTCTTTGAGGTACTCTGATACTATTTCTGGGTTACATTTTCTGTTTTACTTTTTCAAGCTTTCATTTCTTTACTTGAAGAAATTTGAATACATGATCTTTTTTTGTCTATGAGCCACACTTTTTTTTTTTTACAGAGATACCAATTAACTGTTAATTATTAAATGTGTGGGTGAGAGGGCACGGATACATATTTATAGCTCAAATGAAGGCTTGAGATAATTTAGATTAAATATTATGAAAATCTTTATAACGGTAATATTAGAAAATTAAGTAATGGAACAAGCTGCCAAGAAAGGTTGCATAATGACTGTCACCAGAGGTATTCAAGGCAGAAATAACCACCTGTTGGGAAATGATGATGTAGAGCTAATTACATCTTCTGGTTTTCATCTGTGGATATTCATCCAGACTATCCTCTTCAGGTTACTTGAGATTTTAGTGATTTTAAAAGCTTCAATTTAAGCATATTCATAGAAACACATGCCATCATTACTACTTTTTAAAAATTACTATAAAATACTTGGAGTTTTCAGTCCTTAACTCAATCCTTAGGATATAATCTAAAAAAACATATATCAAGGCACAATTTTCACTGTAGCTTTATTTATGGGAGTACATAACTGAGAAACGATCTAAATGTCAAAACATAGTAAAATGGTTAATAACTTATAGTATATGCATGCAAGGAAATACAGGGTACCCAATTAAGTTTTATTCATAGTTTGTAATGGCATGGAAAATCTTGCTGTTATAGTATTAAGTGAAAAACCATGGCCTTAAGTTGCATACAAAATATGATTCCAACTATGGGGAGAACAGAATCAAAAAAATGGTGGAGCATTCCTAGCAAAATGAAGGAATATTTTAATGCACACCACTTTCTATGCTATGAATACTTAAGAAAACTAGATAAAAATACATGAAAAAAAGTAATTCAGCCAAAATTAAAATTTAATGAAAGAGAAAAAGGAAAATCCTCAGACACCAAAATATAGAGGGAACTCAAAGCTAGTGTAATGTAGGTAATGCTAACAGACACAGAAGAATAGTGCCAATGGGAAGGCCCTGGGAATAGGGATCTAAGACTTTCATGTTCCCATACAGAGCTGTAGGTCTATTCAAAGCATAGAGAGAAAACTATGGATGCTTCTTAAAGCTAAGACTCTAAAAATCCCCAATATGAGGCTAATTAAAAAGCTACAAGTAATCCCACTGAAAAAGAAAAGAAACTTGCTAATTGCTCTGGGATCTGAGTGGGTAGAGGTAGGAAAAGGGTATTATCTTCAAACCTTTGCCATCCTTGTATGTAGAGTCCAAATGCATATAACCTGGCAAGAGTGGAAATTCTGCTCTAAGAGCAAAGATATACCTGGGGTTCCAGCAGAAGGGAATAACAAAAAGCCATGTAGGTATTCATCTATTGCTTACAGTAGGACCTACAGAGAGAAAACCACCACAGCTCAAGTTGAGCCTACCACTAAAAAGTTACTAACAGAACAAAACCAATCCATAAATTAGAGTCTGGTAAAGACAGGAATCAGAAGTAGCACTCAGAGAGCAATAAATAATATAACAACATGGGACAATAAAAGTAGTATATTTAAAGCTATTAAAAGTATTAAAAGGAAACTGAGAGCTATAATAAAACAAAATGATGCTCTTAAAAATGTAATAGGCAGATTTGGATGGGTATAATTCTAGAAGGACATATAAAAGGGCAAACAAAATATTAAATATAATTACTGGACTACTGAGCTTATCAAAGAAAATGCATCTCAAAAAATTAAGATGGCAAATATATCCTGAACATTAATACGTATGAAGTATTAAATTAGACGGTTTGAAATAATCTAAATGGCAGCTCCAAAAGGAGAGACCAGGAAAATTTCGATGAAAAGAAATATATTTAGAAATAAAGATAGTTCTATTGAAATGTAGAAAAATGTGAAACTTTGTAATGAATTCTCAAGAATAAGTGATTGACAAAAATTCATTCCAGTCACTATCATATTTTGCATGCAAAACCTACAAAGAGCAAACATCTTAAGTACTATTAAAGGGCAAACACAGATTACTTACAATGGAAGAAAAATTAGAGAAACAGAGATCTCAGATCAAACTCAGAAGCCATAAGACAAGAGACTTCTATCTTCAAAGAACTAAAAAGAAAGAAACACAACCTAAAAGTTTATGTCCAGCTCAACTACCATTGAGGAATAAGGACAAAATAAAAACATTTCAGGCAAATAAGACTGAGAAAATTTACTAATTAGGAATAATCACTATAAAATAGACTATTTAAAAAAATAAACATTTTTTAAATATTATTAAAATATTTTAAAAATATTTTTTAAAAATACACTAGTTAAACCCTTAAGGAAGAGGTAGGATGAAAGAAGTAACGTGTACCAAGAAACAGATAACCTGTGCATAAATCTGTACTTTCCTTTAACATAAAAGACAAAATAGCCACTGTAAGCATAATAACTGAAAATAATATAAGGGCGCCTGGGTGGCTCAGCTGGTTAAGTGTCTGACTTCAGCTCAGGCCATGATCTTATGGTTCTTGAGTTAGAGCCCCGCATCAGGCTCTGTGCTGACAGCTCAGAGTCTGGAGCCTGCTTCAGATTCTGTATCTCCCTCTCTCTCTGCCCCTCCCCTGCTCACGTTCTGTCTCTCTCTCAAAAATAAAAAATAAACAATAAAGAAAAAGAAAATAATAGAAAATGATGAACAAGAAGTTTAGGCAAAAGACACTATTAGAGAAAAAGAAAAATGTTTCCTAATGAGGAAAGGAACAATTCCCCATGAAGATATAATCATGAACTAAGGTGGACCTAAAAACAGAGCATCAAAAGTCAACATGACATCAATGAAGAACTAATAGTATTAGAGAAAATCCCTTCTGAGGGCCTCAGGCTCTTCCAGTTGGCTCTCACTTTCACATATAAGATCACAGATATTATGAAATGTGTTTTATAATGGTGGAAAATATCTTGGCTTATCTCATCGAGAGCAGAATTCATGTATGATTCGTAAACAAGGATCCAGAAGGGAACAGGGATAAAGAAAACTTAACTATGAACCCAACTGAGGGCAACATGAGGTACAGTTCTTAATGTGACATATCTCTACTCTCTCGGCTGCAGAATACTGAATAGCTGTCCCTGCAGAGGAGACTCCCCCTTCTTAAGCTTCCTTTTTGCTGGTCTTCCCTGCATCTGCTCTTTGGACCTCTCTGCTCTTTGATGGTTTGAGAATATTCAGGCAGATCCATGGCTGCTGAAATCTGCCTTCACTTTCCAGTTCCAATAGTCTGTTGTATCCCTGTCCTGAGTATTATTTGGTGACATTTATATTCCGTGAGTGACCAGGCATTATGAGAGGAAGCAACAGCATTCCCTTCTCATTTCAAAAGGCCTAGTATTTATTCCATGTTATTCTCCTCTCTCCTAGAATTACAGAACTTGTGCTTTGCTTCTAAAATTGTATGAAATCTTCCATTCAGTATACATTGTACCTTCATTTCGACCTTTTATATGGACATACTTTGTGAATGTCACTTGTACCTTGATAAGAATGAATCCGTCCTAAAGGTCAGTGAGAGGATTTTAGGCAAGTCGGTAAGATCAGACTTGTTCTATACTTTCTTATATTGAAATTCAAAATTTCTATATCCTTACTAATTTTGTCATCTGCTACTTCTACTAGTTATTAGGAGATAACTGTTTTCAGTAAGAATATGGATTTGGTTGACAGGGTCAAATTTTTATAAACTATTAAGCTTGATTTAATGTGCATGTACAGAAGCTTATATGTCATTAAAAACAGTTTATTCTTTTCAAGCATACAAGAATCATTTCTAAAAATTGAGCGTGAACTGTGAACAGAGTCTTAACAATACTCAGGAACAATGATCTTACAGAATAGATCCTTTGATGATGTTACATATTAATCATCAATCAAAAAAGGGATGTCAACAAAGAAAACTTAAAAAATAAAGAATGATTTCAAATGTTTAGTGTGTCGAGGAGGAAATCACAATTGCAATTAATAATCTTTTCTAAAATAATGAAAATTCTATGTTTCTAGTAATTAGGTCTGTATTACAGAGAAAACTATTGCCTTAAAAACACACAATGATAGTCTAATCACCAAATGGTGTTAAGCTAATGTCAGTATATATGTTCAAATATAGATCTCTACCTCATACCAAATAAAATGATTTCAAAATATATTAGCATGGGGGAAAAAAAGTACACCTTTTGATATTGTGGAAGAAAACATTGGTGAAAATCTTTGTCAATGGTGTAAGAGATGGATTTCTTCAAGTCATAAAAAGTATGAACCATAAATTAACTCTAATTATACTATTTTATAAACTAATACATTTTATATACTATTTTATATATTTTTAATAAACTTTATACTATATTAATGTATAAAAAATTTATAAATTTTATTATTCTATTTTAATGTACCAAAAAGATACCATATTTCAAGCTTAAAACACCAACAGCAGACTTTCTCAAAGTATAAATTTATTAAAATTAACTGACTTACATACACAGTGAAATCAATACTGAAAGAATACCGTAGAAGAAAAATGCAAGGATATGGAAAAACAGGCAATAAAAGTGGAAATAAAAATGTCTGTTATATTAATGAAGAGATACTTAACCTATCTAGTAGTCTGAGACAAGTAAAGTAAAATACTGAGATAACATATCAATTATATAGCCCAAATTGAATATATAAAAATCTAAAAATATCATTTGCTAACTTAGAATGTATGGAAATGCACCATCACTCCCACAGCAGGAAGAAGTATATATTTTATAAGAGCTATTAATAACAATTCGACATTATTAAGTTGAAAATAGCCAGTATGTGCATTTTTGCATAATGATGTCCATTGACACTTTCTTCATGATGTTAAAACAAAGGTAAAAAAAAAATAACCTAAGTGTTCATCCACAGGGGACTGAATGAATAGCTGTGTAATATTTATATAGCAAGGTACTTTTTAAAAAGATGAAAAATGAATGAGCTGCATAAACCTAATTAAACAAGTGAATATGGAAAACAAACTTGACTGAAAAAAAGATACAGAAACATATATACGATATGTTTATATAAGGTGTAGATACACGCAGATCAGAACTCTATATTATTTGGTCACGGATACGTGTGTCTGTGTTAAAACTATACGCCCAGACCCCAGGGTGGTGGCCACATCTCAGAGGAAAGGAATGGAAATGAGTTGGCGGGCAGTCAGGGTTTCGATCACAGATTCACAATTTCGAAATAAAAAAAAAAACAAAATATGTTAAACAATTATGGCAAGCTGTTCATGTTTGGTGTAACTGAGGTAGGATTACATAGAGTTGTGTCATTATGTATGGTCTTCTGCATATTAGAAATAATCCAGAATTTTAAAAGTTTATATTAAAAAGAAAGATTCTCTTTGGTGAAAGGAAGTCCACCAGAATGTTATTCATGGTTGTTTCTAGGTGAAGGAATTACAGGTTTTGTTTTATATTTCTCTCCAAACCTAATTTCTTTTTAATTTTTTTCATGTTTATTTTTGAGAGAACATGAGTAGGGGAGGGGCAGAGAGAGAGGGAGACACAGAATCTGAAGCAGGCTCTGAGCTGTCAGCACAGAGCCCAACGCAGGGCTCTAACTCATGGATTGCGAGATCGTTACCTAAGACAAAGTCAGACACTTAAACTGACTGAGTCACCTAATCATCGCTCAATTTTTATTTAATGAAAATATTCTACTTTAATAGACCAAAATTCACTTTATTTAAAAGGAGAGACTAGGGCTCTCTGGAGATTTGTTCTGAAACTAAGCTGCCATCATACTGAAATTGATACGGCTAGAGAGAGTGTCATTTCTTTGAAAAGTTAAAAGAAGTATATTTTGGATTCCTTTCAATCCCATTATGCAGGCTGCCTTTGCTAACTGACAATGTGGATGCTAAGATTTATTATCATTGGAATCAGAGGGGCAGAATGAGTTCGTTTTGCAACTAAAATTTAGGTTTCTGAGAAACAAAACTTCTCTAAAAATTGCACATGGTCAGACTGAGTACATTTATTTCCCTCTATATTTCTAAAGATTACTTCAACTATATAATTTAGGCAGTTTGCTTTGCAAACATCAGATCAGTGTCTCTCGCCTGGTTTTGACTGATACTTGCTGGCCTGGAGTTATAGGGAGGACTTTTATAAGTGTTCCTCATGATAGTAGGCTCTTAAATTGATATACTCGGATTTTTTTTTAATAATAGGATTTTTTTTGTGCTGAATAAAACACCAAACTCAACATGTCAGAGGAGAAAATGGATTTCTGATGGGTAGAAAGCATAACTGTGCATCCCTTTCTCCTCTAGCACCCAGTCATGCTTATTTGACACAATTTACACTTACATTAGTTATATTTTTAGAACTTTTTCTTTGCAATAGGTATACCCAAAAATTACATTTGCTCCATAGGCATTTAATATACCACTGGATGATTATTGATTTTTTTTCAAGGTCTTTCAAAACCTTGATGTTTTTAAGGGGAACTGTCACCCTCAGCATCTCTTTTCCTAGACTTAGAAAATGTGATTTCATCATGTGTAGAGGGCTTAGGCAGCAGGCAAACGCTTGAGACTTCATAGTCTTGAGATTCCTTGAGGTTCATTTAAATGGACACTAACATTATGCAGAGAAGTCTAAGTAACCTCACCTTCCTGGAATGGAGGGGAAATAAAAATGAATTTTTCCAATTTTGTCAAGTGCTGTGCAGAAATCTTAAAAGACAACTGTGAGACCAATTGTTTCTAGAAGAAAACAGTGCAATGAAACTTTGATTTTTCTAAAAACCCTTAGGTTTTGATCTTTCAAGTATCACTTCATTTCTCTCTCTCTTTCTCACACACACACACACACACACACACACACACACACACACACACACACACACAGCCTGAATTAGATATTCTATTGACATGTTTTGGAAGAAGGGAAGATTAAGCTAAGTGTTTTGAGATTCAAACCGACTGTTCCATGGTTTCTAATCATTGCAAACCTGATGTTTTAAATCATTAAGCCATTCCCTCTAGCTTACCATGGGAATATATTTCCATATAGTTTGCTGTGATATATTGAGAGAGATAAGAATTAGAATTCATTTGCTATTTAATTTTTCTCCCAAAGTGACTTAAAAAGGTCATCTAATGCCCACACTTCTTCTATTTCCAGAATATTTTCATTTCATCTATCAGAAACCCCTGTGTCAAGATAATTTATTTGACTAGACTTTTCGGAATTCAGCATCATGGCAATATTCATTCGAATAAATCCAGAGTTCTATCTGATTCTAACCAGCAAAGTACAGGAAAACAGAAAATGGTGATATTTAACAACTCAAATTTATCATACAGGAAGTTCCCATATTTTTTCTCACACGGAGCAGATCTCAAAATATTACAGGTATCCATTTTTAATTTTAATACCAACTTACTCTTAAAACCTAACCCAAGTCATTTTAGTTTCTATGATCTAAAACAAACTGTCTCTATGAATGTTTGGTTTACTGAGTATTCTGAACACATTGTTTAATTTCTTCTCTTCCTCCCTTTCAGTTCCCAACTCTCCAACCTCTGAGACTCTAGGGCAACCAAAATAGGAAAGAAAAAAAAAAAAGGAACGAACCTGAAAGAGAAAACCTACAGGAAACCTGAAATTCAGAAACTCCAGATTTAGAGTCTAGAGAAAAAAGTTTTAATGTTTGTTTTTGAGAAAGACAGAACACAAACCGGGGAAGGGCAGGGAGAGAGGGAGAAATAGAATCCAAAGCAGGCTCCAGGCTCCGAACTGTCAGCGAAAAGCCCGATGGGGAGCTCCAACCCATAAACCATGATATCATGACCTGAGCTGAAGTCAGATGCTTAAATAACTGAGCCACCCAGGTGCCCCAAGAGTCTAGAGAAGTTTCTAAAACTAATAGAACAGGAAGCCAGAGTTTTGAAATAGGAATCTGGTCAGATTTGAGAGCCAGGTACACTTTCAGACTCTGACAAAATTCCAACTGCTTAGTTTCCAGAGCAAAGGGTGGAAGGAACATTATGCTATATTTCCTTCATATCCCCAGAACTTAGCATGTATCAGATATAGTACGGGTGCTCAGTAAATATTTGATGCAATACAACAGAATGAATAAATAAACAAATTTTTTAAAAGCAGCAAACTATATGTAACTTAAAAGTTCTCTCTAAATCCTAAAACCATCCCACAGTCCCTCTCCTTCCCTTTTATCAGTAATCACCCAGTTCAAGTTCTAATGTGGTGCCTCGGTGATAGCTAAAGGGGTCAAACAGTCCACCCAGCCTGTAACCAAAAGCTCTAAGCTTTTAGTATGTAAAAGTACTTCCAGAAAAATTGGTCAATGCTGATTCTCAGACCTAGGAACCAAGGAATCTGATCCAGTGATTTAGGGATAAAAAAATAGAAAGCTACATTTTTAACAAATACTTAAAGTGATTTGGATTCAAATCATCTTGGAATCTCATTTTAAGAAGCAATAAAATAGACCCTCAATAAATGTTGGGGGAATGAATAAAGCTTGATGAATGCTGGCCCTGGGTAGGCTCCACTGCTTTGGTCCTTACTGGGGATAGGCCAACGCTTTCAACTAGAAGACAGAATAATAGCAACATTTATTAAGGGCTTACTAGCATCATTCATAGTTGTTTCCCCTGGAAAAATAATCTGTACAAGCTACTAATGACCATCAGTTTTATAATTTCTTCCCCCTTGAGACCAGAAGTAGCTTTGACCTCAGCTCTGCTAAACGCCGGCGCACAAGAAAGGACTAAGGAGTAATATGAGGACATGGCATCAGGACCTGGAGAGATGGTGAGCTGTCTCTACATCATCTCCCTATTTAGTAAGAAACAAAATGAAACAAAACAAAAAACAAAATTAAAAAATCACCCATTTTCCTCAAAACACGGCATAATGTTTACCATAGAAGAAAACTTAGAAAATAAAATAATCTAATTTGCTTTTAACTGTTCTGGGCACCCAAAATAATGAAGGGGACATCCCAGGGCTCACATACCTCTTCGTCCTCTCATTAAGGCCTATAATCCCCATCCTAAAGAAGATTTTTCAGATGGAAATGATGGATGGTTAATTCCTTCAAACCGAAGTACTCTAAAAAGAAATAGAGCCTGGATTCTCAACGCACTGTTTTAAACCAGCCAATTTATATCCGAGTCCCCCAGGTATGTATTACACGGATACTTCCAAGGGTGAAGAAGGCGTGTTTCACCTCTCAATGTACAGGCAATTGCACATGAAATACCTCTGTGGCTTGTTGCTGAAAAGTCACACCTCTGATCCACAGATCGGCTTAATTTAACCATTTTTCAACATGTTAATACATTTCCCTATTTTAAATTCCTGCTTAGTGGAAAGTTTCCCCATTGAGCATCTGATTTAATTTTGTCTGCTTGGATGCCCTTTAGGTAAAGGACACCATTCAATATCGGAATTAGAAGCATTCTATTCATTTTCCCCCTGCAGCCAGGGAAAGAGAAAGAGGAGTGCAGAGCAGAGACTCAAACAACTCTAGATGCAGCAATTCTCTAGCCGCTGAGCAATGAGGTTTCATACGCTGCTGGAGGACCCATTCATCTTAATCCATCTGGAAAGAGGGCTACGCGCAATATTTCACAATCTAAGTACTTTCTGACAAATCTATTAATTATGCACTCAAACAAATTATTTGCTGCCTGTGGAGAATTGCTACTGGATTTTCTCGTGTGCCAGAAACCATGTTCTTTTTTCTGCTTTTAACTCATTGCTGTCATTGGCACAGTCTTATCAGTCCCCTATTTTAAATTTAGTCCAACATTTTAAATTGAGACATGGTCACTACTAGAGAGAAGCCAGACAGGGGTTAAGGGAACATGACACTGAAGTGCTGAAAGACATTTTCTGCCTACTTCCTGGCACCTTTTGTCTTCTGTTCTCCTTTGCTGAAGCAAAGCATATGGAAGATGTCTCTTCCACATGCTAGAACAATAGATGAGACCATTAGTCCATGGCTTACTGATGCTTCTCACCCACGACTTCTGTTCCTCAATTCTAAAGACAAGTTTTCCACAAGGCATGAAATAACGTTATGAAACATACATGGTGTTTGGAAGGAAAAAAAAATACACAGTTCCCATTTACTCTCATCTAATTTGATAATTAAATTGGAGTTCTAGTATACCATTTAAAGATCTCAAATCATTTTTTTAAGATAACTTATTTCCAGAGCACCTGGGTGACTCAGTTTGTTAAGCATCTGACTCTTCATCTCAGTTCAGGGCATGATCTCATGGTTCATGGGTTCGAGCCCTGTGTCGGGCTCTACACTGACAACACCAAGCCTGCTTGGTATTCTCTCTCACATGCTCTCTCTGCCCCTCCCCTACTCACATTCTCTCTCTCTCTCCTTCTCAATTTAAGTAAAACTTTAAAACATAATAATTTATCTCCAACACTTAGAAGTACTACATACAATTATAGAAAACTACTGAAAACAAAAAGAGATAAAGATGAAAATCACCCATAATACTGCCTTTGAAAAACATGCGTATGTCTTCCTAGTCCTTTTATATGTATTTAGAATATATGTTCTCTCTATTAAACAATACAGATATATATATATATATGAATACAGAATTATATATATAATACAGTTATATATACAATTATATATATAATATATATATCAGAATTATATATAAAATACAGTTATATATGCAATTATGTATATAACAATACAGATATATATATATGAATACAGAATTATATATATATAATTTTGTATGGATTTTTTACTTGCCATTTCATACCTACTTTCTACATTGCTAAGACCTTAACATATGTTAGGGAAATGTAATTAAAAACAAAGTCTCTTCCCAAAGAATTCCTCTCCACAAAGATAAGAAAAGGAAGACATTTTTGTTATCAAACAAACATTCAACTAAAATGTGATTCACATGACAAGCCATCTGCTAAGACATTGCAAAGACAGCAAGAATCCCCACCCCTTTATACTGCCAAGCAGATAAAACCAATTACATACATGTGTTCAAGATAAATACCAACTCAGCCTCAAGTAAGAGAACTTCATGGCACCATTTGTCACGCATAGTTCATCTTTACCTGGTAGACCCTCTGTGTTAGCTAATGGGCTTTAGCCAAAGGAAAAACTTTTTTTAATGTTTATTTTGATTTGTGAGAGAGAGAGAGAGAGCACAGAAGAGGGGCAGAGAATCCAAAGTGGGCTCTGTGCTCAACAGCAGACAGCCAGATGTGGGGCTCAAACTCACAAAACACAAGATCATGATCTTAGCTGACGTCGGCCGCTCAACCAAGTAAGCTACCCAGGCACCCTACTAACTCCTTATATCTTGATGACAGGAGGTACTCTTTGCAACTTGTGACAAGGTGCCTACCGCAGTCAGGCTCCCAGGCTCCTCCAGAAATTAGGAGATACAGTGATCGCTACCTCAATGTTTACATCTCAAAGAGATGGCTCCCCAGTCCTTGAGTAAGACATTTCTAGGTTATAAAGCTGACAAAAGTTCTACTAGTTCTCAAAAGGATTTAAACATATTTCAAAGAAAGAAGAAAGTACTTGCAATTACAAGTTTCCAAACGTTAATGCTAAAAAACAAGAGGAGAGGGAAATAATTTATTTACAAGAGACATAATTAAACCTCTTATTTTTAATTTGTATTAGTTCTTATGACACATAATTTTAAAAACCTTTTAAGATTCAGTCATAAAATATATAATGATTTACCTAACTATCCTCTCTCATTTGGACATTTTTTTAAATCCTCCTACTTTAAATAATTTTGCAAATCACATTCTTATCAATGGAGCTTTTGAGTACTTTTGTCTCTGTGGGACAAATAGAAAAAAAATAGTAAATACCGCCTTCAAAAACATATACATGCACACATTGGAGATACTCAGAAACATATTCCATTAGTACACTTCTCATGATTTAAAATGCACATGGCAGGGGCTCCTGGGTGGCTCAATCGGTTAAGCGTCCGACTTCGGCTCAGGTCATGATCTCGCGGTTCCCAAGTTCGAGCCCCGCGTCGGGCTCTGTGCTGACAGCTCAGAGCCTGGAGCGTGTCTCAAATTCTGTGTCTCCCTCTCTGCCTGTGCCTCTCCCCTGCTCATGCTCTGTCTGTCTCTCTCTCTCTCTCAAAAATAAATAAAACTTAAAAAAATTTAAAGATAAATAAATAAATAAAATGCACATGGCAAATACACCCAGTAACAAGCAGCATGCATTCAATACAGATCAAACACCCAGAAAAAGTAATGTTCAGATCCTATCACATCCTGGTAGGATTTGATAGTTTACAATTGAGCTCCCTAAGAACATCCATAAACCGGCCAGCTATTCAATTCACAGAAATATGGAGCACGAATCCCCTGTCTCCTGACTATTGGAGATGTTTGTTCTGTAAAAGGACCAAGAGCTTCAAATTTGAAGAGTCGTAGCTCTTCTGATGAGAAGAAATCATTTTCCATACAACAGTTGGGTGGTAGCTTGGAAAAGTGAGTGTGCCTCCAAGATGAAAACAGAGAAAAATATGTTATCTTCCTCTATGAGAGGGGATGATGAAGTAAGATCTAGATTTCTAATTTGTCTGAAGTCAAAAGTTTGCCTTTTAAGCTAAACTGGCATTTTGTCATTTTATGTGTAAAGGAAATGAGGTCCTAGGGAATTGCACAGCAAGCACATGGCCTATCCAGAATTTGCACTCATCACTGTGGGATTTCAAAATCCCTGTTCTCTTCATTATAGTAGGATACAGAACCCAGAGGCTATTTTCTGCTCCTTGCTTTGAAAAGTGTGCATCAAATTAATTGTGAGTTCGTAACTACTAGAAGAAAAGGAGGGCACTGTAGGAAATCCAGTGGCATATTTAAAGAAAAAAATATCATAGAACACTTCAGAATCTAGACTCAATCAACAGAGAAACAAGACAAAGGAATACTGAAATGCAAAATGACCAGGTTTATTTGTCAAAACTTACTCTCAAAAAACAAACAAAACTACAAAAAAACCTACCAGTCTAGATAATATGCTTCCTGGAAAGATTTTAATGAAATGACAATAGTTTCATAGATCACCTAAAACTGCACTTACATGAACTTCATTTGTTTTTCTAAGATTTAGCAATGACTATCAGATGTTTGCTTAAATTAATAAAAGGAAAAAAGTAAAATACTAAAAATTATAATCAACAATTCATCTCAAAACAGCAGCAGCAAACAATTTTTTCAGAACTTGTCTCATTATCAAATGATGTAAATTATGTTGGACAGAAAATAGTCATAACAACTATAATTTCTTTACTTTAAAGAATGCCACTTCTGGGGCACCTGGGTGGCTCAGTCGGTTAAGCATCTGACTTTGGCTCAAGTCATGATCTCATAGTTCGTGGGTTTGAGTCCCCCACCATCAGGCTCTGTGCTGACAGCTCAGAGCCTGGAGCCTGCTTCAGATTCTGCATCTCCCTTTCTCTGCTCCTGCCCTGCTCACACTGTCTCTCTCTCTCAAAAATAAATAAATAAATAAATAAATAAATAAATAAATAAATAAATAAATAAATAAAACATTAAAAAAAATTTAATAAAAAATAAAGAATGCCTAATATAGTATTCTCAGTACTGGAAGATTAAGAGTTTGTTACTCATTAACATAACTCTCTGCAAAAGATGGAGAAATGTGCGGTCAATACTTATTTTACTCTTTGAAGGACTATGTTTAATTGTTAAAACAGTCCTTTATGAACACAGTATAGAATTTCTATCAGATCATGACTGGAAACAAAAAAAAAAAAAAATTCAGCCTCTGAGTTGGCTTTCTCTGAAAACTGTAGCATGGTATCCTAATCAGTCCAGGTGTGAAACTGGATATGCCCAGAATGTGGAATACTGAGATCTACAAATCAGAGAGGGAGAAAAATCAGCAAACTGTAACTAAAATTGAAAAGCCAGTAAGAATTTCTCTGAAAATCCACAAAAGCTCTTCTACAAAGATACTCTTTTACTGAAATTAAGCACTATAGACTGTCCGGAGATAACAGTTTAGAAATTTCCTGAACAATGAGGCAGAATTTGTGACTCTCAAATTGAGATTTGTTTAAATCATCTACCTCACTAAGATACTCAAGTCTATCAGTCTCCTAATGTGACATTCGAAACTCTATTTATGTATAAAGAATGAAGGAATGAAGTAAAAGACCCACGGAGGTGACACTGTGAGACGAATGCCATCGGCAAGACAGCCTCTGTCCATCCATACTTCCATCTCAGTTTAGCTTAATGGACTAGTCTTAAGCTTCAAAGAGCATCAAGAATCCAGAAATGAAGAGGCTGATTTAGATGCCAATCAGGAGAGGTTTGCAACACAAGGAGCATGTAAAGTGTCAGTTCAGATGGGATAGGTGTTGGGCAGGTAGATGGTACAGACAGCCTCTTTGTGTGAGAACCAAAGAGAGCCCCAAAAGCAAATCCTAACTGCAAAGCATCAACCTAATTGCCGCAGGGCTCAGATCATACAAGAGAGCGATGGGCCAGGGCAGATCCTTCACGGGCCCTGAGCGAGACGTCAGTAGGGGATTAATTATTCACTAGCAAGTGGCCTTCAGTCAGGCCAGGGCCATGAACTTTATACCATACTTTGTACTGCCATCATCTTTAAGCCATCAAGTTTCTGAAGACTCTCCTTTTGACTGTTGCCAATAAGGTATTTTAAACTGATGAAGTTTCCAAAGGAAGGCAACATACCTACACCTGCAAGTTCCACATCACCATCCACTGCGGAAAGCAGCCCCATTAAAAAGCCTGAAACAAAACATATCTCAGTGCATTGTTTAATCTACCAGTCTCACTGGAATGTTTGAAGGCAGACAGAGACAAAGATCACAGAGAGGAAAAAACAGGATCAAAGACTGATTAAGCACCTTCAATGTACCAAGCCTTGTTCCAGGCATTTAACAATGTCATCTGACTAAATCATTCACAGTCTTCTCTGCAGAAGTGAGAGTTATCTTTCTTTCCACAGATGAGGAAGTAGGATTCGGAGTTTAGAAATTTGTCCTATAACCAGCCTTGGAAAGGTCCCTGTGACATCATCCACAGGAGACCCTGTTTTCTTCCTTTTGTTTATGGAAGCCCTCGGAACAGTGTCAATGGTCTAAACATAACCCTAACATCACTCTATTTTTCCAGGTCTCTTTTCCAGTCTGACTACATGAAATTCGTGCAAATAACATTTAAGAAAACAGCCTGCATGTTGGCAAGACACAACACCAAGAATCTGATGGCCCGAATATTCTGAAACTTGTAACAGCTGGAATAGTTCACTGAAGAAACCCCAAGAAAATGATCCTGGCTAACTTGAGCATAAAACAGAACTTCTCCTGGGCATATGTGATAGCTTACATAATCAAAAGGAACAAGAACAGCCAGGGCTCAAAGAGTGACCAGGTTAACTCTGGGGAACAGAAACAAAAAGGCCATGTCATCAAGGGCTCTGCTTTGCAGGATGCATCAGCTGCAGACGCTTTCCATCGTTATATCAGGCAACTTCAATTTGGGTTCAGAAAGAGAGGGAGACTGTGGTCTGGTCTGAGTCACATGTCCATGCATTGGCAGGGGAGAGGAAGGCTCCATAATGGAGCACAGGCAAGGCTTCATGCAGCAGGGGAAGAGATGTCCCCCACAGGAAAATCAGAGTGCTGGGCTGGCGAAATAACAGATCCCCACTACAATAACGAAAGGTCTCCCATGCCCTCACAAATGTCCTCCCTTGTCACATTACAGTGAGTGGTTTCTGCTTACTCACATATTCCTCACACAGAGCCCTCTGAAGCTGAGTCTGAGCCACAGAGAACTCTGTCTCCCTCACTATCACCACACACCAGAACTACTTCCAGCTTTGATTCATTACACACATCACTTCTATCTTACCCACCAGAACATGATATATATGGTAATTTATTTCACTGTTTTGTACTTGCTGCCACCCCCTCACGTCCTCTATCATTTAAGCTGAGTTCTGCATCAGCAGCAACGAACATTAGCACCCACCCCTCAGTCAGCAGGAGAAAAGGACTCTACCCTCTCTCCCTTCCCTCCTTCAGCAGGAGTCAGCCCAGCCACAGTCCAAATATTACAGACTATCCTCAACCCCTCTGCCAACATCTGTCTTTTTGAGAATGCTGAGTTCTACAAATCAGAGAGAGAGAAAAAACAGCAGACAAACTGTGTAACAGAAATTGAAGAGTGGGTAAGAATGGCTCTGGAAGCATACAAAAGCCCTTCTGCAAAGATACTCTGCTATTGAAATTAAGTACTATAGATTGTGCAGTGATAATAGGTTAGAAATTTCCTGAACAATGAGACAGAATTTGATTCTGAAATCAAGATAATTTGTTAAATCATCTGTTTCATTATGATACCCAAAGTGTTTTCAGTATTAATATGACATTCAAAATAAAAACACAGGCAAACTCTGCCCTTACAAATTAATGCAGATTTGTATAAGGGAAAGAGATGAAGAGGTGGTTTTGCCAACAAAAAGAACGACATATAGAACCTGCTTTTACCTGGTGGCCTCCGGAGCTGACTGTATGACATGCTCTTAATTATAAATCTGACTTCAGACAGAGATTTCCAGGGAGTAATTTGTAGGACAGACATGCCCTCCCTCCATTGTATTTACTAGATATTACACACTAGGTAGGAAAACCAGGAGAGACTACAGGGCCAGGAGAGCGCAATGCACAAACATAATAGCTTACTTCCCAACTCCCCCTGCAAAGTGGTTCCACCCATTGTAGGGGGACCCAAAAGGGAATGTGGCAAGGAGATATGCTAGGGAAGTTGAGTATGTCTGTTAATAAAATGGGAGGCTTGTGATACAGCTTGGGACTTACTTTAAATTTCTAGTCCATTTTTGTTTCCAAGGAGAGAGCAGAGAAGTGTAATGGGAGCACAGGAAATAAGAGGATCACTAAACAAGAACTTTCAAGACAGAGTATCTAATATTCAATGTTAAGTGGCTTATGTGCTATGAATTGAAGCTCTCCATCTCCTCAAATTTGATAAAGATCTGTTTCACATAAGGAAGGTCTTATCTGAGCAGAAATCTTTGTGTGTGTACTCATGTGTGTGCATATGGGAATAAGGGATGTTAGAATGGCTCATTCCAGACATGGAATGGGCAATTGAGTCACCCTTGGAAGAAACTCAAGGTGTGGGTTGCCATAGTAGCATTTTGCTTACAAATACAAAATAGTAAACTACTATTATTTTAGAATGACATAAAAATGACCAACTAGTCATCGTGAATGCTTTCTCAAATGTTTTCATGCTCTCATTTCCCTGAATAAGTCTCCAGCTTAAAAATGGACAGCATCTCCTGTTACCTACTAGAATAAAACTGTCCTTCTTTCTGGGTTTCAGGCCTTCTATTAACTGGTCCTAAATGACCTACCTGTCACTCCCTGCCTATAGAACTCTTTAATTTTCCTGTCCATACGCTACCTTTAGATGTCTTGTAATTATACTTATACATACATGCACTGCTTCCACAAATAGATGATGAACATTTTAAGAGCAAAAATCAATATGTCCGCTTCTCTGTGGCTCTAAAGCCATCAAACTGTGAGGAGTATTGCAGTACATATTCTGCAAAGTTTTGCTGGATAATTAAGCAGACCTCTTTTAGTGGAAACAGGTTGTACTCAAAGCAACAGATAGGGAGACTAGGGAAAGGAGGTAATAACAAAAAAGTGGGGGGAGAAAAACATCCTGCCCTCAAAGGACTCACACTTACCTTTGGAGACACTAAATAAAGCCTATGTCGAAATGACAAAAACACATACATCAGACACATAAATTTCTATTTTTACCTCAGAGAAATATAAGGTACCTAGGTATAAGTCCTTCGACCAGCATGCACTAGTGCCTTGGCATCTAGGGAGGAAATGCTAAGTTCCAGGGGCTGGTGCAGTCAACACAATCCAGAGAGCTGGGGCAGCTACATCAGGCTTTCCCGGGACAAATGAGGGTCACACAGCTTTAGGAGAAACCCTGACACAAAACACGGCTGGAAACATCTCAGGGGGAAACCAGAAGAGTGATGCTATTGGCTATTACCTAGAACTTTCGCAAGTCCAGATCCAGAAGATTTTTGTTTTTCAGTTTTACTGAAATAGCATTCGAATGCAAAAAAATGCACATAATGTACACAATTTGTATACAATATATACAATCTGAACATATGTATACACTTGTGTTAAAATCAACACAATCAGAGGAATAAACATAGCATCACCGCCAAAAGTTTCTTATGTTCCTTTGTTGCTATTGTTTTGTTTTTTGATGTGTGTGTTAAGAACATTTAACATGAGATCTACTATTCGAACACACTTTTAAGTGCACAATACCTTACTGTCAACTCTAGGTACCACGTAACACTGATTTCTGGAACTTCCTCCTCATGTGTAACTTTACACCTCAGAATCATTTTAAGACTCTGTCACGCTACTGTGAACTGCCCTCTAGAGGTAAGTGGGGAGTAATGCTAGGTTGTCCCGCAGCACAAGAATGCTGGAGCAAAGCCAGGAGCACTTTCCTGTTGAATACTCCAGTCACCTTGGAAATGCAGAACATGTCAGTGGTGGCTCATGCTCCTGGATTTCCCTAACTCCCTTAGAACGTCTCTTGAACTGCTTTATTTTTCATCAGTATCCTTATTATTACTTGTCATAGTATCCACTTATTTGTTAATTATCTTATTTCTGCCATTAGAATACGAGAAGAACTATTTACTCCGCTTTGTTCTGCAGCTTCTAGAATGGAGCTGGGCACTTGGTAAATGAATAGGAGCATTTGTTGAATAAATATGTTACTTTTAGGGGCGTCTGGTTGGCTCAGGCGATTGAGCGTCCGACTTCAGCTCAGGTCATGATTTCATGGTTCACAAGTTCAAGCCCCCTAACAGACTCTGTGCTGAAGGCTTGGAACCTAGAGTCTGCTTCAGGTTCTATGTCTCCCTCTCTCTCTGCCCCTCCCCACCTCGAGCTTTCTCTTTCTAAAAAATAAAACATTAAAAATTTTTTAAAAATGTTACTTTCACATAATCGGATTAAATAAAGTGATAGTAGTTCAAGACCTATTTCAGTACCTTTACATTTTACTTTGTAGAATCCTCCACCCCCACTAACTAGACAGAGACTCAAGTTCATTCGATTCTCAGAGGAAAAACCATAGTTCTTTCTCAAGGTAGTTAGAGTAATTAACTATCATACTATAGAGTCTGCAATTCAAAGGTAGGTTAGGAAATTTTATCTTTTAAAGTTTTTTTTTTTTTTTTGAGAGAGAGACAGAGACAGTCAAGTTGGGGAGGGTCAGAGAATCTCAAGCAGCCTCTGCGTTATCAGCATGGAGCCCAACATGGCACTTGATCTCATGAAACTGTGAGATCATTACCTGAGCTGAAACCAAGAGTCGGACACTTACCCCACCAAGGCATCCCAGGAATTTTATCTTTACTATCAGAAACAGTTGAATCCTCCCCTCTCACACACACATAACTTTCTTAACAATAAAATGCCTATTTACCTTCAGGATGAACAACTACCTTGTCTTAGGTGCACATGTCTTCACAACCTAGAAGCATAGCTCTTGATAAGCACTCAAAACAGGCATGCTAATTAATTAAGGACTCCTACAACAGACATCCTCTAAAGGGCCAATAACCTTTTACAGTTAAGGGATACAATGCCTATACCCTGAATGGTGCTAATATGAATTGCAAATGTGCTAAGTTTATTAATATCATAAATAACCAGGGTTAAAATTAAACTATTGCTATTAATAACATTTCTTGTATTAGAAATAAAATCATGAATGCCTTTATTTCACTTTTTTAACTTTCTTAGCTCAAGTTACGAATAGGAAATGATACCTACTTATGATAAGCAAAAATTCAGAAAGATCTCAATTTTTGTGTTTTATTTTTGAAACTTGATACTGACTTGCCTTATCTTCTCTACCTTAAACTTAATTATTCTAGGGGTGCCTGGGTGGCTCAGTCGGTTGGGCGGCCAACTTTGGCTCAGGTCATGATCTCACGGTCTGTGAGTTCGAGCCCCGTGTCGGGCTCTGTGCTGGCGGCTCGGAGCCTGCTTCAGATTCTGTGTCTCCCTCTCTCTCTACCTTTCCCCTGCTCACGCTCTGTCTCTATGTCTCTCAAAAATAAACAAACATTAAAAAACAATTTTAAAGTTAATTATTCTAATTCCATCTGACAACCACCCTTCTGGTCCTTCCTGTGTTCTTTTTGGTGGATCTCTGGCCAGACAACTGACTTGATAAAACACACATAGGATTTTATTAGTGATTTTGAAGGCAATGAGAGTACAACATCTTCCTATATTTTCGTATTTTAAAACTATTTGCTAGCACATGAGTGTGAAACTTATATTTTAATGGAATGCTAAATTCTAATGGACAGAGTTAGGAGGGATGGGATTCTGTGAAGAGTAACTAAACCAAACACATTTTGTTCCACCTTTTCAACAGTGGTCGCGCTATCCATTCTCCTGTTGTCTTTATATTCTTCCCCCAATATCCATCTGACAATGTTTCACTTCACTGAACCAACTACTCAGATTTGTAGCATTAAATGTCCTCCTGTCTCCTCAGATTTCCTATGCCTGAAGCTCCTCCCTTGGGCCCTTATTTCTACTTTTACAGGTTGTTCAATCTCTGAAGCCACAGGAAAGTGCACAGGCAGGACCACGAAGCCTGACAGGATGGAAGACCTCCACCAGGTATCAAACTTGGCCATCTCCCCTATCTGATTTCCAGTTTGTCAAACAGGACTCAGTGAAATGTCTCCTCATCAACTCCCTAAGCGAAAGTTACTAATAACACCCTCTTCAGTAGTCTTCCATCATTTTGTTAATGCTGTCATTACATTTAGCAAACACCTAAAAAATGCTTTATTTTCTGTTTCTAGTTCAAGAAGGCTCTCTTTAGACCAGCACTGCCCAACAGAACTTCTGTAAAGATTAAATGTCCTATCTGCAGTGTCCAATGTTACCCACTAGACACGTGTGGCTGTTGAGCCCTTGAAAGGTAGCGAGCATGACTGAGAAACTGAATTTTTAGTTTTACTAAATTTTAATCACTGTAAATTTAAATTGTTCCATGTGGCCTGAAGCTACTGTGTTGCACAGTACAGACCTAAGACCAGCAGCCCTGGCTGTTTTTCATCATCTCCTGGGAAGTCAGTACTTTTCCCCCCAAAGGCTACAGTATCTTCTGCTACCTCGGTTTCATTAAAGGATAGTTTTGTTCATTTTTAGAATTCTTTTCATCCCATATAGACTTCATTTTCTTCCAGATACTTTTTCTACTTTTATTTCAGTCTTTTACTGATTAGAGATTTCCCTCTAATCTGATGCTTGACTTTCCTCCCCCCGCAGCCCCACCTATTAGAGTGTGGGAATTAAGAACCAAATGGAAGCCTAGGCTTGTAGGTAAGTCTTGCAAATGATAGTCTTCATTACACAATGAACCAACTGAAACAATTTTTGCCCATTTCTTCCTCAAATTAGAGAATCCCTGGGGCTTCTGGGTGGCTCAGCCTGTTAAACGTCTGAGTCTTTATTTCAGCTCCGGTCATGATCTCACAGTTTATGAGTTCAAGCCCTGCATTCGGCTCTATGCTGACAGTGTGGAGCCTGCTTGGGCCTCTCTGTCTACCTCTCTCTATTTCTCAAAATACATTAATGAGCTTTTAAATATGTACATACATAAATACATACATACCTAAGAATCACTATGTCAGTTCATTCAAGTTGTTAGATGCAGCAGAAAGCTTTTTTCCAAGATGTGGCTGGATTGTATAAACCATGCTAAACAGATCTAGACACCTAATAAAGGAAAATAGCAGGAGAGCGGTGGTCTCAACCTTCAGTGTCTAATTCAGTACTAACTTCCCATATTTTCAGCAGGAAACTATGTTCTGTCCCTTTTGTTTTACAGATCCTCCGGTATCTGTCTCCAGTGAATAAATCTCCTGTTTATGGTAGCTCAAGAGAGAAAGGCTGTCCCCTTGCTGGGGGATATTAAAGAGGAACTTTTGGTGTTATTACTGCTTCTGAAACAGACTTTCAGCCATCACTTATGATTTAAGCCTCACCTCAGTACCTTGAGGGTCCCTGCAAACAAAATGGGGGTTCCTCAGATCTTTCTACTGTCAACTGATGAGTCTACTTTCTGGGGACTTCTAAATTATTTACCGCTCATCCCCTCCTATTCAGTTCATCTTTTTTATGAGGTGAGTGTGTGTTCAACCTACCATTTTTAACCAGAAAACTGTCAATCTATCTTGCTATTTAAATGTGATTGGGTTTTGGGGCGCCTGGGTGGCTCACTCGGTTAACTGTCCAACTTTGGCTCAGGTCATGACCTTGAAGTTTGTGAGTTGAAGCCCCGCATCTGGCTCTGTGCTGACAGCTCAGAGCTTGGAGTCTGCTTCAGATTCTGTGTCTCCCCCTCTCTTGACCCCTTCCCTGCTGGTGTGCGCTCTCTCACTCTCTCAAAAATAAATAAACATTAACAACAACAAAAAAAAGTTTAAATGTGATTGGGTTTTATTTTGCAGGGTGGTGGTGGAGGAGGGGAGTGGAAGAATTTTATCAACCCTTGTGTTTCTAGTGTATGGTGCACAGAACAAGGTAGGCACTCTAAAACATTCACTAAATTAATAGATAAATCCATGAACAGATAAAAATCAATGGAAGCACAGGTAGATGGGTGGACACATGAAAGAGAGCACCTTCTGGGGGGCCCAAAGAGACTGTGTGATCGATCACCTACAGCGGGTGAGCTGCATTTGAAGCACTATGTCTTAGGACTGGTCTTTATTCCCCTTCTGCTCTCCAGCTCACCAAATGTTTCCCTGGTTTGAATTATAGGACACTGATATTGAGTAAGCACTGAAGGTATTATTTGCCCCCTTTCAATGCGTTCTCCTCCCATCAGGGCTTTACAGAATCCTTAGTCCTCACAGCAGCCAGCTGCCTTCCTCCAGGCATCTTGTTATGAATAGCATTACAGAAAGTAAAGATCATTGCTTCTTCTCCTGGAAATTTGTGAAGCAATGTAGCTATAGTAAAAGACAGTGCGTTGCAATGCAGATGTCATGGTTCTTCCATGAAGCATTGTAAGGTAACAGTACACTTTTCAATGATTTTTACTCTGTAAAAGAGTTTTTGATTGCATCTGGCATACAATACCATAGTGGCAGAATTCATGAATATTTTACTTACACAGAGAAAGGGAAAACTAGCCTGCCTAAATAGTTTTTATTTTGTAAGGTTTTAGAAATAGTTTTCTTTTTTTTTTCCCAGATTTTTTTTAAGCCCTACATTAAACAGCTGCTTTGAAAGTTTCCCTCTCCCTTTAAGTGTTTTCACATTTACAGACTGTGCTCCTATGATCTAATAAAATTAAGCTATCAGGAGGAAATCATCACATCAGAAAGGGCTGGGGAAGCATTGTAAAGCACCAGACATCTCGCTAGAAGAGCATCTCCCGGGAGTTTGCTCTGGGAAAGAAGTGGTGGGTGGAATTGCTGAGCTCCTTGGTCTGTTAAGCTGATGCCTGCCTTCCCACACTTGTCTTCTTTACATAAGCATTTTCCTTTTAAGGCAGCCCCATGGAGGCACTGGCAGAGAAGCTGTCAGGCACACTGGTCAGATCTAAATATTCCAAGGAGGAGATAAAAATAAAATGCTGTGTCTGAGTGAATGACCTTCTAACATTTGAAATCCTGAGCTGCTTTATGAGTGCTTTCATTTCCTACCTTACTCCCCACCCCATTTTCTGATCTAGTTGTAAATTTTAACTTCTAGGAGGCAGAATATGCTTCAGATTGTTAACAGCCAGAACAGCAAAGAGACTAAGTCTTTTTCTTTATTCCTTTTGCTTTTTTTTTTCTTTTTCTGAGCATTAAGTGTTTCATCCTAACTTAAAATGCGAAGGAGGTCAGCTCTCAAATGCAACTCACTGGGAATTCATACCCCCAGTGACTACTCAGTCTAAACAAGAATAGTTTCTTCTACTTAAACCTCTTCTATTTTTGAGGCTTGGCTGACTGTTTTTCCTTAGGAAAGATTTGTAGCAGATATAAACGGACTTCCTTAGACAACTAGATCTCAAAACGTAATTCATCTCTGAATTACTTGGGTGATTTTAAAATGCAGATTCATGGGCACCATCCCATATTTCCATATTTCGGAATGTCTGTGATATTTTGAGAAAAACAAAAAGTCTAATCCCCACAAGGCAACAAGGATAAATAAGAAACGTAAAATATTTTAGTTTTGTTATTTACAACACTACGGACTGGCAGAGTTTGACAAATCTAAGCTTAGTCTAAGTCTTCCCCCTCTTCCCAATACTCTACCCCTGCCCCTTTCTACCTAGTGTTTCTTTTGCCCCTATCTATTTATCCAAGACTTACATTTAATTTCAGCTTGAAAATGTCTTCCATTTGGTCCTTGTATGCACCACAGGATTTAGAATGAAGTAAGCAGTCCATGCGTGTTAACCAGTATCTGACAATGGTTAAGAGGCCAGAGGAGTGGAGCTTTGAAAACTAACTGAAATAGGATCAAAGCTGCTCAGGGCTTTGGGGACAGCTTCAGAAAAGGAAGAAGTGTTACAGTAGGGGATACTTCAAAAACCTTCTTTGTGTCCCCAGAAGCATGATTTACTTGCCTGATTATATGGGGTAGATTTTCTTAGTTACATGGATTTGTCTGTGGATTCACTCGACTGGGTCAACCTTTTAACATAGATACCTGCCTATTCAGTTCTTTAGCTTTCTCTGGTCACTTAGGGAATATGCTCTTCCGATCTCTACAGAATAGTACAAGGAGCATCCCAAGTAAGTTGTCATGAAGAGAATGATGATGAACAAAATAAGAAAAGCTATGATTCTTGGCAGGTGTTGATGAAAGAAGGCACTTCCATGTTCTGAAATGAGTGAGCAAACGTCTTTCTTTTCCCTGTGTCCCTTTCCTCCATCTTTCTCTCTTTCTTACATAAGATGTTTTGGCTTTTACGAGGTACAAAAATAATCACCCAGAGTCATCCATAATCAACTGTGTTTTGTCTCTTGTGCCAAATGGCCAGAAAACTAGTAGATACTAGATCATTCTTGCCTAGATCATGCCTTAGATCATTCTTGTACGAAGTAAATAGGATAATACTTGAAAGGCACAGAGCATAAGATCTAGCACACAGTAGAGCTTAGTAAACATTTGCTGTACTATTAATGCACTTAGAGCACCTAAGAGGAGTTTGGGTGTACTTCCAAAAAGAGCTTCCAATAAGAAGTTTACATCGATCCGTTGGAGTCCCAATTTCTAATTGAAATTGCTGAGAGTTAACATAGCACCATGCCAGAATTAAATGAATATCCTGTAGTTATTAATTTAGTAATAAACAGTATTACATATACCAGGCTTTTCTTATTTTAGAATCACTCAAGTGCTCAGATCATTTAAGGCCCACTACAAAAAAAAAAAAATGTTGCATATTCCATACAAAGACATCACTGGCTAAACAAGATAGACATGCTTAAAAGAACACATCTTCTTGGTCATACTGAAACTAAAGAGTCAGTAACCCTGAATTTAAAATACATACAACTCCCAAATAACCAACTTTTTCCTTTTGAGTAACTACTTTTGATCAAAAAACTTAGTTGATAATCATGTATATTTAATGTTTCTAATCAAGCCAAAGGCACCTGTACTTCTCTCATTTCTCAGAAATGCCAGCTGTTAGTTATCCACAATAAATGGGATTTCACATTTTGTGACAAGCCTATTAAGAGGAAAGTACAAATGCTAGTCTGAAACAGAGAATAATAATAAGTTATCAAAAGAGTTTTTCTCTCAAATATACATGATTATGTTTATTATTCTCATTCTCCTTTTGAGAATGTTGTCTTCTAAGGAAGACAGTGGCATTAACAAGAGGATATATCAGAAAGCATTTTCTAGAAGAAACTTCAGCTGCCAAGCACCACACTCTATAATGTATTTATTGCAATACCCATTTCCCACTGCTATCAACTCCCCAACCTGGTCCATTTCCAGATCTACCATCCAGCTGTATGTGAGAGAAATCTAGTAGTTATTCCTTACATCTTTCTTGCCTCACCATCTGTAGCCAAGTTCTGTCAGTTTCATCTCCTAGACATTTGTCAAGTCAATCCATCTCACTCCACGTCCCTAGCTACCATCATAACCTAAGTCACTTTTTCTCTTGACTGGTTTAGTGCAATACCATCAAAAACTAGTTCATCTCTGGCTCTGCAATAATCCATTCTCCTTAATGCTGTTCAAGTCATTATTTGATATTTTTCGGATTGCAGTCTGGATCACATGGCCCTTAAGCATGTCCTATTTTCCTTCAAGAAAAGATAAACATCCTCAGCTTGGCCTACAGGTAGGGGCAAATCTTGCAGGGCTTATCTCCCTACCTCTCCAACCTCTGTCTTGTTTTATTCTCCTAGCTTTTGGTGCTAATTTCAACAAGAACGTATGCATAAGTTATAAGCTACAATAGCTCCTCTCTTCCAGTTACCTTGAAATGAGCTAATGAAGGTATATATATTTTTTTAAAGTTTAAATAATAAATTTGGTTACCAGATTGAGAACTAGGATTTGGGCCTTTGTAAAAATTGGAAAATATGTTGGACCAAAATGTCACTAACTTGGGTGAACTGCTTCACTTCTGAGCCTTTGCCCTTCAGTAAAACAGGATTAACACCTGGCATTCGTTGGTTGTGGGAATTGAGATTATGGCATAGCAAACGCATGGCATGGCAAAAAAAAAAAAAAAAAGCATAGCCTGTAGCTTTGTTCCCCTTCTCAATTTTTCGCCTCTTCAGTTGCTTTACTAATAGGACTTTGAAAAGAAGAAAATGCACTTCGACTAGCTCCTACTCAGAAACACAGAATATTTTTATGCTGGAAAGGATGTAGAGATCATTGAGTTCAACATCCTCATTTTACAGATGAGAAATCTAAGGTCCCAAGTGGTGCCCCAGGTCACAGAGCTAGTTAGTGAGACAGTTGAGACCAAAAAGGATGTCTACAGAATCTTACTTTAAGCCGTTTTGTATTATACCACACTAATTTGGGCAGATTTCTTTTCTATCTCTTTTTGCATGTTTGCTTATTTCAATTTAAAATTAATGACTGTGAATGTAGATCTAAATTTGGGTTTAAACCCATTTCCTAATTTTCAGGAAGGAATCCTAACTACAAACAAATTATGCCAAAGAGATAAGACTTTGAAAGAAAAAGATTTGAGTTGGATTCCTGAACCTGCTATTTATTAGCTGAATAACCTTGGGCAAGTCATTTTAATCTCTCTGAGCCTCCATAACCTCATTTGTTAAATGGGAAATCTAACACCTATCTCAAATAATTACCATGATGATTATATATGAGATTAACTCTGAATGCAAAGAGCCAAATTAGAATAGTGCTGAGAATCAAGTAAGTCCATAAAAAAAGTTAACTTCCTTTCTCCGAGGGTCTGCAGAATCAAACCCCAAAATAAGCATAGCCTCATACTTTGGAAGGTTTCATGTGAGAACAGCTAAGCTAAGGTGTAAGGAATGATAATGGGAACTTGTGCAGTTGTGATTGCTAATAGAATTCAGAATATCAGTTAAGTTTGTTGTCAAAGTTAAACAGAAATTCAGGCACCTTTAAAGTGTCTTTGAAATGAATTGGCTTTCTTCTACTCCTATTTCCATTGAAAAATCACATATAAATTCCTCTTTTTTTGATAACGAAAGAAAAGAGAACTATCAGCAGGAAAATTTTACCTATGATTGATGCTTCCAGTCAACTTAAAAGAGCAAGTATCTCAGATGTAAAAATTCTGACACATCACTTTCTGACAAAACTACATAAAACAGCCACAAGTTTAATCCATTAACTCAACTCTGTAAAATGACAAAATTAAGTCTTTGATATTAATAATCTTCAAACAGTTCTCTTCCTCCCTAATTCTCACACCCAGGACTTTTTTTTTCCATTCACTGGGTGGGATTGCATTTTACTTTGCTTTTGAGTGGCAGGATAAATAAATACTATACAAGTTTACTTCTTGGGCAACTATCAGATTGTGGTGTTAAATCGTGCAATCACAGGGAAGCAGAGCTGGGGTAATGGTGAGAAATAGAACTGCTTTCCTCCAAGATCCCCGGTGGATGCATAATATATTTTAACCTGTATCTTGATTTCTTTTTTCTTTTAGTTTCTCAAAATATTTTCTTGTAAATACAAGGAGTCAAATTTTGTAAAGGAGAAAGATGAATATATTTCAGCTCCATTTAGTGGCTGAGAACACGGAGGCAAAATTGTAAAACAAATGTATCTGGGTTGTATAACTTGTTAATGACGGCACTGCTACAAATAAGTCTGATTCCCAGTCCAGAGTTCTTCTGTTAGTAACCAAAGAGCAAAATGTATAAGCTCAAGAGAAAAAAATATATACATATGAGTCTAGAATTCAGAAGAAAGGTTGTGTCAGGAGATATAATGGTAAAGTGTTTAAAATATGTTGGGCCATGAGGTTGGATAAGATCAACTGGAAAGTGAGAATACAGAAGCCAACAGCTGGGACTTCTTTGGGACTTTGGGACTTCACTCCCATGCTTAGAAGTCCCAAAGATAAAGAGGAATCACTAGAGATGACTTTAAAAGATCAGCAGTGAAGTAGGAGAACTACTAACAAGAAGTATTAAGAGATCGAGGGAAGAAGTGTTTCAGGAAAAGAGTCTTCAGCTCTACCCAGTGCTGCTGATAGGAAGAGTAAGATGAAGACTGAGGCTTGACAAATGTGGGCAAAGGTAACACCATTGATGCCTTAGTAAGATCATGTTCTGTGAGTGGTAACTGTGAATGCATATCTGAGTGCTAAAGAGTGGAGAATGTTTTGCTAAACAAAAGAGCTGAGAAACTAGGGATGGAGACCAACAGAATATTTTAGTAAAAGCACATACATATTAAAGGATCTAGGAAAAAGAGAAAACTTGATAATATGGCTAAGAGAGGAAAGAGAGACATAACTATAGAAGACAGAATGAATTTCAGTGCAAATGGAAGCACTGGCCATAAAAAGGAGTACAAATAATGTCATTAAAAGAAAGGCAAAATACAGGGTTCAATTCAGAGAAAATGATATACTGGTACTAGAAACATGTCTAAGTTTTCTTGTATTTATTTCTATTTCTTTAGTAAAACATTAAGTAATCAAGAAAAAAAAGAATGAGGAAAGAGAAGGATATATTGGTGGTTTGAAGGCACAGGAGAAGGTGTAAAATATTTGCCTAAGAGTATAAAGCTAGGGAAATCTAATGGGGTAACTGGGAAACACATTACTGCCATGAATTTAAAGTGAGATAAGAGAGTGCAATTGTGTGATTTTTTTTTTTCTATTCATACTTCTGTGTCAGTATGGCTGAGAATAGACTGGAATTTCAATGTAATCAAGTGAAGATGACAGAGAAAGGCAGTCAGGGGCTGAGGAATTGAAAGTGTATGCAAGAATGTGCTTGTAATCACAGACCTTGTAATGAATGCCAAACAAGGTAAGAAGTGAGGTTAAGGAGTGGTCAAAGAGAGGGAAAGAGGTAAATAGCCAAAAAATGAAGATTTTAAAGAAGTTAAAGGGACACCTGGGTGGCTCAGCTGGTTAAACATCTGATTCTTGATACCAGCTCAGGTCAGGTTTTCATAGTTGTGGGACTACACTGGCAGCACAGAGCCTGCTCAGGATTCTCTCTCTCTCTCCCTCCCTTCCTGCCCCTCCCCCACTTGCTCATACTCTTGCTCTCTCTCTCTCTCTCTCTCTCTCAAAATATACAAACTTTAAAAAAAAGTTAGAAATATGGGGGGTTGTGATTGGAAAGTGTGTGTTTGAAATTTGGCCTATCAAAGAGGTAGAGTTACTACTAATGAAAAGAGATTGGAGTGACCATCACTGTGGGTAATTCAGGTAAAGTACTAGATAAAATAATTGGAAGCTACTGTGGTTAGGGTAAATTACAAGATAAAATAATTGGAAATGAGCTCAAAAGGCTCAGAGGACAGTTTATTGGAGGCACCTTCTCTGTGAATATTGCAATATTCAAAACTTATGACAGGAGAAATGTTGATGAGAGCTAGTGAGCCAGTTGCTAAAATCCTAAAGGAATGAGTGACAATGACCAAAAAGATCTGTGGATGGGCGTAATGGTCAAATAGCATACTCCTCAAAAGTACAGAAAATTCATGAGTATTTATTCTGACAGGCATCAAATATTAAAACTTAAACCAATATATTTTTCAAATAGTGTTCAGATAATCTACATGACTTTGAGCATGTCATTTATGGCTAAGATTAACTACAAAAGACTAACTACAGGCCCCTTTCTACTAACATGACTGCAATTAGATTCTATTTCATTTCCATATAGCCTAGTTCTTTGGACCCTGGGTGCTTTCCTTTGAAGATGGCTTACTGTTACTTGGGTATGTTTTTTGGTTTTTTTGTGTTTTGTTTTGTTTTACATTTAACATACCAATTGTACTTGTTTACAGCTCCTTATGCAACTTTTTAAGTTTTTAAGAAAAAATAATAAGACAGAAGAAAAATAAGAACAATGTCCAGGATCAAGTAAAGAAGAAGGAAACAGAAAGAAATAATAGATTTGGAGAAGAGTAAAGGAGTCAGATTCCCAAGTATAAGGACATTGTTTCTTTGATCAAAGAATGTCCTATGCCTGGTGTGAATTCTATGTGTGTGTCAAGGTCACCAGGCCTTAGCCTTACCCTTACCTCATGGTGTGAAGTAGGTGCTCACTGGAGGCACCTGGACTTCAACCTCAGTTCCTGATTTGTGTTCTGGTTAAATGGAACTTAGCCTGCTCAGAAGGCTCTTGGCTCATTCCAACCTAGAATTCTTAGAAACTAAACCTTGTTCTCAAATCCCTCACCACTAGCCAGCAAGTAATCTCAAATTTGACAGATCATGAGGATCCCTAATGCGTTCTGCCTTCAATTATTACCACCTGGAGACTCCAATTCTGTGACTCATCCTTTTGGACTCCTCTGGATAAGGAACAGCTCTAGATCAAGTCTGGGCTCACCACTTTCTTCCCATGGTGCCATTCCCCAATGGTCAGCTCTATCACCCAACGAATTCTCTGGCCAGGGCTGACTTTTTACATACTCTTGCCACCCACTTCCATGGATTATTCCTTGCTGAGCTCCCAGTTACACCTTTGGGAATACCCTGTCCAGGTCATGATACACCAGATTCTTTGATGCTCTATTGTGCTTGGTTCCTTGGAATGTCAATCATTTCACGGCTTGATACTTTTCCCTTAACTCAAGGCAAACAACTGTGCATCTTTATGCATTCTTTGAATAACTTCATAGAAACAACATGTTAGAGGAAGATGACAAAAATAAAAATAGAAGAATAGGAATAGAAATAAAATATAAAATATATAACAGGTTATATGGTAAATATATTCATTTTCTTTTCAAAGGAAGGAAATGAGTATATGTTAACTTATATATGACTACTTTATATATGATAGGAAATAAAACATGCTAAATTCTGTAATGAAGCTAGTATATCATCTTTATCTGCAGGGAGGATGATGTTTGATATACTATTGGCTCCTCACAATTAATACTCTTAGGCTCTTAAAAAGCCTAAAGTTAAAAATAATTCTTTTTAAAATGTCCTTAATTTAATGCTAATGGACAAAGTAGGACTAAGCAGTGTGTGATATACTCATAACTATGTTTACATATGTGTCTCTCTCTGCAGACACGTCTAATAAATGTTGGAGAGGAAAAAAGTTTGGCCAATCACATTCATTTTAGTTTTTCAGACATCAGTCAATTAAGTTTGTCCTCCTCCAAGAGGCGGAATAAACAGGGGTGACAGAGAGGCCTGAGATGTGACTCCAGGAAAGTCTTTACATATACAAACATGAGAAGGGAAAAGCCTAAGACTTGAAATGGAAGATAAAGATGTACCATCTGCACTCATCCTTTTCCGTCCTTTCTGAACTACCAGCATTGGGAATTAGGTCAATTGAAAGGATAAACCTGTTTTGCATGAGACAAAAAGAATACTGTCTTTTTGACTCTAGAAATAAAATAGATCATTTAACAAAGTCAGAAATGACAAACAAGTTCAGAAAGATGAACAGTGGCTAAGCAGACTGAGGAGGAGGGGCAGCAAAATTCCATGGCAGAAAATGACTAAAAGACTTTTGAGAATAATGATGTCAAAATTTTTGAAAATTATTTGCATTATTGACATGTTTCTTCCATCCCAAATCTTAAACAAGGCTACTTATAAATGTTTCTCCATGCATCTGTATGTGTGTGTAACATTGGGTTTTGTGCATAAATCAAAGGAAACATGGAAGTTTCCATCAGAATGGATAAAATGAAGAATAAAGTATGCACGAACAGAAACAAGAATCATGAGACAAAGGCATCCCACGGTATTGAAGAGGGCTTTCATGGAACTGATGGGAGTTATTTAATCCAACTTAATCTAGATCTTGGGAAAAATGGGAAAACTGAGATCATTTGCAGAAATCAGAGCCAGAGAGGAGATTGAGCAAGGGTATGGAACTGGAGATATTATCTGTTGGAAACTATATCCATATTTTATATTTAGAATAGTAACTTCAAATATTCTATCAAGTCAAGGTATATAAGAGGGTAACTTTGTAACATTAAATTATTCACATATCCTAAATTCATTGAATGTCTATAGCATATCATTTACCATATTAGGCACTGGTAATTTGACAATGATCCATACCCTCATGGAGATGCATAAAAATTATTTGATGCTCAAGGCCCTTTTTCAAGTACATAGCATGACATAGTAGAAAGCCAACAAATCAAAATTAGTAGATTTGAGTTTATACCCCAATTCTTCCCTAAATGACTGTGTTACCTTAAGTAGGTCTTAAAGTTTTAAGCCTCAACTTCAATATCAAGATGAGATGGTTGAATTGGTAATGTCAAATATTCACTACAACTTTAATATAACATGATGGATAGTTTATTACTCAGGGATTTGTAAATCAAAAATTCATATAATTCTTACCATTTTGTTACCACAATAAGTAGCCAAATGAATGTATAAGCACTAAAACAATCATCAGTTGTATTTTTAAAATGCCACTGAGGACAATGCAACACACAATCCAGAAGTGAGTTTCTAGAATACGGAATCTTGCAAACCTCCATTGGCAACAATACATGAGCTAAATTGAGAACTTTGTGGGCGGAGGGGAGAGGAAAAACACTAAGATAGCTTAACCACTATAATGAGCAAATACCTACGCTAGATGCTTTATAAATGTTTCATTATTTAACTCCCACCACAAGCCAGGAAATGGGGGTTATTAAATACCTCTCTATAAGGATGAAGGAAACTAGGATCAGAAAAAACAAGCAACTTGTACAAGCTCATATGGCTGGAAAAGAGATTTGAATCCAAGTTTTCTGATTCCATTCACCATGCTTCTTTCACTATATAGCTTTCTATGTGGAAAGGTCATATTACATTTCCATTGATCTTTGTTTTTAACACTCCTTTTTCCACACCTTCCTGAGGTGAGGAAAGAAAGACAAAATCGCAAAAGACATTCTATTAAACACATGAATAATCCATTAACTTGATTGTAAGTGGTGGGGGGAGGGGAGGGAAGATTTAAAATTCTAAAAAGCATTTACAGTATTTCTTTAGAAGGTCACAATGAACATCATCTTTCAAACTTAAAACTAAAGCCATTACAAAACAGAACCAATCTTTGCATACTACATGGTAGTACATTTGTAACACAGCTATCTTAAGAAACTCTTTTCCCACTCTGAGTTGTAATGGAGCTTAGCATTCAATACATCCAACATGGGAAGTTATTAAGATAAAACTTCTTTGCTACCTCCATTTTATTTTCTTAGAAAGGCTGAGAGTAGGGAAGATGAATAACAGAGTTTTTCTGACTGGAATTTTAAGAAAAATGAGCTGGCAGGAAAAGTGTCTGAATGTTTCATGGGTAAAAGAAGCCAAGTTATATCATATTTTCACCTCTCGTGAAAATCTTGACCTCTCCCACCCCCGTAGCATACTCTATAGTATTTTGCAGTTAGTATTGAATATTAGGTAAAGACTGAAGTCCAGTATTAAAGAAATATGGACAAAAGAGGTTTCAGGACCTTGGAGAGTGAGGATAAGGGTAGGATGCTCAAAAGACAAGAACAGGTTGAGGGGGAAAAAAAGTAAAAAAGGAAGGAAGAAAGAAAACAAAATGGGTTAGAAAGACAAGTTGGAGGAAGAAAGCGAGAGTAGACAAATAACATATGACAAAGTAAAAGAACACTAGATATTAACAAAAAATATAGTTGGAGGGCACCTGGGTGCCTCAGTGTGTTTAGTCTGACTTCAGCTCAGACGATCTTATGGTTCAGTTTCTGAGTTTGAGCCCCACATTGGGCTCACTACTGTCAGCATAGAACCCACTTCAGATCCTCTGTCTCCCTCTCTCTCTGCTTCTCCCCCACTCACACACTCTCTCTCAAAAATAAATAAAACATTCAAATATATATATGTGCATATATACATATATATATACACACACACACACATATACATATACACACATACACATACATACATACTTGGCAACTTAGAATAACCTAGTAACAAGAGTCTACATTAAATGTCAATCCTGGGGTGCTGGGGTGGCTCGGTCAGTAAAGTGTCCAACTGTTGATTTTGGCTCAGGTCATGATCTCGTGGTTCATGGAACTGAGCCCTGCCTTGGTCTCTACACTATAGTGTGGAGCCTGCTTGGGATCTCTCTCTCCCTCTCTCTCTGCCCTTTCCCCACTTGCACTCTCTCTCTCAAAATAAATAAATAAATAAATAAACATTTCAGAAATTAATTGATGTCACTCCTTATATACTGCTTCAAGATATATCATTCATTTATGTGCCACATACTTAAAGTTGTCCCTCATTATAATTATGGCTGGATAAGAGTAAAGACATGCTTTTGACCAATTACAAAATCTAATACAGATAATAAAAAGAAGTTAACACTTCGGTCCCTTTTATGATAAATCTTTACTGAATTATTTTTCAACTTTATGAAAAATTTCAAATATGCATCTAACTGATTCTAAAAAATAATAGCCCACATATTTGTTTTCCATTGACGTTAAACAGATGATTAAAATTTGCTGTATTTTATCGAAGTATCTTTTTTTAAGTAAAACGTATACAAACATAGGTAAAGTCCAAACCATTATCCTTCTAAACTAGCCTAATTTACCAGGAGACACTCTTCAGAAGTTGGTGTTTTTCATTCCCATACACCTTCAGTGCCCCTTTAGGTCTTCTCACACTACAACTCTGAACAGTCCAAATACATCTAGAAAGCAAGATAAAAGGGGTGGATATAGGTGATCTGTCCATGCTGCCCTCCGCTCTTCATTCTCTCCATCCTAAGGATATACTTTTATAAGTCTTTACTTTTAGTATGACAGCTTAGGATGCTCCTATAATTCTTTCCTTAAGCCCAGATACAACATTCTAAAGATACAGATAACTATATAAAGTCTTTTATCTTTTTCTCATTTATATATTTCATTCTTAATATCAGTCATGTACTCAGGGATTCATTTGTATCTAAATATTTATTAGTTCTACTCTGATTCTTTATGTGTTTGTAGGTCTTAAAGTGTTTGCTATAACAAAATATTATTTTTAAATTCTTTGTGCAAAGGCATAACATCACAGTGTCTGACACATATAGGCACTCAATAGACACTTGCCAAATGAATTAATTCAAGAAGTACATTGCATGAATTAATCAAACTCTACAGCCAATGCTTACATAGCCAAAACCCAAACTCATGACTCAAACCAACTGCACAGCATTTTCTACTCTGAAAAATTAAAGATCAAGACATGTTGTAGATATCTGATACTGTTCATATTGGGATGTAATGAGAAAAATGGTTTTTCAGATTAAGAAGTATGACTTAATATGTCCTCATTCCAAACTTTGTATAATCTTAGACCACAGAAAAATGCATAACTAAAGTTCTGTATCGGCTAGTATCAAATGATTCCTGTATTTTTTTTTCAAGATTTTGGTTTAAGGACTGAAGCAAATGGATCATAGAGAATGAACGCAGTAGATCATTACACAAGCGATCAGTCAGCATCTTTGCCTACACATTAAGGTTCCAGAGTGAATGGCTCAGATTTATAATAGCTGAATTTCATGCCAGCGTAAAAACCACAACATAGCCTGAGTTATCATGAGACATTAGGAACTAAGTGTGGGGATAATATATCCATCCAATTGCTACATAAACGGAAACACTGTAAGAAAGTTGGCTGAACACCTTGATAACCTAATTCATAATGTCTGTAAAAAGCCATACAATGATTTAGGGAAAATAATGAAGGCCAGATAAAGATATATTTAAGATATGTATATACCATACATATTTCACTCTTCAAACTCAAGTGGTAGGTTAGGTTGGTCTAGAATTGTCTACTAAGATCCAAAACGTTCTGATGTGACTCTGTTTCTGTTAAGACATCCTTATACAGTTTTATAAAGTTACTAAGTTTGAAATTTTACCTCCCTTCAAACTTTTCTAAAGAAAATTTCTGATTTCATGAGATTACATTGGCTTTCAAGATGAGCAAACTATTATATACTAGCTATGTTAGTTACCTTGATTAAATTATTTGACTTCTCCAATGTTCAGTTTTCTTCACACATAAAATTGGCATAATTATTCTATACCAGAAAGAAGGCAATGTGTTCACAAAAACTAGAAACATGTTTAACTTGAGAAGACTGACTAACTACATTTCTCAGGCTCCTTTGTACTTAGTTTAGGGATGTGACTTCGGTGACCAAGGAAAGGTTGATAGAAGGTAAATAAGCCATTTTTATTACCTAGTTTTGTTCCTTAAAACTCCCTAGTAATCTTTCCTTTCTCAAGTTTCCTTCACCTGATCCTCAGTCTTCCAGTGGATAACTTCAAGCATAGAGGATGATAGAACCATAAAATTAAGAAACCTAGATTCTGAATGATTCTAATGAACAGAACTTGCTTATTCAGGCCTTTTCCCCCAACTCCCACTGAACTGTGATAGGAGACACAAATTTTTACTGTGTGGAACCAGTAATATATTGTGATTATTTATGGCAGTTAGCCTACCCTGACTAATATAAATACCTACTCTAAAGAGCTGTTGAGGTATGATATAGGTTAATGACTATAAAAACCTTAATGCAGTTTAATATAGTGTCTGGCACTTATCAGGTTGGTTCTCCCTCCTCTCTGGTCAGCAGGGGGATCCAAATATGTCCAGTCTTTACGTTTTAGGATTTACATTCTTCAGCCTTTAAATTCTTGCCCCTTTTGCAATGATGTGTAAAAGAATAAATGCCTTCTAGGGATAACAATGGACTTTACACTGATGATGTGCAGTTGTTTCTTAGAGGATATTTTTTATTCTAGAAATCATCGTTTCTTTTCATCCAACTCTTCGACACACACAGATAAACAATTTGAAATACAGTTTGGGGAACTAATGTGATTCTAATGTCATTTGAATTTATGTGATAAAAATGTAAGCCCTAACTTGAAATTCTTTCTGGATACATTAGAACAGGTCTATGACTCACAGAAATTTTGTCTAATCCCAACAAAGTGCACAGGTGGCAGTCAGATAGCCACTGCCCACCTATACCTGGAAAAAATGAGTAGGGTAGAAAAATGCCTGTTGACAATTTAATTCTTATTACAATATTTGTGAAGTAATTCCGAAGTCAGTCAGGATATGTTGGTCTATTTTTTAAAAAATTACTCTTTAGCCAAATCCAATTTAAGTCAAAAATGAGCAGTGTCGGAGTGGAGCCATTGATCTAGGCTGAGGGAATTTATGGTCTGAAACACCCTCAAATTTGTTTTGAATTACTCTGTGTGAATTTCATACTTTGAAATGAGCATCTGAGGGGTTTTATATATACATATATATTTGTTGACTTCTTGACATTAATTCAACTCTTTCTAGAGTATAATTTGCAAAAGCTTTACAGAGGTATCCTCTATGTTTAGAACAGAAATGTTCCTGAAAATTTGGCAACAACTTTAAAATCCAAAAATCAGTGTCCCTTTGCCATTGGGTCTCATTGTCTAAGTCTCCCTTTTACTGAATGCCTCCTGTGAACCAATCTTGTGAAGCACTTTGCATATGCTATTTTATTCACTCTTCATAACAACCCTATGAAGTAATTAGCAGTGATCACAACGTTCATAAGAAAAAACTAAAACTTAAAGAGATTCAGTCACTGTTGTTGATTTTAAAGTTCATGATCTTTCTTGCCCAAATGAGATTTGTTCAATAATGAGTATATGGACAATAGATTTGCTATAGTCTACCTCTGCTGAAAATGGAAAATTTTCCCTTTGTACTCTGTCAACAATTATGTGTGTGTTTATCAGTGAGTGTGCGCACCTACGTAGCCACGCATTTTACCAATTTCTCTTCCTACCCCTCACCTCCTCTAGTCATGACAGTGGATGGTCTTATTACCAAGTGTATGCAGCAAGAAAGCATCTTCTACAGCTCCATAGAGTTTTGGTTATTAGTACAGAAAAAACTCCAAAACTGCCCACAGCTTTGGAGATGTTGTCCTAGCCTTTTGCTCTTACCACCCAGCAGCTTATTACCACCAATTCACTTTAAATTGTCTGTTCCTGTTGAAGAGATGCTCTGATCCTCAACACTTGTTTCTTGTTAAGTCCTTTATCTTGAAGCCCGAAGGCAATGTGGCAGGCAATAATGTGAATTCCACAACTCAAATGTTTACATCTGGTTCAAAAGTCCTAATTCTCTCACCAAATAATTGAATTAAGTCATAATAAAAGTCCGTGGTTTTATTTTAAGACCTAAATTTTTAAGTGCTCCCTTGACATCTTTGAGCCTCACAGGGTCCCAAAGACCCAGCAGTGAGTTCCTCTACACTCAATAGATCTACTCACCCCTAGTTGTCATCCAGTGGGAAAGGGTTTCCACGTGGCTGATTAACCTTACAGGTATACCAGCTTCAATCCACCCAGTTGTCAACTAATGACTTTCATGTCTCTACCAACCCATGAAATTATCTGATTATATCACACCCCCCTGCAGGAATCAGAGGGCACCATACCTTCCTGTTCCTACAATGTTATTCGCCAACAACCCTTTCTGGTTGCCCTATAGATCTTCGCATGGTATGCAATGTCCTCCACTCCCACACTGTATGACTAAACTACTGCCAATCTCATCTGTCAAGTACCAGGTGTCATGTGCTCAGCCATCTCATACTGTAGTGAAAGAATCCTCCTTCACTAACAGGGTGAAGAGGAAATGATCAGAACATTGGATCCCAGCATTTAGATTTCACAAGCGCACTTGAAAAAAGTAAAAAACCTACAATTTATTATTTAATATCAATTCGTGATTGAAAACACGTCCTAACTACCCAAATTAGAAAAGACTTCCAGAAGACAGAACAGCCCTTAAACTGAACAATTAACTTCAACAATTATATTAAGTCTCATGGAAAACTCACTATATAGTCTTTGTTTTTCTTATTGTGCTGCACAGTGGTGAAAGTTCCAGAATAGACTGGCACAGCCTGTGGATACATGTGTGAGAAACATGTAAGCATGTGTACAGACTCATTTGCTATGACCAGAAACAAACTGACCTTTCTTCCACTCTTAGTTACACCTGCATAAGATATTTTCCTAATACTTGCCCAGTTTTGGTAAAACAAAGATGCAATATTTGGACTTTCATTAATGTTGAATCAAACTGCCAGTCAACCTGAGGATCGTTTCTATGACCTTGGTTACAACTGTAAAACCACACAATTTTACCTGTTATGAATACTGTGTTAAGCTCAGTCCACTTTGTCTATTCCATGTGGAGATTTGTTTATCTGTTTAATTCATGTGAATGAATAAATGGGACATTTAGACCTCAGATGAAAATCTTCGGCACTTAATCAAACATTTAATTAGGGACCGGGCAAGTTTACTTTCAAAATTGTTCATGAAAATTACCTAATAGGTTCAATACTACAAGGCAGTAAAATATGTTTTGGCACAATTATACAACAGAAAATTACACAACTATCAAAAATAATGAAATGTATCCTTATGTGTTGAAATGGAAAGAGATTCCAGAAAGGTAGTAAACTTGATAAATGGATGCATAGTATTTCCCAACTGTGTAAGACAAAATATTATATGTTAACATGCAGATATAAATTTGTATATGCATAACACTTATCTCAAGAAAAATCAAAAAGCATTGAAATGCCACCTCTTCATCAATGGACAGTTGTCAGTTAAGAACTTATTGGTAAGTGTCTGAAATGCAGCCAGTCAGAGGTGTGAAGCAATATCCATATAGCTTATATTTTAAATTTATGAAGTAATAGAGTTAACATTTCCTTAGGCAAATTTAGAAACCTAAAATAGATTATTACTCTGAGAGATGTCCATGTAACCTCTCAAAGGGCTAGTTAATAAAGAAAGATCTGGGTAAGGCCAATATGTTACTGAAAATAAGTTTTGGGTCTATGCTAATACTTTGACTAATATTTACTAGAAAACTCATACAGTCAAGGTTTAACATTGGACCTGAAGAAAACTTAGAGAAGAACAACATAGCATCATGGTACATGCACAGTATCTAGGTTTCTGTAGCATCACCAACAATCTATCCAAAATGGTGGATTTTGCTGCATCATGTAACTTCCAATTGCTATAATTAATTACTAGAAGAGCTTCTTTATTACTGTTTATTTAAACATGTATAACTCCTGACACAATAAAAAATTTATTTTTCACTAAATAGTTAATGCTGAACAGATCTTCTAAAAATACAAGTTCAACTACTTAAGGCTAACTTAGAGCCATGATAGCAAGTTCATGTTATCTAAGCAACTTGGGCATCATCTATCAAGAACAATTTATTATTACAGAAGCCAGTTTGTAGTTCTTCACTTTTTAGCTCACTTCCTTCTATGGTTACCACCTAAGGCATAACAAATCACTCCAAACTTTCTGAAGTAAAACAACACTATTTTATTACTCTCAGAGAGGCTGTGATTTAGGCATTTGGACAAGGGCACACCAGAGATGACTTGATTTTGGGTCCGTGATGTTTAGGGCTAGAATCATCTGGAAAAAGATCAGTAAACTATTTCTTTAAAGGCTAGGTAATAAATATTTTAGACTTTGTGGGTCACATAGAGTGTCTCTTGTCTATTTGTTGGTCTTTTTTGTTTGTTTGTTTATAATCCTTTAAAAGTTAAACATTACTTTTAGCTTCTAAGTCTCACAAAACGGGCTGCATGCTAGATTTGGTCCACAGGCTGTAGTTTGCCAAGCCCTAACCTGGAAACGTTTTCACTGTCATGTCTAGTCCATAGACTGGGATGATTTAAAGGCAATGTTCAACTGAGAAGTTTGACCAGATCATCTACACATAGCCTCTCCACACTGGCTGAACTTTTCACAACCTGGTAGCTGAGTTCTGAGAGTGTTGGAAGAACAAGCATTCCAAAAGAACAAGCATAAACCAATTAGTTCCAGAAATCACGCCATGTTTCTTTATCCCTAATCATGACAATGAGTCACAAAGATCAACCTAAGGAAATTCAAAGGAGGGAGAATTAGGTATCACTTCTTGGTGGGATAGCAACAAGGTCACTTTTCTCCAGAGTATGGGAAACACCACTGTTGCCGTTTTTGGAAAATACAAACTGCCAGAACCCTTTTATAATTTACTAAGTGTATATGCATACAGAGATATACACATGTAAGTACTTGAAAGGAAAGCTTTGGCACCATCTTGCAACCAGATACCTTATGCATTTCTATACTCATTGGATCCTCCCTTACAATGTTCCACCAAGAACAAAAATTTTGCATGGTTGCAATATCTCCTTCATGGAATAGAAACTACAACCGATACTCTAGAATTGAATACACAGCACTATCATCTAAAAATCTTAAAAACGTAAGTATTTCCTACATAGTCTCACTTTGAGGATCCAAATTATAATTGGCATGTAGACTAATAAAAGCAAAATAAAACAACAGGTAACTAGTTCAAAGTTAAGTTTAAAAATGCAAACAAGGTATGGTTTCAAAAAAGAGTATAATCATTTTCCCACTCTTCAATTTTCTACTTCGCTATTTTCAGGATAGCATCTGTGTTTATTAATCAGAAGAACTTCACAAAAGGAAAAAATTTTAAAGCAAAATTAGCCTGGAGAAGTCATGACTGGTAACTCCAATTGCTCTCGCTCTTATATTTTTTTTTTTTTTACTAGCGCTTTTTCTCCACAGATCTTGGAAATGGTTAATGTCTTCAAGTCATACACAAAGTCTCTTTTCAAGTAGATTTACTTTATATTATGTGCAGCAATACGTAAGCCTCATTTTTTTTTATAGTGAGCAGGTACAGCTCAGCCACTCAGTTTTTATGAGACTTTTTTAATTTGGAACATAAATTAAATTAAATATTTATGCCAGAGCTGCCAAACTGAAGACAAATAGCTCTAGCAAACAATTCTCTTAATAAAATTCAATCACTATAATGCAAACTGTTGTCAAAAGGGTAAATGCACGTTAACTTTTTTAAAAGTTTTGCTTCATGATCCATGGAATTAATAACTCATGTCATGAACACTGAAAATTGAGTGCATCTTTTTATTCTTCATACTTCTTTGTGTTCTTGCAAGTTTTTTTTTTTATTTAATGTCCATCTTTCCTGTCAGAGGGCCTTTCAGAGTTAAAAATATAATTATATTTTCTCATCTAATTAAAACGTCAATCATTTATTTTGGCATATTAAGTATAATGGCTGTTACCCAAGATTTCTTTTCATTTAGATTCTGATTATTTTGTCATGTCACTCAAAAATCTATGCTTTGCAACTTGTCCAAGATTTTTCCCTCTCATTAGCATAAAACATCTTAGAGTCCTGCTGGTAGTGCTTTATCTAGTGCAGGAAATGATTTGGATAATAAACAGCTGGAAACCAAAATATTATATGCTGGCAGGAAAAAAAAACAGATTAACAATTATACAAAATGAATATAAACTTCCTTCCTCTACCACCTCTTGTAATTTTATATACTGACTTGTAGAATTAAAAAGCAAAAAGTTTCAGAAAAGCTCACTGGAAGATAGTCTATCAGACTCTCTTTCTTCCTTAATGTTCTATTTATTTTTTTACCGCTTCCAAAACCTTTCTGTTTTCCTCTCTCTTCACTCTTCTCTAAGATGAGGTTATTGTACCAAATGATATCTAAAACCATTTCCAGTTTTAATATTTCTGCTGTGCAAAAACTTCTTAACATATTCTATAGGTTCCAGAATAGCAAATATGTTAGAGAAATAGGCTTAAGAGTCATGCTTTTATTTTCCTTTTTTTTTTTTCCTCTTAACATTTAACGGTCTTTACTCCCATTCTCTTATTTGTCTTCTTTCAGTTACTTTCTCCATTTCCTCACAAGCTACAAACACAAAGCTTGTCTTTTACATTGTTCATTTTGATTTAAAAAGAACTGAAATATTATCAATGTTCCTCTTGTGGAACAAGAAGGAAGGCAGCGGGGGGACTGCAGTGTTTTGTGGGGGGCGGTGGGGGATGGAAGTGCTGTTTTCCTGAATCACCTGTCTTGCCATTTCTCTTCAGGCCATTCTCCATTCAAGGAAGGAAAAACAAAAGCACACGAAGAAAGTATTTGTCTACTTAAGGTCTTACATCCTGAAGCCCCTGTGTTTAGCTCTTCTGAAAAGGACACCTTTCCTTTGGAGGAGACTACCATCCAAAAAAAAAATACCAACCTATGTGCTGTGTAATTGCTGAGCTCTGATATAATTGAAAATGTGCAGAAAAGGTGACAAGTCCTCAAATGCTAGCCACAACTAAAATTCTGACAGATGAAAAAGCATAAGACCATTACTGATCTGTGAGGAAACCAGATGGTCTTTGATACACAGGATGCTCCCAGCTGCTTGTGGACAACTGAACCCCAAGACTTATCACCCCTAACTCATGGAAAATATAATTGAATCAGGTTTAGGCAAAAAATAAAGCAACTAAGCCCATGAATATTGCATTAATATTAGACAATTGCTTTTTATAAGAATAGTGTAAAAAGCCAACTAATACAGTTCAATTATGTATCTACAATAGATGAAAAGTTTTAGTTTCACATCATAGAGACTATGGTTAAGGAAACTAAGATAGAGTTATACCTCAGGAAACAAAAAGTGTACCGTTCTCCAAAGTCTGTGATTTGGAACAGCACCTGTTTTGGAGAACAGCTGTTACCTGAGTTGAATGCCAAGGTACCCAGTACTTTTTACCTCAAAACATTTCAAGAGTGGCTGCCCCTCTCTTTTTAATTCCAACTCTGCTTTGGCACACACACACTTAGAGGTGAAACACTAAGCAGATGTCTTGGCATGCTGTGTTCTGGTTTGTGGACATCTTGTGTAAAACCTCTAAACTCAAGATTGCTCTCCTTGCATCCCTATAGAAATATTCAAGGATTAGGGCATTCAGAATTAGGCTAATTTGGCCAGGAGACTAAGTCACACCCTGTCACAATTTCTAAGCAGGAAACTACTCAGTATTAAAGAAGTCAGACACACTTTGTTCAGAGCAACCCTGAGACTCAGGGTCAATTTTGAGAGAATCTAACAGCAACCCTTTTGTCTGAACGAATCAAATCCTACATTAACAGTGTGCATGCTACTAATGTCTGCCTTCCTTAATAGGAATCAGTACCGTCCTATGATATGGATCCCGTGGCTGACAGGTATGAAATTAATTACTCCATTAAACTGTCTTTTAAAAAGGCAATTTCAATAAAGTGTTTCTTGGTTTTCCACCTCCAAATCCTTTATTTATACAATCACTTCCTGAAAGCTAGTATTTATTAAATCTTTTCTACTGTATCTTCTCAATTAAAAAAAAAACACAGCTAACTGAACTATTTATTTCAGTACCTTTGAAAGACAGATGAATCAGAAAACATAAATAATAGCCAAGGATTTGAATTCAAATAAGCATTTTATACTGTTGCTCACTCAAATAGTATTTAAACCTCTAAGGTCTTTATAACCTTGTAGTTTGTATTAAATAGATTAAAATAAGGACCATCAAATAGTAGGTGCTCAAAAAATATGCACTGAATTTTTTTAGTTCAAAAATTCTATTATTCACCTGATATTTTTGGCTACTTGTAGTTGAAGCTTCTTTGACATTTTATAAGAGGAAATTAAAACAAATTTCCTTTGAGAACATACTGTTTATATCTCTAAATAATTTGAAGTCTTTCCCAAGCCTTCCAACTGCTTGGTACAAAAACTTAAGAAATGCTATTAATTGTTGCTTATTCTGTGGTGTTTGTCACTTGGGCTGAATCCACATTTAAGACAGGGACAGTTTTTTATCCCAATTATTCTGTCAGTAACGACTCGTTAATGAGTTACTGAATAAATTTCTCATTTACTATCCCATATTGAATTTAGTGAAATAATCAAATCTGGCATATGTAAAAACCAACCATTAGTTTAACTTAAACTATCCAAGAGAAGATGGATTTGTTAAAAAGACAGGATTGTGAGTGATCGATGTTTTGGACAACATGTAAAGCTACCACAAGCAGCTGTGGAATGATCAATCAATGCTTAGGGTAGAAACATTTAATTAAATACACTATTTTGTTCATAAAAAATATGTGTTACATTTGTATTATTCGTTCCTCTGTACCAAAAAGAACTTTTAAAAAGTTGCAATAGCCACAGCACGGTGAAAACTGACTACCTAGTAAGTGTTCTATTTGTTGAAAGATGAATGAATGTTCTTTGCATGTATCCATATTTAAAGTTCTTGATAATAGATTCCAGAATATTAGAATAGATGCTAATCTAGTCTCTCCTATGCATCCATTATTGCAGTTGTTTAAAAAATTTTTTTCATAATTGTTCCTAATATACAGCTTTGAGATTATTGCTCAAAGTATTCAGAGTGGAATGCCTGAAACATAGAGGTTAAAAGTGTAAGCTTTTTAAAATTTTTTTATGTTTTTTATTTTTTAAAGAGACAGAATGTGAGTGAGGAAGGGCCAGAGAAAGAGGGAGACACAGAATCCCAAGTAGGCTGCAGGCTCTAAGCTGTCAGCACAGAGCCTGATGCAGGGCTCGAACCTATGAACTGTGAAACCATGACCTGAGCTGAAGCTGGATGCTCAACTGACTGAGCCACCCGGGCACCCCAAAGGTTTGAGCTTTTTAGACTTTGACAAACTTGGTTTCAAATTTTGACTCCGCCACCTATGTAAAATATAATTTTGGTCATGCTATTTAATCTCTTTCTACTCATTTCATCACTAGTCAATTAGAAAAAATAGCTTATGGGGCGCCTGGGTGGCTCAGTCGGTTGAGCGTCCAACTTCGGCTCAGGTCATGATCTCGCCGTCTGTGAGTTCGAGCCCCGCGTCGGGATCTGTGCTGACAGCTCAGAGCCTGGAGCCTGCTTCGGATTCTGTGTGTCCCTCTCTCTCTCTGCCCTTCTCTGACTCATGCTCTGTCTGTCTCTGTCTCAAAAATAAATAAATATTTAAAAAAAAAGAAAAGAAAAAATAGCTTAACTTATAAGATGTTCTGAACATAAAGATTGTATGTATAAAGAAATTAAGACAGTGCCTGGCACATACTAAGTACTCTATAAATGACTTTTAAAATACCAGAAACAAACAAACCGAAAAAAAAACCATGAAGCTACTATGCGGAGCAGGTAACAAGGCATTAAGTACTTATTACAAAATAATGATTTGAATATCAAAAAGGTTGTCCCTTCAAAACTTGAGATTTTCTGTCTTTCAGACAAATTGTCTTGTAATTTACGTTTAAGTTTATAAATCAATGTGAGTAATATGACTTTTTTCAAATAAAATGTACAACATTCAGAAACCAAACATCCGAAACAATTTGGCTATGTACTTATCAATATGAAAACTAAGAAAAATTTGTATTTCAATTTTATTTAAAATGAGTCCTACCAATAGCACTAAAATCAAGAATATCAGTACCTGAACAGTTTTGCCTACAACATGCATGGAAAGTAATCTAGGAAGGGACAAATGGAACTGTTATTAAAACTGAAATGTGTTCCCAACTGGGCTGTTGTCTCTATAAAATGAAAAAGGATTTCAAAATCCAGCATCCAGCTCACTAGCATTCATTCTTTTTCCTATTGGTTCTTTCCCAATCAATTAATTTGCCATGTCGTGTGGAACAAGGCCATGCCCAAGCTAAAGTACCACATTCAGAGGCCAGGATATGAATGGCCTTTCTAGCTCTTCTTTTTTCTTGCCTGGGTCCACCTTTTCAAACTATGCTGCAATGTCATTATTCACTTACTTTGATTTTTCAATACTATTTGACAGAATCCTTTTTTTCCTCCTACCTAGGAAATCTCCTTTTGCTTATTGTTTCATTTGTTTTTTGCTTTGCCAAAGATCAGTTGCACCCACATTTAAAGCACCTATCTTTTATAGAGATTCTCTAGTCTAAACAACATAACCACCCTAATAATATAGACACTAAAGGTCCTTGTAATCCTGAGCAAAGAGGATTATGGTTGTTCATCAGAGGAGCTGGAACAAGTGTAGGGAGCTTGGAAACTCAAAGGACCAGAGAATCCACAAGAGTAACCATCTGTGGGACAGTTAAATTTCACTTTTCAAATAAGCATCTTTTATGTGCATACAATTTGAACATCAGAAACAAACACCAGTGCAAGCTACTTGAAACAAGGGAAAAGGTGGCTTTGGTGAGCCATCTCAGACCTTCCACCACTTTATGTAATAACTATTTACAAATTGCTCAAATGAGTTAATGTGAGATTTAAGGCAGGACTGTGCATATGTAATGCTCATCCGTCTTTCAGCTACGCAGCCATATCTCCGGCGGGGGCGGGGGTGGGGGGGAAGACTTACTATAGTAGCAGTGGCTTTGCCCAAGTAATACTTTAACAACTATCCTTTCAAGTCAGGCAAATCTATCCTGATGTAGGGTAGGGGAAATATGTTAAATGGTTTTTTTTCACTGATTTGAATACTTTGGTAACAAGAGTCAGGTTCACAACCCTTAGCTGACTTGGCTTGTTTTTCCTAAGAATACACTCAACTCACAAAGAAACACAAAGTCACAAAGTTTCTGAATGAAAGAACATTATAAAGAGACTCCTTCGAAGAACAAGTCTCAAAGATGTCATGTACTAAAAACATTATTGTGAATTGGTGATTTTTAAACTCCAATAGGGGAAAGGAGGTATTTGTCCTAAATCTTCCTAGCTGGAAAAACACTCATGAAGATTCAGTAAATTCCAGGGTGCACTTCATTTGCTACCAGGGGTCAGTAACTAGAGGTCTAACTCAACTATGTCATCAAATGGCTCTCTTCTAGGGCCCACAAGGCAAGAAAAAGTAGAAGAGAAAGTCACTGTAGAAATCAGTTTTCTAAAATATTGACTTTATTGCATAATATAAAAATAGAGTATTAAGTAAGATTTCTCACTTAAATGATTGTCCATGAGTGAATGCTATGACAAGTTTTGAATTAATGTTTCTTTTAATAAAATTTATATACCATTATCACATATTTATTGAGTAAATATCTATAGATCCAAATTAATTGTGTCATGATAAGTCTGGGAATTGGGTTTAATATTGGTCAAAAATTTAATGATGTAACATGTAAAAATAAGGTTTCTTTAAACACTTCTACACAAATACGAACCTTCCCAAGTCAAGAAAAAAGAATTACTCACCCTCCTTCTCTCAAAAAAATTAAAGTACCAATCAAATAAGTTCTTGACTCACTTATTTTAAAACACATGTAAGGAAATTCTTATTTATTTTCTATGATTTCAAACTTTACTTAAGAAGCTAAAAAAAAATCTTACTATTGCTTCATTTTTCTATTAGAGATTATCGTCAGGGATGAACTTCACCTTGAAAGGTTCAAAGAGTTTAAAGACCAATTGTTCAGAAACATCAATATGAGAAACATCCACTTTCATGCATTAGCACCTGATTTAACGAGCAAGGCTAGAAAGGAGCAGGCAGAGTGGTCAGGTGACAAATTGAGAGTCCAAAAACTAAAGAAGCATAAATGGGGTACAAGAGATTCTTCCTATCTCTATATATTAAACCAGAAGGTAACAAGACAGCAGTGAAGGATGTGTGAAAAATCACTAGGTGCAACCCAATGAGCGGAGAAAAAAATGCTGACAGACTGGAAATGGCAAGAAAAGATGGATGAGACACAGAGACAAGATGAGCTTGCATGGTGGGCTTTTTTAGAGCACAACTTATTTATTTTATGGCCATATTAGTAATACAATTGAAATACTGTGATCTGATTATATCCTTGAGTATTCAGATTACATTTCTTTTATTAGAAGCAATAAACCAAGTCCTTTTTTTTAAAATCCTTTTTTTTATTCAATAAAGAATAGAGTTAAATGCACATGGGGAGAATATAAGAGCACTTCACTGGGGGGAACTCGCGGTTGCTATTTGGAGAATATCCAGAAGATTAAGTTATAGCATTGGGAATTTATGGTTTCCGGAACTTTAGAAGCTTATTTCCTGACTCCATTTCATCCCTTGGGTTGATGTGCACTTTTTACAAATGTTCTGCTACCTGCATTAACTGCCTCTATAATGAAGAATCCATGCATAGAAGCTTATAACAACTAAGTGTCAGTACCCGCTGCAATTTGCTGAGTTTGTAAGTAAATCTATTCCTTTTCTGTTCAGTTCAAGGACCACTATCACCCATTCTTTTCAACACCCAACATATTCACTCTAGGATTCCAAAATAATGAATTCGGTTTCCACTTTTAAATTTATATTGATTTTATAATATAGATGAATATTAAAGATATTAAAATAGATGGATAAATTAAGACCAAGATATAGCTTATGTATCCAGTGATATTTCCAAAGAATCAGACTCAAGAGATGGGAGATTATAGCACTAACATTGCTGTTTACATGGTACCTATATTTTGCAATCTATTTATAACTGTCCTTCTACTGCTGTTATTCCTGTAAGGTAAGCTACTATTGGAGTCAGTCTTTCTAGTATTCTTCTGAATAGATGGAGGACAGTGGCAGAAACAACCATCATATTAGAACATGACATCCAAATGCCTTATTTTTCAATTTGGAGAAATTTAAGTACAAACTAGTGCCCTGAGAAAACAGGAAATTTTTAGCACTACATGGAACAATTTTATTCAACGATGCAGCATTTAAAACATTTATTCCATGTTAAAACAGACCTGGCAATATTTTGGGACAAAAGTGTAAAATTGGAATGATTTTTAAAGACAAAGCACAACTTCAAAGAAGTGGTTTTGATAACATTTTACCTTCCAGGCTCCTAAGATATGTGTTTTCTCTCCCCTCTGCCTTCAGAAATGTCATGGAACAAAAGTTGGAGAGGCACTGGCCCAAAGGATTCTCAAGAAACTCAACAAGACAGACAGTATTTACTTTGGAACTCTTTGTTCCATAGGTACACCAATAGGAAAAGATCACTTGAAAGTGACCTTGCACTAGGAGCTATTAGGCATTTAAACCAAGTTTTACCCTTATTCTCATATTCCTCAACAGAGAAACATGCTGGACTTCTCAGCTCCCTTTCAACTCCAACCTGTCATCTTTTCTTTCCAATTCAATCTGCTATCACAATAGCCCTAAGTGTAAATACAATTATTTTCATTGTTCTGAGGATAGAGAGAATTAGAAATGCAACTTGCAGAATCTCAACAATGGATCAGTGACTTGATCCCCAATTTTCCATCTTAACTATGCCACATGGCCTGACTACCATCCATAGTTGTGGAGAAAGAGATTGATGTTGCTTTGTCAGTTAGGGACTCAGGGTTTCAAGATTTTGTGGGCTTTTTTGTCCATAGACAAAATGGGAGGCTAACTAGTGGCCAAAATTCAGAGGCCCAACACTGTCTCTCCACCAACTCTTTCAAAAAAAAAGAAAAAGGCAGGAAGTTTAGAAGGGAGGGAAGGAAACAAGTCCTAACTCCTAGTTTTTCTTCACTGTCCTTTTTTAATTTTTTATTTTGAGAGAGAGAGAGAGAGATAAAGAGAATCTGAAGCAGGCTCTGAACTGTAAACACAGAGCCCTGTGCAGGGCTCAAACTCAGGAACCATGAAATTATGACCTGAGCTGAAACTAACAGTCAGAGGGTAAACCAACTGAGCCCCCTAAGCACCCCTATTGTCATTTCTTTAGATGTGGTTTTGAATTCCTTAAAAATAAAAATGCTTAGTAAGGGGAAGACTGGATTCTACAAGAATATTAGTTGTGTGTATTTACTATGAATGAATTTCCAATTCTTTCCTAAAACAAATTTGGGGGGGGAGAGAGAGAGAGAGAGAGAGAGAGAGAGAGAGAGAGAATAAACCTGACTGACAGTGCCCTGACTGTAGCACTCAAGTCTCAAGACACATTACCGTGTTTGATTGTGTCTACTGCATTGACAGAAAGCACAAGTTGTTTTTCTGTGACTAGTAGCTCAAGGATGGTCTGAGATTTAGACTCTTTGGCTGCAAGCAACAGAAATGTCCTTGAGGAGAATGCACAAAATGTGATTTATTATAGGAATACAGGGTGTCTGAGAGAAATCCTCAAGAGTAGCATGAACCAACTCTTCGTAAGCTACAGATAACCCACCAAGTCCTCTGTCTCTGTTCCTCTTTGCTCGGTTCATTTGTTTCATTCTTCTTCCTCAGGGCAGACTGGCTTTTTGCATTCCCTAGTTTATATAAGGAACATCACTACTGTCAATAGTTCTCTAGCATACATATAGTCCATTCCAAATTCAGCCACACATTAGACTGTATTTGGACAATGCAATCTCTTGGATTCAATTCCTTATTATTAGTCCCTTTTGAGTCACTGGAAACTATGGGGCAAGATCACATTGATGCCAAAAACTATTATAACCATGTGAATGACAGGAGAAAAAACAGGAGTTAGCGGAGAAGAGAAAACGTCCAGAGATGGAAATACAAACCCAATAGTGAATTGGGGTTCACTCTGGAGGGTAAATATTCTCTGGTGAAACTCAGGTCATTTGTGGATCAGATTTTTTTTTCCAGGAGATTCCAAAGGCAGGATTTTATTACTTAGATGGTTAGGCTACAATACAATTTCCCTAACGATCTCTAGACAACAATGTTGATTTTGTAGTTGTATTGCATTTATTTATATCCTTCTTTCTAAAATGATTTTGAGGAAGCTTACAAAAAAAGAAATTTAACTCTTTAAAATGGACATGGCCATAAAATATTAAAATGGTGTGTCTGGGGCACCTGGGTGGCTCAGTCGGTTGAGCGGCTGACTTTGGCTCAGATCATGATCTCACAGTCTGTGGGTTCGAGCCCTGCGTTGGGCTCTGTGCTGATGGCTCAGAGCCTGGAGCCTGCTTCGGATTCTGTGTGTGTCTCTCTCTCTCTGCCCTTCCCCTGCTCATGCACTGTCTCTCTGTCAAAAATAAATAAATGTTAAAAAAAATTAAAAAAATAAATCAATAAATAAAATAAAATGATGTGTCTAAGTTCACTTAGTTTTGGTGCTAAACCTAATATTAACACCTTGGTCTCTAAGTTACTTAGTTAACTAGCTTAAGAAAAGGATACTCCAAATAGAACTATCTGGACATGTGATGCACTGTTTTTTATGCCAAGTAACCTGTTCTAACTCTGTAATTTACATGATGTCAGGTGAAACCCTTTCCACACTCAATAAGTATCCTTGCACAACTGAGCTCACAAAGAATTCTACCTGCAAAATTCTTAGTTTCATGGTAAAAAGGCTATAAAATTCTATTCTGAGTAAACAGTGCCAGAAAGTGCTTGGATCTGCTTACTTTCATTCATTTATTCATTCATTTACTCAACAAGTATTTACTGAGCTCATCTACTCAGAATCACGTAACATCATTTGAGTAACAGAATAAGTAAGGCACAGCCTCTGATCTGAAAGCACTCATGGTTTACTAAAACAAGAGAATATGTCTGATGCTGTCATAGATGGGAGGATAAAGGATCAAGAGAGCATAAAGAAGAGGACTGGCAAAAAGGATTCATAAAAGGCTTGCCTCAGAAGTCTTCTTGGTGGTCTAAGAAGCAAAGAAGAGAGGAAAAGAGTTTTGCAAGATGTACAGCAACTTCCAATTACTAGTATGGTGAGAGAACAAGAAAAATGAAGAACTGTTTAAGTATTTATATATGACTAGAGTACAGGGTTTGAGATAAGACAGTGAACGACGGAGAATTGAGGCTGTCTACTCAAGTCTTTTAAAAAAAAAAGTCATCTCATTAAATATATATAAAACACACACTATTTATTCTCAATATGTATATTCTCTTACAGATCCCACTGGGATCACGAGTACTGAAAATTTGGACACTCCACTTCCCCACCTGGCCAATGTTTCCCTAATACTCAAGACACTTACAACAGGATCCCTGAATCCACACCCCTAACTCAATGCAAGCCTTTAACCACTAGTGCCAACTGTGTTCTCAATGATGAAATTACAAGAAATGAATTTTTCTCAACAGCAAGTCTTCTTGCAGTTGATTCTTCCCAGACTCCCAAAGCACCTAACAGATTTGTCACTGTAGGATGTAATATGAATGAATGTTGAATGCTGTTTTGATACAGGAGTGCTTCCCAAATTTCTCCACAGGTGAGAATCATCCTGTTCATTCTTCCAGCATGTATCATAGTAGCCCTCAGACCCAACTACTACCCCCTCTCTCCCATCAAATGCCTGACTTGCCCATAGCTTCTTTTGGACTCCATCCCTTAAGATTCTTCCTCAGTGTGAGTTTTGAATCAAACTCTTATGAAGCTCAAGGCTTTTCAAGAAACACTTCAATTCATATAAAATATCCATGACTCTAGAATCTCCTGTACCTCTGTAGCTCAACTTATTCTCTACAATGTCCCACAAAATGATTTTATATCCACCATGTTCAGGTCCAGGTCCAGGTCCATCCTTCATAAATATTCAGTTATTATACATATTAAATAATTTTCAAATTTTACTTATTAAAGATGTTGCATTTCTTTTTTAATAGTGTTTTACTGGTTGGGTTTTCTAATAATTATAATTAATTTCAATATTAAATTGACATCCTTCTAGTTATAATGAAAGTGACTTGATATTTTGTTTTGCCTGAGTTAAGTCATCATTAGGAATAGTATAATTTCTATCAGAACTTTTCAAATGCACTAACAAAGTACAGCTTCCATTCTTGATAAAAATCCTCAACAAAATAAGGACAGAGGAAAGATAACTCAGCATCATAAAGACCATATACAAAGGACCCACAGCTAATTTAATCCTCAGCAGGGAAAAACTGAGAGCTTTTCCTCTACAGTCAGGAGTAAGACAGGGATGTCTACTCTCAGCATTACTATTTAAAGTAGTACTACAAATCCTAGCCGCAGCAATCGGACAACAAAAATAAATAAAAGAAATCCAAATTGACAAGGAAGATGTCAAACTTTCGCTTTTTTCAGAAAACATGATATCTGTGTGGAAAACCTCAAAGACTCCAACAAAAAACTACTGTAACTGATACATAAATCCAGCAAAGTCATAGGATATAGAATCAATGTACACAAATACATTGCACTTCTATACATAAATAATGAAGTAGAAAAAGAAATCAAAGAATTGATCCCACTTAAATTACACTAAAAACTCTAAGATACCTAGGAATAAACCTAACAAAAGAGGTTAAAGACTATACTCTGAAAACTATAGAACACATATGAAAGAAATTGAAGATGACTTGAAGAAATGGAAAAACACCTTCATGCTCATGGATTGGATGAACAAGTATTGTTCAAATGTCTATACTAGTTAATGCAATCCCTATCAATACCACCAGTACTTTTCACAGAGCCAGAACAAAAAATCCTAAAAATTGTGTGGAATAACCAAAGATCTCAAATAGCCAAAGCAATGCTGAAAAGGAAAAGCAAAGTTGCAGGCATCCTGATTACAGACTGCAAACTACATTACAAAGCTGCAATCATCAAAATAGTATAGTACTGACACAAAAACAGATACATAGGTCAAAGGAACAGAATAGATAATCCAAAAATGGACCCAAGACTATATGGTCAACTTATCTTCAACAAAGCAGGAAAGAATATCCAATGGAAAAAATTCTCTTCAAAAAATATGTTCGGAAACCTGGACAGCAACATGTAAAAGAATGGAACTGGACCACTTTATTATACCATACACAAAAATAAATCAAAATGGATCAAAGACCTAAATGTGTGATAGGAAACCATCAAAATCCTACAGGAAAACACAGCAACCTCTTTGACATCAGCTGTAGCAACTTCTTACTAGACATGTCTCCAGAGCAAGGGAAACAAAAGCAAACATGAATTATTGGGACTTCATCAAGATACAAAGCTTCTGCAGGGCAAAGGAAACAATCAACAAAACTAAAAAGCAGCCCATGAAATGGGAGAAGGTAGTTGTAAATGATGTATCAGATAAGGGGTTAGTATCCAAAATCTATAAAGAACTTACAAAGTCAACACCCAAAAAACAAATAACCTAATTAAGAAATGGGCGGAAGACATGAATAGACACTTTTACAATGAAGACATCTGGATGGCTAACAGACAAGATGCTCAACATCACTGATCATCATGGCAATACAAATCAAAACCATGATGAGCTACCACCTCATGCCTGTCATAATAGCTGTAATTGACAACACAAGAAACAATAGATGTTGGAGAAGAGGGAACCCTTCTACACTGTATCAGTGGGAATGCAAACTGGTGTAACCACTCTAGAAAACAGTGTGGAAGTTCCTCAAAAAGTAAAAAATAAAACTACCATATAACTCGGCAATTGCACTACCAGGTATTTACCTAAAATTTACAAAAATACTGATTTGAAGGGGCATAAGCACCCTGATGTTTACAGCAACATTACCAACAATAATTAAATTATGGAAAGAGCATAAACCCCCAACATGCGCGCGCGCGCACACACACACACAAACACACACACACAATATGGAATATTATTCACTCATCAAAAAGAATGAAATCTTTCCATTTGCAATAACATGGATGGAGCTAGAGAGTATTATCCTGAGAAAAACAAGTCAGAGAAAGACAAATACTATGTGGTTTCATTCATATATGGAATTTAAGAAACAAAAGAGATGAATGTAGAGGAGGGAAAAAAAGCAAAAAAAAAAAAAAAAAAAGAGGGAAGCAAACTAAGAGATTATTAATTATAGAGAACAAATCGAGGTTTACTGGAGGATAAGTGAGTGGGAGATGGGCTAAATGGGTATGGACATTAATGAGGGCACTTGTTGGGATGAGCACTGGGTGTTATATATGTAAGTGATGAATTACTAAATTCTACTCCTGAAACCAATATTACACTATACATTAACTAATTAGAATTTAAATAAAAACTTAAAAAATAATTTTAACATTCACAACTATGAAAGTAAGAAAAAAAAGAAGTTTCAAATGTAGAATATGACTGAAGCTCCCCTCTCTTTGCTAATATGGAAGATTCAAGGCTAATTGAAAGATCCCTTTGAGATTTCCTGTATGGATATGCAGGAATGCCACAGGCTTCATAATTGCAGAGTATGAAAGTTTACCAAGATAGCTAAATCCCATCTTTTCCATTTTTAGGGAAGGACATATGAAATAACACTGAAACCAGAAATATTTAGGATATGTCATTTGTATATTAAATATTGTTAAGTTCTCTTGCTTCTGTCCATGAGTGAGATATATAAAATCTCTCTTTCCCTAGAGTTCTTTCAAACTAAAATAGTGTACATATCTCAGATTGTTTTTTTCAGATTAAATTCTACCTTCGCCTCGGAGATATATTGTTCAATTAAATTATGTCAGGGTTATAGCTCTTTCTTCCTTTTGTTGGGCTTTTGGGTATTTGCTAGACCTGGTTGCCATTTTACTTCCATTTTCCTCTCTCTTAATTTCTTCATCCTCTACCATGTAAGAGCACTGGCAGAAAAATATTATAAAGTTCTACAAGTGACTTGCTGCTCAGATTTAAAATACTGTCTTAATTAAAAAGCATTTACCAAATATTGTTGTATCTTGGAGATAATGTCAGAACTCTCAACAACTTAGAGACTAGGATGTACTAGGAGCTACTCAAGAATTTATCACATCAGGAAAAACGATCCTAGTGGAAAAATACCTTTAAAATCCCCAAGCTTAAGCTGACTCCCTAAATTATTTTTAAAAGTCTAGTTAATTACTGAGGAAAATGTTGCATTTTGAACTCTGAAAGTCTTTCCAAATATAGAGAAATAAACTACCATCTTATCATCTTTTCATAAAGAGACAACATTTTAGCACAATCTACAGAAGCACTGTCCTTTTTGTTTTAGAAGGGAAGACCTTCGAATATATCCTTAAGGATCATTGGCAAGGGTCAAAAAATCATCTGGCTCAGATTTAATGAGCTAATACTGCTTCAGATAAACAGAAACTAAGCCCAAAAACAGGAACTAGACCGCTGCCAGACAGGAACTAAAATCATAAGAACCTGAAATATATGATAGAAATGAAATACCTCTGAGATATATCTGAGAAAAAAATTTAGAAGCTTGAAAGCAACAAAGAACACTTTCCTTGAACATATTTATGAACAAGTTGTAGCCCTTCAGCATTTTCCAAAATGACAAGGAATAAAACTTATCTGACAGAGCCTTGGAAGATTATTTGCAAGAATCTGGTGTTTATCCTGGGCACTGGGAAGTCCATTTTAAGAAAAGGCGAAGACTATTACTAGAACCAAGATTCCTTCAAATAACTTATTAGAGTAAAATCTGTGTAAAAATACTTTCATTTAAAATATATAAATATAGAATGCATTTGGTTTGTGGTGGGTTTTTTTGTAGCTTTACATGAACAGTTAATTCATTATATGCTAACCCCAGAAGCTGTTCACACTGATTGTAATTGACTTTATAAGGACAGCAAGGAGAGCAGCTAACATTCATACATTACTAAATGCTTCGGTAAATAGTTCGCCTACACAATTTCATCTGTTCCTCTAACAATTCAACAAGGTATAGTTTATTGTTCCTATTTTACAACTGGAAATTTGATGCTCAGTCGCCAAAGCACCCTCAGCTACCCAGCAGTAGAGTCTGAAATTAAACTCTAAAGCAAAATCCATGCAACATTAAAGCTAATTCCACTATGTCATACTGACTTCAAATTTCTTTGGATTTTGCTAAGAATAATTACAAAAATTTGCAAAAAAAGTAACAATCATCACACAGTCTATAAATCTAAACAAAAATTTCTAATGTTCGAGTTATACTATGATCAAACCATATAACTTCAGAAATTCCATTCTAAATGTAAAAGAACAAAGGAAATTTGATTTTCTGTTGGTGATTTATACTATGTTACTGCTTTGTGCACTCATTCATGCTATCTAGCGCAGTTTAAGTTAAGGTATATATAAATAAAATACTGTAGTATGGAATATAAATTCATGACATATATAATATACTTCAATATAGGAAACTTCTGGATAATATCCCATTTCTTTTTTGGAGCTTTTTTTTCTTTTTTACATGGTTTTAATAAGTCACTACAGGCTAGGGATCTAGAGATTTTGTTGTATGAGAATAATCATTGAGTGCATGAGTGCCTACTAGAGAGATCTCCTTTGTTGTTCTACTGGAATGAACAGGAATACTTTTGTCAGAAATAATCCTTAGGCCTCCTGTGCCCTTCTGGCTCCTATTTTTGATCAGTAGGTCCGTAGATGAAGGATAATTTTTGTTTCAATTTTCTCTGGGCTAATTCTATTTTCTTATACTTAATTATGCTTGAAATAAATTCAGATCATACGAAAGAATCATAAAAAAATCCTAAATCATAACAAATAATCCCAAAATGCTATCATTTTTTTTCCTCTATAGGGAATAGATCAGCAATATCTAAATGATGCAGAATGTACAAAAGATTTAGAGCTAATTTTCCCCGGAGTTCATTTAATCCATTTCTGACCATGAGTACTCATTACGAAAAGCATTTATTCAAACTAAGTAGAATTGAATATATAGATTACCCTGAATGAACCATTTTAAGTCACATATTAGATAGACAGATGTATTCAATATTTGTTAAACTGATAAAGAGTTTAAATAAAAGTCATGCTTGAGGGGGAAAAAAAACCCTTTTACTTAATGTTTTCTAGGAAGAAAATCAAGTTAACCTCAATATTAACGGAGTGGCAATCATATGCTCTGGTTAGAAGAACTAATTAATTCCTAGATTCTTGCCCTTGATCTACAGAACAAATTAAAAAACAACCATTGATAACGACCCTTAAATAATGTGCCCTTTAGTTGGTATTTTGTTCAGAATGTATGACCCTAGATTAAAAGTAAATAAAAATAAAACTTTCAAAGACCATTCATCTCTATGTTATGTATGTGATGTAACTAGGGTATGAAATAAAGCAGGATCAAAGCCATCTGTATTTAGTACCAAAAAAACCTCAGCATCTGGAGTTGGGGCCAACACCAAGCACTGTTGTGTGTGAAAATTCCGCCAGCTGCAGCAGCTGCAGGCAGGGTCTTCGCGAGGGTAGTGCAGGAGACAAGGCCCAATGACCCAGCAGCAAGAGCTGAGGAGCTCGCCCGGGACCATTTCATAGAGCGCAAATGTTCAGATGATCCGTGCAGCAGCAGCAACTATGAGCCCTATAACCGGAAGTTCCGGCTGCTAAGTGCCAGGTGTCTGGCACCAGGTGGACCTGGGGGCAGGGCCTGGCGCACCACCTCTGCCTTCCCAAGAGTACGCTGCTGCTCTGGTCATCAATGGCTTCCTTGCAACGTGAACAGAGGACATGAAGGAGCTGGGACCTGCAGAGACTCAAGCAAGGCTACTTACGAAGTCACTCCTGGGGAATACCTGGAAACCAAGTCCTTCCCCTTCCCCTAACCCTCTCTGCTCACTCCTCATCCTCAGCTTGGGAGCCACGGAATCAAGGCCCAGCAAGTGAGGAAAGTGCTTGGCCTGCAGCTGATGCAGGTATGAAGAATAGGTGGGGGAAAGGCCGCAGCCCTGAGGGACTGGTACAGCCTCCTGGTGGTCTGGGATGCCTGTCCCAGGTTTCAGGAATCAGAGAGGCCACCAAGCACCAACAGGAGCGGGAGACTGCAAAGGAACCTGGAACCGGCTCTGAGAAAGGACCTTACAGCAGTTCTACCAAAGCTTCATCCCTCTGACCTGAGCTTTGCCACAAAACAGACCCCCAGCCCCAATCTATCACCCTTACCCAAGTTAGCCATCCTCTAAGCCAGAATCTTTGGGGCTACAATAAAAATCTAAGTGTTTGGGGGTGAAAAAGTAAAAGAAAAAAAAAGAGCAACACAAGAAAGACACCTCTATTTCAATTCGGTGATAATATTAAGAACAAAACAAGTGTTCCTTCTATTTTGCAACCAAACATACAGATTCAAAGGCATTTCTAATACAAAACTTCATCTCATTGGTTAAAGAAAATTATCTGTTGTAATAGAAATGAGAGAGGAAGCAGAATTATCTACCAATTATTGTTGGTAGTTGTGAGACTTAGAGCCCATGCTCAGTGAGTGGACCAGATGCAGACCACCTCTCACAGATTTTTTTGTGTGTTTGGCCTTTGAACTCTAAAATCAAGTTTAATGCTTTTAAAAATATATACGAAAATACTTTTGAATTTAGTACTATTTTAAAAATAGAAGAAGTCAATCTGAAATGGCTACACACCACATGATTCTAACTACATGACATGTGGAAAAGGCAAAACTAGATCACTGGTTGACAGATCTGAGAGAGGGGTGAGGGATAAACAGGCAAAGCACAGAGGATTTTTAAGGCAATGAAAATACTCTGTATACCATAATACTGGAGACATGTCATTAGACATTTACTCAAATTCAGAGAATTTACAACACCACGAGTGAACCATAATGTAACTGGTGGACTTTGGGTGATTATGATGTGTCATTAAGGTTCATCAATTGTAGCAAATGTACCACTCTGGTGGGGAAGGTTAATAATGGGGAAGGCTATGCATGAGGAGGCATATGCCAAGTCTCTGTACCTTAATTTTGCTGAAAATCTAAAATTAGTGTTAAAAAAATTAAGTCTTAAAAAAAAATATTCAACCCAAATGTTATGCATATAGGGTCAGAGTTAAGAGCTCCAACACTGAAACACATCACCCTGAGTCCAGGCCTCAGATCCAACAATTAGTTGCTGTGTAATCTTATGCAAACTCACTACCCTCTCTATACCTGAGTTTGCTATTTAGCAAAATGGAGATCAAATGAGCAGTCATAAAAATTTAATACTATAAGGCATACAGAACAGTTCAGCGTCTGGCGCAGAGTAGGTATGCAATAAATAATAGCAAGTTCAGTTTGTTTGGTTCTTTCTTTCCAGTATGATTTATATGTATGGTAGTGGGGGACAGGACACAAAAGACAATTCTGATACATATGTTCAACACAAGACCAACAGTTTTTCAATGTTGATTCTTCCTCTAAGTATTCCCGATTCATTGGTAGAGCTGTATTTAATTATTTTATGATTGATTTTTTAAGAAAATATTTTTGATGTTTTGATTAATTTTTTATCTTTTCCAAATTCTTTCCCATTAGTCCCCTCCTGTTGTTGAGAACAGAGTTTAGTATTTCATCTAATCCTCACTCCTGTGTGGGTATGAGAAAATTAATCCATTTTTGTACACATTATATTTACATTGACTTCTTTATTGTCTTTATTTTCTATATAGACCAAGGGTGAAGTAGATAAAAGGTGACACAGAGAGGGAGGGAGATAAAACATAAGAGACTCTCAAAGACTAAGAACAAACTGAGGGTGAGGGAGATGGGGGGGGAGAGGGGGTGATGGGCATTAAAAAAGGGCACATGTTGGGATGAACACTGGGTGTTTTATGTAAACCAATTTGAAAATAAACTATTTTAAATTAAAACAAAAAAAAATAAAGCCAACATTAAATAGGTATAATAAAAATATATATCCACACATACATACATGTGCTAATCTGTGGTGTGTCCTATATCTGGTATTTTGTAGTTATGAGAAGTCTTTTTATATTTGGACTCCATTTGGACAGAACTTTTGACACTATAGTTTTGTAAGAGTAATGTAGCAATAATAGTATTTAATGTTATTTCCTTAGTAGCATAAACAGCATTTTGTTAGATTTAAAATCTGAACACATGGATTAGTTTACATTAGGAACAAGTTAGTCATTCATGTAACAAAATTCATAATCCAAATCCTCGTCTTGAAGTCAATAAGATATATGACATTACAACCAAAAGAGGATTTCATTTATTTTATCAAAATTGTAACTTACTTATTCTCCTGCATTAATCCCTAATCGGAAAAGGAAAGAATTCTACATCTAACACTATTAAGTGTGATAGATTTTTCAGTCTTCATTAGAAAGTAAAAACCATTTAATATTTCACCTATGATATGATGTGATGGAAAGATTTTAATTTTTTCCACCGTGTCAAACTACTTATCTCCATGACTGAATGTCAAGGAACCAATGGAAAGAATAAAAATCTAATCGCCAAAGTCATGAGAAATCATGGATAAAGTTACCTTGAAAAAGAGAAAAAATAAGTTAACAGATTTCTTAACATAGAGCAAAGATAATTATCTTCAACAAATGCTAAATAGTTAAAAATTGAAACCATAGAAATGCTTTGATTTGTTTTTTCTTTACTATGAACTAGATGTAGTGTTGGGGGAATACATGTTAACTAGAGGGTCCAGATTCTTATTAGTGTAATTAAAGTTGTATGGTAGATATTAATATTTCTTTAAAAGGTGAATGTTAAACCTTCACAGAAATATTATCAATAGGCATGATATATTATAGCCAAATTTATCAGGCCAGAGTTTGCCTTTTAGGCTCAGATTTTGACAGTACAAAGAATGTAAAATCCTACAGACTCATGTTAACTGATTCAGCTCATAAACCTGACATGCAAACCAGAATTCCAATTTGTTAACACACAATGAAAAACGTAAGTGCATTATAGACTAGTAAATCTTAATCTCCATTCTTTAAGCCAAATAATAATCTGGTATGTACTTGGTAAGTATGACCTCAGAGCAGGAGTTTTATGAATTGAGTTCTATTGGCCTCAGGCTAATACCTCACAGAAAAGGTTTCTCCCATTGGAATATTAAAATTTTTTAGATAGGGTTCTCTCTGTCCATCTCTCTACAGGGAAAGGTCTTGCTAACGTAACCTTGTTAACCATCTAATTGCCATTGGCTAGATCTTATTATATGCTTATGTTTACCTTAGTAAGTGCCTATTATTCTATTTCTTTTCTATTTTTTAGTTACATTAATATATTTTATAAGGATTGTGAATTCTTACCAGCCCGGAATCTGATTGTTTTATGGCATGGTACAGATTTCTAGTTTTCTGACCAACCAATATCTATTCAATTCTTTCCCCACAGTAGAACCATGCCATTTGGGAATATGGAAAGGGGAGACAAGAATTTCCATACTTCACCTTCCCACTCCAGTTCCACACACCTGAAAATCTCTAATACAATCAGGATAATCTCATCTCTTCTGCCATATTAATTGAAGATAACCAGGCCAAAGACAACAACCAAGATGCTTCATTCTCATAGAGCTGATGAATCACAGAACATGTACCCAAGTTGAGGCTAATGAGAAATGAACCGTGGCACACTACCAGCCTTTCCAAAAGACGGTGCCTTGCTCTACTAGAAAAAGTACCAGCACATTCTCTCTTTGTGCCAAGTATAACGTGCCGATATTAAGTCTAAAGTGTAGTAGTAATTTTAATACTACATAAGGAGCCAGCCTTAGGATAATGCTTATGCTGCAAAAGGCAGAACCCAAAGGCAGAAACTGGTCTAAAGTGACACCACCAATATGCTTAATCGAAAGCAACCCTGAAGACAAAATGTAGAGGATTTAAAATGTCCACAAAATTTGTGATTCATCTTTATAGAGCTTAATTCTCCTGAGAATCTCCACTGAGCTTCATTAAGACTGAACCTAGCGTCTTACCTTTCTTTCTCTCTCCATCCCCCCCTTTTTCTCCCACCCCACCCCCGTAGTCTTGGGGAACACAGCTTTCATGCTGTGAGGACACTCAAGCTGGCCTGTAGAAAGGTTCAGAGAGCATGGAACCGGGGCCACTTGCTAAAGGCAAGGAAGGAACTGAGGTCTGCTAACAACCATAATATGAGTGAGGAAGCCTGGAAACAGATTCTCCAACCCCAGGCACAAGTTAACTGCAGCAATAGCTATTATCTTTCCTGCATCCTCATGAGAAAGTTTGAACTAGAACCACCCAGCAAAATGATTCCTTAATCACTGGCCCACAGAAGATGAAAAAGTCAATGTTTATTGTCTCAATCTGCTAAATTTTGGAATAATTTGTTAAACAACATTAGAAAAGAACATGCAATCCAACCTCTGATGTGTCATAAGAATCAATAATTCCTCTTTATTGTTTTATTACTTTGAATTTGGGTTTATGTTTTCTGTCATTTTAAGATAGAGTCCCAAGTGTTACAAGGTAATATTATGTATTTCTTCTGTAATCCATGACAGTAATTTTAAAGAAAATTGTGTCGTTTTTTTTCAAATTTTTACCTGAAAGTCAAGTGTGAAGGAAGCACTTTCTTTTCTTTAATTTTTTTTCATGCTTATTTATTTTTGAGAAAGAGAGAGACAGAGAGAGAGCATGAGCAGGGGAGGAGAAGAGAGTGAGGGGGGGGGGGCAGAGGATAAGAAGCAGGCTTTGAACTGACAGCTGAGAGCCTGATGTGGGGCTCAAACTCACAAACCATGAAATCATGACCTGAGTCAAAGACCGACGCTTAACCAACGTTAAGCCACCCATATGCCCCAGAACTTTCTTGAGAGTAAACAAAATACTGGAAGTAACAGGAAGGAAATTCTTACAATAATATGGTGAAGTCACCAAAGCAAAGGTCCTATCTCTGGCAAGGCAGCTGAAGAAAGTAAAGGTGTACACAATCTAAAATTGACTATAGATCTCTTTCTAAAAATCTGACATACTGGTTCCTTTGCACTCAGACTGTTTGTTTTAAGTCTGACAGCTTCTATGTCTCAGCTTTCTGAACTAACTGGATTTAGGCACCAATGTTAACATCGGATTACAAAGCCTGAGACATAAAGTCCAGGCAAACTCAAATCCTAAAGAGAAGATTTGGCAAAGGGCTTAAGGCTCCTTTATTCTGGGGACAAAAGTAAAGAAAGCTGATCTGCAATGAGGGAATCAAGGCAGCTGATCAAGCACCAGAAATTCCTATCAGGGGTGAAGGAAAGACCATCTCAACATCTGAAACTTGGTAGAGACCATGTAGACTGATGTTCAGTAACTTCAAGTCCGAAAATAGATTTTGGAAAACTCAGTCATTACGATTCATAAAAGTCAAAGGATAGTCAGAGAACGAAGCTGAAAAATGCAATGCCACCAAGGTATCCAATGATTCAGATACACAGAGACAAAACTGGCTCTAAGCTAAGCAAACAGGTGTGCAATGAGTAGGCCCATCTGTCAAGATCAAAGAAAGCAAAGATGACAAACAAAGGAAACAATTAGTTTAGTGACACTTGCCATGAAACTATACTGACTTTTGCATATTGTTATTGACTCTCCTAAAATCTATGGGACATACGTAAACATATCCATAACAGAACCTCAAATGATATTTTGTCACATTTTTATTTCTCCCAAGGTTTGTATTATTCCTAATCACTGGCTTTCTTGTTCTGATTTAGGAGGAATAACAGTTGACATTTGTTTCAATATTACATGTCAAGCCGTATGCTGGAGGGGGTGGTGGGGAGCACTGTTTCGTTTCATTGACATAAAATCCATCCAAAATGGGTGTTTTTTTATTTTTTTCCTTTTAAAGATGAGGGATCCGAAATCAGAATTTACATGATTCTAAATAATGGAATTGGGATTTAAATCCAGTCTGCGTGCCTTCTAAGATTTTACTGCCTTCTTTACTTTTTCAGCAATGAAACTATTCTAGAAACAAATCATGACTTCATCCAGTGTACTGATTTTAGAAAAAATAAAATTCTAGCCATCATGGAGTGTTGAAATCAAGCATTATTGCAGTGTTTTGCCTTTATGCTATTTTTATAGTAGTAGTGAGGCAGAATCCATGGGTTACTTATAACCTGACAACCACTTCTTTTATTTTCTTACTCAGATAGTCCTTTTACATATAGTACTGTATCAAAACGTACGAAGACTAGCGCCCTAAATCTTCGGTTTTCTAACCCTTCCCTTTGTGCTTGCATTAAAGGAATTTTTATTGAGCATTGGTTATAAGATAGGTTATACCCCCTATTTGCCCCCACATCTTACAAAACATCTGATTGGATATATCACCTTTCTTTTAGTAAAAATATACCAACTAATCCATATATTAATGGTCTTCTATTTAAAACTAGAAAAGTGTTTACAATGAGCCCTTATTAAAATTACGTCTTTGTAAATTAGAGTTTTTCTTCTAGATGGCTACAATGAACTCACATGACATTAGGACAACAATGAGGTCTTAAAAACAAATCCATGTTTTAAGTAATATCTGCTTTGTAACTTTACATCAACATCCTGGATTCAAAATTGAATGCTATTTCTAGGAATAAATTTATTTGTGCAAGCCCTGCATATGACTGTATTAACCCAAAGCAAAATAATAAAAATATTTTCTGTTCTTGATGCATATACAAATTTACCAGTGCTAAAGGACAAATATATTTGAATAAATATATTCATTTTCAACATCTAACAATTTTCTGTTTCCCCTACTGTTTGATTTTTAATTTGTGTTTTTATGTCCATCATATAAAAGATGGGTTTTCTGTTGCCCTTATTTTATTAAAGGTCTGAAGTGGTTGAGCACACATTTCACATTCAGTGCAATGTATTCATAAATAGAATTTACATATTCTAAAATTAACATAAATTTTGCTGCTATTTATGCATCCTATCTGGTCATATTCAAGGCAGGTAATGGGCTGTTTCTCTATGTTACAAATAGAAATAATTCAAGTTATTCATACATCTCAACTGCAAATCTATCACTTTGATATTTTTATATTTTTCTCTTATCTATTTGTGCCTTAGCCATATATCTCAACTAGGCACAATGAGACAGAAGGTTAAATGTCTGTTTCATGTCTCAACTCCAGGGAAAGGGATTTCAATAATTTTAGGTAAGGGATTCAGTATTTACTGTTACATTCTATAGGAGACTTTCTAACTCAATCTTCATCCAGAGTAAAATTAACCACTGTAATTTCTGCATCAACAATTAATGGGCTTCCATAGCTGCCTCCAAATTTCCCTGGTTTCTCTCCGTCTCTCCCCTCTTGTTACACAATAGCATTTGGATCCCTTGCTAGGCAAACACAAAGGTCAGGCCTGGACAAAGCCTGGTCCATTTCCATTTTTTGAAGGCCCCATGCATATATTTTTTAAGAAGAAATAATAAAACAGAGTTACAAGAATGCTATTATATCTAAATGCTTGTATCTTTTAAATTTATGATTTGTCTTTGGCACAAATACCAAAAACCAATAAAATTTAATTACACTCTTCCAAAATAGTTAATTTTTATAAATCCTGCAATAAATTAGAACATGAAAGAAAGTGGGCTTCATCAAAAAGACACAGAAATAAAGTTCTGGAATAGAGATATAAGCCTAGTAAGGTACCTATAAAACCCCAGAAATACCCTATTAGTAGGTAACATGAAAAGTCTAACCTCAAGGCCTTTTGTGGATATGGGCCCTGAACTAAATGGCCCTTTTCTCTCATCTGCATCAAGTTCTGAACCAATCTGAAGCTCAGCAGATAAACGAAGTTGGATACACTGTCCTTTTCTATTTCTTGGTCTTGATTTCCTATTGTATATAAAATATTTTGTTTTTATTCCAATCATCCTTAAATCTTTTATCAAGACAGGCATGGTTTTAGCACATATACATCATAAAAAGCATTTAAAATAAGAAAGAAAAAAAGAACAGTATTAAAGATATTCTCTAGAAATTGATTCTTACCTCCAAGTCACACATAGTTTGCTTACCAATGAACTTAACTACCTCGATCCTCCTCAAACTGCAACACACATTATTATGCCACTATACATATTATATAATATATATAATATATATGTACTATATTATAATAATTAATATGCATTGAAGGCTTTTTCTGTGTGCCAGGCACTGTAATAAGCATTTTATATGCATTCATATAAGTAGGTATCATTCATATATATCATTCATATAAGTAGGTAATATTATTTACCTTATTTACCAATATAGTATCAGGTGCATATTTAGCAAGTCAGAAAACTAGAAGAGGTTAATAATTGTAGCCTCAGCCTCATGGATAGTAAGAATTGCATACCCTGAAATGAATAACTACTATTGCCAGAGGCAGACTTGACCCCTCCCATCTGAATTAAAATATAAATATATTTATACTTATGATGAGCATTTCATTATCTAATTGTCAAATCACTACATTGTTCACCTGAAACTAATATGTTGTATATCAGTTATATGTCAATAAAAATGTATACAAATGGACTTAAGAAGCATGAATATTGAATGTAAAATTATATACATAGAAAATATAATCAAAGAAAATGGAAATTTGACCTAAGCATAACATAAATTACTAGGAAATTACAGCCTTTTTCAAAGGACATGTCGTCCTTGGTTAGGAAGCAAGAGAACCTAAGTATGGCCATTCTTCAGGTGGTTTCATTGTTTCCTGCCAAGTGCTGAAGGAGGAGATCACAGGTGGCTGAGTAGGGGGAGAAACCTTACAACTATGCCAGGCCATGAAGAAATAATTAAGAAAGCAGCATCATTTGAGATGCTCCACAAATGATATATTTGGTCTGTAAAGGAGGTGATGGACCAAGGAGTCTGAAGTATGCTTTATTTGAAAAGATTTTCTTTTGTGTTGACTCTCCCAAAGACACACGGGCTGGCAGGGTCAGAGATGGAAGGAGCTTATGTTACCTCCCCAGATAAGCAAAATCTACATAAGAAGGAGCTTTGAGTTGAGTGGTGGACTTCAGGGTTATAGGAAGGGAGGGAAGAAAGAAAGGGAGGGAGGAAAGGAAGGGAGAAAGGGAGGAAGGGAGGAAAATGGACTATGATGTATCACTAGAAGTCTTCAACTCTTACCTGGAAGCATTAGTGCAAAGCCATGCCAAATACCCACTAGGTATTACAACTTTGATATATAAATCTAGACTTGGATTAATCAAAATCAATTACTTCAACTGTCTAGAGATATTATTTTGTGTCCATGGAGATTTTCAGGAACTGGTGCTTTTGTAAATATATGACATTGGTCTAAATATTCCTAATAGGAAATACTGGTTAATTTATTCCACATCCTTATCCATCTAGAGGTAGGGCTTCTCATCACCCCTCTATTATTTATCTTAGTTCACATTACTGGTAAGTATTCTTGCATAATTTTACATAAAGTGTTTTAACTATTATGTAATCTACCATAGGGCCATATTAAAACAGTTCTTTCAGAATTCTTGATAAAATTGCTCTTGACTGGGAGCCAAAAAATTTGGTCCTAGGCCTGGTTCTGTCATGGTGTAGTCATGTGATTCTGGGCAAGGCTCTGAGACTCCATTCCTCACTTTGTAAATAAGATGTTGGGGGTGGATGACAAGTAAAGGGGGTGAGGAAAAATACATCTTTTTAGTTTTGCTCTAAATGTACATAAGAAATCAACATAAGAAATCACCACTGACTCTCAGACAATTATCTCAAAGAAAGGCAAACAAAACTGAATGTTCCTCTCATTAATTTTTACTAACTAGCATATCTCTAAAGAGGTGAGGTACAGGAGGGCCCTCTGGCCCAATCCATCAGGGAGACAAATTGGGGATGCTGTGAAAAATATGCCACCCACAATAGCCCAGCTTTAATGTGAAAGGTCAGTGTATAAAAAACAAACAAACCCACTGCTGGTTGTGGGTTCATAATCATCTCAACGTTTTCTGAGTAAGCTTCCTATCATTCATCAACCTTAAAAAAGTTGAAGAACCAAACGTAAAATCTCAAGAATGATGTGGCACGGTCTCAATCTAAAACAGTGTGTTTTTCTCTCAGGAAAGAGCCTTTTTTCAACTGTAGGAATGGAATACAGCAGCATCTCAAACTGATGAATTTGAAGTAAATACAAAGGGCTACTTAGCAGGCATGCATCCGCAAGATAAGGAATTAATGATTCTAGTAAAAATGGCATTGTTCCCATTAAAATTTGGAGACATGTTGTTCATTGCTCTGCATGCCACAGACGTCTAATGTCTTGCTTTCTCATTGAAAGGAAAATTGAATTGCATTTATTAATGAAGTGGCTAACAGCAAACCAGAGCTTTCCAAAACACAATGCAGAAATTGCTGTTTGAAGGTAAGTAATTTGAAATTCAAACTTCATCTCACAGCTAAACATTTGGTTTATTACATGTAGAACTTTTATAAACATGTCATTCTTCTACTGTGCTTGTAATTTGCAGATTTAGTTTACTTTCTGCACCTTCAGAAACATCCTCCTCTTTTCCTTATTCCCAGGTCTCATTAGATATTACTTGGGTTATCTTTCTCAACGTTGAAAACATTTGTTAAAACAAAGAATAATTTATTTTTGGCAAAGGGCTTTATCGCACCTTTATTTGATGTAAAATTACTGTTGGAATGTGTCATTAGGCAAAGAACTATTTTAACACAAAACTACGGAACACCACATAATGGAGATTGCCCAATATTTGATCATCTTAGAATTTAACTGCCTCCCAGGTTTTCTGGAGGAGAATCTTGAACAAGGATTTTTTTGTTTAGTTTTTTCAAGAGAGAAACAAACAGCAGTGGGAGGAAGAAGTCCAAGCCTGGCCAGAGAATAAGTCCATATCCAAGGGCAGGGTTGTTTTGGGTAATAACATTGTGCTGCACGTGTTCTCTGGTCTCAACATTTTGGCTGGAAACTTGTGCCCAAAGCCAAAGAAAACAGGAAAAAGAAAGAGCTGGATCTTATGTCACTACAAGTCCAAAAAAGCACTGCTCTGTGGTCTCTGTAGCAAAAAGGGCACAAGTGGGGAAAGGATAAGATTGTTTAAGAAACATAAAACCAAAATGTGGACGAGAGCATCGATGTTGGAAACCAACAGGAGAAGGGACTTGACAGAGATCCAGGCTAGTCTGCATCCAGCAGGGAAACAAAGCTGTGGGACCATGCCTGAGCAAGCCAGACTCAAAGTTGCTTTCCTGAGCATACATCGAATAGTAAAATCTGAGAGAGAAGTGTGTTGTGTGCATTTATGTATATACATCTTTTCTACCATCTACTTAAAACTCAACTTACTATCCCTATAATATATGGCTCTAACTTCTCCAATAGTCATTTTCCTGAACATTCACCCTATTCTTGGAGTCTTGGTGATCCAAATAAATCCTGTTCTGTAGTATTTAAAGAGCGGCTACTCTTTAAATTATTATTTATGAATCAACTACTCAATTCATCCATAATATAGGCCTTTCTCCTCTATGAAAAATTTCACCATGATACCAGTTTTAGCCAAGTGCCATCTCTTATTTAAAGACCATACTAAGATTCTCTTAGACATCAAATAGACGGTGGTATGCCTTTGCTCTGGTTTATTCTTGAACAACTGACTATGGCTAAATGAGTCCCATGAAATGGGTGATGCACACATCTCTCTCAAGCCTCAAAGTAATTACGGTGATGCAAAGAACGCATACTTTGATAGTGGATGGAAAAAGAACCAACACGGTTGTTCATATTAACTTCTGATATATTCAGCTCTTACCAGAAATTATTCTTATTCTTTATTGACAAGTGCACGCTCAGTTACATACACAGCACATACCCACCCAAGATTTTGCTCACTCCTATCCCATAATTAAACATCTCTTAATCTACTAATTACATCCAAGTTTTGGTTACTAACCAAACTTGGGTGCAAAATAGCATATATTTATGGAGTACTAACCTTGGGTCCAGAGCCATTTCAGTGCACTATTCTTTCCCACAGAAATCTAGCATAATGGAAAGTTTATATATGAGGAAACTGCAATTCAGAGGGCCAAACAACCTACCAAAGTTCATGAAGATGTTAAGTTCCTGAACCTGTATTCAAACTGAGATCTGTCTGGCTCAAAAACTTGTATTCATTTTGCTCAGCACACTAGCTCTTAGTTCAATTTGTCCTTCCATAAAGATAAAGCATAATGTAGATCTCCAAAAGGAATTTAGTCCTTGTCTAGATGAGCTGTCACTGTCCTTGTGCTTTCTGAACATGTGTATCCATCCTTCCACATCCTGTTTTTTTTTCCTCCTCTTTGTCTTTTTTGTCCAGCTTCCCCCATTACACAGTCCTCTAACAACTCCTTGAAATTATCACAGGTGCTCAAATACTTGCTGTCCAGCTAGTTGCAGAAAACTTTCCAAGCCATGCGAATTAGTTATACCAACTCTTTTCCACCTATCTTACTACTTAAAATTGAGGAGTTGGATAGAAGAATTCAGAGGCAAATAGATGCTCAAAAATCCAATGATTTCCTAACTTGTGTAGTCAGGATTGATAGGATTCTTTAGGTTTAAAGCAAAGAAAATCTTTAATACATCTTTCACAATTTATAGGAAATCTAACTAAGCAAGAAATAATGATTACAATGCATATAAATGTATAGTTTTCAGAATTCCATCAGATAATCATTTCATCTGATCATGACAATGACAATGCGAGGTAGACAAAAATGGGGAACAACCAAGGAAACAGGGTTAAGAGATCTTCTCACAGTCTCACAGCAAGTAAGTATCAGAAAATTAACTAGAATTAAGATCATTTTATCCCATTTAGTTGAGTAAATATTTATCTGCAAACATTCAGTTGCCTACATTGAAGATAATTAAAGAAAACACTTAAATACTTGAATTATTAAGCATCTATTCTGTTTAATTCCAGATAGAAGGCAATACACATTATGAACTTTACCATCTACAACCAGTTTCTTAAGCCGTTGGGGGCCACTGATAGACTTTACAGGCAATTATAAACCAAGTGTTGTACACTTTATATTTTCCTAAGGAATAGTTCAATTGTTCTTATCAATTTCAAAGTTGCCTATGAGCAAATAATTTTAAGAACCATAGATTTACAGCTAATAATCTGATTATAAGATAGAATAATGTAACTTCTACTGACTTCTACTGACTATTTATTCATTTTTTAAGGTAGGCTCCACATCCAACATGAGGCTCAAAGTCACGAACCCAAGATCAAGAGTCACATGCTCTACCAACTGAGTCGCCAGGCACCCTATACTGACCTCTAATATGAATCGACTGCCTCTAACTTCTTCGATTCTTGAATTAGATTTAAATGAACAGTATAGTAGCAAATTTAACTTACTTTTTTTCTAAGTATCTCTCATATTTTCAAAATCACATAATCTGAACCTGGTATCCCAAAACTTTCTCTTGAATAAATATTCCTCAGACTGCCTTATGTTAATTTTCAGAGTTCTGAAATAGTTGACTTTGATAAATTTTTGTCAATGTTCTTATTTTATAGATGAGAAGACTTTTTAGAGGTCCTTACTCTAATATGTCAGAAGTTCTTCCACAATTATTTATTGGGATGATCTGATTTGGAGCTCTACATATAAGCCTCATGCCTAGAAGCTTTGTTGAAAATAATAGCTATCTCAATACCAGAGGCAAACAATCAAGAAAGGACAATATTACCACTGCCTGAGAATAATCAGCCAAAAAAATTAATAGGAAGAACTAGGGAATGAGATAGCCGTAATGGGCTTTGATAAGTTCCCCGATACTTTGGGAGAAGTGGTTTGAAAAAGTTGATGTAGGTTCAGCAGAGATTGGAAAGAGCCCCAGTACATACTCATCCCTAGCTTAATCTGGGGCCCCACACAAGCAGAAAGTAAAAGCTGGAGAGGACCTGCAAACTCCTTCAACTTTGACCGTATGTCCCAAACCAAACATAGATCCTCCAAGCAACAATTGGAAGTCCATTGGCTGAAAACGTCTAAGCATAACCTCTAATCAATCATTGGCCGACCTTTCATGTAAAACCCAGGAAGGAAGTAACACCTAAGAAGCCAGGCCAGAATAAAAAGAATGAACAGAAACATCAGTGGCTGTACACTTCGAAGCAGACCTCCTCTACACAATTCATCCAATCAATGCATTAAATAAATAAGCAAACAAAAAAATGGCAACAACAACTACCACCCTGGTAAGAGATCAAAATTCATAAGCTAAAAGGTCATCTAAAATATCCACTTTTCAAACAAAAATTAAAACACATGCAAAAAAAAAAAAAAAAGCATGTCCTCTATATGTAAGAAATAAAGCAGTCTATGGAAACTGACTCACTGTGAAGGAATGGCAAAAGCATTGTTGTGGGTTATCTAGGATTGAACCTGCTGCAAAAGTCTCAGCTGTTCCTGTAACAGAAAATGTCAGAGTCTCAGAAAGTGACTTGGGTGCCCTATTCCCTAAAGTAGTTGAATCCTAGCATTTAGGCACTGATCCGTAGTACTTTAAATACCAGAAACACCCATTCTTCTGTATGGAACCCACTGGCTATTATTTCAATCACTCTTTCACAGCAGCTGTGTCTACTACTCACAACTCCTGCTGAGATCCTCTCCAGATAATGGGCATAAAAACTGCGGATGGAGGGATGCCTTTATAAACTGCCAGTAAAGCTTTGCCTTTCCCAATGCTTAACACTATAACTGATTAGGAGGAAAGGCACAGACTGCATTTGGGCAGGAAGGACAGGATCTTACTACCTCAAAAAGTCCACATTGCAGTGGGTCTAGCAGATTCTTCATGGTCTGGTCCTAGTGCCTAAATTGCTTTTCTCCCATAGTTGGTAATGGAAAAAATTACTGCCCCACGTACTGTCTTGTCAAAACTGCACAATTAAGCAAGAAAACAGCAATAAATAAGGGGACAAAACTTAAGTGATTTTAGTATGTTTCCAATACTCCTGCTGTATATTTCCGCACAGCGACAGCATGGGTTTAAAGAGACCCCACTAGCACTTTCTCTTTTCACTTCTGCATTTCCACATCTATAAAGTTGAGTTGAGCCTCTTGAGGTTTGTGTTGTAGATGGTTGTGATTGTTTTAAGCCACTTTATTATGAAAGCAAAACAGAGCAGCAGCATGGCTCTATCCTCCCACATAGATGCCTAGGGTGAGTACATGTTCCCCCGGGTTTCTGTGGGATGCAGAAGCCTATTGCTTCCATAACAGCATCTCACGCTGTTAGAGCCCACAGGAGAACTGCTCTCTGGAGGTACAAGGACTGAAAACCAAGTGAGTGAAGGCAGGGGAAGAGGGCTGTAGAGCAGTAGGGCCAGAAAGGAAGAGCGGAGGGAGTTTACATGTCTCAAGAGGAGCCACACTGTAAAGAGAGGAGCAAAACTTCAATAAGGAGCATACTGGGAAATGTAAACTGAATCTGATCATATGGGAAACCAGTCTGGGGCAAGTCTTTCACACTACTGCTTAGGAGGCAGAACTGTGCCTCATTGCCAATCTCTTATACAATCAAATAAACACTGATTTCTGCTCTGTATCATAAAGAACCCAAAGCAAATGCAATCCCCCAGGTTAGACCAAATCCAGCTTAGTCCAAAGCCTACCTGTTCCCCAGGTAGGTAGGTGACTTGGACTTGGAAGTATAATCTTCATTCGCTGTTCTCACTCAGCCCAGAGAGCACCTGTGCGTTGTTTATTTGTTCTTAAAGAACATTTTAAAGGGGATTTAGTGGATTTAGACCTACGTTCTGAATTTTAAAATATTAGTTAAGTTGCAAATCAAATAAGGAAGGAAAAGGCAAAATATCAATAAGCACTTTCCTATTCCTTATTAACTACAAAATCTAACCAAGACAACACACTCTCAGAATGGAATGCCCTCCTTCTGTGTCTTCATTTAATTAGTTCCTTATCATTCTTTAGGACTCAAATGTTAAGGCCACCAATTTAGAGGATGTGGCTTGGGCTACACTCTATAAAACCCCTTTATTTTCTGCATAAATGTGTTTAGTAGTTGCGTATCATCTGCCCCTTTTAAACAGAACCTCAATGATAACAAGAATCATGTTTGTCACAGACACTACTACATAGACAGTATATCATAAATATTTGTTGAATGAATAAATCATTTAGAGAAGAAAATGTATTATGTATCTTATTACATGGGTCAAATTTCTGGTGACAGTAACTTTGAGCTTCAACAAACAGCATCAGATAAAACTTGCCTTTTATTATCTTTTAATAAGTAAGATACATTAATTCCTTCTTTTATAAATCAAACTAATTGTAAAATACCTATAATTTACCAAGTGTTGTTTAAAATTTTGGAGCACCAGAGATAAATAGGTCATGGACCCTGTCTCGAAGAACCCACAGTAATGAACGTCACATAGAATTTCACGGAACACTCCTGGCTCTTTTATTCCTCTGTGCCACTGGACAGCTAATTTTGTTTCTCTGGAATACCATGGTAGCTTTATTAGCTTGAAATGCCTTCCTCATTCTCCAAAACATACTGAATTGGTGATGTTATGTGCTACATTTCAAATACACACCCAGAGAAAATAGCAAAAGTTTTTACCACTATCATCTAGAACCATGGTCTATTGTAGTCATGAAAAAACAGACTGAAAATACTGACAGTACAAATTTTCTGAAATAGTAGGTCTTTGAAGTTCTGATACAAACACAAACACAGGAAACCCTGAAGCTATCAGGCAAAATGAAATTTAAATTACTAGGCTTAGAAATTAGAGAACATTGGGGGGCAAAGTGTTAGAAATGGTTAGAAATTTCTTTTACCCAGGGTAGGCTCAAGTGAAAGCAATTATCACTTCCAAAGTATAAAATATCAGACAAGAGTTCCTCCCTTAAAAAGTTTAGATCCTAAATGCTTTCTACTTTCTTAGAGAGACCAGTGCTGAGAATAAAGCTACCATAGAGGCTTTAACACTTAAAACACAATCTTATGTAAGCCCTCCCCCAAGGACTTAATTCAATCCTGTCCTTTTTAAAAAGAGATAAACTGGTGGGGGGGGGGACAGAACTGATTTCAACTACGGAGTAAAGCAAAAATTACTGACAAATGCAAAAATTTATAGATTATAGTGTAGAAGATAGCAGAGACAAAAATATTTTTCAAATACCCTTAAAAGCTTTGTGGGTTGTCCGAATGTCCTCATAGTGAAAAGCGGAAATATAATTTACCACATTTCAAGGGATCATGTGATATACTGTCCACAATTTGTAATATCTTTTATAAGCAACTGTAACCTATTTTGGAAATAGAGCAAGAGTCTAAAATCTATTCTGTCAACCACGAATTTGTTGGAAGAAACACTTTCTGGAGCTCATTCTCAGCTCTAGAATAGGAGTGATTTTCTACCTTCATCATGGGTTATTTTGAAGATTACAATATTTGAGTGCTCTGAAAATGTATAAGAGGATTATGCATTTCTATGCCACCTCAAACAGTCACCTTCGAATACCTAAAAATTGTGACTGTTTTTAATAGTTCATTCATGGTTTTTTCTCCCCCCTTTAAAAGTGCAGATTGTAGATGAAAAAATTGCTGAATTTATTTTCATAAATAAATTTTAATACAATTTTCAAGAATTGAGAAAACATACGACATTAGCCTATAAGCAATTACTGGCAGCGGAATGGACTGATTTGGTAAACTTGGTCAACTTCCCCTTGACAGACCCTCACTACAGATAATCCCTTCTCTACTTAGCCCTTGGGGCAGAACGCACTTTTGAAATGGCAATACCTGATCATGCTATTCATGTACCCATCTATGCCAGATTCCAACTCTGTGAAAACCCCACATCAAGAGGCTGTGCCTCCCGACTCCTTCCCCCATTTCTTCCAGCCACCAGATCCTGTCATCAAGGCCCACTAAGGATCTATGTTTTGCTCTGAGGCAGGTACTACCTCACCCACAAACTCTCTTCCATCATTTAAGCGACAGCAAGGTCATTCCCTGGGTAGTCCATCTGAGGGGAAATTCCCTTCTACTTCACATTTCTCCATAGTAGAATGACTTGTCAAATGATACTGGTCTTCTGCTGTCCTGTACATTCCTTGAGAGCAAAAGCATGCCACTTTTTCCCCCAGCTTCTGCAATGTGTTGCAGAGTACTGTCAGTATATGGATAGCACATAAAACTTTATTAACAAATAGAGATCTGAATTTCTGTCTGTTATACAGCGCTCTCCCTGATTACTCGGAATAAAGAAATGAAACCTGTGTCTATCCTGTTTATACATGAGTTTCTCTTTACTGCTCCCTGACTGAATGCCTGTAATCCTTGTTTCCACTACACACCACCCTCTCTGATCCATTCTCCATACATCACCCAGACCGATCTTCTCAGAGCATAAATGAGAACATGGCCTTTCCCAGATTCAATTACTCCAGTGGTTTCACACAAGCACTCACAATTAAATTAAAATCCCTTTCCTGGCCTTGGAGATATAATTTCTATTAAGAACAATATTCTGCATAGGTCTCCAACCTCACTGACTCCCTCCTTCCCTTTTGCTCACTCTACCTCAGCCTCAGTGGTCCTGGAACATGCAGCTAATTTTCAAATTAGGCCACTTCACTGACCATCCTTTCAGTCTGAAACTCTGTGCTTCCAAAGCTTCGCTTGGCTGGCTTCGCTCTAACGATACTTCCTCTCAATGTCTTCTATTAGCCTGAGATTCAGAGTAGCTACCCAAGACACTCTCGAAGCTCATCATCCATTTTTTATTCTTAACAGCTCTTACAATTATCTGATGTATTTAGGTTTGTGGGTTTACTGTCTGTTTTCGCAAACTATGCAAACCCTAAGTAACACCTACAGGAATCGTGGTTTAACCATCTTTATATGTATTCGGTTTGGCATATGTCAGATACATGAGGTATGCTCACTATCTGTGGAATTCCTTATATTATATATGAAATATATGTAATCATTTATTCTCACACATAACATACATAACAACTTGACTTCAGCATTGTTTTATAAAGAAAATATCCAATACAGATTTATTTCAATGATTTATTTATTCTTTCCTTCCTCTGTGGACTTATTTGTATAATCAAAAATTTTTTTAAATAGCTATATATCTCTTGAATAAAATCTATTTATGAAATTACTGTGAATACATACACACACACTTTTTCTTGCTTTGTTTTAATTACAATTTTGCAATCTCATTTGGTTCTGATAAGAATAAATGAGGTAACTATTCTCTATACTTGGTACTTATTTTTCCTTTTCTATCATGAAACTAATTAAGATGACTTGGTCACTTCGTCCAAAGACTCTCACTTTCACATTACTATTTGCCTTTTATGGTCAGAATTAATTTCAGACTCTCTATTCCCAAAATTAATTCCCCTGTTTTCTGAATGATAAAATTGTCAAGGTGGCAAATTATCTTTTTAATTTGCTTTAAGAAATTTGAGAACTCTAAGAAGTATCCAAATAGATGAGGTTATTTATTCAAAATGTTCCTTTGCCTCTCCTCCTTCTGTTATCTGGTTTAGGAAAGGCTCAATCATACCCGAGTCTGCCTGAAGCAGTTAGGGCAGCATGTCAGTTCTAAACAACAATGCCTTGGTTCCGAGGAACAAAGACTCACCAAATGAGGTCAAGTAAGGGTATGCTGAAAGTGTGCACTCAGGACCAGCAGTGTGCACTCAGGACATGTAGCAAGATAATTAACAGGAGATGCTCAGAAGCCAAGCACCTTGGTTGAAATTTTAATCCTACCCCAACATCTAAGCAGCCCTTCTTTTTAATGCAATTTCCAGAAATCTATAAAAACATACTTATTTTATAAATCCCAAATTATAAAACTTTGTAGATTATGCTCCTTGGTAGTAAACAAAAGTCATGTCTATGAAGTATTACGATTTTGAGGCTATAAGAAATCAGAGGGAAGATTTGATCTGTAGAATACTATTCTAGACTGTTAGAGAATGGATTCCACCACTCCGCCCCCAGGCCCCACAAAACCCCGGACCCTACTCTGACAAACATTTTACTTTAAAAAGTAATAAAGAAGAGCATCTAAGAGCATAGATTCTGGGGTCAGATAAATATATTTAAATCCATGCTCTAGCAAAAGTGATGTGCATGCATTTAGGCAAGGTACTAAATGCAGATATAGAATCTACTTCTTAGGTTATGAATGATAAAATATTTATGTTTAGTGTAGTGACCAACCTAAAGTGTTAATTGTTAATTCCATTATACACATGTACACACATATCAACAGAACTTCCAACCTATGGAGGTCTATAATGCAGCCAGCAGCCATCTTCCTGCCTCTCTACCTATATGCCTTTTCCTCATTCTATATCAGCATTACTTCTAAAGGACTGCAAAGTATCCAAGAATAGGGACTGAATCTGGAAATTTGCCTTTTAGGACGTCTAGAATAACTTGATACAAATTTTAGGATAATGTTATCACAGTAGAAGATAGCCTTAAAAGTACCTCATACAATCCAAAGAGATGGCGATAAAGGGGAACCTTTTTGCACTGCTGGTGGGAATGCAAACTGGTACAGCCATTCTGGAAAACAGTATAGAGGTTCCTCAAAAAATTAAAAATAGACAACCCTATGACGCAGCAATTTTGCTACTAGGTATTTACCCAAAGGATACAAGAATGCTGATTCTAAGGGACACATGCACCCCAATGTTTATAACAGCACTACCAACAGTAGCCAAATTAAGAGGCCAAATGTCCACTGACTGATGAATGGATTAAGAAGATTGATATATATATATACAATGCAATATTAGTAATCAAAAAGAATGAAGTCTTGCCATTTGCAACAATGTGGATAGAACTTTAATGTATTATGCTAAGCAAAATCAGAGAAAGACAGATACACAATTTCATTCATATGTGAAATTTAAGATACAAAACAGATGCACATAAGGGAAGGGGAGCAAAAATAATATAAAAACGAACCATAAGAGACTCTTAAACAGAGAGAGCAAACTGAGGGCTGGTGGTGAGGTGTTGGGTGCTAAATGGATGATGGGCATTAAAGAAGACACTTATTGCAATGAGCACTGGATATGAGACATAAGTGATGAATCACTACATTCTAATTCTGAAAAAAATATCTATTTTTTTTATTTAAAGAAAGTACCTAATACAATCCAAATCCTAGGTTTCTTTTGAATCTAACATCCCTTGAAATCCATGTAATTCAATAGAATTCACTTTGCAAAGTTACTAAGGAGATCAAATCTCATTGTCGTTATTTTCTGGGATTGAAAGACACATAAAAACTGACAACTTATTTAATAATAAAGCTTTTTCTCTTAAAGATAATTCGTCTTTCTCTAGTCTTCTCGATGTGCTCTATCAAGCCTAAAAGTGTTTTTTTAAGCTCTGTGAATCTTTACTGTTCAAATTCTATTTTTTTCCATTTCACACTCAAGAAAAATGTTCAAAAATACACACCTATAGCTAACACCCTCTTCCTAATACTCCTAAAACCCGATCACTTCATGCTAAGACTGAGGATACAAATTGGAGGGATATTGCTAGAGCTTCAGAAAAAGATGAACAAATGCCCCCAAGAAACTGCGTTTTAAGAGTTTTAAGAGTATGAATTATGAAGAAGATTAGTTTTGATTCAACATTTCTATCTTAGAAATGAGAAGATTAAGCAAGATCTCACTGGTTCATTGATAGACCTTTTCGAATCTTTTAAAGCAGAAAACAGATGGAGTTCAATGAGTTTGTTGAGCTACTACAGGGAAAAAATAATTCAAAAGAAGTCGTTGACTAAAGTAACAAAAGACCAGACCCTGGGCAACTGGACTATTTTCTCTACAGGAAAGATTGCTGGATTATGATACTAAAGTAATCAAAAGAGTTTCTTGAAATAGTTAGGACAAATAGGTGATATATAAAGATTTCTGAATTTTAAAGGACAAATTTGAAAAAGGGCAGACATGAAATAATTAGCCTGTGTAGAGCCAGGCACCAAGTACATCTTCCTTCATGATTCTATTAATGAGCACTTAACTCCTGAAGGCTCAAGCAGGGAATACGACAAAGATCCTTACAAAATCACCAAGAAGCAAGCATTATTAGTCTATCTTAATAAGTGAAGACACAGAATTTCAGGATGATTATAAAGTATCCACAATCACATGGTAAGTGAAAAAAAAATCTCCAACTCTAAACTGGAGATTCCTTCCGATACAGAATGCTTGTCCAAATAGTATGTTGCACTGAAAGAAAAAGGAACAGCTTCCATTCCCATCTTCCCCACTTATTAAGAGTACAGACTATGAAGTCAGATGGCCTGTGTTCATAACCCACTACTATCTGCTAACCTTAAAGGATCTACATAACCTCTAAGTGCTTCACTTGCTTCATCTGTAAAATGGGAGTGATTACAGTATGAACTTCACAGAGATGCTGGGAAGATTAAATGTAAGAATACTCGTGAATTGCTCAAAACAATGTCTGGCATACAATGCACATTTGGTAAATGTCAAGTATCCTAATTTTATTTTGTTTTTGAGAGAGAAAGCAAGAAAGAATCTTAAGCAGGGTCCACACTATCAGCAGAGCCCAATGCAACACAGGGCTTGATCTCACAACCAACCATGAGATCATGACTTGAGCCAACATCGAGAGTCAGACACTTAACTGACTGAGCCACCAGGCACCCCTACATGTATCCTTATTTTATATTTTGCACTAAAATTTATTTTGCAAGTACACTTCTGATAAATGTCAGTGATGCAGAAAATAGAAAGCAATCATAATAAAACACTACTAGCTTAGATTGAAAATAAAGATCATCCCTAGTCAAAGGTAGAAGAAGAAATGGAAAAAGTACACACAGGGGCTCTATGCTGCAACTCTAGGAATTCACTAGTGCTATAGTCTGTGGGAATGGTGCCCTAAAAGGCAGGCAGCCAAAAGCCAGGAGAGCTATCCAAACAGCTCCAAGAGCACAGCTAAGTAACTCACTCCCACTTATTTTGATAATTGCAATCATGAGACTAACTCCATTTTTTATTATTTGACTATTGACTGGTATCAAACCCCACTCCTTCCTTTTTCCTCTTAGCACCAGCAGGAAGTTCATATAACACTCACCTCATCCTTCTGCTTAACCATCATAAAACCCCCAGGCCAGTCTCCATTCCCTGATCTCTCAAACCCATTTTGGACCTATTTGGAAAACCTGTCCTACCCTCCTTAGAAAGCCTCATTAAGTAATAAACTTTTCAAGTTTTTTTTTTTTTTTTGAGAGAGAGAGATAGAGACAGCAAGTGGGGGAGGGGCAGATAGAGAGGGAGAAAGAATCCCAAGCAGGCTGTGCACTGTTAGCACAGAGCCCCATGAGGGACTCCAACTCAAGAACCACGAGATCATGACTGGCGGTCACAGCCAAGAATTGGTTGCTTAACCGACTGAGCCATCCGGGTGCCCCAAGTAATAATCCTTTCAATACTTTGTTGTATATAAAGTGTCAGCACACTAGGACCAAATTTTAGAATGGGGACGAAGGCCCACCCAGCTTCAGAATAGTGCCATGGTAGTAACTTCACATCATCAATGTCTTTTAGTTCAGCCTTTGCAAAACTGGCTCAGCGGCTCAAGTAATTCAGAGGAATCTTTAAGAGAACTCTTTTTTTTATATAGGTAAAGATCATTTTGTCCAAGAGCTACCTTGTATAAGCTTCCTAAGAATAGCCTTTCATTTTTCAGTGGTAATTTGTTCTCATGAATATGATATATTTTGCCTGTGGGTTGGGCCTTTGGGGAGAGAAGTCTTGGAACACAGCAACAGTTGTGGACAGACAAGTTTTTTGGGATACAAGGGAGCTGAAGACAGGCAATTTCAAGACAGGTGAAAGGAAACTCGACCCAGGCTACGCCTGTTAGCAAAGCATAATTATTACACCAGCCTCCTGCCACTCTTTTAAGTGCTGTAATTGAATTATAGATACATAATCTTCCCTTTCAACAAATACATTTTGAGACTCAGGGTAGAACCATGGCTATATCTACGGAGGAGGAATGAGTAGGGTCCTCACTAGGGACACCATAAGAAAAAGCAATTGATAAAAACAGTATTTCTCTGCGTAAAAGAAATTTAGAATACAGGAAGATAAGGGTATGTAACTATTACAAATAGTATTTTGGCAACTGCTATAATCAACAGTGAGACAGCAATAAACAAAATTCCCACGAGTTCAGAAGCATCTTTTTTTGATATGTTATGTGTATGGATAGGCAATCTGGAGTTCGCAGGCATTCCATTGTCTACTCACTATATAACCAAAGCAGTCTTATAATTTCCATAAATTTTAACTGTGGAAAAAAAGATATCAATTCCTGACTTCCACAACTGTTACCAAGGATTACGTAAACTAATCTAGGTAAAGGCCATTACAGAACACCTTGTACATAAAAGGCAACATATAAACTATAGCTGCTGCATATTATTATGACATCCTTATTATTATTAACAACACCATCTAGGGTACCAAATTATTCTATTTTTATGCTTACTTTAATAAGGAAAATGGGAATATTTTGTAAAATACAACATACACTAAAAACATTTTTTGCTTGGGGTGCCTTCCTGGCTCAGTAAGTAGAGCATTTGACTCTTGATCTTGGGATTGTAAATTAGAGCCCCACGAGGAGTATAGAGATTACTTAAAAATAAAATCTTTATATAGATCTTTCTATAAATATATATATAATTATATATTATGTATATATATTTTTTAATTTTTTTTTTTGCTTAAGACTACTCATTTGGATTATGTCCTTCTGAAAGGATAGTTTGTCAAAATGTATAAAACTCTTTGTATGAATTTTTTTCGAAGCAGCATTTGTATTTATAAGATATTTATCCTAAGGAAAAATCGTTCCCATAATATACTCAATAGGGTATAGTAATTTGAAACCTGGACTCTGAACTTCAACAGCAAACGGTTAAATCCACATTTAGTAGCCATGCGACCATGGTGAAGTTATAGAAAATCTCTATTCCTCAGTCATTCCCTTTTTAAAATGGCGACAATTATATTACCTATTTCATAGGACTGCTGGGAGGACAAAAAAAAATAGTGTATGGACTTTAATAACTGTTCATTGGTTATATTTAATAAAAATACTCATTTGTTTCAAAATTTTTAATCATGAACAATTAGAAACTAGATTAAATACCTTACAACAAAAGAATTGAATCAATAGCTTGTGATACACATGTCACAGCTTTCTTAAATGTTGAAAAAAGTTTAATTAAACAATATGACATTGCAAAATATAAAGCATATGATCATCCTTGTTTTTAAATGTAATAGTGAGTATAAACATTTAGGAGTGGCTTTTTCTCTCTGGTAAAATTATGCATGATTATTACTCTTGCTTTCTCCATAAACATTTTTTAATCATGTGATTTACTTTTATCTACAGGAAAAGTTTAACGTTATAAATGAAGAAAACCAAGAAAGAAAAAAAAAAGTATTTGCTTATCTACAATCTTGTGTTCCTTTTTAATTGTTTCATACAGTATTATTGTTGGTAAGTTACCTTAAGTCCAGGTCAAATGTTTATTTCAGAGCTTCTCAATTAGTTCAACTCAAATTAACTATATTTATGAAGAATCTTCTCTCTGAATTATATTTGGCACCTTATCAGTCATTCTACAGTTAACACAACTGGTGCGATATTAATGAGACCAAGGTAGAAAACCTCCCATGCAGAAATAAAAGTGTTTTGACATCATAAAGTGGATTGGCTCTGTAAAATTACATAGCCATGTAGTTTCAATTCTATTGAAGACACAGGAACACTGTCTTGTCTAGTAAGTACAACAATATGATAGAATTTAATAGAATAAAGATAGAGAACAATGACTTAAAATAGAGAACAAAACTCATTCCAAAACCTTAGCCAGATTTACTACATGTAACAGCTGATTTTCTACCCATGGAAAATGCACATTATAATGGCAGTTTAAACACAAACATAGAACTCTACAAACAAAGAGAATATGCACTTAATGGAAGCAAAGAAAGTTCTAGTCAGAGCAGGTCCATATAATCTTCAGGCATAAACAATCCCACCCTAAAAGCCTGAATTCACTCCTGCCCAGTGTCCTGAGAAGGCAAAGAAGAAAACAAGAGCTGAAAGCATCCTCCAGAGAAATGAGTCATAGATAAGTAGGGAAATAACTAATTTGGGAGACTTTTTATAATAGCTCCAAATTTTAGAACATGAGTCTGTTACTATCTCTCATACAATCGTTCTAAGGAAACAAGTATATATAAAATAATAAAATAACAGCATACTCCAGTAATAAATGTCAGCATACCACAGGCTGCAAAAACACTGATTCGTATCCATCCATTCTTAGTATAATACCTACCAGCTATTTAATCTCTTTTCACTGAGTGTGTTAGAAGTCGATAGGACAAAAGTCACATGAAATTCTAGTTTTGTACTCTAAACAAAAGGCAAAAATTCTACTCCTTTATCTCTTCCTGAACTTTTAGAGCTTCATGCAATGTGGCCCAGATACTTCCCTTTCCCATGACAAAATAAGCTGGGTGACGGTCATTACAGCTGAGGTTGCCCTGAAGCATACCTGGTCAAAAAGAGCACCATCTCAAATAGATACTGTGCCCCCAAGTTCTGCTCTGAAGGTAGGAAGGGAGAAGCAAGCCCTGAACTCAAAAGACATTCTCTGGTTCAGAATTCTATCAACTCCTATCATTTTCTTTTAGTGACAACAACTAGGTCAGATCAACGACTTGGCAGGTCCAACTATAGTGATGCATTCTATTTCTAAAATCGCACTTGTCTCTTCATTCACTTAACAATAAGGCCAAAGAATTGCAGTTATTAAAATTGAGGAAATCTTTCAGATCGCTTAGTCCAAAATTACTACACCTAACTCCCCCATTTTAAAGCTGATAAATTAGGAGAAAAAAAAAACTTGTCTACATCTACAGAGTCCGCAAGTTGAGGAGAACCAAATATAAGATTTCTTATATTGTTTTAACATTAAACACTAGGAGTCTTGTCTCAACAATTGGATCCAAAGTTCTTTGAGGTTAGGCTGTAAAAAAAAAAAAGTCTTTTTCAGACCACTAGGAAAGTAGGAGGCTATTACTCAAAAGCATGTATGCAATAAATAATTTTACTAAAGGTTGAATAAAAGAACTAATGCCTTCCTCTGATAGTTAAATAATGCCTTGTCTATGAATCATATAGTACCTTCTAGAATAGACTAGAGTAGAATAGAATGCAAATAAAGTAAGGAACTCTAAATTTTAACATAAGGTTTTACAGAAGAAAAAAACCTCAAACTGTCCAATTTCATTTTTGTCCTCAGTTCAGGGTGATAATAGAAGAAATGTGCCCTACACATTGACAGTGGCCCTTTCCCTTAACAAATACATATAATTTTATCTTATTTAGAGAACTGGTTTTAACCCTACACATTGTTTTATCATCATTAGAGTTGAAAATATTCAGATACAGTTTGAGAGAACCAAGTAGTTCCTATGAAGAAAATTACCTAGTATTAGTACCACATAACTTAAAGACTGTGTTCTAATTGATGGCTCCCTTTACCCAGAAGGCATTCCATATAATGGTGCTTTCTAGGAGGTACCTAAACATCCATTTGTGATCAGACCATGATAAATCAGCAATCATCAATTGCATAACATTTCACTTTTGACTAGAGTCTGTTGATTTCTAGTTGGGTGTTCAATCTTTTTCATCTAAAAGAAAAGAATAAAGGATTTCTGAGTCAAAGTGTCCATCGAGGGGCGCCTGGGTGGCTCAGTCGGTTAAGTGTCCGACTTCGGCTCAGGTCATGATCTCACAGTCTGTGAGTTCGAGCCCCGCATCGGGCTCTGTGCTGACAGCTCAGAGCCTGGAGCCTGCTTCGGATTCTGTCTCCCTCTCTCTCTCTGACCCTCCCCCATTCATGCTTTGTCTCTCCTGCTCTCAAAAATAAATAAAAACATTAAAAAAAAAATTAAAGTGTCCATCGACTGATGAATGGATAAATAAAATGTAGTTGTATACAATGGAATACTACTCATCCATAAAAAATGAAATATTGCCATTTGCGATGGATGGGACTATAGAGTATTATGCTAAATGAAATAACTCAGTCAGAGAAGAACAAATACCATATGATTTCACTCATATGTGGAATTTAAGAAACAAACAAATGAGCAAAGAGGAAAAGAGAAAGAGGCAAACCAAAAAACAGACTCTTAACTACTGGGAACTGATGGTTATCAGAAGGGGGAAGGGTGGGTAAATAGATGATGGGGATTAAGGAGTGCAGAGGCTGTGATGAGCACCAGGTGTTGTATGGAAGTGTTGAATTACAATACGGTACACCTGAAAACAAACATTACACTGTATGCTAATTGGAATTTAAATAAAAACTCAAAAACAAAAAGATTTCTATAAATAATGGTTAGTGGATTCAAGCATGGATGAATGCCCCAAAAAGAAACAGTCATCCCACAAAGTTAAAGCAGATATAATCAGGGTAGAAATGAAAAAAAATCATCACTGATATCCATGTGGAGGAATACAACAGAGCCTTTAATAATCATTGCCTCTAACGGGGCTCCATACAAACGTCAAGCCCTTAATTATTCTAACTTTTCCCAGTATAGGAAAAATATAAAAAGTAAATGAGTGGTATGCAAAAAAACTTATTTAATTAAGGAATTTTGATGGTTATCCTATCTCTTGAGAATATTCTAAAGTTTGGTTTAGAAACAATTACTTGGTCTCAAAAACCAAAAATTTTTCCAATATTCCTATATAACATATCCTAATGCCTTTGTAGTTTGTTCTTATTGAAATCATTAAGTCTCCCTCCTATAACTCACTCCTCTTCCCATGATCAAATATTAATATGAGCCTAAAATGAAAAGTCATCCTAGATAGTACTTTCTCATTTCTGCCATCCTTCACTATGTCCAATCACTAATGTTTACCAGTTCTTTATCAATTCTATAGACTGTTTTCCAATCAGATCTCTGGTCTTTATTCCTGGCATTACTGGTCTAATTCAGGTTCTCAGTGCCTTTGTCCAACATGAATTGCAGTATTTCAAGTGTCTTCTTTCAGCCATAATCCCATGAATTCTTTTCCTTTCCTAAAATGCTTTCCTGATTTATTGCTTTTGTAAAAACCTTCCAAAACCTTAAAACTCTTATACCTTAGGACAAATTTTGAACTCTTCAGAATGACCATCAAATTCTTCCATTCTTCGGCCACTAGAATCACTGGTCTCATCCCTGGTCATACTCCCATCTGTCCCTTAAGATTAAGAATCTGTGTCTTTCTCTCTGCTTTTTTCCACTCTCCAGAATTAAAGGCAATCATCCCCTCCTTTAAGAATCCATAGTAAACCGTAGTACTACAGACACAGCTACTCACAGCTCTTATCAGGCTTGTCACAGTGTATTGCAAATGACTGATTACATGTGTTCTCTAAAACAGGAGTGGCAAATGAGTTTTATTTCTGTTGTGCGCTAATTTTAATCAATGGTTAGAGATTGTTTGGATTCACTTTGGAGAAAGAATTGTTGAGAGGCTTACCTGACCCGCATCTAAGCTGCATCTACTATTGGAAGCAAGAGAGAGAAGAATGGTATTTGGACCAGCTATTTGTCATCCCTGCCCTAGCCTGTGAGTCCTAGAAAGTAATGAAATGTGCTTTATTTATTCATTCTGAATGCCTGGCTTAGTGCCTGCCACAAAAGTTTATTGAAAACACAAACATCAAGAAGCATACATCCTAATCTATAACTCCGCAAACAGGAATCCAGACACCTTCTTTTCTGGTCCTTTAAAGGCAAATACACAGTCTCTGAGTGTAACTTCTCTGAATTGGTTAATGAGAGGAAATGTTCATGTGTCATTACTGGCAGAATGACAAGGGACATAGTAAGGGTGACATCTGGGGCATTCCAAATACAACTTTATTTCTGGTAGCTGTATAAAATTTTCCTTGGATAATTATTTGACCCTTCCCAAGCTCCATTTCCTCATCAGGAACATAGGGATAATGAAACCCACTTGCGAGGTTGCCATAGGGATTAGAAATAAAAAGCATCATTACATAGTGGGCCCTCTGTAAATGATAACTATTAGTATGTGCTATTTTGGTTCACAGCAAATTTCCATGGGGAGAAATATACTTTTTCAAACCCAAAGAGATAATTTCATTCCCTTTTAAAAGACATTTTTTGCTCAGTTATATAGGTTGTTTCGTTAGTAACATGGAACCCGTGAATATCAATTATATTTATTACAGCTTTATTTTGCCATTGCCCTAGCCCTGAGCTCATGTGGCTCAGCAGCCTCAAAGATGTTTATTATTATTACTTTAAAGAACCAATGAATAATTGATAACAATGAAACACTTTGCCTTTTGTGTAATGTTTTTCATCTGTGGATTTTGAAGGGTTAAGGTTTTTAGCTCTTCTCTTTTTCTCATTATAGCTTCTATTTACCAAATTCCAAAAGAATTCTAACAAAGAATAAGACTTTTCCGGAATTGTTCAATGGATTATTTGAATTCTTATCTCATCAAGACTGTCCTTTTCACAATGTTTCCACAGGTTGTGGCTGAACAACATGGGTCTATTTACTCATGCACATCAAGGAGTTTGGGGGATACAATGCTCATATGTAGGGGCACCTGGGTGGCTCAGTCGGTTAAGCACCGACTTCTACTCAGGTCAGGATCTCACGGTTTGTGAGTTCGAGCCCCACGTTGGGCTCTGTGCTGACAGCTCAGGGCCTGGAGCCTGCTTCAGATTCTGGGTCTCCCTCTTTCTCTTCCCCCTCGCCTGCTCACACTCTGTCTCTCTGTCAAAAGTAAATAAACATTAAAAAAAAAGAATGCTCACATGTAGAGGTTAGAGTCAAGAACTGATAATAAACAACCACACAGTTGAATCTAGTATCATCTAGTCAGTGACCATCATCTACTAGGTTCCATATTTCAAATCTCATTAACTTGACCCTACAGGTTGAAGTCATTGTCCTCCAATAAGTAAAAAGTTTAAAAGATTAAGTCACAAGGTGACACAGCATATTATGGAAGAGAAGATGGTGTCAGGATTTATCTACCACAATCAACTGATGTCTTTATATATGATAGGTACTTGTATAAAACTTGTATAAAACCACAGGCTCTTGGGTGGCAGAACAGAGACTGAAATCTAGAGTACTCTGATTTCAAAGCTGACGTTTTCTATTACACTCAGTTTCCTCTAAAAGTAGAAGAGTTTGAACATCTTGAATCCCTTAGCGTACGAAGCCCAACTTTCTTATCCAAAGATCTCCCAGCTTTCCCTCAAAAGTGCTTCAGCCACTCTGGGGTTGCCTGACAGGACAGGGCCATCTGGATTCATCTTTTCCATAGGGATACTGAATGACCTACATGCCACATTCAAGAAAATGCAAGCAAACCTTTTGTAGGTACTCTTCAATTTATGCAAATAATTACAACACCAGACAATCTGACATAGAAGCTTATAATTAATGAAGCCACAGATCCAAAATTTGTATGACAATCAACAATTAACTCCGAATCATTGTCCTTGTGTAACCACTTCAGAACAAGGAGATGAATCATAGCTTTACAAAAGTGTTGCCCTGTCTAGCTAATGAGTGTCTGCAATATTGGTATAATTTTTATCATGGTTATCATTAATGATTTAAGAAGCACTTTGTTTGTTTGTAGTTTCCCATCCCACCCCCACTAAGCCACCCAAACAAGTTCTATGGCAGTTCTAAGTCTGTTTATCCCCATCTTAAATATTAAGACAACGCCAGTCTAGTGCCGATTTGAACAGATGAACAAAGGTGTTTGGTGTCTCTTTAAAAAAAACTGTTCTTCTAGTAGAGATGATAAACAAGGACAAATGACATCAAAATATTGCCACATGGATGGGCAGGTTATGGGAACAGCTTTTCTGCCCTGTTAAAAATGACCTCAAGAGCAAGAACTATCTATCAGAGACCATGACTGAGAAATTATGTGCTTATGAGGTAATCAGTAGTAAGTTAAATAACTGAGCTCCTAATAGGAGCAGCTGCTTTGTGATTCAGCAATCTGAGAATCAATGAGCCTTGTGTGGAAATGTTCCATAAACAAGACCTAAAGTCTGAGTTAAAAACGTAAACAATATAATGCAATTTTCCTAAAATATTGACCACCCTTGCCAACTTCCAGTCTTTCCACGATCCTCTTCAAGGAGCTGGGTATCTTTTTGCCACAATGCAAGAGTTTTATTTGTTCTCTTTCACTTTGAAAAATCCAGTTTAAAAGTAGACTTGTGGGGGAAGATATTTTTTTAATTTTAAAGGATCACATTCTACCTATTTCCTTGAACACATGGACAATGTTTAGGACTCTAACAATAATGACAACAAAGGTTTTCTATTTTATAGGTCCACAAGGTTTTGGGGAAGGAAAAACTTTCATGTAAAGATTTCAGACTTGCTGGTATTATTTCCCCTAAACAAATTCCTCTACAAAGTTCACATCCTGAAATGTTCTGAAAGGGCAAAAACCATATAGCAAAGTCACTACAACATTGACAGTCAGCCATTCCTAAAGCAATGCATCTTTCTTTCCATTATATAATTCAGTGCCTGTGTGTGTGTGTGTGTGTGTGCACATGTGTGGGTACACAAGCTTGTGTGTGTGTGTGTGTGTGTGTGTGTGTGTGTGTGTGCGTGTGCGTGTGGTGCTGGAGACAAAGTAAGAGAATCAAATCATGAAATAAAATAGTATCTTTTTGTTCATTTCTCAACTTCATGGAACATCCACTGCCCCTAAAATCAAAGTCAAGCAGAAAGCTATTTTGCTATCTCTAATGCCAACAGTATGGTATCAAATTTATAGGCCCACAAGAAACTACCATACTACCTACCTTACTAAGCCATGCCATGATGATGCTGATTACTAAGATACATTTCATAAAAGTTTATCATTGAAAGTATAAATTAGGTGAGCTGTGGAAGAAAGTATCACATTATACAGCTTCAAGTAGTTATCAAATTCTTCCTTCCATCATTATCATGAATCCGGTTCAAACATTCTTTCCATAATTATCATGAATTCGGGTCTAACACAGTCAAATATTTGAGAATAGTGTAGTTAAGGCAAGGCTCACAAAAACTAGTATTCCCAACACACAAGTCACCTGAAGAAAGGACAAGAGCCTCATAAATTCCAGCTGCCATTTGCAGGGTTCAGGGTAAAAGTACAAATGGAGCCGACAGATCACTTAATATTTAAAACTTACAAATTAAAATTAAATATTTAATTTTAACTGTTCCTAATTCTAGTATTCAGTGTCCATATAGTTGCCAGCATGCAGCACTGATTAAGAGCTCAACTATCGCATGTTACACCTGGACAGGTATGGTCCAACAGAAGTTATTACAATGATGGAAATAATCCCTGTGTCATCTGGTACACTAGCCACATATAGTGATGAAGCACTCGAAATGTGGCCAGTGAAACTGACAAACTAAATTTTAATGTTATTTAATTTTCATTTTAATAACCACCTGTGGTTATTGGCTACCATACCTGACGGCGAGATCTAGGCCTAAGATAACATTCCTCAGCAGTCATATGCAGGTTACCGATATTGTGATAATTCATGAGAATCTCTGGAAACATGCATTAGAGTAAGGTAAGCAAGAAAATGGACATTCATATTTCTGGAAATAAGATGACTTCATTATGCAAGATCTTTCACATTCATGCTAACAGAATAAGATTTGACACTTGATTTGTCTTTTATCTCTCAAAGTATCTCTGTTGCTCAAATCCTTCTCACTCTTTGAAGCAGTGCCCATCTATACCAGCAGCTCAGTCCTCAAACATCCACTATGTGTACACTCAGTCACCTTTTATTTCAAAGACACGGGGGAAAAGACGGGAAGAAATTCTACCCTGTTTAGCTTGTGCTAAAGAGGAGATTGAACGCTTAAGATTATAGGTGTCTTTATGCCAACTGAGGACTGGATCCAAAGTGACACAGTTACCTGTAAATCCCTCAATAAATGTATTTGTGTGAGTAGGAGTATGTAGAGAGAGAGATAGACAGAGACAGACACACAAAGGCACGGACAGACATAAAAGGCCTTTCTAAACTGTGGGTACTTGGGTAGTGACCCTTTTGTCCAGGAAGTTCTGCACTGGCATCATGTAAAAAGCAATTGGAAATTTTAGTTTAGTGGTTATATGTTGTATAACATTAGCCTAAGATGACATTTTTACTTAGAACCAAATAGAAAAATGTATCTTACAGACAAGCGGCAATATAACCAAAGTAAAAAGCAGCAAAAATAGCAAGTAAATACTAATTTTCACTTCCCTTTCCCCCACAAATAATGACATATACATTATTATGGCTCGTGCTCTCAATATAATTTCCTGTATGTGTGTGAGCATGATTTTTAAAGCAAATAATAAAGTATAAAGGCAAACCAATAAAAAGAGACGCATATGGAAAGAAAATGGAGCTGTCAGTCAAAAATTTAGAAGGTCAAGAATCCATAGGATCAAATAGCCTCCTACAGCCTAGAATCCATTCACCACGGCCAGACTATGTTGTAGACAGGTGATTGCTTTCACCAGTTTTGCTAGACATGAATAAAACCAAGTGTCCCCATTCTGTCCTTTTATTATGCTCATGTCTAGAATTCTCATAGTATGAGACAAGCTCAAACAAGTCTAATCTATTGTTGGTAGCCCCTAAAATTGCCTCAGCCCTGGTCCAGAATATTCCTGATCTCCGCCCAGAGAGGAAGAGTGAAAGGAAAGGAGCCATTTGCTATCCTTTGCTAAGGAAAGCTGACAATGCATTCTTCAGAAAGGGAGCCACACATACAGAATAAAGTTGCATCTCGATCACACAGACTTGTGTTTCCAAAGGGCTCTCTTCCTAAGTTCAGTACTCCTAGGAGTCTTCATTATGCTCAGGCCAAATAAAAACTCACTAAGAGGACCTACAAGGCCCTTCATCATATGGTCCCTGCTGCACTCTGCAAGTTCATCTCTCCTCCAACCACACCATTTATTATTTCATTTATTCAGATACACAATTCTCTCTCTCTCCGCCTCCAAATCCCCTTAAATGCCTTTTGCCTCTATGTTCCTTTGGCCTAGTGTAGTATCTCCCTCTACTTCGGACATCTCCCTCTCCCTTTTCTCTGACCTCTACTTATCCTCCTCCAAGTTGGATTCGGCTTCTTTGATGTGCTCCCATCGCTCTAAGATAATTCCATGCTTGTTTTCCTGTATCATCCACTAGACTAGAAGTTCTATTATAGTCAGAACTGTACCTACCTTCTATATCATTCTATACCCAAAGCCAGCACAATCTATGGAATATAATAGTAGGAGCTCACCTTTATCATGCACATTCCCTGTAGCAAGTAGCCTATTAACTCGTTGTATCTTCCCTAACCCTGTAAGGTAGGCACTATTTTAACCCCCATTTTACAGATGTGAAAACCTGACCACAGAAAAGTTAAGAATCATGTAACTTATGAATGGCAGAATAAGAATTTAAACCCAGGTATTTGGATTCTAGTCTTAATTACTATGCTGTGCAGTTTATTAACATAATAGGTATTCAGTAAACACTTTATTTTGTAAATAATCATATTATGTAAGTCATCAGTAAATAAATGAAGGATGGAAAAGAGAAAACCTCTTAGTAAATAGTAAATATTTCTGACACTTATCATGTCCCTTTCAGCACTCTAAGGCATAAACCTTACTCCTTTTCTGACTCAATTTCAAGAATTGCAAATGGCAAAATATTTTAACTTGGGGTCATTCAATGAGGTCATTTGAAATCGTAGGGGTGGGGGGAACATAGCATATTAGCCCTGAGACTGCTGTCTTTATAAAGGCCTGCTAATGAACTTGGCCCCTGGCTGGCATCTGAGAACTTGACTGGTGTGTAATTCCTTACTTTGATATCAATTTCTTTTAAATAACAAGAGCTCACTGTACCTACACTGATTGTGTCAACAATGTGGTTCACACTGAACATCTACTGCCTTTCTAGGAGCTGGAATTTTGGTCCACGCTAGTCAGAGTGTGTTTGTGACCAGTACCCCAAAAATATTGGGTGCTGAGTCTTTAATGAGCTTCCCTGTAGACAATACCATCACAACTCATTGCTGAAAGAATAAAATCCATCTATTGTGACTCCAGTGAGAGAAGACCCTGGGAAGCTTGCATGTGACTTTGCCCATGTGCCATTTTCCTTTGCTCATCTTGATCTTGCTTTGCATCCTTTTATTGAAATAAATCTTACCTATGCATGCAACTATAGGTTGAGTCCTGTGAGCCCTTAAGTCCTTCGCTGAACAGAGAAGTGGCCAACACCAATCTCTTTCTGAGGGATGCATGAAAGCAGGATGAAAAAATATACAATGCCCTAGATCTCCAAGCATATTTGCTACAAAGCATAAAATTTTACTGGTTTTAACCAAAGAAATTCTCCCAATGGAATAAACAGAAGTACTGAATTTAGACATAAAACCCCTGTATTTTTTTTTAATTTTTTAATGTTTATTTATTTTTGAGACAGAGAGACAGAGCTTGAGTGGGGGAGGGGCAGAGAGAGGGAGCGAGAGGGAGACACAGAATTTGAAGCAGGCTCCAGGCTCTGAGCTGTCAGCACAGAGCCCAAAGTGGGGCTCGAACTCACGAACCGCGAGATCATGACCTGAACTGAAGTCGGACACTCAACCGACTGAGCCACCCAGGTGCCCCCAAACCCCTCATTTCTGTCAATCTTAAGGCACATGATGGTGTGCAAATAACTACACATCTCAGAGCTTTGTCTCCTTATCTGGAATATGAGAACAATGCTTATTTCTCAGATCATTGTGAAATTTAGCTTGAACAACACATGGAAATGAACCTAGGTCTGTACCCAGCATGAATAATTACTCAATAAATACACAATTTTCAATTTTAGAACCCTGAAACATTTCTACTCGACAAAGTATACCTGTGCAAGGACACAATAATTCATTTCACTTGTTAAGACATGACATACTTCTATAAGGCTAACGAAACACACTAAATCAACACACATACTTACTTGCTTTTTAAAAAAATTTGTGTGTGTATATATATATATACATATATATATATATATATATAATTTGTGTTTATATATAAACAAATACATATAGGCTTTTCCCCCTGCCAGTCCATGTATTTTAAAGCCAAATAACAACAATCCTGGAAGCTTTTGTTCAGGTGCCAGCTACATGGCTCTCACCAAATGAGACTTTAGCATTTTATTAATCATAAGACAGCACTAAATTTACTTCCCTTCTGACAGTTTTAAACATGCAGTCAAATGGTGAGTTAATTAAGTGACAGTGTCCACGTTACTCAGGAAGATGAAGCAATAAATGGCTTCTGTGGCAGATTAAATGTCAGAATAAAATTGAGGTGTCTTTGATAAACCACTGGAGAGGTCACTGGCTCCTTTCTGAGCCCTGGAATCTGGACTGCAGTCCCAGAGACCATGAACACCTGCAGATCCAGCAACTACTGGTTCATTTGTCAAGGTATGGTATACTCCAGTTGACGAGCCAAAGGTGGTAATTTTCCACCAGGCTGATTGCCCTAAATTTTGATGACCATCTGACTTTGAAATGAATAATGTCATAAACGTTCCTCTTCTGACAGATGAGAGGGTTTGGATGATATGGGTCATTTTTCATATTAATATAGGATTTGGGGGACGCACCTCAGATTCTTAAGCAAATAAAGTGGGGGCTGAGACATGAGACTCTACATTGTCCAAAGCCCCTGAACTCTCCCAGAATCTCTAGTTACATCTCATTTAAATGACTCTTTCCTTAAGAAAGAAGGAAGGAAAGAGCAAAGAAAAGTACTGAACTAGATTACTACCATTTCCATCTGTCTAATTCCAACTTCCTATGACTTAAAAACTTAAAGCCTTCCTTCCCTTTCTGCCCTGATAATCTTTAATACTGCAGATCTAACATCTTCCTTAAGGAGACAGCAATCCATCCTTAACACAATTGCAATTGGCCATGGGAAAAAAGAACTCTGATAAGGACAAAGAAGAGATGGGTACTAATATGTTGTTTCTGCCATTATTCAAGTACTTAGAGAATATGTTTCATTTATTCTTTTCAGCAGCCTGCAAATCTCTCTCACTTATTCTTTACAACAATTTTGCAGAGTAGTTTTTGATTTCACAAATGAGTAAACTCTGAGATTAGAACATTTAAGAAATATGCCAAAGGTCACATAGATAGTAAGTAGTAAACATTTAAACTGAAGGTGTTCTGATTTGACAACCTGAGTTACTTCTACTAAAATAAAGAGTAAGAAGAAAGCTTAGGGTAACCTTCCTTTACTTGGAAGTTCCAATGCCTACAAAGTATGGCATACATGTTTATATGAATTCATAGAAAAGAGTTTGGAATACTAAAAATATGAACAGTATTCATATTTACCTCTGGGTAAAGGAATGGAGAGAGGAAGCTAACAAGAGGAGATCTATATGACTTAGCCCATTTAGGCTGATAGAACAAAAACAGATGGGCTGAGTGGCTTTTAAATGACTTATTTCTCACTATCTAAAACCTCAAAAGTCCAAGATCAAGGTGGGAGCAGATTCCATGCCTGGGGAGGGCCTACTTCCTAGTTGTCTGAAAGTTTACATGGCAGAAAGGAAGAGGGAGCTCTCTGGGCCTGTTTTCTAAAGGCACTAATCCCACTCCTGAGGGCTCTACTCTTGTGAACCAATTACCTCCCAAGTTCCCCACAACCAAATACAATTACATTAGGTGTCATATTTCAATATATAAATTTCAGGGAGAAGCAAACATTCAGTCTATAGCATACATTTCATTCCACATGCTTTTATGTGATTTGAGTATTTTGTTTCATTAATGCATTAATAGGTTACTCTTTTAATTTAAGGAATAAAGAGAAAATGAAATTCTCTTTATAAGAACACACTCTTGCATCTAACCAGAGGATTATCAAATCGCTTTAAAAACAAATTCCCTCAACAATAGGTTACAAGGCTCCGATTTTCACATTCAACTTTATTACTAATCTGCTTAGCTAAATCCTGCCCTAAAGTGTTACTGGTGAATGCGGATTACGAATGGGTGGAATCCACTATTTTCATTCAAAAATATTAAGCATCGACAACTCTGCCCCTTTTAGAAGCTCAACCTAGGAGATGCAAGTTGTTTGGTGCTTACTAGGCCACCTATGAATATTCCTGTAATGACAGTTCTGTCAATGTATGTAGGAATTATATCAAAGCATAATCTCCTGCAACAGAACCCTCTAGAAACAGGCATTCGTTCAAAGGGAAATCTTCCAGTCCTTAATCACAATTGGAACTCAAAAATGAGAAATTTCTCATTTAAAAACTATGGTTTTAAAACAAAAACAGGATTATCTGTTACCATACTAGCATTCCTAGTGTGTGTGTGTGTATGTGTGTGTGTATGTGTGTGTGTGTAAACGTGTGTGTACATAATGCATTAATCAAATTTGTTCTTCACACTTTATTCAGATGTGCTTTCTCATCTAATATTTACAATATCCTTGTATTCTTCTACTCATTGAAAAAATTGCAATTTATTTTAATTATTTTGCTGAAAATTACTGCCTCAATAGTTATATTCATTGAATCTAGTTCCCTGGGCTCAGAATTCTATACTATATAACCTAATGATAAACTTTTAGATGAAAGAGAGAGGAATTAAAATCCATGAAGGCTTCAAAACCCCCTTAAGTTAAAATCCTGATCCACTGATAATTCCTATTATAGAGATAATGACCTAATAAAAACAAGTAATAATTGTGGTTGCCTCGGTTAATTGTAGTATCAAGCAACTAGAGTGAAAACCTGGTTTTTTAAGAGAAATTTTGTAAATTTTGCCTCCTAGCAAGAAATTCAACTCCACAAATTTCATAATGATGGCTGGTAATTATTTTTTCAAATCTCACCTCTTTGTCAAATTATAGGATTTCAGACTTGGCATTGAATTAAATATATTTACTTATCCCTTCCTTCTACATTTAGTGATAATTATTAACTATATTTTATAATAACTATTAATTATTATCTATATTTTATAATATAAAATGGCTTCACTCAGGATAATGTCTATATTTCAAAATTTAACAATATATCAGGGGTGACTGGGTGGCTCGGTCGGTTAAGCATCTGACTTCGGCTCAGGTCATGATCTCACTGTTCCCAAGTTCGAGCCCCGCGTCGCGCTCTGTGCTGACAGCTCAGAGCCGGGAGCCTGTTTCAGATTCTGTGTTTCCCTCTCTGTCTGTGCCCCTCCCCTGCTCATGCTCTGTCTGTCTGTCTCTCTCTCTCTCTCTCAAAAATAAATAAACATTAAAAAACATTTAACAGGGGCGCCTGGGTGGCTCAGTTGGTTAAGTGGCCGACTTCGGCTCAGGTTGATCTCACGGTCTGTGAGTTCGAGCCCCGCGTCGGGCTCTGTGCTGGCGGCTCAGAGCCTGGAGCCTGCTTCAGATTCTGTATCCCCCTCTCTCTCTGCCCTTCCCCTGCTCATGCTCTGTCTCTATGTCTCTCAAAAATAAATAAACGTTAAAAAAATTAAAAAAAATGTTTTAAAAAACATTTAACAAAATACCAACACAGAAAAGTTGAAGGCAAGTATCAGACAAAATTTCCAAATAACTAAAAAAAAAAAAAAAAAATGCCTAAAAGAAGAAATAGTTGGGGAAAGGGCTTGACCATATGACTGGTACAATAGGAAAGTGCTGTGTTTTTTAGAGCCTTGTAGATATACTTATTTTTCTAAATATAAGCATATTTTACTTCAATTAAAAAAATAAATTTGTAAAAACCTTCTTGGACACTAATTTCGAATTTCACATTTTAGCCACTAATGGCCTATCTCTTTTGGAGAGGGCTGCTGGTCTGTAACTGATCGCTTTTAGTATAGCCACATTTTTCTGGTTCTTCATGTATCTAGTAATTTGGGTTGTATCATGGCTTGTTTTAATATAAGTATTAATGGTGTAATTTATTTGAAAGTAGAAAATTTGGTCTAAATGGCCCAAATGCCAAGACAACAGATTAAAGCCTGGGCAAATCAGAACATGTGATTAGCCTAACTACAGAGCAAGTGGAAGATTTTTACCAATTGAGGCTCTGGAAACCATTAGTCGAACTACCCCCATAGAAGGGAGAGTTAAAAGGATTCATCTTTGAATCTGTTTCATTCATTACTGCTTCTAATTCGTGAACCTACCACAGCACTATCCAACCTGGATTACAGTCACTCAAGCAAGTAATATAAGCAATTTAATTCAAGCGGATTCTGCCTCTCTGCTTGCTTTGAAAGAACGGTTACCCACATCCACTGCAGGCAGAGAACAGAGAGCCAGACCTGACCCTTCTCCACAATGCAAGTCTGCCCACAGTGAGATGGAGGTCACTGCCAGCACTGCACAGGTGACCTTGATGTTCTGGACAAAAGACCAGTGGCAGGTGCAGGAGTGAGAGTTGCCCAGTAACAACACAGCGGAGTGCCAGACAAGCAGAGAGATGTGTAACACACCAGTGAGAATGCCAGTGGGCAGGAAACAAGATTGGCCTCTCCAACCCAAGAGGAGTCATCACCCTAGCACATCCACCCGAAGAAAGAACGCATGGAAGAAAATATTGAAACCGTTTAAGTGGATATGCCAGGAATTGGATACCCAGATAGCTCTACAAAGTAAGGGCAAGCAGTCACCATGGTCTCAATGCTCTGCCAACTCAAAGTGAAGCTGAAACACAGGAACATTTAAAGCCAGAGTCAGACAAATGGCAAAGAGGAAATACCAGGAAAAGCAAACCCGGTACAGAAATCCTAATGAAAGATTAAAGAAGATCGGAATAAGTCAATAAGTCAACACAAAAAAATAAAACACACACTTGTGGAACATGTTCAGATGGAAACAATCACAGGACTCGCGACAACGACCGATTCCAGGTTCATAATTGGGAAAGGAAAAGGAGTAGGTGTCAGGGTATGTAGATGAGGAAAGAATTTAGACCCATGGAATAAACAAAAAAAGATAGCACATCAAACTGTTTTTTCTTAAAAAAAATTCTTTTCTACAACATGATGGCAGGACCTGTGGAGCACAATAAAACAGTTTACTTTCTCCATACGTGTATCATTTGTGTTTTTACACTAATCTGCACTGAGGAATGACAAGGGTTTCCACTGTTTCTCTTCGCAATAGCAAATGATACATACGTTGATTGAAAAACAAGAAAACAGGCCCCAAACGGATGTGCTAAGCCCCACATCACAAACCAAGACTTACCCCTCCCAGAAATTAAATCTTAAACCAGCCACTTAGGAATGGCCTGATCTGCACTAATTAGGTAATTTTCCTGATATACCACGACAATAACTAACCCACTTTCTGCCTAGCATAGTCTCCTGTTCATCTCCCTTCAGGTTGTTAGACTGGATACTGCTCCATTAGAATAAATTTTTTGATAAAATAAACTCTTAAAAATTTTAATATGCTTCAGTTTATCTTAAACACCCAGAAAAGAAACACCCTAGAAAAGAAATGGATGAGGGGACAAGAAGGCAAGCTTAAAAGTCTTCAACATAGGACCACAGACGACTTGTCTCTTTTTTATTCAGAAAGCAAATAAATCTAAGTGTATATTCCTGACAAAATCTACTCAACATTTCTCAGGAAAAATGCAAAAGAAGCGCTAAATATCTGCCTGGAAATTAAATGGTAGTCAAACTAAAAATCACCTAAGTCCCAACTTAGCTTCGATCAACATTCAGCAGAGCAAATACACAGAGCTCATAAACAACTTCATGTCAAGTTAAAAAAAAAAATCGCCATCCAAAACTCAACTGAATTCAAAAAAGAGCAAACAAATATAATTCGATAGCCACAGCCCTCATGGGTCCTTTTCATCCTTAGTAACTAAAATAAAACGAATTGATTCCTCTATTCCATGTACTGTGGTATGGTCTACACTCTCTCAGAGCACCTGTGGACTTGAGGTGGGGGGGCGGGGGGCTCATTGTTCTCATCACTCGTCTTTATGAATTTCTCTATTCACCAATTTCTCAGTATTTTCCCATTGTCCCTGTTCTTGTCCATTTTATTCTTTCTGAACCATTGTTATTTGCTCTTGGCTACTGTCCCTCCTCTTCAACTAAAATATCACCACTACTGTATCACCATGCACATAGTGAATTTGTACTGCAGGTAGAGTGACTGTAATAAGCATAGAATAGCAACCTACCTGAAAGTCACCATTTGATAATATGGCCTGAATCCTCTTTGACCAGAGTCACTACCGGATTGTAGCTTCAGAGTCATACTTGAACCCCAGTCTATTACCAGGTTGTAGACCCATTCTTTGAAGACTTATGCTCTCCTTTCCACATTTCAAGAATAAGTCTCTGTCTCCTCTTCACAGTAATGACTTAAAATGATATTTCTTCATTATCTGTGACAATTTAGCTTTCAAACCTTTTCTCACATTGACTCCCAGATGTACCTTTACATACATCCCCTCTCCCAATAAACCTGATGGTGTTTGGTGAAACAAAATGGTTGCCTAGGACAAATCTCGACTCTTAGTACAGCTAAGATCAAACAGAATCTCAAACTTAACTTTTCGTAACCTTGGGCCAAACAAAAGTTTTATTCAGAGTTCCTTCAATCACCAACTGGAATTCATATTTTAAATAATAGTGCAAGTTTCCATTTTCTGAAAAGAAGAACTCCCAGGAGTAGTTTATAAAGCCTTTGAGGGCCCAAGAAAATTTTTCTAACCATAGAGTACAGTGGAATAAGGATAAGAAGAGGTCTTAAGTTTTGCTTGCTGTCCGTATTTGGGGGGAATGAAAGCAGTAGAGATATAGAAAATAGAGTAAGATAAAAAAAACCTTAGGAAAAAAGCCCAAAATCTTGAGGAATTTGGTGATAGGAGATATAATTATTGCAAGATTCTGAATAAGTATATAGAATTGTGCTGGAAAAAACTGCATTCAGAGGCAGCACCAATAAAAGGCCATTTGGGTGGATGGTTTCTGAAGTGGCAAAGGGGAGCAAGCTAGGGTCATTTGCAAGGACTTTTGCCTCATTGACTTTTGCTTCCTCCAGGGTCCTTTTTGGCCGATCTGTCATCTGTGGTTCAGTAGGAGAGGAGTTATTTTCACTTTCTCCCTTTTCGCCTCATGGCACTTGGCTCTTTAGGATGGTGTTCAGCTCAGACAACAGCTGGCTACTGTCAGTTTTGTGTAGGGTTATGAAATACAGTACTTCAATGTTTATTTCAGATGCTTTTTGAAAACACTTCTGTTTGGCTTCCACCTCTGACTGCCTGGGCCTCTGTGTTTACTCATTATGAAAAAAAAAAAAGAAAGGAAAAGACAAGAGGCTCTCTGAGACAATATGAATACTCTCCAAAAGGCAGTTGTCATATTTAGGGAAAAGAAATTCAGAGCCTCTAATGCAGAAGCTAATGAAATCCACGCCATATCTGCTGGTCATCTAGGGTCTGATGAGGATGCCTGAGATCATGCCAGTCTTTTCCTGAAGCTTAAACCACTCCATCTCCCCAATCTGTGTCTCACTTGCTTTCTTTCTCAAGAATTTTCAATGGTTCTACTATTGACCTCCTTGGCTGACTCTTCTGGGTAGCCTAGATGCTATGACTTTAGAAGGAGTCCTTCAGAAACTCTCTTCCTCTAATATTCTATTGTTTCTCTATCCATACAGAAATCTTAAATGATAGGAGAAGCTCAAGAGTTGAGCCAGACATGTGTGGATTCAAATCATAACTCTTGCCACAAACTCTATGAGCATGGGACCTCTGTGTCCGTTTGCTGGCCCTCAATTTCCTCATATTAAAACCTTCTGTGCCTAGAAGGCCTTTTCATCCTGGCATAGCTGGAAACAAAGTCATGAAAAAGCACATGTTTTAAGGAAAAACAAAGCAAAAATAGTTAAGAGAGTCACTGACCACCCTACATATGTATGTCTATGCTATCAAATGTGGAGTCAAGGTTTTCTGTGATTCCAGCTCGCAATAGCATGGATACTTAAGAATTTTCAGATCCAGTCCCACAGCAGAAGGTCAGTCAAGACATCAGAAACTGAGCAATTTAGAACAAATCCAGAGAGCACATCATATCAGAGAACCCTGAGTTCAACTCTGAGCTCAGCCACATGCTGGTTAGGTGATTTAAGGAGGTTGCTCGTCCCCCCTGACTCCATTTATTCTCCCATAAAACAATATTGATAATGCTCATTTCTTGAAGAGGTTATAAAAATTAAATGGAATTATATACAATTTGTAATTTCAAAATAAACATTCAATACCTATTAGTTTCCTTACATCAACCACCTATCATTTCGTGATGATTCCTGGCCAAGAAGGTAGTCTTAGAACTCGTCTTAGGTGGACAAACTGAGCATCTTGTAAGCGACTTATAGTTAAGCCTCCGTAACCACATTTTAGATCATAATTTACACCAAGCTGCTTTTCTGTCAAGGAAATAACCCAAAATGCTCAGGAAAATGTACAAAAGGAATCCCAGCATAGATAGAGCCTGTCCAACCAGGGACTCTTTCCTTATCCCAAGGCTGAAAGTGTATGTCAAAGGATCAGGATTTGTATAATACCTTGGTCAGAATGCCTACTACTCTCTCTATGCAGTCTGCCTTTATTTTCTCCAATTTCTTCCTTGGGTGTCAGAGACAGGTGAAAGGAAAAAGTTTTTTGGTTTTTTTTTTAATAATTTTCACCCAAAAAAAGGGAGGGGAGGCATCTGTAGTCAAAGCTACACAAGTTGAATTGAAAGAAAGAAATTGTTTCCTAGTGTCCTTTCTGCTCTTTGCAAAGGACAGTTTTCTAAACCTTGGGACTTGGCCAGAGCTCTTGCTGTTCAGCAAATCCACACTGCCCTCTGTTGGAAGAGAGGCTCAAATGCACTCTGCGGACAAGACCGGCGCAAGGATTAACTGCAGCACTTTATTAAGGAAAACTGATGGAAAATTGTAAGTTTCTTGTCTAAAACTTACAGAGGCCCATCCCTCCTAGTCAGAACAAAAGCAAAGAGATGAACAAGAGTGTGCTCAAAGTCTGATGCTACAAAACCTCTTCCAGATACAATCATGGTGGGAGATTTTTTTTAAAGAAACAAAAGATGGCACATTTGGTTCAAACAAAAAGTCTTTAGCTTAAACGGATTTTGTTTATAGTTTTAACCCTTACAGTGATTGCCAAAAGTCGCTGAGGCAGCTGCCTGGCTCCCTTCCTCTAGGACTGAAAAGGGTCACTTCCTCCTTGCAAAGGTACCAAACATACTCTGTCGGCTTGTAAGGACTAAAAGGCCTCAGAATAAAGTGTACGATCAAAGAGGGGAAAATTGTACAAGCAAGGAACAGTAAGATTCACATTTGCCATAATGTCACCGAGGGTGTTAAATATTACATTTTCCAAAGGATAGCATTTAATTCCTAACAGCACTTTCAAGCAAACCTAAGTAGACCCAAGAGATTCATTTCCAGCCCCAGCCTCTATCAACGCCAAGGAGCAAGTAGAAACACGTTTTCAAACACAAAGAAACATACTGGGAAGCATTTTACCAACTAGTAAAGGGACAATATTAACATATAATGACTGAAAGCTTTCGGTAAACAAAGATAAAATGAATTAGAATGCACACAGATATTATTCAGATCCTCGAAGAAGCGGGCATGGAATGTTCAAGGGAAATATACAAGAAACTCTCTGGAGAATGGATTTTCAGCTATGTTAAAATCCTTAGTGAGCAATCTGGCTGCAGTCATACAGTCAATTTTAAAATAAACTCACAGCATGCTTTTTATTATACTGTACATGTAATGGTAACGCGGATGGCTTCTCAGTTTGTTCAAGTGCTTTGACTCCAGGAAGAGCAAGCCAGACTTCCAGATTAAACAACAGCCTATGACAAAGTGATACATTTGTAGCCACTGACTTATAGTACTTTCTAGTCATTCCCAACAAAATAAATCCACTGGGAAGTCTTAGTTAAGAACTAGAATTTCAAATTTACCAGATAAATATATTTATATACGTATATGTAATCCACTAATACATCTTATGAACAGCTTGACCAATTTCAAAATTATGTTCCTGGAACTCTGCTATTACCAAAACAACGGCAGAAACTCAGTGGTATCTGAAGTAAAGAAGAAAAACAGAGGAGTTTAGCTTTGACCTCATGTGGGGACACTCAGTGCCAGTTCTTCAAGATTCTAATTAGCCTGTGAACTTGACTCCAGAAATATTTCTTTTAGAGATTAATTTTGGCAATACTCCATTTACAATATTGGGAAGGAGCGTCCATCCATGCATTGTATTACCTCTAGGAGGGAAAGACTTTTAATAAAGCTTAGAAATCTATAATTGTAGCAGTCTTACTCACCAGGTCTTGCCTTATTTTTCCTGCCCAGGGAGTTTCTGAAAACCTCTCAACACGTCATCCATAGTGTCAAACGGAATGTGGGTTCTCTCTAGTGACACAGCACCCCTGCTCCCATGTGAGCAGGCATTTTCAGCGTCTGTTTCCACCATGGCTTCCTTTACCTCAGAAACAGGCCACCTGAGAAAGATTTCGTCTTGTTCTAAATAATTAACCAATCCTGAGCTAACTTGAGACCACATATAGGAGGTGCCTCTCGTGCACGTGAAACCAGTAAAATCTAAGTGTAGTCCCTCCACGTGTATCCTTGGCCCTGAATACAAAAAGGCTGACTCCCTCGGCCTTCCACTGATGATTTAGAACCTAAAACATCTGTAGAAGCCAGGTTTCCGAGCTGCAGATACTGTTCTGTTCGTCCAGAGCTGAAGAGCTGGAAGGCTCCCGTTTCCCCTATTTTTGCCTCAGCCCCAGCTGAGCTCCATCCTGAAATCCTCAGCGCCGGAGCTTTGAGGCCTACCATGCCTTCACTTGTTTGCCGGAACGTGGAGATCAGGAATACACACTTTGTTTGGATCCTTGCCTCCTCTGTGCCTACTCTCTAAAACCTCTATTCCTGTCTTCCAGCCAGGCTCTATCATTCACACAACACTCATGTGGGCCCCTACACACCTTTACCACAGGCAAGTACTTTTTGTGAAAACCGCTCACTTAAGGTCAATCACCAAGGTCAGAAGACCGTGTGACTGCTTTAAAGCCTCTTGCCCAGGCCACGGCAGTTAAAAGCCAACAGCACAGCTATAAAACTCCTCCTGGCCTGATATAAGCCTCTGAAAACTTCAAGGTCACAGTGGCCTGCCTCACCAAAAGCCTTTCTAGAGTTTATTTTGCTCCCCTAAGTTCAAATCTTTTATTTTTGGTCCTTGCTGTTCCATTCTCCTAGACGTCCCCAATAAACAGCATATCTCTTCCTTGCTCAGGTTCATGGACAACTGAGAAATGACAAAAGAGGGCCCAAATGGCTGACTTTTATTCTTAATAAAGGCCAGCTGTAAAATGTAGGTTAGCATGAGTGCGTCACAGTTTTCCTAAGACTGAACCCCTGAATTAGAGCAGTTTCTCCATCTAAGTACAGTGGTGCTGCCTTCCCCCGCCTGCAGGCATAGCCAAATTCTCCTTCCCAAATTTACCAGTCATGCAAGTTACTCCATCTCTCCTCACTCAGAGTAAGAAAAGGGGAGGAGAAATGATAGAATCTGATTGGAGAAAATCCATTCTCATGAAATTTAGAGATGCTGGAGAAGTTCCCTTGTAACTCTTAATGCAATGTGGAGAGATGGCCGGTTTACTGGTGGACTCTTCCCCCTGACAGGGACGGTTCTGGGGCAGGGTCCTGGTCCTATTAAGTCTTAGATCTTCAGTGTTGAGCACTGTGCTTGGCATTCATATATTCATTTATCCCACACCTTTAAAAAGGTTTAAGAAAACTTTGAGGTTGGGGCACCTGGGCAGCTCAGTCAGTTAAGCATCCAACTCTTGGTTTTGGTTCAGGTCATGATCTCCTGGCCGTGGGATGGAGCCCAGCATAGGGGCATGGAGCCTGCTTGGGATTCTCTCTCTCTCCCTCTCTCTCTCTCTCTCTCTCTCTCTCTCTCTCTCTCTCTCTCAAGATAAAAAGAAAAAACGGAAATTTTAAGGATTGAAAAATGACCCATAAGGACAACTGGAATTAAAGGAACATGAGAACAAAGAAATAAGATAAACCTCCAGAAAAGACCATATGTACAAGGACATGACCTTCAGGATGGAATTACTTTGTTTCTGACACCTGGTTCAAAAAAACAACACCGACCCCCCTCGCCGTTCAGTGTGATCACCTGGAAGCTTTGTAGATCCAATCTTGTCAGGTACCTAAGAAGCAGAATAGCTGGAAAATATGTGGAAAACAGCACTATTAACTACCTCAGTTTGTATGTGTAAATATCTGACCTAAAGAACAAGAAATGAAAGGAGCAAGAGCAAGAGAGACAGAGACAGAGGGGTAAACGGGGCCCAGATCACACAGGGCTCTGTGTTTCTTGCTAAACCATCTGAGCTTGATAGCGGAACAACAAAGAGCCATTACAAGTTTTGTTTGCTTCTTTGGTTGCTTTTAAGCAAGAAATAATTGCTTAAGGTCACCACTTCAGAATTTCCTCCTGTATAAAGTGATAGAGGTGGATTTGGTGTTTTTGCATGTAGAACCAAATAATTTATTTCCAAATCAGGACATTTTTAAGGGTGAAAGGGAACGCTTAAACTTACTCCATGACAACAGGTAACAACCTGGACTGTCTTTCCCCATATCCTGTGATCCTCTGGCTCTTTTTCTGTTGACCAGGCTGTCACTATACCACACTGGCCTGAGTCCACTTTCTACTGAGCACAAACAAGCAATGACAGCCAGTGTACAGTGTTATTCAAACAATCTTCTTTCATTTCATAATTCCTCAGATGCATATAAGCCCATAAAATTCAACAGCCCATAAAAAATAGACAGCCCAGTTTTATAAAACTCTTTTTACCACAATTGCTCAATATTAACCCCCTTCACTTTCATTCCATAAGCATAACAGTGATTTTTAGAACAAATTTAATGTATATGTTTAAGAATTTTTTGAAACATGAAGATACCTGGGAATAATGAAACATAACAAATGAAAAAAATTTCTCCATGATTGTTACTTGCAGGTTGATGTTATTTTGTCTTAGATCAATCATAAAAGATTTTTCCTTTTTTGTTCTCTCAAGCAAGAGGCTAAGACCAGTAGTACACACCACTAGGATCAGACATGAGTCGGATTTTTTAAAAATAAAGTTTAATATTAGTGACTTCAAATAGATTATTAAAAATAAATTTCAAATCTTGATTTTTATTGTGTGAATAATAAACACATCTTGGGACTTTATACGAAGAGTTTTTCAGTCCATCATGAAAAACTTCTCACAAAATTATGTTCTATAATATGATAACTAAAACAAACAACTCAAAGACATGAAATTGTGTAAAAAGTACATAAAATATAAAGCACATGTATAGTATAGTGTAGTATAGTATTGTGTAGTATAGAGATATGCAGAAAATAACAATGGTGAAATTCTGGATAATTTTGATTTCCCGCTTTTATTTTTAGTATGTATAAAAAATTATCAGCAGAGAATTATTTCTCTCATGTTTTAAATAGGAAAGGTGGTTTTCAAAGTTTAATGTGCATATAAATCAGCATGTGATCTTGTTAAAACGCAGAGTCTGATTCACTAGTTGGGGTAGAAACCGATATTGTCCATTTATTAAAAACTGCCGCTAATGTTGCCAATCCAAGGACCATACTATAGAGTCAAGGCCACAGAATTCTTGCTCTCCAATGTAGCTGTACCTTAAAATCATTTGGAGAGTTTTAGAAAACACTAATGTGTGGTTCCCACAGTCAAAGGTTCTAATTTAATTGGTCTGGGTATCAGGATCTTTCAAAATTCTCAGGAGATGCTAATGTGCATCCAGGCTTGAGAACCACTACTACAAAAGTTTGTACCCTAAAAGGTCTGATCCCATTTTTATTACATACAGCATTTGTCCCACAGGTGGTTCTTAATATAATTTTTACATTCTCTGTGATGGTAGCACATTTAGCCTTTGTAGTATGGACCTTAAGATGTTTTGCCCCCAAGTGACAGCGTTTGCATTCTCCAGAAACAGAAAAGCAACATCAGCATTCATAGCTGCAGCTCCAAAATGGATTCTTTGGAGCAGAATATCAGTGAGTCAACAGAGTGTTCACTGGATGCTTAACTCACACTACCCGTGAATGAGCCGCATTGTCGAAGACATATTACACATCGCAAATAGGAAAAGTTCTTTCTGTGTTTCTTGTCCGATATTCAACTTTTACTCATCAGAAAATAGTATTTCTTTTTCTGGTGGTGCTTCTGACCTTGGGCAAGCCACTTCACTCCCTGGTGGCTTACAGAGGAAATGAAGGAACACCCTCGAAGAGTACCTATTTCCTTTCAGTTCTCAATTCTCAAGTTTTAAATTTCTCTCCTTTTCCTCCTCCTCTTCTTCCTAATCCCCCTGTACTTGTCCACATCATCAATGTTGTCATCCTCTCAAATCCTCTCCTCCAGAGCAGTGGTTTGCAAACATCAACATGTGTAGAAACAATCAGCAGGGCTTACTTAAGCACAGACCCTGAGCCTTATCCCCTGTGCATCTGGCACTGAGGGCCTGCTGTAGGGCATGAAAATGTATATTTCTTTTTTTTTTTAATTTTTTTATAATAGTTTATTTTCAAATTGGTTTACATATAACACCCAGTGTTCATCCCAACATGTGCCCTTTTTAATGCCCATCACCCCCTCTCCCCCCTCCCTCATCCCCCTTACCCTCAGTTTTTTTCTTAGTCTTTGAGAGTCTCTTATGTTTTATCTCCCTCCCTCTCTGTGTCTTTTTTTCCTTTCCCCTCTTCCCCTCCCCCTGGTTTTTGCTTAGTCTCACAAAGTTCAACTATTCGTGGAAACATATGGTATCTGTCTTTTTCTGACTGACTTATTTCACTTAACATAATACCCTCCAGTTCCATCCATCTGGCTACACATGGCCAGATTTCATTTTTTCTCATTGCCACGTAGTAGTCCATTGTATATAAGTACCGTAAGTTCTTCTTTATCCATTCGTCAGTTGATGGGCACTTGGTCTCTTTCCATGATTTGGCTATTGTCGAAAGTGCTGCTATGAACATTGGGGTACACGTGCTCCTATGCATCAGCATTTCTGTGTCTCTTGGGTAGATTCCTAGCAGGGCTATTGCTGGATCATAGGGTAGCTCTATTTTCATTTTTTTGAGGAACCTCCACACCGTTTTCCAGAGTGGCTGCACCAGTTTGCATTCCCACCAACAGTGTAGGAGGGTGCCTGCTTCTCCACATCCTCGCCAGCATCTATAGTTTCCTGATTTGTTCATTTTAGCCACTCTGACTGGTGTGAGGTGGTATCTCAGTGTGGTTTTGATTTGTATTCCCTGATGATGAGTGACATTGAGCATCGTTTCATGTGTCTGTTGGCCATCTGAATGTCCTCTTTGGAGAAGTGTCTATTCATATCTTCCGCCCATTTCTTCACTGGGTTGTTTGTTTTTCGGGTTTGGAGTTTGGTAAGTTCTTTATAAATTTTAGATATTAGTCCTTTATCCGATATGTCATTTGCGATGATCTTTTCCCATTCCGTTGGTTGCCTATTCGTTTTGTTGGTTGTTTCCTTTGCCGTGCAGAAGCTTTTTATCTTGATGAGGTCCCAATAGTTCATCTTTGCTTTTAATTCCCTTGCCTTTGGAGACGTGTCGAGTAGGAAATTGGTGCGTCTTAGGTCAAAGAGGCTTTTTCCTGTTTTCTCCTCTAGGATTTTGACGGTTTCCTGTCTCACATTCAGATCTTTTATCCATTTAGAATTTATTTTTGTGAGTGGTGTAAGAAAGTGGTCTAGTTTCATTCTTTTCCATGTTGCTGTCCAATTCTCCCAGCACCATTTGTTAAAGAGGCTGTCTTTTTTCCATTGGATACATTTTCCCGCTTTGTCAAAGATTAGTTGGCCATATACTTCCGAGTCCATTTCTGAGTTTTCTATTCTATTCCATTGGTCTATGTGTCTGTTTTTGTGCCAATACCATACAGTCTTGATGACCACCGCTTTGTAGTAGAGGTTAAAGTCTGGGATTGTGATGCCTCCCGCCTTGGTTTTATTCTTCAGTATTATTTTGGCTATTCGAGGTCTTTTGTGGTTCCATACAAATTTTAGGATTGTTTGCTCTAGCTTTGAGAAGAATGCTGGTGCAGTTTTGATTGGGATTGCATTGACTGTGTAGATTGCTTTGGGTAGTATTGCCATTTTGACGATATTTATTCTTCCAATCCATGAGCATGGGATGTTTTTCCATTTCCTTGTGTCTTCCTCAATTTCCTTCATAAGTTTTTTATAGTTTTCAGTGTAGAGGTCTTTCACATCTTTGGTTAGGTTTATTCCTAAGTATTTTATGGTTTTTGGTGCAATTGTGAAAGGGATTAGCTTCTTTATTTCTCTTTCTGCTGCTTCATTGTTGGTGTATAGAAATCCCACCGATTTCTGTACATTGATTTTGTATCCTGCAACTATGCTGAAATCATGAATCAGTTCTAGTAGGCTTTTGGTGGATTCTGTCAGGTTTTCCATGTAAAGTATCATGTCATCTGCGAAAAGGGAAAGTTTGACTTCCTCCTTGCCAATCTTGATGCCTTTTATTTTGTTTTGTTGTCTGATTGCTGATGCTAAGACTTCCAGCACTATGTTAAATAGCAGAGGTGAGAGTGGACACCCCTGTCGTGTTCCTGATCTCAGGGGGAAGGCTTTCAGTTTTTCCCCATTGAGGATGATATTAGCTGTGGGCTTTTCATATATGGCTTTTATGATGTTTAAGTATGTTCCTTCTATCCCGACTTTCTCGAGAGTTTTTATTAAGAAAGGGTGCTGTATTTTGTCAAATGCTTTTTCTGCATCTATTGACAGGATCATATGGTTCTTATCTTTTCTTTTGTTGATGTGATGTATCATGTTGATTGATTTGCGAATATTGAACCAGCCCTGCAACCCAGGGATGAATCCTACTTGATCATGGTGGATAATTCTCTTATATGCTTTTGGATTCGATTTGCTAGTATCTTGTTGAGAATTTTTGCATCTATATTCATCAGGGATATTGGCCTGTAATTTTCTTTCTTTGCTGGGTCTCTATCTGGTTTGGGAATCAAAGTGATGCTGGCTTCATAGAATGAGTCCGGGAGTTTTCCTTCCGTTTCAATTTTTTGGAACAGCTTGAGGAGGATAGGAATTAACTCTGTTTTAAATGTCTGGTAAAATTCCGCAGGAAAAGCCATCTGGTCCAGGGCTTTTATTTGCTGGGAGGTTTTTAATAACTGATTCTATTTCTTCACTAGTTATGGGTCTGTTCAAATTTTCTATTTCTTCCCGTTTGAGTTTTGGTAGCGTGTGGCTATTTAGGAAGCTGTCCATTTCTTCCAGATTGCCAAGTTTGGTGGCATATAATTTTTCATAGTATTCTCTGATGATTGCTTGTATCTCTGAGGGATTGCTTGTAATTTCTCCCTTTTCATTCACGATTTTATCTATTTGAGTTCTCTCTCTTTTCTTTTTGAGAAGCCTGGCTAGAGGTTTGTCTATTTTGTTTATTTTTTCAAAGAACCAGCTTTTGGTTTCATTGATCTGTTCCACTACCTTTTCTGTCTCCATATGGTTAATTTGTGCTCTGATCTTTGTTATTTCTCTCTTTCTGCTGGGCTTGGGTTGTTTTAGTTGATCTGCTTCTAGTTCCTTTAGGCGTGCTGTTAGAATTTGTGTTATTGATTTTTCTTGTTTCTTGAGATGGGCCTGGATTGCAATATATTTCCCTCTCAGGACTGCTTTTGCTGCGTCCCAGAGCGTTTGGATTGTTGTATTTTCATTTTCATTTGTTTCCATGTATTTTTTAATTTCTTCTCTGATTGCTTGGTTGACCCAGTCATCTTTTAGTAGGTTGTTTCTTAGCCGCCATGTTTTTGGATATTTTCCAGGCTTTCTCCTGTGGTTGATTTCAAGTTTCAAAGCATTGTGGTCTGACAGTGTACATGGTATGATCTCAATTCTTTTATATTTATTCAGAGCTTCCCTGTGCCCCAGAATGTGGTCTATCTTGGAAAATGTACCGTGTGCAGATGAGAAGAACGTAAATTCCTTTGCTTCTGGATGAAGGACCCTAAAGATGTCTGTGAGGCCCATCTGTCCTAATGTGTCATTCAGGGCTATTGTTTCTGCGGAGATTTTCTGTTTTGTGGATCTATCCAATGCTGAGAGTGGAGTGTTGAGATCCCCTACTATTAGGACATTTTTATCGATGAGGTTGCTAATGTTTGTAATTAGTTGTTTTACAAATTTGTGTGCCCCCGAATTCAGTGCGTAGATATTTACAATTGTTAGCTCTTCCTGCTGGATGGTCCCTGACACTATTATATAATGTCCTTCTTCATCTCTTATTACATCGTTCATTTTAAAGTCTAATTTGTCTGATATAAGTGTGGCTACTCCGGCTTTCTTCTGCCTTCCAGTAGCATGGTAGATAGTTCTCCATCCCCTCACTTTCAATCTGAAGGTATCTTCAGGTTTAAGGTGAGTTTCTTGAAGACAGCAAATAGATGGGTCTTGTTTTTTAATCCATTATGTTATCCTGTGTCTTTTGATTGGCGCATTTAGTCCATTTACATTCAGTGTTAATATTGAAAAATATGGGCTTACAGTCACTGTATTATCTGTAAGTTTCATGTTTGTAAGGCTGTCCCTGGCAGTTTGTGTTCTTTGCAACCTTGTCTTCATAGAATGCCCCTCAGGATCTCTTGCAGTGCTGGCTTATTTGTGATAAATTCTTTCAGTTTTTGTTTGTTGGGAAAAACCTTGATCTCTCCTTCTATTCTGAATGACAGGCTAGCCGGATACAGAATTCTTGGTTGCATGTCCTTCTTGCTCATCACATTGAAGATATCCTGCCATTCCTTTCTGGCTTGCCAAGTTTCTGTAGATAAGTCTGCTACTACCCTTATAGGTCTCCCTTTGTATGTTAGGGGAGGCCCGGTTCCTGCCCCTGTTGACGTGGTCTCGAAAATGTATATTTCTAACATATTCCCAAGTTATGATGGTGGTGGTGGTCTAGTTTACCCTTTCAATACTACTACCTAGCATCCACATAAACAAAATTAGAATCCTGCAGTGTGGAATAATCAGCATGCTGTGGGGAAGAAATGGGCACTTCATTCCAAAAAGCACATTGCCTGGGGTCCCTGGGTGGCTCAGTCAGTGAAAGCAGCATCTTGATTTTGGCTCAGGTCGTGATCTTAAGGTTTCTGAGATGGAGCCCAGCATTGGGCTCTGTGCTGACAGTGTGGAGCTTACTTAGGATTCTCTCTCCCTCTTTCTCTGCCTCTTCCCCAATAGTGCACTCTCTCTGTCTCTCTTTCAATAAATAAATAAACTTTAAAAAAAAAAAAGTTTAAAGAAAAATCACATTGCCTAAGGGATATTAAGGAGTTTTACGTGTGTGTTTTTAGAAAATTCTGCCGACCTATGCTGCAGATCAGTCTACTTCAGAGGAAAATATCTTTGCTTTCCACTACACAAATGTGATTTAATACCAACTCTGAGAAGAGACTATAGGATTCCTCCCCTCCTCCAAATAAAAGTAGGATGAAATAAAGCAATATTTTCTTCAATTTGATGAACTCACTGCAAAGCAGGCTTGGCCTAGACATTGCATAAGCGAGCAAGCTAACACATAAGCAAAATCAATCCGACAGCAGTATAGGTTAACTTAAAAAACACCTTTTCAAACTACTTAGTCATGCACCTCCAGAAAATGAGGAATCATATCCAAGATATGACACATTCCTTCTTGATACATGTAATTCAGACCATTTATTTTTATTTTTTTAAATGTTTGTTTATTTTTGAGAGAGAGACAGAGCATGAGTGGGGCAGGGGCAGAGAGAGATGGAGACAGAATCTGATCAGGCTCCAGGCTCTGAGCCGTCAGCACAGAGCCCGACATGGGACCTCGAATTCACAAGCCATGAGATCATGACCTGAGCTGAAGTTGGAGACATAACCAACTGAGCTACCCGGGTGCCCCCAGACCATTTAGATACCAGTTACCTGACTCTGAAGCTGTCCTAGTGAGAACATCATGATGAAATGTTTTCTTTTTAAATTTTACCTTTTCCCATGAAGATGGAAAAGATAGAGTAAACTATGTTTTATTAGATATTGGCAAATCCATTGACCTATGTCATTGGGAGGAAATTTAAAGTACTAATAAGCCCACCATTCCTATGTGAAACCATTCACTCGTGTTGACCTGTAGATTAGAATATATTTGCAAACAACACACATACATATAATTTATACATACATGTAGAAATGTGCATGAGATGAAAATATGTATACTGTGTGTTCACATACATATTGTCCTTCTAAGAAATTGGCCAAGAGTTGAATGTAAGGGAATCAAGTGTTTTGCTTCTGTTTGCTCTAGCAGAGTGTGTCCCTGCATGTTTCAAGGCTTGCCCAAGAACAAGTGGGGAATAGGAGGTAACACTGGCAGTGCTGATTCAGCATCAATCTGACAACTGCCACTTGCTTTGTATACCCCTTCCCTGCCACACTTGGTAGTCCCCAGACCTAGTTTAAGATCAATGTTATTAATATTCCTCATTAGGTCACTGTAATTGCAACTGTTTTCTTTCATAGAAAATGATTTTAAAATAGCATGAAATCCTCAAAATGGTTTAGATGAAAGAAAAAGAAAGTAGTGTGGAAATAACTTGGGTCTTTTCATTATTATTTTTTTAAGGAGGATATTAAAATGTTCACCCTGAAGCTTTATCAAATGTTTTGGAGATTCTTTGTACCTCTGTTCAGTAGTTATCAAATTGAGGACTCCATGCTGCTTCCACCATGGGCATTTTTTCAGCAACTTTATATGAAGAAGAGGGATTTTTGAGTTTCGTTGTCATGGTAACCCTATATTCAGGTTGAAAAGCTTTATTGAATGTTTTGGGTATTTCTCCATTGCAGCCTTCATTTAATAGATTTTGATGTTCAAATGTTTAAATATACTACTTTATTTCTGCTAAGATTGTTTGGCTTTATATTATATATATATATGCACATATACTGTTTAATGCTTAGGTACCACAGGAAAGAAAATATGCTAAATATTATTTTTCTTTCTCTTCCTCAATCCCTGTTGGTACCTAAGATTTTCACTTGTGGAAACCAAAGAAAGATATATAGATAGAGCCTCAGATACAGGGAAAATAGATGTCCTCTTATTTCTATCTCAAAATAGTACCACACTGCATTTCTGGAAAAGGCCATCATTTTTCCCACGTTATTTCCTTTTTTCAGAAGGATAGAGATGCTACAAGGGCAATGGACAAAGGGGATCAGAGGAGACAAACAAGTGATATGGGAAATCACAGGATATTAAAAAGGTGATCCCAACTATTTGTCCTTTTTACAAAGACACATTGCTGTTGCCCAGTATTTCTAAAAACATTTTTCTAGATAATGCACGTGTATCATCGAGGGGGAATGAGAGTTTCAAGGTAACAAGGACTTAGTTATTAAATATGTTAGGACGACACTGGACTAGGTAAAGAATTTAATACACTTCTGTGCACTGTGATCTCTTTGAAGGATCAAATAGTGGTGCCCAGATGTGGTGACCAAAGAAAGACCTTGGGGGGTGGGTCACCTACAGAACACACTTTGGGAAACACTGCTTTCTCATAGGTTCTACTGTTCCAAATGTGAACAGACTAGAAAGCATTCCTGAGTGAGTCAGCAAAATGACACTTAAGTTACATCTTGCCATACTCTGTACCTGGAGAAAACACTCGAAGAGCTAGATCTCTCAAAAAAAGATTAGAGCTCATGAGAGGAAAATTATAGACCTTGTGACAATAGGCTCTCCAACTTTTAGGTAATAAACTCTATACGTGTAGCTTTGAGAAACTGATAGCCCTAAGCTTCCGAGAGGGAACTCTGGGACAGACAGGACGTGGGTGGTGGAACTTACCCTGACATTCTGCCCGAGTATGATTCTATGGAAGCAAACTTACATGGCAGGACATACATGAGCCTGAACTTTGAGGGTCTCCCGCATGAATGCTTCTGTTTTCCCCACTCACGCATTTTAATCTGAATTTAAGCCATTTATTACTCAGTACGGTACTACAGTAATAGCCTAGAGAATAATTTTTAATCAATTTTCTTTGAAATTTGAAAAAAAATCACTCAATTTCTCAAACTGAAGCTTATACCTTTCGGACTATGGTTTGCAGAGACTTCATATTTCCATTTGAAGGAAAAACGATTTCAATATACTTTGCTTTAGACTTCTTATTTTGTATTGAAACACCCTGATAAGGGCAAGTTTAGGGTGATGATGATGATAAGTATTTAACACTTACCACAATTATCCCTATATTAGATTCTCTCTCTTTCTCTCCCCAGCAGGGTTATTTTATACATAAGATTCCAAAACAGGGATTTCAGTGATTCTTATCAGCAAAAGCAACTACTGTTTTTATTTACATCATTATTTGTTAGCCAGAGGAGATGTTCCTCCTCATATCATCTTCCAGCTCCTAAATGCCATCTTCCTCCAATTCTTCTGCTCCCCAATTCCTCTACTCTCACCATAAAGGTCTTGTTTCCTCAAAGCTCGTTGGTGGAATCTAAAGAGTGAATCCACTCACATGATAAAGCCTGCTTCAGTATGATTGATTTCTCTACGACAGTTGGGCCAAGGAAGGCAACTCAGTGGTTGTTGATTGTACAAAAGCCAGATCCCCTTGACCAGGGGACAAATTCATCTTCCCAGGGATGTTGAGTGTTGGCTGCTAGAAGCTCACAGCTTTCCCCTTCTCTGTAGAATTTCTTTTCCCTTTCACAGGCCACCCCATACAGGACTAACCACCCTGGTTTGCCTGGGACAGTCCCGGTCTCAGCACTGAAAATTCTGCATCCCAGAAAACTCTCTCAGTCCCCAGCCAATTGAAATGGTTTCTCTTCCCCACCTCCCACCCTTTGTGACTAACTGATAAAGGGCATTCCCATAAGGGTAAGTTCAAGGGGTAGTTAGTGCTATGACACAGTTCCTGCTCTGAGCTCCTGACTCCAGCGTGGAGGGGATAATTACTTAGCTCCTCCCTTGCTCCATCCTCCTTCCCTTATTCTCTTTTTTTTGGAGCACTCTTTCCATACATCTTGTGTACCCAAATCCTTGTCTCAGGCTCAGGAACCCTACCTTATCGAAGACAGAATGCCTTTCAGTTCTAGGAAATGATCTCCAGGAGAGCAGCAAAATATAGAAGGAAATGAAGTAGAAGTTTTTCAAGTAAAATTCACCAAGGTGAAATCTACTTATTTTGCTTGCCAGGTATGTGACTATAGGCAAGTTGTTCTAACTACTTCTACCTCAGCTTTCTCATCTGTTAAATGGTGATAGTAATATCTGTCTCACAGGATTTTGTGATTATTTGATACCGGGTAACATTTTGGGCATATAGTCAGCACACAGTAAATAAGGCCTTTTCATAAATGTCAACTGCATAAAATAACCCACTCTAGAAAGACAGCCTATTGTTATAACTAATCTAAAATGCATTTGCTGAAAAAAAATTATTGTAAGTCTAATTTCAGATATGAGGTGAATAAAAGAAATTTCACCAAGCTACCAGACAATTCTGATCAAAATGCTTTTAACTCCGAAACATGCCATTAGGGGTTATTCTTGTATTTTTAATATACATCATGTTTTTTTAGAATAATCATATTTTGGGGATATTGAAAAGTTCAATTTTGGAGGTAATATTAAAATAATACTTAGTATATTGCTGAAATATTTTATTGTGTAGTTATTTTATATGTACCCTCCTAACAACTTTTTAAGTGTACAATACATTATTCTTAACACAGGCACAAAGCTGTACAGGAGATTTCTAGAATTTATTCACCTTGCATAACTGAAATTTTAGACCTGGTGAACAGCAATCACCCATTTCTTCTTTCCCCTGGAAAATACTTTTCTACTTCATTTCTATGAGTTTGACTATTTTTAGTACCTTCTATAAGTGGAATCATGCGCTATTTGTCCTTATGTGACTAGCCTATTTTACTTAGCATAATGCCCATCAGGTTCATCCATATTGTTACATATAATAGGATTTCCTCTTTTTAGGACTAAATAATATTCCAATGTATGTATATATCACTTTTCCTTTATCCATTCACTGTTGATAGACATCTTGGTTGTTTCCATATCTTGGCTATTCTGAATAATTCTGACATGAACATGATAATGCTAGTATCTCTTTTAAATCTTGACTTCAATTCTTTTAGTTAAATACCCAGAAGTGAGATTATTGGATCATACGGTAGGTAATTCTGTTTTTAATTTTTTCTGTAACCCACTGAATTCTACCACAGATTTTGATAGATGCAAGACAAGATCCATAGCTAGAATAGAGTTTCCGAGATAGGACTGGTGTTCCTAAAAAGTGATCAGTAATAACTCCTACTTACTGTGCATTTCTGGGGTTCTGCATCAAGTGTATTACTTATATAAGTGTCTTAGTTTTCATGATCTTGGAGTAGCGAAATTACCAGTGTTACAAATAAGGAAATTGACATTCAAGTTAGTTAATGCTAGGTCACAGAGTAAAGGGAGAAAGAATGTGAAAAATCACAGGGAGGAGGAAAATAAAAATCCAACCACAAGACTTTCTAGAAATTTCCCTTTAATTAGAAATCCTTAATATTAAGCCATCTTACAATCAATTTAACTTGTGTATGATCACTTTGCATTTAGAAATATGCCGTTCGCTTTCACTACTGACTTCTTGTGACCCAATAATCGTGATACATCCTGAGAATTTCAGAATTATTCACAAATTTATCTCACACCTCACTCCTGTTCATCTCCCATACCAAGTAAAACTCTAGTCTAAGCTATATAAGTCTCCTCCTCTTTATATAAAACAGCTGTCCATCCATCAACAATCTTTTACTGAGGACAGAGCAGAACACTTGACACTCTAGTAGCCTTTATAGTTACTCAAATATGATGAATTCAAATAAAAATTTTATCCAAAACCACGGACTTAAATACCAAGTCTCCTCAAAAACAGAGGGAGAGGAAAAGAGTGTTCAACTCACATGTAGAGTCCTGAGAGTAGGGTTTTTTTATACAGCCTAATTTATGAACTTATAATTGACTAGTGGGCATCATGCTTTAATTATGATTTTGAAAAGGCCCTAGCAGTAGACTAGCTCTGACAGCCTGTGACATGGCGTGGGCTTCAGAGAATAGGTATTTATACAGACTGTGTCAATCACCCAGTACATGCCATTTCAACTGCCTGTCCCAATCAGGGCCAGCATCCAAAAGTATAGCAATTAAAATGAAGAGATGAAAAGCACTGGGGACATTATGATGGAAGTCAATGGCCAAAGGAACCCACAGAGACAGCACAAATGTCACCTTCATACAGACAGCTATTTTAATACTGATAAGGCAAACTGCAGTCCTTTAAAATGGGGCCACATAACTTGTTGAAATAGAGAAGAAAGAGCTAATTTAACAAAATCAAGAGGCTAACATATTTCCCAAGGAATTTACGGATTCAACTCTGGATTTCACCATCATAAATGACATAACCTCTTAACCCAGATCTAACTGGTTAGTATTATATATGTGCCCCTATTTGATCTTATAATAACCACTGGATGCTAAGGATGGAAAAGCACAACCTATTGATATATTCGGCAAAGTCATTAATTAGGTTCATTTCTGTCCCTTTTTCATCAGCATTTAGTGAAGAATAGGGTCACAGTTGCAAAAGCATTACACTTGGAGTCAGAAGGTATAGAGACACATGTTGATTCAACTATCCCACCTTGAAATCTTGAACAACATTCCAAATCTCAGCTCTTTTGCTGTAAAGTGTGACAATAACGTAGAGCTACTGCGCAAATCCCTTGCTGTCAGATATGTGTTAACTATAGGTAGAAAGATAATACATAGTATCATCATTATTAAAAATGTTATTACCTATTGTCATGTTAAAAATTATTCTAAAATGTAGCAGCTGGAAACTACAAACATTTATATTATCTCATATTTTCTAGGGGTCAAGAATCTGGTGGGGGGCCAGGCTATATGGAAGAAGGCTGAGATACTTTCATGGAGGCTGCAAGCAAGGTGTTGGCTGGGGTGCTCTCAAAGCTCAACTAGGGCAGAATCTGCTTCCAAGCTCATTCATATGGAAGTTGGCAGAAGATCCATTTCAACGCTCACTCCTGTGACTATTCACAGGCCTCAGAATACTTGTTTCTATGTTTATTCACATGGACCTCCTTACAGGGCTACGTTACTTTACTATATAGCAACTGGCTTCTCCCAGAGTGAGGCATCCAAGAGAAAGCACAAAAGACTAGCCAAGAGGAAACTACAATCTTTTTATGATCTAAATCAGAAGTTATATACCATCACTTTGGCTACATTCTATTGTTAGAAGCAAGTTACTGAGTCCAGTCCACACTCAAGATGATTATACAAGGCTATGAATGCCAGGAGGTGGACTACTGGGGTCATCTTAGAGGCTTACCACAAGTGCTAGCAACAACTATAGAGATTTGACTGACCCTAACAATTAATTCAGTCAAGGAATAGATGAAAGTAAAAACAAATACAGCTATTTACGCTCTTTCCATGATTTTTACTCTATTTGAGACACATAAATAATCCATTCAACCATTCTGTCTACACATACTCACTGTGTATTAAGCAATTTCAAAGCTCATGCATAATTTCCTTTCTTCACTCTTTGGAATGCAGACAGCTGTCTATGTGTAAGCCACTTTGCAGTCTAAGGGTCAATTATCCATTTCACAGAGTATCCATGAGTAAGCTTATCAATCTGATGTTATGCTTTAAATTTTTCTTCACTTCCCTCTTTCCTTGGCTACCTAATTTTACCTACAATTTGCATTCAAAAAGTAAGTGGCAAAGTAAGTGGTTTGTACCCTAAGCCTGTCCCCTCTATTTTCCAACTTTTGATTAGCAACCAGGAAAAATTTATACTCCCCCTTTCAGGGAAGGAGCTAGTGAGTCAAACCTGTGTCCACTGTGTTCCCACACAAAATGCCTGGATTAAATTTTAAGTTTAAATTATAGTGTACTGTCAAGAATGTTAAACACAATCATCTAATTCAACTTAATTTTCAAAATATTTTCAGTTCCAGGAAAACTTAGGCAAAAAACCATATCTGAGAGAAGGAAGGCAGGTATCTAAGTGTCTAAACATATATATAGTGATACTTCCTGAAGAAGAAGATAAAGAAAATAAAGCAAAAGAAATATTTGAAGAAACAATGGCTGAGAATTTCAAAAAATTGTCAAGAAAAAAAATGAATAAATAAAACCACAGACCAAAAATGTCATGAATCTCAAGCAAAATAAAATCACATGTAGCGACTTCTTAGTCAAAATATTGAGGGGCGTCTGGGTGGATCAGTCACTGAAGCATCTGACTCTTGATTTCAGCTCAGGTCATGATGCCAGGCTCATAGGATTGAGCCCTTCACCCCTTACCAGTGTCCACGCTGACTCCAGAGACTGCTTGGGATTCTCTCTTTCTCTCCCTCTTTGCCCTTCCCCTCTCTCTCACACACACACTCATGTGTGCTTTCTCTCTCTCTCTCTCTCTTAAAAACAAATGCTAAAAATCAAAGATAAAGAGGAACGCTGTCAGAATGGGAAGAGACATGCCATGTACAGAGTGGCAACAATAAGAATTATGGCTGACTTCTCATTACAAGCAATTGAAGCCAAAAGACAATGAAACAACAATTTTAAAGAGCAGAAAGAAATTGTTAAAAACTGAATATAACTCCACACTGGCAAAAACGATCTTTCAAAGGGAAGGCAAAATAAAGAATTTTTTTTCAGAGAGACAAAAACTGAGATAATACATGTCTAGCAGGCCTGTAGTACAAAAAGCGATAAAAGAATTTATTCAGGCTTGAAGGGAAAAGATACCAGATGAAAGACCAGATCTGCAGGAAAAAAAAAAAAAAGTCATCTCATATGACTTTGCTTTGATTGGTTTACATTCTTAAATATATTTTTGATGTAATATTTTTCAAATGCAACCAGATGGAAGACATAAAAACAGCTTATTAGGCAAATATTCTATATTTATCTTCACACTTTACAGTCAATATACAATTTGTGAATCTCAGCATTTTTATGGTCTCTATCAGAAGTCACAGTGTGTTTCACATATCAACTCGATTCTCTACAAAGCTGTTAATTCTCCACCTGATTCCTCTTCTCCTCCCCACTGCTTCCTAGGCGACTCCATGACTGTGCCTCCAACACTCTTCCATGTTGCTCTCAAAGTGTCAGGAAAGGCCAGACAGTACAAAGGAGATTCATGCTCACAAGTCATGAAAGGACTGATACTGTCACCAAAGGGCCTATCCCCGACCTGGGAAAATAGACATTTCATAAAAATAAAATTGTCTTTCTCAATATAGAAACTCTTAGAGAGCCTTGCCCTGGAAGTTGCTGTGCGGGGGTTTCAACAATGAGGTTTAAAAAAAAAAATTGAATTTGTGTTTTATTATTTGTTCTTGTTTTAGTTTTGCCTTTTCAGCATATGTCTGTTACCTTAGTAATGTCTTTCATATCCAGATTTTCCAGATTGGTTCTCACATCTTGCTCATCCTCTAAAAGGTTAGTAAAAGTTAGCAAAACAAAATCAGGCCTATGGAAATGGATTTGTGTAAAATTTCTAAAATTTAGATGGAGGAATTCTATAACAGTATGCTATTGTTTGTATTAAAACAAATTTTGAGCAGTATTTTGAAATTTCAAGTTGGTATGATAGTTTATTAAACACACTTTTAATTCCCCTTCTAAAAACACTCTCTATATAGTTATGTTGTACCCAGAATATCTCAAGGTAATCTTCTCAAAGGGGTCTAATTTATCTAGTCTGAACACAAGAATTTATTATACTCAACATATCCTAGTGTAGATAGCTAAATATCTGACAGTTTCTTTAATTCGGGAATTATAAGAAAAACAAATCAATTATTTTGAATAACTAAAATCACAAGTTGTAATGGGAAATATATATCGTACTAGAGAGTTAGCATACATATAAAATATGTATCTGTAGTAGATTATGTTAAAATTCTCCAACTCTTTGCTTAGTCTTCTGTAAAAAAAAAAAAAAAACAAACTGAAATATCCACATTCTTTACCACGCGAATTGCTATGCTTCAAAGTAGGTGGAGGGTATTTGACTACTTTGTTTTCAGAACTGGCCATGCAACTTTCATTGAGTTGGAAAATGGGCAAACGTGATGCATGCCATATGCAATCAGAAGCTTTAAATGAGTCTGCATTTTTTTAATTTTTAATTTTAATATTTTTAGTTCTGTCTCTTACACTCCTACGCTAGGCTATGAGACCAATACAGACCAGATGGAAACTACTCTCATTCTGGGTTCAAGAACTGGAGGACATATAGAATAGAGGTGATCATGCCCAAATAGAGTTGTAGCCAATCTGCACACTTGCCAACAAAAAATACTGTTTTAAGCCACTGAAATTTGGAAGTTATATGTGACCACAACGTAGGTGTCTAATACTGTCCGTGTGGATGTGCACAGCACACTTTCTCATGTAAAGTCCCTTAATACTGAGACAATTTCATTCTCTCGATATGAAATTGATTCACATTTAAATATAAAGAAGTGGGGCTCCTGGATGGCTCAGTAGGTTAAGCATCTGATTCTTGGTTTCAAGTCATGATCTCATGCTTCCACAGATCAAGCCCAGATTTGGGCTCTGTGCTGACAGCCAGGCGTCTGCTTGGGATTCTCTCTCTCCCTCTGTATCTGCTCCTCCCCGTTCATGTTTTCTCTCAAAATAAATAAATAAACATTTATAAATAAGTAAATAAATAAAAGCAAATCCTCCAAAACACTTTCTGTAACTTGTCTATTCTGAACTATAAATAATTTAGGAAGTCCCCCATGCTTCTAAAAGACTTCATAAAATTTCAGACTCTATTGCTCAATGTATCTACTTGTGTGTTTCCCATATTTTCCATTCTTTTTCTGTTTGAACGTTCTATGAGATTAGTTCACCCTTATGGGAGATGTTTTGTACCACTGTGACTCTTGTTGGGAAAGATCATTTTTAATGTCGCATTTTTTAATTTTTTTAAGTTTATCGACTTATTTTGAGAGAGAGAGAGAGAGAGAAAGCACATGCACAAGTGGAAGAGGAACAGAATGAGAGGGAAAAAGAAAAAATTCCAAGCAGGCTCCTCACTGTCAGCACAGAACCCGATGTGGAGCTTGAACCCACAAACCATGAGATCATGATCTGAGTTGAAATCAAGAGTTGGAGACTTAACTGACTGAACCCATCAGGTGCCCCAAGACCATTTTTTTGGTTAAGTCGGATGTAAAAAGTGCCTCTTCCCAACGCTTTGTGGAAATAATCAGCCAAAGATATTCTCTGTTTAACATTATTAAATAGTTCTCTGTGCTATCCAGATAGAGAAAACCAGGGATGTAGTGGTTAATTATTTCACTTGCTCAAATGTGTACTCATGCATATTGTTCTGGTTGAATAATTCCGAGAATTTTTCCAATGTTCTTGGCATTTGGGCTCCCATTTGCCCACTACATAGAGAATATAAAGGTCTAAATAACTACAAAACTTGTAAAAGTTGTTCTTAGGATTGTAGTTTTATACTTGTTCTCCAAACCAAACATCTCTATGTGTATTTACATGACATTATTCTTTAAAACATTCAGTTTGTTCAAAAATGAATTCTTCTAGTTACGACCTGTCTTCATGAAAGAGTGTGGATCACTCTTTATACCCTAAATGCAAGTCTCGTTAATATCCATACATCATCATTTTAGCCTGTTAAATAAGCTGCGTAACATATCTAGACCAATCATTGCCTACATTCGGTTCCTAAGAGCAGTTCCCTTCTCCCTTACGATTTCTTTAAAATTTAGCACATTATCTTCAAGTTGAAATAGATCACTGAAGAGATGCTTCCTGTCATCCCTAGTATATATTAACTGGAAACCTCAAAACAAGTCATACACACCATTCATAAGCATAGTAACAGGCAGGCTCTACACCCATATAAACCTCCCTTCAGACCATAAGCTCAGTTCGTTGGTTGCTATACAATCTCTTCCATGAAATATGTTTTGAGAACCAGCATCAGTATGTATTTCTCACTTCAGTACTTTCTAATTTTCTAATACAGGTTATCTTACATTTCTGAGTATTCATGGAAAACACGGATTATGCTTTTGTAACAAAAAAACACTCTTGGAAACATTTCTCGTAAACTCCTTGTTAATATCATTCATTCTTGTTTTAGAAATAAATTATTTTACCTCTTGCTGTTTAATATCACTTGAGTTGGATAGACTCCCCCCACCACCACCAGGCACTATGTCACTCTGTATCCCCAGGTGCCAAATTTTGAGCCAGATAGATTCATTTTTCAACTTCTGTCTACAAAATGAAGTGGGAAAATATTCAATGTATCAAGTGAAATACCTTTGCCCTCATTTTTCTAATTATTGCTATCCCTTACATTTAGATGTACAAGTTCTTGCTCAACTTCAGTCAGTGATATATAGAGTGTTTCATGGTTGTCCATAGAGAGGCTCCGACACTGAAGGGACAAACCCAGAACGATAATCAGTCAGGCTGAATTATCAGAAACCACACAACCAAACAGCAGATCCGTGTTAGTGGGCAAGTGTTTACAAGCATATGAAGCAAGTGATTTTTTCTGCACTATCTGGCTTTCATTTTGTCTTGTAATTGTCAGCACTCTTTTTGAGGCAAAGAATATTTAAGGGCCTTTTCAAAAAGACTGGATGTTCTAAAGAGTAAGAATTTTATTAAATGTTATCCCAAATAGATTTTTGAGAAAAGAAAGACAACAAGGTTTCAGTGTTAAGAGATGTTTACCTAGCAGAAAGACTATTCAACAAATCATGTAGTCAATCAGCCTAATTGTGAATCACTGAGTGTGTGCACTGGCACCTCAGGTATCTGGCAGAGTGGCTTCCTTTTTAAAATTCATGACATCATTCTCTGGTGCTTTGAGTTTGGCTCAATTTGAGAAATCTCCTTCTTTGGATGAATTAATTGGAATATTGGCTCTATGGGAAAAATAATCCCTCCAAATCTCTTTATGAGGAAATTAGTATCTTGGATATAATTTTCAATTCCCTAAAGGGAACAACATCTCTTGATAAAGAAAATAAACTGCTTCCCTAAATTTGTTAAAACTAGTTCAATATTCTGCTTTAATTGTTATGTCAAATGCTACAGTGAAAAGAATTTTCATTGTCTGGATAATTTATGAACCAATACACACAATGGAATGAGTATTGAGACAGTAAATGTAGAAGTTTATGTTTTTTAAATATACATTTATTTGGGAGAAAGATTTGTTTTTGGAGAAGAGAAAAAATACTAAAGGAACCGTCCAGGCTTATTAAAATAGATGTATTATAGAGCAATGTGCTATTGGGAAATTTCCCATATCGTATGTATTTGTTCAGTATAATCAATTTTAATGTTATATCACATAACATAAAGCTCTTTCTTCTGTTGATTTGATCTACATATATCTCTATTCACAAGATGGAAATTAGCACTATCACTTCCATAAGTACAATCCAACTTATATTCTCTATCTTTTCACCAGCCTTGACTCAAATTTGCCCCAGTGTGTGTATGTGTGCCTGTGTGTGTGTGCGCGCATGCACACACGCGCATGTGTTGGGGGGAGATGTTCGCAGTTTGTGCTCACTGTGTATTAAACCTATAATAAACTACCCATTCTTTATTATAAAGAAAAATGGACTTTCTTCTGTCTTTCAAAAGAAGTACAGTTTTTCAAATAAGAAGTAAATACTTCATTTCAAAATGTTGAATAAGAATGTACTTAAAGAATTCTAGCTGGTTAAATTTAGAGTGCTAAACAAAGTCTAATCTAAGAATATTCTTTGGCTTTATGCCCACAGCATTTTTATTTGATTGTAAATTGGACATATTTTCATTCACTTTAGAATTTTGCTGCTCAGTGTTTTCTTCCCTGAAGCGACTCAACAGGTTCTGATTACCATGTAGGCACCAATATTAACTCCCTACCTTCTGAGGACACTTGCATCATTTCTAGTCAGTGATGCATCACCACTCTGCACTCTCTACCTAGAACATTTTCCATGAATAATTGTGACATGAAAGGTTAACATTTCTTTTTTTATAAATCAATCCTTTTAAGGTGTAATTTACACACAGAAAAAAATGTACCCATATTGTGTCAACGTTTCCATGAATTGTGACAAATCTGAGAATCGAAATATACAAAATTTCTAACAACCCCTTAAGTTTTCTCATACCAATTTATAGTCAATACTCTCCACATGTCTCATCCCAATGACTGGTCTGCTTCCTGTAAATAAGAATCAATTCATACAGTATGTTCTCCTGTTGTGTATGACTACTTTTGTTTAGCATAATGTCTATGAGATTTAATCATGTTGTTGAGTGTACCAGTAGTTCATAGCTTTTCAATTCTACATATCATGACATTGTTTGGATATGTCATAATTTCTTTACTAATCATCTGTTGATGAACATTTGCATTGTTTCTAGTTTGAGACTATTATGAATACGATAGTCTTTTTGTGGATATGTATTTTCATTTTTCTTCCATAAATACATATTTTGTTAAATTTGTCTCTGGGTATTTTATATTTTGATGCTATCATATCAAAACTGTTTTTTCCAGTTGCTGGTACAAAGAAATCCAATTGATTTTTTGTATAATTTTGCATTCTGTGATCTTTGTAAATTCACTTCTTTTAGCAGCTTTTTGGTTGATTTATTAGGACTTTCTACATAAAGAATTATATAATCTGTAAAGAGTGACTGTTGATTTTGTCCTTCCCAATCGATATGCTGTTTATATCTTTTTCTTCTATCACTGCATCATCTAGAACCTCTGTTACAATGTTTATTGGGAATTGTAGGAATGAACATCCTTGCCTTTTTCACAAGGTTAGGGGAAAGACATTCAATGTTTTACTATTAAGTATGGCGTCAGCTGTAGGTTTTCATGGATGTCATTTATTTTATTGATGAAGTTGCCTTTTATTTCCTGGTTTACTGGATGTTTAAGTTCATCAAATCCTTTTCCTACATCTATTAAGATGATCCTGTAGATTTTTTAATGTTTTCAAAAATATTTTAATATGGTTCTTACACTGATTATCATATAAAAACCTTGCTGGAAGGGCACCTGGGTGGCTCAGTCAGTTAAGCATCCAACTCTTGGTTTCAACTCAGGTCATGATCTCACAATTTGTGAGACCGATCCCTGCCTAGGGCTCTGAGCTGACAGTGCAGAGCCTGCTCGAGATTCTCTCTCCCTTTTTCTCTCTGCTTCTCCCCTACTCGTGCCAATTTGCTCTAAACAAACAAACAAACAAATATTAAAAAACTACCTGGAAAAAAAATCACTCAGTCATGATGCTTTATACTTTTTTATAAGTTTATTTATTTATTTTGAGAGAAAGAAAGAGCATGCCTAACCAGGGGAAGGGCAGAGAGAGGAAATGCACCCAACGCAGAGCCTGGCACGGGTTTCAGTCTCACAACAGAGAGATCATGGTCTTAGCCCAAACCAAAAGTTGGCAGCTTAACAGACTGAGATACCCAGGTGCCCCTATTTTATCCTTCTTACACATTACTTGATAATATTCTGTTAAGGATTTTTGCATCTATGTGATTGTTGGGACTACAGCAACATTCTTGCAACCATGAGTAGAAGAGATTTTTTGGAGATATTAATTCTTATATCATAAGCTTCTAAACTCCAAACAACAATTGTCTACCTCTGGAGTGTTTTGTGAAAATAAATAAATAAGTAAACTCCTGTTTGTATAAGCCAGAACAGTTGGGATTCCTGTTACGTAAAGTTAAAAGCCTCTTTGGGGTGCCTGGGTGGCTCAGTCAGATAAGTGTCTGACTTCAGCTCAGGTCATGATCTCACACTCTGTGAGTCTGAGCCCCACGTTAGGCTCTGTGCTGACAGCTCAGAGCCTGGAGCCTGCTTCAGATTCTGTGTATCCTTTCTCTGCTCCCCACCCCCAACCCCACACTCACATTCTATCTCTCTCTCTCTCTTTCTCTCAAAAATAAATAAACATTTTAAAAAAGCCTCTTTGATTCAAATGCCATGTGGAAAATGCTGTATTTTAGAACAACTCAAGAACATAGGGGAATCTCACTTCCCCACTGTGTTTTGGCTCTGTTTTTAATGGCAAACAACAATCATTGTAATTATAACAGTGTTATATTGTCTTATTTATTTCAAACCTTATCTCATAAAATGGGCGCTGATATTCTTGTTTTACAGAAAGTGAAACTGAAACCCAGAGAAGTAATTTGCACAAGGTCATTCAACTTTTAAAATCTAACACTAGATTTTGAACTAATTTCTAAACTAACTAGGAAGTTCATGCTTTTAACCATGGTCTCTCCAAGAGATCTTTCATGAATTTTTGCCAAACTGCTTGGAATTCACACTTAGTAGTCTCCATGGTTGGACTTACCTTGGGAAGGTGTAAAATTTTTACCAATGAAGACCTGCTATTGAACAGTAAGGGCATATGAGCACAGTCTGGTAATTCCAAAAAGTATATAATAATGGTCAAGGAAGTAAAGTCAAGATCTTGATGATTTTATACTCCACTTAGAAATATATGTAGGGGCACCTGGGTGGCTCAGTCAGTTAAGCATCCAACTTTGGCTCAGGTCATGATCTCGCGATTCGTATATTCAAGCCCCGCATCAGGCTCTGCACTGGTTGTGTAGAGCCTGCTTGGGATTCTCTGTTTCTCCCTCTTTCTCTCTGCCCCTTCACTACTTGCACACACACTCTCTCTCTCAAAATAAATAAATAAACTTTAAAAAAAAAAGAAATATATGAAAAAGAGGCACCTGACTGGCTCAGACAGTTAAGCATCAACTCTTGATCTTGGCTCAGGTCATGATCTCATGGTTTGTGAGTTTGAGCCCCACACTGGGCTCTGCTCTGACAGTACAGAGCCTGCTTGGGATTCTCTCTCCTCTTTCTCTGTTCCTACACTGTTTGTGCACTCTCTCTCAAAATGAATAAACTTAAGAAAACTTTCTAAAACGATATATGAAAAAGGAAGGAAATAAAAACCATATTATAGTATCTTGAGTCTTTTGGAGGGGCGTTCCAAACAAATATTAATTTTAAAGCCATTTTCAAGTTCCTCAGAATTTTCTTGCTCAGAAACAAGTACAAATACAACATCTATTGGCTTTTTGCTATGCAATAGTTTCAACAAACCTTTAAAGAAAACTAAACTATTCTATTAAATTCCAAGAAAAAGGGGCACCTGAGTGGCTCAGTTAGTTAAGCATCAGACTTTAGCTCAGGTCATGACCTCACAGTTCGTGGATTTGAGCCCCGTGTTGGGCTCTGTGCTGACAACTCAGAGCCTGGAGCCTGCTTCAGATTCTGTGTCTCCCTCTCTCTTTGCTCCTCCCCTGCTTACACTGTGTGTGTGTCTCTCTCTCTCAAAAATAAATAAACATTAAAAAAAATTTAATTAATAAATTCCAAGAGAAAGAAACAGCTCTTGAAAATAACTAGCATTTTAGTTTTTCAGGGCAGAATTTTGTCAAGTTGAAATGCTCAGGTTTATTGTGGCTATATACACCACTACAAGAAAAGAGAATAAATTTGAGAAAGGTGTCAAGAAACAAACTAAGTTTGACTGAAACATCATAAATACAACAAACAATGACACAGGCAGACTTGGAAGGAATGTTAAACAGGAATAAATAAAACTTCACTTAGTCCTAATTTTTTTTAAGTCTGAAAACACGTATTGACATTTTTGAGGATGCACTCAAGTAGCAAACCTGTTTAAACTGATAGAACAGAGCCTAGGGTTTTGTACACAATCAGGAAAATAGACAATTGCTTCCTCCAATTAACTGGTGGGGACTGCTTCAGTACTGATTAGGTCTCCCACACAGTGAGAAAGAAAGTAAACCAAAGGAGTCCTGGTGACCAAATAGTAGAAAATGAAAATGAAGCGAAGCAGGAAATTGAGAGGGTTTGTTCTGTAACACATAGAACTACAGTTCAGTAACATTTTACTTTGTGTCCTGCCAGTGTTCCACTATTTAAAATAAAAACAAAATAGCTTTGGGGCACCTGGGTGGCTGAGTTGGTTAAGCGTCCAGCTTCAGCTCAGGTCATGATCTCACAGATCGCGAGATGGAGCCTTGTGCTGGGCTCTGTGCTGAACAGCTCAGAGCCTGGAGCCTGCTTTGGATTCTGTGTCTCCCCTCTCTCTCTCTCTGCCCCTCCCCTGCTTAGGCTCTATCTCAAAAGTAAATAAATGAATATTTTTAAAATAATAAGAAAAATATTTTTTAAACAAGAAAATTTGTTAAAAATAGCCTTAACTGTCATTTTATTCTGTGTAACACCACTCATTTTAAAAATTACCTTCAGAGACATCATCCCATCTGACTTTCATAACCACCAGTGAGGTAAAGAATGTGATTACCATTGGTATCATAGATGAGGAAACTAAAGTCAAGGAAGAAAATAAAAAGATGAAATCACTTACTTTTTGTGCTATGACAATAACCACAAAAACAAAACCATCACTTATGGACCACCTGCAAGGTGGCAGAAATTAGAGTGAATAAATATATATAAATATATTTAAATATATATCTCATTCACTCCTAACCAGAATTTTGCAAGATACGTATTACTGATGTTACATTAGGAATATTGAGGATGAAACAGCTTAAATAACTTATCCAAAGTCACAAAGCTCAGGAGTTATTGACTCAGAATTCAAGTCCATGACTGTTTGCATGCAAAATCTTAAGCATTAAAAAGAAAATATTGGGCATATTATATTATATTTTGCCAAAATAATGACTTCCTTACCCCATTTTATTAAAATTGTATATCTATGAATTTTATAAATACTTATTTACATACATTATACACATATGCCCATATAATACAAGTTTTGCCATACATGTATACATCTATTTTTTTAAGTTTTATTTAATGTCTATCCAGGGTTAAAAGAAATGGATAAATTGAGTTTTTCACTTTTATCATCCAAGACCATTTGTCATGTGTTACATAAACTTATGCAAATAAGTTTATATTTGCAAAGATATGCTTAAATTGCACAAGCTCTGAATTTCACACCAGGGAACCAGGATAAACAAGTTCCATCATGTTCTAAAAAGTCTGATAAATAATAAACAATTAGTTGAAGAAAATAAAGTATAAAAAGAAGTATCACTTGATTTTGACCATTGCTGTATGACTAACAGTCCTAACGTAGCTTTTAAATTTATTTCAACATTTATGGAATGTCTATGTCATACTAAACATTGTGCTACAAAGATAAATAACCCTTAACCTTCATCCTTGAAGACCTAAGGGAATATGCATAAGTGGACAATTCCGAGTCAATGAGATAAATACACTAATAGAGCTGTCAATGTGTCTTGGAAGCTTGGAGAAAAGTGACAAAACAGAATCAAGAAAGCCTTGGTAGAAACGATACTTGAAGCAAAAATTTAAAGGACAAGTAAAAGTAAGCCACCAAAGAAAGGAGAACGTAGCATTATAGAAAGAGGTGTGACTTGGAAACTTTTCACACCCTTTTTCTCTGAACGCTAAACTTGTGCATGCATGAAGAGGGAGAGCACACCACTACCCCTTACAAAGCCAATTTAATTTGGAGAACAAGTTTTACTTCCATGGGCTTACTCTTTGATTTATATTCGACTTAAATTAAAAATCTCTTTCTATACTATTCTTCAATCCCCAGTCTGAAGAAGGTTATCACTCTATTTTTTCATTAATTATATCTAAGACAGAAAGTTATTTGCAGGTGAAAGAAAAATAAAACAAAGAAAAGATACAAGAACTATAGAGATAATATAAGTATTAGACATTCTTCATCCCTGAGGCTTTCCTGCCAGCATTTTGATAATAAACACCTGATTTCAGGTTGTCATTGTGGATGAGCTAAATTTTAATACCTAAATTCTGGTGGAAATTTTAACCCCAAAAAATCACATGTAAATACAGTTGCTTATGCCTGTTTAGTAAATTGGCAGAAACATGTATTAGACACTAAAAAGGGAAGTCCTTTGAATTATTTAGTCCCCAACTGAGAGTACCTCAGATCTAAACTGCATCATTTTTATATAGCAAAGTATCTGTGTTCTCAGATGTATTTTAAAAATCTCTCAGTGATTTCTTTTATTTGAAATAAACACTCTGCTTTACAAAATACCTAATATGATAAGAAAATTGAAGCGGTTTTTGATAAATCCAAGCAATGACTATCTTCATCCATCTTTTATCATTTCTCTCTGCTAAATTAGGAAAGTCATAGCATGGTTGACCTTGGAATTAAGACTTGGCTTTGAGGAAGAAGATACATCTTAGTCATAGTGAACTTATAGTCCCACTTTGGGGGGACAGTCCTGATTGTAAATATTATCCCTGTGAGTAAACTAATACGTGCCAAATCACATCTTAATTTGGGATTTTGAAACTTTAGATTTCCATAATGAGAAAGCGGATAGATTCTAGAACAGGACTACCTGCGTCCTGATCCCTGCTCCATCACTTACTATGTGATCTTAGGCAACTCATTATCTTCCCTGTGCCTAGTTCCCTCAACTAAAAACGGGGATGTTAAGAGTAACCATATGACAAGGTTGTTATGAAGTGTAAATGAGTAAATGCAAGTGATTTAAACTGTGGGAGACACAGAGTAAGCACGATGTGAACATTTTATATTACCATCGTTATTATGCATGGAAAATAAAAGCCAAGTAAAAACAACACAGCAAGAGCAATAACAAAGTCAAAAGTAGCTATTTGCCGTATTGGCTACAATAAATAAGTGAGGCTTATCTTCAAAATGAGATTTGAGGTGAGGGTGCTCCAAATAAGACCGTTATTCAAGAGGAAAGAGAATTATTTAAAATATAAATATAAATATATAAGCAATATATACATAAGCAAATATAAATTTATAAACAATATATATATTGATGGGGAGTTTGTCTTCTTTTAAAACATTAATGGCCTTACAGGTAACTGGGTGGCTCAGTCAGTTAAGTGTCAATTCAAGCCCTGTATCAGGCTCTGTGCTGACAGCTCAGAGCCTGTAGTCTGCTTCAGATTCTGTGTCTCCCTCTCTCTGCCCTTCCCCGCTTGTGTTTTACCTCTGTCTCTCTCTCTCAAAAATAAATAAACATTAAAATAATTAAAATAAAACCATTAATGTCCTTAGAGTGTTAAAAATGACTATAAATCGTTTAAAGTAGAAAAAGACAAGTTTAGAATTACTTAAAATAAACCCTACTGACATTTTTATTATACATGGGCCTCCATATTTTCTATAGCAAAAAGGATTAACTATATAATAAAAAACTACTAATGTTCTGACCAAAAATACAAACTGAGGTCCAAGTTTGCAGATCAGGATCTATCACCTAAGACCAGGCAGTATGCAATGGTTTGGGGAAAAAGACTAAAACAACAGTATGAACAACACCTCTTATTGCCTAAGCATAAGCACAGTCCTTTAAGGAGTTTGTGGGAAGTTCCTCAGAAGCTAATCTATAAAATTCATTATTTTATGATTTTCATTAAAAAAGGAAAGAAAATAAGATTATTTAGTCATACTACCATAATATCTATTAATATGTACTGCATCTAAATTAGCTTCATTCTTTTATTTTTTTAGCCATTCAATAACTACAGAGTTTTAATTATATGCCAGGCCTCGGATTCAACTTTAGGAAACAAAATTGAGAAAAAAATGGTCTCTGCTCTCAAGAATTTTATCATCGAATGAGAGAGATACATTTGTAAATAGATAATACTGGTATTGGCTCATCCCTGTCAGATTTCTATGTTATAATTTTATTTCAACTGTATTAAACTTTGTTATATTTCAAGATATGTTCTTATGGAATTTACCTTTACTAATTTATGTTTCAGGTTTATTGAGGAATAGTTGACACATAAAATGGTAAAACATTTGAAGTGTACACCATGATGATTTGATATTGTATATACTGTGAAAGGATTCCTCCCATCTAGTTAACACATCGGTTACTATATATATGTATATGTGTATATGTATATGTGTATATGTGTATGTATATATATGTATACATATACATATATGTATATACATATATTCGTGTATGTGTATGTATATATTTTCATATATGTACATATATACGTGTATTTGTGTGTATATAAACATGTGTGTGTGTACATACATATGCACAGTCACCTTTGTTATACATTAGATCCTCTGACCTAATTCATCTTATAGCTGAAAGTTGTATCCTTTTACCAGCCTCGCCTTATTCCCCCACCCCCTGGCAATCACTTTTCTAATTCTTCTCTCTTGCTTCTATGAGTTTGACTTTTTTTTTTTTTTTTAGTTTTCACAAGTAAGCTATACCATGCAGTATTAGTCTATCTCCATCTAACTTATTTCACTTAGCATAATGCCCCCAAGTTTCATCCACAGTGTTGCAAATGGTGGGATGTCTTTCTTTCCCACAGGTAAATAATATTAACTTTTAGATATATATTACTCATTGTCATCTTATCCTTATTTAATCCATTTGCCTTCCTCTTTCCCACTATTCCACATAAAGTTATAGATGCCAAGGTAAATAAGTCAGTAGCAATGAAAAATTAAGGTGCTTTGTAATTTGCAGTGTGTTGTCACATACAGTAACTCTTTGATTCTACCTGAGGTAGGTACTATTACTACTATCCCTATTTTACTTTGAGAGAAGACAAGCTCAGAAAGTGACTTCCTCAAGGGAAGATAGCTGTAACAACTAAAACCAAGCTATTATATTCAAGATAATGATTTAATTATAATGGCTAAGATATAGGTACATTCCATACACACAATATAGGATTGCACATCTATTAACAACTTAATTCCTCATAAAACATCCTCTGAGATTTGTGCTACTATGTCCTTTTTTTCCATATGAATGATAAAGTAAATTGCCTATGGTCACACAGCCATTAATTACTAAAAGCAGCTTAAACATAGACATTGCTACCTCAAGGGCACCTGGGTGGCTCAATCGGTTGGGCATCAGACTTCGACTCAGGTCATGATCTCACAGTTCGTGAGTTTGAGCCCCATGTTGGGCTTTCTGCTGGCAGCTCAGAGCCTGGAGCCTGCTTTGGATTCTGTGTCTCCCTCTCTCTCTGACCTTCCCCAGCTCACACTCTGTCTCTCTCTCTGTCTCAAAAATAAACATAAAAATTTTTCTAAAAAAATGATAAATATGACAAAGACAAGTTGACGAAATACTCATTTTTCATGCTTTTCTGTGAAGCCAATGGCTCCTCCTATCTTACCAAATGCATCAAATGTAGTCTATTTGACAATTCAGACAATTTTCCTAAGCAGGGAAAATAATTTCATTAAATATGTTCTTATAATTTGTTTTCCTCCTTGATTATTTCCTTTAATCCTACCATTTTCTTGAATTAGTGTCTTAATCATTCCCTTCCAAGCCCTATGTATCCTTAACCACCCAGCCAAATTGCAACCATCCTTGTTATATTACCCCTTTTCACTCTCTAAATTTTGCTTAAGCCATGTAGATGTTCAACATAATTTGTCATCTGGTTTTTATGCTCAAACACTGTTTTCATATTGTATTAAGTGAATAAAGCCTTGAGCTTATATATACCCTAAGATGGGGCATGTAATATGTTCAGATCTACTTTGATTAATGAAATAACAACATATTCACTTATGTTTCCATTTCAATGGAAACGATCTCAGTATCAAACCAACACTTACAGGAAATAAGCTTCTCTGATTTAAAAATAAAAACAGTTCAATTGTCTTCAAATTTTAAAGATCTCACAAAGTCAGAGTCAAGAAAAAAAGCCATTTGAGTCGACTCTCTTGATATATCTTGGCCTAAAACAAAGAATGGAAGGGGGAAATGTAACAACATAATCTGATTATTTGGCACATTTTGAATAAAAAAATTGAAATCAAATACCAGGACTGATTTTGTTGATTAAGTCACCTGAAGGCACAGTAATTTCATTATTTAAATTTCAACTGTGTGGTATGCTCTATGTATACTATTCAAACACCGTTTCCAAATGAATTACTTTTCCATTTTATGCCAACTCACCATTGAATGTCAGTAAAAAGGGGGAAATATGAAACTTTACAGGGTTGACAGTGGAAGAGAGAGCGCTTTGATCTGCATTTTCTATTTATGGATCGTCCTCTGTGTAGGTTTGGCATTCATTCCGAAGATTCCTAACTTTTAACAATAAAATGCATCCAGAAATGCAGACCTGTAACATGGCATTAAACCCTATAAACATTTTTAATATAAATATATTCTTAATAATCTTATAATTTCAGCCAAGCTACAGATTCTTATTTGTTTTCCTCTTGTGTTTTTTTTCTCCTTAATTACCTGTTTCAGAGATTTTTCTTTTTATGTCTCCTTGTGTTCCCTTGAGGCCTAGTAATTAGAGCTTGGAGTACCTCTGCACCAAACAGGAAACCAAGATAAAATCTTGCTTGGTTTCAGGTTTTTGTAAAAATCTAAAACCAAAACTTGGAACTGAGTCTATCAAAAGTTTTCTTGAGGTAGATAAACCTTTCAGCAAGTTTTGTGTAAATCTGGGATGAATTCAAAGTCAGCCTGAGCCAATTAATTTTTTGGCAGGGAAAATTGTAACATATGATGGTTGTGTCTGGACTAGATGGCTTTATATAAAAATGGGTGACTTTGGATAGATCTGGCTTTGAATGTGTTGGCTCTTTCCACCCACAGGGACAAAATGTGATTCAGAACTTGTAGACTTCTGTCCTCGCAGATTCCTTGCAGGCATATTTGTCTGCCGCCACTTTATTTCCCAGGCAGAACATTTTTTTTATTCACCACTGAACATTTTCCCATTTGTGTTCATGCTAGAATTTACTTTCCTTTAAAAAGAGGGAGGATCAATTAGTAACATAAACAGGGACAGTCACAAAAAGGATTAAGTCCCAAACTACAAATGTCATGAAAGCAGGGATTTCTATTCTATTTACAGTTCCTAAGATGGAGCCTAGTATGTAGTAGGTGATCAATAAATAATTGTAGGATGAATAAACTCATGTCTTTAAAGAAACAATACAGAAGTAGAGTGAGGAGGAAAAGAAATTCTCCAGTATCTCCTCAAATTTCTTAGGCTTCCTGTTATTAAAAGTATTTTTAAATCTCCCTCAAATATTCAGTTTACCAGAGACAGAAGATTACCCAAAGAAGTCTAAGCCTCAGCTGTGTCTGTTTTCACGTAAAGATATAATAATGGTATTGATGGGCACATAAGAGTGGAAGCAGTCCTTGGAATAATTATACAGATCCCTTTATGGAAAATAACTTATAACACTTTCACAAAGCTGAAAAGAGACTAAAGAAACTCTTGTTATATACGAGGAATATAAGTTTAGAGAGAAGACATAATTACTCAAAGTCTTACTCAAAGTTTTTGATCAGGAGAAAAACAGGTATGTCGCTAGGTCACTTGGCTTTAAATGCTATTTTCACTCTACCATGGATGAAATTTTTCCTTCCCTCATTTTCTTTCCTGCACACAAAATACACCAAAAGTATTGGGCTTGGGGTGCCTGGGTGACTCAGTCAGTTAACCGTCTGACTCTTGATTTGAGCTTAGGTCATGATCTCATGATTCATGAGTTTGAGCCCCATGTTGGGCTCTGTGCTCAGGGCATGGAGCCTGCCTGGGGTTCTCTGTCTCTCCCTCTATCTCTGCCCCTCCCCTGCTCTCTCTCTCTCTCAAAATAAATAAAATAAACATTTAGAATTTTTCTAAATATTGGGGCTCCTTTTAATTTATAATTACAGTGATCTGAAAAGAACTATACTACAGATGTATGAATTCATCAAAAACAAAAACACTTTGCTTCACAAAATTATTATTCCTCTTCTTTCTTGCAAGCATGTGCCCTCCTACTAGAACTTTCAGCTATCCTATGTTCATCCAAGCACCATTAAAAAGAACATACATTCACGTGGTCTATCATTAGCCTCAACTGTGGTTTCACTCAGAGTTGGAGGGAACAAGACCCTCAGATACACCATATCTTTCCAGGGCTCACATACATGCACCCTGAAATGTCCAGAACTTAAACAATAACTCCTGAAATTTATCTAAGTAAGAATCTCAGGTCTTTACTGTGAGGACAGTGAGTCATCACATCTGGTCCTTTTTCCTATTTATCTCTGTTCTTACACAGTGTCCCTGCTCCATATTTAACTCAATTTTTTTGTAAGTCCTTGACCCAAGTGTCAAGTGTGTCAACTTGGTGCAATTTGAATGTCACTCTATTGACCAGATACCTAATGCTACTCAATAATTAATGGTACACTTCTATTTTGGCGCCCAGCTTAGACCTCAGAAATAGAACATGAGAAAAAAAATAATAAAGCTGGCCACTAGAAAATCAGGAAAAAAAGAGAAGAGTCAATTATTTGGAACAAGGAAGTTAACCAAAAGAATTCTCCATAGCACCCAGTATTTCCTCTTTTATATTCTAAAGAGTCAGAAATTACCAGAGTCCACCCATCACCCCAACAACACTCATATATATTCACCTAATTATTCACCATGATGTATAAAGCAACTACTTAGACAATGTATTTCCTCAGTTCCTAAAGCTATATATTTCTTCATAAAAGTGTTAAATTTAATTTTACATTAAATATGTACTTGCACAATATTTACAGTATCCTAGATACTGGAGATACAATTGAGAACAAGATAGACTCGGGCCCTACAATGTGGACTTAGAGCCTATATATTTTTAATCCCATTCTTTTTCTCCTCTCCATCTGGAATTCCAATTTCCTATATGTCAAACCACTTATACTGTTTACATATCTCTAAGGGTCTGTTCATTTTACCTCATTTCTCTCTATTCTCCACATTGATACTTTCTATTAATCCATCTTCAAACATATGCATTTTTTTCTTTTGTTACCTCCAATGTGTAGTTATTGTATACTGCAGCTGTATATTTAAACTATAGAATAGCTTTTTTATTTAGTTTTTATTACTTTGCTGAGATTCTCCATCATTTTATTCATTACACATATATCTTCCTTTATATCCTTAAAAATATTTATACTAACCCCTTTAAAGTCCTTCTCTGTGGAGGATCCGGGTGGCTCAGTTGGTTTAGCATCCAATTCTGGATTTCGGCTCAGGTCACGATCTCACACTTCGTGAGTTCAAGTCCCACATTGGGCTCTGTGCTTATAGCACTTACAGTGTAGAATCTGCATGGAATTCTTTCTCTCTCTCTCTCTCTCTCTCTCTCTCTCTCTCTCTTGCTCTCTGCCCCTACCCCAGTCATGCTCTCTCTGTCTGAAAATAAACTTAAAAAATTATTTTTAATTAAATCCCTTCTCTGCTAATCTTAACATCCAAGTTATTGAAAGATCATTTTATATTACTTGCTTTTTTCTTGAGTATGGGCCACATTTTTGTTTCTTCCATTTATTTTTTTCATATACTAGATATGTGGATAATAGTTGTAGAAAACTAGATATTGCTATGTTACTGCAATGAGTGATTTTTTTTTTCTTCTAGAACCAGATAACTTGCCTGGATTCAAACTCCAAATTCCGTCCCTGAGTGGAAACCATAATCTGATATTTCTGCACACTTCTTAAAATTTCCAGATTTGGTTTTGTTTTTGCTTTCTAGCCTCCATAGAATTTTCCACAGGAATGCCAGACAGTTTGGACAGCTTAACACTTAGTGTTTTAGTGGATTTTCTTTGTAGATTTGGGGCCAAAATCACTTTGTGCTTCTTCATCCCAGGATTTCTCCCTAATTTTCTGGCTATTTTTCTAGCCTCAGACTCTGTTCTATATTGCCTTAAGATACTAAGACATTGGCTTTTTGCCTTCAGAGCCTTCTGTAGGTTTGAGCATGCACTCGAGCAAAGACTTTCAAAATAGCAAATCTCATCTGTTGTATTATATCTTTCAAGGGTAATATCCTCTGTAACTTTTACCTCGCTTTAGTTATTATCTCCTGCCTTTAAGTTGTTTGGTATATAGATTTACATATATTCACATACATACAAATACATTACTTTCAGATTTTATAAATCTTATGTTGGGAGGGTTTAACTAAATTATCATTATTTAAAGTAGTAATCACAAAAATATACCACCATTTTTTTAAATTCAAGAAACAAGTCTTATTCAACTTGGTATTCCCAGGGCCAATGTTGCTTCCTTCCATATATTAGTTGATAGATAAATGTGTATGGATTGAATATTTTATTTTGACTTCTAGGCTTATAGTTTTTTATTCAAATGTGTAATAAGACATTTACAAATAATTACACATGAATTGTTTGACGTGAATGAGATTTTCAAGATGAAATGACAAGAGGAATAGCACTGTTTTTGATTCTCAGGAAAGCTCAAAAAAGTAAACAGGATTTGGGTCTCTGAAGGTAGCTACTAACTTGGAAGGCTCATATTTTACAGCAGTAAATTTCCTATGGTGCATCTTCCTAAAGAGAGGAGAGGAGATGAGTGGAGAGGAGAGAAACAGTCCTCTTCTATTAAGATTCCATGATTTGTCAGAGGTAAATATGTACTGAAATCAGATAAACCTTAACCTCTGAAACAGCATGCTGAGTCTCCTCATTCTGTCCATAAGATGACACAATAAACCTAGGGTTGACCAAGCCTTTGAAAAAAAAATTCATACCCTCAGAGTACTGATCAATAAATAGATTCTCTGTTACAGCCAGACCTATGCTAAAATGATAATGTCAGTGTTAATCCAAGTCACAGTCACTTGGAGTTGGGAAAAACACAGATACAAACTCAACAACATGACTTGAACATGGTGATTTTCTTTTAATGGACCTAGGGTATTTGTTGCTCATAAGTAAGAGCATAACCCCTTGCTATAATACATAAGAACAATCTAGTATTCATATCAGAAAGGGTTTATTTACCTGTAACTTTCTCAACATGACACGTGGATGAATTAGACACTAGATATTAGGGCTTTCAAGGTAAGGTTTCTGTTTTGGATACACTGTTAAGAAAACAATCAGTTTCATCATCAGGAAAGGTTTTATTCTATTTCTGTGGAGAAAAATAACCTCCCACCTGCTGTTAAACATTCTTAATTGAAGAGATCCGGATTGTACTGCTCATACTCGCGGCATATCACTTGAACTTTTGACTAAGTATCATTCTTCTAACATTATCACAGAATCCTAGCTCATCATGAGAACAGAGGTGCTAATCAAGAGGAATTACTTGGTAATTATATTTTTATTTAGAATTCTAAACGTAAGCATTGCTATTTTTGGAAGCACCCCAATCATAATTTTTCTGCATGTATGTATCTAAAAGGGTTCTATTAACTCTTTATTATCTGAGCAAACCTAAATGTGTCACCCATCTTGTAGCACTGTTTGATGTTTGAGTAAACATGCTTTAGAACCAACTGTTCAAAGCTATAGTTATCAATTTTATTTGATACACACACACACACATACACACAGGTATCCTATTGGTTCTGTGTCTCTGGAGAACCCTGAGATATATAGATGATAGATAGATAGATAGATAGATAGATAGATAGATAGATAGATAGATAGAAAGAAAGAATTGTCCCATGTGATTATGGAGGCCAACAAGTCCCAATGAAGTTGGTAAGGTGGAGACCTAGGAGAGCTGGTAAGTATAGTCCTAGTTCAAGTCCAAAGGCCTGAGAACAAGGAGGACCAATGGTGTAGATCAGTCCAGAGGCCAGTAGGCATAAGATCCAGAAGGACCCACTATTTCAATTCAAACCCAGAAACAGGAAAAACTGATGTCCCAGCCTGAAAACTTTCAAGCAGAATGAATTTCCTATTACTCACAGGAGCGTTAGCCCTTTTGTTCTGTCCAAGCCTTTAACTGACTGGATACCCCCAAACTCCCAACACACACACACACACACATTAAGAAGAGCAATCTGCTATACTCAGTCCACTGATTTAACTGTTAATCTCACCTGGAAACACCTTCACAGACATACTCAGAATAATGTTTGATTAAATGTCTGGGCACTCATGGCCCAGTCAAGTTGACACATAAGATTAACCATCATACTTTTTTTAAAGTTTATTTTTGAGAGAGAGACAGAGCACGAGTGGGGTAGGAGCGGAGAGAGAGGGAGACACAGAATTCGAAGCAGGCTCCAGGCTCTAAGCTGTCAGCACAGAGCCTGATGCAGGGCTTGAACTCACAAAAAGTGAGATCATATCTTGAGCCGAAGTTGGATGCTTAATGGACTAAGCCACCAGGCGCCTCAAAATTAACCATCATATTAAAAGTGAAAGTGAAATGACTAACTATTTCAGCAATTTCTTTCCATTGTGTATTGTCTTGAAAAAAACATGAGATTCAGTTCAAACTCTGATAACCAGATAAGGGAATTATTTTAATAATTCATGATAATATGTTTTTCTCAAGTGTAAAAATTAAGCTACAGTTTATACCTGATGCACACAATTTATGCTTCTTTGTTTCCAAGATGATATCATGCTGCCTCTTTTTGGCATATATTTTTCCTATCATCCAGTATGACAAAATGAAAATAATCTTCAAAAAGCTGTACAGAAACATACTTTGGGGACATACAGGGGACATTAATGAACATTATTATGAAAAAGCTATAATAATTTTTAACAGAGGTGTTTTCAACAAAAGTTTTAATTTTTTAAGCATGTAATTTTTATTGTCATACCACAACTGAGAAGAATAATCATCAACAAATTGGTTAATTAAAAACAGCTCCAACTATCAGAACAGCTGGGTTTTAGTTTCAGTTTAAATATTTCACTACCTATATAAGCATCGGTATGGCATATAATTTCTCTGATCCTCAGTTTCTAGAACAATAAAATCAGGAGATTAAGTGATACAAATGGAAAGTCTGCCAACTTCTTCATAGCTCCCTGAATTATAATTGCCTCTCAATTCGGCTCAACAAACATGTATTCTTGCCTAGGAACCAAATACTAAACCCCGTGCTAGGCACCTGTGGGGTACAAAATTAATAATACATACTTCTGGTACCTCAAGGAGTTCACCTACAGGGAAAGAGAAAAATGAATTCACAACTTTCTTAGTGTTAGAAGGACCACAGTAGATATTTTAACCAAGTTTCAAAGTCAAAGTCATAAAATTATAGAGTGGAGAATAATCATTTTCAACCAAGGTAATGGAAGACATGGCATTTTATAAGAGCAGGAATTCAATATATCATGCAGGCCACTGTACTAAAATTTATTTTTGCTTCTGTACTTAGAGTGAAATAAAATATTATATTATATAACTTAAATACAGTATTGAGCTGATCTTGGCAGAACTGGAGTATGTTATAGAGGTAATGCTACATAGCACCAAAATGCTTTCCTTCTTCTCTTCCTGGTCATGCAACCAGTTCACATTTCTTGGCTTTCACGTTCAATTAGAATGCATGGGTAACTGAGTTCCAATGTAATATAGGCAAAAGGAAATACACTCTTTCATGGCCCAGCTCCCAAACACCTTGTATGCAATACTACTCATTCTTTTCTCTTTTTCGTTAGCCAGATTCGAAAAATTCAGTTGTGGAAGGTGTTATGCTGAGTGAAATAAGTCAGTCAGAGAAGGACAGATATCATATGTTTTCATTCATATGTGAATCTTGAAAAACTTAACAGTAGACCATGGGGGAAAGTTAGGGGAAAAAATAGTTACAAACAGAGAGGGAGGAAGGGAAACCACAAGAGACTCTTACATACTGAAAACAAACTTAGGGTGGCCAGGGTGGGGGCAGAGGGAAAAATGGGTGATGGACATTGAGGAGGGCACTTGTTGGAATGAGCACTGGGTGTTGTATGTAAGCCAATTTGACAATAAATTCTATTCATAAAAAAATAAGAAAAAAAATCCAGTTATGATTCCGAGGTCATGGAGAAGTGAGAAGACACTCAAAGAAAAAGCTAATGTCCTGAATGATCGTGTGGACAAGAACCCTTATTTTGGTAACACACTTAGGACTGTAACATGAACATAAAATAAACTTTAAATCACTGCAATTTTTGGATTGTCAAAGCACTTAGCACACTTGAGCTAATGGAGAAATTGGTACCTTGACATGTAATGATTTCATAACAAAACTTACATTATGTGGTGCTGGTTTAGCAATAGGGTGGTGATAGGAATAAAATTCATTTCAGAGGCAAGAAACCCAGCAGCCGACATCATACAACAGCAAAATAGTAACAGGGAATTAGATTAGGAAAACTGACAGAATTAAAGGAAAAAATAGAAACCCTAATTACAGTTAGAGATTCTAACACCCTACTTTCAGTAATTTAAAAAACAAAAGGACAACAATCAAAATAATATAAAATATATAAACACTTTCAATGAACCAGATGTAATTGAGATTTATAAAACATTACACCCCAAAACACTGAAGAATACACTATTTGACCCTTGAACAACACAGATTTATACTATGTGGGTTCACTTATATTTGGGATTTTTTTCAATAAATAAGTATGGTACTACATACTTATGATTTTCTTTTTTTTTAATTTTTTTAATGTTTATTTATTTTTGAGACACATAGAGACAGAGTATGAGCAAAGGAAGGGCAGAGAGAGAGAGGGAGACACAGAATCTGAAGCAGGCTCCAGGCTCTGAGCTATCAGCACAGAGCCCGACGCGGGGCTTGAACTCACAGACCGTGAGATCATGACCTGAGCTGAAGTCGGCCGCTTAACCAACTGAGCCACCCAGGCGCCCCATGATTTTCTTAATAAAACTTTATTTTCTCTAGCTTACATTATTATAAGTATGTGCTATATAATACATACACAAAATATATGTCAATCAGCTGTTTATGTTATTGGTAAGGCTTAAATTCAATAGTAGGCTATTAACAGTTAAGTTTTTGAGGAATTAAAAATTATATCTGGATTTTTGACCAGGCAGCGGAAGGGACAATCAGCACCTCTAACCTTGTGTTGTACAAAGGCCAACTGTATATTATATTCAAGCAAACAATATGTTCACCAAGACCATATTTGAGGCCATAAAACGAATCTCAACAAACCTCCAAAGAATTAAAATCGTCCAGAATATATTCTCTAATCACATTAATCAAATTACAAGTAGAAAAGAAAACATAAAATATCTAGAAAATCTCCAAATATTTAGAAATTAAGCAATACTCTTCTAAATATTGACAGGTCAAAGAAGAAATTACAAAGGAAATTAGAAAATATTTCAACTCGAATCACAATGAGAACACACTGTATAAAAATTTGGAGAATGCAGCTAAAGTCCTTACAGGAAAACTTTTGTCTTTTTTTTAATTTTAATTCCAGTATAGAGAACATACAGTGTTACATTAGTTTCCTCTGTACAATATGGTGACTCAACAATTCTATATATTACTGTGTTCATCATGGTAAGTGTGCTCTTAATCCTCTTCACCTATTTCACTTAATGTTTACATATATAAGATTAATTTAAAAAATGTCTATCTCAAGAAGAAAAAAAGGCAACTTTAACAAAAAGAAAATAGAAAGAAGAAAATAACAAAGATAATAACAGAATCATACTAGTAGGTTCTCAGAAAATGATTAATGAAACTGACAAACCTCAAGAAATACTGATCAAGAGGAAAAAAAACAAGAAAATACAAATTATCAGCATAAGGAATCAATTAGAGATTATAAACACAGATCCTACAGTCATTAAATGGAAAATAAGGACTTTATGACAGTATAAAGAAGAAGCTAGATAAAATGGAAACCTACCCTTGAAAAATTCAATTTACCAGAACTGATGCAAAAACAAATAAAAAATCTGAACAGCCATGTACTTTTATTTTTATAAAAAGACATTGTAATTAAAAATTTTCCAAAAAGAATCTCCATGTTCAGATGGATTAACTGGTGAGTGACATCAAATATTTCAAGAACTACTAATCTTATATTAATCTTTCCAGGCAATACAGAAGGAGAGAACATTTCTCAATTCATTTTAGGAGACCAATATAATGCTGATACCAAAATCTAACAAAAATATTAAAATAACAAAAATTACAGACCACTATACATCATAAAAATAAACATAGAAATTGTCACTAAAATATTAGGAGATTGGATTCAGTATTATAGAAAAAGAATAAACATTACTGCCAAATATATTAGTCAAGGTTACCCAGAGAAACAGAACCAATATTATAATTGTGTGTGCATGTATGATTTTAAAGAAACTCTTCTTAAAAATACAGTGTTTTCAGGAAGAGTTCAAAATGGAAATTATAATATACAGAACTGAGTAAAAATAAAATTACTGAATATCCAAGTTGTTGGATATAATGAAAGCAATAAAAAAGAGAAGCACATAGCATTAAATGCATACCTTAAGAAAAGAAGAAAGCTGAAAATCAATAAGCTAAGTGTCCTACTCAAGAAGATAGAAAAAGCTTAGCAGGAATATTGTACAAATGACCTATGCAAGGAAAACATCAGAAGTTTCAAATACCAGCAACAACCAATTAGAAATCACAGTAGTAAAATACTATTCGGGGGTGCCTGGGTGGCCTCGATTGAGCATCCAACTCTTGGTTTCAGCTCAGGTCATGATCTCATGGTTCATGAGTTTGAGCACCACATGCCATGCTGGCAGCACAGAGCCTGCTTGGGATTCTCTGTCTCCCTCTCTCTCTGCCCCTCCCCTGCTTGAGCTCTCTCTCTCATGCACAAAATAAATAAATACACATTATAAATAATAAATAAATAAATAAATAAATAAATAAATAAATAAATAAATAAAATATTCAAAATAGCAAGAAAATGAGACATATCAATAATCAAGACATTACAATGTATAAAGTTACCAAAGGACAAAATAAAAAGGCTTTCCCACATACATCATATAAGACATATGTTATTTTAAAGTAAATACATTGAAATTTAAGTACCCAATGTGCCCTTTTCCAGACAGCTATCTAGTTTAGTGGGCTGAGAGCAATGAAAGTTTAAGCTTATATATTTTATCCCCCTGAAAGTCACCCCTAAATCTCAAAATGAACTAAGTGGTTCTTTCTGTGCTCAAACAGCACCTTTGCCCACTTTCACCTCTATACTTGTCCCTCTCTTTTGAACGTATGTGTCTATGTGTTTACCTCCTCCGTATGACCACGTGGTCTCTAAAGGGAGAGGCTGTGTCGTATTCATCTTCATACACTCAGTATCTACCACTGTGCCTCATTTTGGAAAGTACTCAGTAAATGTTCATTTGTTGAGGATGTAACAAATTGTAGATGTTATAAATTTTGATTAAAAGAATAATGGTCTAGGAGTTAGAGAAGCTCTGTTCTGTTCCCAAATCTACACCATTAAATAGCTGGATGATTTTAAGATATTTATATCTTTGAGCCTCAACATCTTTACTTGTAATGTGGAGGTAAATATTCTTGGCTTACCAACTTCAAGTGATATTTAAAACACATATTAAGTATAAAAGCAACTGAGATAGTGTAAATCATTACAAAGATATGATAGATTACAACAACTGAATGGTTTCCATCAGTTTGGGAGTTAGATGGCCAAACTAGGAAGCATAGTCAATACTCCCAAAGTACTAGTTAGTGTAAACTTTTCTCAGCTGCGTTTGAGAAACAGATTATATTTTGTAAAGAAGAGCTCACCAATAATGTGCGGACTTCCCATTCTTCTTACAAGGCACTATTGACACATCTTCAAGTCAATGTTCCCTTGAACTTGGGCAGACTTTTTTTAATGTTTGCTTATTTATTTTGAGGGGGGAGGGGCAGAGAGAGAGGGAGAGAGAGAATCCCAGGCAGTCTCCACACTGTCAGTACAGAGCCCGACCTGGGGTTTGATCTCATGAGCTGAGCCAAAATCAAGAGTTGGATGCTTAACCAAACAAGCCACACAGGCACCCTTTATCACAATCAATAGAATGTGACAGAAGTGACCTTGTATAACTTCTATAGTTTACAAAAATTAGTATCTCTCTTGTTACACTTGCTCTTGAAATCCAGCCATCTTATTGTGAGAAAGCTGAAGCCATATGTTCAGCCTAGCCAACTGCTCAGCCAAAAACCAGCAACAAGACCTAAGACATGTAAGTAAATGAGCCTTCAGTATTCCAGCCTTCAGCCTTCGAATATTCTTTCTGAGGTCAGACACTGTGGAACAAAGATAGCCCTAAGCGGGCACTATCTGAAAATCTGACACACAGAAAGGGTGAAAGATAATAAATACTCATTATTTTTTAAGTCACTTAGTTTTGGGGTAATTACACAACAGTAGATCGTGAACACAACTTGATTTCCACAAATACTTCTAAACACTTCATAAGATACAGCGGCTTCTGCCTCCTCTCCTATTAGCGTGTAATATATCTTTAACAGGACTCAGAAGGCAGAGCTGACAGATTCCAATAGAGAAGATACCTACGATAGGAACTGTAATTTCTAAAGAAGGCTTGCAGTTGGAGTTTCTGACTTGGGAGGGAATGGGGCAGAGAAGGACAAGCTAATGAGAAACTTTAATTTGGAAAATACCAAGCCAGTAACACATCTTCGAGCCAGCCTTCCCATGGCAACTTTTTGTTCAAGCACAGGCATGAAATATTTAGAATTGCTAGAACTCCACCAGGAAGACTTTTATCCCTGCAAAAGAGTCTGTAGCCAGAAGCTGCCTGCTGGCACTGCATGCGGGAACGCACCATTTGTTCAATGCCAGAGTTTACTCTTTGAATGACTGACACACTCAAACTCATCTCCAAAGGCTCCTTTGCCTTCATGACTGACACCTCCCAGGAAAGAGGGGTTGTAATTGCCTCTTATTTAGGGACTGGAGGCTGTTGGAGGGTATCGCTTTGGAGTGCCAGAGACCTTCCGCTCAGCAAGCATCACAGGCTCCGTGGGAGAAACATTTCAACTCAGTGGGAAAGACAAAGGCAACGGGTATAAAGAAATTCATGGGGCTGATGTGTTTCTGTCCAGTCTTTCTGGGGTTGTCATTTCATTTCACCCAGGTAAGGGGACTTGTTTAAGATCTGTCACAACAGATTTTATGACACGTTCATTTGGGAAAGAAAAAAAATCCCGGTATATTCTTGTCCCGCCCACATCCTCCTCAGAGAATATCAAAAATGAGAAATCAGCAATGTCACATTCTTCCCAAGCATAAGCTCCACAGCTGACAAGAAAACCATGCGCTCCTCATTTCCGGGGAAGTAGACATGGAGGCATGCAGAGTGCGTGACAGGCTTCGAAAAGGCCTGAGTTCAAAGAGGTTGTCAACTTAGGTGGTTTCTCAGATGAACCAAAAATGTCCCTATGAGGCAGGAAAAGTGGAGATTCTGTTTATTGAAAGTACAGATTTTCATAGAACAAAACATTATGTATGTGAACGGGTTTGACCTAGTCATGACTAGGGTGGACAATATAGATCACTAATTCCCAAACTTTTTACAAGAATTACTATTATTATTAATAGTACGGGATATATATTGTGAGCCTATGAATTGTATAATCCTATTCAAAATACCTGACCTTGATATTTTTGCAGCCTGGTGCCATATTCTTATGCCATATTCTTCAGATGTTCTGAAATATTTAGGATAGGTTGTACATACCTACCACTACTCCTAAGACTGTGAAAAATACAAGTAAAGAGCAATAAATAAAGAAAAATGCAGGGAGATGCCCTTCTCCCACAGATAGAAAAATTTCAAAGGTCTAAAAAGTTAAGAAGTCCCTTTGCTGAATCCTCACTTATAAACTGAAAATATGAAAATACCAAAGCTTCTTGAGCAAGCCAGTTGACACAGCAAAATTCTTGTGGGAAACAAAAGTTAGAAATAGAGACACAAAATACCTATGTTTAAGAAAACTCCGATAATATAATTGTTAAAATCACACCTTATGACAGAAGGCCTGTATTTGAAACACAGCTGTGCCATTGATTAACTATACACCCTTGGGCAAGTTATAGAACCTTAGTTTCTTGTCTGTAAAATGGGGATCACAGTAATTACCTGCCTCTAGTAATTTAGGGAAACTTTTAAACGTCATATATATAAAGTACTTGGAATAGTACTTCATAGTCAGATATGAATAAATGCTAACTGTCTATGAGCAGTCGTTTTCTGAAATACCATCCCATATGGAAAATGGGTTTTTACTGAACTCCTATTTGACAAAATTGTAAAAACCAGAAAAGCATTGGTCTAGGTCCAGAGGAAGAAGCACAGCTATGATTCAAATCAAAGCAGGCTGGCTGCAGAAAGAACATCTGGAAAGTGCAAAACTTACACACGTGATTTCATTTTGCTTAGACCCCTATAACACAATACTCTGAAGTATTGTTTTTACAATGAGGGAAGAGAAGCCCAAAAGGATGTGTAACTTTCACAGCCACAGAGGAACTTTAAGGATGAAACACACCTTCCCAGACAGGTTTTTTTTTACCCTACTTTCTTTCCAGTCTCTCTTCCTAAAGCATATTTATTTTATGCTCAAAATTGTCACTCTTACTTCTTCTCCTATATTGCTCCTTTTCCTCACTACCCTACCCAGCAAGAAATCTCGGCCACCACGATTGTCAACGTGTCTGAGAACGTTTCCCTTAGAAAAGTTGTTCAACCTTTCATTAATCTCTCACTTTTCTAATCTTCTTCCATACCCACTGTCTACAGCCCTGTTACTTCACAGTAGGGTCCACAACCCAGCAACATCAGCATCACCTGGGAGCAGGTTAGGAAAAGCTGAAGGTCAGCCTCCACCCTGGACCTCCTAAAGAGATTCTACACTTTAACTAGATTCCCAGATAACGTGGGCATTTCAGTGTTTGAGGATGTTTCTCGACAATCTGATTAGTGTTTTGTGCTGGATGTTTCTTTATATTAGGGCAGTGGTCCTGTGAACTGTAGGATGTTGAGCAGACCCCTGGCCTCTAACCACTAGATGCCAGTAGTGTATCCTCTCACCCACTTCTCTCCCCCCTCGTTCCTCTACCCCCTCCCATCTGGAACAAAAATGTGATATTGTCAAATATCACCTGTAAGGGGTGCAAATCAACCCCAGTTGAGAACCACTGGTCTACCCAAAACAAATTTTCTCCTCAGTCATATGGTTCCTCATATTCTTCAATGTAGTTTTAAAGTAGTAATTTTATGTCTTCAGTACTTGATTATAAATGCCACACCTCCTTCCTCCATATCCCTTGTATTGGATATCATAGTAGTTACCTACAGCAGTAACCATTTTTATACTGTTCCCTTCTCCCCTATTCCACTCACTCTTGATCTGTGAGGTCAATCCCCAAATAAACTACCTGCATAAGTCTTTGTTTCAAGCTGTGCTTTCAAGGGAACCCATACTAAGTCACTCCTATAAAATCTAGAACGTGGGTACTATATTCAGTAAATATGTGTCAATTTAATTCATGCTCATTGACGGGAACGGTAGTGTATTACATGTGTTTATCTCTCCATTAACCATGAAAATAACTAGCATGTGAGTCATTCCATAAATAATTATTAACCAAACTAATACAAAATGTTTTAAGTTTTGTCTCCTTTGGTTTAAATAGTACCTTTGTTACCATTGCTACTTCAATTTTAAAAGGCAATAGTTGGGAAAGAATAACGTTTGAAGTATTTTCTTTGAAATCAACATAGTTACCTTCCTAGTTATTAGATGTGAAACAGCAAGCAAGGGTATGAGAAATTTCTAAGTTGGGCACAGGAAGGAAATTTTGTCTGGGATTTCCCAATCCATCATTTTCACCAGTTTCACTTTTAAGGGGAAGATCGAAGACTAATTTCTGAATTAAATTTCCTCTGAGTATTTTTCCAAGTGCAATAATACAAGTGTTCCCTGGTGTTTCTGGAATTCATCCTGAGATTTGCCTTGATGTGTTTGTCTGCCATGATCACAATTGATTTTCTGTTATAATTATTAGAACTCTTATAATGGGAAGTAGCAAAGCCCCTAATATTCTGATTTTAGTACTCAAATGATTAATATAAAAAAAAACAGCTAGAAAAAAGAGTATAGTACAATGCCATTTGTTGGCTTCAAAAAAGAAAGATGCATTGTAAACAAAATGCATATATATCATATAATAGTTATGTTTGTTACATTGATGTATTCAGCAACAAAATCACACATATTTTCTTAAATTTTGTTTATTATAGCTATCCAACAATGAATTTCAGTTAACTAATTGGGATAAGCCTAAAAGGAGTTGCAAAATAACATTTTTATTATGGAGTAATAATGTTCATTGGGATTATTGTTCTTATGTTACACTTAAATGTGTGTTGGAGGAGAAGGGTCCTAGAAGAGGTATCTTTCATAAGCTCCCAGAGTTCTAGCTACCAGTGTAGTGTTAGCACGAGGTGGTGAGGCAGCTGACAAACATTGATTCCATTTAAAAGGATGGCTCCAGCCATTTCCCCCACTGCATTTTATCCACAGAAGCATTCTGTCACAGCTGTCAAGGTTCGCCTACCTTAGCAAGTAACCGATCACAGTGATTTGTAAAAACTGACTTTAAACCCTCACTCAGTGGGGCCGTATCTCAGGAAAGGTTCTTGGGAGATGCAAGGTTAAACTGATGGATCACTCGAACTACAGCATGTTGGTGCTCAATATCATTATTAGCATCCCAAGGACAGAGAAGGAGCCTACAAAGTAAGAAGGCAAAATGTGCCAACAATTGAAAATTGGGCCAAGAAGAAGTGTGGGGACTCAGAAAATAATGCAAACTGGTAATTGGGCAAAAAGGTCCAATAAGAAAAGCCGGCTCAAATAAGTCTCAATAGGAGTGGTTTACACCTACAATCCATGATGTCTGTTCATCATCTGTTTATAGGTTAATGGGGTGGTTTAACCAACCCCTGGTTAAAATTTTAAAATAAATAAATATGACCCACATATGGAGTTTTTATAGAGACAAATTTACTCAACTCAAAAGGCTGTCCTTAATTATGCTGTAATTATATCTTTCTTACTTTTTTGGTTAGTTATATTAGTTAGGCTCAGTAATATTCTAATAGTCTCTCCTCTCTGCTATAACCAATCTGAAATGTCTGTGTCTTCAGATGATAAAGTTTTATTCTGGATTCTCATTACAGTTCTTTTGTCATTCAGGGAAAGAAAAAAAAAGTTGATGACTATGTGTCAGTCTTCAATTTTTTAACTTTACTAATGCATGAAATCTCAAAGTATGGGAAGCGTACTTTTATTTTCACGTTGCTGCTTAAATTGTATCCTTAAATTTAAATGGACTCTATCCCTCCACACAATACCTTCTAGCTCTTTCCCCCTTTTTACTTTCCAGACAACTTCTAGAACATTCCCTAAAGACAAAAAGAAGTACAGAGGTCAGGGACAGAAAAGACTGTGAAATGTGACAAGGAGCCAATCCATTGCTACGGACATTTCTACCTGGAGTCTTTATTATTTTTACATGCTAATGGACTTTCCTGGATCAGGAAATAAGTGTCCTGGTAGAGAATTCAATGAAGATGTGAGCTCATTAAGTAACAGAGGTCTGAAGAGCAAATAAAAAGGCAAGAATAATGAGAAAGCAGTGGGAAGAAAGACTGTATGAGAATGGTACTCCTTAAATCAATAGATTCTCAGCTTAAGTACCTTACTCCTTTCAGCTCTAACTAACACATCCAAAATAGATGCAGGTTAAATGGGGAAGTTTTTCCACAATATGCCTCCTTTCCTTTCATGGAAATGGCAGCCTAAATTAAAGCTGACTCAAGGTTCTAGTACCAAAATATAAAAGCTATTGCCTTTGTCCATTGACAGCTAACATTTCTCTCCTCCCTGTCTTTTTTCTTTCTGTAAACTGACTCTATTCTTTAATAGAAAAAAAAAACATTGCTACCCTTTTATATATTTTTTTTGGTATTACCATCGAGGGCTGAATATTTGTATGCTCACAACAAGACACTAACATTAATGGAGAACTGAATATGGACCAAGCAGTGCTTGAGGAAACTTTGAAAGGTAGTACCCTTATTTTAAATATAAGGAAATAAAACCTAAGAAATGTCATTAAAATTTAAAGCATGTACATAACACAGCAGGAATTTAATTAAATGAGGAAATTCCTGATAATGTTGAATTTAGATCACATAAAAAGAACAGGCCTTCGTAACACCCCATGCCCTATGGAGCACTGGAAGCTGATACGTTCACTCGAGGCACCAGACTTTTACTATTATAATCATTTGAGCATGCTCTTTCATGTGCTCTCACTCTCTTTTTCATTCTAAATAATGATCTATAATAATACACAGAAGGTCCTATTACTCTCACATTTATAAAAACAGCAAAAAAAGAAAGAGAATGCATGAAATAGTACTATGAAGACAGAAAAATATGCATGGTTACCATAGTTATTTTTAGAACAGGAATATGTAGCAAATTATAAGTTGAATACAATACAGTTTTGTGTTAATTTTGTTTTAATTAGGAACCGTTTCAGTTGATATAATTCCCCCCAAAATGATACTGGCTTAAGGAAGACAGAGGTTTCTCCCTCACACAAAATACAGGTAGGTGGACTTTATCTTGTGGCTCTGCCATCAACACCTGGCTTCACCTTGCAGTCCAACATGGCAGCTCCCATGATCACATATTCATTCTAGTCTGGGAAACAAAGTCAAGCTGCTTCCTTTTCAAGCACAGCAGGAAACTTGCACATATCACTTCCAATAACAACCCGTTGGCCAGACTTTAGTCACATGGTCACATAACTTCCAAGAAGACTGAAAATAGTGTCTTTAATCAGGTGACTGTGCCTAATGAATATCCCATTATTAAAGAAGATGGATGTTCTGCTGCAAGTGTCAACCCTGCCACACTGACAAAAAAAAAAAAAATACTGAAAATCCTTAGCCGATATTAGCTACAGGAATCATTTATGGTTTGATCCAACTGGTGTTCTGTTGTGCCATTGCCAAGACTTGGGCATTAAATTCACTTCCCGATATTTCTTCAATTCTTGGTTGTATAAAAGACTCTTCCTTTGTCAGCAATTGCTCAAACTTGAGTCTTTACATTGTGTTATTATGGAGGGTTACATAAGGATGTCCCATCTCTACTTACATATCCCTACTGTGCTTTCTTTGTTTTCAGTATTCTGAGAATTTCTGTTGTCCTTCAAGAGAAAGAAATGTTAGCTTTTCAAAGAAGTGTAATATACATATTGGATTGGACCTCAGAACACTCATCTTTCGCATAGAAGTCACATGGGCCTTAATACCCTCTGGCATTACTATCATCCTATTCATCTGAATGCAATTGTTAAACATCCCAACTCTTTGGTGCACAATAAGAGCATGTTATAAATTACACCACATGCTATGGAAATGTAGGGAATAGATTAAATTACTATAAGTTTTCTTACTGCATAATCTCAAAGAAAAAGTCCAGCACTGGAAAAAGACCATTGGAGATCTAATTTGACTCTTCCTCTAACAGTCTCTGTGACCTACAAGTCACTTACCTTCTCTGCAAACCAGTTTCCTCTTTAATCAAACAGAGAAAAAATCAGACCTTCTACCTGCTTTATAGAGTTATTATGATCCCTAAATAGATTTTACAAAGTCATCACAGAGTGAGTCAAGAGAATAATTATTGCCAAGAAGGAAAACATTTGGCCATTGCTGTTACTGGCAACAAAAATTATAGGTTATGGACACTCCATAGTCACTCAAGCCAACAACTCAAAAAATAGTTGAGATTAGAATACAATCAGAAGACATGCAGAAAATATGCATTCTGTATTTTTAAATACAATTTATGTGTCAGAGAAATTTTAAGTTCACAGCAAAATTGAGTGGAAAGAACTGAGAGTTACTTTATACCACTATGTCTCCGCCCTGAGACACACAACCTCCCCTACTATCAACATCCCTTACCAGAGGGGTACATTTGTTACAACTGATGAACATACATTGACACATCGTTATCACCCACAGTCCATAGTTTACATTAGGGTTCATTCTTGTGCATTCTGTATGTTTGGACAGATGCACAATGACATGGATCCACCATTACTGCATCACACAGAATAGTTTTGCTGCTCTAAAAATCCTCTATGCTCGGCCTATTCATTTCTCTCCCCCATAACCTCTGGCAAGTACTGACAGTAAAAAGATGGTCTCCATAGTTTTAGCTTTTCAAGAACGTCTTATAGTTAGAATTCTACAATATGTAGTCTTTTCATATTGGCTTCTTTCACTAAGCAACATGCATTTAAGTTTCCTCCATATCTCTTCATGACTTGATAGCTCATTTCTCTTTAGCACTGAATAATATTCCATAAAGTGGAAGTAACACAGTTTATTTATCCAGTTCAATTATCCACTGAAAGACATCTTGGTTGATTCTAAGTTTTGGTAATTACGACAAAGTTGCAGTAAACAATTGTGTGCAGGTTTTTGTGTGGACATAACGTTTTCAACTCATTTAAGTAAATATCAAGGAGAGTGTTTTTGAATCATATGGTAAGAATGTGTTTAGTTTCATGAGACACTGCCAACTGTCTTCCAAAGTGGCTGTTCCATTTGGCATTCCCATTAGCAATGAATGAGAATTCTTGGTGTTGCATAGGTTCACTAGCATTTGGTGTTGTCAGTGTTTGGAATTTTTGCCATTCTAATAGGTGTATAGTGGTATATGATTTTGAGCCATTTTTCATATGCTTATTTATCAGCTATATACCTTCTTTGTTGAGGAGTCTGTCCAGATCTTTGGTTCATTTTCAAACTATGTTGTTCATTTTCCTATTGTCGAGTTTTAAGAGTTCTTTGTATATTTTGGATACCAGTCCCTTATCAGATATGACTTTTTTTTTAATGTTTCTTTACTTTTGACAGAGAGACAGAGTGTGAGCAGGGGAGGGGCAGAGAAAGAGGGAGACACAGAATCCGAAGCAGGCTCCAGACCCTGAGCTGTCAGCACAGAGCCCAACGTGGGGCTCGAATTCACAAACCGTGAGATCATGACCTGAGCTGAAGTCGGTGCTTCAGCCGACTGAGCCACCCAGGCACCCCCAGATATGACTTTTACAAATATTTTCTCCCACTCTGTGTCTTATCTTCTTATCTCTTGACAGTCTCTTTATAGGACAGAATTTATTTTTATGATAATGATGCCTAACTTATTATTCCTTTCATGGATCGTGTGTTTGGTGTTCTATCTACAAAGCTATCGAACAGACCCAAAGTCATCCAGAATTTCTCCAGTGTTATCTTCTAGGAGTTTTAGAATTTTGCATTTTACATTTAGGTCTATTATCCTTTCTGAATTAGTTTTTGTGAAAGGTATGAGCTCTGTGTGTAAGTTATTATTATTATTATGTGTTTTGTTGTTGTTCTTGTTGTTGTTTTCCCAAATGGAAGAGATGCATAGGGCAAGGGATGGGGATGGGAGGTGGTGAGGGATTTCTGTGCCCTCTTCAAGGTGCATCATCCTCTTAACACATTGAAAGTGTCCCATTTTCCCTCCCCCAACCTCAAAAGAATGTAAGCTTCAAAAAGGCAAGAATTGTTGCCAGTTTGGTTCACCGTTGCATCCCTGGTGTCTGTTACATATTTTAAAAATCAACAAATACTGGCACAATTAATTTTTAAAGTTATAAAAATAGCAATAGGCAATAATAGACAGGTCATGTTCTGAGCAGCCATGCAAAACATAGATCTATTTCTTGGTCCATAGTCAGCATCAGCTCTCACTGGAGAGAAGAAAAGGATCTTAGAAAAAAGTAAAAATGTTAGCATCTAACTGTAAAATAAGTTTAAGGCATAGAAAGAACAAAACAGGAAAACTTGCTATAAACCAGAAACATTACATACATTATGCATTTTATTATTCTCAACAACACCATGAAGGAAATATTTTATTCATGGGATAACTTTGGTTTAAGGTGTTAGGTAACTTGTCCTATGTCTCACAATGAATAGGATTGCACTTCCAGTGGTGATGATTTAACTCCAGGCTTGATTGACTCTAAAAGCCAAAGAATCTGGAAAAGGAGAGGAAAGGGATACAATGAGCTCCCTCCAGGGAAAGTGAGATTATCTGAAGTTCAGAAGGAAAAATGAAGGTAGGAGAGAGTATCTGTGACATTAAAGTAGATGAAGGGCAAAGAAAAGGACTTTGACAAACACCACAAGAGGCAATCAAGAACAACTACAGGAAATAGAAATAGATGACTGGGGTGCCTGGGTGGCTCAGGGGATCCAGCGTCCAACTTTGGCTTAAATCTCATGGTTTGTTGAGTTCAAGCCCCACATTGGGCTCCGCACTGACAATGAGGAGCCTGCTTGGGATTTTCTCTCTCCTTCTCTCACGCGCACTCTCTCTCGCTCAAAATAAATAAATAAACTTTAAAAATAAGAAAGAAATAGAGGATCTATCTAATCCTGATCTATCTAGAGGTAGAAGAGGTAGAAAAAGATCTGTAAGTAAGGAAAGAAGCGGGGAATCTCACTTCAGTATGCACTAGTTAAACACCTGAAGTAAAAGCACGCTGCACAGTAACTTCAGGACATGGAAGACCAAAGTAACTCCTTTAGAAATTAAAAATAAGCATTTTAGAAAAAGAAGAAGGGAATAAAATTGATATATTCCTATGTATTCTTGGAAGCACTTAGAAGTAGGTGACACGTAGATGGTTACAAGAAAATGCCCATAATATGTGCTTGTACAAACAGAAGGTTCATTCTCCACCACAGAAAAGCCTTTGGGTTAGGGTGGCAGTGACTGACTCCAGCAGTGGGTATCACTTCTGCATCACTGGGGTTGTTTTTTTCTGACACTGACTCCCTATAAGACAGAAAGAGATGGCCCCGGGTTTAATCCTGACCTATCATTTGTCTAACATGCGTGCTTTCAAGGAAGTCTCAGAATCTGTTTCCTCACATGTGAAGCACCCTCCTGCTAGGTTCTACCCTCCTGCCAGGCTCCACCAGAGCCAAATGAGATAGAGTATGTCAAATGTCGTCCTCCACTCAATAAACGGTAGCTATAGTATGAACAGCTTCTTGGAGGAACTACAAGAACTTATTTTTTCAAATGAAGAACCTGAAGGAAGAGATGACCAGGTTTGAGGTGTATTGATTTGTGAGATTAAAGGAGCCTGGAAGACAGACAAATAATACAGGCCTAGCCATTCAGAGTATCCAAATGTCTCTCCCCAAAAGTGGAACAGGGAGCAAGTAAGCCTGAATGTTCCTTAAAAAATGGAAGTGAAAACTGTGTTTAAATGAGGCCTGGGCCATCCCTGCCCCAGCCCCACCTACGCCAAGCCTATTTTTCTAATAATAGCCTGAGCACACTGACTGAAAAATCAAACCTTCTCTCAGAAAATTCCAGATTCTCCCCGAAGCTTTGCTTAACTGCATTAAGGCTTGCAAATATATTTTGTTACTAACTCTATAATCTAGCAGTTCACTGACATTTACAGTCTGAACTTTTTCATTTCCTCTTGGTCTTTGGGGGAGTAGAGATGTGTAGAAACATGCCGTTTGGTTTCAGATTTTGGCAGTGAGGTGATATATACCCATCTCTTTCTCTTCCTTGGGTTCTTTTTTTTTTCTGCTTAGTTTACTCACAGCCCTGTGGGAACTCACTGAATAATTGGACGAACTTCTCTCTTTCTTGCCACCCATTTTCAGAAGTCCCTGTGCTGACGTGCTTAGGATGGAACATTAAATCTTTCAAGCTGCCAGGGGATTCTCTGGGGAGCTAAGTTGTTAACTACAACAAGAAAAAAAATGGGTGTGCAACTTTCTGCTTACTTTAAAAAGTTGTCTTATGAATATCTCTTTAAGAGGAACCCACTTACTTGTTTTTACCATCATCATAATCTCATTGGGCGTTTCTGACTAGTACACAATCTTCAGATTTGTGGATTTTCAACTCTATCTTATCAAAGCACCCGGTAACCCAACCACCACATTAATCTTCTCAACATATAATTATTGTCCCATATCTGCTCTCTGCCTGTAAATTCCTCCAAGTGGCCATAAGATCATTCTAGTTTGGTCCCAATTTATCTTTGTGGCCCACTAACATTCCACACAAATCCTAGAATCATTATATTGGGTTTTTTATTTGATTTTTTTTAAATTTTTAATTATTTTTAAGGAATAACTGTCATACAATATTATATAAGTTTCAGGTATACAACATAGTGATTTCATATTTACCAACATTACAAAATGGTCACCACAATAGGTCTAGCTACCATCTGTCACTATACAAAGCTATTAACAATAGAATTAATTATATTGCATCCCCTTGTCTTAATTATTTTACAACTGTAAGATTGTACCTCTTCATGTATAACCTAATCCCCTTCCCCTCTTTCATCCACTCCTCCCCCACCCCTCATAAATCATTATATTGAATGAGCTACAAGTGGTAGGGACAACAGGTGCAAACAGAGGACACTTCTTCCCCAATGCTCTGCCACTAAATATGTTACCAGCAGTTTTTCTCTGCTCTTGTGTGAAATCCCAAGCTGGTCTCATAGCCCACTTAGTCATTTGTGAATAATAAATACTCCTCTAGCCTCCTTCGATCTCAAGAATAGTTTTATTTTAATGATTAAAAGTGCCAGCCTCAGTGAAAATGAAAACTTCTATCCAGCCCTTTCCTTCAACTAAAAGCTTCCCTAGTTTCTCAGGCCATGTGGGCTTCAGGCTCTGATGCCTGCAGTGAGAGAAGAACAGTGTGGACCACTTCTCTTCTCTCTGTTAGTTCTACTTTCTCCCACTAACTCATCCCAGGTTCGAGTTGAGGAGGTGAGGGGTTCACAGCGGAGAACCCAACTCAGTGTTACATAGGTGATGGTGATGGAGAAGGTGATGGAGGCACTGGCCTGGTTCTTCCTCTTGCAGGGGCTCTATGGGCTTTTCGGGAGAACCCACGACATAGCAGTGCCCTTTGTCCTGCTTTGTTCTTAAGACCCTGACCCTCAGCCTCCAGGATTCAGGCATTCCATGCTATTCAGACTCCCCATCACAGTCCATTTCTCTACCAGATAGTCCTATTGGGCAAGATCCTTGTTAAAATAACCTCTGGCCAATGCACCCAACCACTCAGCCCGTGGAAGTCTCACACCTGACTCACTTCAGCCAGCATAAGTCCAGCTGGCACCCATAATGGCCCTCTTTAGTTTTGTTCTGGTCCCTCAGGTCAAAACACCAGGAGACACACATCAAGGTGACCATATGGCCTCCTTGAAGTACCTGTAACTGACCTGTATCTTGAAAACAATCATCCCCCCTTTTCTCTGATGGAGCGAAAGTGGGAAATGGAAAACTCAAAAACAATTACATTGGAGAAAATTCTCCCTCATTCAATTCATTTCATTTTTCTTCCAAGTCTCAGATCCCACTCTTTGATAGCTGGTTGCTGGCAGAACAGCTTTTATAATTTCTTACGTCCTTTGTAGGTCCATGGCAACTCGATTTAGAATGCTGGAGAATGGCCTCTATTGCAATGACCCAGGCCTTGGAACACAACCAAAAGACACTGGAAGGTCCCACTTGAATTTCCTGCTGTACTAGGCTGCTTGCGGTTTGCTCAGCACCGTGTGCATTTTCCTTTCTCTTACTTTATTTTGTCATCAACCTAAAATCTTTATACACTATTCCCAAAGACATATCTCAGAGGACTTTTCAGAACACATTCTCTCTCTACGTACAATTGAGAAGAGCTCTTTTTTTTTTTTTTTAGAAACTCTTATATTCTTTCTATTGTGTTCACATTCTCCCTCATAGTCTAATGATTTCTAGGAGTCTAATGATTTATAAAATTGTTTTATCTTTTTATGACTCATAAGCTTCTTGAAAAAAGACTTGTTTCTTCACATTTATCTTTGTAAACCCTGAGGCTCACCAAGCCATGTACTCAAAAATTTTTTTAGCTTCTACTTAGCATAAAACCTACTGTGAGGCCTAGCAACCCCACTCCTAGAGAAATGAAGACTTTATGTCTGCACAAAAAGCTGCGCATGAATGTTCACAGCAACATTCTCTCAATAGCCAAAAACTGGAAACAGCCCAAATGTTCATCAAGTTGTGAACGGATAACCGAAATGTCGGATATCCATACGATGGAATGCTATTCGGCAATAAAAAGGAACAAAGCAGTGATATATGCTACAACACGGATGAACCTCACAAACATTATGCTGCATGAAAGAAACCAACACAGAAGATGACAAAGTGTCGGATTCCCTTTATAACAAATGTTCAAAAGAGCCAAGTGTATAGAGACATAAAGTACATTCGTAGTCGCCTGGGCTGGGAGTGGGAATGGGGATTAACTGTAATGAGTATGAAGGATCTTCCAAGAGTGATAAAAATGTTACACAACTCAGTAAATTTACAAAAAAAAAAAAATCATTGAATTATACATTTAAAGTGAGCGAACTTTATGATATGTAAATTATACCTCAATAAAGTTTTAAAAACCTGCCTGCTCAGTGAAATTTGGAATTTTTTCCTCTGATGTCAGCTTCTCAGAGATGTTAATGCTGCGGAAGGCTTGAACAGTCCAAACTAGGAGAGAACAAGCCCCCTGGGTCTATGCCACGCTCTCAGAGTCATAAACAAACATATTGCTTCCATATCAAAAACCAGAATTCTTGAAATTTCAGGCGAGGTCAGGACACAGTTAGATTGAGTGCGGCTGCAATGCACCAATGGTTTTTTGGCAGTGAAAAGAGCTGATGGTCTCCCCAAGTGTCTAGCTTAATAATAAAAAGTGACTTGGGCACTGAGCATTAAAATTTCCTCATAACCTGAAAATCTTTTCTTTGTGGGATTTTAAATCCTCAAAATTTTAAATGGTAGCAAAGTAATTTAGAAATCAATCAGCTTCCTGAGTATAAAATGAAAAATGTGGGATCAACGTTTCCCTCTAGATATTTAAAATAAAATCGTGCTTTAAGAACGGCCTAAACTTTAGCCACTGGTAAACATATATGCCATGAAAGAGAATAGATAAAAGTCATTCATCACCAGAGATGAGATCTGTTAAGTTCCACGTCAAGCTTAAAAGTGTATTGTTTTAAATAAACATAACATTTCTAATTATTTTAAATTGTATTTTTAAATACATTGGCTATTTCTATTGTTAGGAAATCATCGATAGGAATCCATCTAAATGAATTTGAGTGAATTATTATTTGGTCTCCAATGGGTTTTCTTTAAGGATCTATTTATGAGCTCAAATTACAAGGGTAGTGGTTTGTATTTCCAAATTCCCAGTGCTTAAGTCACTTGTATAGCAACAACAAATAAACATACTATAAAAAATATTAATAATCAAAAGCACATATGCCAAGAAATGGTGTGTTTATTGTAATGACTACAAACACTGCCCCTGAGTAGCAATTAAATACTTAACACAATACTTTAATTTATCAAAATCCCCAAACATCCACTCCCCTCTCAGTTCATAACCAGTTATGCAAAAATCACAGTGACTGGTAGGTTTAGTGTTTTGCACCTCCAGAAGGCATCAGTATTTGAACTCAGTCAAAACCAGAAAAGAGGAAGGTGTATCAGGAATATGTAGCAGGAAGTAAATCTTCCTTTTTAACTATTGTAAGGACAAGGAAACAATAGCCTACAGCCAATCTACCCAGGCATTAACACATTGGTCCAAGAGTTATTTACTGAGTGTTAACTCTGTGCTCAGAAGTGGTGGCACAGTAATCACTGCCCTCATGAGGCTTAATTGTACGTCAAATGCACTAACAAATAAAAACAATCACATGGTGATTAGAAGAGTGGCATGGAGTAGTGTCTGTGCAAGAGGGGATAGGAAGAGTTCCCAGGGAATCCCTGAGCAGCTGGTACATTCATTCCTTTTTTTGTTGTTTTTTTTAATTTTTTTTTATGTTGATTTTCACGAGAGAGAGCACAGGACGGGGAGGGGCAGAGAGTGAGGGAGACACAGAAACTGAAGCAGGCTCCAGGCTCTGAGCCGTCAGTGCAGAGTCCGATGTGGGGCTTGAACTCACGAACTGTGAGATCATGACCTGAGCCAAAGTCGGACGCCCAACAGACTGAGCCACCCAGGCACCCCTGCCCTTTCCTTTTTAGCCAAATGCATATCACTTTGAAGAACTGTGGAGATTTCCTGACCAGGAAAGTCAGTATATTCTGTTTAGTACCAAATAAGTCTTCTATAATTACAAAGCAAGTACTTTTTGACGTCTACATAACACATCTGGAAGCACCTCATTTGATCAATTTGCTACATTTTAGCGCTTTAGCATCCAGCACTAAAAAGTTTCCCAACCCTCTTTAAACATGTAACCTTACATACACACACAAAGACACAGAGACACACCTAACCTGGTATCGATTGCTTGGCATGGGAGCAGAAACACAGAAAGGTTTGACTTATTACTATAGGCATATAAAACACTTTTGGCATTTGTCTTGAAATATTCAGTACTCCACTATCCTTGTGTGGAATATCAGTCTTCTTGATTATCTGGAGGAATGTCCTAGAGAAAAGATAAATGACTTCTCATATTGGCTTCCACTTACCTCAATAAATCCTCAATCCAAATATACAAATGAAAAGAACCAGTCTGTGTCAAGCAGATTAACTTGCCCAGATATGGGTCATTCATTTTTCAGATGAAGAAACGACAGAGGTGTTAGGGGTCTGCCCAACTGGAAGCCACTCCATAGCAGAATGGGGTGAGAGTACAGCCCAGTAAATTCTTTCTACACTCCAGTATTTTTTTATCATATTCTCCAAGTCTGCAAGTTTTCCATTATGAAATTTTCGGTCTTGAGAAGCTGTAGTTTTATTTTATTCACATGTTGATAAATTGTAAATTCTCACTACGTGGTTTCATCTTTATGACCAGTGCAATAATCCAACATCAGAGCAAATGTCAGATGTAAAGCAACTGCAGAGCATTTCTCAGCATCTGTGAAATTTCAAGTTTGGGCAACACTATGGGACTTCACTCTACTTTCTCCTTTCATTCACAAGTTGACTGGTACATGTCTTTCATCATCCCATGCCATGAATCCTGTCCCACTGACCCCACCTCACATTCTTCATGCATAGAGACTTTCTACTGCCTCTCTTCTTCTTTAACAGTTACACTGGGAAAGGGCTTAGCACAAGGACACCTTGAAGAGAACTACAGCCCACTGGCACATCTGTAGCATCTCTCCCGCTCAATTCAGTAAACATTCTATTCTTCCTATGGTGTGCAAAGTGCTTCCTGAGGTACCCCAGAGCTTATGGTGGTAACAATGAACAATCTCTCTGACATGAATGAAGGCACTTACAACTAGAAGGGGACACAGACAAAAAGAGTTCTAATATATCACAGGCTGCAATACGTTTTGTAATTTAAACTGCAGCTCAAATGTTAGAAATTGATTATTCAGTTGTTACCCTATATATTTGATGTACTTTTATTTTCTATTTTTTATCTCTTTTTTTAAGATCAGTAAACGATATCAGATATCTGTAATAGAGAGTATTTCCAATACTTCCTTTTTAATCTTCTACATAAAGAAGTGACTTTCAATATTCTCCCAAAAGTAATAGTGTCTGAAACATATTAGGTAGACATGGGATAATCATTTGTTTAATGAATAAATAATTGAATATGATACAGCATTTGGAATTACAACTCCGCACCTAGAAGTTTATTTTCATTTTCAGGATAATCAGTCATAGTTTTAATAAATTCCAGGTTCTAGATTTCAGGGACTAACAGAAAGGCGGTAGTGAGGATGGAACAGAAATTGATTGCATCCCAGAGGAAGATGAACTGGGCTGTCAGGCGGTCAATCCAGTCTGTGCAAAACACAGGAGAGAGTCCTTGAAATCACTTCCCAATTTCCTAGAAATATCTGCTACTTGGGATACTAGCAGGACTCTCTTCACTCTGAAGTACTGCAGGATACAGCCCTTACTGAGCCTGCTGTTCCAACAATATCATTGCTGCCTCTGTAAGGAGACAGTGTGCTTACACAGGAAAGGGAATGGAGTGTCAGAGCAAGACTGCAGAAATGATACATGTAGAACAATGTGAGTTCTCAACTTGTTTTTCCTTGCTATTCTTACTGAAACAAAGCTTGCCTAATGACAAAGAATCAACTCTTTACTCTTAATGCATTTTGTTAAGAAAATGTAAATTCAAACTTGATAATCATATGCATTTTAGGCAAGGGATGAGGAGAGGGTGAGCTAGTGAGGTTAGTAATTGAAAAAAAAAAAGTAGAATCAGTTAAAAATTCAATCTCCTCTTTGTTTTTTATATTGTGGTTTTCGACTTTGTATAAGACATTTATTACTAAACCTTTATATTTAATGAATACCATTATATAGGTAAAATTAATTCCATATGTCAACAATGCAACAATGAAGAGGTATATTTCAAACATGACTTTGAATTTACTTAAGGAAAATCCATTGTTTTATCCTCCAATTACTACACAATTGACTTTTTTGCCATAATGTAATTGATATCCACATAAAAGACTCCCCATTGACCAATTTTGGAAAGAGCACTAGTGTAATACTTCTATACAGGATTTGATTTTCTTACTTAAAGGCCTTTTCGGCTGCAAAAAATGTCTTTGCTTTCAAAGCACCTCTGTTTCATGAACTGTGACAAAGTGAAAGACTTTTATGTGAACGTTCTCCTGGTTAACTTTTACCTGATACCGGCTTCGCTTTTTATCCCACTAAAAAGTTACATCAAATGTTTGCATTTGAGAAATCACTCCCCGCACTAGCATGTTCTAGGAGAAGGTGAGAGGAATTTACAGCAGGGAATTGAAAGGTGGAGTAAGATTTGCTGAGAAAACTCAGGATATTATCAGTAGAAATAGGAAATTGCTTTTCAACATTATTACGCAGATATCCTAAGATTCCTGAATCATCAGGAACATGAACTAAGGAGGGTCCATTGTGATTATGATTCTGCTTATCACTGCCAGGTAGAAATAAGTACTTTCGCATTTATTTTTATGTCACTGAGAACTGAGTTTATTTTCAAATGTCGGGAAAGGTGGCTTACTACCAACCTACAGTCTAGGACTGACGAATCTTAATCAAGTTATCTCAAGACAGAGTGAGCTTCCCAAGACTTTTGGTGACTATTTCAAGTGACCAGTGTCCTCAAGAAAGACAGGAGTTGGGGGGCAAATAAAGGACTTCCCTGCCACAATGGTGGGATTTGGCTTTAAAATGAGGGCATTTTCTTGAGAGTACCCAGAGGGGACAGCAGAGGCTGGTGAGCTTTGAATCTACATTACAAAGTAACAGGAGAGTCCTGCCCTGGCCTGGCTCTTTTGTCACCAGAAGAGATATGCAAGGCTGTTTTCAAACTTCCCACAGAAAAGATAGATACGGGGCCCTCCTGTTCTAAGCAAGAGCTCAAAATGAAAAGGAAAACAACTTCAGCTCTCATATTAAATTTGAGTTATGGTGCTATAGAGAAGCTGATATTTCCAGGAAGAGTTATAACAGCAGCAAAAAGGGCCATTTGCTTCCAACTTTGAAAGAGTGACGGCCCACCAGGGTCTCGGTATGGCCCACCTACCTGCGGCTCTCAGCTTTTTGCACAAAATAGCAGCTTCTTGCCTTTCTGTGTCACTTAACAAAAAAAGTGCAGTCTTGAAGAGGTTTCTTGGTGTAACATTAGCAGCTAATCAGATAATTGCGGAACCTCTTGCCAATAGCCTGCAGCCATTCACTGTTCTGAATAATAATTGGATTATTAATTTCTTCATCCTGGCCGGGAGCCCCTGCTCCTCCTCCCTCTGCTGTTTCTTGCATCCCCGCTGTGTCAGCAGCCCCACTCAGATGCTCGAGCTTTCTATCCTTCACATAAACCAAGATGCAAATTGTTGCTTATAGACCCCACAGGTAAATCCCTTGTAGCATTGAGAATGCAGAAATTGTGGGCTCTCTCGTTTTTTCTTCAGCAAGTCTATTTTCAATTGTTCCCAGGTTAACCAAACCAGACCACAGAGGAAGAGGAGAGAAGACGCTGCTCATTTCTACAAAAATCATGTTTGTCTGGCACAAGACAGACAGCCTGATGCTTGTAGTGTCTTTGTTGTGGGAAGTTTGCTCCCTTATCCATCCCATGAACACCTTCTTGAGCCCCTATTAATTACAAGCATTACTAAATATGCTTCCAAAGAAGCAAAAGAAGATAAAGGTGTGTGTATCACAGATAATCCTGTCTTAGGGAAGAGACTACTCCATAGAATAAAAATCACTAAAATATAAGCAACAATGAGATAAATGCTAAGGAAAGCTAAAAAAAACTGCTGCAAGAAACTCTGAGCAGGGAGAATTGCCATCAGAAAAAAGCATCGTGAGGGGAAGGTTGTATCTGCAGCTAGCAGAGACATAATCCAGGCATGGGCTGGGAAGGAGAGATGAGAAAGACACTCTAGGAAGAGGGGAGAATGGTTATAAATGGAAACCTTCCCGAGGGCCATGTACTGATTGAGTTAGTTGTGTGTACCAGGCACTGTGCTCATCTCTGAAGATACAAGGATAAATAAGTCAAAGTCACAGCTTCAGAGAGGAGACAGACAAGTAAACTAATTACTATCAGACTATGTGATATGTTACAAAAGAAACAGGTTCAAGGCAGGGAGCACTTTTTCCTGGAGCATGGGGGAGAAAAGAGAATAAGCACGAAAGTGAAGGTTAATGCCAGGGTAAAGGGCCACGAAAGCTAGGGTAATACATAATGAGTCAGGATCTGGATGTGGAATTGGCAGTGGGGCATGGGGCGGCAGGTGGGGGTACATTCATAAACTATTTTACAGGGAGAATCCACGGGGGGGTGAGGATGGAGGAAAAGAAACTCAAAATATTCTAAGGCATCTTCAAAGTCTCTTCAACATAGCCTTCGTAAAACTAAGCCCCAAACTGTGTTCTTTAAAAATATTAGGAATAGATTAGGGTTGCCCAAACTTAACAGCAGTGGGGAAGGGGAGAGAGACTAATTCCCACTCAGAAAATGATAACCAGAGATCAGGCAATTAATTCCCAGCCATGTAGAGATAGAAAATGACCTAGAAACCACTGAAGCTAACTTACTCCTATTGCGACGGAGGATATGAACTCAAGAGGGAGTAAATAAATAGCTTTTCCAGAGTTGTACATTTAGGAATATTGAGTAGATCTAGAAAGACTTTTTCTGATTTCTAATCCAGAACCCACTACAGCTGTGGCTGTCTTGTGCAATTTAAGCCTACAAAATGTTGGCAACCAATGCTTCTGCACCAAAAACAAAACAAAACAAAATTAAAAAAAAATAAAAAATAAAAAATAAACCCACTGCTCTGCCTTCCTCAACTGTCATCCTGAGAAGCTAGTGTTCATCCATCTGGTATTCCTGCTTCTGTCCTTAATCTGCTTCACAAGGCTGCTGGAAGGATCTTTCTGAACATTAATCTGCTCATGCATTCCCTTCCAACAAGCTCTTGAGTAGAACTTATTCTACACAGAATCGAACATAAATGGTCTGGCCAGCTCCTAGCTGTTGTGATCACATCCCCTCCCAGAACTTTTCTTCATAGCACTAGCACTTTCTGCCTTCACTGCATTCCTCACCACTTCTGACTCAGGCATGCAGCTTAGCAAACATTCCAGGACAGTTCATGCCTGTATGCCCTTATGGACACTGTTCCCTCCACTGGGATCACCTTTTACAAAGAGGAAACCAATGGATGCAGTCACGTGTTAGAGATGCCTTGATATGAGCTATACCAAATATGGAAGAGTGCAAAAGAAGGAGAAAGTTTTTTCCATTTGTCATGCTTGTTGAGAGCCAGTGGCCTTGAGCGGTGTTTTGGGAGCCGGAGGCTTTGAGCGCAGCCTTTGTCCTTGAGTCGGGATCGCAGCCAGGTCGTGTGGGGAAGTTCAGGATGCCTTTGTAAAGTTTAATATAGCAAAATACAGTTTGCCTGCTGAGAACTTGTGAGAGGAGATGTGCCTCGCACGTACACCACCCTCAGATTGTGGATAAATACCCAAGTGAAAATAAACTCAGGGCTGGTGACGCTTGGGAGCGCCAGCCTTCCCTTAACAACTGTGCCTTGTGTATCAGTTCATCCTCGCCCCCCCCCCCCCATCAGGAACCATTGGATTCTGTGACGGCTGGTCCGCCGCACATGCTCAGGAAAGGTTTCACATAAAGTGTTTCCTTTGAACAGAACCTTAGTGATGAGGAGGTGTTTGACAGACAGATAAAATTGGATTTAGGTTTATAGCTGCTTTTGTACTACAATGGCAGAGTAGTTGTGACAGAGACCCTGTGGCCTACAAAACTAAAAATATTTACTATGTGCCCCTTTACAGAAAATGTTTGCCAATTCCTTTCTAGACTATAAGGTCAGAGACAATTTATATTCTATACTTTTGCTCATAGTAGCTATCAATTAATAGAAACTCAGCATAAGTTAGTTGAATAAATGTATTAAAAGTGGAAATATGCTACATATTTCCTAGGTAAAAAGGCAAAGAGGCAAATAAAAAGATTTGGAAAAAGTTTCTCAAAAACTTTAAACAGGGGCACCTGGGTGGCTCAGTTGGTTGAGCATCCAACTCTCAATTTTGGCTCAGGTCATGATCCCAGGGTAGTGGGATCAAGCCCTGCATCAGGCTCCTCCATACCGAGCATGGAGATTGTTTAAGATTTTCTCTCTCTCTCCCTGTCTCTCTCTCTCTCCCTAGGCCCCTCTACCCACTCATATGCTCTCTCTCTCTCGAAAATAAATTTTTTTTAAGTGTTTAAATTTTAAAAAGATTATCTTGGCCTTGTCAGCCCTCGATAATGTGGAAGCTCAACTTTCTGCAGTAACTCCTTCCCCTAACTGCTCTTTATAGTGAGATACTGCTTCTCAGGATTAACACTGCATTTCTATGTAAGGACTCAAGTGCAGTTATTGAGGGGTGAGGAAGAAAGTCCCCAAAGACGGCAAACTTTCCATACCTAGTTTGACAGCCAGCAGCGAGTATGAAGAACCAAAGTCTCTCTGGGATCAAGAAGCCCAGGAGAAGCCACCCACATCACAGGTGATGCACTCTGCAGGCATACCTGTTCATTTGTCAGAATGTCCCCAATGCAGTTGTCCGTGCCATACATCCTGAAGCATGAATTTATCAAAAGGAAATTGGCTCCTAAATGTAAAATTCAATACATCAAACTTCACCAGGCAGACCGGAGAGAGACAGAAAGTAGATTTAATATTGCATTTGGCCATCATAGCTCCAATCCATCCACCATCATTTACCCAAAGGCCTGTAGGGCAGCAGAATTGACGAGCAAAACTTTATTCCCTTGATGAATTTTTCAGGGTCACCCTTAATATTGGAGCTTTCCAAATGAGAAATGCTTATATTTGGTCCTCAAAGAATCTCATCATTAAACAGACCACATCTATAGGCAAGACAGAGTTAGAAGGAACTTTCAAACTGGACTCAGGCCATTCAGTCCCCAAAATGTATCAGAGCAGAGGTTTGAGATAGGCATTCCCAGATGTAAAAGACAATGCAGGACACAGTCCTTGGTCTTTAGTAACCCAGACAGGAAGTAGAATAAGTGAAGTAGAGGAGAGGTGGGTACAGGTAAAGTCATGAGGCCTAGGAGTGAGTACAAATGGAAATGCATAAAAGAATTCTAGTTACTGTAGCTCCAGAGTGGGGCAAGAATTATTCAGAAAATGCCCTGGGAGGGAGGCAGAGTTTAAAGGGTTGGCAGAGAAGAATGCAAGAAGAGAACTACAAATTGATGAGCCTGGTCTGAAATCCATGGCAAGGAGTAATGAGAGATGAAAACCGTGAGACGTAGGCAGGTAATTAATTCCGGCAGGCCTTGAACCATGTGCTGAGAAGCACAGGCTTCATAATAAGAATGTCTTATGGTTAGAGCAATGTTACTTTTCAAGTGATATTCACATACATTATATCCTCACAGTAACCTTGTCTCTGTAGACTGAAATCCTCCATTACCCTTCATCCCCTCTGCTTAACCTCATCCTCAACATGTCACCCATCTAACCTTCAAACATATGCTCAAATATTACTTCCTCAGGAGAAGCCTTTCCTGCCTCCCAAACTAGATCAAATTTCCATATGCCCACAATTTATTCTCAGAATTTTCTGTAAAACTCCTAAGGAAGGCAATCTAGAGAAGGTATGGTGGCTGTGTTCCCCAAACTTCTTAGGGACTCAGCCTCCCTCCAGACTTTCACTCTACTATCCCATTGGAGTCTCCCTCATTTTCATGATCCAATTTGCAACTCTGACCAACATCCACATTCCAATCAGCAAGAGAGAGGAAGGGGACAAACACAACTGGCAAAGGACCCTAGGGAAGGATGCTTGAAACGCCATATGATACTTGCACGTTCATCTTTTTGATCAGAACTTTCTTACATGGCCACCTTCTCTTAAAAAAAAAAAAGTGTGGTGAATATTCACTTCATTAAGAGTAGTATACGGACAGCTATAAAATCTATTACTGTGGAAGATAAGAAAACCAAATATCAGGAGACAACTAACAGTCTCTTTTATAAATCCAACACTTGATAGTGAAATTCACTGTTTGTAGGTCTACATTGCTGGATTATTTGTTTAGTGTGCTTCCATCATTCAATTATACATGCTGTCAGAGCAAGGGCTGAATCTAGTTGCTCACCAAGTCATCCTGAGTGTCTAGCACAGTATCTGGTGTTCCGTACATGATAGCAGCCCCCCACCAAAAAAAAAGTTTGCTGAATGTTGATGACAGGTTTTAATATGCCATTTTCATAGAAAAACAATATTGGAAACCTTCTTCAAGTTTGTGATAAGTACTGGATGTAAAAGAATGAATAAAATAAGGTCCTTTTGTGGTGGTGAAAGAAAAGCTTTCAACTCTTAACATAATGTTATCTTTCAGTCACCACACTACCTCTCCAAATTATGGAGGACTGCTTGGGCTCCAAGCATGACACTCCCCAAAACTTCTGTATCTCTGTAAGAGAAAGGACCATACAACATAGGAATGCTTTTCTGACGTTTGGGACAGAGTGGTGGTGGAGGTCCAGATTAGGGAGAGAAGACCAGCTCTTAGAATCTTTTGAGTCACATCTTTTACAATCACAAGTTGTTGTTTTTTTTAATGTTTATTTATTTTTGAGAGAGAGAGAGAGAGAGAGCATGAGCAGGGGAGGGGCAGAGAGAGAGAGAGGGAGACACAGAATCCAAAGCAGGCTCCAGGCTCTGAGCTGTCAGCACAGAGCCCGATGTGGGGCTCGAACTCATGAACCATGAGATCATGACCTGAGCTGAAGTCAGCCACTTAACCAACTGAGCCATCCAGGCGCCCCTACTATCACAACTTTAAATGGTCCCTCGAAGGACGTCAAACCAGATGTCTCCCAGTCTGAGGGAATATAAGATCCACCTGGGGAAGATTCTAAATTGCCTCTGAGTCTCTGAGCCCTAAGGCCTGGTGAACCATCATCTTCAAACATAAGACCAAGTAAGACTTTTTCAAAGTGTCTTTCCAAAGACACCCAAGTTACTCTCATTCGTAGGTAAACTTGAAAATGCAACAATAATTCGCCATATTTCTCCAAGTCCAGCTCCACACTTCAACTCACTATTAAACGAGTTCTACCATTTCATGACTTGCGTCATGGCAAGCATCTAAACAAAATGGAGAGGGATCCCACCATGTCCTCCTTCCACAGCATCCAAAGGGAAGTTAGTGTGACAAGGTGGCTACATGGATACACACCTTGGTGCTTACAGACATGAGTTCAGCCTAATTTTTCAGTTTGGGTGCATGCATCCCAAAGTTCTACAAATGATCTGAGCTTCAGTATTCTCACTTTCTCATCTGTAAAATGAAAATCATCAAAGTACAAACTTGACAGACTTCTTTTTGGGAATAAAATGAAACATGTAAGCGCTTAGAACAAACTATAGATCTATTATTTCCTCCAGCTTTTTTAGGGGATTTCTACCCCCTGTCAATCATATCTTTGTAGAAATTAACTGAGAATACTTCTAAAAGACTTACAGAATTCTGATAACCCATAAGGAAAAGGAACCTATACAAACACTTTGAAAAATACAAGGAATGTTTATTTTCAAGCAAATGAGGAACACACACTTGTATACATATGTCATATATGTACTTTTTACCAAATCATAATGAGCTTTTTTCTTTACTAATTTGCCTGTAGAAAAGTGGTGACTTTTTAAAGTTAGACAATGCAATTATTTCTTGTCAAGATCTCATAAGACCGTACCAACAAACTCTCTGAATTAGGAGTCCCTGTATATTTATAAGGAATGTAGACCAACTATTCCTTCTTAATTTTCTTAGTTTCTTGCTGTCAACCCAAGAGACGCCAAGGTTAGTGACCACTTATGTTTTGAACATCCTCAGATATTCCCCAGATAGGTTAATGTTAACTAAGAACATGAATGCAAGAGGACAAATTATACCCTGCAAACTGAGGGCATCTATTATTCTTAGCAGAATACAGCCAAAGAAAATTTTGAGACATTATTGGGCACCAAATGAAATAAAAGAACGGAGCTTCAAAATAACACCTGTCAGCAGGGGGAGAACAGCAGAAGGTGTCTTTCACAACTGCAGGGGCAGTGCACTGAAACAGAGAAGTACTGAGGGAAGATAGTACAGGAAGATTAAATATGATCTTGAACAGTGATATCCCCAGAGATCTTAGGCTTTTTATTCTCCAAGACCTAAAAATTGTCAGGATTTTGAGTAAATCACAAAAGCAATTGTCATCGAGATCATCCGCAGCTGCTCGAACAACTATTTTAAGGTGAGGGAAGCTGGCAAGCAGAGAAAGTGGTGCAGTGGGGAGTCAGTGAAATGAATAAGTATGGAGAATATAAAACACTGATGAAGAGTAAGAGCTGTGACTTTTGAAGCAATTCGGTCTCTGTGTTTACATTTATATAGAAGGCTGTTTATGGGACTGTAGTAATGTGTGTTTTTACCATTTTAATGCATGTCGGCGTTGCCATTGAGGATTCTGGGAAGAAAATGATAGACCAGTTTCCAAGACAGACTCCAGGTTTAAATCCCTCATAATTTTTCAAATGGCTCAGAGTTGAAATTTTTGTAGAGGGGATGTCTGAATAACTAACAACCTCTAAGCCTTAAAAAAAATCAGAATTTAAAAATGATGATACTGGAAGCAGTTGAAAGGGATGTGCAGAGACTCTTCACTAAGTTTTGCTTCACATCACTGTTCAGAGACTATAATCACAGACCTAGGAAGGCTGAATAAGTCTCCCCAGTGTTGTGATGGACATCATTTGTAGTCATAAACATTTGGCAAAGCAGAAGTTAGTCATTTCATTATGACGTTAATTCACCCATCCAGATGGGATTACGCGCTGTGGGATTCCTTTAGAAGCTAACTTATCTCTGAATATTACATGCAAGATGTTTAGCTGTCTCTTGATGTTTACTAACCTTTCCTGGCTTTCATTTCTAACATAAATTCCCGTTAAAGTTGGTAGTTGAGTTTGGGTTTATTTAAAGTTGGGAATGGATTTGCCTTTCAAAATAAAAACATACCTCGAGAACATTTATATATAGTTGGCTTTACAACAAGGGAAATAATATGGCCAATGACTAACTCTACAAACTGACCAGCCATTTAATATGGGAATCATATTAAAGCCAGAATATAACATAGTTCAATGGCAGTGTATCTTACCACCTTTTCTTTTGTTTACCATGGGTTTACTGAAAGCCCACCTTGAACCAGACACGGGGGGAGAGACCATTAAATCAGAAAGTTCTCTTACTCTCATCATGGCACTTAGTGTATTAGAGGAATCAGAGATCGAACAAACAATTACAAATAGGAACTTGTGTTTTAACATAACAGCAGCTTTGCTGAGGCATAACTGACATTCAGTAAGCTGCATGTATTTAGAGTACACAATGCTGTAAGTTTTGGCATATGCATATATTAATGAAAACATCATCACACTTATGATCATATCCATCACCCTCAAAAGATATCTTATACAATCCTTCCATCCAGACCCTCCCCACAAGCTCCCTCCCCCAGTACAGCTCTGCTGTCTGTTATATAGGTAAGTATGCATTTTCTAGAGTTTTATATAAATGAAATCATATAATATATATTCTTATTTATATGGTTTCTTTCACTCAGCATAATTATTTTAAGATTTACCCACACTGTTACGTGTATACACTGTTTGTTCTTTTTATTGCTGAGTGGTACACCATTGTCTGAATATACCACAGCTCATATTTCTATTCATATATGATGAATATTTGGGTTGTTCCCAGTTTGGGCTATTACAAATAAGGTTTCAGTGAACAAGCTTGGCTTTTAGTTGTGCCTGAGTTGTAAGTGGGCATGAGAAGAAACACAGTTCAAACTAGAGGGATTATCACGTGGCTATACCTTGGAATAAATCTTACACTCCAGATAAGAGGGTTGAGGATTCATTCTGTTTTTTAAAATTCTCCTTGTTGTTGACAGATACAGGGCTAGATCAACCTAAAGGCAGAATTAGGGTTTGAGAAATATTTTGGGAAGCCCTCCCAGAGGGTCCATATTCAGAGAAACTATGTAGATGGTATTCAGGTCCTGGAATCAAGTGTAACTTGCTTAAGAAGAATGAATGCTTTGATCCCTATGTATTTGCTGCACTGCTGAGTATAAGGTACTGATCAGCTTTGTCTGGGCTAATGTTATCAGAAATCAGGGACTGTTTCATAAATGACTGAGTCCTCAGTCTCTATGGCAATATTCAGCACATAGGTTCACTTAGTAAATATTAGTGGAAGGAGAGAAAAGAAGGTAGGAAGGAAGGAGGGTTGGGGTGGAGGGAGGGAGGGAAAAGGGGTAAATAAATAATGAACAAATCAATAAAAGCTGAGATACACTAAATGAGTATCTCCATCTAAATTATTAATTTTGGCTGGGAGCATTGATAAAATCAGATGCTATAAACATTCAAATAACGCTGAAAACTTTTATATTGGTTTCTATGGTCTGGAAATAGAAGGAAAACTCCATGGGCAAGAGGATCTCTTTGGTGGAGTAACACTTTGTTCACACATCTGTTAGTACTTTTCTCTCCTTACTTTGTAGTAAATAAAATAAAATACCTTAATAGTATCTCACTCTACAGTGGGCTCCAAAATGTCAAGTACTAATACATCCTCAGTTCATAGCACACTGTCTATAAATATTCAACAGAGTTCAGATTAAGCTAATCACTACAGAGAACCAAGGATTCAATCTTCAATACTCCAGGAGAAGCCACCAGAAGGTAATTATCTCCCCTCTCTCCTTAAAACACGCAATATCTGTGACCGAAGTTCTCCATGTACTTTTATATTCTGTACATTTGTTCATCATGCTCTCTTCATCAGGAATGTCCTTCCAAATCTCCATATACATCTGCATTAGAAATCTCATCCATCTTTCAAGTCTCAACTGAAAAGCTCCCTTAAAAATGAAGGAATATTTAATCTATCAGATTGACAAAAGATGCTTCTCTATTTATGCCCACACTACTTCATTATCTTTCTTCTTCTATGGTCCTTATCCCATTATGTCTGGTACAATTATTAGTTGTGTATTTGTTTTATCTCTCTACTACACTGTAATATTCTTAAGAGAAGGAATCGGTCTTACTCAGGAAGGGATCGTACTTGCTGTAGTATCTTCAAATGACTTGTAAATGGTAGAGGCTTGATAAATGTTTGTGGACTGAATAAAAAGATTAATGAATGAAAGAATATAAACTTTCCAATGTTTATATTATATGAATGATTAGAAGAATACACTTCCCTACGTATCTCATCCATTGTTCCTACTCTAATATGACAAAGCCCCACATGATGTGCACTTTCCTAAGGCTAAATCCCATTAAAATAGAAGTGTCAGTTTGATATAGCAGGTTATAAGTCACCAGCTCTTTGGTTATAATCGACTCATCCAAAGAATTAGCCAATTCCCTGGGGAGCATCCTGAAAGAATAAACATAACTCGAGCAGGTTTTTATGAGAAGGGATGCAAGGCAGAAGCCTATTACACTTCTAAAAACAAACAATGGGAACAAATCTCTAGGCAGGGGGGAAGATTTTAGAGTCCTGGATTTAGAATATTATGGGGTCACCAAAAAAAGAGTATGAAATGAAAAAGGAGGTGAAAGGAATAACACTAACGGTAGCACAGGCAAAACTGCAATTTTGCCAGGGCTCAGCCTGATATAAGCAAAAATCTGGGCTTGATTTTATAATCTTGCATATTTGGGGCAGAGGAGGAAATATGCCCCCATATTCTTTTTGGGAATAGGGATACAAATTTCTGCTTTTATGTATGACGAAGTAATTTGTCACAGACAAATGCTCCAATGAGGACAACTAGAAAAGCCAGGTAATGTATAAGAATTAAGGTATTAAACCACAAAATGTGAAAACAGCAAATAGGAAAAATAAAATTTCTAAAATCAAAATTTCTAAGATCAAAGAGGTAAACTCTAAAATGTTAAACCTTCAGAGGTGAGCTGAAGATCTGAAGCTGCCTTTATCCTGGGAGAATTTGCCAATTCTGGACATGGTCTAGAGGTGTGAAGTCCAGATTTTGCCCTTGCCAAGGGCCACTGCAGAGGCACAAAGAAACAAGTAAAGATTTGGTGGTTGAATAGGATCTAGAGTGACAAAATCAGAGACTTCAGGTACCTCAAACACACTTCCAGTTTCCCCCTAAAGACATGCCAAATCATGAGACCACACATGAATTGAGACTAAAGAGTTGAGCTGAAAGTCACTGAAAAGCAGAACAGAAATTTCTGTTGAAGCTGGTGCACAGAAGACAAAAATATGCCCAGTTTTTAACAGGAATATGACCCTAGAAATTAGGTTTAACAGAGGTAGAGTGAGTTTTACAAAATTGCAACCCAATTTGATTCAGCACCTGATTAAAGTGGTGAAGAAAGCCTCTCTTCCTTCTTCCCTTCCTAGGAAAAGAAAAACCAAATTATCTCTGATGGTAAAATAATCTGGAGCCTCTACAGATTTTATAGTGTGCAACATGGAACAAAAGTTGCTGGTCATATGGAGAGAGAGGACCTTTTCACCAACAAAAAAGAGGGAGAAAAAAAAAAAAACAGCTCAAGCTGACCCACAGAAAATTCTGATAAAGAAGTTAACAGAAAACAACTTTAAAATCAAAATGATTAATTTGTTCAAGAAATAGTTGAAAAGATAAGTGGAATAAATGAAAGGATAAAAAATTTCAAAAAAGAATCAATTTTTTAAATATGCAAATGGACATTCTAGAACTAAAAAATATAGTACCTGGAATTAAGAATTCAAGAGATCTGTTTAACTTTTCAAAATTGATTTTAAAAAGATTCCAAAGTACAAATTGAAGAAACTCAGTAGATATTGAGCAGATTTCTTAATGCCTCTAGCCACATCTTACTCACACTACCAAATCTCAGAAACAAAATATCTGAAACAGCCAGAGAAAAAAGACTTCTGTAACTTTCAAAGGACCAGCAATAAGTCTGGCAACTAACTTCTCAAAGGAAATCATATAAGCAAAAAGAGAATGAAATCAACACCTTTACAATGCAGAAAGGAAGTTACTGCCAACCTAGAATTCTATGTCCAGCAAAATCATCTTTCAAAATTCATATTGAAACAAATATATTATCAAAGAAATAAAAACTGAGAGAATTCATCACTAGTACACCTGAAATACAAAGGGTACATTTTTGGCTTTCGACTCAGAGAAGGCGAAGGTGCAAACTGTCTTCGGTCGCCTGGAATCCAGGTTCATCCAACACCAACCACCTAATTTTGACCCCAGAGTCTTCTACCTGAGGTGCACAATGGTGAAGTCAGTGCCACGTCTGCCCTAGCCCCAAAGATTGGCCCTGTGTCTGTCTCCAAAATAGGTTGGTGATGACACTGCCAAGATAACTGGTGACTGGAAAGGTCTGAGGATTATAGTGAAACTGACCATTCAGAATAGACAAGCCCAAATTAAAGTGGTACCTTCTGCCTCTGCCCTGATTATCAAAGCTATAAGGAAAGGCCAAGAGACAGAAAGAAGCAGAAAAACATTAAGCACAGCAGAAAGATCACGTTTGATGAGTTCGTCAACATTGCCTAACAGACATGGCACAGGTCTTCAGCCAGAGAACTCTCTGGAACCACTGAAAAGATCCTGGGGTCTGTGGGCTGTAACGTTGGTGGCTGCCACCATCATGACATCACAGATGACATCATCAATGGTGCAGTGGAATGCCCAGCTAGTTAAAAACTCCAAGGGAAAATATTTGAAAGGATCATTTGACAACAACAACAAAAAAAGAAATACAAGATGTAGTGAAAGGAATTTTTAGGTAGAAGGAAAATGATCCCAAATGAAAGTGAATTAAGAGAAGGGAAAAGGTAAAAATGTGTATAAATATAAATTAATATTCAATATGTAAACTAATAGTATCGATGTTTAAATTTAAAAGGTAGTTGTAATTAGAGGCTCCTCGGTGACTCAGTTAAGCTTCTGACTCCGGGTTTCAGCTCAGGTCATGATCTCACAGTTTGTAAGTTTGAGCCCTGCATTGGGCTCTGTGCTGACAGCAGAGAGCCTGATTGAGATTCTTTCTCTGCCCCTCCCCTGCTCTCACTCTCTCTCTGAAAATAAATAAACTTTAAAAAAAGGTAGGTGTAATTAAATTGCATTAAAAAGGTAGAAGAGTAAATGCAGTTAGAGGGTACAAAGTTTCCAAAATCATCAAGGCACTGAAAAAGGATTACTATGCATTAGACTGTAACGAGTCATGAATTCTTTCAGTACTCACTAGAGAAACAACTTTAAAACTAACTATATTGGTAATTACATTAAGCAAAAAAGGTTATATACTCAAAATAAAACTAAGATTGTTATATCAGATTTTCAAAATATTCTCCTTAGAAGAGACACACTTAGCAAATATTAGGACACAGAAAGATTAAAAGTATGGAAAAAGATATGTCATAAAAATGCTAACCAAAATAAAGGCCAATATAACAACGTCAATATTTGACAAAGTATATCTGAAAGCAACAAGCATTACTAGAGATTTTTAAAGTATTTTTTAAAGGATAAGTGAATCAGTAACAAGAAAAATAGCGAAGACCTAAATCTGTATATACCCAATAAGAGTTTCAAAATGTATTCTTTAAATTATCATAGTTTTAAAAAATAAAGAAATCCAAATCATACTAGCAGACTTTAAAACATGTCCCTCAATAGGTAATAAGAGAAGCAAACAAAAATGCATAAGACAGGTGGATGGACAAACAAATTGGGTACAACCATACCATGGAGTACTCTCAGCAATAAAAAGAAATTAACTATTGATACATGAAACAATATAAACCAACAACAAACTTATTATACTGATTGAAAGAAGGTAGATAAAAATGAATAGTGTGTAATGCCATTTATAAGAAATTCTACAAAGTTCAAATAATCTGTAGTGAGAGAAAGCAGATCAGGGGTTACTTAGGGACAGAAGGAGAAAGGGGATTAGGAAGAGAGATAGCTGTGGTGATTGTGTCATGAATGTATAGATATATCAAAATTTATGAAATTGTTACACTTTAAGTATGCACCCTTTACATTTCCATATGTCAATTATCCCTCAATAAAACTTGTTAAAAATCTGTAAAATCTAGAGAAGATATGAACAACACTATTAACACATGAAACCAAATGGAATATTAAGCAGAGGGAAGACTTTGCACACAACAATAGAATTCACATCCCATTAGGGTTCACATGGATTATTTACTAAAATTAACCCTGCTAGCAGCATTAATGAAAGCCTCAACAATATGCAAAGGATTAAATATTCAGAGTATGTTCTCTGACCTCTGCAGAATTAGCTAGACTAACAAAATTTCTAAATTCTCTGGAATTTATCCAATATTACTCTACATACTGGATCAAAGAATAAGTAACAATGGAAATTAGAAAACAGTCTGAATTGAATAATAAGAGATGGGATATATCAATATTTGGGGGATGGAGCTAAAGCAGTGCTTGGAGGGAAATGTATCATCTTAAGTGTGTATAGTACAAAAGAAGAGAGGCTGAAACTACCTAAGAAAATATCACATCTAGGGGCGCCTGGGTGGCTCAGTTGGTTAAGTGGCCGACTTCAGCTCAGGTCATGATCTCGCCCTCTGTGAGTTCGAGCCCCGCGTCGGGCTCTGTGCTGACAGCTCAGAGTCTGGAGCCTGCTTCTGATTCTGTGTCTCCCTCTCTCTCTGCCCTTCTCCTGCTCACGCTCTGTCTCTATGTCTCAGGAATAAATAAAAGTTAAAAAAAAAAAGAAAGAAAATATCACATCTAGAGAAAGTACAAAAAAGAAGATGAAGGGTAGAAGTCCATGAATAAGAAATATCAGTGCAATAGGAATAATTGACAAAATCAAAAGACAATATTTTAAAGACTTTCTAAAAATTGGTAAAGCCTTAGCAAAATGGATTAAAAACAGAGAAAAGGAAATCAAACTTTTTGTAATTGCAAATGTGGAAAAAAATACACAAAGATCACAAAGAATAGAACTTCATGAAAGCCAAACTGCAAGCCTCAGTATTGCATGAATACACGCAAGTGATTTCCATTATAAAGTGTGGTAGCAATTCTGTTTTCAAAAAAAATCCAATGAGATATTTTAAGTATCTATAAATGTCTAAAAATTAAACCATTTCTAAATATAAATATATAATGCATGTAATAGGTAGAGAAGAACTCTATTATAAAATTCATAGTTCTTTAAATTATGCTAATTTAATACTAGCATCATCCAATACTCTTTCGTAAAATCTTTGATAACATTACGGAACAACAACAAAAAGACAAGGACTACGAGTAATGTTATACGGAAGCCTTAATCAAGCTAATAAATATTGCAATGGACTTTCAGATAAAATAAAAAATAAAAAGTTACTTAGGAATCTCCCGATTTTCATGGTTTTAATTGTCATATTACCAAAGATGGGACCATCACTTCCTGAAGTCTTAGCTACATATACCTTACATCAGAAAACTCTTAAAACCTACATTTTCCTTGGACTTGTCCACAGTTAATGAAGTTGTTTTCACTTCTTAAATAGAAATTTCCAACTGCATATGCAAACTCTCTGATAGATCATGATAGCAAAGACACAAAGGCTAGCTCTCACAGCATAGGCCAGAAAAACTCCAATAAGTAACCAAGGAAGGTTGAAAGCTGTCTGTTTACTACAACAATTGTAAGTGAATCCTTAATCTCTTAGATGAAAGAAAGAGAATCTGGGTCAAATTCTCAACGAGAGAATATTTTACATATATAGAGAGTTTATATGATGTTGAAATGCACTCAATGTGCTAGCACCCATTTTATATAAGCACAGATGCATGAAGGAAGCAATTCCAGAGAAAAACATAGTAACAACCACAAGCCCAGCAGTAAATTATATTGCTGGCTTATCTGGTAGCAATTTATACCACCTTCCGGTACCTGGTTGATATTTTATATTCAGCATCCAATGAAGATATTCAAATAACTTTCTCTATGTATATAATTGTGTGTGTGTTTATGAAAAAATTTGAATGAGTTCCATGAGCCTCTACTTACCTCCCTTTGACTCCCCCAAATTATACAAATCAGTGTTGACTTCCATGCTCACAAAGTTCACTATTTTAGGTGGGGCTTATTTCAATACTAGAGTAAACTTCTGAGGGATGTGTGGTTCGAAGAGCTGAAAACAGCACCCTAGAATTCTAATTAGTAAAAGTATTTAAATTTTTATATTATCTTCACAAAATGTAGTGAAAACATACTATTTCTTAAAAATTTTTCATTATTTTTTATAGTCCACCATGTTGAAGATAGGAAAAGAACGCTAGTTATAGCTCTGTTTATCTTTTTCTCACAGCACTCCTTATGAAAATAACATTTCTCTATTTATAGAATTTTTCATTTAAGAAATTGAAACTATTTAACAACAATCATTATATCAACATTTCTTTAGTTCTCAGAGACTATGGCATGTTGGTTAAAAATTTGATAATTTAACTTGTAGACTCACAGAGTCACAAGATAAACTGTTGAACTACTCAATTTAGGCTTTAAAACCTAAATGCTTTTCAATTGCTGACCTGGTGTTAAAAAAAGAACCCGAAACAGTGGAACTCATAACTAGAAAAGAAGCATATCGTATTGTACTAATAACACATTTTCCGTGTTGTAACATTTGTAATGGTTTTCATACATATGGCTTTCTTACTGGCAATCCTTGGAGAAGTCATACAAAATTAATTCATTCCATCTTCTTAACGATTGCTCCTAAATGTTTGAACAAAGTCATCACTAGTCCCTGATCATCTCCCCATTGTCAGGTTTTTCCCATCATAACTCACTTGACATAGTTTGGGTTTCCTCTCCATTCTGGTCAACTATCTCCATTGGTCTACACCTTTCATAAAGTGTGTTTTCTACAATATGACCCAAGACTCCCAGCTATTCTTTGACTAGTGCTGAGATTCATGGCCTTTCCTCTGGATAATGGAGCAGTAGGAGAATGTTCACGTTACTGGAAGTTTAATCACATAATGGGGTGACAATGAATTGAGTTGACAAAAGCCCTAACATGTTTTATTTATTCTTATGAAGTCATATCTCTCCTCTGTAATTATACCGCTGTTTTAAGACATAAGTACAAGATTCTATATTTAACCCAATTATGTTTTAATAAGGACGCACTCATTACTCAAGAACACCCAACCCATGATAGGAAAAATTTGAACATTCCCACGTTCCTACTCTACTGTGATCACATCATCTGCTTCTTCACAGATAAAATAAAATTAAAAATAATACAAACCATCAAACTAGTAGAGAAAAATCTTCCATTATAGGAGAAAATGGAGAGAGGGAATGTGTTATTCGTATTTTTTTTCTTTTGGTTTAATTTACCAAACAAGTATCAATTTGTTTTACCTGTATAGACATAGCTTGAACAAGAATTCTAATTTAAGGGAATGAAGCTGTCAATAGAATTGTTTTTTGATCAACCACTACTCATTCAGCTGTTGTAGAGCGATGGACCGGACCAGGCACTGTATTACTTCTTGCTTTGCTTTAGCTGAAAGCACACAGTTCAAGTTTTCCATCATTTTTATTGAGTCCCATAATTGCTTTTGTTTTGTATTCTTTTTGTCACATCTCATTTTTCAACTTTACTAATAAAATGTTGAAGAAAACTGTAGAATACTACAAATGAGATCTTTTAGTTATAACATTTTATTAATATCATTTAACTTTGGCTGTTAAACTATTAACATATAATAATAAAAAAAAGCACCAGTGCTACATTCGCAGGGTAAATGCATTCCAGTGAATAATAATAAACCATTCACAATTTACTAGGAGCTTAATTTAGCCCAAATTATATTGTTAACAATATGCCTGGTTTACTCACATGAAATTTAAAAAACCAGTCTCAAGAATTAACATAAAACACCTTATGTTGTTTATTTACGCTATAACTCATAGATGGAATGGGCATTAGCAATTGCCAAAATTAACATTTAAGCCAGTCTCTTTAAAACAGCTATCAATGTATCAGCCTTTCGTAAAATGTATGGCCATCTCTTTTCCTTTATCTGTATGTTTCCATTCATATTTGGGATGCATTTACAGTGGCAAACTGAAATATGTCATACTGACCCTATTCGAGGATATATGGTATTTTATAGGCTCCACGGTCCATCCATAAAATTAATGGAGTTTTTGTATTGCAAGTAATTGTAGTAATAGTCTTAAAGTGGTGAAGAGCTCTAGCAAACCTTTTTACACTTGACAGAAATCTCTCTACAGAATTCCTAGGTAATAATCACAAGAAATGCTAACATTCTCTGAGTTGTTACATCCATGAATATCTTTTAGGATGTATGAGGGAGGTGCTGAGACAGAGTCCTAGAGGAACTTCTGCATGATCTCCCGGCTAGTAAGTGGCAGACAGAGCCAGTAATAGCATCCAGACTTTCTAGTGGCAGATTTCCTGTGTTTATCTATGACACTTGACAGTCCTTAAGTATCTGTGGTTAGGCAGTCTCTACTTAAGCAATTCTGAAAAAAGGATTCTCATTTTCTCTTTAGCCAACCTATAGTAGTTTGGACATCTCCAACTTAAGAAGTCCTTCCTTCAATTGAATCTGTATAAATGATACTTACACCTCTTTTTCCAGGCTCAATCCCTTGGAGTAGTACAGAATAAGTCAAATGCCTCTATCTATGACACACATTCAAGTAATGAAAAAGGCAATCATGTTTCCTCCAAACCTCCTTTTTAAAAAGTACATGTTACTTCTCAGTTCCCTCAACTTCTTTTCTTAGGATGAATCCCTAGCCTCACCACATTCTGACTGCTCTTTCCTGATGATAATTGTTTGTCAACAACCATTTTAGGTTGTAGCATCAAAACTAAAGAACAGTCTTTCAGACATGGGCTGAGCATTAGAGACTGTCCTGGGACTCTACCCTCCCTGATCCTGAATGGTAGACCAGAGAAGCTGAGCACTTCTAATTGAATGTTACTTCTTTGGACTTTTTAAAAGCAAACCAGCAGGTCCATAACATGCATACTATAATGAGGATATGGTTATGTAATTTACCAGCTGCTTTGATTAAAAGAGATTTTGAAGATAAAATATGTGGCTCAAATTACAGCTCATGCACTTCATGGCCAGTGTTTAGCAGTCAGCTAATTCCCTAATGAATGAACCTAGCTAGTCGTTTAGTCTTCCTATATTGGTAACTGCCGTCTTAGATCTAGGGACCGAAGAAGTTCAGGTGAACTTCTATATGCATGGCAATAGTCAACTGTAGTATGGAATGTAGCAGGCACCAAATCATATTACTGTCTCATCCTGATCTTGAAATCAAGAAAATTCTCTAGATTATCGAGCCATTCTTTCAAAGCTCATATCTGAATAGGTTTGTGTTTTTTTTTTAAGTACATGATCAACTATGTATTTATCTTTAGCAAAATTTATCTTTTCGCTAAGTTGTGAACTGTGAATCTTGGCTTGGTTATCCAGGACATTAGCTCTCCCCTTCAGGACGGTGTTATCCTTGGATTTCATAAGTATGCCACCTTTATCATTTTCAAGGCTTGAAAGAAAAGGGGGAAAATGGGCCCAGCTGGGTCTCACAGCCCTGGCTATGCCACTAATGCAGCAGCTGGGTTCAGAGAAGTCACTAGAGCAAGGAACAACACAGTAAGGGAAATGAGAAAGAGCGTTCGTATCAGATCGAGAGATCAATAGGTGATCCAACACTGTATTAGGCCATGAGAGTCTATCACCCCAGCCTAAATATTCTGTCTTAGGCATCTGTAAAGCTTTCAAAAAATCAGTAACCTAAAAAGAACATACAAGTCTAATCAAGGTGTTTTCAGTGAATGGTTTATTACGCTCCCAAATAATGGTAATAATGGCCCTAGGTATTAAATGCTTATAGTGATCCAGGCAACTTCATCTGAGCTACTTCTTTCAATCCTCCCAACAACACTCTAAGACAGATATTATTATTGTTGTTGTTGTTGTTGTTATTATTATTATTATTACTATTATGGCTATTTTACAGAGGAAACTAAGCTACTTCATCCTATAGATTGAAACAGCAGTCTGTCACCAAAGCCCGTACTCTTTACATTCCACAGACTGTTATTCCATCTTTTAACACAGGAGGCGATTTCTAGCCTCCATATTTTTCCTGAACTGCAATCACAGTTTTATTCTGATCTATTTTTGCAGTCTCACATTTCCAGAGCATTTTCTTCGACTCTATGACCTAGCAAGCCCATTATTACCTTAAGTCTCTATTTCTTTTTTCTCAAGTTGAATAGCTTTCATTCTTCTTTAGTGAAGTCCAACCCTGTTCATTTGTCAATGTGCTATGTACCATGTTCTCAGAATTATGGTAAGAGCCTGGGCAGCACTTCTCAGTGGGAAAGGTGTTTTGATTTGTCAACAAAGACTCTAATTATACATTTAACAGGGAGGATAACATATCTAAACAAAATTGTTCTCCATGAATTATGAAATTGCATACCTGGTCTCTACTTAAAAGAAAAGAACCTGCCTCACAAACACATACATATTTGTATGTTTAAAGATTCTTATTGTATGTAAAAATATAATGGATAGGAAAACCGCACATTTCCTGTAAAGCAAGTATCCTAGAATTATCTTTGAAATGTTCAATTATAATTTAATGTACACTGCAAAGATTCACAGAGGGAAAGAACAAATCTAATTAAGTAAATTCTGTAGTAAGTGTGCATATTTGGTGGCACAGCTTCCTCCAAACTCCCTCCATCATCAAACAAATATACAAAACAAAAACGAAAAAGAAAAAACAGGTTATATAGGAAACTTTGCCCAGCAAACACTTTCAGAAAGAATTGTCTCACCCAGACCACCCATCCCTGTCACTACTCATGACTACTTCCACTACACTTCAGGGACTTTGCTATCGAATCAAATATTCCCTAATCACCAAAACTTCTGTTCTTCAGCCTCAAACGTGTGAGGTTATAGGCAGCCAGAGAATCATCCAGAGCTTCACATGGCTGCCTAATGTTCCCTAGGCTCTTCTGATGCAGCTGCAAGAGAAAAAGCTGCAAGCCAAACCCGGAACTCAGCATGCCAGAGCCCAGCATACCTTGTCTGTACTCTGACAGCACCAGAGTAGGCCTGGCTCCCATTGTGTGCTCCTGGACAAATCCCCCAGAAATACATAACAAGTGCTATCCCTGTCCATTTAACTTGGGAATTCATCAATTTCAAGATTTGCAAAGATACATGCAGAGAGAGAGAAGTATTCCAAAAGGCAAGAAAGGGAGTTAGTATGAGCCACCATTAATGGTGGTAGTGGAGTGGTGAGCCATAGCTGTCCATGACTAACTGTATAAATCACAATTTGAACTTACTCTCTTTCTAGATTGAAGGGATGGTACCCCTGTCTGTGCTGGGATGGTTCCACCAGAGTTCAGGTTTGTTTGGTATCCTCTAATAGTCCCTCTACCCCTGACTTAGCTGGAGGTCCAGCTCAGCCTCAACTAAAATGGTCCTTCCTGAAGTATAAACATCATTCCTTGTCAACAGATCACCGGTTTTCCAATGCACAGGACTGAGTGGTGCCTGTTGCTATGCCTGTTCAGAAATATGGAGAAGTGAGCTACCACCACCCCACTTTATCATTCATCATATTTTAGCCAAGATGACTTTCTGTATGTACAAGAAATTAAATAATCACAAATATTTACATGAGTATTTACTAACTGCCAGACATGTTACTATCCATTCATTGCTTTGGCCAATCCTTATACCACCCGATGAAGTAAGTACTATCAGGACCCTTGCATTTATGAAAAAACAAAACAAAACAAAACTGAAATTTGGAGATGATAAGGATTTTGTTTAAAGTTGCACAGTTACTAACTGAACAGACCAAAATTTGAACTCGACCTCACTAATGGCAGGACTATTTAACTTGAAATAAAAATGCCCTCAACTTCCTACTTAATGGAATAAATGCTTAGGTAATTCAAACACAAATTGAATAGGCTTTCAAATGATAACTTTTACCATATGTGTGACTGACGAATAGCACAGAAAGAAACGATGTAGGATGCAGAAAGGATTTCCAGCCCTGTATTTTAGGACATGTGTTTCCTTTGGCCATTCCTCAAGCCTAACTTCCTCCAATGATAGATTACATCCTGCTTATTATCTACAAAGAGCACAAATAGTTAGAAAAATGTTTTTGACTCCTACCAAAAGCAAATATGACCCCATTTCCAACCTTGGTCTGGACTTTGAATACTGATTTGGAACCAAGTTTTTAAAAGAATTAGCTCAAAGCAGCGGGTTTGTAGCTCATATGACACACGATGATCAATGACCACATTAGCTACTAATCTATGGCATAAAACATGCATGAGGCATTAGCATGGAAATCTAACACATTCCCACCCCAGGTGGCACTGGATTTCTAATCTGTTGTCCCATCTAATAGGAATAAACTTAAATAGCTTATTTAGAGCTTCATTTACAAAGTTAATAATTAGAGTGATTTACTCAAAAGGCAGGAGAGGGGGAAGGAGGAAGGCAGACAGCTGGGTGGAAGTTGAACCAGAAGAAAGAAAATACAAATCATTTTTGAAAAAGCCAAATTCAAGATCTTAATATAATTTTGCCTTGACCGACCTCTCCCACTCTGATGGTTAGGAAACTGGGGTTAAAAAAAAAAAAAAAGCATGGTTCTGAGAAGCTGAGTCTTAATGGAGACCAAACAAATACAGTTATTTGTTACAGAATGCTAGGTAAATTGGTTAACCTTCCAAACAAAGTTTCTACAGCTTTAAAATGGGAAAGATAATACCTGCATTGCAAGGAAAAAAAAGATGACAAAAGCAAAGTGGTTAACACAGTACTTGACAACTTGGGAAATACTCAATTTCTACGAATTTTACCCTTTAGTGGATTCCCCCAGAAAGCCCTAATTTGCAAATATAGTCCCCATCTGAGATGCTAGGGTCTGATCTAGTCACAAATTTTGACATGGTACTTTTTTCACCTCCATCCAGTGTTGGTTAAATAGTTGGATGAGTTGTTTAATTCAGTGTTATATAGGATATTGGGCAAATGAGCTTCAACTCATCAGAAATAAGCAAGGAGGTAGCCAGTCATTCACCTCCAAGATGACCCAAGTTTATCTATGTACCGTTCATGTGACCTGGCTCTAGGCTTATCCCTAACCTTTTAAAGACCCAGGCCAAGATATCAAATGTAAATCCATATTCTTCAAAATTTAAAACCTAGGGGCGCCTGGGTGGCTCAGTCAGTTGAGCGGCCAACTTCAGCTCAGGTCATGATCTCACGGTTTGTGAGTTCGAGCCCCGTATCGGGCTCTGTGCTGACAGCTCGGAGCCTGGAGCCTGCTTCAGATTCTGTGTCTGCCTCTCTCTGTCCTTCCCCTGCTCATGCTCTGTCTCTTTGTCTCTCAAAAATAAAGGTTAAAAAAATTTTTTTTAATGTTTTAAAATCTATAAAACAGTTGACAAAATTTAACTACAATAGTGTCTATCCTCTTACCTAAAGTACCTTAATAACAACCAGGGAGACTAGATTCAAATTTGTAATCCTAAAACCCTTTAGAGTTCTGTACCAGAACAGGGCAGCATGGAAAGAGTCAGCCTCTCCCTCCTTCATTTCCCACTAGACTCTGTCCTACTCTGTGACAGCACCTGCATATATGTGCATGTGGAACTCCAATTCTCACATCCATCCCCCACCCTCACAACCAACCACCCCAGGACCACCTACCAAGCTTACTGGTGTGTCTGCCAACAGCATGGCTGGTCATCCCCCAAGAAGAAAATCCAAAGAAAGATTCCTCTGTAGGCCCTGGGAGCAGGCTCAGCACTGCTTAGTCTAGAAATTCCAGCGTCCCAAATATTCAGAATTATCTAGAACTGGGGGAAGCAAGATCCAGGTAGCCATGAAGATGGCTCTGAGGACAGGCTGTCCATGGAGACTGGTGCAGTCCACATGGATCTGTAAGCTACAGAGCCAGAGAAGATCTAGGGAAAAGCCATCTAGTGCACGAAGCCCAGTGCAGGGGTCCCTTTTACCTAGCTCTGTAAAACTTACTTGTTCCGTTGAGTTAATTTATCTCCTCATTGTCCCAGTTGCTATCAGGAAGGGCAGAGTGTTAACATATTCGCCACAGGGGAGCTGGATACTACTCATAAAGTGGCTCCAGAGTAGGCAGTCCTTCTGCAAAAGTGTGGACATTATTATTAACCCTTCTAATTTCACTTTGTGCATTAAATCAGTCTTGATAATTAGCAGGTTCCACCTTCCAAACAATTAGCTAGACTGGTAAATAATCAAGAGACAGGAAAAGCTAATTAACCTTTGATTTCCTTCACAGACTACTATGAAGGGATTCTTTATATCTATAATGCAGTTTAGGGCTTTATGTTTTCCACAGAATTGTTCGAAGGTGTTCTCATGCCCATCCATATTATACAAAATTATGGTCTGCCCCACACGCCTAAAAATCCTTGGCACCCTCAGTACCACTAAAGATTTTCTGGGCCATGGAGAGAATTTTTGCAAGCTGTCCTAAGGCCATAATGCTCACTTTTAGAAGGTTGCAAATAGAGAGTACAAACTACTACCCACAGCTTCTTATTGACTCATGTTGCTGCCCTAACAGAATAGAACCAGTAAGAAAAGAGCCTCACCATACCTGCCCCAATCAGACTGAGGTTCTGGAGAAAGACGCAACACTCAGAGACATTCAGGAGCAAGTAGCAGCACCTTTGGTTATGACCAAAACTTTCTATGAGTTGGTCCTTGCCCAGTTCCTCTCTCTCACCCACCCGACACCTCTCTCCTATGCCTAAAGGTCTTTCTACCTCCAATGTTCTCAAACCACATTGTAATCATATGGGGAGCTTTAAAAATCAGCTCCTGAGATTCTGGTTTAATCGGTGCAGCTGGGGAATGTTGAGTTTTAAGAGCTCCCTAGATGACTCTACTGTTGAGCCAGGTTCAAGAATCAGCACCAACACATACAGCCCCAGTGCTACAGCCCCAATCTACTTGCTCTTCCCCAAACATATCCAGCATTCTCACAGTCTTATGCTCCTTCTTTTTCTTCAAAAGTCCCTCTCCTACCCAGCAAACTTATCATCCTGTAAGGGTGAATCAGAAGAAGCCCTGTCCCAAGCAGTTCTCTCCATTTCGAGATCCCAAAACTCCTCATGCATCCCCTTAATAGAGCCAACAGAGACCATATAATGTATCATCCCAATGAACGCCATGTTGGATGTAAAAGAAAATTATATAATGACGTTGGGTGACAGGGGTAGGCCAGAACTATCCCAGAAAAACTGGAACATCAAATTGCCCAAATGATAGCCCCTATTATATTAATCAGTAATTGCATACTTGTCTGTCTCCATCCTAAGTGTGAACATCATCAAGCACAGGGACTGTGCTTAGTCATGTCTCTAATCTCAGCACCTGGCATAAAGTAGATGTTAACTAGATGTTTCTATAAGAGACCCTTTACTTTATAATAGTTAGGCACATAGACTCTGTAACCAAAGAGCATGGGTTCAAATTCCAATTCTGCCATTTACTAGCTGTGTGACTGGACAATTTCTTGTGTTTTAATGGTTTCCTATATGAAATGGAAATAATGGAATGTACTTACTAGGGTTGTTGAAAGGTTTAAATGAGTCAATATATGTAAAGCACTTAGAATAATATCTGTACAAAGGAAGCACCTATTGTTTCTTATTATTTGTTTAAAAAGATGGATAAACCAATTGAATTGGCTATTTTCTCTTGGCTCCTCCAAATGATCATGCCCACAGTGAATGCTCATAATAATAATGGCTAACATTTACTAATGAATATCCATGTTCCAGGCACTACTATTTGCTTTGCACACATTCTCTCATTTATCCTTCACCACACCCCTATCAGGGAAATACATTCTCTATTACACTAGGTTTCCTGCTAAAGAAACTGAGGCTCAGAAATTAAGATTTCCACAGTCACTGTATTTTATCTTTCTTTTTTCTTAAAATTTTTTTAATGTTTATTAATTTTGAGAGAGAGAGACAGAGCATGAGCAGGGAAGGGGCAGAGAGAAAGGAAGACACAGAATCCAAAGCAGACTCCAGGCAATGAGCTGTCAACACAGACCCCAATGCGAGGCTTGAACTCAGGGATGCGAGATCATGACCTGAGTCGAAGTTGGATGCTTATTTTATCTTGCTATAAGTATTCTCTTTCTACCTTCTGTCACTGTGAGTTTCTTGATTCCTTTGAGAAATTAAAGGTATTCTCAGAAGTCCTTGTTATAACCCAACATACACAATATTTGAGGAAATAGAGAGTGAAAAGGGAATGGCAATGAAATCTTTATTTTAGAGGGAGTTCTTGTTCACTCCTTTTTGAGATATTTTAACAATTAATGAACCAGTACTGTCTAGAAGGTAATGTATACAAAGCAGGATTTGGGGGTACTCTGAGGACACCCAAAATTATAAAATCTTCCTCTTACACCCAAGGAGTTCAAAATCTAGTTGAGAACAGAGAGAAAATATCAAACAACACTTCAAGATTTAAACAGCAGTAATGTAAGGGAGTTTCCAGAGCAACATATGATTAATTTCTAAGTAAATGGTACACTTTGTACATGCCACACCAGGTCAGGAAAGCAAGGACTTCCGAAAGAGAAGAGACTGAGGGGACAAAAGGTCTATGTCTTTAAACATTTATTAACTCAACGAACATTCACCAACACCTACCATGTGTCACTTCCCTGCACACCGAGACTGTGGAGATTAGTAAATCAGAGTGATGCACTCAAGAAGCCAAGAGTCTGGAGGGGAAATTAGACATAAGGGCAGATAACTCAAGTGACATAAGAATAACTAGGGCAGAAGGAGCTATTCTCCATGTCTGGGATACAAACAAGAGAGAGAGAGACAGCCATCCAGCCTAGTCTGGGCAAAGTTGGTAGGAGCAAGGTGGTAGAAGGCTCTCTAGAAAAGAGATTGTCCAAGTTGAATCTTAAAGAATGAATAGAAATTACCAAGTGGGAGGGGAGAAGAAGAAAAGATTCAAAGAGCAATGAAAAACCATTGGGAAATGGAGAAGGCAAACATCAAATAAAAAGAAACACAGACTAGAAAATTCAAGCAGAAAAAAATAAAAATTTTAGGAGATGGAAGGTGAGAAAATTGGGGTCATATTAGGGGACAAACAAAAGTCCTCTAGAAAGACTTTAGGTATAAGACTAGAAAGTACAATAATCATTTTTTTTAGTTTATATTGTTCAACAGAATTCAGACAATGAAGAGATTGCATATCATCAATGAACTTCTTGAAGAAAGGAATAAGGAATGCTTAGATATATACTCACACTTTAAAGTGTCTGGAACCAATATACTCAAAATGTTTGCTCTGTGAAAATATGCACATGCACACACAGGCATGCATACACTAACACAAAAACTTGTGCCAAAGCACAAACTACTCTCAGTTCATAGTCATAAGTGATTTCAAAATTAAATGTTGCCTTTGTTTGTTTTTAGTGCGGTCTTCCTTCTAGTCTCTTACCAGGGCTGGAGGCAAAACAAAATAACTCCTGGGGAAAGATGAAGGGCATGAAGGGAAGATAAAACAACCCTTCTCTTTGGTCCTGAATGAAGTTTAAAAAGTACACATACCAGAAGGGAAATGTAGACTCTTATTTGTCTAGTTTCATTAAAAAGTGCACAAAGCCTATACCTAAAGAAGAAAAACCATTCTCCACAATTCACAAGTTTATTATTATTTTATTATACTATTTATGCATATGTATATATTGCATACATACATAAAGATATAGCATATATACCATAACCTTCCCGCTATCCATTAATGGGTCAATGAAATAATGGATCCTCAGGCAGTATAGCAGAATAACTAAATGCACATACTCTGAAGTTAGACCGCTTGGCCTTCAGTCCTCACTCCAGAATGTACCAGCTGTCTGAGCACTTTCCCCGTGATTGTGAGCAACTTCGCCTCTCCAACTCTCGGTGACTTCATCTATAAAATCAAAGCAATAATAGAACCTATGATATGTGATTAAATAGTGATCCTCTTATGAGGATAAAATGATGTAATTCATGTAAACGTTTTTAGCATATTGGCTGGCATGTCACAAGAACTCAGTAGCAGACTCAGAACTATTAAACTTATGCCAGAAATTATCCCAAAATATAGAAAGAAGGAGACATTTTTAAGGCATTAAAGTGATTAGATAGGGCTGAGTAGGCAGCTATAAATTCGCCATTAGAAAGTTCTCTTATAAAGGACGGACTATCCAGTCCTTAAAAGAGACGATCATTTTTCAAATTGCTCTTTATATATTCCTGTCACTGGGACTTGCCTCGTCTATATAAATGACCTTAAAAAAACACCCCTGGAGGGGAAGAGGGGGAAAAAAAGGTCACAGAGAGGGAGGGAGACAAAGCATAAGAGACTCTTAAATACTAAGAACAAACTGAGGGTTGAGGTGAGTATGGGAGATGGGGGAAAGGGTGACGGGCACTGAGGAGGGCACTTGTTGGGACGAGCACTGGGTGTTGTATGGAAATCAATGTGACAACAAACTGATACATAAATAAATAAATAAATAAATAATAAATAAATGAAATCTTTAAAAAAATACCCCTGAATCTAATCACTCCTGGAGTCTACAAAACCAGCCCAAAGAAAGTTGTTACCCCTATAGATTGTTTATAAAATGTAGGATCCTAGCTGACAGACTTGCAGAAAATTAAGACAAGGATGTGGCTACAGGCTTGGGTAAAAAGGCTGTGGCCAACAAGAAGTTTAATAATACTGAACTAATCCCCCCAAAGTTACAGTTTATTGCTATTTATTTTTGAAAACCTCAATCTTTTTCCTTGGATTTATCCATTACCCTGCTCACTCTCCCGTCCTGCTCTACTCTCTTATTTATACTTCTAGGGAATAATTTTAAGGGGGAATCTTTGCCAGGATTCTGAATTGCTTCTATTGCTTAATCCGTATACAAGTGGAAAAAGACATATCTAAAACCTGAGTATAAGAGCAGTCATTCCAGAGCCTGTGATAGTTGGAGTTAGATTGTAAATGGTGGAAATTTCAAAGCCTAGAGATCAGACTCAAGAAATATTTCCAACTACTGGAAACTTTGATCTGAAACCTTTTGCACATTACAAATGTAAAGTGTGAATCTTTCAATCAGGAAAAGCACAGGAATTGGGTCATGTAGGCAAAGGAATTCACATTTCCATATCTAACTTTTTTTTCTGGCCAGGAAAAAGAGAATTACTCTTCCATTGTGCAAACCCACCAACTCAGAGGCATATGATTAAGATCGCAAGGAGCTCAAGTCTTCAGAACAGAGAAACGTAGTAAAAAAAAAAAAAAATCCTACAACTTAAGGTGAATTCTCACTCTTATATGCTGTGATTAAGTTTAAAAATAAAACCATCAATGGCTCTGTTCTACAGTTGACATCAGAGGTCTACTTTCCCCCACCACCTTCACTTTTGCCGTCAAATAAAACCTTGCACATCTAAGACTCTCTTTTCTGGCTTAGGTTTATTAAACCCTGATATGATTCCTCCCGGGTTGAAGATCCTTGTGCTAAAGTGCTTACCAAAGGTTTACAAATTGAAATGGTTCTCAGGGGAATTTATTTCTGCCCAGTTAGTTCTGCTAGTGCTGTCTCTGAAGTCAGAGATTATTGAGACAAAACTGATTGGGAAAACCAAGCCTCTCTAACTTCCAACACCAAAGACGTCAGAAAAGCAGAAATCAGAGAGCTTGGAGCTCTTCCCGCTTTTATATTATTAAAAGACTTACTCTGGTAAGTGAAAGCCTTCTTTACTCAGTACCAGTTTTCAGAAAACAATGCCTCAAAGCATCTTTTCTTTGCTTTCCCTGCACAACACTTAAAGCACAAATATTTGATCAAATTCTAGGTTAAAGTGGTCTGTGCCACACCATTTATTGACTCAACTGCAAAGTGACTTCTTACATACCCCACATGGAATATCATGGCAACTGCACAGTTAGCAAGAGAATTTTTTAACAAAAAGTAAAGACACTTGTCTAACAAGGACAAGTAAATAAAGAAATAAATTAAAACTCCAGGCTCTTCTCCAAACCTTAAGTTTCGTCATTCCTGGAGTCTTAGAATAACAGTTGTCTTCGATTTCTTTGCTATGTCAGTGATGTAGCCTCATATATGGCTAGTCCAAAAGTTTCTTCCCATTACGTCCTAATCATAGGAAACATAAAATTTTATGTAAGCAACTCTCCTTACTACTGGGCCATGGTATAAAAGGTGCCTATTAACAAATTAAAGCTTAGACCACATTTTCCATAGAAATAGTAGCTGTTGACTTCAGGAATGAGTCCACAAATGATTACACTCATATTGCAAGAACCTAGCCTCCTTAACCGCTCAGTGTTTAAACACCTTAACTGACAGAGCTCGTGGCTGTGAAGGCAGCCGGTTTCCTTTGTTGGACACCTCCCTCTGCACACTTGTCACAATCTAGTCACATTCAGCTAGCTATGATAGAGGGATCTGCCCTCCACCTACCACCACCTGGCAGATCCCTCTATCATAGCCCAGGGGGCATCCCGTTCCTTTGTTTTCACTTCTCCACTATACGCACATGCCATGCTCAATTCCTTGAATCATTTCTCCTAATGTAGATTCCAGCCCCATGCCCCTTAATGTGCCCCATTTCATTTTTAATATCATTTATGTAATGTCATATGCACAGCTGGAGAGAATCAAGTGTGGGCAGCTAACACAGTAGGGCACTGATTACCATGGCCTGGACAGTGTGGTTTTATTTTGTTTTAAGGAATACTAAGTCATGAAAGACACAAACAGCTGTCAATGGAACTTATTTGGGTTAAAGCAGAGCCTCATTGTTCATGATGTGTGGCAGAGTGCCTAGCAAGGAAAAAAAAATTTTTTTTAACCAGAGAGGTGAGAACTAAAAATACCAGCCACTTCTATATCTAGAAATAGAACCAGTAAATGATTTCTGAATACATCTTTATTTTCTGGAACAATCATGTTGATGGCATTAGTTATAAAATTGTAAGGCAAATAGGTCCCTATCACCCAGGAGAAAACTACAAAACAATCTTTTTTTTCTATATAACTTGGCCAAGTCTGTTTCTCTCAACATCCCCTGGAGTTCCAAGCTCTGATGGGGAGTGGGGAAGGAGCACTTTGAATAAAGAGTTGGGCGGCAGGGGGATGCTTTCTGAGAAAGAAAGGACTTAATGGTAGAAAAAAGGCAATCCAGCTCCTCTAATAGAATAACTACAGAGCTATAGAGCACTATGACAAAAGGACTCGTTCAGAGAGGGAGGGAGGCAAACCACAAAAGACTCTTAAATACAGAGAAAAAACTGAGGGTGGACCAGGAGTGGGGGTGGGGGAGAGGGAAAAAAGGTGATGGGCATTGAGGAAGGCACTTGTTGGGATAAGCACTGAGTGTTGTATGTAAGCAAAATTTGACAATAAATTATATTAAAAAAAGAACTTTTCAAGAGTTGGGACCTAGGACCCCCACTCCCACCCCAGGGACATTCTTAGCCTCTGTGGATAAAGCCAAGAAACTCTCTATAAACCCCAGTCAATTTGTCATGGAAATCTCTTAGCTGAGAATAATACCACAGAATAGGATTATCATCTCCTGGAGAATTACTAGCATCAGTAACTGGAGCAGAAGATTCAGCCATAGCAACGTCATTTTGAGCATAACCATCAGAAACAATTCCTCCTCAAAGGGACTTCTTAAACCGTTACTAACATATAGTTAAGAGCTTGGGGTGAAGTCAGACAAATCTAGGTTCGAACCTGGCTCTGCTATTTCCCAGCTGTGTGACCTCAAACTCTTTTAGCTGACTTTTTTTCCCGTCTGGGTGGTGAAATAATACCGTCTATCTTTTGAGATTGCCGCAAATGCTTGAATAAAATAATAGGTTCCTAGATTTAACATCTTCTTTGGAATATGACAGAAACATATGTTGTTAGCTTTCCTATATCGCTGATGCTTTTTTTTCTTGTGAAATATAGTATATACAGAGTAGAGTATGTTAAATATAAATGCAGAGCTAAATAAATTATTTTAAAGCAAATACCACCACTCAAGTTTTAACTCTCGACTTTAGAATTTTTCTTGTCTTTTTAGAAATTGTCCATTTCTTTTTATCATTTCCAACTCTGTTAAAATTTTTAAGCTTGCCTCTTATATTTTGAATATACTAAGCCTAGTTATTTTTAAATATTTGGTAATTCTGCACAGTCTCATTCGTATCAACTTGTCTCTCAGTGTCCCGGGTAAGTATAATCATGTGATAAACACTATATTTTTAGAAATGACTTTAAGCCTCCAATGATACTACCTTCCTTTAGAAAGAATTTTTTTGTGCTTGAACCACGTACATTGAGGCACTGGAAATAGTCTTAATCTACTCTAGGAACTGAGCTTTTCTGGGCCTCCCACTTGATTCAAGGCTGAACTGATTGGTTTCCCAGTCATTCTCACTCCTGGAACATATTGTCCATCAGGGTCCAAACCTAAAGCACGAAGTGGGATGTTTTCACCACAGCTTTTACTTTGGACAGGCTCTGGACCCCCACTATTTTCCCCTGAGCCTCACGAGGCTGTCAAAAATACTTAGCATTTTGATCATCTCTTCGATAACCTGCAAATGCAAACAACCCGAATGCTGCGCTTAGTTCTCTGGTTATGTGTCCTCACCTAGCTCTTGGCTCCACAACCCTTCAGTCTATTTCTGGCTCTTCTATACCTTCACGAACATGTTTCTTTAATGATGTCCAGCTGTTCTTGTTATTTGTGTTCAGAGCATTGGTTAGAATTACCTAGAGTGACATTACCAGAAAGGAAACTCTTTGCCCGTATTAGCATTTATTTAATTAATAAATAAGTACCTAGTTACAAAGTAGTTACCTAGTAGAACCACTGTTTTATCTATGCCTCTCTTACGATATGTATCACTTCCATCCTAGGATTATAATCATTAAAAATATATATTTCTCTCTCTGCCTTTATTAGATTTTTAAGCTCTTCTAGGACACGATCCATAACCATGTCTAATTCATCTATGAATTATCCCCAACTCCGGCATCTTATTCACATTAACCTTACCAGGAACTGTTGAGTGAATGAATAAATTTAAATGTCTCTCATTTGCACAAACTGAACACTTCCGAAATAGAACCTCTAAATTATCCTCAACTATGTAATGGGTCATCTCAGAAGAAATAAGAAGTAGCCAATAATTCCAAATATCAATTGTGATTTGCATTAACGAGTTTCTCCAAACCTCGTATGAAAAGCACTTGCATACCTGTGGAAGTAAATAGGTGTATTAGGATGTAACGAATGAAAGCTTGGATACCCCAGGTTGCAGTTTCAATACTGATCTGCATATTTCATTCAGTATTAACACATGTGACTGAAATTGTGTAGCCACCATTCTCATTAAAATTCATAAATTCTCCCTGGAATTCATGGCAGCCATCTGGACAAATATTGGCTTCTTATATTTGAAACGCGATTGCACTGAAGTCACTGAATCTCTCAATCAATTACAAAAGAGCTGAGCTCTGAGGGTTCACATTGATTGGCCACCATTTTCCTAATGGAGTCATAGCCTCTGTAATTACCTATTTGACAGGAGAGGTGCCCGCTTTCCGAAGGCTATATACCCTAGCTATTCATTTACCTAAAATGTTAGTTGGCAGCTCTCATAAGAGCATCAACTACCAAGTGTGCTTAGAGTTAATGCAAGTGTGACAGGATGATGTTCTCATTTCAGCCCCACCTACTGCATATGGTTGTCGCATCTTATTCTGTAACTTAGAATGCATTTTTAAAATAACTTCAATGTACGCTTTTATTCTATATTTCATCAAGAGCCAAAATTTATGCATTTGCACACATCTTCACACGTATAGCAGTACTCAGAAAGGGCTGTTAGGGGCTACTAGGGCTGTTAGGGTTGAGCGTCCGACTTGGGCTCAGGTCATAATCTAGTCGTTGGTGAGTTTGAGCCCCGCATCAGGCTCTGTGCTGACAGCACGGAGCCTGCTTCAGATTCTGTGTCTCCCTCTCTTTCTGCCCCTCCCCTGCGCCATTCTGTCTTCTCTCAAAAATAAACATTACCAAAAAAAAAGTGCTATTTGATTCAAAAGCTAAAATCTCTTTTTCCAAATATAGAAAGGCTTCTGGCCCTCAATACATGAAACATATTTGATCATGGCTTTTTAATGGACACAAGAAAAAGTAATGAATACCCCCCCACACCTCCTTAATATATTGGAAGAAGAGGAAAGAACATTGCTCTTGGATTTGGACACAATTAAGACTCCAATGTCAGTTAATCCACTGGTATGATAGAGATTAAATTTTAAATCTTTCTGATCTGGTCTCTTCATTTATAACATTAAGATTTAATATTATAATAATTGTAATATTTTAATATCATATATTTATTTCAATAATTATAGCATTGTTATAATGGTTCATTATAATATTCTGTAGGATTGAAATAACAAAAATAAAGCCCCTAGCATAGTACCTTTGTATTAGTCAGGCTTCCTTAAGTAAAGAAACTATAACTATCTCAAAATCTCAATGGTTTACAACAGCAAACATTTGTTTCTTATTCAGGAATCTTCATGTTGTCTGTGGGATTTCAAGGATGCAATATTGAGAGAGCCATACGGATGTGGCTGAACCCAGGTAAGACCACTATAAAAACTTTTAAGATTCTGGTAGGCACATGCTGAGATCTACTAGTCTCGCGGTCACCTAAGACAAGCCTTGTAAGTAAGTTCCCTTGCTCATTAAAACCTGCCACCTACCACTCTGGCATGGGCTGCTGTTTGCTTCAGTTTGTCCTATCCCTCTGAAAATGGGCACCAGTTTTAGATTTCACCCAGGAAATTCCCAAGGGTGAGAACCAAGTTCTCATAGAAAATTATAGAAATATTTTTCCAGTTACCTCCAAAAGATCAAGTAATGAAGCTTTTATTAGATGCCCTGAACGCCCTATTTGAAGTTACTGTAGTTATTCATTCAATAGGCACGAGTAACTGAAGGAAGTAGTGTTATACCACTCAATACTTTCACAAGTACCTTTAAAAAATAAAATGTACACATACTTTATTTTTATGTTGTACCTATAATAAAGTGAACATAAAACATATTTATGAAAGCAATACATATATTACTTGGCTTCAGCTGATCTTTATAAGCCACAACAACCCTGTTAGAGAAAGAAAAAGAATACTTCCTAAATACAGGGAAGGTCTTCTGCATGAATTTAAGAGTCTGAATTCTTTGCCCATTTGCCACTCTCTTTTCCACCACTTAGTGGCTACCCCAAGCTGTTTTACAGTTTCTGGTCCTGCACTCTAAGTTGCACTTAACTTCTATCCCCTTCTATTCAGACTTTAACTTCTAGTTAAAACGTAGTTATTAGGAACGTCTGGGTATCTCAGTCAGTTAAGCATCCAACTCTTGATTTCAGCTCAAGTCATGATCCCAGGGTCATAGGATCAAGTGCAGAGCCTACTTGGATTCTCTCTCTACCTCTCTCTCTGCCCCTCCCCTACTCCTCTCTGTCTCTCAAAATAAATAAACTTTACAAAATAAAATAAAATATGGTTATTAGACCCTTCTGAAAATTACCTTTCCAATAACTTTAGTGATCCCTTTAAGACTACTTTAATATAATTTTTTCTCAGTTTAAATTATTTGCTCTGTCCAGATCTAAGTTTCTGGGACTTTTCTCTCCCTCTGATCTTTTGAGGAACTTTAAAATGTCTTACTAGTAAGAGGTCTGCCAGCTATCCAAATATATCAAGAGCAAGGAATGTGGACAGTCATATTAGAATTCTGTCTACTATTCAGTTTAAAAAGTCAACCACAGAATAATATATTTATATTTTTACAATTGGAAAATACCTTAAAGTTCCACCAGACCAACTCCCAATGAATGCAGGAGGTTTTCTATAGATCAAAGGTCATCCAGTCTCTGCTTCAACACTTTTTTTTTTTTTCTTTTGCAAGAAGGGGGCAGAGGGAGAGAGAATCTTAAGCAGGCTCCACACTCAGCATGGAGCCCAATTCAGAGCTCAATCCCATGACCCTGGAATCATGACCTGAGCTGAAATCAAGAGTTTCCACTGAGCCACCCAGGCACTCCAGCTGCCTCAACATTTATATTGATGACAACACTCACTTGTTTATGAACCAAGTCATTTAAATTTTAAAGCTCTGTAATTAATATAAAAAATCCTCTTAAATCTATATTTCTATAACCCCTCATTTAGTTCTTCCCCCTGGAAAAATGTTGAACAGAAAATAATCTTTTCAGATAAAAGATTATTGAAACTTAAAAATCAACTACCATTCTTCCTCTTAAGAGGGATAATCTAAGTACTCTCTTCTCCAGACTAAATAGTCCAGTTCTCATATGGTGTCATTTCCACATCTTTTACCATCCTGGTCACCCACATGTAAATTTACTCTCAGTTGTAAAAAAAAAACCTCTTAAAACATGGTTTTTACACCTTGACCTAGTAATATTATTTCAAGAATAATAACTCAGAGTATAAAGCAGAGTAGTTCAACATTAGGAAATCTATAACTGTAATATATAATATAAAAGGCTAAATAAAAGAAATCACATGATTATTTTTCAATAGATAAAAAATGTATTTGATAATTTTCTCTTTCAAAAAATATAAAGGAAATAGAATAACTTATATTTAACTGTTAAAAAACATCTTTTTCTAAAGTAAAACCAACTCAGTAGTAAAATATTATTTACATTATTTTTAAAACATTTTTATTAAACAAAGAATACATATCCCATAATTCACTTTTTAAAAGAATTACTTTTATTTTAAAGTTTATTTATTTTGAGAGAGAGAAAGTGCATGCTTGCACTAGCAGAGGAGGAGCGCAGAGAGATGGAGAGAGAGGGAAAGAGAGCATCTAAAGCAGGCTCGAACCCATAAACTGTGAAATCAAGAGCCACCCAGGTGCCCCTAAAGTGAATCATTTTAAATCAAGGACAAAATAAGTATGTTATTATTGTGCAGTGTTACTTAAGGATGAAAACTAATAGTATCAAGTAAGTATTAGAAAGTTAAAAGATACTTATTTTTTTAAATCTATATAATATACCTAAAAACTGTTTTTAAACTGCTAAAATTTCTGAAATAACACAAATAAATAAGTGCGTGAATGTAAGATGATCACACCAAAAATTTATACTTGGTACATTGGTATAGCCAGATATTAAACAAAATTAAAAAAATATGTTTCACTTAGAATAGCAAAGTCATGAAATAACTAAAGATATATGTGTAACCCAGTTGAAGAAAAAGTCAAAATAAAGATGAAGACAGAAAACAGATGACAGGGCCAGGTGCGGGGTGTGGGGGCATGGGGAGAGAAACATGTAGATAAGTGTATTCCAGAAAAGGAAGACTAAATGTTAGAAACATGTGTAGCTTAGCTAATTTATAAAGTTAATGGAATTCAATTAAAATCTCATCAGAATTTTTTTTTCTGTGTGAAACTTGGCCAAACGACTCTGGAATTTATTTTGGAAAAATAAACAATTGAAAATATCAAGTAATACACTAAAATTACATTGGCAGTGTGTAATGGAAAGGAAAGGTATACCTTAGCAGATAATAGAATGTATTACACAGAAATAATTAAAACTTCATGTCACTACTGCCCAAATAGATACATCATTCAGTGGATTAAAGGAGAAGTATCAGATACTGGCCCAAATATACATAAGAACTTTATTACAATTTTACTTTAAAAACAATAGAAAATAATTATTTTAAATGTGGAACTGAGACTTGGTTAGCAATATGAAGATGAACAAATTGGATCTATACCTTTCTCTGAAAAGCAAAATAATTTCCACACGGAATAAAAATTTAAATATAAAAAAATCAAAACATAGTAAAATTAGCCTACTTTATTGTGCTATTATTTATCAGATCTTGAGAGAGATGATAGTTTTCTTCACATTATGTTGGAAGAAGTTGCAAAAGAAATAACTAGAGAGGAAAAAAATGAAGATGTACTGGCCACATTAACTACGGAAATAAATTATTGAAAATAAAATATATGTGTGAGAACAGGGTATCATTAAGTAAATTGTTTTTATTTCAATGTGTTAGAACTGTATGCAGATATTTGTAAATGATGATCATTAAGGGTAGGTGAAATTATTGAGAATGTTTAACAAAATATGACAAAATTATACAGCTCTCAAAAATCATGAGATTACCATTAGTGGTAAATTCAAGAGACAATACCTTAAATTATCTGATTAATATGGCCCTTGGGTTTGTCCTAAAAATTAGACATATGGTTTAATCTTTCTGAGTCCTAATGTCTCATTAATAAAAAGGGGTGAAGATTCTATAAGATAACATAATTAAAGTGATTTGGCTCATAGTCATTGCTCAACAAATGTATTATAATTAGGTAAGATTGAGTATCTTTCAAATATTTCCTTAAAATTATAAAACTGCTACTTTTACACTACCTCAAAAACTTGTGAGTGATAACCACATCCATCTAAATAGCATCTGAGCAAATAAATGCTGGGTGATCTTAAACCCTAACTCTGTACTGTGCCTTCTACTCACAGTGCTTCAAATTTCCTAGCAATCAATCCAATAAAAGCAGTTATAAAAATTCACAACGCTGGTACATTGAGCAAAGGATTGAAACTTTCCCCATCTAGGAGCACCTGGGTGGCTTAGTCGGTTAAGGGTCCAAGTCTTGATTTTGGCTCTGGTCATGATCTCATGGTTCCCGAGTTCAAGCCTGCATTGGCTCCATACTGACACTTGGAGAGGGACTGTTCTCTCTCTCCCTCTCTGACCTTCCCCCACTCATGCACTCTATGCACTCTCTCTCTCTCAAAATAAATAAATAAACAACAAAAAAAAAGAAAACAAAACAAAACAAAACAAAAAACTTTCCCCATCCGTGTGAGGGTCTGACCTTTCACTCACTGCCCAGTTGTTCCCTTAGAAATGAATAAAGACTGTATGTGTCAACTACGTTATTAGTCAACAGTGGTTATGATGAATAACAACCCTTGAGAGAGAGACTAATCTGGTCTGGGAGAACTATAAATCCCTGGTGTGACACCAAACTTTGGGCTTCTCTGAATGTTCTGACTCTCGTCTATCCCCTGTGGGGACTCTGAAAGCTATGCCTATGGAGATGTCACAAGAGATTTGGTGCCAGTCAGACATGAGGCTTCAAAGTCAAGGCTGCTGTCCAATGTGGATTTCATTGCCTTGTAAATGAGTGGATCACAGTAGCTGTGTAGACTGCCATATGGACTGCTACTAGGACTCCAGCTGTGGCTTCATCCTACACCCTCTGATTAGACTGATGTCAAGGGTAGCCAGTGAAACTGCTGACTCTGAATGTCTAGTGAAATATAAGTCAATCCCTGGTGGGTGGTGGGTGTTGCAGCAAGAAAAAGAAGAATCACAACTGTCTTTGAGATAGAATGTTTTCTGGAAGTTAAAAAAAAAGTGTCAAGTGTTACTTTTAGTTAAACTACATGTTTTGAAGGCTATAAGAAGCAGAAGACAGGGTGCCAGGGTGGCTTCAGTTGGTTAAGCATCAGACTCCTGATTTGGGCACAGGTCATGATCTCATGGTCATGAGATTGAGTCCCGTGTCAGGCTGCTTGGGATTCTGTCTCTCGCTCTCTCTCTGCCCCTCTTCTACTCTCCCCCTCAAAAGAAATAAAGAGTAAAAAAAAAAACAAAACAAACAAACAAACAAAAAAACGCAGAAGGCAAAAATAATTTATAGGGATAGGGTAGCAGGGGCAAAATTAAGCAACTTCTTGGGGGGATATGCTTGTGGAGAATCTTATTTCAAAGTTATTGAAAATTTCGATAGGCTTCTGACACATTCTGTCTATCCCACTTGTGAATCCCTGAGGATATCACACAGGACTGTGAAGCTGGGGCTCATCACATAGCAATAGCCCCCTGGGGAAGCTCTGTGCGGCACAAATAGCTGTTCCTGGTGGCTTTCTTGCAACAGCCTTAGAGAGACCATGTTCATGCTTTATGCAGTTTTGTATAAAGGGCAAGCATAGGTGAGTCCAATTTCTCTCAAGAGAAAGCAGGGCTGAGACGCAGTGGGTGGTTGAAGTTAAAAAACCAGTGTGTGGTTCCTTTGGCACATGAATAATTAATACATAATAATCACGACAATAAGTTCTACTCTTGTTAGGTAGTTCTCCCAGCCTTTTAGCTACCCCTAGAGGAGAAGCATTTGACCTGGGATAATACAGAAGGATAAGGTTTCAATAGGTAATTTGCAAGAGAATAGAGACGTTCAGGACAAGGTTATGCAGGTAGAAATAGCCTGAAGTGACTAGAGTGTGGTATGGGAGGGGTAATGGGAGATGAGGCTCACCCAAAAGCTGAACAGAAGGTAAGCAGTGGAAAGTGAGAAGTTTTTCAGCAGAGGAGCAGTGTAATCGGAACCAGAATTTACTACCTACTCTGAAAACAATGTGAATGGATGGAGAAAAAAGAAGGAAAATTAATGCAGCCTGTTTTTCAGTAGGCGTAGAAGCTTTTTCTGAGAGCTTGCATTGAGCATGCTGTGTATTTAAAATACGGTGAGGATTATCAGTCAGTAGTCCCCAGTCTTTCCCCTGAATCCAGCTGAGACCCCTGAGACTTAGAATCAAACTGCCAGAGTTTGAAACCTGTCTTTAGAACTTCCAAGCTTCGTATCCTCGAGAAAGGGATTTCAGCTCCCTGAGACTCAGGGAGGACATTAGATGCCAGAGGCAACAAGAACACCTATGTTATCAGGTTGTGAGGACATAGTGAGTTAACACGGGGGGGGGGGGGGGGGGGGGGGGGCGGGGGAGGGGGATAGAAAGAAAAGGAGAGAAAGAGAATCTCAAGCAGGCTCCATGCTGTCAGCTCAGAGCCTGATACAGGGCTTGATCCTGTGAGATCATGACTTGAGCGAAAATCAAGAGTTGGACACTTGACCGACTAAGGTGCCCAGGTCCCCAGGTGCTCCAAAATGTAGTTTTTAAGAGGGTTGTTTTGGGGCAAGTTTGGGGAAAGTCTGTACCAGCCTTGTTTATTAAATGCATATTAATTAGAGCAAGATTGGTGGTTCGCACCCAGTTTTGGTGTGACTCCCGGAGAACTCTGACACTTTGTCTCATTACAGAGCAGTGATGTACCTACATAACCAGCATGTGTATAATAGCCCCACTTGCATGCTTATCTTGGACTTTCTGGTCCTGAAGTGTGTCATGCTCATGTAACTCATTCCTGATCTAAGAGATAAGGCACCACTGATAGGACTCTACCGTAGGAGAATACACTGTTGCTGGCTTCTCCAAACCCTTTGCTGTGGAGCAGCCTCTGGCTATAATGAATATACTTACTGCCATTTTGATACAATATGTCATTGTCATTGTGTATCCTTTTCTGGCAATAGCCTGTAGATTCAGAAGTATGATCATCTGGGGTCTGTTATTTGCACAACAGGCAAAATAAACTGCCCCATTATTTGTTAGTTACAGATTTTTATATACTTAATAGGTTTCTAAAGTAATTCCATTTCTATTATTTCCATACATGGGCTAATTAGTTATGACATATACCTACTGGAACCAAGCCTAAAACAAGGTAAAACAAAAAATACTAACCAGCCCTCATCTAGACTGTGGTCCAGCCGCCACTAGACTGTGGTGAATTTGGAAGCAAGTGATCTTACTTACATGTAAATTGTTAAGCCAAGAATGATCAGAGTCAGGACACCTGGCTGGCTCAGTTGGTAGAGCATGTGATTCTTGACCTTGGTGTCTTGAGTTTAAGCCCCATGTTGGGCATAAAGGCTACTTAAAAAAAAAAAAATCACAGTTGGTAGCTTAAGAATTTCTTACAGGGAGAATGGTTCATGGAGAGAGAGTTGACGAAAGATAAAGACATAATTCTCCAACATAAAAAGATGGTATATACAGAATTAGGTTCAAGTTCTGGAGCTATTATCCACACTTTTCATATGGCCCCAGGCCAAACTATGTACATTTCTGAGTATTTGTTGTACAATCTAGGGGGAAAAGGCTGACATATTTTGCTCAACCTCCAAGAAAACATTCAGTTAGCAATTTCAGTTTCAAGATTAAAAATTACGAACCTCATTTTATTTTCTTCATGGCACTTATTACTACCTGCAATAATCTTAATTACATGTTTTGCTGGGGCACCTGGGTGGCTTAGTTGGTTAACTATCTGACTCTCGATTTTGGCTCAGGTCATGAGCTCACCACTCCTGAGATGTAGCCCCATGTTGGGCTCTGTGCTGACAGTGTAGAGCCTGCTTGGGATTCTCTCTCCCCCTCTCTCTCCGCCCCTCCCTTCTGTCTCTTTCTCTCAAAAGAAAAAAACTTTTTTTAAAAAAATACATGTTTTACCTATTTACTATGTATTTTCACACTAGAATAGAAGCTCTTTGATAACAAAGAACTTCTGTATTGGGCTCACCAATGAAACCCTAGTGCCTAAGATAAAGTTTAACCCTCCTTCTCATCTACATTGTAGATGATAAAAAAATAAAAATAAAAGACCACTTCATTTATTAACTGTGCATTACACTCTAGACAATGTTATAAGTGTTTTGCACTATATATAAATACATATACACACACACACATATATATATACCACCAAGTATATAAGTGTTTTGCACTATATATAAATACACACACACACGCACACATATATATATACCACCCATATGAAGCAGCTACCATCTCAAACCTCATTTTACAGATGAGGAAAGTAAGGCATTGAAGGGTTAAAACTTTCAAGGCCACACATAATAAATGGCAGAGTCATTAGAACTCAGATAGACTGGTGCCAGATTCTAGGCTCTTAGAAACTCTCAAAAGGAGCATGGCATAATATCCAGATCATCTTTAAAAATCACTTATTGGGGCGCCCGAGTGGCTCAGTCGGTTAAGCATCCGACTTTGGCTCAGGTCATGATCTCAAGGTCTGTGGGTTCGAGCCCCGCGTCAGGCTCTATGCTGACAGCTCAGAGCCTGAAGCCTGCTTCAGATTCTGTGTCTCCCTCTCTCTCTGCCCCTCCCCTGCTCATGATTTGTCTCTCCTGCTCTCAAAAATAAATAAAACATTAAAAAAAATCACTTATTAATCTTTGCTAAATAGTTCAGTGTTTTAGTATCTTAAGTTATTAGAAACTCAAGTATCAAGACCTAAATTCTACCAAGGTAAGCAAATGCCTTTTCCAAAAGAAAGCAGATCAAGAATCCCCCATAACTTCAGATGCTTCAAGTAATTCCAACATCATCTCTGAGAGGAATTTATTTGTGTCACACAAACAGAAACAGGTGGCCCGGTGCAGGTGTTGTCATGTTTGTGGAGCTTTAATGAGAATGTGAGAGTTTACTGGGAAAGAGAATAACAAAAACGAGGTGTTTCTTTTCCTCCATCTCCGGCTTATCTGAGGAGGAAGAAAACAAGCCACATTACAGTAATACACATGATAGAAGTAGACAAAAAACTGGTTCTTCTAAGTTGAAAAGAAAACTTTGCATAATAATGAGAGCCCCTGTATCAGTAGAGGAAAGAAAGCAAAGATGGGCGATGGGATTCAAAAGATGTAAAATCATAAGACAGTAATTCTAGAGAGAGGACCAGCACACCCCAGGGAGACTTGGATTTCTTTCTTACCCTATTGAACAGTTTCACCTCACACAGAGAATGTCATGTCTCTGTAATTTCTTTTTGCAGCTCAATTCCATTTTAAATTTAAAGGAGCACCTCAGTGGATTGGTCAGTTAAACATCCGACTCTTGATTCTGGCTCAGGTTTCCTGAGTTTGAGCCTTGCATTGGGCTTTGTGCTGACAGAGCCTAATCCCTTGGGATTTTCTCTCTCCCTCTCTCTCTGCCCCTCTCCTGCTTGTACTCTCTCCCCTCTCAAAACAAATGAATTAATTTTAAAAACTTCTTAAAATATTACTATTTTAAAAACCTACCAACCATCCTTAAATACCCTACAGTGTAAGTCATCCCAGACCTATAACTGATTTTCTGCTTCACAAATTCTTATACTAAAAAGCAAATTTATACACAGTTTAGGAAAGGACTAAGCATATCCAAATCACAGATAAGAATCTTTAGGAACGAAGTATAAAGGGTTCCACCTATTTTAGGTGGCTTTCCCTTTTATATTTTTTTTCTGTGTAAGAAGAATGAAGCCATTTATCAACAATGTCTTGAGAAGTGAAAGGAGAGAAGACTCCAAATAAATATGAATCTGTGAACTTATGTTTTAAGCTCCTTGTACTGCTCCAAAAGAAAAAAAAAAAAAAAGGAATACTTAAAATTAAAGACACACTTAGGTGCCTCAAATAAGATATACAGTACATTGCACTAGAAACAGAATAGAAGTGCTGAGTGAGACTGAAGCCAAGATCCTGTTGGGCTCCAGGTTTGTAAGCTGACCGAAGTAACTATACCTTTGATTCCTGCATTGCTGCAAAGTAATAGGGGAAAACAGAACACTTTCAGTATAGGAAAGAGAGAATCACTGACTGCCCTGAAGACTAGAGCAGGTTCGCCTCTTAAAGAAGGCCCAATAGACTTTATAATATTACAATAAACCTTCCATTAAAGATGGATGAAAGTCACATGTTAAAACACACAGACACACACACACACACAGACACACACACACACACACACACACACACACACACATCAACAAATGCAAAGAGTAACAGCTCCAAGCTGCTTTATGGTCCAGGGGCTGTATCTTCCTTAAGAGCAACACCAACATCAAAACAAACTAGGAGCCTGAACCATTCATATGAGATGGGGTAACTGGAAAACAAGGTGGATATAAACACCCACCTGCTAGAGAAGGGAAGGGTATATGGCTAGAGTAGAAAAAGTTTTTTAAAAGTGGGAAAAAAAGAAAATAATACAGAGCATGTAAGAAGACAGCCCCAAATCTAATAATAGAAGAAATAAATTCAGCCCCAATAAAATGGAAATAACAGAGAAATCTCAGAAAAACATTAACAAATTATGTTTATGGTCTTCAAATAAATGAGAGAAAGAATATATAAAAATTACAAAAATTATAAACTGAAAACAGGGAGATGGCAATCAAAAATAGACAGGTATAAAAATTAGACCACTAGAAAACTCACTATTAGTATTGATATGTTAAATACTTAATAAAGGAAATATATTCTAGATGTTTATCCTACACATCAAGTAGAGTAATATCACTTCAAGGTAGACTGTGAAGTTTAGGATGTTTACTGTAAATTCTAAAGCAACTTCTAAAAGCCAAAAAAAAAAAAAAACCCACAAATAAGTCGATTCATCCAAAATAAGGCAGTGAAAGACAAAACAAAACAAAACAAAAACAGAAAACAAAGAATAGGTGGAAAAAGAGAAAACAAATACTCAATTGGTAGATTTAAACTTAGCCATTTAAATATATACATTAAATGTAAATGGTCTAAACATCCTGAGACAGAACATCAGATTGCATAAAAAAGCAAGACCAAGATAAATGCCAACATTAAGAATCTCAAAGTAAGTATACTCTATAGAAAAAGCCATACAAATTACATAATATATGATAGCATTTATATAAAATTCTAAAAAATACAATCTAATCTATGGTGACAGATCATTAGCTACCTGGGGAGAAGGTAGGGGGGTCCAGGAGGGAAGAATTACAAAGGGCCACAAGAAAATTTGGGGGAATGATAGATATATTCATTTTCTTGATTGAGGTAATTGTTTCAAAGATCTATTCATATGCCAAATTGTACACTTTACATGTAAATAGTTTATTTTATGTGTATTTTACCTCATTAAAACTGTTAATGAATTAATGAATAATAAATAATTAAATAATATACTGGCAGTGCAATATTTCTATCAGGTAAAACAGAAGTTAAAGGCAAAATGCATTAAAAGAGATCTAAAGTAATATTAAATAAGATATAAAAATAAAGCAGAAATTCACAAACTAAACATACCATAGACTGAATAAGCATTTAAGAACATATTTCTAAATATATAAAGCATAAACTGAAAAAATTACTAGAAGAAGTTATTCATAAATATAGTGAGATAATTAAAATTATATACCAGAAACTAATAGATCAGTTATTAATTAATCTAACAAATGGGTTTAGAAAATATTTAACAAATAGATTAGAAAATAAATCACACATAGAAAACTCAATCAAAATAAGTATATTAGTGATGTTATCTAATTCTAAATGCTACTTAATAAAAAACAACAAAAACATACTTGTAGAAAAGATAAATTAAGATGCTCAACATCGCTCATCATCAGGAATATAAGTACAAATCAAAATCACATTGAGATACCACCTCACACAGGTCAGAGGGGCTAAAATTAACAACTTAGGCAACAACAGACATTAGCAAGGATGTGGAGAAAGGGAACCCTCTTGCACTGTTGGTGGAAATGCAAACTGATGCAGCCACTCTGGAAAACAGTGTGGAGGTTCCTCAAAAACCCAGCAATAGCACTAGTAGGAATCTATCCAAAAGATATAGGTGTGCTGATTCATAGGGGTGCATGTATCTCAATGTTTATAGCAGCGCTTTCAACAGTAGCTAAATTATGGAAAGAGCCCAAATGTCCATCAACTGATTAGATAAAGAAGATGTGGTGTACATATATATGTATATACATATATACATATGCACTGGGCAATGAAAAAGAATGAAATCTTGCCATTTGCAGCAACATGAATGGAACTAGAGGGTATTATGTTAAGTGAAATAAGTCGGTCAGAAAAAGGCAGATACCATATGTTTTCACTCATATGTGGAATGTGAGAAACTTAACAGAAGACAATGGGAGAAGGGAGGAGAAAAAATAGTTATAAACAGAGACAGAGGCAAATCATTAGAGACTCTTAAATACAGAGAACAAACTGAGGGTTGTTGGGGTGGAGGACTGAGGAAAGGGGAAAATGGGTGATGGGCATTGAGGAGGGCACTTGTTGGGATGGGCACTGGGTATGTAAGTGACGAAACATGGGAATCTATTTCCGAAGCCCAAAGCACAATGTATATACTATATGTCAGCTAACTTGACAATACATTATATTTTTTTAAAAATTAACTTGTAGATATTTAAAAAACATAGTGTAATTCGTGAATTAAGGATGAGATTACAAAGAAGAATTTTTAAAGATTCTGAAATTAGTTTAAAAAAAGAAAGTCCCTACTTCAAAATTCTATAATGCAGCCAAAGAAATTCTTGGAGAAAATATGTAGCTCTAAGTGTATTCCTTTTAAAAAAAATAGTGACAGTAAATCAATTTAGCATTTAAATTAACTACCAAGAAAAAAAATTAAAAGCTAATCTGGTAAATTTAGCAGAAAAGAAATTAGAAAACTAAAAGCAAAAATTCAAGAAATAACAATTTTTTTAGAAAGCATTCTTTTCCCAACAAAACCAACAAAATGTGAAAATATCTGGGAAGGTTGATCAAAAGAAAAAGGAAAAAGTAAAAATATGCTAAGGACTTAAAAAGAGCCATAAGTTATATTTGAGAAATCTTTAATAATAGTATTAATAAAAAAATTTAAGTCAAAAAAATTTTAAACTTGATAATTTCAATAAAAATATAGATTATATAAATTAAAATATTCTAAAACCTGATTTTTAAAAATCACAAAGAATGAAGTGAAAGTAAAAAAATCTCTTACCAAATGCCAGTAGGCCTAAAATAATTTTTCAGAAATAGGTCATTTTTGTTTCATAAAAATCGATTCAAAAAAATGGAAAAATAAGAACAACATGAACTATAACACAAAGAATAAAAACCAGTCCTTTCAGAAAATGCAAAAAAAAAAAAAATGCTGACATAAATAGTAAGTTAGGCTTAGAATGAAATGTCCTTAAATTAATAACGGGTCTCAATCAAAGAGAGCAAAAGGTAATCACATATTAAATGATGAGAATATACAACTTCTCCCACAAACACTAGGATAAGGCAAGGATATTTGTTTTTATTGCCAGTAGTCAACATGCAATAAAGTTCCTAAACAATAAAAAAAGTAAGAAAGATAAAAATTGAAGGGAGAAAAAGAAAACATTGCCGTTATTTGTAAGAAAAAAAAACCCATATATATACATATATATGGGGGTTTTTTTGTACACATACACACATAAAAAAAACCCAAGAAACTTCATAGAAAAATATTAGAAATAGTTCTATAAAATTACTAAATATATCATCAATATGTTATGTTAAGTATGCTCGATTATCAATTTTGTCAAACCAGCATAAATGTTTGAAGATAAAATCTAATATAATTCTCAAAAAATAAAAAGACAAAGGTAAATTTTCTTATAGAAGAAAAATTAATTAGTACAAGGATCAAGCCAGGATCACAAACATCTGGTTAACAGAGGTGACAGAAAGAGCAAAGACAAAGGAAGAGGACCAGTGATTGTCTGGCACAGTGCTTGAGAGGCTCATATGAACACACAACATCTTTGGTATAGAAACCAGCAATTAGGAGAAATTTTATAAGCTCCTGGAGGAAGGGGAGTGCAGAGGCTGAATTTCACATGTAAAGAATCAAGAATCAGAATACCAGGCTTATTATACTTTTTAACAATAACAAAATGAAGTCTAAAAGACAGTATATGGATATCTTATACATTCCAAGGTAAAAATATTTCTGATCTTGAATTTCATACTTAGGCAAACTGTTAATCAATTGTGAGGTTAGCTACTAGAGATGAAATGTCCTTAAATTTATGAAGGGTCTACAATCAGTGTAGATATACGAAATAGAAAGGCTTTACTAAAGGAAATTAGAAAATTACACAACCAATGAAAATGCTGGGAAAGTGGGTTTCAGAGAAAGAGCTGAATTTCATCTCAGTTGCTTGTAGCCCCCAGGGTGATTCTCAGGAGCTTCCCATTTCTTTTTTCTTTCATGTTTATTTATATATTTTGAGAGAGAAAGAGAGAGAGAGAAAGTACACACATGCACACACAGGGTCAGGGCATAGAGAGAGGGAGAGAGAGAATCTCAAGCAGGCTTGGCACTGTTAGTGCAGAGCTAGAGACAGCTCAATCTCACTAACCATGAGATCACGACCTGAGCTGAAATCAAGAGTTAGATTCTAAAACAACTGAGTCACCCAGGTGCCCCAAGAGCTTTCCATTTCTACCTTTAGTCTGCATGTAACTGCCACTAGAGAATAATGTCTTCTATTTTGCCTTCCAAAATTTCATGAAAATACTCTGTTTTGTAGACTTTAACCCAAAATTAGGAGAACAAGAATTCTGGAAAATGGAGTTTCAAGCTCCTGCCATGCAATGCAGAGGAAAATATAAAAAAGGATGACAAGGGCGCCTGGGTGGCTCAGTTCGTTAAGCATCCAACTCTTGATTTAGGCTCAGGTAATGATCTCAATGGAGCCTGCTTGGAATTCTTTCTCTCCCTCTATCTCTGCCTCTCTCCCTCTTACATTCTCTCACCTTCTCAAAATAAATACATAAAGTTAAAAAAAAAAAAGGATGACAGTGATGTTACATATACAACAGATAATCCTCCCAGGAAGAGGAAGATCTGGAATCCAGAACAGGCCAACTGGAGAGAAGGGAAGCAGATTCCCGGGATGATAATGAAGAGAAATCTGGGAGGACATCAAAACAGCAGGTCCAGTACAGATCAAAGCAAGAGGAGGAAGGCCAAGGAATCTAGGAATGATATTACTGAGAGAAAAAGAAATGAGAACCTAATGGCTCAGCTGTGAGCAATAGCTATACAAACCTAATAACGTAAGCTAAAAATCAGCATTTGATTTTATATGATCAAAATCGTTTAATTCCAATGTTCAAAACAGATATCGATAAATTTCAGTATATTCAGAGAATGAAATACCATAGAGCAATTAGTGATTAAACTAGACATATGTGTATTGACATGGTTAAATCTGACTTACATGAGATTGATTATGAAAATAGCAAGTTGAAGTACATTACTATTTATGGAAATACTTAAAACAATATCACCCAGTTTGTGGTTACATACATATTAATTAAAAAGTAAAAGATACGGACTGGATATTGATAAAATTTATGATGCAGTTGGATAGAAGGAAACAAGGATGAAAAGAGAAAAGTATTATTTTCCGATAAAGGGAATATAGGGGAACTTATTTGTAGCTGCTTATTTTTTTTCAATTATTTGAAACAAATGTTACCTACAATGTACTCACCTTGGTTAGTGAGTGCATATTTATTCCAGTGCCCTTTATGTAGTTCTGTGTTATTTTCTGAATCAAAAACAAAGATTTCAAAAAGCAATTTGCCTATTCAGCTCCTTCATAGCCACAGAAGTCATGTCGTTAGGAGATAACTCAGGAGAAATGTGGTCTATCATTTCGTGATTAAGCAATTTTGATCAGTTTTTTCTATCTGAGAACTTTCTGAACTAAAGTCTCATAAGTGAGTGCAGTAAACATCACTACTGGCTATTAATAGCTCAGCCTCCTACAGGGCACATCCTCCCATTAAGAACACTTTCCTCTGTCAGACCAAGGTAGTGACAATAATAACCAACATTTCTATACAATTTGCCAAGCACTTGCAGAGCTAACTTTTACTGGGAGTTTAATGTGCCAGGAAGTCTCAGGTGCTTTCGCATTCATCGTCTCATATGACCTCCTCCGAGCCCTATAGCATAACATAATAAAAGAAATGCAAGCTTTAGAACTGGTGAATTGGAGTCCAAAACTTTGTCCATCCCTCACACTCCTTGTGACCCTGGAGCTACAAAATATCTGAGCCAGTTTTCTCATATACTAAATGAAGAGAATTTGTGTACCTTAATGTAATGGTAAGGGTCAAGTGAAATGACATCTGTGAGGAGCCTAGCATGGTACCTGAGTAGAACCTCAGTAAATGTTACCTCCCCATTTTACAGACAAAGGGACCAAAGTTCTGAGGGGTTCAATGATGTGACCTTGGAAACACAAAAACAACAGAATCAAGGAGACATGGCAGTTAAGAGCATGGACTTTAGAGCCAGGCTACCTGGGGTTCAAATCCCATCTCTGGGATTTGCTAGATAGTGGACAATATGGTTTGTGGGGTGTTTTGCATCTGTTATTATTAAGTTTTAGGAGAAGAGTGGCGGATGAAAGAAAGGGAGGTGAAGGTAAAGTGTCATCAACATCTTTAATTCTTACCTTCCCATGGGCGATGCTCTTTTCAGCTCCTTTGAATGTTTTTTTCAGAAGTTTCAACTAAGCCAATCAGCAAGTTCATAGAAGCTAAATCCCAAGATTGAACTACAATAATAAGCTCACACGTTTGCGCTGAAATACGGACAAGTCTCCGTCCCTCCGTGACACGTCCTTTTCCCTTTTCCCAGCAGCGAGGAGCACTGGCTGACACCAAGTCCCCATTATCCTCTTCCTGAAGGGCATGCATAACTCACTTAATTGCTTCACACTACAGTACACTGCTATTTAGAACCAGTCTGTTTCTTTCCGTTGTAACAGCATGGAAATAAATAAGCAATTTTCATACATTAGGAAACATAAGCATGCCAGAGTCTAATTCATACTTATGTGATTAATAAACCAGAGCATTTAGATGAAATACACTGCACCACACAAACACTATTCCATTAGAGCAGTCATTTGCGTGTGAGATATTACCGCAGTGGCCTCACTACTGGACCCGGTTAACAGCCCCAGTATGGAAACTCATGGAACTTTCCTGGGGTGGAAGCTTTCCTTTAGGTTGATAAATGAAGGGTGAGGAGTGGAGAGTAAACTTTCCTGCTTCTATAAGTGGTATTGGCTTTGCCTAAGCCATGAGCCGGCTGCACGATTCTGAGCAAATATATTTTCTGTGCCTTGTTTATTAATGGATAGAAAAGCTAGCCTGAAAATGAAATTGATTTTATTCACTTAGGATTTTATACTCCATTGCACAACCACAACCCAGCAAATTCTTCATTAAGAGAGATAATTACTTTAATGAAGATTAAATATAATTTAAAATTCACATTTATCTTTATCTACCTAAGGCAGGTCAGAATTAACCTAAAATGGTTAGGGAAGTGGCAAGAATGGGTTTCCCCAAAAAGTCTCCATCTGTTTATAGAGCGATGGGTCTGATCTGACAGCCATCCCTGCCTTTCCTCTTTCTCCTCGTCTTCTCATTTCATCCATTAGTATCTCCCACATCAAGCCCAGATTGGACCTTCTGCTTTCTAATAATCCTAATTTGGGAATGTTTGGCAGAGGCAGCAGGATAGCAGCAATTAATATCTGGGATGTTCAATGATCTATGAAAAGCTGAATCTATGATGGGCATACAGAGGGAAAACATTAAAATCAGAGAAGTGGCAGGCTGGTTTTAGAAATACCCTCCTTCCTTGAGGCAGAGTGTTTCTACTCCACCTGCCAAAGATAGGAAGCCAAGAATGATATTAAACTGATTGGTATTACTCATCATTTCATGTAGTGTTAGAATTGCTCTTCATTAATGGCATTTGAACATTATTGTGGAAAGAGGCTAGAAGACAAAAAAAAAAAGAGTTTAACTCTTAGCTTCTCCTTTTATCAAACGTATGACTTTAAAAACATTTTGTTAACTTCTCTGAGTCTGGGATCCTTTGTTTGTAAGATGTGACAAACACTGCCCACCTTGAGTTCAGAGACTCAGGGAACCAGGCATTAGTGAATGCTCATAAATTTAATATGCTTCCTTGCTGTATCATAGGTTTTCTCCTAAATACTCCAAAACACCACACCAGTGACCCAGTTATCCCTAGGTGACAGCGACACTTGATTCTCCAGAAGTGACCGGTGAGATTCAGGCTCTTACTGTTCCTGACCTAAGAAGTGTCACAGAGTAAAGGAGTGGCACAGGGAAGCCCAGGCTTGTCATACCCCCTGGCACAGATTGACACAGCTCTGCATGCCTCATCATTAATTTTGCAGGGAGGAAAACCAAGTCTAGTGTGGTGGGAAGATACGACTGGCTTCCAGATGCCGTATTTCAATGAATAGCTCTCATTTACTGAATACCGCTGGGACATGACACATTACATACATTATCTTATTTAATTAGGGTGACCATATAATTTATCATCCACATCAGGACACTTTCAGAGTTCAAAGGGAATGTATAAATAATTACATCAAGTCGACGAGGGTAAATCTGGATGGTTCTGGGTAAACCAATTATACGGTTGCCCCATGTTTAATCCATGTAGTCACTCTGTGAGCTAGAAAACATTCTCTATTTTACAGAAGGAAACAACTACTCAGAGAGGTTAAAAGCAGTAGGCCCAAGGCCATACAAACTATCTAGTGGCAGACCCAGGGTTGGGACCTCAGCCTGGAAGATACTAGAGCTTCTTTCCACTAACAGACTCCCTCCCTGAAACCATTTAGTCATGGTATCAGCTGCCAAATAACAGCATTAATTTTGATTTGAAAGCCTGCCTTTACTGAGTGAATAACATATTTCAAGTGCTGGGTCATGACTTCCAAATGATATCCACAAAAAGGGCAAAAATGGGTGAAGAGAAAGCAAAATGATGCCAGTAAAAGCAGTCATATCTGAATGAGTATCTGGCTCTTTCTGAGGCTCCACACACAGTGAATACCGAAGGCCTGAGCTAAAGCTTATTCAAGCATGGAGAATGACAGACAACAGGGACAGACATCCATAGGCCTCCTTCCCAGTGTGCTGGTCTACATTCTCAAGCCCCCAATTATTTCTTTGATCTATATCAATTTGCTACTGATATTTAATGATCTGCAATCACAAATAAATTTGATTTATTTCTATAACATACCAGGAACTATTCTTTCACCCAGAGCTTAATAGATATAAAAATGTAGAGAGACCATCAACATTCAGTTCTCTCCATAGTGTTACTGTAGGTGAAACAGATGTGTGCCACACTCTCATACTTTGACCCACCTGCCAATCACTGAGTTTTCCTTGTCTCTTTAAACACCAGAAGGTTGGCCAGTGGGTCAGGCCTGGTTCAGAAGCTCACTGCATTGGTTGAGACAATAGAATTTATTCTAGCAGAGAAACAACAGCTCAAATCAGTCATAGATGCAAAGCATCCTCAGTCATAATCCCTAATGAAAGACCATCTTCAGAGACCAAGCATGCTTCTGACCCCAGGAGGGGCTGACCAGGTATTTTAATGATTCAATAACAGATCCCAGCTTAGGACATAATAAAAAATCCTAAATCAGAATTCAACTCTGTTTCTCAGAAAGCGTGTGACCTCAACATAGCACCCACCCACTCTGAGGTTCAGATTTCCCATCGATAAAGCACTGCTTCTCAAGTGTTAGTGGGCGTAACCATTGCCTGGAGGGCTTGTTAAACTCAAGGAGATACAAATCAGTCCCTATCTGTTAAATATTCCAGGGGCCCTCCCTTAGAGATTCTTATTTATTAGGTCTAGTGTAGAGCCAGAGAATTTGCATGTCTAATAAGTTTCCAAGTCATGGTGATGAAGAGGATGTCCACGGACCAGACTTTGAGTAGCACTAAATTGTATCAGTAAAGCCAACCTCACGGTGTGCATGAAGATACAAAGTGCTGATCCTCAGCAGAGCCACTGACTCACAATGCCTCTCGGTCAGCATGAATACACTGAAGAGATGATGAGCAAAAGTCCCAGAGTATTAGTAAGAATAAAACTTGGGGACATTTAATCATTTTGAATATGCCAGACACAAGATTTAATTACATTCCAATCCCTCTTGTTAGAATACATTCTCTGTGGCAATACAAATAGAATCCCGGTCTCAAATGCAGAACTTACCCAAAGGCCTCCTACTTCTCTGGGTTTTTTTTAAAACCCAAAACACAAGTTTTTGCTCAAAACATCCATCCGCCCCTTTATCTCAGCTGCATCTCCATGGCATCCAAACTCCATGGCATTTAAAATCATCTTGACTACTACTAAAAAAATTAAAAACCATAAATCTTCCATTAGAACAGCTCTCAAGCAATAGGAGAAGTGATAGTCACTTTGCTGAAAACAGGAGTCCACAGTCAACCCCATGATTAGCTGGAGTCCTTCAGTCTGTCCTTGTCTAATGCAGCACAGTAATCAGGGAACCCGCCTCCCTCCTCCTCCTCCCTCCTTCCCGCCCCCACCCCTGCATTCCAGCTTTCTCTCTTCATGACATTATTTAATCTCTCGGTTGCAGCTTCTTGGGATTAGCTACAGCATCTATTAATAGTTTTCCTTCTGTTTACAGTTCCAAGGGGAGAAAAATGGCTCGTTCCTCTCCTCCAATCTTGAAGATATGTCTTATTGCAGCAGGAGGAAGATATGCACAGGCCCCGTGAATAACCTATTTCCACAATCATTCCACTGTAAAGATGCTAATGTGCTTCTATGCCGAATGGATCCATTTAATAGGCAGAACAAGTTGGATATAAACTCTTTAATTGCTTTCAGCACACCGATTATCTTCCTGTGTCACCTATTGTATAATGCAAAAATGTTAACAAAAGCACTTACTGAAGACATTATTGGGAATTAAAAAACAAAGAACCATCAGTTGTCACTAAATATGCCTTTCATGTTCCCAAATGAAATGCGTTTGCGCACTCAAGAAATAAGATAGAAATGTGCAGGCCTGCCATTGTCAGATGCAAACATCTTCATTAGATTTTGATCCAGCTGCTGCAAGATCTATAAAAAGAGCTATCAAAGCCTGCAACTCATTATTGGTTTTTTCAGGAAAACTTCAAGAAACCATCCCTAAACCTGCACTGATCTTTTCTGACAACTTCTCTGGCTGGGCAGTTTGTTTGCAAAGAGTGGCATTAAAAATCCTCTCCCAAGCTGGCCCCTGGAAATGGTACCCGGAAGGACTCAGTGCCTGTGGCTGTTAACGAGAAGCCACAATTGCAGAGCTGAACTGAATTCCTAGACACTTGAGCTGTAAATCTCTATCACCCCCCAAATCTCCTGTTCTGACCTAACTTTATCTCCTTAAAAGCATCTAAGTGAAAGTAGCCAAACTCGGGTCTTTATAGACCAAAACGGAAAGATTAATATATGCGATGTCTCATAACATCCTTTCTCTGCTGCAATAAATCTTCCTATGCATATTGGCAGTCAGCTCATTTCTAGCATGTTATTTTCTGCAGAGGCCATTTTAAAAGAGGAAAAAGACTAGTCAAGGGAGTTGGTGGGGAAGGGGAAGAAAGAAAAGAAGGGAAAGGAATAAGAGAAAGAGCCGGGGTTTTGGGGAAAGTGTATGGAGAAGGTTAAAGGGACCAAAACTGTAAGTGTCGAAACTACCTACTATCTTTCCTTTGAATTCCGTTGAAACAGAAAGGATCCTACAAAGACTTGAATAGCATTCCTATTAATCACAGACCCTGGCATCTTGACTTGAGGACCTCTTCAGTCAGGCCCAGGTCTCCAGAGGCTTCTGATAGATACCAAACAACTCACAGAAAACATCTGTCAGAGATGTCACTGTCATTTAGAAAGAACTCTTTCCCCCTTTGGTCTATATGTCTATTTATGACAAAGAGAAATGCAAATTGTGATCACTATTATTCAACCTTGGTAAACCGGTAGGGAAGGATGCATGGGCCCCTAACAAAATCTGCTTTAAAGATTTTTGACTTTGCCTTTAATCTACCCACTAAATTGTCTGTTTTATGTTCAAAAGTAAATTGAAATGCTCAAAATATTGATGTAATATCATATCCATTATTTGAATTAGGTACAAGAGCTCATTTGGGGATCAGTTTATTGTCTTTATATTGTTATTAAAACTATTACCGAAATCTTAATGCTCTGGAGACCCATGAGAGATTTTTTTCTTGCATACACCATCCTTACTCCTTTTAAACATCTCCTTTTCTGTGCTCTCTTCGGCAGCATATATACTAAAATTGGAATAATATACAGAGAAGGTTAGCATAGTCCCTGTGCAAATTCGTGACCCATTCCATATTTTTTTCAATTAAAAAACAATAAAGTTTATTAATTTTTTTAAGAAGCATTTTTAAAGTGACCTTTTCTGTGGTGGGGTGGCAGTCATCTTCCCTCCTGACGACTGCTTTTGTCAATGGAGTTCTACTGATAAGAGCAGGAGAGATTGGGGTCCACACGTCCTCGCAAGAGGGAGATTTTGAGTTGGGAATCTCCTGCAGCCAGAGGATCTTTCTAAAATGTGGATCTGATCATGAGACTCCCCTGTGTCACACCATTCAGTGATTTCCTATTGCCCTTCAGATAAAATCACATTCCTGCTGTGTGGCTACAGGCAAGTTATTAAACCTCTTTCTGGCTCAATTTCCTCTTGTATAAAGTGGTGATAATAATCGTGAGGAAAATGTATGTAAGGCACTTAGCACAAAGTTAATAAATGCTCACTATTATTATTATTGATGTTATCTCATGGGCCACATTCATTCTCAGTTCCCCCTTCACTGTCTTCCAGCCATACTCAACAAACAATGAGTTCCCCAACTCCCATGAGCTTTCTAGCCTTTATGCCATGACCTGTGACATTCTTTCTGTTTGCAACACCCTCTTCCTCCTCCTGGCCTCTGGCCAGTTTTATTGCTATTAATTTATAAACTGTCAGCTTAAGTGCATATTATCAAGATGGCCTTCCCTGACCCCAAAGTCAGGTTTGCTTACCCCACTATATGCATGCAATGCATACTTCCTCTACAGTAACATACATCATATGCGACTATAACATTTTGCTTGACTGAAATATCCATAAGGGACCTAAGGTTAGAGTTGCCTTGCTCACCACTTTATTATTCAGTAGCAAGCACTGGTAGCAAGGGTAGACTGGCCTATAATGCAACTGAAAAAGAAACCTTAGTAGATTACAATGATGAAAGATTAGTCCTTGATCACCCTGAAATAATCACAGGACAGCTCCATAGTGTTTTCATGCTGAGTCCCAAGCTGATGGATGTCCCACACCTTGGCACATTGTTGATCTCATGGTAGAGAGAAAGGGAACACAGTTGTTATTCACTGCCTCTCTTAAAACTTCCATGCAGAGGTGGTACAGCTAATTCCTCCTCACATTTTATTGGCTGGGGCAAGTCACGGGGCAGAGCCTGATGTCAATCAGGTGGGGAATCCTTATGCAGAAAAGGCACTACAACGAGGGAAATTACAGTGTTCAGTGAACTGTACTAGATGCTACAACAGAGCTCGACAAATGTTAGTTCAATAAAATATTTCTTTGCTGCAAGCTGACAAACATAAACCACACACCAATTAAAATCCTGCCAGAAACTTCTCTGTTATTCAGAGATATTCATTTCTTGACATGTTTGACTTTCAAAATCATTCTTCTTTCAGTCATGGGGCCATGTTTGCTGCCACAGGCACCAGCTGTATATCATATGGTCACAATTTACAAACCATACCAGGACACCACTTTTGAGTAAGGAATAATTAGGTTCAGCGACATCAACACCATCCTCATAATTTGATTGTGTACTCTATGCAAGCTGTTAATATGGACAAGATGAGATAATGTCTGGTCTCACAGGACTAGACAGTCAAAAGAGAACCTTTGAAATCAGTTTCTCTGACCTTTTAGATGAGACCCCAAAAAAAGCTGAGTAACTTATCAAACAGTAGCAGAGCCAGGATTAAAATATGAATCACCAATTTTAAAATAAGTATTCTTTTAATTATAGCATAGCCTTGCCATAAGGAATGTGACCAAATGTGAATAATTGGAAGAGATCACCATTTAAAAGATGAGGATACTGACAGCCATGAAGGTGAAGTGACCTTCTCAAAGCTACCAACATTATTAGTTCTGTTTTGCTTGGCCACCCCAAACCTTAAAAGACATCTAAGTTGTTTCAGCATCTAGGATAGTACCTGCTCTTCACTGATGGCCCAAAGAACTATTTCTTGAATTGAATCAAACCAAACTGATTAAATTGAATTGAGCTGAACTGAAATCACACAAAACGCAAAGATGTATTTTTCCCCACTACATAACACTTGTTTTCATTTCCCCTGTTGTTTTAAGCTTGCCAAACCAACAAATTACACACCAACAACTATGATTTTGCTAGTTTCTCCTCTACAATATCCTTTTTTCCTGTTCCTTCCATATTTATGACCACTGTCCTTCTTTGAGTAGAAACGGATTAATATCTGGAAATTTTGTCATCTCATGACATTTACAGGACAACATAGGATCTGGAAAACAAAATCGCCAATAATAAGGGCCCCTGGAAGATCGTTAGACACAGAACTTTATTCCCTCGGAGCTAAGCAGGTCAGCTAAAAAGTGACATAACGCAGATGTTCCTAAGCCACAGGAACAAATGCCATTAAGTTACTGTCTCCCAGCAACTAAGTAATATGTACGAAGAGTAAGAATTAAATTTGGAGAGAGAATAGAATACAGATTCTGGCTAGGATCCAGGGCTGAGGGATATTAAATAAGAAAGAAACAATAGTGCTGTCAAGTCTAATTGTTTAAAACATAAAACTCTTTCCATATGTCTTGAGATGAATAGAGTTGCACAGTATCGGGATGCATATGAAGTCAGGCAAAGAAAGGCATGCACCATTTGGAATGAAAAACTTATCTGCATGGAATTTGATGCTGCTTTTTTTCACCTTTCTTGTGACCCACCCAGACAGACATTTGAAAATATCTATCAGAAATGCATATTATGAAGTCTCTTTACTATGCCAGATTTGACTATAGGATGAGAAATGGGTGGCTTTTGCAGTCATACAGAATCTCGTTCTAGCCTTGACCATGCTCTTCTTGTTATTTGATCTAAGGCTCAATTCTCTTACCTGTAAGTAGAGATTATATTCTTATAATGTGAGGATGTGATTAGGCTTAAGTGAGATCATGGGTGTAAGTTGACTAGCATTTAGTAGGCATTCATTACAATATACCTTCTTTACATTTTCCTTTAAACACGTGGAGATACAATCATCCACATAGAAGTTCCATATAATTCTGTGATGAAATGAGAAACATTTTTTACTCATTGACAATAAATTGAGAGATGCCTGCATTTCATCCCTTCAATTAATGAACACAAATTTACTCAGCATTATTCACAGGTGAAACTCTGTGGTATGTATTGTAAAGATCACAAAATTTTACACAAAATGTGTGAAATGAAGGCATCTGTTCAAGCCTCCTTTCAGCAGTCATGACATTAAACATTCAAGATTATCTGGTCTTTTAAGTGCTTTTATTTATGAGATGTATGTGTTCAGAATAGAAAAATAATAAAACACAAACAACTTAGACTCAAGCTAAAATCAGTGAGTTTTGTTTAATGCTAGATATATTGAATATTATGTTTCCCACCAGTTTTGTATAACGGGTATATATTTATGTCTCTGTTTGTAACCATATATTCATGTAACTGCATCACCAATAATAAGGACCCCTGGATGGTTTTATGGCAGAAAGTGCACCATGCTGGGGGTTCAACCCCTGCCTTCCCATTCTCTAATGGGAATAAGAATTGTCATTGTGTTCCCACCTGGAATCTCAATTTCCTCACTGTAAAATCAGATTTCCTGAATAGGTTTCCTAAAGTTACTACCATATATAGAAGTTAAAATGTAGTATAAAATACTTGTGACTCTTTACTAAAATAGTGTGTATGTGTGTGTGTGTTTCTGAAAAATTTGTTCATTTCCAAGAATGCATCTCTGCAGTAATTTCATGGGGATAGATACCATCCCGGGAATGCAGTTTCACATAACACCAAGATGTCAATAAATGAGAAGTTCTCAGAAGACTCGAACTACTATTTCTGTATCTCCTAGGACAGTCAAGAGATGGTTCGAGGGTAATACCAGAGCTCTTCACTTTTGGCCCCTTGGGGCTACTACAGAACAAGGGAGCATCATAGGCCAGTTGGATGCATAGAGTTTTGGAGATTTAATTGATCTTGTGATGCCTTCCTTACCTGTGGTCCCAATTAAAACCCCATCACAAGACTAATAGGGCCAGAAAAAAAATTTTTTTGGTAAGATTTCATGTAGAGGTACTGCCCAATGTTACCGTATTTCTGACCATCTTCTCCCAATTCCTCCTTGACCTCAGCACTAAAATAACAAACTCGCACTGAGAAGAACTAGAATCATTAACACCAGAACCAGGAGGTTTGTGAAGTTTGCATTCTCAGGGGTCTGATCTTTTTTATGACCTGCTACCACTGCAAAACCATGAAACAAAGGCCTACATATTTCACATTTTTAACTATCTCAAATTCCTGATGAGTCTGAATATTTTAATTTCTCATATATTATTTATAAGGAGCGGCGCCCATATATCAAAAATCTTTTTTATATAACTTTTATAACAAAAATCGAAAACATACATTCTTTGCCTGTTCTACAACTCTTGCAGTCTCATGCACAAATTTGCCTTGATAGAAGGAAAAATACAGAATAAGGAGAAAGATATTTTCCATCATAAAAATTTTAACTTGGAGAAGAAAAAGGGCAATTACATAAACAAGTCAATTCAGCCTTAGGGAATGTGTAACTCACATAGATTTCTGGTTGAAATACAGCTGAAAAAGAAGATATGGATATAAAATCTTTCTGCATAATTCATCCCAACTTTGTATGAATATTAAGCCACTGTGTGATTATTATTAGGTTCTTGTTATATTAACATTCATTGACCTCTTCAATAAATGACCCACACAACAGATTCTGCTAACTCAGAATCTCTAGAAATGAAGATAGCTTCACGTTTATTTTAAAATAGCACTAAAAATTTGCACAAGTGATTTTAATACAGGTGCTGCTCAGAAAACACTGTGTATGTCCATGGTGCAAAAGTCTCTCCTCTTAGAAATGCTTCACTTGGGTATTAGCAGCACCTTTCCCACCACCTGCTGTACAGCCACTTTAGCGATGTCATTTCATACATGTGGAAGGCTGTTGGAGTCTTTTGTCACATACTCCATTGCAGCCTGGGATACTGACCTCCTAAATGATTTTTTAAAAGTTGCACACATTAAGGCTCATTCTTTGTGCAGTGAAGTTCTGTGGGCTTCTGAGTGTCATGTGTTCACCATTACAGGGTAGTACAGAATGGTTCTAGTTAGACTTAGGATCGTGTGCTTTTGCATCATGCAATTGCTTTAGTGTGTGCAATGGCCTCCAGTGCCTGCTTTGGTCAACCTAATTGTCATTAAGCCTGAGAGCAACAGACAGACAGCAAGTATTAACTGTGAAGTAGTAGTTGTAACAGAATATTTGTATATGCCTTTCCCAGGGTGTGTAACCATCCAACTGTGTTCTTAAACGGATGGCATACTGGGTTTCTGCCCTTCAGGAAAAAACATCAAATAAAACACCTGGGCTTGAAACTGGTGGAAGAACAAACCAAGTTCACATTTGAGGTGCCCAGTAAATCACAGGAAGAATCAAAACGCTAGAAAGCTAATAAAAGGGTCTACATTTGAAAGATTTTTTCCTTTGGCTTAATACATATTCCCAATCTGCTGTTGTTTATTCCTGAGAAAATTTATAGATAAAAGATTTTAAACGTGTTTAAGAGAAATTTAGGTCATGTACTTGTAATCAAGGCACTTGTTTTGATGACAACTATGGTCATTTCTCTGTTGGTGTGTTTTCCCCAAACACAGACCACTAATGGCAAATTACTTGGCCTTAAAGTTAGAGTTCTTAGATTCATTATATCGACAGAATTAGAAGATTACAGCAGTTCCTGGAAAGGAGACCTCACATTTCCTTCTAAGTACAGATACCTTACACACGAGTTGAAGGGTGCATAACTTTGAACTTGGGAGAGAGAATAGGCAGAAATCAATACTGAATATTTAAAGGTAGCAATGTGTGGGAGAAAAATTTATTCTCATAGCAACGTCCTGAAACCAGAGAAGAATGTATACCGCTGAGGACTTTTCATCCGTCACCCAGAAATCACCAGCACACGATGTTTTGAAAATGTTGAGTTTATTTTCTTTGAGTTAGGGAAATGTCTATTTTCCTAAACCACGGTCTCCCAGAAGCATATATTTCTAACTCTACATTTTCTTATGAAGGTAATCTCCCACTCAACCATGCACCTTGCAAAGCTAAGCCCAGGACAGACAGAATACCCTTTGAAGAGAAGATAAAGACCTGGAAATATCAAGAGAGATTATTCAATTGGGAGGAGAAAATCAGTAAATCTTTTCTAATGTGAATTCTGCTTTGACAAATTCTTGAAAGAGCCATGTGTACTTCTTCATTTAGACTCTCTGTTGATTAATGGAAATGAAAAAATAATTCTCTCACTTCTCGCCTGGGCTGACTTAGAAGCTCCAAAGAGAGTCAACAAAGGACAGTGGAGCCTTCTAGCTCTTTGTCCACAATAACTGAGCATCTTGGGTTGGAAGAAAAGAAAATGTTGATCTCTCGGCCTTGTTTAGCTTTGCTTTTTTAATTGCTAAATGCCAGCCTGGGAATTCTGCCTAAAATGGTAATAAGTTGCATTTATACTACACCTTTCATCCAGGAGGCACATGCTTCTCTCAGTTCTGAAACACAGCCATCCTGGAGCTGAAAAGCAGTAACTGTTTTAATGTTGAACATTTATTCAGTGCCATGATTATACAAGGTGGAAGAAATTGTTTGAAACAGTACCAAAATATTGCAGTAACAAAGACTGTGGGCTGTGGGTTTTAAAATATCCCAGATGCAGTCTGTTTTGTGCTTTCCTTTGCATATGAAATATTTACATATCCCTTTTGAGTCTTGAGATTCCTAAGATGCTTGCTTTTCTGCTTCACAGTTTAAGTTCAACATACACGGCAAAAAAATCAGGGAGAATGAATTAAGTCATTTCTTTTAGAAAAGTCTTGGATATTTGGAATGGATGTCAAGAAAAATGACAGTGAGAAAGAATTCTATCATTACTTATATTTTATGCCTCCTAAAAGAACTTCTGTCTCTGAAAAGAGCAGGTGAGAAAAAAACAAGATGAAACAGACTCACCCAGGAACTCCTGAACATGTATCTCATAGCTGATTTCTCTCCTGCTAGGCCAAGGGACAAAGAGGATACTGCTCATTGAACTAAAAACTTAATATGTCAGGAACTGAGTCTTGCTCACTACTGTTAACCTCAGGACTCAGGTGGTACCTGGAGATAAGAGATCTTCAATAAATGCTTGTTAAATAATTGAATGATTAGTCTTCATAGTCTGAAAACATGAAGACCAAAGCCTGTGATGCTTCCAGCTAATGCTGGAATAAAAATTTATTTTTACTTAAATGGTATGAGGAGAGGGAAAAATAATGATGAAGTAAGAAAGCATGAAGGGCTAGTTTGAGATGCTGAAAACAGGTTCATGTGCCCCCAAATTCCAGCCCCCTCTTAGTTTATTGCTGTAAGTAATCAGATTTCATCATTATACCGCCCCCCCCAACACACACACAAATTAAAGACTCATCAGTCATTTATATCTGCATCTACAAGGAGGTTATGATGTCCTTTCCTGACAGCAAGTTTTGAAAGGGGAGCAGAAAAGGGAACACGGGTTGCCAAATAAGATCCAGTCAAGTGATCAGAAGTCCAGACTCCAGGTCTTGCCAACATTGACTTGATATGAGAGACTTCCAAGCCTCTTTTTCATTCAAGGACTCAGCTTCCTCATTTGTAAAGTGAGAAGCATGAATTAAAATCTTATCTAGGTGATCTCCGGAAGAGCCCCAAGATGGGTCTTGCATTTCATGGCCCTAGAATCTAACTCTGCAAACTAAATTAACACCTTCTACTTCTTTGCTTTGCTCAAGTGGTCTTGGCATTACACAGGTAAACGTGTCTCACTATATGACCATGTATTCACTCTCTTGTTGCTCTAAGAGCTTTGGGGAACCCCATCTGGTCTAGAAAGATGATGACTCGAGATTAAAAATTCTGAAGCAAGGACTGGCATATTCGGCTTCCTTATACTTGAGGAAACAGAGTCTCAGAGAGATTAGTTGACTATTCTAAGCTGTGCAGTCAGTAAGAAAAAAATAAAATGGTACTTTAACTCAGGTGACCAGGATCCTGGTTGAGGTTTCTCATGCCACTTCTCCCTACATCTTTCTAGCTGGGTAAGTTCTGAAACCATTTATGAATTGGATTAGAGTCTTTTTTTTTTTCTGTAAGCAAAATTTCCCAGTTTAGTGGGGACACTGCAAATACTGTAGGAGAAACATTGTCTGACTTTAATAAGCAAAATAAATAAATAAATAAATAAATAAATAAATAAATAACTCCCTTCTGAAGCTCGTTAAAACCTGTCTACACTACCCCCACCAGAATCATTACTGATGTAAAACTTTTAAAGTCTGGAATTTTGCTGTTATCTCATAAAATACATAATTTGAGCAATCCTGACAAGTATTGGTATCACTTTATTCAAGCACAGCTTTCAACTTCCAGAGAGTTAATAAATTGGATTCTAACAGTCTGCAGAGAATATACAGTAAGATAAAAACATCTTCCAAAAATTTACAGTATATTTTAGGATGAGTTGAAATACCAGCAACCATTGCAGATGCATTTACAGGATTTTTAGAGTTGCACATTTCATCATAAACAGCTCTGTGATTCAGTATGGCATTAATAATGGAAAGAACAACCTTTAAAATAAAGTAAATGCATTTGGAGCAGTTACTGAGGTGATATCTGTCTCAAAAAAAAAAAACAAAAACCCAGTTAATAACTTGCAAGTTGATGTGATATATTCCTTAGCCCATCCTGTCGAGAAAGATTTATCTTTTGTGTTAAACTTCAGGTGGAGAAATTAAAATAAAATTTGATGTCTCTGTGGTGAACTGCCTTCCTCCATTTTCTTCACCTTTTAATTTCCATTATTACTAACTTTAGAATTGTTTCTTTGACCTTACACAGTATTTCAAGAAATGGTTTAGGTGCCAGAGGACTGCCCAAACAAAGCTGTAAATAAACTATATCTATGCATGGACACATACACATCTCAAGGTGTTAATCAAAAAGGACATAAATCATGAGTACATTTTGCCTTCATACAAATGAATGGTACAACCACATGTCCGATGTATTTTTTGTCCTATTACTTTTCTTTACAGCTGCTGTCTCAAATTGTTTCAGGGGCCATGAGTTAGTTTGAATTTTCTTGCTTAGTAATAAGTCAGCCTTTATTCCTTTATGCTCCCAAGATAATCCTCGATGAATATGTGTCTACTGACTGAAATACTGAAAGAGGGAAAAAAGAATCTCTTTTCTCATTTTCTCTTTCCCCCTCTGCTCCCAGTTTTCATTTCTCCCCCTTTCCCTCCACTGCCTTCACCCTATCTCCACCCTCCTCTCTTTTACCCCCCTCCTTCTCTTACTTTCCACCTTCTCTCTCCTTGGATGCCTTCTTTCTTTCCTCCCTAACATACCTGAGTAGGCAGTCAGGAAGAGCCGAAGGGCAAGAGGGTATGGAACATCTGGGACCCTCCAATCCAAAGCTAAATTAACAGCACATAAAAGAACTCATGGGGATTCTAACAGAGCTCACGGAAGGGAAAAAAATTATTTTCCTTTATTAATGTAGCTACCAAACAATAAATTCTGAGGGCATCAAGCTAAATCCCATATCGGGCAACAAAAGCTATACACACAACATTACTGAATGACCTTGACCCTGCTCACTTCCCACACAGTGCTCATTAGTGGGGAAAGGCAAACACCATGAGAATCCTTTGGGCACTGCTCTGAGGTAATTTTATATATAAATGCCAGAGTCATGTTTTAATACAATACTGTACCAAGATAAGGCACTTACAAGGCAACATTTCCCAGATCTCATCAGAATCAAGACAGAATTCTCAAAATTCTAGAAGGCTACTAAAAGATAGACTTCAGTACAACAACATTTTAAAAAAGAAAATGAGGAGCACCTGGGTGGCTCAGTCAGTTAAGTGTCTGACTTCAGCTCAGGTCATGAGCTCATGGTTGGTGGGTTCGGGCCCCACGTCAGGCTCTGTGCTGACAGCTCAGAGCCTGAGGCCTGCTTCCGGGTTCTGTCCCTCTCTCTCTGCTCCTCCCTCACTCATTCTCTGTCTGTCAAAAATAAATAAAACGCTAAAAAAAAATTATAAAAAAGAAAAAGAAAAGGAAGTTATTTCCTATAGGTTAATAAAGGAAACAAAAAAAGAAATTGATAAATCAATAAAAATATATCCTATTTCCATCCTACCACTAATAATATTTAAATTCCAAAACCCAGGTCTACCCTTTTCATGCTATCCCCTTCCTTATTGCAAGCAATATGTCTCACCTGTCTATCAAACAGACGTGAAAATCAATGCCTTACAGTCCCTCTAGGTCAGCTAAGTATCTAAGACTTCTACATATCAGAACTGTCAAATCCACACTGTTTCTGTTTGGCTTTTATTTTTCCCAAGTCATGCTGCATTCTTATCTGGGGGAGAGGGAGGTGGTGGCCGGTGTTCCCACAAGAGCTCCTCTCATAAATTGGACATTAAAAATACCCGAACGGGGAGTAGTAAAACAATGTTTTCGATGTAGTATCCTGCAGCAACTTACAAACCAAATGCATGTGGTAAATAAAAGATCCAATGATTTTCTTCCACTCAAACCACTCCTTTTACACAAGAATATAAAACGTCACTCTCATCATCAACGACGAGTACTTATGGAGCTCCTCTCCTGGGACAGAGTCTTCATCTCATTCAAGATAAAATCAATGTTCTAAGTATGTTACACGAGGTGCTCTGTGACTGACTCTGCCTGACTCGCCCACATGCCCTTTGTTCCAGGAAACAGGAATTTCTCAAACAGCCTCTGCCTTGGTGAACTTCCACAGTCAGCGCCCTCTGTTTAAAAAGCCCATCTTCACTTTGCCACTTGCTTAACTCCTACTCAATCATCTTGATTCAGGTCGAACCCCACTTCCTTTCAGGAGTCTTTCCCCGTTTTAGAATCAAGGTCACTATCACCATTCTGGATACTAAGAGCATACTTTGCCCTGAATGAAAAACTCACTATTGCATTTCCCAGCACAGTCTTTAGAAAATGGAGAAAGCCAGAAGATTCTCATTCAGGGAGATTTAATCACAGTGGGGCCATGAAACTTACCAAACAAAACCACAGGTTTCTGGGTGCTACAACACAGAGTGTGTGAAGAGTTCACAAAATAAGATCTGCCCCCGTGGTGGGTAGCAGGCTCGGGGAAAATCACATGATGTTTAAAGGGTATTCATCAGATACCATCCAGAATGAGGTTCCCTGAGGGTCACTTAGGGTTGAGAGCCTTCTTCCGCAAATATGATAAACTCTACTAGAGATTAACAAGTGAAAATGTCGAGTAAGTATTTAACCTTCTATTAGTTTATGGTTACACATGATATCTTGGGGGGAAATATTAAACTTAACTTGTCTGTGAAAAAAAACAACAGAAATAACAACAAACTAACAGCTTTACAATGAAGTTTACTGCTAAAAGTGTTTCTCAGACTAAGAGAATTCACTGTGGAGTTGGAAAATACCACAATGCTTTGGCAATCAATTAATTAGTTCTCAGTGCCTCATCAATCCTAATTATTCAAGATTTAACCAGGAGTAATGGGAATAAATTAGGAAGAAAAATTTAGGCTGAATATCAGGAACATTTTCGTAATCATTAAATCAATTAGACAATAGAATTTAAAATTGGATACTTAATGTGAAAGATGGAACCAAGAAAGAGAAAGTACAATATCCAGAAAAAATGAGAAATCATAGGTTTAAAAGGTTCTCTATCATCATTACCCCATTCTTCTGTGTTTGGAAAGAATGATAGTTTAAATTCCCAGTCAGATCGTTGCCTATCCTAAAATTTTCAAAACTTCAGAATATACACTTGGTAAAATGAAGAACTTAATTTTCTTCAAGGCCATCAGATTCTGCTGTGGTAATCTCACTAAGTCCTAGAAAATTTGGACATCCTTTTTGAATCTCTACTGAGAAGATGAGAAAGCAAGAAGCTACAAGATCTTTGCATATTGTTATGAAATATAATCTTCCAAAATTAGTCAAACACAACTTTCAGGCAATCATCATATTCCAATTCTGGAGTACACATAATAAAGCCCAACAGAACTTAGAAAGTTATAAAGTGGAGAGTGCTCATTTCTGGCAGCATGGGGGAAGACGCTTCTGGACCAACACAAGTGGACAGTCATCAGAAATATCAAAAATAGTTAGAAATAATTAGAACTGAAAATAATCACAATTACTGAGTGATGTATGGTTTTTAACAATATGTTTTTAAAAATGCACTGATGAGTTAGCAAGTTACACTCGGAGGCCAAAAACTCAGCAAAATGAGGAATCCAGGCAGGGAAATAGAACACTGAGCCCATATGCTGGGTGTGAGTGAACATGAGCTTTAGTTTTCACCCCACTAAAGGGCACAGAGGACACATGAGAACATGGCCCCATCCAAGGTGGGTTGTCTAATACAGGGCTCCTCTCTCTGCATGACATTAATTCCAAATGCATGTGATCAGAGTGTAAGGGTAAACTAGAAATATACCTAATTCAAGAGAATGTAAAAAGAAATGTGTGGTTTTTTTTTAAGGTTTATGTATTTATTTTGAGAGCAAGAGAAAGAGCCTGCACGCACAAGCTGGGGAAGGGTAGAGAGAAGGAGACAGAAACCCAAGCAGGCTCCACACCATCAGCACCAAGCCTGATGTGGGGCTCGAACTCATAAACTCTAAGATCATGACCTGAGCCAAGATCGAGAGTCAGACGCTTAACCAACTGAGCCACCCAGGTACTCCTAAAAATAATTGTTAATCTCAAATTTGACCCTGATAGAGATGAGGATATTTTCCTTAATAATTTTTTATAAACATAAGCTAATCCTCATGAAATTTTGAAGCCTAAATTTATCTTACCTGGGTCATATAAAAAAACTGTAAGCCAGGAATTTAGTTTAAAGTGGTTCTGGGCTAAAAGTGGCCCATGGCATCTGACAGAATCAAATGCAATTCCTCTTTGAAAGAACATGCCACAAATCTGTTCTCAAAGAATTTCTAACAATGAAGTCTAAGAAAAATAAAGTTACATTTAAAAGGAAAAAAACAGATTGGGGATCAAAGCACCTGAGTGACATCCAGAAGAAATAAGAAGGAGCAAATTCAGACCAAATTTATAGATATTGGAGTTATCAGACATAAATGTATTTGATGTATTTTAAAAATAAGAAATTAGGGGCGCTTGGGTGGCTCAGTTGGTTAAGTGTCTGACTCTTGATTTCCACTCAGGTCATGATCTCACAGTTTGTGAGTTCGAGCCCCATGTTGGGCTCTGCACTGACCTGCAGTGCAGAGACTGTTTGAGATTCTCTCTCCTGTCTCTGCCCTGCCCCTGCTCCTGCTTTCTCTCTGTCCTTCTGTCACTCCCTCTCTGTCCTTCTCTCTCTCTCTCTCTCTCTCAAAAGTCAATAAACATTTTTAAAAATAAATAAGAGGGGCACTTGGGTGACTCAGTCAGTTAAGTGTCCGACTTCAGCTCAGGTCATGATCTCACAGCTAGTGAGTTTGAGCTCTGCATCAGGCTCTGTGCCTAGGTTGGAGCCTGGAACCTACTTCAGATTCTATGTCTCCCTCTCTCTCTCTACCCCTCCCCCACTCACGCTCTGTCTCTCTCTCTCTCTCTCTCTCTCAAAAATAAATAAACATTAAAAACAATTTAAAAATAAAATAAAAAATAAATGAGAAACTAAAATGAGGGGCACCTGAGTGGCTCAGTTGGTTAAGCATCTTACTCTTGATATCGACTCAGGTCATGATCTTGCAGTCATGAGATCCAGCCCTGTGTCACGGAGTCTGCATGGGATGCTCTCCCCCTCTCTCTGCCACTCCCCCACAATGTGCACAAGTGCATGCATGCACACTTGTTCTCAAAATAAATAACATCAGAAAAAGAAATTAAAATCATAAGGAGAGCAGAATCAGGCATATTTGCAAAACAAACAAACAAACTCAGATATCCAGAAATGAAAAATAAAATTAGTTCCCCTAAGAATGGACAGGTTTCACTACCATGATAGCCAATCTCTGATATTGCCCCAAACAACCCCACCTCCTGGTATTCATACCCTCATACGGTACGACCCTGCAGTGTACCAGAGTTGGTCTCTGTGGCCAACAGAATATGGCACAAGAGATGGTATGTACTTTTGAGATTCGGTTTTACAAGATACTGTGGATTCTGTTTTGGCTTTCTCTCTCCTTCTCTCCCTCTTTTACTCTACTTCCACTCCCCCTCCCCATCATCATTATCATTATCATCATCATCTCATCACTCTGGTGGAAGCCAACGGGCCACATGACAAGCCTCCTGTCAGGAGCCATAGGACTGAGCCTGGAAGTAGATCCTCCAGCACCTCTAGATGACCACATCTCTGGCTTACAGCCTGAATGCAATCTCATGAGAGGCCGTGAGCCAAACCACACATCTAAGCATCTCCTGAACTGCTAACTCTCACAAACTGTGAAAATAATGGTTTGTTATCTTACAGTACTAAGTTTCGGGGTAATTAGTTATACAGCAATGGATAACTTAGACACAGCTGAAGAGAGAATGACCTGGAAGACAGAAGGAAAAGTCCTTCCAGAGTAGTGAACATAAAGAGAGATATGGAAAACTAGAAAGATAAGTTGAGAAGCACTGAGGATAGATTGAGATAGTTTCATATATTATCTAATTAAAATTCCAGACAAAAGAGAAGGAATGTATTTTTTTAAAGTTGACAATTTTGAAGAATGGATGGAGTCTTCACACCCCAGACTCAAGAAGATCAACAAATCTTAAACAGAATAAACAAAAAGAAAAACACACCTAGACACATCATGATTTAATTGAACACGAAGAATAGAAATAGTTTACCAATGAAAGGTCGAAAAGACGGACCCCAACAGCACTGGTGACACTAGGCAAAAGTCAAATTCCAAAATAAGTACTTTAGGCAGAAGCAAAGTGATCCCAGATGGAAACCTCAAGGTTCAAGAAGGAATTATAGACAAAGGCAAAAATAAATATGTGCAGCAATCTAAATAGATATGGACTGTATGAAATAAAAATATTAATGTCTTCTGTGGTTAGGGAAAAAAAGAAATGGCACTAATAAACAAACAGCAATACCATATAAGTCACGAAGAGGTGATCAGGGAGGCAGATAATGGGATTCAATTTGCAATAGACATTATATTATTTTAAAGAAGGGTAAAAATACTGAGCTACTTGAGAAGTACATGGTAATATTTACAAGATACCAATTAAATAAAAAAATACAGTGAATCACCTTTACATTAAGAATATGGAAGGAAAGGGGTGACTGGGTGGCTCAACTGGTTAAGCGTCCGACTTCGGCTCAGGTCATGATGTCATGGTTCATGACTTCGAGCCCCACGTCATGGTCTGTGCTGACAAGTTGGAGCCTGGAGCCTGCTATGGAGTCTGTGTCCTTCTCTCTCTCAAAAATGAATAAACATTACAATATATGTACATATGAGTGTATATATGTATATGAGTGTATGAGTGTGTGTGTGTGTGTGTGTGTGTGTGTGTGTGTGTGTCAGTATGGAGTGAACAAAAAAGAAATGAGAAGACAAAAAATCAGTCTTGAGGAAGTCAAGAAAGGGGAGAAAGAGAAACATAAATAAGGTGAGACAAATGGTAGTCACAAAGTAAATTGCTTAAAAAAAATATCCAGCATATCAGTAATTACAATAAATGTAAATGCAAATTTAGTTAGCAAAATTGTTACATTGTTTGATCGACCTACATGTGATTGATGAGACATTTAACCACAGTATAGGTCCCCAAAGGATTAAAAATAAAAGGATATGAAACTAAACTAAAAGACAGTTGATAGATCTATATTAATATGAGACAAAATAGACATATAACAGAAAGTATTGCTACAGATAAAAATTGTAGCCACACACAGTGATAAAAGTTTCAATTGACCAGAAAGATATAACAATTTTAAATTTGTAAACGTTTACAAAAACCACCTTAACATATAGTAAATAAAAGCTGACCCAATTATAAAAAGAAATACACCAATCCTGCATCATAGTGAGAAATTTTAATTAATAGAGCTACCTAAGCAATTCTGCCAAGCAGACAAGAATCACTATGGAAAAACATAATTAAGTTTGATCACTGGATATATGCATACACAAAACACTGCACCTAAAAACTGAAAAACACAAGTTCTTTTCAAATGTGCACAGAAATTTTACCAAAAAATGATGCCATACTTGATCATGCTGGTCAGCAAGTTTTAACAAATTTCAAATGTTAAAATCAAATAGATCACATCTTCTGTCACTGTTTAAGTCAGGAACTAATATTACAAAAATGTTACTAGAAAAATCTTAAGATTTGGGAGTTAAGAAATACATTTCTTAATAACTCATGTGCCAAAGAAGCATCTCTTGCTGAAATAAAATCATATCCATACCAAAATGGTAATAAAATATTGCTTCAAAATTTGTGGGATACAGCTAAAGGGGTAAGAAAGATAAACATTTAAATACTTACATTAGATAAGAAGAAAGCCTAATAATGAATGCCCTAAGCATCAAACATAAGATATTAGAGGGAAAAACAGAAATGAAGCAAAGAAAGTAGAAAGTAGGAAATCATAAAGACAACCACAAGGAACAATGAAATACAAAACAACAAATTGGAAAGGTTACCTGAAAAAAAAATACAATAGACCAACTTCTGGTAAGACTAGTCAAGAAAAAGAAGAAATACTAATCAAACAAGGCACATTATGAATAAATAAACACAAAACTACAGATGCTACAAAGATTAAAAATATAATGAAAGAAAAATATAATGAAAGAAAACTTGATGCCAATAAATACAAAAACTTAAAAATACAATACAAAGATTAAAAATATAATGAAAGAAAAATATAATGATAGAAAACTTGATGCCAATAAATATAAAAACTTTGATGAAATACAAAAATCCAAGAAAATATGCCATACCAAAACTGATTGAAAAGAAATTTGAAAATCTGAGTAATCCTATAGTCACTAAAAGTAATTGAAATAGTACTTTAAAGTCTTATCACAAAGCAAATACTAGCATCAGACAATTTGTCCATGGGTTATGTAAAACAATCAAGCAATTCCAACCATTAAAAAGAAAAAAATCCAAGTAGATAAAACAACAAACATCCTCTAACTCATTTTGTGATGCTAACATAACCTTGATACTAAAATCTGACAAGAACCATAAAAGAAAATAAAATTACAAATAACTGTCATTCATATACCCATATAGAAAATCCTAAATAAAATATCAACAAACTAAATCCATCAGTGTATAAATAATACAGTTTAACCAAGTGGGATTTATCTCAGAAATGTTAAGTTATTTTAACATTAGAAAAGAAACTAATGTAATTCACCACATTAAAAGTATAAAGGTGAAAAATCATTATCTCAACAGATAAAACACACTCAATATAATTCAACATCCATTCATAACCAAATTACCTACAAAATACTTATGATAAACCATCATCCTGAATGGTAAAATGTTGAAAGTTTTGCTTTCGAAGATCAGTGCCTGCCATGACCACTTCTATTCGTCACTGTACCCAACATCCTAGACAGTACATTAGAGCAGATAAAAATATAAGATTTGGAATGAAGGAAGCATGTTATTTTTCATGCTGAAAAGACAAAATAAATGACTATAGCAAGTTTGCTAAATTCAAAGTCAATGTACAAAAGTCAGTTGCATTTATTTCATCTAAGAGAAGTTTCGAGATGTAGTTTTTTTTAAAAGATTCTACTTATATAAGAAATATATTTGGACTAAATTTTGAATAACTCTAACAAAAGATATGTAAGGTCTTCCTGGAGAACATTTCAAAACTTTATTGAAAGACATTAAAGAAGACCTAAAATAGAGAAGTATATCATTTTTATCGCTTTAAATACTCAATAGCATAAAAGATCCCATTTTGCCTGGAATTTATCAATAAATCCAAAGCTGTTCTAATAAGCTTCCATTTCTTGGTGGAACTTACTGATTAATACTAGAATGTATATGAAAAATCAAAGAAAACTCCCAAAGAACAGATATCAAAATTTATATAAAGCAAAGAATTAGTACAGTGTGGGATCGACACGTGCCTAGACAAACTGATCAATGGAAAAGAAGAGTCCAGAAACAGACTCATGCACAGTAACTAACTTGTTTGTGATTGAGAGAAATGTAGATTAGCAGGGACACGAATGGACTTTTCAGCAATGCTGAATAATTCCAGAGACTCTCCTCTGAAATGTGGTAGATAGAACTTTGGGTTCTCCTATGTCATCACTTTCCACAAAGTGGTACTGGTGAACATGACATTTAATTTTAATGTCCAAGCTGTTGCCAAGGGATCATTTCTACGTTCAGGGCTACACTTAACGGTTCTGGAGCTGAGGAACGTGGGGCTGAAAACGGCGCATGCTCTATGTGCCAAACCTCCACCCTGGTGCATGGTCACTCCCACCTGGAGGGAAGCACACCTTTTCTTCCCAGAAAGGCCTTGTGTGCTGACCAAGCATTACACTTTCAGGACTATGACCAGGCAGAGGAGGCCCCTCTGTCTAATTTATACAGATGTGGCTTAAAACCAGGCATGGCACTCCTCCTGTTGTTTAGTGTGATGTGGTAAAAAATGCACCAGCTAGGGAATCTTCAAAACCTTCATCTAAATCCCACTGAGCCACTTAAAGTCACCTGACCTTGGGAAACTTAAGTACCCCTCTGAGCTTTAGCTTCCTCATTTTTAAAATGGAGTAGGGCCACCTAGGTGGCTCAGTCAGTTAAGCATCTAACTCTTGGTTTCAGCTCAGGTCATGATGTCAGTTTGTGAGTTCGAGTCCTGCGTTGGGCTCTGTGCTGATAGCTCAGAGCCTGCTTGGGATTCTCTCCCTCTCTCTCTGCTCCTGCCCTGCTAGTGCTTGCTCTCTCTCTCTCTCTCTCTCTCTCTCTCTCTCAAAATAAATAAATACACTTAAAATTAAAATGGGGGTAAATCATGCAATAATTATAAGATTGACATGAGGCTAAGTTAAATCACCTGTAAGTACATCACGGATATTCAGAAAATTTAACTTACCCTTTCCTTTTGCAATTTTTGTGTTTTCATAGTATAGTAATGAACATTTATATCGTGAGTTTACCTTTGCTGAATTTTTATATACCTATCTCATATGATAATCCGCGATATACGTGGGAAAGTGGAGACAGAGAGAGATGAGTTGAGGGTTTACCTAGGATGTAACCAAAGTCGAAGTCACCTAATTACAAATTTCCTGACTATCCGATTAATTTCAGGTTGGGATTACTAAGATTATTATACTTACCACAGGAAGATACAACAGGAACAACTTTACCATAATCATAGCATCAACCTAGAAATAAAGTTGCTCATTGTTCTCCAGCTGTGCATTTCAGTAGTTTTTAAAGTTTCAGCTGAGGCTTGATGAAGCCAGATATGCCATGTCTTCCAGAAATACCTCTGCCCTGCAAAGAAAAAGAAAAAGTAATGCAACCATGGAGATTACCCTCAGTACATGGCAATGATTACTGGCAGAGGGGCAGAGAAAAGGAAATTTGTTTCCTGGTATTTTTGTACATGCAGAAAATATTTGCTGAACATCTATATCCTCAATACAGTTCTAGACTTTCAAGATACAGCACTAAATACAACAGACAAAATGTCTGCTCTCACAGACCTTATGCTCTAGTGAAAATAACCAACAATAAACAAAGTGATAAATAACTATATAACAGAAGGTAATAAATTCTATTAGAAAATATAAAGCAGAAAAAGGGGAATATAACAGAACAGATCCTCAGTGGGGAAGGGGAGCGTGCCAATATAGATAAGGAGATCTCTGGTAAATGAACATTTGCCTTACTTCCAAAAACAAAAGTACTGCTTGGTTTTCTTTTAAGGAAAAAAAATCAACAAAAATAAACAAAACCAAGCAAAACAAAAAGGAGGCTCAGAAGACTCTGCCTTCACTTTCATAATCCCTATCTCCCATTACACTTTCCTCCTTTAAAATCAGCAAGTACACAGCACTGAGCTTCCCAGAGAAGGAGACTTCCTTCCCAACCCCTTCTTTATCTGAATTTTCCCAGTGGGCCAACCATTCCTAGCCTATGATATAACAAACATAAGAGCACTTTTCTCCTTGAATGTGAAAATCGAGAACACATTGGACATACTTTTAAGCATACCTTCAAACTTAAAACAAATAGCAATGCATAAATAGTATTGCAATCAAGTCAGAAAAATCAATAGAAAAAGATTTAGGCATTTTAATTTGTTTTCCTTCCCCATAAGAATCACTTTTATCATGCAGGACTCTACATTACATTCTTTGAGTGTACAGTTGAATAACGCCCCCGAGATCACTGACTTAATACTCTCCTTACAGAAGTGAGGACTTGAGGTCCAGAAAACTTAATAATAATAGTTCCTCATGTTAATGGAGGCCTGTGTGCCTGGAAGTGTGCCAAGTGCTTTATTCCCTGCAATAGGACGAGTGTGTGTGTGTGTGTGTGTGTGTGTGTGTGTGTGTGTGTGTGTGTGTGTGCGCGTGGAGAGAGAGAGAGAGAGAGAGAAGTTTTAAGGAATTGGCAAGACTGAAATCTATATGGCAGGCTGGCAAGCTGGAAATTCAGGTAAGAGTTGTTAGTCTTGAGTCTGAAAACTTCATACTTAAAACTCAGGTTTTCTCCGTTGCAGTTTTTTGAGGCAGAATTGCTTTTTCTTTGGGAAATCTTGATGTTTGCTCTTAACATCTTCACCTGAATGGATGAGTCTTGCCCATATTATGGGTAATAATCTGTTTTGCTTGAAGTCCACACATCTAAAAAATACCTTCCCAGCAACATCTAGATTGGTATTTGACCAAACAATTGGGCACCATGACCTAGTCAAATTGACACATAAAATTAACCATCACATTCATTTTATTCATATTCAGTTCTATGAACTTCCTTATGAAATTGGCATGACTATTGCCTGCATTTTACAAAGGAAAAAGCTAAGGGCTTAAAGATTTTAGGGGACTTGTCTAAGGTTACACCATTTGAAAGTATCCATGCAGGACAGACTAACCCAGAGCCCACAGTTTCAACCATCTGCCCAATTGCTCAAGGTCTCTCAGTTAGCAAAGGGGTGGATCCAGAATCCATGTTCCGCGAGACTATACACCAAACCTTATTTTATAAAGACCACCAAAGGACAGTGCTTACTAACATGCTGCAACAAGGAGACCATACATGAAGAGGGACCATGGGGCATCTCAGCAGTCACAGGAAAATTGGGGCTATTACAGGACTGGGGGAAAGGACAGAGGCAGGTAAAAAGGAAGCAAATGATGGACTTTTGATAGGCTCAGAGCCAAGCAGGACAGTGTACAAATGATTAACATGATGCTTGGCTTCAATAATAGACTCAGGCTTCTATTTCCTTGGATTCTATAAGTCCATATAAATGTAGAAAGTTGTATCTGAAAAACCCTGTTTGAAGTTCTACGCCTGGGTTAGAAACCAGACCACTCTGTTTCAGCACCTCAGATCTACTAGGCAAGAATGAGATGTTCCATTCTTACAGATGATTTCTCATCATTATGCCTTTTTTAAATGAACAAAAGCAGTTTTCACAGGTCCACAGTCCTAGGTGCCAGCAATAGGCTAGGGGCCGGGAAGACAAAGCTGAACAAGACACTCTAGAATCCTGGTGGGGAAGAAAGGCATGTCCACCACATGATCCTAAAGCAGTGTGGTGAGTGCAGGGGCAGACAGAGAGACAAGGAAGTCAGCCTCAGGAACCCAAAGACATTACGGGAAAGATGGAACCCAAAGACATTACGGGAAAGATGGCTTGGATCAAAATGGCGAGGAAACCAGGAACGCGAGCAACTACAAAGTAGTGTGGTAAGTGATAGAGTGGAGGAGGGCTAAGTTAAGTGCATGGCGCTCAACTCACTCTGCCTGAGACGTCAGGGAAGGCTGACTTCCTACAAACACAGCATGCTCTGTGAGGCCCCCCGCCACTGCATATTCTGTTTCCTCTTCTGAAAAGTCCTCTCTCACCCCAACCCTCACCCCTACTGTCACTCTCAAGTTACCGGCTTCAAGAGCACAATTTACTCTTACAGTCCCAATTGAAATATGTCCTCTGGGAAGCCTTATTCTTTACAAAAATAATGACAGCAAAATAACAATAATACCATCAACAACAAATATTTCTGAGTAATTTCTATATGCCAAACATTGTGCCAGCCACTCTATTCACATCATCTCATTACATTATCACAAGAACTAGATGGAGTAAATACTAGTCCTGACTTTAGTGAGGCCATTTAAGCTTAGTTAAATCATTTGTCCAAGCTTACTCAGCTCCAAAGTGGCACAACCATGGGCACCTGGGTAGCTCAGTTGGTTAAGCATTTGGCTCTTGATTTCGGCCCAGGTCATGACCTCACAGTTCCTGAGTTCGAGCCCTGTGTTGGGCTCTGAGCTGATGGCACAGAGCCTGCTTGGGATTCTCTGTCTCCCTCTCTCTCTGTCCCTCCCCTGCTCATGCACACTCTCTTTCCCACATACAAAAATAAATAAATATTAAAAAAAAACAAAGTGGCACAATCAGGATTTGAACTCAGTGAGTCTGATTCTTAAGACTTAATGCAGCATCTTCACCAAGAAGCTTTTCTGGAGTGCTTTCAGGCTCACACCAGCACACTTGACCACATCTTTCTTTATGCCAATTCTGTATCTTTATGCAAATGTGTTATGGCTCTCAATCACTTTTTTACATGCTTTACACCTCCACACCACTGTGCGGTCTTGAGAGTAGGTATTTAACTCCATATTTATCCCCAGTGCCTGCAACTGCTGTAGACTAGAAAATCAATAAATGTTTCCGGATGGATCAATGGATAGATGGATGAATAAACATTCATAGAAGATCTGCTTTGTGAAATTGCACGTAAGTCACTCTCAGGTATGTTGTATGAGACTGAACTATGAGGTTCCCGTCATACTGTGGCAACCTAGGATATATGTCCATGGCTATGCATGGTAGCCAGGGTAGGAACTGAGCTCCAGCATAAAGCCTGCTGTCAAGACGTAGTCTTGGCATCCTTTGCTTATTCCTACCAAAAACCCTCCTAGCTGGGAGAAAGACAGTGTCGTCCAGGGCTGTTTGAAAAGAAGCTGCCCCCTTTCCTAATTCCTTGCCCTTAACACACACACATACACATGCCCACATGCACACACACATGCACGCATGCACGCACGGTGAAGGGCTGTGGAAAAGTGCTTTTATGTTCACACAGGAATATCCTCTGTGAACATAAAAGGAACGTCTCTGCTTGTCTCCAGTCAGATGCCCTCTCAAAATATAATACCCACTCACACATCTGCATTTTTAACCCAAATCTTTCCACCTAGGCATTCCAAATCCCTATAAAGAAATGGAAACTAGTAGAAACAGAAAAAAGAAGCTTTTAGCTCCTGCAGTGCTCTAGGTTATGGGTGCTCTGTCTTTCTACTGTTCTTTTCCTGCTTTAATTTAGAGCTCAAGGTTTTGATTGGATTAATGGCCAGGGCACTTTGGAGAAGCCCTTGCTCAGCAATATACGTCTGTCGCTTACAGGGACACTGTATCCCCATATACCATGTCCTCTCCTGAGCTATCTATTGCTTCACATTTTATCCTCTGTACTAAAATTGGCCTTCAGTTCACAGACCTCATTTTGCAGCACCTGTTGCATTAATAACTAGAAAATTCAGTTCAGCCAAGGGCCAAATATTCACCAAGCACTATTCGCATGTAGTAAATAATCAAGTAGCAAGAAGTTGTCTTTGCAGATTTCACTTTCCTGATATTATTAACTCCCGAGTAGAGAAAATGTCTGTGAAAATACATTTGTCTGTATGACATTACTTCATCACAACAATTATACTACATTGATTCTTGAATATAAAAAGGAAAAAGATTATTTAACAGAACTCGCAGAATATGGAAATCAATTTGAAAGATGGCATGGAGTTCTGCCTGTCTTTCAGCGACAAGATATTTTATAAGGACAAGAAGAAAAGTCTCTCCAAGTCCTGATCTGTTTTCATATAGATAGTGCCATGCAATAAAAATAGAATAGCTTTGGAATCAGATGCATATGAGTTCAAATCCTGTTTCTGACTTTTAGCAGTGGTGTGACCATAGAGCAAATGTCTTCACCTCTCTGACCTCAGTTTCCTTACCTGCAAAATGAGGATACAACTGACTCTCTTACAGTATTGTAAAGGAATGAAGCAGATGAGGATATAAAGTACCTAGTAGCATTCCTGGCACAAGGGAGGCATTCAATAAATGGGAATCCCTTTCCATAGGAGTTAACATGTAGGGAAGACCACAAGGACCAACACACCATTCCACTCTTTAGCAGCTCTTCTTCCTGCCATTCTGCTTTCCACTCCTACCTTAGACCCTGCCAGCAATTCTGGTAGCAAGAGTGACAGGTTCACCAGTAGAACCATTACCCTACCCTTCTCCAACTGGAATATCAAAATATGCCCAACTTGGGGCACCTGGGTGGCTCAGTCGGTTAAGTATCTGACTCTTGAATTTGGCTCGGGTCATGATCTCATGGTTTGTGAGATGGAGCCCTACATCGGGCTCAGCACTGACAGAGCAGAATCTGCTTGAGATTCTCTCTGTCTCTCTCTCGATTCTCTCTCTGCCCCTTCCTTGCTCACTCTCTCAAAATAAATAAATAAGTATTAAAAAAATATGCCCAACTCAATATATACATTTATATCTATATTTATCTATAGCTGTATATTAATATATCAACTCAAATACAGATTTTACCACAAATGAAGGTTCACCTTAATGTGCAACCAGGCTGAGAATTTGCTAACATTCTCTGGCCACTGAAACAACCAATAGACACCATAAATATATTACAACCTTAAAAGAATATTTTTGGGGCATCGGAGTGGTTCAGTCCATTATGCGTCTGACTCTTAATTTTGGTTCAGGTCATGATCTCATGGTTGGTGAGATCAAGCCCCTCATTGGGTCTGTGCTGACAGTGTGGATCCTGCTTCGGATTTTCTCTTCCCCTCTCTCTCTGCCCCTCCGCCATTAGCATACACTCTCTCTCAAAATAAATAAAATAAACACTAAAGAAAGACTATTTTAAATATACCTTCTCCCTCAGAGTTGCCACTTTAGAGCCCTGATTAAATTTCGCCTCCATTCAGAATGCCTTGATTGCTTGAGCCCAGGTTGATTTCATTTCTCTACAAATTAGTGCCTGTCACACAATCCAGTCTATATTTATATTATCTGATAATTAGGGCAGAATAAAAGTTATTAGCCTTAGGATGTTCTCAACATTCCCTCTATTCCACCGAGAACTTTGGCGTGGCCTCCTTCAGTCTCTGGTCTGTTTTCGTCCTCCAAGAGGAGACATGTTTGCAGACCAGTTTTGAGGGCTTTTGAGATGGACAAAGAGAAAGAAAGAAGAGAGGAGGAGACATATGAGAGAAGTGTAGAGAGACACTTCTGGAAGGCTGGAGGAGACAAAGAGATGGGAGTGGGGTCGATTGTAATATGAGAGGAATGGAATGAAGGGAACTTTAAAGAGTTTTTCTAGAGTGTCTCAGTGCTCCTGATAGTATTCATGGAACAGAAGCAGACAACTTGAGTTATTTTTTAATTCCTTTTGATGGCAAGGATTGTGTTCTTTGAAGCTCAGCTTTGCTTCCAAATTGAATCACATGTGTTATGGCATAATAAGTCTTATTTTACCCACCATAACTATCAGATTTATAAATACAGGGATTTATCTTTATTTCATTGTATAATCTAAGCATCTAGCACCATACAGCACATGCATCAAACCCTTTCATAATACTCTGTTCTTTTGACTTGATTCACTTCGATAGTGACCATCAAAACAAACAGGACCTCAACTACGGTTTGGGCTAATCAATCTTCTATTCCCTTCTCAAGTAGAAGATAGATGTACTCTTAAACAGTTGAGATGAAAGGGGCTATTCCCAACAAATTCTAGGCTCTTGGTCTAGGAATATGTCTCAAAGTACTCAGAGAACTTGCAGATATGACTGAATTACTGTTGATGAACTTTAGGAATGATGCAGTGGAACAGAGCTCCTGGAAAATTGGATACAGGCAAGTGTCATTTGGATTTATAAAAAGAGAAAGAACATGTATTCATGGACTACAGAGCACTGAGTTTCACATCAATCTGGAACAAGACTCCAGAACAATTTTTTTAACATATGGCTTCTGAGTGCTTAGAAAAGGAAGCAGTAAACTCAGCATGAACTCACTAAGAATATATAAAAATAAATATATAATAAGTATATTATATATACATCACATATACAACCTCATTTCCTACTGACAGAATTGCTACAATGGGAGATCAGAGAAATAGAGTAGAAATTGTGTACCTAGATTTCAGAAAAGCTTTTGGCAGGTTCTCTCATGATACCCTTGAGGTGCAGACTAGGGAGTAGGGGGTGAGGGTGGGACAGAATGCAGCCTGAATGATACTAAATTGCACAGACTTACAGTCAATTGAACATTAGTACCCAAAAAGAATTAATTAATGAGTCATTGTAAATTCAACAAAATACTTAAATTCAGTAAACGATTTGTTTCTAGCCTCTTATGCTAGCTCTTGTGTGAAGGGCTAGTGATTCAATTGTACAGACAGAATGGAGGAAGCCAGACTTGGCAGCAGCAACTTTCAAATAATCCATTTGTGTGATTCAACTTTCGAGAACTGTCAATATAAACCTGAGATTACGTGAGATCAATAAAGTGTCTAAAGTGAGTGAGGCAATGCTTCTCCTCTTCTCTGTGCAGATTGTGTTCACATCAGGCACCATGCCCTGAAAAACTCTGGATCCTATCCTGAAAAGAATGATCAGGATGCTGAAAGCCATCAATAAAATCCTGTGGAGAAGGCGGAAGGAAATGTTGAACAGAGAGAACCCACAGCTAATCCAATGTCCTCTAATGAGTAGAATTAGGACAGAGAAGTAATTCCAGGTGGCTTCCTTAAAAGGCACTGGTTTTCTATAAATGAAGATGCTCAAGTCTACTAGAACACAATTAAAGAGAGTAGTTGAACCTATAGCTTGTAACCTAAAGTTTTTCTTTCTTAATCATAGGTTCTGTAATCTCCCAAAGCAGAAATTCTACAACCTCCCTTGGTCATCTGTTCCATGACTGAACTGGAAGCTGCTATACTTTTTCAATCTATTTTAGATAATGAAATATTTTTAAACATATTTTGTAAAGCACAGAGAAAACTAAATCAGACACCCATCTACCCACTACCCAAGTTGATCTAATCTGAACTTTGTACCATCTGGGCTTCAAATTATTTTTCGAGAAATAAATCATTATAAATATAGTTGTATTTTCTTCTTCCCTACACAATGGGAGCATTATCTTAAAGATGATGTGTGGGTGTACGTGCTGGACACATGTTTTACTTACATGCTATGTGTGTACATCTGTAAATAATTTGTATTATTGTAAGAAGAAGACAAATATGAAGGAGTCTAGCTTACTGAGGATGCAGGAAACCCTAACAAAAGAGATGATGCCTAGTGGCGAGTAATGAGTATGAGTTCTCTGGGCTTTCTAGGAAGAGGAGAGCATTCCACGCAGAGGAAACAGTTGTTTCAAACTCGCAGAACAAGAAAAGAGTTGGTAGTTGCAGAAAACTGTAAGTAAGCTTATATTGCTTGAGAGAAGAGGTAAGTTGGGTGTGTAAGATGAAAACTGAGAAAGCAATAAGCACCCAGTTATGAAAGGCTTTATCCCAGAGAGGGCCAGTTAAGAATTTTCAGTATGGGAATGATATGATTTATACACATGTTAGAGATAAATCTGGTGGCAATGTGGTTAGAATAAGGTGGGGGTTAAGGGCATAAAGACAGAAAGCTGAGAATCAAGTTAACAAGTATTGAAAAAGTCTACATATACAATAACAATGAAGCAACAGAAAGAGAAATCAAGGAATCGATATCATTTACAATTGTACCAAAAACCATAAAATACCTAGGAATAAATCTAACCAAAGAGTTGAAAAATCTACACGCTGAAAACTATAGAAAACTTATGAAAGAAATTGAGAAAGACACAAAAAAATGGAAAAATATTCCATGCTCCTGGATAGAAAGAATAAATATTGTTAAAATGTCAATACTATCCAAAGCAATCTACATATTCAATGCAATCTATATCAAAATAACACCAGCATTCTTCACAGAGCTAAAATAATCATAAAATTTGTATAGAACCAGAAAAGACCCCAAATTGCCAAAGCAATCTTGAAAAGAAAATCAAAGCAGAAGGCATCAAAATCCTGGACTTCAAGCTGTATTACAAAGCTGTAATCATCAAGACAGTATGGTACTGGATAAAAACAGACACTCAGATCGGTGGAACAGAATAGAGAACCCAGAAATGGACCCACAAACATATGGCCAACTAATCGTTGACAAAGCAGGAAAGAATATCCAATGGAATAAAGATAGTCTCTTCAGCAAATGGTGCTGGGAAAACTGGACAGCGACATGCAGAAAAATGAATCTGGACCACTTTCTTACACCATACACAAAAATAAACTCAAAATGGATGAAAGGCCTAAATGTAAGACAGGAAGCCATCAAAATCCTCAAGGAGAAAGCAGGCAAGCTTATTACTCAATACGTCTCTGGAGGTTTGGGAAACAGAAGCAAAAATGAACTACTGGGAACTCATCAAAATACAAAGCTTCTGCACAGCGAAGGAAACAATCAGCAAAACTAAAAGGTAACCGATGGAATGGGAGAAGATATTTGCAAACGACATATCAGATAAAGGGTTACTATCCAATCTATAAAGAATTTATCAAACTCAACATCTAAAAAACAAAAAATCCAGTGACGAAATGGGCTAAAGACGTGAACAGACACTTCTCCAAAGAAGACATCCAGATGGCCAACCAGCACATGAAAAAAAGCTCAACATCACTCATCATCAGGGAAATACAAATCAAAACCACAATGAGATTCCACCTTACACCTGTCAGAATGGTTAACATGAACAGCTCAGGCAACAACAGACGTTGGCGAGGATGTGGAGAAAGAGGATCTCTTTTGCGCTGCTGTTGGGAATGCAAATTGGTGCAGCCACTCTGGAAAACAGTAAGGAGATTCCTTAAAAAATTAAAAATAGAACTACCCTATGACCCAGCAATTGCACTACTAGGTATTTATCCAAGGGATACCAGTGTGCTGTTTCAAAGGGGCACATGCACCCTAATGTTTATGGCAGCACTATCAACAATTGCCAAAGTATAGAAAGACCCCAAATGTCCTTCGATGGATGAATGGATAAAGAAGATGTGGTGTATATATACAATGGAATATTACTGGCAATCAAAAAGAATAAAATCTTGCCATCAGCAACTACATGGATGGAACTACAGGGCACCATGCTAAGAGAAATTAGTCCATCAAAGAAAGACAAATATCATATGAGTTCACTCATATGAGAACTTTAAGATACAAAACAGATGAACATAAGGAAAAGGAAACAAAAATAAAATAAAAACAGGGAGGGGGACAGAAACATAAGAGACTCTTAAATATGGAGAAAACAAACAGAGGGTTACTGGAGGAGCTGTGGGAGGGGGATGAGCTAAATAGGTAAGGAGCATTAAGTAATCTACTCTTGAAATCATTGTTGTACTATATACTAACTAACTTGGATGTGAATTAAAAAAATAATAATAATTAAATAAAAATTAAAAAAAAAAGAAAAAGTCCAACAGAGAGATGATAAGGCTTAAAATAAATCAGAGGAGAAGGAAAAATTAAGACTATATTTAGGGGTGGCTCCGTCAGTTAGGAGTCCATCTCTTGATTTCATGGTCTCACAGTCCATGGAATTAAGCCCCTGTCAGGCTCCGCACTGAGTCTATAGCCTGCTTGAGATTCTCTCTCTCCTTCTCTGCCTCTTCCCCACTCACACATGGGCACTCTCTCTTTCTCTATCTCAAAATAAATAAATAAACTTTAAAAAAGGAATATTTTTAATGTTGTGTGTACGAGGGTGTATTTTTAACAATGATGAAAGATAGTTAAAGAACTTAGTAATCCATTACATTTGTAATTATATTTCACGGTAATTATATCTGTAACATGACATATCTGAATCATTGTAATAGTAGGTTGGATTATTAATAACATTGTTATAGAAGATATAAAATAATATCGCATATTTATGAAAATTGTGAAAAACTCTCACATTACCATTGTGCAATGAACAACTCTTTTTGAGTTTTATTTTTTAAGATATCATTTAATTTTCAAAGGGTTATTTACAAAACAACTCACCAGCAGTTTAAATAACTTGGTTCTTATACACAAGTATATATTCTTATCAAAAAATAAATTCTATCAAGTTTCACTTATAATGTAAACTATAATTAAAAACACCAATTAGTCCATGTCTTGTTTGGCTTATTTCATTTTCTTTCATTTTCCTTCATTCCCACAGAGAAGTGGGTATGGGATTTAAAAAAAAATGGTGAGTTCTGCTATTATTCCATAGGGATAAAAATGGAAATTTGCCCTATTATCTCCCAGAAATAGGTCAGAAGAGTGCTCCAAAATTTTTGGGTCCTAGGACAAAGATGTTCTCACATTCACAAACCAAACTGAATTTCCAGGAACATTCATTTAATTAATTTGGTCATTTCAGTCTACCTAGTTCTCAAAAGAATCCAGGTTGTTATTAATGATGGTGTTTTGAATTACACAACTGTAAAGTAATTAGTTATTTGCCTTTTAGTTTTAAACCAATTAAAAGTGTGCTGGATATTTGCCTTTTACCTTTAAAGCATTTGAATGTGTGCTAGATAGGGGTGCCTGCGTGGCTCAGTCGGTTAAGTGTCCAACTTTGGCTCAGGTCATGATCTCACAGTCTGTGATCTCACAGTCTGTGAGTTCAAGTCCCTTGTCTGCTGACAGCTTAGAGCCTGGAGTCTGCTTCAGATTCTGTGTCTCCCTCTCTCTCTCTGCCCCTCCCCCAATCACTCTCAAAATAAATAAACATTAAAAAAAAATAAAACTTTAAATGTGTGCTGGATAGACAAAGTATAAATATGGAAGCTGTTTCATTCCTTTTCTTTTACTTTTCTTTTTTGTACAGTTTACAACCAAGTAGAACAAGGGGAAATCTTAGATGACTTCATTATCAAGAGGTATCAATTATGTAAATAAAGCATCTCTTCCTTGCAAGTTGTTACTTCTTCTGAGACAGTGATTATGAAACTCGAACAAGTATTAGAATCACCCAGAGGATTTGTTATAAAACAGAAGACCCCTCCTAGCGTTTTTGACTTAGCAGGTCTGGAATGAGGCCTAAGGATTTGCATTTCCAACAAGTTCCCAGGTGATGATGATGCTAAAATCCAGGGACCACACTTTGAGAAGCACTGCTCTAAGAAAGATTTCTCTGTCCCCTGAGACTGGACATATTGGTCCTCTAGGAGCTTCACACCTCTCTGTTTCCCCTCTGTTTTATCTCAAGTATGATGGCTGATGGGTACAGCTAGCTCCTTTATCAGACCTTGAGCTACCTGAAGCAGTGCGTGTCTAATTGAGGACTGCATCTCCCAGGGCACAGCGCCGGGCCTGGACTGCAGAAAGTAGTAGGTGGTTAATAATTATGTGTTGAATGACACTTGATTGATCATTAAATAAATTAAAGGGCAAGTATTGAAGAAGAAAAATAATATGTGTGTGTGTGCACATATATTTTTGTGATCTGAAGTACTCAGACCAGTGACAAGGAAAATGCTATGTATTCAGAGAAGGAAAGAACTTTAAAGAGGCAAGATATGTCTAACCAAAGGAAAAATAAGAAGTTAGAATTTGAAATTTACTTTAGAGATGATAGTGTATGATGAGAATAAAATATTCTAGAAAGATCACAGTAATAAAAATGTACAAATGGTTTCAACTTTGTCAGATACCCTTTCTGGCCCACAAAGGCTTTTTAATACTCCATCCCATGTAGCTGGTAAAACTGAGAATCACCCCAATTTACCTGCAGTATAGCCAAGGGCACAACAGAGATTAGAGAGATCACCCACATCCTAAACAGAAAAAGAGAATTATAAGAAGAAAAAAATGGAAAAGACCTGGAAGGTCATTCAGTCCTAGTCTCTGGAGTAGTGAAAGATTAAATAAAGTTACATAGAAAAATTATGGAAATATACTCAAGAAAACTTAAGACTCTCTGATCCTTTAATTTTTAGTGCCTCATGAAGTTCAAGGGTTTATTGTCAACTCATTGCTTAAACCCTTATTCATCAAAAGAAAAATATTCTACAATCTGTATTAGAAATGGAAATAAGAAAGGCAATGCAAAAAGTTGATTTTCATGGTATTAAATGACTCGCCATTTCCTGCGTTCATGAATTTCTGTTTTGTAACTGTACTTATCCAAAATATTAAAATGACCTTCAGGCCAACCCCTTTACTTACAAGTAAAGGGGAAGAGAAATTTACTAGAAGTTGACCATTACAGAAATTACTTGCAAGGCATTTTTCTTTGATAGCTGCAGTTTCACTCATATTATCATCCTTTTCTGTTGACAAGTTTCCAAGATTTTAATCTTGGATTGGAAATGTTACCCTATCAGAAAGGGCTTATATTGTCAGGAGCAACGCTGTCGTGGAATGCAGAATCATACACGAGAGCGCTTGTTGTATTGAAAAATATACCACTGGTAGGAAAGGCATTTAAATGTTTAGTCTGCTTGCTCATAAATCACTTTCAATGTGCTCAAGTTCTTAGACAACATATTGAAAGCTTTCTTATTTCCTTTATTATAGCAGTGTCATTTGCATTGCTGAACTTGTGGGTTATGTTGGCAATTCCAGGTAAACCTTTGCTTGGAAGGTTTATAACTCTGCGATTAAATTTCACTCTGGCTTGGAATTCAAAAGTAACATTTTTGTGAGGTTTTTTTTCTTTTTACCCTAAAGTATATCTAATATTTTAAGAAATGGTAAGATTGGCAATTTGGGTTTACAAATGGAAGCAATTGGCCTAAAGCACACAAAACTAACGTGGGCATTAGGAGATCTGACCGTGTTTATCTATATTCTTCCATTTGTTTGGTTGTTTTAGAAACACATATTCAAGACATTTTTTAAAATTTCGATTAACTTTACAGATGATTGTCGCTGCTTTTGTTTTTTTTGTATGGACAGATTTTCCATATCCCCTTGGTCAAAACATTCGAAACTCTTTCAGATATCTATTTAACCTTGGGCATACATACATACACTCAACCTTTTTGTTTGCCTTTTTATACAAAGCTAACACCAGTGTTCCTGTCCTGTACCTACCACCTGGAGTTGTTCTAGGCATGAAACAAGACATCAATAAGCTAAGACTTGAAAAAGGAGAGGAGTTAGAGTACATTGATGGAAAGTCTTTAAAGTGAGGATGAAACTGAGTTAGAAACATGAAGAAATGAAGCATTTCAGAGAAGCAGAATTTGAAAGAGATTCAGAATAACAAAAAGGAAATTAACCAAATGTTTACTGAGCTTGAAAGACCATCTTCAGCTGCTTCCAGATTAGAGAATGGGAGTAAATTAGGTTCAGGGCTAGTGAAGGGTAGGGCTCCTTTAATGGGAGTTAAGTGACCTTCCAACTCACTCACCTTCGTGAAAACCAGAAATAAAAGAGAATGCAGATTTACTTGCTTTGAAGATGAATGGATTAGTAGTAATAAACCTAAATATTATTCTGTAGTTGATGAGAGAAATACATCTTGCATAAAGGGAGGCATCTCTGAATAAAGGAGGAAAAATATTGTTCCTCAGGACTGACTCTGCTTCTTGGCTCATACACACAAGAAATGTAGCTGTAATTAAATTGGCTTAAATTTTTGCAGCTTAATGCTAGGGCAAAGATTTGAGAAGTATCTAAGACCTGCAAATACCAGGCCATGGATGCGTGAAAACCACAAGACAACCCAGGAATTCCAAGGGACATGGAGACTACTTGGGTGCATTGCAATGTTCCCAGTAATTTTCTCCAGCATCAAGTACCGATGCTAATCTCAGATGCCAGCTGTGGGAAGAAGAGACACCTCCTTTCAGTAATATAGCTTTACTCCAGCAATCTAAACAAATCTCTGATATGGTCTGGTTTACACTTTGGAAGTTCCATTCGGGATGCCACATACACTATCTGAAGGTGTGTGGAGACCTAATGAAAAGAGGGAGACAGGTTAGGAGTCTCCCACAGAAGTTCAATGGGGACACAATGAGAGCCTATATAATATAAGAGTTGCAGTGGAAGTGAAAAGGAGGTATAACTTCAGAGATATTTAAGGAAAAGAATTGACAGGAAGTAGTACGAGACTGAATGTGGAATGGAGGTAAGGGAAAGGAGAAAATGAAGTAAAACTCTAACCCTAAGATATTAAAGTATCAGGGTTATCCTTGAGTCCAAATAGACAATATAAGGCTACATAGGTTCATCCCAAAGCATGGCAATAACAAGATTGAAAGAGTTATACAGAGTTCACAGAGAAAGTATGACACCAAAATGAACACAGGGTCATAATAGTCCCGCTGATGCACCTACCCAGACTTCTCTCTGTATTTGCTAGGAAAGTGAATGTGGATCAAATACATAGGCTATGTCAGTATTTATCAAAGATGTAGTGGGAAGCACAAGTACAAGGGTGAGAAAAAGAATGGGAGGGCTTTTAGAGTTCAGAAATCCTAACCTGACTTCTGAGAAGCCCAACAGTCTGTACAATGAGCTCTAGTCCATGTGTCTGCACTAACCCATGTGGGAAAAAAGAACCACACTGAGCCGTGGCTTTGAAATGGCAATCTACTCCCAAGAAGCCCCAGGGAAATGACCAGTATGTGAAGAAGTAGTACCGTTACTAACATATTATGTCTGGTTTAATGACTCGCTGGACAGTGGTACCCCTAAACAAAGAGGAGAAGACAGGAAGAGAAGCAGAAGCAGATGGGAACAAGAGTTTAGTTTGGAACATCTCTCATGACATAGCAATGCCCCTTAGCTGAGGGAAAGTACAAGATTAGAGCTGAGGAGGGTGAAGAGGTCTGAGGACAAAGAAACATCTCTCTTGTTTTAACAGCCTCACGAAGCATAAGCATAATTTTGATAGATGATACGCTTACAAAAAATTTGTTTCTTTCCTCTTTCTTATAAAAAGCCAAAGACTTCTACCTACCTGGGGGAGTAAAAGGGGCAATAACGAGCAAGGTGAAAATTCCATCCTGCCACACTAAGAAGGCAAGGAGAACATATTCTGAAAAGAAACAAGGGACTTCTGTTTCCAGCACATTCTCACCCTATCCACCTTGACTCTTCCACCGAAAACAGTCAAGAATGCCGAAAAATAATATCAATGAGCTGGCAAGAAATTAAGGAATTCTCGGGGGCCAAAGGTTAAGTGAGAGAGGAAATCCAGGTAAACAGAGCACTTAAGTCAGCTTTCACCCTGAGGGTAAGAGAAATGGTAGAAAGACAGTTGTAGTGGTATTACTCTTTATGATCTACACTTATTTTATAAATATGCATTCATGTTTACTCAGCTGGGTATTTTCAATCTGTCACCTCAGTTACCCTCTTTTTCTCATCTATGCTCTATGCCCTGGTCTTGAGGGGCTGCATCAAACCACTGAGCTCCCTACAGCTTCTGAGTTTGGCCACAGCAGCAAGGGGATTAGAGGAAGGGAATAAGATTGAAGTATTTACTCCCCCAGGCCTTTCCCCACCAGATGGCAATGGATGGGCTGAATTCCTCTGCTGAAGTCCACAACCCAGGTCAAGAGACCCTCCCCTATGGCTCTGCACCTCTGCCTTGGCATGAAAACAGAGTGGGCAATGGTTCAAGGATGTTGTAGCCCCAGTGATCTGCCAACCTTTGTTGTTTTCTCTTAACCCTGCTCATACCTTTGTAAATAGTCTCCCATTGACGCCCCCCTCATAGTGACCCTACTTGACAGCATCATCTGTTTCCTTGCAGGCCTCTGACCAGTGTAACAATGCAATATTTAGTGAAAAAAATTAGTGTTAGAAAGAACAAGAAGAGTGGCTAAAAGTGCCAAATACTTCAGAGACTGTGTAAGTTTGGGGCTGAGAAGGAAACAACATACATGGCAGTACACAGGTCACTGGTGACTTTGATTAGTAGGGGAAGTTTTTGCCTACCAGTGAGGTTGGAAGCCATGTCTAGAAGAGGTAAGAAAGTGGAGTCAATATTGGTAGGTTTGTTTTTTTTTTTCAAGAAGTTTGGCAGTGAACAGAAGATAAAAGATTGACTAGTACTTTGAGGTCATAAGCCAATATACACACCATAAACACACACACACACACACACACACACACACACACACACACACACACACATACACACATACACTTTTCAGTTTAGAGCCTGACAGAGAAGGAAAAAGATCTATGCAGAGAAAAGGTTGCAAATCAAATGGCAAACCATCAAAAAGAGTAACTGGGAGATGGAGGTCCATGCAGAAACAGGAAGAAAGAGGTTCTAAGTGATAAAAAAGTAAGAACATTTCTCCTACGAAAAGAAATAGAATAAATAAAGGCAAAAAAGATAGAAATAAGTCTGGTGGTGAGAGGGATGGAAGTTTCAGGCAATTGCTCATGCCTGTTGTTGTCCTTCCCTTTTTAAAATGTTTTAATGTTTATTCATTTGTGAGAGACACAGAGAGACAGAGCACAAATGAGGCAGGGGCAGAGAGAGGGGGAGACACAGAATCTGAAGCAGCCTGTCAGCACAGAGCCCGACGCAGGGCTTGAACCCATGAACCATGAGATCATGACCTGAGCCGAAGTCGGACACTTAACCCACTGAGCCACCCAGGCGCCTCTGCCCTTCCCTTTTGAAGTAAGAGTAGCAAGCTTTTCATCTGAGGCAAGGAAGAGTAAAGCTAAAGTTTTGACAAAACCGGTAAACTTTGCAATAGCTAGTGTGGGCACTGGAAGAGGATGTTTCAGTCTTAATAAGTCATCTTTTTCAATTTACTGTAGCCTACCTACTTTCAATGAAGAGAGTTGGGGACAACTACTAGAATGTCCAACAGATGTGTTTTCTTAGCTTTCCAGAAGGGGACTTAGGTGAATTTCTGTTGGTTTCTATTGTTGGAGAGCTCTAAAGGTAACTCAGACTCTGGTAAATCTGACGCAGGGAGTATATTCATCATGCACTCCAACAAAGGAAATGCACCAGGAGCAAAAAGCAAGGGAACAAATAGGGGGTAGCAACAGGCAGGGGAAACATCCTAGCAACCAGCAAATAACATCATCCAAATTCATCCCATGCAGCCAGTAACGGCTTAACGGTGATGCAAAGAAAACTAGGTTTGATGAGGCTTGCGGCTTAATAAAACGTCTTCGAGGGTTCAAGAAACAATGTGTCCAGAGCATTCGGTGGTCCTTCATCATTAAAGGTGTGGGATTAATGAAAGCAACTCTTCTTTCTTGTGTATTTAAGGTACTTATCACTTTGCTTACATCCTGAGACCCAATGAGAATAGCTCCATCTCGTTGCTCTGCCAACACTTTCAAGTGAGAGAAGAGTTCAGGCACCACTTTGTGTTTGACTGTGATATTCCTCCTGTTGAAGCTAACTAAAATAGAAAAACTACCCACTAATGGCAGTAAATGTCAACAATGTGAACAACTCTTAAAAATGAGAAACATACTATGATATTCATGTTCTCTAAATGCAAGTGATGTGAGTTTCAAACGTGGTGGTTAAATAAGTTTATAAGTAAAGTCTCCCGTTTTAATGCGCCCATGTTATGCCAGATGCACTACATGGAAACTCCCTCATTAACGTGGGAAAAGACAAGGAGTGAGCTTGCAAAGCCATTCTCTCTGCCTGCCCCTACTTAACCAGAGCAACTGACTTTTACATTTTGCAGATAGAGGCTTCCTGAAAGATTACATTTGAGCAAAGGATTTTATTGCTGAAAATTTTGAAAATCACTGCACTTGAAGGAAAAAACAATTTAAAGGAATCCTTTTGCAAATTCTCCCCTAAACCAATGAATTGTTTTCATTTCCTGTGCAAACATTTAATGAGTATCTTCTGTATACTGGTCTCTTTTCTTTGCCCTGTGATGAGCATAAAGAAATTAAAGATGGGGGAAAAGGGGGGAGGAGAAATAGAGATTAACAGATGGGGTGTGGTTCCTGAGGAGGATGAGTGTGATCCTGAGCACAGGAGATGGACCGGTCTCATCTAGACGAGTAAAGCCTTGTCTACCACAGTGAAAGAAAAGATACAAATGGTTTTGCAGGGAAGAGTGTTGACTAGAGAGTGGCAAAGCTCAAAATATGAGGAGATTCCTGCCTGGTGGCTATTATTCCCCTCATGAATAGTTTTGCCACATTCATCCCACATTCATCATTGACCTACTATGAACTGAACATCATGCTAAATGAAGTCTAAGGAGATGCACAGACACAGGCCTATGCCTCCAGACCTTGCAATCTAGCTGAAGCAGTGAGACAAGTTAGACACATGGCTACAATTATGATAGGGGCGCCTGGGCGGCTCAGTCAGTTAAGCACCCAACTTCAGCTCAGGTCATGATCTCACCCTTGGTGGGTTTGAGCTCCGCATCAGGCTCTGTGCTGAGAGCTCAGAGCCTGGAACCTGCTTTGGATTCTGTGACTTCCTCTCTCTTTCCCTCCCCTGCTCATACTCTGTCTCTCAAAAATGAATAAATGTTAAAAATATTTTTTTAAAAAGATAGAATATGAGGAAACCCACAATAAATGGGATAAAAGATAGATACTCTGTGGACACACAAGAACTTTTGGCCTAGCTGATCAGAGAAAATCGAGACAGAGATGAGATCTGTCCTAAGCTTTTGAGGAGGATTAGGATTTCAACAGGTGGAGATGGTAGAAGCTGACCGACACAGATGAGTTCTGTTTCCCAACATGGTGCTGACCTTTGTACATCATCTACCATCATAGCCTATGCTGCTTAAAATAAAGTATCTTTTACATGTTCTCTCATTTCCTCTTCACAGTAATCCTGCAAGATAGATACTATTGTCACTAAATAACAGATGGGAAAACAATCTTCAGGAAGGAAAATAATTTTCCCAATGACACATCCCTGACAAAGGGCAGAACCAGGGTTTGCCTCTAAGTCCAAAATCCGTGTTCTATCCTCAGTATTAGGTAGCCTCTTCATTGATTCCTTTTACCATGTTGTTCCTGCCTGATTCCCTGATTCTCTCAACTCACCTGCACGTGATCAGCAATTAAAATATCTTTTTCAGAATAATTACATACTGCTAAGAAACCTTGATCATTACAGCAAATTGTACTGAAGGAACACATATTCTCTTTTAGACTTCAACAGATTCCCACTTATCATAACCAGAGACAACCAATTCTTCCACTGAGGTCACGCTAGAGCCAAATTTCCACTAGGGCCATGATGTGGTTCTGAAGACCTCAGGGATGTCCAGATGTGGTTGTGAACACCTTCAGGGAGTCCATGCCGTACTCACTAGTGAATCTTCAGCACCTAACCCCGTGCCTAATACAGAGGAAAAATCTAACATATGCCAGTTGAGGTGAAATGAATGAATAGTTGAATATTCCCTTTGCTTTGAGTGCATGGCCTGATGGAATTAAGTGGAAGAAGGTGTTCTGTCTGGCAAACTCTCTATTGTTTTACCTGCCGACCAAGAATGTGAGTTTACAATACTAACAACTGGTGCTTTCATTTGTTTCTCCACATGTTGACCTGTCTGTATTTTAAGACCCATCCTTTTCCATTCCCATTCAATTGTATTTTATTTAATTCTAACGACCAATTGTGAGATAAGATCCAGGACTCAAGGCTCAGAGAGTTTTGTGATTTCAATCATTCAGCTAGTAAGTAGTGGAGACCAGATTTTAACCCCAAGTGTTTGATTCCAAGTCTGCAAAGGAGAATTTATCAAGAAGTCTTAGAGGAGACCTATTCTGAGAACAAGCTGATCTCTTCTCCCAAGGGAAGGTTCTGCATCCAGAGGACAGCAGAGAAAGCCACTTTGCTCTTGGCTTTGCCCAGCAGACATAAAGAAAAGATTCTGCCCCAAAGACAATCCCTGCAAGTGAAATTAGAAGATCCAGAAACTTGAGAAAATAAAATACCAAGATTTAATTTTCTATGAATATATCTGTCATTAATCTTTTAAATGGATTTTATAAGAACTTTATTACACATAACTCTAGTCTTGAAATCTCAGATTTACAGAAGCTAAAATTTCCATAAAATATAAAATGTGAATAATTTAGATTACATCCTACTGTACAATAAATATACATCCCAGACAGGAAGAGATCTATAACCTCATTTTCCTCCTGACATCCGCAAAGCAGCTTTCCCTGGCAAAAAATCTGCTGACTCAAGCAATTCTGCTAGAATCTTAACAAAGCAAAGGGTAGTCCTCTTTGGCTAAAATGCCTTTCTTATCGAAAACTGTTTAGAGACCAGGCTCCAGAGTCAGGCTGTCTGGTCTTGAATTCCACATCTGCCACTTACAATCTGTGTGACCTTGGACAACTTAGGAAGCCTCTCTGTATCTGTTTCCTCCTCTATAAATTAGGCTAGGATTATTATAGGACTCAAATAAAAATAACGTTATGAGACTCAAATGAAAATAAATTAATTAGCTTATTTCTAGGCACATAGCAAGCACATAACAAATGTTAGTTACTATCATTGTATATTGTATGTATGTACTATATGTCAGCTTATCTTCATGTCTCCCAAAGCCTAGGACAAATTCTTTACCGGTCCTTTTGTTCTACTTGGCCACTGACAGCGGAGGCTCTATTTAAAGCAGTGCCCTCTACAGTGAACATCCTTAGAAACAGAGAGAGAAATTCAGAGGACTCTGGAAATCCCAATATATACTTTCTCTGAACAAGAGCAGCTCTCCAGCAAAGTTGCAAAAAAAAAAAAAAAAAAAAAAAGACCAAACCACATCTGTTTTTAAAGTTACTATTTACTGGGTACTCACCATGTAACAGGTACTTTGCATATATTACTGCAAATTCTCTTAACAATCCTGCAATTCATCATAATTTAGATTTCACAACTGCAGAAAGTGTATCCACAGAAAGCCATACTGATGCTGGGTATTAGGGGCCCAATGCCAACTCAGGTCAGCCTCACTACACCATCCATGTTATTTCCACTCCATCAACACACTGTAGGTATTAAGGGCCGCTCCATTCCTCCGCTGTGCTCCTGTCCTGCGTTTGATGCCCTCACCAATCTCAGAGCCCACTCTTGCGTGCAGTCTCAGAGCTCATCTGAGACTGTGTCCTCTGGCAGGGATCTGAACTTCACCTGTATCCCTTACGGCCCATCTAAATTCATCTGCCCAGTGTTCTATTCTTCTTCCTATGGCCTTTCTTGAGAAAAGAACAAAATTTATTCTCACTAGGGTGTTAACAGACATGAATCACCTAATTTTAACCCTCTTGGAATATTAAGAATAATAGCTAACATGTCCTTATACTAATAATGTGCCTCACACATTCTCAATGCTTGGTATGTATGATCTCAGTTCTCAAAAAACCATTTTACGGATAATGAAACAAAGATTATTTGACACTGAAAGTCACGAAGTTGGTGATTGGCAGTCCAGAAGTTATCCAGGACTGCCTGCCTCCAAAAACCAAACCATAAGAGTTTTTACTTTTCCTCTTCAGGTGCCAGTCAAACCTTAGAGAAGTGTCAAAGTTGTCCGGGAAGTGGGGGTGGGAGGGATGGTTTCTCAGCCCATGTTTACAGCCCACACACTCACTAGTCTGGGCGGTTTTCAAGTGAAGGTTTTATCATCACCATCATTTGGGGTTTTGTTTGGTTATTTCCTTCTTATTCTCAAATATTAACTCAAGTAAACATTTTTTTAAGATAAGGACACTTGTGAAAAAAACATGTTTTAAATGTTTTTATTTTGATTTTTGAGAAAAAGAGAGTGAAAATGAGTAGGGGAGAGGGAGACAGAGGAAGGGAGAGAGAGAGAGAGAGAGAGAGAGAGAGAGAGAGGGAAAGGGAGAGAGAATCCCAAGCAGGTTTCTCACACAATGCAGAGCCCAATGTGGGGCTTGAACCTACAACCCCAGCCGGGATCATGACCTGAGCCGAAATCAAGAGTCAGACACTTAACCGACTGAGCTATCCAGGTGCCCCCAAAACAAACATTTTTTAAAGATATGGGATATTCAAGGGGCACCTGGGTGGATCAGCTGGTTTAGCATCCTAACTGTGGGTGTCAGCTTAGGTCACGATCTCACAGTTCTGCATCACGCTCCACACTGGCAGCATGGAGCCTGGTTGGGATTCTCTCTCCCTCTCTGCCTCCCCCTGGCCTACTCACTCTATCTCTCTCTCTCAAAATAAATAAATAAATAAACTTTAAAAAAAGATAAAGGACACTTGTGAAAAACCAAGAGAAAAGTAAATGCCAACAAAGAACTTCTGACAATTCCAAAGGTCATGGTTGAAAGCAGGCTGTGTGTCCCTGGAATGGTGGGAGGATTTTGGAGGAATGTTGAATGATGAGAACTTACAGAATTTGTCAGACTTATTATTTTATTTTTACAAGATCCTTTGCCAATATATAGGAAATAAGGAACTGGGGCAATTAAAAAAATACACTATGCAGAAAGGGGTTCGAACCTTAAGTCAACAGTGAAGATGATGCAGGTCCCCAAAGCTCACGATAATGATGTTGTTCGCAGGATTACATCAGTGAAGAACAGTGAGTCTGTGTCTGGGAGGCAATTGAGGCAACTGAAAGGATTCGATTATGATCCCAAGAAGTTTATTTGTACAAGGTATGACATCTACTCATAATAAAACTACAGGGATATTGCAATCAGTCGCAGATTTTGTATTACAAATTTGGATCTAATGTAATAGAACAAAAGCAATCCTGATTTCATAAAACCTAAGAATCTTATCACTCCACAACCATCTGCAGTATGAACTCAGGCTTCGGTTCTTCATCTGTCTCCATGTAACAGGTAACTGAGAGAATCAAGGGGGATAATGTATCTGAGAGTGCCTTGTGAACTCTAAAACGGCAAAACACCAAAACAACGTACAAACATAAGGGATTATCATTGTTGCAGTTATAACAGATAATACAGACCTTTAGAAGTCAGAGCAGAGTGCCCTGGAGGTGGGAAATACAGGGTTTTTATTAATTCATTTAGGCTTTGTTCCAATTGAATTCTAACTCCAGAGAACTATTTCCTGTAATTATGATTTAGGAGTGCCGTGCCAGAAACAAATATAGCTATCAAGTTGAACCAGTTATACAGAGAACAAATTAGTTCATAAAACATAGCAGATTTTATCTCCAAATTGAAAATTTGGCCCAAGTCAGTAACAGACACTAAGTCATTTGATCTTTTTTCTCAGTAGGATAATTTTGGCTACCTGGCATTTTCAGAGGAAACGCAGCCATTAAGAGTAAGGTAACATAATTAAGAGAAAAATATATTCCTATATAATGTAAAAAGGAGTCCATTTATAATATTAACATTTTCATCTATTTTTTAAAGACTATAATTCTATCTGGTCACTGATACCAGTGAGTCCAACAACTCTGGTTTGCAAAAAACCACCAAGCCTTATATCCATACATTTCTATTTTTTAGTCCAGAGAAGTGACCTAGGAGTCTCCATTTTTTAGTAAGAATCTTTAAGTACTTTTGATGCAGGAAGATCTCAGAATCACTTGGATATCATAGGTGTGCAAACTCAAACTAGGCTTCTGTCTAGACGAGGGCAAGGAAAGTATCAGAAATGACCGAATCAAGTTTCAGGGTGCTTGGGTGGCTCAGATAGTTAAGCGTCCCAACTTTGGCTCAGGTCTTGACCTCACGGTTCATGGGTTCAAGCCCCACGTGGGGCTCTGTGCTGACAGCTCAGAGCCTGGAGCCTCCTTCAGATTCTGTGTCTCCTTTATTCTCTGCCTTGAAGTCTCTCAGACTTGTACTCTGTCTCTCACTCTCTTTCAAAAATAAATAAATATTTTAAAAAATTAAAAAAAAAAACAAGAAATGAGTAAATCAATCTTAATGGGCACCATGATGAACAGAGAAAGCCATGCTTCTCCTTCGGGGTACAGTAGGTACTAAGCATAAGTCAGTTTTTGCCCTAAAGAAATATATATCCAGTTTCCAGGTATTTCAATATTTTAAGAGATGCCAAAAGCTTGAATTTTTGTGTGTGCAAAATATTCTGAGTTTTAAAATGTTAGCCTAACATTTAAAATACTACGTGGATTAAACCACACATTTGCAGACTACACTTCAACCAGTGGGAGGTTACTTCCAAATCTCTATTCTAGGTTAGAATTCCTTGCAGGTTATAGAGTATGGGCTTAGTCATGAATGAATGAGTGAATGAATGAAAGAATGAATGAATGAACATGCTAACTCTTCAGGATTGCTGACCTTACCAAGCTTCTCAGGCAAAGATCTACCCTCCCACTTGAAGTAATTAAAAATGACCATTCCAATGTTTCAAGTGGAGGGAACTGTCCAATAAAATGGCTAAATACTTGCCCATTGTCCACACGTCCTTCCCTCAACGGTAACATTTTATTGTGTTTCGGGTGTGGTTGTCTACCTATCTTTCATGGCGCAGCTCATTGCATTTTTAAAAGATGTTTTTTCCAGGAGCTAATTGAGCTTTATCTATGTGAGTGAGCTAGAATCCGTCACTGACAGCCTGCAGAAGGCCATTTCTTCAATTGCTGGAAAGAACTAAAGAGTCAGACATGACAAACTGCGGCTCGGAATACCTGGCAGCAAGCCCATTAGTGCTGCTGTGCCAAGATGCACTAATAAATTACTTAGAGAACACAGACTCACTTTATTTCCATCGTGGAACTCGCCACCCTAAAACCAAAGGAAAAGATTTGATTTTTTTTTTTTCTATCATAGTTTGTCAGGGCCTTTTGGAAACAGAATGCATTATTTATATTTTAGAAAACATAATTGCTGGCAAAACCACTCTAGACTATGAGAACAGCTTTCTTTTGTTTCTTGTATGATTTCTCGAGAAACAAACCTTAGGCTTTCTTTCTACTCCTTACTCTCTGCCAAGAAGCAACTGTTAACATAGTAGCAAGTGTAGTAGAAAAAAAAAATCAAACTGTGTGGGGTTTTTTTTTCCCTATCCTGTTTTATAAACTGAATCCTATTACTTTAGTTTTCTTTGTAATCTATGAGACAATTAACTTTTTCCTAAGGGATGGAGCAAAAGTACCCATTTTACCAGAATGTTCTTATCAAACATTGACTTAAAGGATTACAAATAAGTGGAGAAAGGTGTCTGCCAGTATTCTGGGGATTTGCTCTATTTAGTTTGGATCAAATCCTTCCATAGGCAAAGTAGGCCAGATAGGATTCCAGGTCTTCAATCGAGGAGTTCCTCTCTAGACGATTCTCTGAATTGACTGATTCTGCTGTCCTCATCCCAGTTCTGATGCTCATTTCTGGTTACATAGCACAGGACTACCTCACAGATTTTGGTGTTTATCTTTGTGTGATCCTAGTTGTTGATACAGCCTTTGCCATCACTGAATCACCACGGCCAGGGAAAGGGAATTCCCTGATTCCCAGCCTAGGAAGAGGAACTTTTTTTGAGAGACAACGTGAAATGAGGAAGGGGTACTTCCCAAAGGAAAAGTAGGTTACTATTGCCAGATGATAGGGGATAGAAAGCAAGCAATGAGCAATAATCCGTTAAAGTCCACTAAAAATCAGTTTGGGGCCCGAAATAGGAATGTGATTTTCAGGGAATCTGAAGTTTGGTCCAAAGAAGAACTTACACAAATATTTTTGAGCAATGGAATCCTCTCAAGAACAAGTGCACAGATTCTCAAGAGATCTTCGGCATGGGTAAGAGTACTCAATCAAAGGTAAGACTTCTTGTAACAATTGCAAATGAAGCCTCTGTATTATTTGCTCAATGCTGTCAATATTATAAGGTGACAAAGATGGGTAGGCTATCAGAGTTCTTATCCGGCTCATTCATCACTAGTCATTCATTTGATGTAGCTCCCCAAGAAAATCTTCTGGGTTAGGAAGCAGCTATTTGGCTAATAGCCCGAATGACGGGGATAGGAGGTGAAGATTCCACAGGAGTTCCTGTGCTCAACCAGCAGTCCCACTGACCAAACCCTGTGGAGTCATGGAATTGGTGTCTACAACCCAGGACTAGGCCACATTAAAGTTATTATTAGCAAGTTCAATCTCTGCTCTGGCTTGGGACCAGGATGAAAAAAAAAAAAAAAAAAAAAATTCCGGTACTCATACTTTTTGACAGACTCAGAAGTGTTGGGAGCCATATGGGCTCACAGGTTGAGACCCCTCCCTGTGTGGAAAAGGTTGAAGCAAAAGCTCGCCAGCCAAACTGGCGCCTAGTCTTACAACTACTCTCTTTGGCTTAAAGAATGTAATGCTCTTTTGTTTTACCGCATTTAGATAAAAGGAAGGACGTGGAGCAGGATGCTTTGATGAATTGCATCTGAATGAGAGTAGCCTGACCACCTTAAAGTTGCATCTTGGGGATGGGTAGCATAGATTGATAGCCAGTTATGAGCTGGCTGAATATTGGTGTGATTTGTGTAAATGTTGGGCTCCTATTATGTAAATTCACGGGCAAAGGACAAGCATTGGGAATTCTGTCCTTGCCAGACGGGTTGGACCTCCCCCATTGTAATTGGAAGAATAGGCAATGACTCCTGGCCTGTTTATAGATAATTAACATAGTCAGGCCCAGGTAACTTCCTGTCCTCTCCCCCACCCTTAGATTTATATGCTAACTAACTTGAAAACAACTTGCAAGACTCGCCGCTTTACCGATATAACACATTATTGTTCAAACTATGCTTACTGATGGGCTGTCACTCATTGCTGTAATGTAACTCACTACCTTTAAATAAAGACACTGAGGCCGGCAGGGCAGAGACGCCAGAGACGCCTGAATTGCCAGGGCTGCCTGCTTGGTCATCAGATTCCATCTCACTCGTGGCTCTCTCACCTCATTTCGTCTAACCGTTCGTCCTTCGTGGACCCCTAGATTCGCCGGAACGAGGACCGACTCCGGCACAGAAGTTCAGAATATGTGCCCTTTATCATATATTCCCATCATGTACACGCCTTTTGAGCTTACTTGGGCAGCAGCTTGGAGAAAGAGAGCAGATCAACCCACTCTCTAGGCAAGGCTACTCACATACATTTCCAATAAAATAGAGACCTTCGCTCCTTGCTACCTGGGTCATTCATTTGTTCATTTTTATTTAGATGTCCCTCCTCGGAGAAATGCCTACTTGCCTGCGTGTGTGTATGTCTGAATTGGCAGCCCAAGGAATACAATCAGAACCTAGTGTTCTCTGTGTCCCTCCAGCCATCTCACTGTGTTCCCAACCTGTGCTATCAGCATCCGCTATCATCTTCCCTAAATGAGTTCCTCTAGATGCTGTTACTCTCTTCACCTATGTCTTTCTGATTGATTGAGTCTCTCCTTCAACAAACACTTATTTTTTACCTTCTCTGCATCAGATCCACACTGGACACTGAGAATAAGTAATAAATTGTTTAATTCCATCAACATATATGTGCCAGGCACAGTTTCGATATCCTAGAGATCTCATAGTGTGAAGGGAAGACAGGCAAACCAGAAGATATTTTTTTTAGTATAGTTTTATTTAGTTTTGAGAGAGAGAGAGAGCAAGGCAGGGGCAGAGAGAGAGGGGGACAGAGGATCCAAATCAGGCTCTGCATTGATAGCACAGAGCCTGATGTGGAGCTCGAACCCACAAACCATGAGATCATGACCTGGGCTGAAGGCAGATACTTAACCAACTGAGCCACCCAGGCACCCCAGAAGGTATATCTAATATAGAAAGGAACGGAGGTTACACTAAACACAGTATGTTTGAGGGGACACAGAACGGATGTGGGATCTGAGTGGACCCAAGAGACAGCTATGGAGAAGAGGTGTATTTCCTTCACTTGGGCTCAGTGGTATGGCTACTTTCCAAGTATCTGTTTAAATTGGAATGAAATATTTTACACTGGGAGATTGTTGTCCTAGAGAAATTGGATAAACTCCCAACATACCATGGTGTTCTCTTCTACCTTATACCCACCATCTCTTTCATCTCCAGCAATATGAATACCCGTATCAAAGTTTGTTCCTCTTGGTTCCTCTCCTATATCACCCTCCAGGCTGAAAATGTTGGACAGAACACTCAGAAAAATAAAATACAATAAAACCATTTGGGTTGTTTTCATGAAATTAGTTAATATAAATTTTGAAAGATATCCAAATCTCATTGCATCTGTCCCTATGGTTAGGACTCATAACTATCCTGTGAGAAATGTCACATAGAAATTTTGCTCCCTTTCTTTGATCTTTAATGCCAATGATTCTGGTCTGTCACACCTACTGAAGTAGAAGACAGTGCAAGCATCAGTCTGTCTATTGTGAATTTCTTATGGTTTCCTTTTCTCCTAAGAACTGAGCCATCACTGGATAGAGCTCAAGCTTACCTATTCTTATTCAACATCTATATAGTCCAGGAGTCAACATGTACTTACAATTTTAATGCCTTATAATGGTAGTGCATTCCCTTGCTATATGGGCATACTTGGGCCAGTGAATAAAATTCTCTTAGATGTAGTTCCCTCTTCTATAAAATGTGAAAATGTAGTAAGTTGAATGTAGTCCCCCAAAGAATCTAATCTCTAATCTCTGGAACCCATGAATATTACCTTCTATGTAAAAAGTGTGACTATTGCCTTAAATGGCAAAAAAAAAAAAAAAAAAAAAAAAAGTAACTAAGTTAAAGATCTTGAGGGGGGAGCTTATCATGGATGATCTGGCTGGGCCCTACATGTAACTGCAGGCATCCTTGTAAGACAGAGGCAGAGGGAGTTTGGGTGGCAGACACACAGAGGTGGAGACACACAGAAGGGGAGGAGTCAATGTACCACAGAGGCAGAGATTGGAGGGACACGGCCATAAACCAGGGAACTCCTGGATAGAGTAGCAGCTGGAAAGAGAAAGGAATGGATTCTCTCACAGAGCCGTTAGAGGGCTGTGGCCCTGTTGATACCTTGATTTTAAGTGGCCAGAACTATGAGAGAATAAACTTCTGTTATTTTTAGCCACTGAGTTTGTGGTAATTGGTGACAGCAGCCACAGGAAAAGAGTACAGAGATCATAACCACCTTGCTGAGTCAATGTGAGAATCAAGAAGACAATAGGTACAGAACCTAGAACAAAATGGTCACTCGGTAAATAGTGACTATTATTATTATTATTATTATTACTACTACTACTACTACTACTACTACTATCATTTCTTCACTACATTCAATTGTCAACGTTCTAAATATTAACAGAATAGGCCTAATTTTTTTCATGTTTCCAAGAGAGAAACAATCAACAAATGACCCCAATTCACCTTTCCAGCTTCATCTTCTACCACATACCTTATACTTAGGATAACTACACATCCGTTTTCCCAACACATCTTGTTTTGTGCCTGTTGCCTCACTGTGATTATAGATATTTCCTCCCTCGCTCTCAAAGGGGCCTGAGTTGGACAATAAACAGAATTGGGCTTTCTACCCACCAAGCGTGCTGGAATAATTGAAAACAGTCTTTGCATGTGCATCACAAGTCAGGAACTAGTCTAAGCATTTAACTTGTATTTGTTCATTTAATCCTCACAAAGGTCTATGGATAAAAGCACTAGCTTTATCCCCAGTGTGCCCAAGGACACATAGATAACGAGCAATACAGCTGATGTTAGTTCGCAGGCAGTCAGAATGTAGACCTATCCTTATAGGAACCACTCTGCTCCACCGCCACTTTATTTCTTGACAATGCTCCAAAAACTAGCCACTCTTCTGCATCTTTGCACCTACTGACGGGCTCTCAACTGCAGTGCAGAGTCACTGATAAATTCCAATGGATTATGAGATACCCATTTGCTGTTTATTACTACTAATAATGGGGTTTACATCAAACTACTTTCTAAGTAAATTAGAGCAGATCCAAGATTATCCCCACAGTAACACAGCACTCACTCACTTGAGATCTTCATCATAAGAAAACGAAGGAGGGAAGAGTTGCAGTGACAAGAGGCATACTCACAATAATACCTGGTATATGGAGACACCATTAAATATATATGTTTCAGTGGGGAAAAATGGCTGAGAAGTTTCCTCATCCTGTTCCCTTGGTCTGAAGCATCTCCCTTTGCCAGTCTCCTGTTGGGGGTCTATTATTTCCTCTAGTCTAATTCATATGGCCATGAACACATCCCCAAACACCTGTGAAGAACAGTTCCTCCTCAAAATGTTCATAGTTGGTAAATGCCTTCCATGGGTCACACCATACTATGTTGTATAGTGATCTAGATGGTGTTCTGTCTCCCCAGTTTCTCTGCAGGACCCTGTAGGAAGGAACTGTGTCTTTCCCTTTTCTACACTCCAAACATCAATCACAGTTCTATACAGAAAAGTCTTCCAAGATCCTAGTTTGTGGATTGGACTGTGTCTCACTGCATATGTATGTTTCTTCAGCCTAGGCTGCCACTCCATAAACACTTTGCCCACTAAATGAACACCCAGCATTCATTTGGTGAGAATTTGCTGAATACCCACTCTGCTCCAGGTGGGGAGCCTGAAACTGAAAATATGGTGATCACCACGGTCTCTTCTCACAAGATGGAAAGTCCATCCAGTGATTCCTGGAAGAGGTGACACCTGTATTCAGTGTTCAGGTTTAGAAGAAGAAAAGGGCACTAGATCTGTGATTCTCAGTGTGTGGTCTTCAGATCAGCAGCCCCATCATCACTGGGGATCGTGTTAGAAATGCAGAATGGGGGCGCCTGGGTGGCTCAGTGGGTTGAGCGTCTGACTTGGCTCAGGTCGTGATCTCGTGGTCAGTGAGTTCGAGCCCCGCGCCGAGCTTTGTGCTGACAGCTCAGAGCCTGGAGCCTGCTTCGGATTCTGTGTCTCCCTCTCTCTCTGCCCCTCCCCCACTCATGCTCTGTCTCTCTCTGTCTCAAAAATAAATAAACATTAAAAAAAAAAAAAAAAAAAAAAAGAAATGCAGAATGTCAGATCTCACCACAGACCTACTGAATCAGACTACCAGGCCTCCGTGTGGTTCACAAGCACAATAGAGCTTGACAAACACTCATGGAGACAATGAGACAGTGAGTGTATGAAAAGACAAGAAAGAATGATTACACGTGGTTTTTAGGTGGGCACCATAAGTTGTTTCGTGTAGCTAGAGAGAAAAGTGCAAATTCTGAAATGGGAAAAGAGGAGACTGGACAGGTTCAGATTCTGAGGTGGGACACCTCATAAGAGGTCCCTAAGATATGGAAGTTTGAATATCATTGGGAAAGCTATAAGGATGCAGGGATGATTATGCACAGGAGAGAAGCATGATCCCATCTATTATGGAAAGATGATGTGGATGGCTGAGGAGAAAGTATTTGAAAGGGAGCAGTCTATAGGCAAAGATTAATTATGAAGCTGTTTAAAAACAGATCTGCAGAATGGTGGCTAAGCATCTGACTCTTGATTTCTGTCATGACATCACAGTTCTTGAGTTCAAGCCCCACATCAGGCTCTGTATTGACACCAGGGAACCTGCTTGGGGTTCTGTCTCCCTCTTTCTCTGCCCCTCCCCTGCTCTCTCACACACACACACTCTCTCTCACTCTCAAATTAATTAAAACATAGGCTTAAAAAAACAGACTCGCAATTGCACTTATGGGGGGCTGAGAGAAAAAAGAAAAGCTTCAATATATATTAAAAGAGTTTTTATATTCATGTTAGACTGTTCTTCAAGTTTGAACATTTTAATATTACAGACTTTCCAGTGATTGTTACTATGATGAGAAACTACTCAATTTTGGGTTACAAAAAATAAAGAAGTTATAACTCCAGCCCTAGAAAGTTTACAGACTCTTACTGGCAAAGACAGACAAAGAGATCATTAGCAGACCATCTATTTGGCATGAATGAGTACTGTAAAATCGCAGAGGCGGGCAAGAATTACTAAATCTTGACTGAGCCAATAAGAGAAATCTTCAGAAAGGTGGTTACATCTGGGCAACTGAATAAAACATAATAAGAAGCAGGCAGTATAATGTTATGGTTCAGAGCATGCGTTCTGGAATCAGACTGCTCAGGTTTGAATAAAATGGTTCCACCATCTCTATCTACCTGCCCTACATGATTTTATGCAAAGTACTTAATCTTTCTTTGCTTCATCTTTAGAGTGGGGATGATAATAAAAGACCCATTTCATAGGATTGTCATAAGAACAAAAAGAGACATGTTAAGTTTACAGCACAGAGCCTGAAACCCAGAAAACATTAAAAAAATGTTACCTATTATTACTACAGTAAATGAGCTAAATTTTGAACGATAAGAGGGTGTTTTTCAGAGGGAGAAAAGCTGAAAATAATTCCTGGCAATGTTAAATGTCTCCACAGGCAGAGAAACATTAAAAAACAGGCAATCAGACTGGGGAATACGTAAGGCATTCACAATAGTTGCAGTGAACAGAGGGTGGCCACCAAAAGGCACTGCAGAAGTAAATTTAGGGAATATGACAAAAGGTCTGGAATGACATTCTCAGAAGCTTCTGTTTTATCTTGAAGACAACAGAGATGTGGATACAAAGGAGTACTGGGATGGGGTGCCTGGGTGGCTTAGTCAGTTAAGCGTCCAACTTCAGCTCAGGTCACAATCTCACAGTTCGTAGGTATGAGCCTCACATTGGGCTCTGCGCTGACAGCTCAGAGCCTGGAGCCTGCTTTGGGTTTTGTGTCTCCCTCTCTTTCTCTCTGCCCCTTCCCCACTTGTACTCTCTCTCGTAAATAAACTTAAAAAAATTTTCTTAATTAAAAAAAAAGGAGTATCGGGATGATGTCAATTTGTTAGGAAATATTAAAAGTAAAATAGAGCAAGAAGAGCCCAGAAGCAGAGTGAACTAGTAAGAGTGTGTTGCAACAATCTTGCCAAAAGATGATGGTCAAAATAATGATGTTAGTGATAAAGAGGGGCATGCCAGATTCAAGTGACATCTCTGAATTAGAAATTGTAGGCTTCGGGAAAAGGACGACAATGAGATTCCTGTCTAGGATGTCAAGAATGATGAGGGGGAAGCATCTCAACATGTGTCCTCGTTAGGCTTAGGGGCAGCTACAATGAACAGAAAACCAAAATTAGCAGGGGTTAGCGATGCAGAGGTTGACTTCTCTAGAGTGGCAATAGTCCAGATGTAGGCAACTGAGGACTGAAACAATGTCCCAGGGGGTCAGAGACCTCCTTTTATCTTGTCGATGCCTTGCAAGGACTCTCTTCCCAAGGTCACCTGGACTCAAGTTGATTCATTAGGCCCAGCTTCAGCCACCATCTTCTCATCCCAGCCATAAGCAAGGAAAAAGTGGATGAAGAAGATAGCATGTTTTCAGGACCAGTCGTTGAAGGGTTCCCAGAAGCTGTCGCAAGACCTTTTCACTTATATCGTATCAGAAAGAATGAGGGGTACCAGGGTGGCTCAGTCAGTTAAACGTCCGACTTGAGCTCAGGTCATACTCTCATAGTTCATGAGTTTGACCCTACGTCGGGCTCTGTGTGGACAGCCCAGAGCCTAGACCCTGCTTCAGATTCTGTGTCTCCCTCTCTCTCTCTCTCTCTCTCTCTCTGTCTCAAAAATAAACTAATTTTTTTTATTATAATAGTTTATTTTCAAATTGGTTTACATATAACACCCAGTGTTGATCCCAACACATGCCCTCTTTAATGTCCATCACCCTCTCTCCCCCCTCCCTCACCTCCCTCACCTCCCTAACCCTCAGATTGTTCTTAGTCTTTGAGAGTCTCTGATGTTTTATCTTCCTCCCTCTCTGTGTCTTTTTTTCCTTTCCCCTCTAGCCCTCCCCCTGGTTTTTGCTTAGTCTCACAAAGTCCACCTATTCATGGAAACATATGGTATCTGTCTTTTTCTGACTAACTTATTTCACTTAACATAATACCTGCACGGCGAAGGAAACAACCAACAAAACTAATAGACAACCGACAGAATGGGAAAGGATCATCGCAAATGACATATCAGATAAAGGACTAGTATCTAAAAATCTATAAAGAACTTACCAAACTCCATACCCGAAAATTTTTGAAAAAAAGAAAGAATGAGCAAAAATGTTTGAAAAGGTACGTTGATATTATCTTATTATTTTAGATGGGCTTCTGCCCAGTTAATAGAGATTCTATTACTATATTAGAAGGATACAGCAGATTCTGGAGAATAAGAAACAATCTCTGTCACAAGCAAACAGAGAATAGGATAGAGGGAGCAAGTTTAACTGAGAGAAAAATAAGAATTGAGCCTGAGATAGCTGTAAGGACATTCAGTGAGAAATACTCAGCAGGCAGTTGGAGACATGTCTCCAGAGATTAGGAGGGAGATGTGAAGACATGGGTAAAAGTCCACATTCTTTCCCTCCTGCTTTCAGTTGTCATGAAATAAACCTTTGAGGCTCTGAAAGTAGCCTATTTATTCCATCCACAGAGAAATTTGTTGGCATGACAATAAATGCACAACAGATATTATTACATTATGATTGTCAAAAACATAGAGTAATTCACAAGGTTTACAGGTAAGAATCTTCTCCCAGGATTGCTCAGTAGCTCTGCTACTGATGCCTATGGGCTGGTCATATATTTCCCATGTTGGATTTTGGTGCCGACATTTTGCTTCATGATTGTGAGGCTATAAACATTTGAAATCCCTTATAGCAATGTCTTTAAAACAAACTTCACATCCAAGTGCTTATACTCTGTCAGGAAAAACATTTATTTTCATGACTCTGAAATTATAGAATTTCTTTACAGAGACAGAACCCTTCCTAGATTTCATGGTACCTGGAAAGTATGGGTACTCCTACTCTGCCCTAGAATGTCACATCCTTAGGACAAAGGTCAATACTGTCCTCAAGTTGATCTTATATTCCTAAAGGACTCCTCATTGTATTTCTGTGTGTTAAGAATTTAGGACTCTAGAGATAAATCCATACAGTCTTACCAGGAAGGACCATAATGGACTTCTAGAGTTGGCCAGTCACAAGTTAAAAGAAGCATTGGCAAAATGAGAAGGTCCAGAGAGTAATTCATATAGTGAAGGTCTAAAATCAAGGGAATATGGGACAATTTGAGGAATCTTGAGAAGAGGGAAGCTTAGCAGGATTGCAAGTTTCAAATATCAGAAACATTGGCAAGAAACACACTTATCTATAAAATGAGACCAAAATGAAGAAGTTGCAAGAAAGCAGATTGAGCCTGAAATTAGGCATCCTCTCTAACACTTGAAAATAAGTGTTTTTAGTAACGTATGAAAATAGGAAGGCATGCCTGATATAATAAAGACTACCACGAAGCAACAACCAACAACCCATTTAAAACACTAGACACATTTCCATTCAAATCAGAAATAAAACAACAATGCTTATTTTGGGCACCATTGTCTTACATTATTCTGTAAGGTCTAGGAATTAAAATACAACAATAAAAAAAGATGTATAATCATGGGAAGGAGGTGACAAGCCATTATTTGCAGATGATATGATTTATATTTTTACCTAGAATTCCAAGCAAATCAACTGAAATGGTATTTAAACTAATAAGAGTTTAGGAAGATAGCCAAGTATAAAAAATGTAGAAAATCAATACTTTGCCTATATATCAGTAGCAATGAATTAGAATATATATAATGGAAAATGATCTTATTAATAATGAAATGACAAATATCAACTTCTTGTACTGCACCTAACAAATTGCTGTGCTAAGTATAAAGGCACATAAGCAGAATAAGCAGAATCCATCTGATCCTCCAAGCACCCATTATCCCAATGGAAGCCATGCTTAGGCTGGGATGTACTCCAGGGGAAAGCCCCCTAGCCCCTATCACATCACTTATTTATATGGAGGAGGAAGGACGTTAGGGGAACACCAACTGACTATCCAATGATGTGAGCTATATGTGCATCAGGAAAGAACCTTATTTAAAAAGGCAGAAAATTGAGGCATCCTGAGCTCATCCAGGAGATCTTGAACATCAACACTCTATTGGCCACAGATACCGCTGTTCTATTGTTGAGCCAGCACAGGATTGTTGATAGCTCAGAGTGAAGCTGACAGAGAGGGATAAGAGACTGCTTCTAAGACCACATGGGGGACAAAACTTTTATCCCCCCTTCCAAGTAACTGTAAGTTCTCCATTAAGGAGAAGAAAAAAATTTTCTGTGAGATATTGAAGAATATTTCAATAAATGTATTTATTCCATTTACTCGTTCATTCACTGAAAAATATCTTTTGAGAATCTACTCTGCCGGTCACTGTCACAAGTGCTGGGTGTAAAATGGAGCTTGCAGTCTAGTGGGAAAGATAGTCAATAAACAAGTAAGCAAACAAACAAATCTATGATGCAAATTATGTCAAGCATAGGAAATCAAATAAATAGAGGACAGTGCTAAATAATAACCCAGGGGTTATTCTCTGGGACACAGAGGTGGGCTACTTTAGATAGTCTATTCAAGCAAATACAGTTCAGAGAAGGTCATCTTTATGGTGGGACTTGAAGTGTCAGAAAGAGTCAATTATCCAGAGAACCTAGGTGGCTCAGTCAGTTGAGCAATCAACTCTTGATTTCAGCTCAGGTCATGAGCCCAGGGTCATGGTATGGAGCCTCACATTGAGCCCTGCATCAGGCTCTGCACTGAGTGTGGAGCCTACTTAAGATTCCCTCTCTCCCTTGGAGCACCTAGGTGGCTCAGTCAGTTGAACATCTGACTACTGATTTTGGCTCAGGCCATGATTTCATGGTTCATGAGATCAAGCCCTCCATCAGGCTCCTCACTGACAGTACAGTGTCTGTTTGGAATTCTCATTCTCTCCCTCCCTCCCTCCCTCTCTCTCTCTCTCTCAAAAATAAATGTATATAAAAAATACATTAAAAAATGATTCTCTGTCTCCCTCTCTCTCTGCCCCTCTCTACCACTCATATGCTCTCTCTCTTTCTCAAAAAAAAAAATAAATAATTAAAATAGCCAATTATTCAAAGAATCACAAGAACAATATTTTAGGAAGAAGAGACAGTAGGAGCAAAGGCTCTGACTTCGAAAACAAAAAGCTAACGTGTTCCAAAAAAAAAAGGGGGGGGCCACTTTCATTAGAGATCAGTGAGAAAGAAGGACAAAGGTGAAAAATGAAACTGGAGAGGTACATGAGTATGAACTTGGGGACCATATTCAACAGTTTGTATTTTATTTCTAGTGCAATAGGAAGTTGTTGATAATAGACTAGGATGACAGACAAAAGAGTTATATTATCAGACTCATGGTTTGAGAAGCATTACTTTGGCCACTACAAGCATGATGGATTGGAGACTGTTAGGGAGAGTATCAATAGAGAGCAGGAGAGAAATGATCACGGCGTAAACTAAAGCACTAGCAATGGAGATAGAAGAGCATAGATCCTAGTAATATACTGGAAATACAATCAACATGAATTCTTTGGGGTTGTGTGTACAAGGTGAAAGAGGAAAAGAAATCAAGGGAGACTTCCAGGTTTCTGGTTTGAGCAACACAGGGAGTAGTGATGTGGCTAAGGAAGTTTTCAGGGGAAGGGACCTCAAGAGTTCAGTTCTGAACATAATAAATTTCAAGAAGTTCTGAGACATCTTAGAGGAGCTGTCAAGTAGGCAGTCACCTATAAGAGCCTGAACTCCAAGGAGAGGCGTAAGATACAAATATAAATGGCACTGTCCTGGTTTAGACCAGGAAAAGAATGAAGAGTTTAGACAGTGGCTCCAAATTGAGTCACGTTATTTGTCACATCTATGTACTAGTATATCTATGTGCTACTATTTACTGAATGCTTTTTCTAAAAATCAACTAAAATGTTCACTGAAATACTCACTGTAATCTCTTCCAAAGTAATAATATCTATAAAATCTCCTGTGTAATATGATAATTATATTCTAGTTTCACATGCATCTAAAATTAACTTTGATGACTGAAGGACCTACCCCCTACTCAGAAAATTGGCCTCAGCTGGAGAGAGTTCTTACCCAGGGCCACTTTACCTCCTCAGGGGCAGCCATATCCCATGACATCCACATCCAATAGTTGTCCAGAGTGTCTAAAGGTCACTGTCTTCACCACAACTCAAGACAACTCTGAAGAACCTGTTCAGCTTCAGAACTCATCCATGAAGCTGGCCAAAGTCTTTGTAGAACCCAGCTTCTCTTTCTGCTCCATCCTGTTCCTTCCTTTCCCCGCAGCTGTCAATCCCCAACGCTCTCAACTTTCTCCATGTTGATAGCAATCAACTCTAAGTTTGCAAGTCAGTTTCCTGGAAAACTCATACTGCATAAAGTGGAATTTCAGAAGGCAAGAGGGAAAAGTGTTCCAGGAGAAAAAGGGAAGGATACTGAAAAGCCGAATAAGAAGTCATATCATGGTGGAAAGTCTCAGTAACTACAAAAATGTAAATTTTCATCAAATTAATTTAGGTATTGTTTGGAAGAGGAAAAATAATGATTGATCTGACTAGAAAATAAACAAGTGAAAAACATTTTTTAAAACCTCTGAAAAAGAACAATAATGAACAATTTCCATTTTTCTAAAATCTAGATAGTAAAACACATTAAGGAGCTAAAGTAAGTCATACACAATAGGGTTGCTAACAAAATAAGGCAGATTAACATAAATGGCAAGCTCGAAATAGACTCAACTCAATATATATATAAATACATAAGTATTAGTAAGAGTTACTCAACAAAAATGAGACATAAGAGTTTCTAGCAAAAGAATTCATATGTTCAAGGGCCCAGATGTTTGAGAGGAAACAATTAAACAAAATGAAATTTATTTTACCTAAAGCAAAAACAAAGAAGGAGGTATGGTATGAGATAAGACAAAAGAGGTAATCACTGCGAGAACCTAATGAACCATGTTAGTACTTGGTTACTTGGTTAGTACTAACCATGTTAGTACTGAAACATATAAAAAAACTTTGAATTTTGGCCTAATGGTGATGGGAAACCATCTAAGGCTGTGCTGTCCAACATGGTAGCCACTAACCCCATGTGTCTGTCATGTCATTAGTAATTACATATGTAATTAGGCTGAATTGAGGGATGCTGCAAATATAAAACACACACCATTTTTTTCTTTTTCATATTTAAAAGTATATTTAAAAATCATTAGTAATATTTATGTTGATTATGTGTTAAAATCACAACAGTTTGGCCATATTAGGTTAAATATATTATATTCTTAAAATTAATTTTACCTCTCTTTTTTTACTTTTTAATGTGACTCCTGGAAAATTTTAAATTACATATATGGCTGACATTTATGGATATTAGATTTCTATCAGATAGGGTTGACATGGGGGCTTCAAGCCAGGGTGTGAAATGATTAACTTTGCATTTTGAAAAGATCTCTCTGTCTTCAGTGAGATTCATCCAATTTCCTCTCACTTATGTGTGTGCTGAGTTCTTGACCTGCACTTCCTCCTCCACACCCTGTTACCATCCCCATACAACACCTTCTTCTCTTTTAACATCATCGTCTTAAGAAAAAGTTTTATTCTAATACATACAGGCTATTTGCATAGGATTTCGGGTGCTGGTTTTCTTTGTCTTGTTTTGTCTTTAGTTGTAGAATGTAAGATTTTTATCCCTTCGGGAAAGAAGGGCAACTATGAGAAATCATGAAAGACCCATATACAATTACAGCATGTGATGTCACCTGAGGTTGCTGAGTGATTTCTCCCTATCCAGAAAACCATCGCTGCATGATCATTTTCCTGTGTTGGGCAGTAACTCCCCGAATCCCAAAGGGCAACCATCCCCTGCAGACTGCCCAGTACTGAATCTGCTCTTTCCTCATCAGCAATGCTCATGGCTCCCAGGAGTCTCTGCTGCTCATTCCTGCTAACAGAAATGTCCTGCAGTAAGAGATCTATGGTGTGCTTATGGAAAGACCCTTCATTAGCTTGGGGTATTCCCAGCTGTTAAATTCAGGGAATTCAAGGAATAACCAACCCTTTACTAGCAATGACCACAGCTTTCCATCAGGAGCATAAGCCATTGGGGACGTAGAGGGGGTTGACACCTTGCTGACAGTGATCATGGAAGGCCTATATTAATCTAAGTCTTAAGAATACCACGTCAGTTCTAACGAGCTTTCTCACCCTTGTAAAAGGAAAATTTAGCTCATATAAGCTTCATGTCACTTCAATGTCTTTAAAATTTCATGTCTGTATGGATTCCCTATACATACATACACCTATTAAATTTGATTTTCTCCCGTAACGACACAATAACAAAAAAGAATACCAAGTAAGAGTTACTTTCTCCTAGATTAGGTGATTATATAAGAAGGTTGATCTTGGAAAAGCCAATGTATATGAAAACTCAGTAACTAATCCATAGCACACGTTTGATCATTACTGTTGAATCTGAACCTGCACTGTCTTCAAGGGGCCATCGCTATCAGTAACGATCATCACTAAAGGGCTAGGGGGCAGAGGGAAGCCTGCATACCAAGAGATCTTTAAAGCCAGGCAAGAGACCAGAGCTGCTGTTTTCTAGTTGGGGGTGGCAAATTGAAAGCCTACTAGAACCAGGCAGGAAATGTGAATGAATGAAGCAGGCAAACACTAAAAAGGGAAAGAACATCCCCAAAGTTTGTAAATGTGACTGCTTAAATCTCATAAGTTTTCTCAACTTCTAAAGTAGTTGGATGTAGAGCTTGATTTCATGTGAAATTACTCACTTTTTAAAACTTAGCAGCTAATTCACTAAATACATCTACCCATATACATTCACACACACTCATACTATACATAGTATTTTGCAGAACCAATAAAACTCACGTGCGGGTTCTTACCTGGGGCTTACTAGTTCTCTGCATTACTGGGGCAGGCCAGGTTATGTGGCTTCACTCTTGATCTGTGATTTCTCATTGTCGATCTTCAAATCTATGGCTCTTGTGTTTATGTGTTACATTTGTTGAAAAGAACAAATGTAAAATAAAAAATAAGTTAGCATCAGTTTGACTTTTGATATTAGAATTCAAAAGCCAAGTCAAAGCAGCTAGCAACAGCAAGAGGATCCAAAGCAGAGGAACAAAGATGATGACAAAAAAATGCCTGGTAATAAATATGGAGTGCACCAGATAAATAGAGATATTACCTAGTAAACATGCTTTGCTCCAAGTCGGTCAGCCTAGTGGGGTTGGCATTTATTTTTATGTAAATGGTTATCTCCACGGAGATCCACACAAAAGGCTAATTTGCATATGGCACAAACAAGACCTAGTCTCCTGAAACAGAGCAACTTGCCACCTTGACAGTTTACCAAAAATGGCTCTTCTAATTGAACTTTTGGGGGGAGAGAGCTAGGAGTGGCCCCAGCCTTGCACACCCAGATTGAGCCTCCTTCTATACAGCTAGACAGGGAGATGGCAGGGCAGGAGGTGATAGTGCAGCATTCAGAGGACTCCAGAGTAACACAAACAGAGTCCAAACCATCTGCCTTGCTTTTCCCTTGTGCTTTGCTTAAGGGCCTAGGGACAATAATGGTCCTTCTGGCCACAATTACTATTAATTATTCAATATCATTCTTACTGGCTATTAATCTCAACCCTTTTGCTAGATACTTAAAATAGGTTCTAACTCAGCTTAACAAATTTGTGATTGCCATTAATTTACCTGGTTGTGAATTTGGAGGTGACCAAACCAACATAAAAGGCCCCCTCACCAGATACCGATGTATGCCAGACACTGGATATCTGAAGATCTAAAAATAATGAAGACACTTTCCTGTCTAGAAGAGCTTACATTCTAGTGGCAGAAAGTATCCATTACAAGTATCCGTGTAAACACATCAACAGAGATTTTCATCTCCCACCTCATTCTTCCCCTTATTTCTATGTCCCTCCAATCAGAACATCCCATGGTACCAAACCTGGTATTATTTATATGTTTGTTATTTTCAAGACCCGAAACTGGAAAGATAGTTAATTTAGTGTCTGCCTTTCCACCATGCCCCAGGAGCTTTGGATTCCAAAAAGATATAAAAAATCTATATTTAAAATAAAAATCCCCTGAAGGGTTTCTTATGATCACCTTGTCTAGAGCAGCCTGGTTCTTACCCCTTGCTTCACACTCCATCCCCAAAGCCCTGACTGTTTCCGCTCGTTATTGAACTACCAGCCTCAGGGCCTGAAAATCAGAACCATGGCCCTGATCACAAAGTTCTGTTCACAAAGACTGTTCAAAGCCATAGAACGCTCTGGCTCTTTCATAATTGTAATAGATATTGAAATGAAGCACATTCTATTCTCTACACAAGGAGAGTTTTTTCTTTTTTCTCCTTCAGTTCAAAGACTCCTCCTGGTACCCCGATAGCATAATAATTTGCTTTTCTTTCCTATTTATGCATGCTTATGGACACAAACTCCTCTGTTTTTGTCCTGTTTCAATAAAAATTATTGACACAAACTTAACAATGAATGGCTCTGATATAACTGATTGTTCTCCCGTTGAGTAATAATACTCATAAAAAAAAATGGAAGGCACAAGAAGAATCAGAGAGTGGGCAGAAATTGGAATCGTAGAGGAAAACTGTTTAGCATTTATAACTTCCATAAACTTAACCTTGTATTTGTGTCAGCTACTTTATAGTTTTCCAATTTACTTTTTAATTGAGTCCTTTTTTTTTTTAGCCATGCTTGGAAGATATAACTCTAAGTCGTCTCTCAAAACCATACCACTTTACTTCAGTCCAATTGATTGTTCCTTGTATTTATTATTCTTGTGCCCAACATATATCACTTTCCATTTGGCCAACTGCAAATGCAATTTACCATGCATCAGGCCACTTAAACAGCAGATCTGCATTAGTTAATATTTTATTTGGAGTGATCCTTTCCATGGTTGCTGTTAACCCTGATCACTGCCACCTACCATACTGTTTACATAATAAAGACATAAGGAGGATGCTGGGCAACATGGCGGAGGAGTAGGGGGCTCCAGTATTTCGCTTGCCCTTTAAAGGGGGACGACTGAAACCATTGTCTCTCTCAACTCCAAAAATCGGGGGGGAAAGGTGCTACAGCTGACAAGAAACGTAGACGAAAACAGACAAGGCCCAGCTAAACCGTGAGTTTAATCTGGGTCGGATAAAACGAACTCGAACTCGGGAAGTTGAGCTGTGGGGAGGGTGAGCGTCTTCGGAGATAGCTGGGAAAGAGCCGATCGAACCGCATCTGAACGAGAGGGCCAGAGCGGGTGAGACCGCTATCATCCAGCCCCTAAATGCAGGGCCTTTGAAGAGAAGTTCAGTGGCTAGAAGCAGCACTATCCGCGCGCTGTCGGGACTGCGCCAACCCCGTCCCGAGCCAAGGGGACTCGCGCACTGGGGGGACTGGAAGCGGGGACCGGGCGGCGCCACCAGCCGAGCTCCTCTAACCCCGGCACAATTATAACGAAATCGGGGGTGGCAGACGGCCGCCTCACCGCACCACCCTCGCCCAGCGCCTCCGGGACGTGCGCGCTGCCGGGAGAGGCAGCGGGGACCCAGGCGGCGGCTCCTAGGGAGCACCTCTAACCCCCGCACAGTTACAGCCAAATTGGGGGGTAGCAGACGGCTGCGCCACCGCGCCACCCTCGCCCAGCGCCTCCAGGCATGCACGCCGCCTCCGGGACTGGCAGCAGGGACCCAGGCAGCCCCAGGCGGCGGCTCCAGTAAACCACACTAGGCCAGCGCTAGCGGTGGAGAGAGAATAGAAATAAAGGGGCGTATAAAGCCTCCAGGACTGGTGGCGCGGGTCTGGAGAGACGCCATAGTTGTCTCACAAGCCAGGAAGTCACCCCAGAAGCCATCCCTGCAGCAGTGGAGGCCGGACCCGCCTACACTAAACCACGCCCCCCCCCCCAAACTATCAGCAGGAGCGACTGATCCAAGAGGAGATTGCTGCCTGGAGTAACGCCAGTCATTTCTTCCTTTTAAATTTATCCCTCCCTTTCTCATTCCTACCAATCCCCATCCCTGAGCTGGTCATCCAGGGTACTGACTGGCTTAATCATTTTTTTGGGTTTGTTTTTTTTTTAACCCACTCTTTGAGGACATGTCCTACACCTCTTCTTTACTTCCCTAGCCCTTTTTCTGGAATAACCAGGCCGTATAAGTTCATCTAGACGACATCGATCTTTATTCCTTTTCCCTCGCACCTGTCCTTATTCTGATTTCTATCAGTCTGGATTAAACCCTTTAGTCGCTCTACCTGGGCAAAGTCCATTTCCTTCTTCTCCCTGCACCAGTCATTATTCTGTCTATATATGCTCTGCCACCAGCACACTACATACCCTGTCCTTAACGTGTAGCTGTTACTTCAGGACATTGCCCTCAGAGAGTCACTTGTTATTTTTTTCTGTTGTGAACTGCTTGTCTGGACAATTTGTCGGTACGTTTGAGTATTTCTGTGTTCTGTGTGTCTGTCAGTTTTCCTTTCCAGGGCAACTCCAAGAAACAACCCATAACACATCCAGCCAAAATGACGAGACAGAAGAATTCTCCTCAAAAGAATCTACAAGAAGCAGTGACAGCTCAAGAATTAATGAAAACAGATATAAGCAACATAACAGAACTTGAATATGGAATGATAATCATAAAACTAATTGCTGGCCTTGAAAAAAGCTTAGATGAATGCAAGGGGTCCCGCGCAGCAGAGTTCAAGGACCTTAAAAACGGTCAGGAAGAATTAAAGAAGACATTGGAAGAAATACAGGGGAAACTGGAAGCAGCCACAGCACGGATTGAAGAGGTAGAGGAAAGGGTTAGCGCATTAGAAGACAAAATCATTGAAAAAGAGGAAGCAGATAAAAAGAGAGAGAAGCTGATCCAGGAACAGGAAAGGAGAATTCGAGAGCTGAGCGATATACTCAAAAGAAACAATATCCGTATCATAGGAGTTCCAGAGGAAGAAGAGAGAGAGAAAGGAGTCGAAGGGGTTCTTGAACAAATCATTGCTGAGAACTTCCTCAACATGAGGAAGGAAACGGGCATGGAAATCCAAGAGGCACAGAGAACTCCCCTCAGACGTAACTTGAATAGACCTTCTGCACGGCACATCATAGTGAAGCTGGCAAAATACAAAGATAGGGAGAGAATCCTGAAAGCAGCTAGGGACAAAAGAACCCTAACATACAAAGGGAGACCTATAAGGGTAGTAGCAGACTTATCTACAGAAACTTGGCAAGCCAGAAAGGAATGGCAGGATATCTTCAATGTGATGAGCAAGAAGGACATGCAACCAAGAATTCTGTATCCGGCTAGCCTGTCGTTCAGAATAGAAGGAGAGATCAAGGTTTTTCCCAACAAACAAAAACTGAAAGAATTTATCACAAATAAGCCAGCACTGCAAGAGATCCTGAGGGGCATTCTATGAAGACAAGGTTGCAAAGAACACAAACTGCCAGGGACAGCCTTACAAACATGAAACTTACAGATAATACAGTGACTGTAAGCCCATATTTTTCAATATTAACACTGAATGTAAATGGACTAAATGCGCCAATCAAAAGACACAGGATAACAGAATGGATTAAAAAACAAGACCCATCTATTTGCTGTCTTCAAGAAACTCATCTTACCTGAAGATACCTTCAGATTGAAAGTGAGGGGATGGAGAACTATCTACCATGCTACCGGAAGGCAGAAGAAAGCCGGAGTAGCCACACTTATATCAGACAAATTAGACTTTAAAATGAACGATGTAATAAGAGATGAAGAAGGACATTATATAATAGTCTCAGGGACCATCCAGCAGGAAGAGCTAACAATTGTAAATATCTACGCACCGAATTCGGGGGCACCCAAATTTGTAAAACAACTAATTACAAACATTAGCAACCTCATCGATAAAAATGTCCTAATAGTAGGGGATCTCAACACCCCACTCTCAGCATTGGATAGATCCACAAAACAGAAAATCTCCGCAGAAACAATAGCCCTGAATGACACATTAGGACAGATGGGCCTCACAGACATCTTTAGGGTCCTTCATCCAGAAGTAAAGGAATTTACGTTCTTCTCATCTGCACACGGTACATTTTCCAAGATAGACCATATTCTGGGGCACAGGGAAGCTCTGAATAAATATAAAAGAATTGAGATCATACCATGTACACTGTCAGACCACAATGCTTTGAAACTTGAAATCAACCACAGGAGAAAGCCTGGAAAATATCCAAGAACATGGCGGCTAAGAAATAACCTACTAAAAGAGGACTGGGTCAACCAAGCCATCAGAGAAGAAATTAAAAAATACATGGAAACAAATGAAAATGAAAATACAACAATCCAAACGCTCTGGGACGCAGCAAAAGCAGTCCTGAGAGGGAAATATATTGCAACCCAGGCCCATTTCAAAAAACAAGAAAAATCAATAACACAAATTCTAACAGCACGCCTAAAGGAACTAGAAGCAGATCAACTAAAACAACCCAAGCCCAGCAGAAAGAGAGAAATAACAAAGATCAGAGCACAAATTAACCATATGGAGACAGAAAAGGTAGTGGAACAGATCAATGAAACCAAAAGCTGGTTCTTTGAAAAAATAAACAAAATAGACAAACCTCTAGCCAGGCTTCTCAAAAAGAAAAGAGAGAGAACTCAAATAGATAAAATCGTGAATGAAAAGGGAGAAATTACAACCAATCCCTCAGAGATACAAGCAATCATCAGAGAATACTATGAAAAATTATATGCCACCAAACTTGGCAATCTGGAAGAAATGAACAGCTTCCTAAATAGCCACACGCTACCAAAACTCAAACGGGAAGAAATAGAAAATTTGAACAGACCCATAACTAGTGAAGAAATAGAATCCGTTATTAAAAACCTCCCAGCAAATAAAAGCCCTGGACCAGATGGCTTTCCTGCGGAATTTTACCAGACATTTAAAACAGAGTTAATTCCTATCCTCCTCAAGCTGTTCCAAAAAATTGAAACGGAAGGAAAACTCCCGGACTCATTCTATGAAGCCAGCATCACTTTGATTCCCAAACCAGATAGAGACCCAGCAAAGAAAGAAAATTACAGGCCAATATCCCTGATGAATATGGATGCAAAAATTCTCAACAAGATACTAGCAAATCGAATCCAACAGCATATAAAGAGAATTATCCACCATGATCAAGTAGGATTCATCCCTGGGTTGCAGGGCTGGTTCAATATTCGCAAATCAATCAACGTGATACATCACATCAACAAAAGAAAAGATAAGAACCATATGATCCTGTCAATAGATGCAGAAAAAGCATTTGACAAAATACAGCATCCTTTCTTAATAAAAACTCTCGAGAAAGTCGGGATAGAAGGAACATACTTAAACATCATAAAAGCCATATATGAAAAGCCCACAGCTAATATCATCCTCAATGGGGAAAAATTGAAAGCCTTCCCCCTGAGATCAGGAACACGACAGGGGTGTTCACTCTCGCCACTGCTATTTAACATAGTGCTGGAAGTCTTAGCATCAGCAATCAGACAACAAAACAAAATAAAAGGCATCAAGATTGGCAAGGAGGAAGTCAAACTTTCACTTTTTGCAGATGACATGATACTTTACATGGAAAACCCGACGGAATCCACCAAAAGCCTACTAGAACTGATTCATGATTTCAGCAAAGTTGCAGGATACAAAATCAATGTACAGAAATCGGTGGCATTTCTATACACCAACAATGAAGCAGCAGAAAGAGAAATAAAGAAGCTAATCCCTTTCACAATTGCACCAAAAACCATAAAATACTTAGGAATAAACCTAACCAAAGATGTAAAAGACCTCTTCGCTGAAAACTATAAAAAACTTATGAAGGAAATTGAGGAAGACATAAGGAAATGGAAAAACATCCCATGCTCATGGATAGGAAGAATAAATATCGTCAAAATGGCAATACTACCCAAAGCAATCTACACATTCAATGCAATCCCAATCAAAATAGCACCAGCTTTCTTCTCAGAGCTAGAGCAAACAATCCTAAAATTTGTATGGAACCACAAGACCTCGAATAGCCAAAATAATACTGAAGAATAAAACCAAGGCGGGAGGCATCACAATCCCAGACTTTAACCTCTACTACAAAGCGGTGGTCATCAAGACTGTATGGTATTGGCACAAAAACAGACACATAGACCAATGGAATAGAATAGAAAACTCAGAAATGGACCCACAAGTATATGGCCAACTAATCTTTGACAAAGCGGGAAAATGTATCCAATGGAAAAAAGACAGCCTCTTTAACAAATGGTGCTAGGAGAATTGGACAGCAACATGGAAAAGAATGAAACTAGACCACTTTCTTACACCACTCACAAAAATAAATTCTAAATGGATAAAAGATCTGAATGTGAGACAGGAAACCGTCAAAATCCTAGAGGAGAAAACAGGAAAAAGCCTCTTTGACCTAAGATGCACCAATTTCTTACTCGACACGTCTCCAAAGGCAAGAGAATTAAAAGCAAAGATGAACTATTGGGACCTCATCAAGATAAAAAGCTTCTGCACAGCAAAAGAAACAACCAACAAAACGAATAGGCAACCAACGGAATGGGAAAAGATCATCGCAAATGACATATCGGATAAAGGACTAATATCTAAAATTTATAAAGAACTTACCAAACTCCAAACCCGAAAAACAAACAACCCAGTGAAGAAATGGGCGGAAGATATGAATAGACACTTCTCCAAAGAGGACATTCAGATGGCCAACAGACACATGAAACAATGCTCAATGTCACTCATCATCAGGGAAATACAAATCAAAACCACACTGAGATACCACCTCACACCAGTCAGAGTGGCTAAAATGAACAAATCAGGAAACTATAGATGCTGGCGAGGATGTGGAGAAGCAGGCACCCTCCTACACTGTTGGTGGGAATGCAAACTGGTACAGCCACTCTGGAAAACGGTGTGGAGGTTCCTCAAAAAAATGAAAATAGAGCTACCCTATGACCCAGCAATAGCCCTGCTAGGAATCTACCCAAGAGACACAGGAATGCTGATGCATAGGAGCACGTGTACCCCAATGTTCATAGCAGCACTTTCGACAATAGCCAAATCATGGAAAGAGACCAAGTGTCCATCAACTGACGAATGGATAAAGAAGTTATGGTACTTATATACAATGGAGTACTACGTGGCAATGAGAAAAAATGAAATCTGGCCATGCGTAGCAACATGGATGGAACTGGAGAGTATTATGTTAAGTGAAATAAGTCAGTCAGAAAAAGACAGATACCATATGTTTCCACGAATAGGTGGACTTTGTGAGACTAAGCAAAAACCAGGGGGAGGGGAAGAGGGGAAAGGAAAAAAGGACACAGAGAGGGAGGGAGATAAAACATAAGAGACTCTCAAAGACTAAGAAAAAACTGAGGGTAAAGGGGATGAGGGAGGGGGGAGAGGGGGTGATGGGCATTAAAAAGGGCACATGTGGGGATGAACACTGGGTGTTATATGTAAACCAATTTGAAAATAAACTATTATAAAATTAAAAAAAAAAAAAGACATAAGGAGTGACTCAAGCAAACTACCTTACTTGCTGACTATAGTTTAACCATGGGATGCGAGGCTGTTGTTGGAGGCACATAAATGTGAGTTAATGGAATGACTTTGGTCCCAACTCTCCAAAAACTCTACAGGGATATAAAAATCGCCCTTGCAGGCTTTCTTTTCAGTGTGGTCTCCTAAAAATACCGGGGAGTCTGAGAGATCTAGTCCTGGGTCTGCTACTCTCACATTCCGTGCCTTAGGCTCTTTCCTTGAAGACTTGTTTTTTGTCTATTGCCTGATTCTGGAATTCCCCTAGAATGCCTCCTAAAGAGAAGTTTCGCTGTCATTTTTTGGAAAGGTAAATCAAGAAAATTTGGTCAATCCACAAAGAGAGGGACCAAATGAGTAGCAAGAAGTGAGAGATGTGGAGCCAATAGAACGTCTTAAAAATCCAGGAAAAGACAGTTCAAGAAACTGGAGTAGGAACAAGGAAACAGGAAGTGGCTTAATTGAGATGTATAGGTACCCTAGCTCTATTTAAAGAAAATAGGCATTTGTTGATCCTGGGAGTAATGTCTGCCATCCTCAGTGCATTCAGATAACTGGATAAAAGTTCAATGGGAAGGATTTTTTAAGATTATTTATAGCACGGGCAGACAGAGCATCCAAGCAGGTTCTACACTATTGGCACAGAACCCGATGAAGGACTCAGTCCCACAGACTGTGAGATCACGACCAGAGCCAAAATCAAGAGTCAGATGCTTAACCAATTAAGCCTCCCAGGAATCCTAAATGGGAAGGATTTTTAATTAAGTATTTAGCTGAGTGCTAAGGATACTTTGATAAATGGGGCAGACACATTCCCCACCATCTAAGCTCTCAGAGTCAAAGATTTTGTAATGTAAAAGACTGGAGATGAAAGTCATTCCCATTATTAGTGTTGTTGAAATGAGATCAGTCCTAAATCTTCCTCCTAGAAAATACTTAATTCGTTTGGTTTTTAAATAAGTGCTACTAAAATAGTCTTGCTACTGGGAAAGTGCCATGTTACCAGTCTCGCATTTTTCAGGGACTTTATCAACCATTCTTGCTACTTCCAATACTAATTCTAACTCTCTCACCCAGAACATGCCACCAGCTTCTAATTCTTACTCTACATAAATTCGAATCCTAATTTCTACACAAACTGAAAAAAATTGTTTAAAAGATATATATATATTTACCTGAAGATACCTCTGATTTCTAGTTATATTGGCAAAGTCCCATTTAGACTTAATCGTTCTTCCCATAGAACTTTCCATATGTATCTGTTATAGAGACTATCTGATTGCATTAATTATTTCTACTCACTCCTTGAGTACAACAATTATGTCTTAATTGTTTTTGTGTCACTGGCACCAAAGGCAATTACCAAGCACCTACCATGTGACAAGCACAGTGGAAACCACTGAAGATACAGAGATATAGAGAGGATTATGTTCCCTTGCTCATCATCAAGCAGGGCAGACATATTTGTAAAGACATAAATGCAATCATGTGTTATGAGTTGCATCATTTAGCAAGCAGTAGGTTACAATAACACAAAAGCACAGAAATAAACTTTAAGAATGAAGATACTTCTCTGCCCTTTCCATCTTTTTTTCCTTTCCTCACTTCCCTTCCATCCTCATGTTCCCCTCACTTCCCAGTTCGGGGCAAAGATGCTGGAATGTGAACTAGCAAGGTGATCAGCTGGCGAAGCATGGAAGGGGCAGAGGCAAAAGATGACTGGAGTACTTGAAAACTGAGCAAATAAGGTAACTGACAGAGCAAATAAGGAAATACACTGAGGATAATCGGAACCAGGTTTCTTACTCTCTAGTAAGGTATTTCTTACTCTCTCGGAAGGTATTTTACAAGCAAGGAAAAGGAAAGGCTAGAAAGAACTTTGAGGTATTAGATGGGGATTTTTAAGCTTATGAACTTACAAGCTTTTTAATATTCATAGTCAGATAAATATAGAAATAATGTTTGATATAGATGTGTGTGTCCATGTGCATATATATATATACTTCCTAACTCTGTCCTCTCAAGAGGGTCCAGAGCAGGAACACCCTGGTGAGGTGAGCAGGATTCCTGGTGCCAAGGATCACACTGAACATCCAGATGGTGGTTTCTAAATTTCATCCTCCACTAAAGTCTGCACAGAAGGAAACATGAGGGAGACCAAAATGAAGAGTCATACTGTAAAATGAAAGCCTTATATCCTCTAAGACTACTGAGGACATGGGAGACAGAAAAACTGAGGAAATGTTCCAAATTGAAGGAGACTGATGAGACATGACAACTAAATGCAAACATACTCTTGGATAGGATCCTGCACCAGAAAAGAACAAGCAGCAGCACTGGGACCATCTATGTAGACTAAAGTTTGACCTTAATAAGTGCCTGGGAGTTGCTATTTAAAGATTTAAAACTATAAGACATTTCACTCAACTGTTTTTAGCACTTGCAGCAGTTTGGTTATGAGCTTTTATTTTTCCCCAAACATTTGCTGACTTCATATACATGAATTGCCAATAAAGGATTGACTGACACATCTGATTTCAAAATTATTGTTTCTGTGAACATTATGCCAAAGCCTCAGTACAAATGACAATAAAATGGGGTCACATTTATGTTAACACCCAAATTACAATGGCTTAGAACCTCTACCTGCTACATCACACATTTCTAAATACATACACCCACCATTGCTTCTGAGTCTATATTCTTCCTGTTCCAGTTATTCATCAGGCTCCCAGGCTATGGTGCCTAGACATGATCTATTGCAGCTCCAGGATCACACAGGACATTTAGGGAGTGGTGTTGGTCTCCCTATGTCACTCAATCCCAAATCTGAAAGAGAATCTTCCCTTGATTCTCTATAGCATCACTGAGCCCCTCTTGAATCTTTTTTTTTTTTACAAAATACTGTTTAGGCATAAAATATAGGCATAAAAGAAGGAAATAACATTAAACCTAGTAATGTATTCATGCTACTACATGTGAAACTCCTGAGATTCCATGGGCCCCAGGCTTATCTTCAATGGCACCTCCTAGAGTGTCATTCTGCCTAGCTCCTGGCCTGCCTCCAAAAGACCAATTCCACTTCAGCCCCACCATTCTGTGCTCTTGGACCCAAAGTTCAGGCCCATCTGCCCTAAAGCTTATCCCTCCCTCCAATCCTTAGCCTGACTTTTCGACTTTGTCTATGGATCAGTCTCTTTCCAAAAAGCTGGAGGTGCAACATGAGAAACCCTGACCACAGTTTTAATCTGCAACAGATTAATTGCGAAATAATATGCCCTGATATCTCAGTATATTCCTGGTTATTATATCTGAAATAATGTGTAGGACGTTGTTATTGGCTGAATTGTGTACCCACCTCCAGATCTATATGTTGAAGTCCTAGTACTTTAGAATATGACTGTATTTGAAGACTGGATAGGTACAGAGATAAGTAAGTTAAATAAGGTCATGAAAGTACATCCTAATTCAATATGACTAGTGTCCTTATAAGAAGAGGAAATTGGGATATAGACATGTACAAAAGGAAGATGATGTGAAGACAAAGAGAGGAGACAGCCATCTACGTGCCAAGGAAGGAGACCTGGGTTAAATTCTTTTCTCAAGGCCCTCAGAAGGATCTGACCTGCCAACACCTTGATCTCATACCTGTGGCCTCCAGAACTGTGAGAAAATAAATTTCTGTTTTTTAAGCCACCAGGTTTGTGGTACTTGGTTACAACAACTCTAGCAAATTAATATAGAAATTAAATTTGAATTATGTCAAGTTTAGTCCAGTTTCCTTTTGGTCTTTCTTCCATCGCTAGGTAGAAGATAGACTTTTGAGTCTTAGTAGTATCACATTTTTTGTCTGCTACTCACAGGAAAGTGAAATTTTCCACAAGACCTTTGTGCTTTTTTCACAGACACAAAGCATCCAGAATCTAAAATTTATATATAGAAAAAAAATCATTTTCCTAACCCCCTTCCCCACCTCCAACAAGAAAACAAAAGCCAGCAAAGTCTCCAGTAGAGATTTCTGGCTCAACCACAAATAATCATTTATATTCCTAGACAGAACACTAAGCTTTTCAATTGTAAAAACAAAAACAAAAACAAAAACAAAACTACCTCATGATTTTCAACAGGTAGCCTTATAAGTATGTGAAACATAACAAAGGTATGATGTGCCCTGAGGAGGAATTCAAATGTCTGTCTCTTAACAAAGAGAAAAACAGTTTAAACTTCAAACTCACAACTGTGCCCACATGTGACCCATCAGGGAAAAGCTGGACTTTCTTCAAGACAGGCCCTCTCATTCCACGGTATATCATCTGGGTCCAAATTATTGAAGGATGAAATAAATGAAATAAAGTGAAAGATGAGGGTATCCATTTCCTTCTCTGAGAGAGTGAAGCACATCATCAAAACCCAGCCTTTCTGAGGACCAGTTCATTTCTCTCCCTCTGAGCCCATCCTTATTCTTTGAATTCCTCCTTTTCTCCGTTTGCATTACTTATATTTATTTAATCACCCACTTCGTCCCTATTTCTTTCCTCTAACTTGTATCATTCCCATCTCCTTCCCTGCTACTACATGGATGACACCCCTTTCTTCTGAGTTGGAACATTCTGTTTCAGGAATTCAAAATGCTGGAAGAGCCATCAACACCTAGGGCAGCAGTGTTCAGAGTGGTAGGTGAGCCAACGGTGGCAGATTAGGTCATTTCGGGAGTCCACAAATGAATTTTTAAATTTTAATAGATTTTTTTATTTCAATGTACATTAGAAAAAGAGAACTGGCACATCAAATCTTTAAATCCTGACATAAATGAGCAGATGCAGGAAGAATTTTGAGGCTTAAGAGAGTCTTCCAGGTGACCTTGAAATCAAACCACATTAGATTTTATAAACGTAAGTGCTTTTTCTGACACACTCAACCACTGAAATAGTACAGGTCTCCTTGCTATCAAGTCTCAGGGCGCTGTGTACCTCTCCTTTACAGCACTTACCCCAATTATAACTCATTCTTTGTGTAACCATTTGTCAAGTGGTCATCTTTACTACTAGACTGTTAGCTCTGAAGACGAGCCCATGACTGCTTGTTTGTTACCATATCCGTTCTTTATTAGCATTCCTTAAGTATCTGAAGAATAAATGCATGAAGAAATAAATGCATAAATAAAGCTGGCCCTGACTATAGGATACACCTATCACTTTCCTAACATTTCTAAGCAAAAGACAAAACCCTAATCTGCAAATTGGGCCCATCAAGAAATGAGTGAGTTAAGTGCACAGTGTAGGGAAAAGAACAATGGGCTCCAAGTTGCAAGACCACAGTCTGAGTGACCTCCTATTTAAACCCCTAATCATTCCACCTCTAGCGGCCTTGTTTTCATATGTGCAGAATGAATAGATATTCTCTAAGAAAGTTACCATTCTAGGTGCTATGCATTAAAGTTACCATTGTTCAAGAAGAGTTTCCTTAAGGCCTTGCCTTTCTTTTCCTCTTCCTTTGTATGCATGTGTTCAATGACTATTGTTTGGGACTCATGCTTCAGTCAAACAATGCTACTATCAGTGGAGAAGATGTCACACATCTGACCAAGCAAAAAAATATTTAAAGAAATACACTTTAAAATGACAGTGGAAATATAAACAGGGAAAACGTTTGGGCCTTCCTCCAAAAGTTAAACACAGAATTAAATACCTGATGACTCAGAATTCTGCTCCTAGGTGTACACCCAAAACTGAAAACAATGTTCAAACAAAAACTTGTACATGAATGTTTATAGTAGCATTATTCATAATTGCTGAAGGTGGAAACAAGCCAACTGATGAATGGACATATAAAATGTGGTTATATTCATACAATAGAATTTTATTCGGTCATAAAAAGGAACAAAGTGATACATGCCACAACATGGATGAATCTCACAAGCACTATGCTTATATCGAAATCACCATCCACAAAGGTCATATACTGTATGATTCCATTTATATAAATACCCAGAATACTAAATCCATAGAGACAGAAAGGATTAGTGAGAAAGACAGAATGAAGAGTGACTGCTTTAACGGATGCACAGTTTCCTTTTGGGATGATGAAAATATTTTCAAACTGGATAGGGGTGATGGCTGCATGCCATAGTGAATGTACAGCATGCCACTGAATCATACATTTCAAAATGGTTAGTTTTATATTGTGTGAATTTTACTTCAATCCTTTAAATCCTATGGGTTCTATTTTTTCTAAATAGACAGTAATCTTTACCAAAAATAGTCTCTGGATACCAAATAAAGGCTTTTATAAATCTATGACAATTGATGGTAAGAATTTTAGGTAGGGGTGAGTGATATTCCACCCATACCTATGGCCTTCTGAGCTTTAAGATGTGGCCCTTGATATCATGACAGCCACCAAAATCTTAAAATATCCAAGCCTACTACTAATAATTACTATCAGGTACTCATATGCATGAATTTGGAAAGCTCTTTCTGAGCTGTATAATTCCAGCCAACTGTCCTCCAGGGTTTATGAATGTCATATTCTATGAATTTGAGTCATGTCGATATAAGGTCAAAAATCTAAGTTAAAATGATCCAAGAATCCCATCACTCTCTTCACAAACAACGTAAGTAAATGGTACAGAACTCCAAATTGGTCCCATATGCCTTTAGCTGTACCCACAAATGGTCCGGATGCAGCGTTCTAAAAAAACTACATGTCGATTAAAAGCTCCAAACTTAGAAAAGGTATACTACTGTGAAAAGAGTTTTGCCTGAAAATAGTAGCATACGCAGAGCTTTACCCACTCTCCTTCCCTTTGATATTCCCACACAATTCTAGGACCAGAGCTGCCATGATTCGCACATGACAAGAAACTACCCATGTGTGAAAAGATAGGCATCCACAGATTGGCTCACTACCAGCTCAAAGATCACATCTGCCCATGCCCTTCAAGACCATTCTCAAAGGCAAGCTTCACACTTAAAAAACTTTTTAATGCTTATTTATTTATTTTGAGAGAGAGAGAGAGAGACAGACAGAGAGAGAGAGAAAGTGAGCAGGGAAGGCCAGAGACAGAGGAAGACACAGAATCCAAAGCAGGGTCCAGGTTCTGAGCTTTCAGCACAGAGCCCAACGTTGGGCTCAAACCCACAAACTGTGAGATCATGACTTGAGCCAAAGTCAGATGCTTACTGATTGAGACACCCAGGTGCCCCATCTCAGTACTCCTTTGTATCTACATCAAGATAAAAGAGACACTTCTCAGAATGCTATTCCAGGCCTTTTCCTGTATTCCCCAATATTCCCCTTTTGCTCAACCGACTGAGCGACCCAGGTGCCCCACAAGCTTCACACTTTACAGAAAGCAAAAACAAAATCCTCTTCTGAACTTGTTTTCTAAGTGCTCAGTAAAATGGCTCATTTGGTTAGCCTTAACAATGTGTGTTTAGAAACAACATTGATTGGATACTCTTTCCTGCTTTGTCAAAGATTAGTTGTCCACATGCTTGTGGGTCCATTTCTGGGTTCTCTATTCTATTCCATTGGTCTATGTGTCTGTTTTTGTGCCAATACCATGCTGTTTTGATTACTACCGCTTTGTAGTAGAGGTTAAAATCTGGGATTGTGATGCCTCCCGCTTTGGTTTTCTTCTTCAATATTACTTTGGCGATTCGGGGTCTTTTGTGGTTCCATACAAATTTTAGGATTGTTTGCTCTAGCTCTGAGAAGAAAGCTGGTGCAATTTTGATTGGGATTGCATTGAATGTGTAGATTGCTTTGGGTAGTATTGCCATTTTAACAATATTTATTCTTCCAATCCATGAGCATGGGATGTTTTTCCATTTCCTTGTGTCTTCCTCAATTTCCTTCATAAGCTTTTTATAGTTTTCAGCGAAGAGGTCTTTTACATCTTTGGTTAGGTTTATTCCTAGGTATTTTATGGGTTTTGGTGCAATTGTGAATGGGATTCGCTCCTTCCTTCCTTCCTTCATTGTTGGTGTAAAGGAATGCAACCGATTTCTGTAGAGTACCCAATGGAAAAAAGACAGCCTCTTTAATAAATGGTGCTGGGAGAACTGGACAGCAACATGCAGAAGAATGAAACTAGACCACTTTCTTTCACCATTCACAAAAATTAACTCTACATGGATGAAGGACCTGAATGTGAGACAGGAAACCATCAAAATCCTAGAGGAGAAAGCAGGAAAAAACCTCTTTGACCTGAGCCGCAGCAATTTCCTACATGACACATCTCCAAAGGCAAGGGCATTAAAAGCAAAAATGACCTATTGAGATCTCATCAAGATAAAAAGCTTCTGCACGGCAAAGGAAACAACCAACAAAACTAATAGACAACCAACGGAATGGGAAAGGATAATTGCAAATGACATATCAGATAAAGGACTAGTATCTAAAATCTATAAAGAACTTACCAAACTCCACACCCAAAAAACAAATAATCCAGTGCAGAAATGGGCGGAAGATATGAATAGACACTTCCCCAAAGAGGACATCCAGATGGCAAACAGACACATGAAACGATGCTCAATGTCACTCATCATCAGGGAAATACAAATCAAAACCACACTGAGATACCACCTCACACCGGTTAGAGTGGCTAAAATGAATAAATCAGGAAACTATAGATGCTGCCAAGGATGTGGAGAAGCAGGCACCCTCCTACACTGTTGCCACTGTGGTGGGAATGCAAACTGTTGCAGCCACTCTGGAAAACGGTGTGGAGGTTCCTCAAAAAAATGAAAATAGAGCTACCCTATGACCCAGCAATAGCACTGCTAGGAATCTACCCAAGAGACACAGGAGTGCTGATGCATAGGGGTGCGTGTACCCCAATGTTCATAGCAGCACTTTCGACAATAGCCAAATCATGGAAAGAGACCAAGTATCCATCAACTGACGAATTGATAAAGAAGGTGTGGTATATATATACAATTGAATACTACGTGGCAATGAGAAAGAATGAAATCTGGCCATGTGTAGCAACATAGATGGAAGTGGAGGGTATTATGCTAAGTGAAATAAGTCAGTCAGAGAAAGACAGATACCATATGTTTCCAGGCATAGGTGGATTTTGAAAGACTTAGCAGGAAAACCATGGGGGAGGGGAAGAGGGGAAAAGAGAAAAGACACAGAGAGGGAGGGAGACAAAAACATAAGAGACTCTCAAAGACTAAGAACAAACTGAGGGGTGAGGGGGGTGTGGGAAGGGGGAGAGTGAGTGACGGGCATTGAGGAGGGTACTTGTTGGGATGAGCACTGGGTGTTATATAGAAACCAATTTGAAAATAAATTATTTAAAAAAGAAAGAAAAAGAAATAGCATTGATGTTTTGCCACAGGACACATGATTACACAATGTGGTACTTAAAGAATCAGTTCATGATCTGCCCATTAGAGAGTAATACCAATACTGCATTGCATATTTTTCTTTATTCTTTTCCCCTATTGCTTCTTTTTCTCTAATTATAAAGCCAACACAGAAAACATCAGAAAACGTGGAGAAAACAGAAAAGTAGAAAAAAGAAAAATCTAGAATTCCACAATCTGACATAAATCACTATTAATATATTTTTTAATGTTTATTTATTAAAGAGAAAGAGAGACAGAGCATGAGCCAGGGAGAGGCACAGACAGAGAGGGAGACACAGAATCTGAAACAGACTCCAGGCTCTGAGCTGTCAGCACAGAGCCTGACGTGGGACTCAAACTCGGGAATGGTGAGATCATGACCTGAGCCGAACATGGACGCTTAACCGACTGAGCCACCCAGGCACCCCACTATTAAATTTTAACCACTAATTTCTAATCCAAGCCTAAAGATTTAGTAAAGTTTTAATATGTGTTTTCCATTTTTCTGTCTTTCGCAGTAATGGACATTAGTCTTGTCAGATAATAAAAGTGTTTTCATTATCAGACACTAAAGTTTATGTTAAATACTAAATAAAATATTTTTTGAATAGTTCAGGCCCTTTTGAGAAAAACAGCCTTACCTCATAATCACCATAATCACCTCTTTGCAAGTACCAGCTTATATGTCACCTCCACAGGGAAACCTTCCTAACTCTCCAGATCAGATTAGTTCCCCATTTATGTGCTCTCACAGCTTCCTTTGCTTCTACTTCTTAGCATCCATCACAATTAACCATATGGATCATTATCAGCTATTTTCCTCAACAACAATGTAGGCTCCCAGAAGGAAGTCACCGAGTCAGTCTTATTCTCTCTGTTCTCGAACAATTAAGTGAGTTTTACTAACACTCTAAAAAAACTAAAAGATATTTAGCCAATAGTTAATGGGCATACAGATGGATGAATGACCAAAGAACGAACCTTCTCAGGGATGCAGTCTGGCATCATGATTGACTGCAGAGATGGAACTAGTGTAGCAGTGTAACTGCATGAATAAAAAAGCCGAGTCTATACCTCTTTAATCTTCCTTCTCAGACACCAGGACCCTGAGGCAAGACCCCTGTTGTGTGTGTGGACTTTGCCCAGGGAACTTACCTGCTATGATACACAAAGCAATGAGACTTTGCTTCCAGACAAGATGGAGTCCCAGGGACTTAGATTTACCCTTCCACTTGAAACAACTGTAAAAAACAAACAAACAAACAAACAAAAACCCAGAAAATATGGTTTTCAGACATTGCACATGTGGCAGTATAGGACAGTGGTCCCTAAGATGGGGAAACAAATAAGGTTAGCCCTATCAGTGCCCTATCTTAGTACCTTAAGAAAGTTTTCAGGCTCTAGGACAGGAAGGAAGTACCAATATTCTCCCTGAATTTGTTAGTTCACAATCTCAGGAACTCCCCAGGTAAAATTCAAGATAGGCCTCCATACACAGAAGGCAAAGAGAGACTGAAGAAAGAGGCAGACCGCTCTCAAGATTCATAGGTGGTAGGTTTTAACAAGCAAGGAAACATTCGCAGGAGGCTTGTCTTGGGCAGCCGCAAGACAAGCAGATCTCCACACCCACCCACCAGCATTTGAAGAGTTTATAACAGCATTCAGCAATATGTTACTCTCTCAAGGCTGCACCCATGAAATGGTTCCTAGTATGGGAACAGTGATTGGAATGTACAGTACAAGCATAGGGGAGAAGGTGAGCAGCCTCCAATTGCCCACGTCCACCTTGAGGGCGACTAAGTCACATCCTCATAATGACCTCCTCCAATACAGATAAGGAGAAGGAGCTTACTGTCTGAGAAGGTTACAACAGCCAGTGTCCACAGGGCAGCGAGAACTCCAGAGATCTGCAAAGCATCCCCCTCAAGTCTTCAGTAGAGTCCGTGTAAGTGAAGAAACTACCTGAGGCCACGAAAGAATCACCTAAAGGGATCAGAGGGAACAATCCAGGGTGCTCATACAGAACTACAAATCGTTCCTGTCCTCATGAGTCAAAACAGATCAAATTTCACAAGAAAGGTAATGGCAGAAAAGTCATTTAAAGACTGTTCTAGTTGCACCATACCCAAAAGGATCAAACCATTTCCAAGTAACTTACCTGTATACTATAACAAAGCCCAATAGTGTTTATAGAAAAACAAAAATACTCAGCACCCAACAAGGTAAAATTCATAGTATCTCACATCCAACAAAAATGATCAGGCATGTAAAAAGCAGGAATACATGACCCATAATAAGGAGAAAATAGCAAAGGGAGAGATAGTATCTGAGGGAGGAAACACAGTGAAATACTGGCAGAGCATCTAACAGTATTGTTAGAGAGAAGATATAGTATATTATTATACACTAGAACAGACATCCAGATTTGCAAGCTATCTCCTTCATTTACTAGGTAAATCTAACTTGAAAACCTATTTTCATAATAACTGGTTCCAGTTTTGTTTATCTGTGCTCTGTATAGGGACTGAAAGAATTGAGATGTGTGTGCATAGAGAACTGTTACAATAATGACAGCCCTAGATTTTGTTTGGGATGGTCAAGCCATCAGCACCTCTAAGAACCTTATACAAACTCAAGAATACAACCTCCATCACTCTAAGGGAAGAGACTGGTATTCTGAAAGAATTGCTACAGCTAATCAGTATTTGCCTCTAAAACGTCCACACATCTGCCCTGAATTTTGGACTGTCTTTTTCTTTGCTAGCAGTTTTCATAACATGGTTCAAAGAGGACGGATTTTTCATCAATTAAGTGACATATCACATTGCCCTAACATGTCATAAATTTCCCGGATTTCTCAATATCTTGTCATATGAACCCAAATTTAGCAATATTATCAGACTGTGGCTCTACATATCAAGATACTTAATGTTTGTGCCAATAGCTGAAATTTATCGTTTCTTCAATTTAATAGACCTAGCGCCATTGCTTCTGTCAGACTGTTTCAGAACAAACTAAACTTTTCGAAGTCAATAAAGCATTTCCTGTCTTTAAAGTCCCACTGTTTTCTCTTACTTGCTTCCATGGCCAAAATACTTCTTCTTACCTCTAGCAACTTGCTTTTTGGAAAAGGAATAGTCTTAGGATTTTATTCACTGAGCCATAATTGACTCTCTGAAAAGCAGTTTTAAGCGTGATAAAAGAATTACTAAAGCATGGCCCAAAAATAAGGATACAATGACAAAAACAACTTCTTGGCTAAATGAAAACTACCACAGAAAGATATCTATTAAAGTACTGCTCTTTCGGTAAAGAATTTGGTCAAAGAAAATCATGCATTTGATGGCTTGGCTGCTATCCAGCCCAACTTAAAAGTCATTACCATGCCATCATAGGCAGCACAGCAAATAGGAGATGCAGCATAGTCGAGGAGGGAACAAATGAAGAAAGACTGAAACCAAAAAAATCAGTGAAGGAATGCATAAACCAAAAGCACAAAGAGTTATGGGAAAGGTATCCATACAAATTGAAAGTTATAGCGTCAGAAAAAGAAAACAAGGAAACAAATCTAAGTGTTAGGCACAGCTATCTTTTGTGAATCTCCCAAGGCTCTGAAGATCCTCACAGCCAATAGAGTCAATAAAGAAGACAGGGTTTATAGCTTCCGCTACAGTCCTAGCAGACACCCTGAGTGAGAGAGTAGTCTTGGCCATCATTCTGACAACTTGTGGGTTAGATAACACCTAATTAGGAAAGCCATAAAGTGGTTGAGGGCCATTAAAAAAGCAATTAAAGAACAAATATGGATTTTAGCACAGGCAGGGTAAAGACAGAAATAAATCCTAGCATCTGTTAAATCACAAAGAGAGCAAAGAAACCAGAACTCATGCATGTACACATACACACACACACACACACACATACACAACCTCACTATGATAGGAAAGACAGTCCTCAAATTGAAGACCTATTGGCTTCTAAAAATTGACATGTGATACAGGATTTTCTAAAATCTTATGTGAAAAGAAAGTAGCTGGAGTCAAAAGGAGTTATTTTGAACGTCATATGTGCCAATGTGGCTATCTCTCAGGAAGTGATGAAGTTATATGGCCCTTTTCTCTGATTTTAAGATACAAATTCAAGAATAATGCAGGAAAGGAAAAAAGAGAGCAAAAGTAGGAAATAAAAGATTATTTTCTCATATTTTATTGTCTGTTTCCTTCACTAGACTGTAAGCTCTAATTAGTAGAAGCTAATCACTGAATATATAGTACCTAATATTATGCCTGGTGCATGGTAGATATTCATTGAGTACTTAATAAATAGATACATAGATACATAGATAGATAGCAAGCAACAGAGCAACAAAAGGACAAAATAAAGGCCTAGATCCTCAAGGTGGAAGTAATACTAGAGGTTCATTTAGTTAGAATTTGTTTGGTTCTAGGTAACAGAGAAATCCAAAATATGAATTTTATTTTTAATTCACAATTTTTAAGTCTGGAGATTGGTGATGCTAGGGGTAGAATCATGTTCCCACAAAGTGGTCAGGGACCACGCCCATAATCTTCTCTGCTATTTCATATGTCTGTCCCTCGAGGGACATATTTCATATGTCTTTCTCCTCAAGGTCAAGGTGGTTGTTAGAGCTCCTGTCACCACATCTTCATTCTAGGCAGAGGGAGAAAGATAGGAGGATGTGGAGAGACAAGATGGACACATCCCTATATTTGATAACCCCACACGATACTTTTAATTGCATTGATTAGTCAAAACAGTCCCACTTCACTACAAAAGGAAACTGGGAAATTTAGTCTTTTAGGTGGAAAACAATGTTCCAAGCTTAAAATCCATAATCTTTTATCCAGGAAAAAAGAGATAATAGATATTGGGCAGTTTCTGCTATAATTTGGGTATCAGTTCAAAAATCTCTGGAATGTAGGGACAGAAAATAGAAATTACTTGGCATTAAAAATACTGTCCCTTTTGTCCAATATTTTCAGGAAGAATAAGCAAATTTTCTTGAGATACCTAAGAATTGTAAACTACCCAATTGACATACCTCTCAGCTAACAAAAGATGAAAAAAAGGAAAGATTGTTTTTCATTTGTTTCATCTTCCTTTTTTTTTTTTTTTTTTTGGAAGTTCATACCTCTTAATCCACTTTACATATTCCACCCATTCCCCACACCCACCTCCACTCTGACAACCATCACTTTGTTCTCTGTATTTAAGAATCTGATTTGGCTTGTTTGTTTTCCTTTGTTTCACTTTGTTTTTAATATTTATTTCTTTTTGAAAGACAGAGAGAGAGAGGGGATGGGGGAGGGGCAGAGAGAGAGAGAGACACAGAATCTGAAGCAGGCTCCAGACTCCAAGTTGTCAGAACGGAGCCCAACGTGGGGCTTGAACTCATGTACCATGAGATCATGACCTGAGCCAAAGTCAGAGGCTCAACCAACTGAGCCACCCAGGTGCCCCTCCTTTGTTCCATGTTTCCTAGCAAGAATTGCTTGGGCTCAAGAAGTTGGCCACCTCCATGTTTTGTTTCCCACAATCTGGAATCTGTCAGATTGGTGGAGGCTAGAACTAAACTACTCTTTGCCTCTACCAGTCCTCACCCACCCCCACACCCCATCCAAATGACTCGATTTGCCCATAACTACTGTCTGCAGACCAAAATGTTTTTTCACTGCCTGGGAAGGGGGTGTGGAGATAATTCCAGTCCACAATAAGATGGGCATCCTTGAAGGCCATGTTGACTACTTACTAGAAAGAGAACAAACCAATTATTGTGGGAAAAAAAAATAAAAATTGAACTAGAAAAGAAATCATGGCAACAGGTTCCAAATACAATTATGTTTGTTTGTTCATTTTCGACACAGGATTTTAGCTGGTGGTATCAAACTAAATATTTCTTGCAAACTACAACCACTGCAGAGAAAAACCATTGAGATGTTACCTCGAGTTTGAAAGTTTTAATTAATATCTGAGGGCTATTAGAAATGTGAAGTCATGAATCAAAAAGAACCAAATGCTGATGAAAGACACTATCTTTAAACCTGCCTAATGATGTCTGGTGGCAGGGATAGGAGGGGAAAGATTTTAATGTGAAGTTTTTCAAACTATTCCTCCTCATCCTCAGCCTAGTTAAAGGGAAAAACAGAAATCTTAGCCAGCTGGGAGTAAACCAATCAAATTCCTTTCTTCCTTTCTTCCTTCCTTTGTTCCTTTCTTTCTTTCTTTCTTTCTTTCTTTCCTTCCTTCCTTCCTTCCCTCCCTCCTTCTCTCTCTCCCTTCTTCCTTCCTTCTTTCCATCTTTCCTTTCTTCCTTTCTTTCTCTCTTTTTTTGTAAGGAGCCTTACAAAATCACAAAACCTGCTCAAAGGACAAAACTTAACACCCTAAAAATACTAGGGTGGTTGGATGGAATTATAGGACCAATGGACATCCTAATTTGGGAATACATAAATTCAGAGTGTTCTGATGGAAGACCAAGGTCTTAAAGACCTTAAAGAATGTCAGGGATGATGTTCAAAGTATTTAGCAAATGGTACTGCACAGGCAGTAGCCCATGGAAATAGCATTGGCTAGGGCAGTAGCACAGGGATCTTGAGTCTCCCTATAGCACTACACATTACCTCTTTAGTTTCTAGATCGTGAGGAGGATCACAGGACAGGGAAGAGTTCAGATCACAGATATTTGCCAACCACTATTTTAACATGTATGCTTGTCCTGGGGCATACCATCTGCATATCAGCCTTAGGTCTACTCTTCCAGGCATTAGTGAGGCCAGGCCATGACAGTTATACCCCTACCCTTGCTCTCTGCTATCATCCAGTTTCAGAGGGTCATTTAGGTATTGTCACTTTGTGCAAATGGCCACCCAGTCCTGGAGAGACCATTTAGGAAGACAGAAATCCTACCTCCCTGGAGATCATTGGCCATAGTCACACTGGAAACATCAGCTGATGAACACAAGTTTCCATTTAGCCCTGGGTATTCCCATATTCACTCAGGACTAAACAGAAATATATAGCAACATGATATGAAAGGAAACTCAGAAAATTGTTATGTTTACTCTTACTTTAAATCATGTCCTTTTCTAATTACACCTTGGTCTCCTCTGGACAGGTCGATTAGATCAGAATATGTTCGATGTGTTCGACCTGTACATTTAAATCAGTGTCACTTCAATTCTCACTTGTGAATCTGTGTGAATAAAATTATGAAATTATTAAGAGGAAAAAAAACAATAACAAAGACAGGCTTATTGATGACACCAATCACAATGGCCAGATAAAGTGGCTTGTTTAATTACTTTCAGGAAAAGCAGACTCTCTTCACTAGCTTTCTATATTTGATGTTTTCTAATACATAGTCATTCTTTGTTTTCCCTTGTGGATTTTCATTTTTAATAAAAGTCTTTTTATTTGAAGATCCTAGAAAGAATTTAGTTTTACCTCTTGTTCTATAATTAATGGTTCCATTATTTACCTTATCAATATAGATATCCCATAATTTTATCAAAAACAGACATTAAAATTAGATCCCCATCCTGTGGCAATAGCATAAATGCCAAAACTACTTGGTGCTTTGGTTCTTGAAAAGGTCACTGTGACAGAGTTGCAATGATACAAATGCAAAAGTTCACATTATCCAACCTGGGTGAATAAAGTAATGGCACAACTATAGTTGTGAGATTCAGCTAAGGCTATTTCCATCGAAAAATAAATAACTTTTTAATGAAAATACTATCAACAGTTACTTCAGAGAAGTTGGCTAAGGAGTTGGAGAGATAAAGGAATTTTTACTTTTTGTATTACATCATTTGCGCTTAAACTTTAATGAAAGTGCTAAAACTTTTATTTTATCATGGGCATGCATTGCTTTGTTAATGAAAGAAGTAATTACTATTGAGAAGGATTATTTCAAAAGAAGGAACAAAAAAAATGACTTAGGAAAATCACCTAATTTTTAAAGAAGTTTTCCATTACAAACAGAAAATGCAACCCCAGGAGACATATGCTCCCTGGGACAAAATTGCAATCATCAATGAAAACAAAATAAGAAGCAGTTTTCATGCCTAGAGGCAGAAAATACAGAGCATATGACCTGTTGTTTTTAAGCAAACCAGTGATATTCAAAATACCTATCCACAATAAAATCAGGTGCTGTGCCAGAATATAAATTAAAACACTGTTTCCTTCTGTGAGAAAAGTCCTGCTACCAAAAATAAATAAATCAGATAAACTTAAAAATGGTGCTTAATGACTAAATGAATTTACATTCCAATGGAAATTGGTTACAAACAACCAGAGACCACACTTTGGTCCAAAAAAGAAGTGGAAGGAGAAAGGTTTAGATTGCAAGTCAGTCAGGAATTCAATGTAGGGAATAGAAATCACTGTAGAAATGTCAACCAGAAAGGGATTGAATACAGGGAATTCAGCCCATACACAAATTTCATAAGGCTAGAAGCACAGGCATCAAGTCAAGGAGGCACCACATAGCCAACTTGAAGAGGTTCCACCATAACTATAATCCAGAGATCAGAGGGTTATGATTATTGCCGCTGCCATGACTGCTTCTTAACATTTTAGGAGCTGACGGCTAGACAGAGCAATGCTAATCTGGTCAATGTGATGGCCCCTAAACCCATATGAACTTGCTTTGCAGCTGAAAATAATCTCCACCTCTCTTCTGCCTTTCAAATATCATACTAGTGCATCTCATTGAAACAATCTACCTCGCAACCAGAATCCTAGCTTCAAAGTCTAGAAATGTAGTCATTAGCTTTTCCACCCCTGAAGAATAAGAACACAGAGAGAAGAGTATGGGAATAGAAGTCAAGTGCTAATTGACTATATTTAATCTGAAGAAGATATGTCTCATAGGAATGAGTCTTCAAGTATATGAAGGACTTTCTTGCAAAAGAATAATTAGACTTATTCTGAGTAGCACCTGAGAGCAGGCTAGAACACTTGATCTGTCCTAGTACATCTTCTTAAAGGTATGTTTATTGGGATCTACTCCTTTGGGTGAAGGTCACTTCTGCTTTGGATAAGCTCATTCTGGGGTCTGGGCTGAAGGACAAAGGCATAACCTGGGCATAATCACCTCACGGTGATCTAGCCAAACTATACGAGTGCTTAAGACCTCTCTCTGCTCACATTACATCTACCAACATCCCATTATCAAAAACAAGTTACATGGCCAAGTCTAATATCAATGTAATATACACTCCACCTATAATGGAAAGGCACTTCAATATTATATAGCAAAGAGCATAGATGTACTATAACAAGGAAGTGACGAATTGGGACCAATGACCCAATCCATGACAACTTCTAAAATCTTTTTCAATGCTGCAGTTTTGCATTCTATAATTCTATGACAGAGATTCATGAAGATGTGTGAATTCCCTCAATTCTCCAGTTACTTACTTTCTTGCCTCCAAAACCCCCCAAAAGATCACAGATAACTAATCTCAACCAAAACAATTCTTTTTGTAACCCTTTCTATCTCAAAGGAAAAGTTACCCCTGTCTCCAATCAAGCCCCATTCGTAAGCTAAATTCAACCCTAAAGTCTCAGAAACTGATTCATCCCTATTCATTTTTTGTCTCTCCTATATCTTCACCTTGGATCCTTTCCCAATATAAAATCAAGTATTTAGCCTATGACGTTAAAAATAAAAGCTCTTCTATGGCATTACATCTCCTCCAGCACTCTGTATTACTCTGAAATCTGGTCACAATTGCTCACACAAAGAACAAAGAGCTCATATTTGCCAAGTTTACTATTTATTGTTGCAGGGTTTGGTATGGCACAATGATAGCATTCTCTTCCCTGCCCAAGTTCTACTTCAGATGAGAAAGAAGAATAAGGATGAAGCTAATATGGAAGAAATATGGTCTAGATGCGAGAACCAAATGCACCTATTCACTCCCCATGCCCCTCTGGACCAGTCAATCTGAGAGTAAGTTTGAGTCTGCAGGGCAGAGACACTCACCCCAGGTTTCTTTCATCTCAGGATGGGATAGAAAAAAATCATATCCCATCCTACTCCAGTGATCAGTTTTGTTAATAGATATATTCCAATCAAGAAAAATGGACAATAGTTATTTCAGACCCAAGAAAGAGATGAAGAAGTAAGTGCAAAAGTTTTTGAGTAAATTACCCCTCGTGGAGACCAGAAGACTAGAAAAGAGGTGTTTCCTCTCTAAGTTACTTTACAGGTCTTTAATTTGCTTGATCTCTTTGGGATACTCACACTATCGTTTCTTCTTAGATATTTATGCTTCCTTGCCTCTGGAAAGCCTTCTTTCCCCCTTAACTTCTAAGATACTCCCCTTTCCAGGTTTTCTTCTTCATACCTGCCCTATTTTATTTCCTTAAAATAGGGTATTTATGGGGACAATACCCTGTTTTCCCATTCTCCGATGTCCCTTGGAAATCCCATCCATTCATGTAACTTTCACTGTTACCCATGTGCTTTAGATCCATATAACTGGATATTTACCTGGCTACTAGGCATGTCTCCTCAAGGATGACCATATACATCTTGAAAGCAAAAATGTCAAAATAGATTTGTCATCTTTTCCCCAAAGCAAACTTTATATCCTATTATCTCTGCCTTTGTACATGACACAAATATTCACCCATTCTTCCAAACCAAAAATATTAAGAAACATCTTAACTAGTCTCTCTCCTCTCCCCCTCCACCCTCTCCCCATATTACTGGATCCAGTGAACTTCATTTCCTAAATACCTTTCAAATTAGTTTCTTCCTCTCTATTTCTACTGCCCCTGCCTCAGTTTGAACCTTCAATACCTATTCAAATTTAATTTGCTACAGTATTTCTTCAACTGCTATACCCAGTTTCAACTCCTTTATAATGGACATTATTTGGGTTGAGAAGTTTATTTTATTTTCCTCCTTTTTTTTTCTTCCAATCTAACATCAATTACATCTTTTGTTAACAGCATCCCAGTTTTGTTCAATGAACATAAGGAGTAAGTGAGCACAGTATTTTTAAGAAATACTTTTCAACTAATGATCTTTGTATAATAAATATGGCAGTCCCCATTCACTGTAATATTTGATTAACCAAAAGTGTCTACTGATTAATAATGGTGGGGAACAGACAAATTACAACAATATGTTAAGGGCCAAGGAATTAAAAAACAATAAAGCCTTTCATAATAAAAGTTAAATCCATCAAAGGAGATGATCAATAATTCTTTGTTTCTCCTTCCTGGTCACTAGTAATGTTTTAATATCCTCAGGGTTCAACTGTGTAACTTCTATGGGTTTTGTTTTAAGTGAACACGGTTCCTTTGTGTAGTATTGCCTCTGTAACGATATCCAAGTTAGTGAAACCCACTCCATAAGCTTATGCTATACAAATGTGTGCTTTCATCTCTATAACTCCCCCTGAAACACTTTTCTATCAAAGTAACAGTTACCTTAGATGTGTTCAAACCCACCTAAACATAAAGTATTCACTTTAGTCTGTCACACACTGCTTCCTCTACCTTATGCACTGGAAGGAAGTCCTTTGGTTTGAAAGCTTTGCCAGTATTTGAGAAAGTAAATCACTTTCAAGTTCAGGGCGAATATTTTCAAAAGGATTTTACAAAGGGTTTTAATGACAATACAGCTTCTCTTCCCCCACCCTCAGCTCAAGCCTGATTTTGAACTCTTTAAATTCAACACCAAGCTTAGATTCTTAGATTGTAAAAGCTGAAAAGAACTTTCTTTTCCATCTCAATCCCACCTACTCATTTTACAGTCAAGAAGACAGACACCTGGAGAGAGAAAAGCATTGTTCAAGGTCCTGATAATGTTTGTCATGTTTAAGATTTGTTTCCCTAATAGTCTCAGGATTTGAACAGAAGGGATTTCAGTAGCCCTTGCATTGAGACTCTTCTCTCGCCTGATTCCCTGGCTGATGGCTGTAACTCAGGGGCCATTCATGATCTTCCATAAAAGGTCAACTTTTGTGTCTTTTCCCTAAACCTGAAGCACCCTCTTCAAGCCTCTCTCAGAGGGAGGAGCCATTGGGGGTGGGGGTGGGGAATTTCTGCCAAAGCAGAGCAATGAGCCACTGTATCTGGTGGCTTAGTCTCCTTCTCAGAAAGAACAGTCCTGGGGTATCTACATGTTGCCAAAGCCACTGCCTCACAGACACAGCTGGATATCCAAAACAAAAGAATAGAGATGATGCTGGCTACACAAAAGAACGGTAAAGGGGAAAGGGAGGAGCAAGGGCAGTGGCAGCAGAATTTTTTTCTTCCCCAATCACCAAGATAAAATGGTTGGCATTTCTCCCTTCCTTTGGCAACCCCCCTGCACATACACACACACACACACACACACACACACACACACACACACACACACACACACAATAACAACAATAACCCCTACCTGTCCTAGCCAACTACCATTTTGTGATTTTTCTACATATTTACATCAGGCAGTCTGAGGGTAGGATGGGGAAACAAAAGATATAGTGTAGCTTCCTCCAAGTATCTTATTCCATAGTATAACCTGTATTTTATAACCTCCTGAATCCCAGATTTGAATTTTTCCACTCTTTCCAGAGTCATTCCTTACTTTGTATCCTAAAGTATAATGAATATATATAATAAAAGAGTTAAGAGTCCACTAAATAGCCTTCTACTTCTAGCAAACAGGAAGTGCAAATATTCATTTTCCAAATCTTTTCTTTTCTGTCACCCAAGAAGACAAGCAAAGGATAGATCCAACTCAAAATAAAGAACACCTACATTATTACACCATGAAATGTGAAATGGTGTGTACCTTAAAGTGATGCTAGCCTCATCAATGCAAGTATTCCAGCAGGGATGATAAAAACAGTTGATCAAGATTTTGTTAAAGGGGTACCTGAAACTAATGTAACACTGTATATCAAATATACTCAAATTTTGAAAATTAAAAAACATAATAAGATTTTGTTAAAAGGAGTTGAGACACCTAGCTAAGGGTTGGAAAAGGTTTAAGTTGCCTTCTAAGACTATAAGAGCAGTTGTGGCTATGAATTGAATGTGACTCCAGCCTTAATTGGAAAGCGAATTGCAAATGAGAATGAGGGAAGGGCAGAACGAGACTTCACAGAAGCTGGTGAGGTGGATTTCAAGGGGATACCACTTCCACACATCAAAACATCAAGGCAGGAAGTCCTTGATTTAGTCAATATTTACCTTTAAGGTTAATCTGTCTGGACATTGAACAAAAACAAGAATTAAGTGCTATGGCTCTCTCCCCCATATACATAATCACTTAAGCAATGCAAGTTAGACTCATGTCTGGCTACATAAAAATTGCCTATAGGAATGTTCTTTTAGCAAAGAACATTCCAAAGGCAAAAGGCCTAAAGAACTTGTAAAATGTCATTATTTTCTTTCTGAGAATTGAGTACAATTGTAATTAAGGCAAACAACTGGCATTGAACTCAGCAGCAGCTGGTAGACAACCCATTTGTATATGCGAATTGACCAGTAAACATTATTACAAAGTGTCCTTGATCCTAGAAAGCATGAATGATAACAAGGCTGACGTGTTAACAAGGTTTACTTCCTTTTTCCTGTCCCATCACAAACCAAAAGTTTTATAGTTGTTGTAGCTTTTAGAGGTAAAACTTCATGTGATTTGAAAACCGTTCCCTCCATGGCACAGCTTTCCTCTTTCAGAGAGGGCAACAGGCAGACAGAATTGGTTCAGAATCAAGTGGCAGAAGAAAAACCCATGATCCAAGAGAAGAGGTCATTTAATATAACAAGGACAAAAAAATATCAGTGTAAGATAGGAACAAGAACAATGCATTCGTGAACAGTGGTGTACAGAGGGTGAGGGTGAGTTTTTATCACTGACATTTTTTAGAATCACTGATACATGAGGATAATATAAAAAAGACCAAATGTGAGTCAGTTTAATTACCACTCTTCAACTTTACAGAGACAACGTAGCCACTCATTGCTGCACTAGGGTGGAACCTGACTCCCCTCACCCATGGTAAGGCACTATTCATGAGCATTCTGTAGCTTGTCTTCCTCACAGCTCCTTGACAACACACCTTCTTGGGGAGGAACAGGCCATGTCTGCTGCTGGTCCCCAGGGTGTCTTATTTTGCTAATCAAGATAATGAATAAAAAGATTTGAGAAATGGAAGGAGTCAAAAATAAACCAGGGATTTTTTTTTCTTAATTGAAAAGAGACTTAGAGGAACAGAAAATAAACAGGTGGTCCCAAAAAGTGCAATGGGCAAGACAATCCCTGTTCCACTACCATAGCCACCAGGACCATAACCACTGCAGTGGAATTAAGGATGCATTCAGGATTCAGGAATCAAGAACCTCTCGGGCTGAGCTTTCGGAAGGGATAGGAATTGAAAGGGAGAAAGGTTTGGGGATAACAGCTCAGAAGTCCTTCAGCTTAAACAAGACTGGCCAGACTGCAAAACAGAGAGATGGACTGCAAATGAGGGAACCTGGCTTTGTTTGATCAATGGAAGCAAAGGCAGAGTATTTATGGGTAGCAAAGAGTAACAGTCAATGGCCTGTCTGGTTTGTCACCTTTAACCTGGGGAGCTCAATATGGTTTAAAACTCTTGAGATACAAGACTCCTAACTTTTCTGAGAGTCATTTCTAACCCGACTCCAAATAGGGAAAATGAGGGGCAAAGGCTCACCTCTTACTTGAGGTCACACAGCAAGTGTAGAATGCAACAGAAAGTAATGCACGGGCTTTCTATTTTCCTATTTTATCACCACCTCCACTGAGCCTCTTCTTCCTTCTCTTCCTCTCTGAACAACAATCTTCAAAGTCAACCAAATCCAGCCCACATACAATAAAACATCATGTATGCCTGTGATTTGTCCTTAGAATGGGAACCAAGGACAGTCAATATGCCAGGGAAATACTGGGCACTACTGACCTCTTCTTGCAAAACTTCTGCAGCTGGTCATCTTCCTTTCTTTCTCTTTCTTTCTTTCTTTCTTTCTTTTCTTTCTTTCTTTCTTTCTTTCTTTCACAAGCTGTGAGTGAAAGAATGAATTAATGAATGAATAAAAATTTATCTCCTCTTTGGACACAAATGAAACTTAAAAATTACTTTAGCACTTTCTGAGACCTAGAAGTCTAGCAACATTGCATCATAATTATTGAAGGCACGTAGGCTATCAGATTCCATGCAGAGAAAATTAAAATAACAAAAGCAAAGATCTTATCCATTAGGAAATGTGTGTAGTGCTGACGCTCTGATATTTATCTTCCTCACTCCTAATTTCTTCAGATCCCTCACATCAGAGAAGTTAAAATCTTCCTTTGCCTTATCTCTGAATAAATTAAATTTCTGATTAAAGCCAGTGGGCAGTTTTACATAAAGGAGGTTTTTAAAATGAGAAAAATTCTTGCAGGAGTGATTCCAGAGCTGGGTCCTCAATCGCAATAGGACAGTGTGTTGCTGACCTTTAAATTCAATGAAGGCTGTACACCCCAGACTTACTGTTCTTCTCAAAGTGGTGGGGTGAGTATTCTGGGAGTCTTGCCAAACATCCCATATCTAAAGTCCATGATAAATAAGAAGAATAGTTATTTTCTACCATTTTAACCATTCAAATTACTATTACACAAGAAGAACTGACCTTTTTTGGTTCTCTATGACCCAGAAACTTTATCAGTGCTTCTATCCTTTTGTAGTGAACTCACTTGTAATAGATCAGAGTTAAAAGATTTACAGAAGATAAAAATAATTCTACTTCTGGGATAACAGTAGTTTGAAGATGAGCCATATGTTTGACATATTAAGCATAGCTCTTCTCCTACTTTCAGGGATACAGGGAAGTTTTCCAGATATGGAATGAGAAAAGATGGTAGAAAGGTGTCTTTAGAGAAGTAGACTTCTCAGTGGCACTTCGCCAGACACAGTTTCTTTCTGTCTCAGCCCTCAACGGCTAGACAAATAATCCCTCCCTGGACCGTGAGACTGAGGTGTCATCAATATCCAAAGATCAAAACCAGCTTGTCCATGAATCTATGTGGAGTGTGGTCGTATAGCTATTGGGCAGGGTAACCAAAATAGTCAGAAAATCCTAATACATATTTTGGTAAATGGCATCAAATCCTTTCTGGAACGGTATAGACTATAATAATCTAATTAATTAATTAAACTCAAGGGATATTGATCAGTGAGGTCATTAACCCAATAGCCACATAGCCAAACAGCACAGCCTTCCACAGACGACTGAGAGTTCTGAGCAAATGGTCAATGAAATAGTGCAACCTTAGAGAAAGAAACACACTAAGCTGAACAGGAACAAAACACAGAAAGCCTTTGTAGGCAATTGAAAGGCTTAGGTACTTGACCTTCTAAGAAAGTTTGCTCATGCTGATAAGTAAGGCAATATAGGAATGTGAAATCACAAAGAGACCAAAAAAAAAAAAAAAAAAAAAAGAACAACAAAAGAGCAACATCAATAAAACAGCAAGAGATAAAGCAGAGAAACTTCAAGTGTGGCTCAGTCAGTTAAGCATTGGGCTCCTGATTTCAGATCAGGTCATGATCTCACGGTTTATGAGTTTGAGCCCCACATCGGGCTCTGCGCTGACAGTGCGGAGCCTGCTTGAGTTTCTGTATCCCTCCTTCTCTGCCTCTCCCCAGCTAGCTCTCTCTCTCTCTCTCAAAATAAAGAAAAATAAATTAATAATAAAATAAAATAAAAATTAAGCAAAAATGTATAGGGAATCTGTGAGTCTATGGGCAACAAAGATGTTGCCAGATTTTAATAAAGGAAAGCAGGAGTTAAAAAAGGAATCATGCCTGTAGACAGTCCTAAATACTTTAGAAAATCTGTTTATAGTTCACTTTCTAAATTAAGTCTAGATTTGTTGAGTTAATTCCTTTGTGTCTATGGTCCTGAGTTAAAGCTAAAGGATTTTATTTAGCTGTGAGAGTAGAAATATTAAAAAAAAAGGTTTAATAATTCAACCATGTGTATATATATATATAATATATATACATACGTATATAATATGTATATATACGAGCCTATATATGAGCATATATATATATATATATATATACACAAGCCTATATATGAGCATATATATATATATATAGAGAGAGAGAGAGAGAGCACCTGACTTTGGTGCCGTGGCAGCAATAAATGAGACATCTTTCATAACATACTAATAAAGTTCTTGTGCCTGATAGGCAACCAGGGTTCCTCACCTTCAGCACTTTAGATATTTTGGCCTGGATCACTTCTGTCATGGAAGGCTGTCATGTGCACTGTAGGGCATTTAGCAACATCTATGGACATAGTGCATGTGCCCGAACACACACACACAGAACTGTGTCAACCAGAAGTGTCTTGATATGTTGTGGGGAGGGAGACAGGCAGCAAAACTGTCCCTCATTGAGAAACATTTAGACTAAATCTAAATCTAGTAAGAACACTGCGTAGCAAATAATGGTGATAATTGCTAGTCCACATGATGGGTCATGCAGCACTTCGAATTTAAATTCTTGGCTTTATTAATCTTTTCAGATCAAATTTCCAAAGGGGTCTTTGATTTTTGCAAATGTCATTACATATTTGCTTGCAGGCAGTTAATTAAAGTCAAATTTAAACTACCAATGTTGAAATAAAATCCCCAAATTTCCCTGCCATAAAATGAAAGTATGTGTGAACACAAGAGAGAGAAAAAAGTGCATGAACTTTTGTTTGTTCTTTTTTAAAGGACATGTACGTGCATTTGGAAACATTTCTGTTCACTTTTTAGGACACACACATTACAATCTACCCTTGTCATTCTGACAAATGTTTCCTTCGCTGCTGGAAGTAATTCGAACAAATAAGAGATGGGTGTGCCCTCTTGCACGCACTTTGAATCTATGTAAAGTTGGGTGTAACCACTTATTGATTCATAGAAGTTCTCTACATTGTCTTCCAGAGAAGATTCAATAAGGAGAAAAACAAGGAAAATACCAAGAGTACTGTCTTAAAGGCAGAGTCATTTATAGTGATCAACTACCAGTCATATGGTTTCGATGAAAAATGGCCTGTAGAGAGGGACTCCCACAAGAAGACAGAATATCAGTAGTTATATTTGGACATTCAGAAAAAAATTAGAATTTGATTATGGTTTCCTCAATGGCCAAGTCTGTGAAGGAAATAGCCATTCATACTTCTCCAGGCTTCTCTGACACTACCTCTTCTCCAAAGGCTTTTGAAGGATATCTGAGCCTAAGTGATTTCCAAGGTTATTTCAGCAACCCTATCCTGAGATTTATGCAGACTACCATGTGATGCTATTTGTGTTTTGGATGACATAAGAAAGTAACATTGTTTTATGATGTTGAAGCCTAGAACCTTCTAAGTCCCCCTTTGATTTGAATGTCCTCACCCAGCTGACCTCTGATAATAACCCATACACCACACATTTGACCAACTAATAAATCTTGAATTCTTTGTTTTACAATCTGAGATTGACACTGCACCTGAGTCTTTGGAAATGGCATTTGTAATTGGTCTCCTTGGCATTTGCCTGCCTTCTTTCCCAAATGTCTTTGATCTGCCTTGCCCCCACTTACTCTCCTTGCCTTATAAGGACCCTCAGGGAAAACCTTGACCACATTCCATTTGTAGACTCCAACATTTTTACTGACCACTGAGTGAAAAAACCACAAACCTTTATCTTTTATGAACAATAAAACTGAGAATCCCGTAGTCAATAATAAAATACACAGAGGTATGTGGTCTAGATTGATTCAAAATTCTAAATCTTAAATCAGCCTTTTTTTACCAAAGTGCTCGACAGATTATATTTTCCAAAGTAGCAATTCTCCCATCCTACATATTCTTTTAAAATATCGCCACTTACTCCATCAAGACGTTGAGTTGGGGCGCCTGGGTAGCTCTGTTGGTTAAGCGGCTGACTTTGGCTCAGGTCATAATCTCACAATTCCTGAGTTCAAGCCCTATGTCAGGCTCTGTGCTGACAGAACCAGGTGTGGAGCCTGCTTCTGATTCTGTGTCTCCCTGTCTGCCCCCCCTCCTGCTTGCTCTCTCTCAAAAATGAATAAACATTAAAAAAAAAAAAAAAGAGGTTAAGTCTAGGTCTTCTCCTCTTAAAAATGGGCAGGATTTTTTTACTTTCTCAGCCAACAAAGTATAAGAAGAGACTTTGTGACTTTTGAAGGTAGGTCATAAAAATGCCATGTATTTTTGCCTTATTCTCTTAGGACACTCACTCTTGTGAACCCAGCCACCATGCTATGAAGCCCAAACGGCCCATGGAGAGGCCTGTATGAAGACAGACTAAGGACTCTGGTTCACAGCACATACTGAGCTCCCAGGTGACTATCAACACCAACTGGCCAGATAGGTGACACGTCATCTTGAAACTAAATCCTTCATTTCCTGAGTGAATGAACCTACTCAACCGACACTGTTAGAGAAGTCTGAGAAAAGGAAATTTGAGCTCTTCCCAAATTACAGATTTGTGAGCAAAATAACTGCTACTTAATGCCACTAAATCTGGGAGTAGTTTGCTATGTAGTAGTAGATAGCTGATATATACTCGAGGGTTTCAGGAACTAGCCACTGAAGGTCTTAAACATAATTCTAGTAATTTCTCCATATTAAAAAAAAAAAACAAGATCCATTTACATATTTTTAAAATGTTTATTACAAGACTGTTTAAAGGAAAAAAAATAAAATTCCAAGTGCCCAATAATTTGGTATTATTTAAATACTATGTGGCACATTTGTGCTGGGCCATTGTTTGAAAAGGCGACATTTAAAGTATATTGAGGTAGCGATTTTTAAATATTTATTTTGGGGAAAGTGCAAGTGGGGGAGGGGAAGAGAGAAGGGGCCAGAGGATGTGAAGCAGGCTCTGTGCTGACAGCAGTGAGCCAGAGGCAGGGCTCAAAATCATAAACCTCGAGATCATGACCTGAGCCAAAGTCGGACGCTCAACCGACTGGGCCACCCAGGCTCTCAAGATAGCCATCTTTAAAACAGTATGCATACAATGATTCCATTTTTGTGATGTGTGTCTGTGTGTGGATGCGCATATTTACGTGTGGGGAAAATCTTAACACCTATACTTCAAAACACGAATCAAGGTTACCTCTGCACGAGGGGCTAAGGAGTGATTTGGGGGGACTTTTTCCTGCTCATCTGAATATTCTAATTTTTCTTACTGAACATGGACCGCTGAACTCATTTTTAAAGCCTTTAGAAAAATCAAAGGATTCTCCTTATAGTTTTAGTACAAAAGAAAGGATCACAAAAGGCCATCTCTGTTTGTGTTTTTTTCCAGAAAGTGGAATGACCTGCGGCATATTCGAATGCATACCACTGCAAGTTGTGTCAGACAGGATTCCTCTCCAATTCCTGATTCCATGTTTCTCTCTATTTGATTTTCCAGAGTCTCCAGAACAGGAGAATACAAATTTATCTTCCTTCTAGAGTAGCAACCGAGAAGCCGAGCAAACAAACACCTCTGGGATTGAAGGGTTAGGAGCTGGCAGCAACAGCGTCAGCAATAACGCTACCATCTAGTGTCACTTTTCAAATTCTCTGTCACAATAGGGAGGGTGATTCCAGGGACTGTTTCATGTGGAAGGAAAAGTTAATACCTTGCTTCTGAATGAACGAGGGTGCACAAAGCCCTAGATGATGGTCAAAGAGAAGAAAAAACCGGGTCTCCAAAACAAGGTAACTTTGCTAACCCAATCTAGAATTTTGAAATCACCTCTCGGAAGGTTTTCCCATATAATTATATACCTTCTGCCTTGCTAGAAAGCCCTTGTTTCCTTTTCTTCTGCCTTCAAATGGTACATTCACAACTGTGCTCTGCCCTCCCCTGGTTATGCTAAGGCCCATAACATTAATATACAAGCACATCACACCTCTGGACTTTCCACAGGTGTCTGTGTCAGGGTGAGGGTGGGGTTAGAAGAGTGTCCTTTCACCAATCCAAGCACCTTGAAACTTGAACTTGAAACTCATGCTCTTCAAAAAAAGGACTTCAGCTGCATAATTGAAACGGCTGCCAGGCAAGTGGCAAGGTAACTCACTTCAGAATAAAAGGGAAAGGCTGCTGCTATATTTTTCTCTATCCTCTCCCCTTTTCCTTCTGCAAAGGGGACTTTTTCATTGAAGTTATTTGCTGTAGAACACAGCAAAGTTCTATTCCTATTCCTACATGGACTACAGTTTAGCCAAAACTACCTGGTCTGGTGTCACAGCCCAGCCCTGGAGACTCTCCACTCGAGGTCTGCAAATAAAATTGGTCTTAAGTACCTGTTACAGTCAGCAAGGGATAAAAGGAAAGGGTTGACGGTTAGATATAATGTACCACCAGGAGTCAGCTACCCGCCTGGGTGACTAGCAGAGTAGAAGGCTAAAATGTAAACAACCCCCAAGATATTAACCCAAGTTTTTCCAACCACATGTAGGAATCCAGGGTCTCTCTCTCTAACTTGGAGACACGAAGTTGGAGAGGAGATTAGAGAATAGCATTTGGGAATTGCTTGTTGACTTCAAAGTAGCCTAAGTAATTACTAAGTACCAGGCACAGAATATACAAATTTTGTAAGGAAGTTTCGAATGCTCCAATCTTGGAGGTTTATTTTTGCTCTACCACTTACTGATATGTTAAACATGGGCTAAATACATTATTCTTACCCTGTGTAATGGTTGATTTTATGTGTCAACCTGACTGGGCTACTGGGTGCCCAATCATTTAGGCAAACATTATTCTGCGTATATCTGTGAGGGTGTTTCCAAATGAGATTAACATTTGGTAGCCTCCCTGATGTGGGTGGTCTTCATCTGGCCAACTGAAGGCCTGAAAAGAACAAAAGGCTATGGAAGAAGGAAGTCCCCGTGATCTTGGTTGATGAGCTGGGAAGTTGGTTTTTTCCTGCCTTCAGAAACAAACTTATACCAACAGTTCCCCTGGCTCTCAGGCCTTCAGACTTGGACTAGAACTATAGCATCAGTTCTCCTGGGTTTCCAGAACGTTTTGCCAACTGCAGACCTTGAGACTTCTCAGCTTCCATGATCATTAATCCAGTTCTTTAAGATAGATAAATGATAGATATTTTGTTTCCCCAAAGAACCCTAATACAACTTGCTTCTTCGGCTATAATGTGGAAGTAATGTCTATCTGGTAAGGCAAATGAAATAAATACAATGAAATACATTAGGCCTGGTACAAAGTAGGCACACATTACATACTGGCATTCTCCCTAAACCCGAGATTCCTGCAATAAAGTTTGCTTACAGTTTCTCCTCTTTTTAGTAAACCAGTATTCTAAGAGATGTCTATACTAGGTTCATTGGGTATGTAACATAGTTCACCAACTCATGTGTATAATAAACATCACCTATTTTCTTTACAGCAACTTAATTCAGAATCCAAGAACACATCCCGCCAGACTGAGAGTTAATTCTTAGAGGTTAATATTAAGATTTCCCAGGGAAGAAATACAAGACATTTTGTGGTCCCCAAAAAAGACAGGAAAGAGTAACATTGAATATCTAGTCGTAGTTGACATTCATGTTGGTCAAGTCATCCCTTGAGGTTCAGATTCACCTGCTTCTGTGCCAGGCACAGTTCCCTGATGTCTAGGTAGAGGCTAGACTCTTTGGTGCCCAGGGCCTAGTCACCTCCCACACACCTTGCTCAGCATCTATAATCCTGAGGACCCCTCAGGAGCTGCCATCTTAAAGAGGACCTACTCATAGAAAACTATGCATATTCATATCATATTTCACCTGACTTGAGACAACTGAGAAAGTGTAAAATAGATCGCCCTACAATTAACAAAATAAAGGGCACAGAGGATAAAAGCACATCAAACCATCTGAATAATTTCTATTATCATCTTATCTTTTTGTAAGCCTAATTCTTGGAGCCGACTCCCAGCAAAAGTCTGGAATAGAATAGATTATACTCACTTTTGGAGATTGAAATAAACAGCATTTTGTAATCCTATCCTTCAGAGAACAACACCATTGGGAAAGTACAGTGACGGTTCTGAACTTTATACTATTTTGAACTTTATACTATTCCTGCATCCAAAACGTCAGAGTTGAGTTCACGCCGGTGAATGTTGCTAGGCCGAAAGCACAAAAACATAAAACTGGAAGACACGACTTGTTTTTTAAAAAAAATTAAACCTTCAAAATGTTTGTTAAAAACAGGTAGAATGTAAGACCAGAGATCACCAATGATGTTTCTGCATTTCTAAAGTAAATACTTGAGGAGTGCCAGATTGAGAAACCCATTTAGGTGTGCCCTTTGTAGCATGTTAGCAACTTCAGATCATTTTGACACCTAGGATTGGCAAACTCTGGCAAGGTTTCAGACGACGCCAAGCTGGCCAGATGATAGATTCTAAGTCCAAAATCATCGTGTCAGCACGAAATAAGCTTCAAATAATAATTTAAAAAATTTTAACTATATAATAATAATAATAATTTCCAAATACTCTAAACCTGAGTTGGGGTTTCAAATATCAGCTTCTCCAGCACACCGTGCTTAGCAATGTTTCTTAACAACAACAACATAAAGGAGAGATGTAGATCCATAACAGTAATATGAAGCAACATAGTTTAAACAGCTTTGGGTAAAAGATTATAGCCTTACATTAAAAAAAAAAAAAAGGTAGTGTGTGAATCTCATGGACTCACCAGCAGTAGAAATCACTAAGCAAACACCAGTCACATCTTATCTGAAGTGCCATGTTCTGTTTTCAATGCCAGATTTTAAAATCACATAGACTAGGACAGAAGATCTCTGTAGAAAGAATTTCTTTGCTGACCCAGCATGGCTGCAGGAATAAGTAATTCTTTTCTTTAGTGCTTGCCTCAACCCATCCAAGAGTGAACAGCCTAGGAGGCAGCAACTCATTGACCAAGCTGAGATTTCTTCACCACCCTTTTGGCAGACCAGAGTAGTCAACAAAAAGGATTGGGGGTGGGGGGAAGAGGTTCCAAAATCTCCTGTGACTTGTGTAGTAAAAGTATGAATGTCTAGATTTATTGTGCTACCAAGCTAGCTCACATAATAGAAAAGAGATAACCTCTCAAAAAAGAATCCAGAGTAGCAGATGCTGAGTAATCAGAACATATGCTATTAATAAACGTAATGGGAACCATTTAGGTTAATATAGGAAAAATGAATTAGTAGTTGACTTACAGGTTAATCATTTGTCTTTTCCTACAGTGACTAGAATGACTTTTGGACATGGTAGACTGCCCAACACTGATTTTGCTGTTTCATTTTAAGTCATACATTTCAGCCAAATCCAGGAGCAGTAGGGGAATCTTGGCTTGTACCCCTAGACTAGGTTCCCCCACAAAAACAGACACTGCTGGGAAGGCCCACTAATGAACCTCGTGGAGAATAATTCATCCCAAAGGAAGATATAGTTAAGAGACACAAAGACAACAGGCCAGAAACATCAGTGAAAGACAATTTTGAGTAAAACACAATATCACTAAAGTTGTGCTGAAGCCCAGCTCAGCCCCCAGGTCTAAGTCCTGAATCTTAGTAGAAAAAGCTGCAATGCATCCAAAAGTAAGAGTGCCTCTGGCTAAGACCGTATAAGTTTACAGTCAAAGCCTCCCCATCCCCACCATGCTTTGCTTCAAACAAATAGCAATGATAAACAACATCTTTAGCAGAAAATCTAAAACACATAGTCATGCTTTTGTAGAGGAAAAAGTGATCTAGAACACAAAGCAGTGAGTGAGGCTAAAACTGCAGACCCTCTGGGTTTGTCAGAGGCTAAGAAGGGTTAGGATAACACCCCCACCACCACCACCACCACCGTCTGCACACACCACAGGAGACCTAAGCTAGTCTCTCTGCTTGAAATCAAGAGAGGCTAAAATAGTTTAGCCAAGCTGCACTGTGCTGTGTTGGGCTATGTACTATGTAATGCAGCTGCATAACCAAGAAAGGTAGGGAAAGTTGAGACAAACACAGCCTCTCTGTCATGATCTTGTTCAACCCACCTCCTGGTTCTGTGACCAAACAGAAGTGTTAAGAGCAGATCTGAGGCGACCATATTTGGAAGGGCCCCTTACAAGGTTGGGCCCCTGACTGGCATCTGGGAATCTGGCACCCAAATCACTCCTTAACTGATAAGAGAAGCTCACTGTCCTTAGACTATTTGTACAAACCATGTGATTTATGCTTAACATCTGCTTTTCTTCTGGGAGTCTGGAACTTCAGTACATACTCAGGAGAAGAGGTCTATGTGATCAGCCCCCGATAAAAGTCTAGACCTCTGATTCTCTAATAGGCTCTCCTGAGCAGAACTATTGCACACATACTTCCACCTTTGTTTGCTTTAAACACACACACACACACACACACACACACACACACACACACATTTGGTATTTCTCCTTACAGGAGGAAAAGAGTATAAGGAAGCCTGTTCATAGATTTCTCCAGAATCTTCTTGTGTCTTTTTCCCTTGATGATTCTGTCATATATGCTTTCACTATAATAGACCTCAGTCATGAGTCCAACTATGGGCTGAGTTCTCTGAGTGCTTCTAAAAATTCTACAAACATCCCTGGCCTTGAGGATCCTCAAAGTGGTGTTGGCCATGGGATTCACTAGACCAGCTCCAATTTGCTGAAATATGGCTACAGTATTATTTCGGGGTGGGGGTGGGGGCGGGGGTGGGAAGAAGAACAAGAAGAGCAGGGGATGACAAAATCCTGGTGCTTGGGTGATTACGGAGTTACTCAGAGTACAAAAGAGCAGCTGAACTGCTATCTGTTGTGAGAGGTAAAACTCACCCATGGAATTTGAAAATAGATTCAAGCTCAGGAGACTGGACTCATTGGACCCCCTGGCTTCTTTTGGCCCTACTAAACTAAAATGAAGAAAAAAAAAAAAAAAAAGAGAGAAACCCTGGTGATGTCTTTGTTTTTGTTTTTTGGTGCTCTCTACCTGGTGGGAGGAAAAAGGGATCAAACATTCCCAAAGGTGGGGCTTTCAATGGGCCAGAGACCATAAAAATTACCTGGTTTGTTGCTCTCACCTTCTCTTCAGGCAATAGAAAAAAAAAAAAAAAGCGGGGAGTACTCAAGACTTTTCTGCAGCCTAAAGCACCCCAACTCTTTGTATTCCAGTGGGGATCTCCCATTAGTTGTAGTTTTAACCCTGTAAATGCTGAATTCACTGCTAGGGCTTGGAGCAAAACTTACAATGGGAAAAAAAAAGAATTTGCATAAATGCCTTTGTGTTTTACAGCCATTTCATCTCTGTATGATTAAAATTTATTTAAAAATTATCATGCGCTTAAAATTTCATGAATGCTAGAGAGGGATCATCACAATCATGGAAAGACTCTAGGAAAAAATATGTCAGTGGTACACAATTTCTTTGATTTTCTCTAAGAGTGGGTGAATTGAAATTTAATGTGTGGGTATCAAAAATGGAACAAATCTCCATAACTGATGATTTTCGCTATAATTTTTGCTTATTGGAGCCTGTTTTAAAGGGGTCTCCAAATGGAAGTATGCTTTTTGGTAGTTTTAAAAAGCAGTTTTTAGTTTGCTAATGAGTTCTTGTTGAAGCCAAATGCCTGACCCTTAAAAACTGATGATTTTTCCTGCCTAATGTGCTTATTTCACAGTGGGTCAATCTGGACTCTCAGACAAGGTAAAAAGGCCTTGGGAAAGCCTTGTTATTTTGGACTTTGAACACAGCTCTCTGGCCCTGCACTGTCTTGGGTTTGCTACTGCAAAGGAAAATCGGTTGCTGGCATTTTTAAAATTTGAATTCAAAATCCTAATTGTCTGGACCTAACTCTAAGCTGAAATCTTATCCTGTCTGCTATAGGCTATTTTAGCCTTAGTACTCAGCTGTGCTGAACTGAAATCTGAAGAGATCTCTCCACTCAACGAAGAAGACTCAGACTCTGGGACAGTTGCAAATTTAGAACACCCTTCAGGGGAGTGTAAACTGTAAGGTCATTGTAGATGCTGGCTGGCCTGAGTTACATACAGATGTCCACGGAAAGGATTTGTTCCCTGATGGGACCATCTAATATTGAGCAGACCGGCTCTGTACTACCGATACAGAGACTAGTTGCATTCGTAACTTAGGGTACCTGCCCAAAGCTCTAAGGTGAGGGAGGCATATTATTCAAGGAAGTCACCAAACTTTCTAAGATCGATCTTTACGGTAAATAGGATTTATTTTAACTGACTAAATCTAGGACTCTGGAAGACACAACTGAAATCAACACTGCAGAATGGTCCTTGGATTGTGGGTTTCTAATGATAATAATTTTGCTATAAAGATACCTTTAATAAGGGTAAAGTGGGTAGACTTCACAGAAAAGAGCTAATAGAGTGGACCTTAGGTTGGCATACTTTGAAGGGCTTGCTTTCAAGATTGGCCCTGAGCTGGCATCTGGGAACTCGGCATTCAAGCAGGTCCCTTACTTACGAGGGAGTTTCACTGTACCTGGACTGTTCATACAAACAGTGTAATTTTATTGTGAACACTTGCTTTTCTTCTGGGAGTTTGGAATTTGGGTACATGCAGGCAGAGGGTGCCTATGTGATTGGCCCCCAATAAAAATCTTGAGCACTATAGTGGGTTGAAATAGTGGCCCCTCAAAATTCATGTCTGAGCCCTAATACCCAGAACCTGTAAATGTGATTTATTTTTTTTGGGGGGGGGGATCTTTATAGATGGAATTAAGTTAAGCATCTTGAGATGAGATCATACTAGATTTAAGGTGGTCCCTAAATCCAAAGGTAGGTGTTATTATAAGAGAAAAGCAGAAAGAAATTTGAAACAAAGAGAAACACAAAGCCCACATGAAGATGGAGGCAGAGACTGGTGTGTCTCCAATACAAGGAACACTGAGGTTTGCCAACAGCCACCAGAAGGTACAAGAGAGGTATGGAAGAGCTTCCCCTTCATAGTCACCATAAGGAACCAATGCTCCCAACACCTTAATTTCAGATTTCTGGCCTTCAGAATATAAGAATACATTTCTGTTGTTTTAAGCCATCAGATTGTGGTAACTTGTTATGGCAACCTTAGGAAACAAATACAGGCCCTGAGCCTGTAATGGGCACAGCATATTACACACATCGTTCTGAATTTTTTACCACTTAGAGAAAGAAACATGCTAGATGTATCTCTTCACAGAAGAGAGAGAGAGAGAGTATAACAGTCTGTGCATGTATTTCTCCAGACTCCTCCCATGTCTTTATCCCTTACTGATCCTGCCATGTATCCTCTAGCAATAAGAAACCTGAGTCCTGAGTACAACTATGCACTGAGTCCCATGAAGCCTTCCAGCAAATCACTGAATGTATGGGTGGGGATCGAGGACCCCCAAAATAGTTGGTATATAACATCCTCAATATCCAATAGAACATGAGCTCTAAGTCATTACTGTAAGATCTAATGGTGAGCTAGAGAATCCAACCCACCCAGTGAGGCAAAACATAAAAAACCCTATTCAGAGTGAAGTTAGTAGAGAGAAGAGGAGAGAACACTAACTCAGGGAAAGCCTGCAAATAAAGGTCCAAAATACATGTGAAAACTAATGCTGAGAGAGTGCCTAGAAAATCAGCAATAGGCTGTTAACTTCCTTGCTCTACCATACCAGATGAAAGTAAGCAGCAATTACAAAATGATTTTAAAATAAGATTTTACATTCTTAAAAAGGTATAAAAGACAGAATAAACCCATTAAGAACAAGACATATTGACACAAAACAGGAAAAAAAAATGAAACACGTATTTTTAAAAAGGACTGATCAGAAATGCTAAAAGAATTATAAATGAAGAGGATCCAACATGAATCCTCTGAAATGTGAGCAGATAAATCCACATTAATACATCCAGTAAAATATAAAACAGTAACGGTGAGAAAAACTGAAAGACCATTGGGGAAAAAATGGCCTACAAACTAACGACCAAGAGACTGAACATAGACTTCTAACCAGAAACAACAGATAGCAAAAGACAATAGAGCAAGTCTCCAATACACTGAGAGAAAATACTGTTTACCAAGAATTCTACATGCAGTTAAGCTAGTATTCAAAAAATATATTTTTATATACATAAAACTAAAGGAGCTTCTACAGTCTCCTGCTTAAAAACTACTAAAGGAAGTACTTGAGGAAAAAGAAAAGAGAATCCAGAGGGGAAAAGAAAGATGAACGAGATACGTAGTACACAGATATTAGTAAAATAAATTGTTAAAGTTTGGTAATTTTTACTATTAAAAATGATACATTTTTATATTAAAATCAAGTGACACTAAAACTCCAGACAGCAACAAAGAATAAGTGAAGATTTATCAATATCTAGGTAAAGTACAGTGAAGTTCTTATACTACTAAGGAGAAAAGCAACACCGAATAACTTCGTATCTTGTTAGAAAACTTTACAGTTACATGTGTGTGTTAAACATTTCAGGAAATTATGCCATAGAGTATATGTCATATACAATGCAAACATATATTTAATACAAATAAACATATTATGTGTGAAATACATAAATATATATTTAATATACTGCACACTAAATACATAAAATATACATATGTACTTAAACATATATAATCAAATACATTGCTTCCAACCTAGCAAAGAAAACCAAAGAGGAAATAGAGAAAATATTAATAATTCAAATAAGGCAGAAAGTAGAATAAAGCAAGCAATAAAAGGATTGACTTAAAAGACTACAAGAAGAGAATAGAAACAACTCTAAATATACCAGTAATATAAAAAATAAATGAAGGCAAGTTAAACTCACCAGCTAAAAACTGATCCTTGGATTTTGTGTAAGGACAAATGGGATAAAAAATAATATTAGACAAAATAAAATTTAAAAATGAAAATCATTAATATGTGTCAAGCAAGACAGTAAATAATAAACCTTTGTCAGGAACTTGCAAAACCATGAAATAATGTACCTACCAGTATATCCCTAAACATACAATACAATAAAGGACAAAAGTTACGAAAAGAAAATGGCAAATCAATAATAAGAGGAAGAGATTTTACTGTATGTATTATAGAAACTGATACAATATGCAGAACTGATATATCATGTAGAATATTTTTAAAAATATAATTAACGAACTCGTTCTAAGAGTGATACACAGAACTCTACACTCAAAGACACTGTATTCATTTCTGGGATGCATGAAAATTCACCATGTACCAGTTCACAAGGAAATTCTAAATAATTTCACTACATTCTCTAACCACAACACGATTTTTGAAGCTATGTCTTAAAATAACTACTCTTATGTTTGAGAATTTTAAAACACACTTCTAAACAACTTTAGCGAATGATTGCCATTCCCAAACATATATAATTAAGTAATAGTGAAGGACTGACATGTCAAGACTTGCATAATCAGGCAAAAGCAGTAGTTAGAATTAAACTTACAGTCCTAAATTAACTACTTACAAAAGAAAAGATTAAAATTCAATTAATTAAATGTTCAAATTAACAAGCTAGAAAAGAAACCACAGTATAAAACCCACAGAAACTCTTCCATGAAAATGCTAATAAAATAGACAAATAGTAAGACTCATCACATAAATAGAGCATAACACAAGCAAAAAAAGTAGTATGGGCAGCATAAATCAATAACATTAGCACAAAAACAGGAACATAACTAAAGAGAATGTAGATTTTTTAAAACATTCAATAAATACTGCAAATGACTATGGCAGTAGTCTCTAAAAAAAGCATAAATTACAAAAACTGACTCAAGAAATAACTGAAAAGATGAAGAAAAAGAGTCAAAAATCACCCCTCCCCCCAAAATAATAGGCTCATAGAGTTTTATAAACGGATATGACCAAACTTCTTTGTCACAAATTACACCTTTCCTGTATAAGCTATTTCAGAAAATAATAAAAGAAAGAATTCTCCCAAATTATTTCCATTAGGCTAAATAACCTTGGGACCAAAACCAGACAAGAATAGTACAAGTGTAGAAAAAGCTTACATATGAAAACAGATGCAAACATCTTACATATTAACAAATGGCTGGTGTTATGGGTTGAACTGTGTCCCCAGAAAAGATATGTCAAAGTCCTGACTCCAGTGTCTCAGAAAAGGACCTTTGGAAATAAGGTTGTTTGCAAATGCAATTAGTTAAGATGAGATCATACCCTTAATCCAATATGACTGGTATCCTTATAAGATGATGATATGAAGATAGGAGGAGAAAATGCCATGTGATGATGGAGACAGAGATTGTAGAGTGGAGCAACTGCAGGCCACGGAATGCCAAGGATTGCCGGCAACACCAGAAGCTAAGAGAAGGGCATAAAACAGACATTCCCCTAGAGCCTTCCAAAAACACTTGGCTTTGCCAGCACCTGGATTTCGACTTCTAGCCTCCCAAACTGTGACATGATAAATTTCTGTTGTTTTAAGCTATCTGATTTGTTACAGCAGCCCTGAGAAACTAATACAAGTTGCAAAGTAAGAAAGGAATTTGATAAATCTGGGTTATAGAAATACAGAACCAACGCATGTTATAGGATCTTCTACATATTTATTTTTAAGATAGTTCATAATGTTAAAAAAAAAAAAAAGTCCGCTCTAGATAACAATCAATGTTGAGAACACAGGATAGCAGTGTTTGGAGGGAAGACTAAAAGATACTTTTCCAATTTGGGATGACTATAGGGACTCAGGAAAAAAGCAGTAACCTCGGCCCTGAGCCAGACCCACAATGTATGGAATGAGATAAGCAAGTGAGAACTTGATTCAAAGGGTTTTATGGCAGAGGCACATGTATCGATTATATATTTCTACTATAACATTGCAAAACAACCAACCACAAAATGCAGTGATTTAAAACTGTTAATAAGTTAACTTTATTTAGCTCAAAAGTCCAGCAGGTTGACAGAGTAGTTTTGCTGGCCTGGGCCAGATTCGGCAGATTTTAGCTAGGCTCACTCAAGCAATCTGCATCCCAGGATCTTAAGCAAGCCCCCAAAATGGCCTCAGCTCTAATAAACTGGCTTTGTTCTGTATGGCTTCTTAATTCTCCAGGAGACTAGCCTAAACATGTTCTCATGACAAAGGCAGGGGAGCAAGAGAAGAAACAAAAACATTAAGGTGTTTTGCAAGCCCCATTGGTCAAAGCGAAACATATGGCCAACCTCAGAAGCAGAGAGAGAAGAGCCTACAAAGTTATAGGATGAAGAAGCCAGAGGACAGGAGTAGGGAGGGCAAGCATTAAATGGGTCATCAATGTAATAAATCCACCACTACAGTTTCCATCATATTAATATCAGACAACCAGAACAGGAAAGGAGAAAAAGTGAACACATGTGGTAAGTTGAAATGATCACCCAGAAATACCCCCTAAATGCATTGGGGGAAATGCAGAAACAAGATTTCTGCAGAATCTGGGGATTGAGAGAGGGCTGGGCAGAAGCAGAGCAATACTCCTCTCCATTGCTGCTATCCTATTTTACCCCATCCAAATAACTCTGGAAACTTTAGTGACACGTTCACTATTGAGTCCTACAAAACTAGAGCCCTAGAGATCTTCCCAGCGTTAGGTCATAGTATTTCCCAAAGTTACCCCAAAAAATTAAGCATCCACAGCAATGACCACCATCAATGCTTCAAAGCTATGACTAATGCATAGAGAAGAAATTTAAACACGATCTTGGGATGTCTTCGTTTCTTTTGGTCACTACTGTGACTCTTCTGGCAAGTGTCAAAAAAACAGTTCACAGAGAAAATTTGTAGGATACTAAGGAAAATTCTGGCTGGCAATTAATAAGAGAAAAAAGACAAAATATCAAACTCAGAATACCAACAAGCCTTGTGTCAACTCCCATAAGGAGATATGAGTGACTATTATTTTAATTAATGACAATATTCAGAAATAACTCACTCGGTCCCTAGGAAATCCCTGTAAAAATTTTCTCCATCCAGTGTGTCCCTGCTTTATAGAAAAAGAAATGTGACCTCTCACTCTTAGATCCACAACTTTACTTACTGGAATTCCAGGTGAGAGATACATTCTAATTGAAAAGCAGCATTTCATCTGATTGCCTATAGAAGTAGAATGAGCTATGGAGAACTATTTACTCAGTGACCTGCATTTGGTACTTGGTGTGAATGGTGCAGAGAGACAGAAACAATAGAAATCTACTTTTATTGATAGCTTGACTCCCACCTGGAGTCACATTCTTGACCCACAGTCTTGACCCCATTCTTGTCCTGTTGTCCATACATAATCTATCTATTGGAAGTGGCTGATTTATTCTGTACCATCTTTCTTCTGTACCACACGCATAGACTTCCTGGCAAAGTAGATACGATTGATCTTTATTTTGTAAGCTAGACCCTCTTGGCATATCTTCTTTCTTAAATACATTACAAAAAAACATCTGGTTTTCCTTCCTTATGTCGCCATCTTATACCTTTGTGGACCAAAACTGGCAAGAGTTAATAGCAACCAACAACAGTGGGCAACTAATAAGAGTCTTGCCGTCATTGACCAGTTGGACCTAATTTAACTAAAATGGTAAACTAATCTCTATGATGCAGTTAATTTCCAGCTCTTCCACAGTAGCTAATTTCTGTCTGTTATTATAGACTCTTGAGGACATACATCCACTTTGATTCATCCAATGGAATAAAGAATCTGCTTAAATAAGTAAATACATGAGTTGACGTGCTCTGCAACAGCATTGATAGTATGGGATTCTTTGTTGAGGTTTAACTCATATAAAGCACACAAATCTTAAGCATAGAGTTCAATTACTTTTTACATATGTACACATGCATATAGAATCACCTAGATTAAGATATAAAAAATTTCCAGCGTCTCAGAATGCACCCTTGTGCCTCTCTCCTATTACTATTCCCTAAAAGTAAATACTATTCTGACCTCTGTCATTTTAGATTTGTTCTGCCTACTATGGGGTCTTTTATATATTATCCATGTCTCTACTTAACATCTTCAATCTTTTATCTGTCTTTTTGAGCATATGGAATATGGTTATAATAACTTTTCATTTCTTTGTCTACAAAATCTATCATCTATGTAATTTTTGAATCAGTTTTCATTGATTTTTCTCCTCATTACAAATTATATTTTCCTGGGTATTTTCTTTTTTCCATGCCTGATAATTTTTCATCAAATGCCAGCTATTGTGATTTTTACCTGTGCACCCTGGGTATTTTTGTTTTTCTATATATATTCTTAAGATTTTTTCTGGGACATGATTGGAAACAGTTTGATCATTTGGGGTCTGTTGGTAAACTTTAGTAGGTGGGCCCAGAGCAGTATTTAGTCTGCGGCCATTTTTTCCCAAGTCTAAGTTTTGAGTTAGAACTCTATCCAATGCCCTTTGAATTAGAAGGTTGTATATTTTGGGTGGTAGGAACAGGAACCATTCTGGCCCTGAGTGAGCTCCAAGATTATTCTCACTAATCCTTTGGGTGGTTCTTTCCTTACATGCAAAGAACTCATTGGTACTTAGCTAAAGACTCAAAGGGAACCCTCTGCAAATCTTAGGGTTTTCTTCCTCTGTCCAGCTTTTTCCTCCTCAAACTTGGCTTGAGAATTCTAGCCACTGTGACAATCAGGTTCTCCGCTCCATCTGCCCTATCAGGCTTACTGGCAGTCTCCCTCTTAGGGCTGCAAACTGGAAACCCTCCAGAAGGAGGCTGAAGTTCAACCTATTTTCTTTTCCGTCTCTCAAAGATTCCTGTTCTTTGTTGCCTGATGTTTAACATCTTAATAAACATTGTTTCACATTTTTTGTCTGGATTTTCATTGTTTCAGGCAGGACAGTAAATCTAATCCCTGTTACTCCAATTTGGCCAGAAATGGAAATCCTTGTTTTGCCTAGTATTGAACTTCATATGCATGCAGTCGTATTGCAGGTTTTCTTCTATCTCTTACTTCATTGACTGAACATTATGTCTGATCCATGTTTCTGAGTGCAACAATCGTTTCTTTTTTGCTTGTCTTATTTTGTTTTTCTCATTGGTATTTCCACCAATACCATTTTAAAACTGGAATTGAAATCACTAATTACCCACAAAGCCTTTTATAAGAATGATGTTAGTCATGACCTTGGTGTTCAAAATTGATGGATTTTAACCCTTAGTTAGACACTTGTTTAGTGAGAAGCCCTTGAACATGTCACTTAGCCTCCCTGCAGTTGCTGGCTCAAAATTAATGTTGGATTCAAGTACTTTATAAACTGTAAAGTACCCTAGAAATATAAAGCAACTCTAATGTATGAAATCAATGTTTCCTGGTTTGTTTGTTTTTATTGCTTACAACAAAGAAAGAATTCTGGTATCTACTCTGTCCAAATAATTGCAGTTTTCATAAAAGTCAGCATTGAGTGACAAGTGGAAATAAGTGCTTTCCATAAATGCAGTACAAAGAAACTCTGTAAGACAATGATCATACAGAGTAGCCCAGGTATTATTTTACTCGGTTATCAAACAATTAAGAGATTTAATTGGCCCTAGGAGATCAATGAAGGGTAAAAAAGAGTATGCTACACTATGAATACCTGGATTGTGAATGAATATCTTTTTAAATTCAGAGGTATATCCAGTAGGCTGGTTTTCAGTAACATAATTGGCCTTCAAAGGGCAGCAAAAGTAGAGTTCATACATTTTCCTTTTTGGATAAAACTTTCATTTTATTAATGAGGTAAGAAATTCCATTTATATAAAAGATGAGTCTGTTCTGATAATATGGTTATAATGACACTGAGCGAGGTAAAGATAAATACACTGCAGGAATCTATCCTGCAAATATAAATTCAATTTCTCTCAATGATTTGAGTTTTTCTTTTTTTCTTAATTTAAGTGCCTGAACATTAATTATTCCAGTATCAGATAATATACTTTCATCAGTTTGAGGACAAACTACCCCCATATCCAAGTGTTTTGAGAGAACTTCACTTGATTTCATGTATTCCATAAACATATGAGTTCTTAGCTTTTCTTGCTGGGGAGGACCCCTCAGGATTTTCAAAGGCGCTGGTCTTCTGCAGAAATCGACTGCTCACCTAGCACTGTCGGCTCTTCCAACAGGCAGCCAGTGGGAATGAGCTACAGCCCTTTTTTTTTTTTTCCAAGTGGTGGTTAATTTGGGACAATGGAGTTAGATTGTTTCTGCCACACGTTAGCTAAGTGGTATTGGGAAAGTTATTGATCCTCTGAGTTTGTTTTCCTATCTGTAATAGTAGTAGACTTATATACCAAGAGGAAGATTAAACTTCTGCATAAAAGGCTTTTGTTACCATGCCTAGCACATACAGCTAGCTATGATTATTAGCATTAGTAAAGTTTCTTGGCATCTCCATGAATCCTCCTTTTTAGAACTGCTGCCCTACTACTGTGGCCAAGAAGGGGATCTTGCTCATTCCCAGGTAACTCCAGCTGCTCACCCACAAATCCCATATGCACTGAAAGACTACTCAGAATGACAAGTCTTTGGGGCACCTGGGTGGCTCAGTAGGTTAAACAACCAATTCTTGATTTTGGCTCAGGTCATGAGCTCAAGTTTTTTGAGTTTGAGCCCCTCATTGGGCTCTGTGCTGAAAGCGTTGAACCTGCTGTGGATTCTCTCTTTCCCTCTCTTTCTGTCCCTTCATCTCTCTTTCTTCTCTCTCAAATAAATTAGAAAAAAAAAAAAAAAAAGAATGACAGTCTTCCTTCAAGCAAAATTTTCCCAGTTCCAAACTTTGCATATTGCTATGTGGCTTCTTCCACACCCTACTTGCCTTGTTTTAATTTCCTAAGCATTCTCACACTGAGTTTGGAAAGCAAATTCTGGAATCCAACTGCCTGAGTTTAATCTACATCTACCACTTAGCATCTGTGGAACTCGAATAAGTTAGCTACTTAACCTTTCCAATGCTGCTTCCCCATATGTAAAGTGGGGATAATAAAAGTACCATGTTGGGTGACTGTGAAGAATAATATTTTCCAAGTAGTAGGGACTTAGCACAAAGTTGGCACTCAGTAAGCACTCATTAAATAGTATCTTCTGTTAAGATATACTTAAGATTCTATGCTACAACCACAGAGAGGATTGTTTCCAGGTGGTGTATTACTGCTGGTAAGGAAAATCCCCTCCTCCATGGTAGTAGAAATAAAAGCTCATTAACCCAGAGAAAATGGTTTACTTAAAACATATTTGTCCTCTTGGTCCTATTTTGAAGACAGTCTCCATCTACTAATGATCCCTTCTATCAAATTTATATTATTAGTAGTATATTATTATTTTTAGATATATAGATGTATGTAAAGATCTAAATGGCAGCAATGAGAAAATTGTAACACGTCAATTAGGTGAACAGAGTCTGTCCTGTAATGGTGGCTATCCCTATAAAAAGTTAACTACCTCAAACCTAAACGTTCAACCAAGGGCAATCCTGGGGCCAGGCTTCCTTTGTAGAGACATAGAGATCAGTGAGAAACATCTTCCTAGCTTCCAGGTTTGAGGAAAAGTAGAATGGTTTGATGCCATTGTAACAATCCAAACAAACCCACTATCCAGCTGTGGGTTTTCTGCCAACATCCCATCCACAGAGGCATCCCAGATGCCAAAAAACTGCTTTGGTATTAAAAAAAAGCCACAGAGAGAGAGGAAGACATAACATAAGAGACTCTCAAAGACTAAGAACAAACTGAGGGGAGAGAGGGGCGTGGGAGGGGAGAGAGTGGGTGATGGGCACAGAGGAGGGCACTTGTTGGGATGTGCACTGGGTGTTGTATGGAAACCAATTTGATAATAAATTATTTTTAAAAAATTTATTTTGTCAGAGGGTGGTGAGGAACCCCCTCTGGTATTCTTTGGCCCTACTGTCTAGTATTTCTTTAATCGTTTCTTTATTCCCTGGATCCATTATTTTCTTCCAGGATAATCAGATGTGCATCTTTGGTCTTAGTTTTAATACAGATTCAGAGATCCCTGAAGGGCAAAATGTCATCGCTGATCTCCATGCACTGACTCTGCAGGGTCCAAACTTTGGGGGAGCAGGAATACAGGTGGACCTTCTTCTACAGATTAGCTTTCTCCTTTTCTATTCCCCCATTACTCCCTCTCCTCTTACATAAATAGACATGTGGCTGAAGGAAAACTTAGAGCTTGGAGCAAGAGCTGCAGTTCCCCTGCCTTTATTCTGACTCTACCCGGGACCTCCCACTTGTCAGGCACCCTCTGCAACACCCCAGGGCACTGTCTGTCACTCTATCTCCATACAGGACTGCGAACTGCCCTCTGTCTTTGCGCTCTCACTGCCTCACACTCTCTCACCCTGTCATCAAAGTTCAATGTAGAATTTTATTTAAGTTGAACCAGATTTCTGTTCTCTCCCTCTCAGCCAAATTATCACATGCCACATGGAGCTCAGTGACTTGAGGGTTTATATTTTTTAAAGAGTCTTCCAATTCTTAGTAAAAATACATTATTTGAGTATTGGATTTGTTATTTAAAAGAGAAGTTGGCAAGGAAATAAAAGAAGGGCCAGAATGATGGATTCTGTAGGCTCAGTTGTTGAAACTATTACCTCCTATTAAGGTAGGTAGGAGAGAGATAAGGGCATTTCCAAGGATTCCCTAGATACATGCAAGAAAGGTATGTGTTGCCCAAAACAAAAGAGGGGACAGGAGAAGGTGGCATATGGGAGATAAAAGTCAAGGAAATTAACTACCAGTCACTCAGCTTAATTCCACGTTTGTGAACCTGAGTCTACCTATTTGAGAAAGTGGCCATTTGTTCAGCCATTTTGCTTCAGACCACACTACATATTCTACCCTCCCCTTCATGTCCAGAGACATACTTAGTACTCGTGGCAACTGTAATAAATGACAGATTCAACACTTCAGAAAATAACTTGGGAAAATGTTCCAAAGCCATAAAAAAACATTCATTTCCTCCAACCCAGTAATCCAACTCTAGGGAACGAAATCAATTGAAAGAAGCATTATATACAAAGATGTTTATTTTTTAATATTTGTAATAGCAAAAGAAAAGGGGGAAATAAACAATGGATAAAACCAAAAGAAGTTTGGTTTATGAAATCAATAAAATCCTGTATAGTTGGAAACATTCATTCAAAGATTATAATGATACAGAAAATGTTTAATGAAGTCTATTAAAACAGTAAAATTGTATCCAAACTTTGTAACTACTTAAGGGTCATATCTACATATTATCAAATATCATAAAAGATGATAGAAAATGAAAGTGCAAAACCTTTCATGATTTCTCCATTTTGTTCTTTTTATTATGTCGAATAAAAAAATTAGTCATGGGAAGATATAAAATAAATGCTCATTTGTGGATCTAGCTACTTGTGAAGCATACTGAACATGGATAACCTCTGCCCTGGTCAGTCATTTGCACCTTCTCTGATAAAAAAAAGTTGGGATTACATCTGAAGTAGAAAAATGATAGACTGGTCTTCCCAAAAGAAGGAACTACTTATCCTCAATGCAGTTATATAATGAAAGACATTAAAAATGGGCCAATCGGGAGAGCTTTTCCCTGGGGGGTGGGGGAAGGTCATTATTTGGGGAAGTATGAAGTGAGGACCTTAGACTTCTGAGTCTCCTCTGGAGTTCCAGAGAAGGATAAAGACTCTTGAGAAAAGACCTACCAGAGTGGTCTTCTGGAAGGCTGATGCTGCCTGGGTTACTGAGAGGGGAGTGAATTCACCTCAATGTCAACTAAGTGTTTAAGCAGCAAGAACATGCCGAGCAAACTGACAAAAACCCCCAGCTTAAAGGGATCATCCCAAGATGCACTTGGTCCCAAACACGAAGAGACACCTAAAGAAGCGTCTGGATCATGAGGAGATCAGAGAAGCTGTCCAATAGGGTGGAGGAAGGCATGGAAGGCCAGAGATGAATAGATGGAGTTTTACCCTCCAAAGAAAACAGTAACGAGAATCTACAATCACAGACTTCAAAGAACATAGAAGAGAGCAGCAAGAGGCTCTGCTGTCATGGACCTTCAGTAGGGCATCAAACTGAGAAGGCACAGATCACAAAGGACTCCACTCTAGCCTCCAGGCTCATCTCCCTAAGGTTGCCTGCATCTGCAATCCACACCTGCATATATGCCACAAAAGCGACTCTTTTAACAAACACAAGAGCTGCGGCTTAGCTAAGTGGCAACCAGGGGGAGCAAAGATGTCTAACTAGGTACCTATCGGTATCATTTCCTTGTGTTTAAAGAAGAAGAAACTGAGGCACAGAAAGGTAAATTGTTCTATGAAAAAGGAAACCACTCTGCACAAAAGTGGTCTGCCTCTGACAGAGACTGAGAGCAATCTGATGGATGCCAGCAGTGTCTGAGAATGCTAATCAGGTTTCCTAATTTCTTTTTTATTTTTTCTAATTTAGAAAGGAAACAAAAATCAAGTAAATGTCCTTCTCCAGAGTTTCAGATATAATGAGATCATGGAGCTCTCCATCCTCTTGTGAGGAAATTGTTCATTGTAGCCCCACAGTACCAAGGAGCCTCCTAGATTCATGATGCTGGGACAAAATGGGAGAAAAGATGAGGATACCAAAGGGTATCCTTTGGAGAGGCTAAGGAGACCCAAGAGGTAGAGGACAAAAGAGAGCTGAAAAGGGCTAGATAGTGACAATGGAAACCAAGTAATCCACTGCCACCCAGGGACCATGAAGTGGAGATAAGAATCAGGCATGCTCCAAATTCCAGGTAGACTCCACTTCCGGTACAACCTGAATCCTTCCTTCAGAAAAATGGAAAAGGTAGAGCAGGAGAAGCAGGGACCTATCCAGAGGATCTCTTTGGGTAATCAGGAGACAGCATCAGAATAGTAGGTGGCTAAAGCCTCTCATTTAGCAACCCTGGATGTGTCACAGCAGAAGTGAAATCACCAGAAGTGAGACCAGCATAGAAAATTCCAATTCATAAAGCCTGCTACATAAAAGCGCTCAAAAAGTGTGTGTGTGTGTCTGTGTGTGTGTGTAACTCAGCTCTCAGGGATCCTAAGGGCAAAAAAATAAATACCCCCCAGCCAAGATTCTCAGAGGTCACTAGAATTCAGAGCCAAGATAGAAAGGGGAATCCCTAGGCTTCAAAAACCTTCCTTTACTTGGGAGAAGCCTCGTGGTTCACTTCTGCTGTCTCCCAAGAGCGGGGCCTGCACAGGTGCTACATGCATTTATGAAAGAGGGACAACCTGAACACATTTATAAGAGACTGTGGGATTTACTTACAATGAAGAGACTATGGTAATTACCATCTGATTTCCCATTGCCCGCCACAGACTTTTGGCCAATAGTGAATACTGAAAGCTATTGAGTAAGAGACAACCAGAGGAGCTCATTTAATGACCTTATAATGTGCCAAAAGAGATCCAGGACCAGGATTTCCAACTCTCTAATTCCTAGTGAGAGTGGCCCTCTTAGCAGGGCCTTCAGGCTTCTGTTCTCCAATCAGAAACACAGTCCAGCCCTTCTGGAGAACATAACACAAGGTGAGATGAGGCTTAACTATGTAGGATAAAAGTCTGGGCACCATCACGGCAAAGAGTATGGTGAAGATGAGTAGAACAGCTCCACCCAAGAGGCCAATTCCTGGGAGAGCCTTCAGGAAGTGTCACTGCGATGTGTTTGAGCCCATATAGAGCAGCCTAAACAGGAAGAGTTCTGAAATGGAGAGTGGCTTTTATAGCCCAGCCACTCCAGTCCCCAGAACACCCCCACCAATATCCAATAGCCACACCAGTCACACCAGGATTGAAATATCTCCATTCAGACCACCCACTGCCCTCAGAGAAGGTGAAAAGACCAGATTGTCCCAAAGACAAGCAAACCCTTAACGAGGTCATTTTTAATAAGAACCATAGTCACCATCTCCATCTCCATTTCTGAGGGGCCCACCTCATTGCCTACTCTGTGGGCAAGAAACAAAAAAGCACGATGAACAATAAGAAACTCTCCACATAGGTCCACAGGCCCCTAAATAGAGCAAGCAAGGGAGGTCCATCAGCAGGAGGCTCCAGTGAGGTCCCTGCAGTGTCTGGGTCACCCACCAGCGAGAACCAGTCTAACTGCCCTAAGGGCCAACAGATTCACATCCTGGGTCTGGAATCCCAGAGACCTATGATTTCCTTTATACTAAAAAGGATATAAACAAGTACAAGAGGAAACATCCCACAAATGGATCAGAACTACCTTTGGAGATTTTGTTTCTATGTTTGTACCATGAGAAGATTGGGATGAATTTTGCAACAGAAAGAGGTACGTACACAGGGCTACTCAGGAAAGATGCCTGCTCAGAGTCATTTTCTTCCCTCATGCACCCTTTTGTGCCATCTCTGCTATATTTCATAGTCACTGGCACAGAGAAGATTGTTGAATAAATGAAACCCACACCAAGTTTAACTCTGATTTCTACATCCCCTGCAAGATAATAGAAACTAGGAAACCTAGGGAAAAGTAGGGGGTGAGAGGACACAATCTGGAACATTTTAGAGCAAGACAGAATCCAAGAATAACTAAAATCTAGACACAGAGACTGCAGGGCCTAAGCAAACCATCCAATCAATAGGAATCACGCAGCCAAAAGGCTTTAAAGACCCAGAACAAACCGCTCCAATTTCTCCTCCTGTAATACCCAGCTCCGCATAACTGGCATGCATGAAGTTTGATTAATATTAATATCTCAGATGGTTCAGAGGGAAGGAACCTAAAAGTTCCATGAAGACAGGTCCAAATGGAAACGCCACTTGGGTCTCAAGTCCCAGGGATGACTGGCCTGCTCCTGAATCACAGATCTGTGATCAGATATAATGATCACAATATCCCTCTTTTAAGTTATCTCTCTTTTAAGTAGAATAACAATGCATAGAGCTAAATATGTGGCTCCTCTCTACAAAATGCATAATGAGATTAGCAATATTCATTCTACTTAGTGCTAACTCATGGCCTCAGGGTTACTACGACCTTTGTTTTCCCTTTGATACAGGTTCTTTACCTTTTTTTATTTTTAATGTCATGTATCTCATTGTATTCTAGTATCTTATCTATGTGTAACACTTTTGATCCTTTTTAGAAAAAAGCAACAAAGCAATGGCATTTTCTGAAGAAGTCCTAAAGACCAACATGCAGTCTGAGGGCACTTGGAAAAAGGTGATGGCACTTCACCTTCCTCATTCCAGGAATGGAGGGACCATATGTTCGCTCTGCATGAGAGCAGCGGCGTTTGCTAGCAGTGGCTGGGATAACCTGCTCTGTTTCCCTTACTGGATCCATCACTAATTCTCTGAGTGTCTTTCCAACCTTCAGCAGAAGGGACCCCAAACCAGGTTGTCCAAGAAGAGAGCCAGATATGTGATGGATCTAGAAGAATTCTGAGTAGCTGAGGGACAGTGACTGCAGAAGGACACATGGAAGTTAGTCTAGGATGGAAAAAGATAATAAGCATCCAAGTGAAACAGAACAGAAGGCACAAAACTTTGGAGACACTGTCTGGTAAGTGTGAATCCAAAGTCCATGGAAATAGCAATGATGGGACAAGAGATTAGAAGTACAATGCAGGAGTCACATCAGTAAAGTCTTTGCTAAGGAGTCTGGATTCTTACCCTGTAAGCAATGGGGAGCCAGTGAAGGGTTTTAGGCAGAAGAATATCTGGATCATAATTGAACTTGAGAAAAAGGATTTTAACTGGGTGTTAAAGATTGATATTTTGGAGTAAGGGCTGGAATCAAAGTCACCCAGGCAAGATTTAGTGAAGGCCTAAATTAAGGCAATGATAGTGGGGTGCTGAGAAAACTCACAGGATGTTTGTGATTACATAGAATTCGCAAAACTGAATAGGTACAGTGAAACAGAGGGTACCAATCTGATTCAGGGAGTAGACTTAGGTTGGTCAAATTAAAGAACTTATCAGGTGGTGATGTCATTCATAATGGGAAGTGGAGACCGTTGAGCTCCCTCTGGTGAGTGGAGCAAGAGACTGAATGCAGATAGTTAAAGTGAGATGCTCAAGATGCCTTCTATGGAGAATGATAATGGTTATATAAATTGTTGTGATCACATTTCTGCAAGAACGGCTTTATTTATTTGCACTAAAAATCTAGAGAAATACTATTAAAGAGAGACCACAAGGGTCTAGAAAGGTACATATATAGATGTTAACAGTGACTGACTCCATGTCAGTCTTCTTTTTGCTCTTCTGCATTCTCTGGTCTTTCCATTAATGACAATGTTTTACTTCTATAATACAAACATGGCCTTAGATTTTAAAAATAAAAGGAAATGTCCTACCCCAATCTAAAGAAACAGACCTGAGGATGCTGAGGACAAAGCATGTAGAAGTCACTGTGTTTGCACCTATGGCAGCCCAGAAAGAGTGTGCAGGGTGAGATAAGAGCTGTAATAGATCTCATAGGCCCTTAGAGGGGCCGAGCAGGTACAAAGACCCAGGAGAAAATCTGGAAGAAAGCCGTGTCCCAGAAGCCAACGTTCCTGAAGATGTTATTATTGTAGCTTCTAAGTTCTTGATTGTGGGACACTTACTTGCTCATAATTGGACTCTACCTCACTGGAACTCTCCATCTGCTAGCCAGAATCTACAGAGCAGTGGCTGAATAAATGCTTATAAATAAACGTGATCCTCATTCCCTCTTAGCCTCTCCATCCTCTGGACTCTTGTGGAATATGCTCTCTGGGACATTTTCTCTTAGAATATAATTAGAAAGGGTCTGCAGAGCCCATAAAAGGAGAAGGAAAATGCCTCACCCTTTAGGAGACTCATTCTCCCTGAGAGAGACCGCTTGAAGCGTAAGTCAAATGCCATCTCACTGATTTGGTGGTCAGACACTGGAGCAGTAATACTAAGATCCACAGACAAAGTTTACGAAGTGAGTATCACTTCTGGTCTTATTAAAAATACCCCTCGCACAAGTGACCATAGACAGAGAAGGCCCACATGTGTGATCATCAATAGTGACAACCCCTCAGTCACCCCCCGGAAATTGATCCCAGCAGCAGCAGATTATACAGGACTATAAAATTGTATTCAGAAAAAAAAATTGCATTCACATATGAAAACTACATAAGTATCTCATCCACTTATGAACAAGGGAGGAAAAGAACATGAAAAAAAAAATAAAAAATACTTCTGGGCTTATTGGATTTATATCTTCTTACCGATAAAATATTTTTACTGTTATAATGTTGATGCAATAAGATTTCTAAAAAACAATAAAAACATAAAAGTTGAAGGAGTCATGGCAGAAAAGGGGAGTAAGTGCACCCTGGTGAGTCTAACCTCCTGGGAGGTAAGAGTGCATGGGAAGGGCATCTGAACTGTGACACACACAGAACATGGCTCAAAGGATTAGAGGGAAGGTGGAGATAGGGAGTCAAAGTTCTTTCTTTCCTAATGCCAGGAAGCTGGCATTTATGTACACATCCAGTTATGACTCAGAACATTGAAGCGTTTTCCATGGAAGATTTCCCATTGATAAAAGGGAATTCCTCCTGCCCCAGGATGCAATTTTATCTCTGTGGAGACTGCTACACTTGTGTGGCAGGTGAAAATCATCTCAGTTGGAGGTACATCATTACCATCTAACCGTCCGAAAGTGAAGAACACACCAGCTATAGGGACAAGTGGACCCTCATATGAGGAGACTTCCCAGAAGCCATTCATGTCACTGCCCACAAAACTTCGCCAAGAGGAAGAGCCTCAGAGAAATTATGCTGTGAAATAAGCTGAGCCACAAGCCAAAAGGGGGATAGTCAAAACACCTTTGGGCCAGAGGGCTGGATCAAGCTTTCCAAGAAAAGAGTGAAGTGGGGAGATCTTAGCCTTCAAAGTGGAATGAATGGGGCCATATGGGTAACTACTTTTGTCCCTCAGAAAGCTTCCAACTGTGCCTGAGGATTTACAAAGCTTGCAAAGCCTCCAGTACCTGCTTATTGAGGGCTTCTCTTCCAACACTAAGCAACTTAGGGGCTTGTGCCTGACATTCATGGCCAGCACAGTGCTATTGGCTAAGCAGAAACTAAGGAGCTCCTGCTGTTCCTGCCTCCTTAAAGTCGGTCACTGCCAGGGACCACCTGGGCAGCAAACTGGGAGATAAATACTCCAAGTCCAGTCCTTCATTTTTCAAAGGATGAAATCAAGACCTACTATAAGAAGCCCTGAAGATTTAAAAAAAGGAATGGAAGGCCCAAATAGTGGTTTCTCTTTGAGAGTGAGAACTCAATGGGGGAGTCTAGCCTGTGCTGATAGGTGCCACTGTGAATTTTGCTGGCAGGCTCTGGCAGCTCCATGTTTCCTGATGATCAAAACATAGGTTTTTATAAGGGATAATTACAGGGGACAGATGGATATGAGGCACTAGTCTTAGGAGTTCATGGCCAATTCAATATTCTCTCAGGAGAAAGGACTTCACTGATGACTCTAGTTTGTGAGTAGATGCCTGGCAGGATCCCACAGTAAGTGTAGTAAGTGGGGACGAGCAAGAGAAAGAATGAGACTGATAGATAATGAGGAACCCAAGGATACAGGACCAGTAGCTATAATAAATGGTTAGAAGAACCAGAGTATTCCCACAGGACAGTGAAAATGTCTAAGTTATAACAAACAGTATTATAATTAATGGTTGCAGAAAGGACAGGTAGGGGGGTTGGGGGAGTGGTCTTGGACAAGAATGAGGCATATTGAAGGCTTCCTGTTGAATTCTGCTTTATCACAGAGCAATAGTGATACCAGGCTTGCCAAGGAGAGCATTCCAAACTCCCAGGGCAGACTATCATAGTGGAAGGCCAAAGACAGGGAACGGAAGAGAATGTCCCATCTCCCCAACAATCTCTGAAATTCTAAGGCATGAGGGGGAATGATCACCAGAAGTGAAATAACCAAACATAGTACCTAATACATAAGAGACACTCAAAACATATGAACAGTTTATGGATGTATATAGAAATCAAAGACTAGCTATTCCCTTCCTCAGAAACTTGGAGAAAGGGAGAAGATCTCTAGGCTCTTTAAAGAGTTCAGCATATACCCAGAATCCAAATCCAGAAGAGAAGAGGAATTCATCTTTCTGACTATTATTGCCTCTCAAATTATGGCCTCTGCAAATCCTTGCTAGTTATATTCCAAGAGGAAAAGACCCAGTGATACATTACAGGTCAGTTGAGGACAGACGATGAAAGGTGGTGTGGTCTAGATTATAGCAAGTCACTTTCTGAGGAGACCACCACAAATTTTCATCCTGAAAAGACGAAGGTTCAACCACTAACTTCCTTAAAGCCAGTGAGCCCCACAAGGAAGAGGAAGACATCGAGGTAAGAGCATCTGTGAAAACACTACCCTGACGCTGACTTGACTGGTCTCGCTGAACAGTAACCCTCTTCTGCATGCTTAGCTGCTACTAATGGATCTTCCATGCTGAAGACACTTATGGTGCCCTCTTAGTTTCTAGTCATATGAGGACTTTGTCTGCTCTGTAAGTCACTCCATTAAGTGATAGATCAGATGGACCAGAAAGAAGCACGTACCAAGATCAAGCCCTTTACCAGGAGGTCAGAGGGCCAGTGCCATGGAATGACCACTGTGAGTGTTGGTCCTCTTTGTATGAGCCTCCCCAGGGTAGCTCATAAAGTAGAAGTGACTCTGTCAAAGAATAGAGACCTGACTTTCTAGTCTCCCACCCACTTGTCACAGAACAAGAGCATCTTGCATATCAAATGGGCAGACCAACCTTATTAAGATTGAAATGCCTCCAGAGCCAGTCCACAATATATTTAAAATAAAAGAAGGTGAAAGTTATGGAGTTCAGATTATATGGAGAAGCACATCTTTTCTTCAAGACTACCAGCACCGTCTCCACCTCACAGTGCCAAGAAATGAGAAGGCTGCCATTGTTGAGAGCAAGAAGAGAGAATTATAGGAACAGCAGGGAATCTTTCACAATGGCCCCTGGGCCACTGGTTTCACAGGATTTAAAAACCTAGAAGTCAGAACCTCCAGTGCAGTTTCCTTCAGGTTCATGTTAGATATCAGTAGAGATGGTCTATGTACACTAATGCCCAGCTGAGTGTCTTCCCATGTCAAGGAGCCCACGTACCTAGGGTTCACTTATGACTCGACAATAGACTGATACCATTGTATTGAAGAAACATTAAAAATAGATCAGGAACGTCTCTCTCTCCAGGGACTTTTACTGTTTCTTCACTCCTATCAATATAAGAGAAATGGGATGAGGTTATCAACAGAAAGATGAGCATTGGCTAGGTGGGACAGAGCCCCCTCAGGGGTTTTGACACCATTCTTTGGTAAATTATTCTGATTCTTAAAAAAGCTCATCAAATTATGAGAAACCCAAAGCTGGTGGAGATCAAGGTGAGGAATATAGTGGCCAGATGAGTCTTCTGAGCTTACTTAGGTGAAGATATTCCCTTGGCTGGAGGCCAGAGGCCAGGAAGGAAAGGAATGGGAGTCTGAATGCCTCATACTCCATGAGAGGAGGCAGGCCAATGTTCACATTTCCATGTCTTAACTCTTTAACAACATGACTTGTAAACAGGAAACATTAAATTTCAGTTGCTGCATTTAAAAAGTCATATTTGTCCTTCTTTTACTTAGGAACACGGAGACTAGAAGATGGTCCTAATCTTAACCCTCTAGGAGTGCAGAATGTAAACAAAACTCAAAGCCAGAAGGGAAGGGGAATTTGATTTTCTGACTGTTACTGCTTCTCAGGTTATGGCCTCTGCAAATCCTTTCTAGTTATATTCCAAGAGGAAAAGACCCAGTGATACATTACAGGTCAGTTGAGGACAGACGATGAAAGGTGGTGTGGTCTAGATTATAGCAAGTCACTTTCTGAGGAGACCACCACAAATTTTCATCCTGAAAAGACGAAGGTTCAACCACTAACTTCCTTAAAGCCAGTGAGCCCCACAAGGAAGAGGAAGACATCGAGGTAAGAGCATCTGTGAAAACACTACCCTGACGCTGACTTGACTGGTCTCGCTGAACAGTAACCCTCTTCTGCATGCTTAGCTGCTACTAATGGATCTTCCATGCTGAAGACACTTATGGTGCCCTCTTAGTTTCTAGTCATATGAGGACTTTGTCTGCTCTGTAAGTCACTCCATTAAGTGATAGATCAGATGGACCAGAAAGAAGCACGTACCAAGATCAAGCCCTTTACCAGGAGGTCAGAGGGCCAGTGCCATGGAATGACCACTGTGAGTGTTGGTCCTCTTTGTATGAGCCTCCCCAGGGTAGCTCATAAAGTAGAAGTGACTCTGTCAAAGAATAGAGACCTGACTTTCTAGTCTCTCACCCACCCCCCTTGCCACAAAACAATAACCTCCCTACATCATATGGTCAGACCGAACATACCAAAACTGAAATGATTCCATATCCAAGACACAATATTTCTAAGTCAAAACAAAATGAAAAATTTTGTGGAGTCCAGATCCTGTAGTATGCCCTCCTTTACCTAGACCATAGGCACCACTTCCATCTCCAGTGCAGAGAGAAGAGAAGGCTGCTATTGTTGAGAGCAAGGAGAATTGATTCCAGTGGAAGGAAACTGTATTGGATATGTCCCCCATGTCCTAAGCACCCAGGAATCCACTCTTTGATAAGAGCTACTCATTCTGGTTCTGGTTCCAGGGGATTCTCTTCCCCCCAATCATTAATTCTGGAAAACTGGGAATCCACACATTATGATTCATATGAATACATTCATGTCAGTCTGAAAAGGAGACATTTCATAAATGGATTTGGATCGTTCCTCTTGCCTCCACCAACAGACCAAATAGGATGTGGTTATGAACAGAAGCCCTGAAGTTTGGTATCTGGAGTGATGTTCTTTGGTCTCAGACATGAGGCCAGCAACTCAGATACAATCTGAGTTAAAAGTCAGCCTCAAATATAATCTATTTTATAAAAAAGGATCAGGACCAGATCACATGGTTGGCCTCTGACTGACAAAGAAGTAACGTACAATAAATCTTGGTGCACCCAAAAGATGACAAGACTAGGTCCTTATGTCTTAGAATCAGGGCTGGAATTCTTCCAACATTTTAATTGTCAGTCTGCTGACATAACAGCAGTAAGGGCTCCCTCATATCTATCTGCTTCTTTTCTTGCAAGATCAATCCCAAATCTTTGTGTTGGTAAAGGTAAAGTAACTTGCTGATAATATTAAAGCCAATCTTAAAAGGGGGGGAATTTAAAAACAACAACTCAAGGAGTTCTAAGACTTGCTCAGCAACTGCTCTACAGACTTTCCTTGGAGGATGCTAAAGCCGTCTTTACAGGCTGTCTTTGTCTGTGTAATCTCACTGCTTTATCATTAATATCAGCTAGAGAGAACTAGCTCCTTCTCCCCAGTTGGCCAACTCCCTGAGCTTCCACCTAGTGATTGGTGACTTTTGTTTAATTTTTTTATGTTTTTATTTATTTTTTGAGAGAGAGACAGAGTGTAAGCAGGAGAGGAGCAGAGAGAGGGAGACATAGAATCCAAAGCAGGCTTTAGGCTCTGAGCTGTCAGCACGGAGCCTAGTGTGGGGCTTAAACTCACAAACTGTGAGATCAGGATCTGACCTAAAGTCAGAAGCCCAACCGACTGAGCCACCCAGGCACCCCTGATTGGTAACTTTCAATTGCAAAGAATCTAGGATTAGAGACCTGGAATAGTGGTCCAGTTGACAGAGAGCAAAGAGAGAGAGAGAGAGAGAGAGAGAGAGAGAGAGAGAGAGAGAGAGAGAGAGAGAAAGGAAGGAAGGAAGAAGAAAGGAAGGAAGGAAGGAAGGCAGGCAGGCAGGCAGGCAGGAAGAAATCTGTCAGTTTGTCTCAAGAGAGTGACTGAAGATTGAGTCATAAGGTACAATGAGATATGTCCCTCATTCAAGTTCTAAGGGATTCCTACTAACTCTATTAGCAGCAGGAGAAAACAAAAGAGAAGCTAGTCATTCCCTACCACTGAGAATAGAGGATCTAAGTACATTAAGAACAGCAGAAAGAAGAGGAGCTAAGCAAAGGAAGTAAGAGGAGAGAAGCAGGAACACAAGGATTATTTTAAGGGGAAGGAAGGAGAGGAGCAGTCAAGAAGGCACCTTCAGAATTTCTAGGGAGAAGTCTAAGCTGGACTGTGACAGCCTCCAAGGAGAAATGTTGAAGTTCACAGGGGCTATGGGGAGGACAGGAAATGAATATATACACAGTATTATATGATTCATTGCCTCAGACAGTCTTCTGAGAGGAAGGTGCCAGAGGTACCCATCCTCTACTCAGATTCCCTGCTCCCAGATGGGGCTGCTGTCCAACAAGAGTTAAGGCCTAGCTAAGTATCTCTATGGAGTACTTTTCAAAGGGCCAATTCTAGAACCACGAGTATTCAACATGACTTTGGTGATATTCTGTGGAAATGCAAAATTGTGGTAAATATATTGCAGACAGTTTGCTGAAATAATATCCCCAGGTTTTTTCAAATCACAGGCTTGCATCTGGATTTAGAGAAGAGAGGAGCAATGAAGAAAAGGCAGAAAACAAACAGAAGAGGAAGGCAATTCTCCAGCAGTTACATGGGCTCTTCGCAGGAGGAAGACATGCCATGCCAGCCCAGCTCAGGCTGGATTGGAACCTCCTGACCTCTCCAAGGTCACATGACAGAGTCCCCCATTAATACTCCCAAGCCGAGCATGGAAAGAAAGGATCAAAGGACCTCTTTAGGATGAAGTCAGATTCTGGGCTCCTCTTTATATAATGGGGAATTTCCTCTGAGACAGAAAACCAAATGGTAATGAATGAATGAATGATAATGCTTTTTCCCCAAATTCAAGAGCTGGTGTGACTGAAGAGGGGGAAGTAGACTTCTGCACAAGAGTTAAGCAGATTGGAGGGGAGAGAGCATCATTCCCAGAGAAGACATAGTCTCTCATGGAAGATCCCTTCTCAGCTAGCTCTCAGGATAAGGTTATCCTAGGAGGCTCATATTAGATCCAACCAAGTCCTCCCAACAATGAGTACTTGGGGAAAGGGATAATCATGATTCAGCCTTGGGTGTGTGATCTCAAAAAACTCAACTATTTAATTGAGACCACTATTTATGTGGACACTTGGCAGGATATAGACTTGAAATCAACACTGGAGACTAGTTCCCTAGAAGTGCCAACTATGTTAGGAGTGAGATGGACCATCAGTGGGGACCTTTTACTCAGCAGGATTGGTCTAGGAAACATACAAATTTCTCAGAACCCTTTTGGCCTCTTGGTATCAAAACTAGGAGTGCCAATTGCATCACCTAGAAGAGGGGAAACTGGAAAGCACTGTCTAACTTTGACAAACATGAGACTTTGGCCTCTGTTGACAAATAAGATACTTGAAGTTGGAAGAATTAAAAGCTAGTCCCTTGGCATAGGCATCAAACTAGAAAACAAATCCAGCTCTCAAAGATGACACCTGATTTGGGCTAGTTGTTCATGTGCAATAATAACCTTGGGCATTAGAGAGGTCAAAAGCCTGGGGGCAGGGTTAAAAAGAAATCATATCACCCTTCTTTTATCAAACCCCATCTCTTCTAAATATCTATGACCTGACACAAAGAGCAGGTGAGATCCAGAGATTCAATGTTGAATACAAGGTCAGAATTAAGGTCCTGATGTGTGCCCATAATTGGCCTATTAGATTGAGCTCTCATCAGCTTGAGATATTTTTTTTTCTATTCTTGGCCATCAAGACTTACTATAAAGTGTCATCTTCCTGAGGAGTTGCTGCATCTCCACAGCCCAGGCCAGGTTACAATCAACGCTAAGAAATACCCTTCTACTCTTCTCTCTTCTTAGGTGACCCACTCCCTCTATGAACCCTGAGTTACACTGTGAATGGGACAGGTGTAAAGGAACCAGCTGATACATGGGATTCCTGAAGCACCTGTCCTGGAATCCTGTCCAACCCTAACCCAGAGATCCAGGCTTCTGTAGCATCCAAGCCCATGATCGAGGATCTTTTGGGAGCCAGTATATAATGAGACCTCCAGATTCTCCTTTGGCTCTGAGAAACTCAAATGGTGGAATAGGATTTATTTTCAACATGGGAGAAAGTTATAGGGAATCAGCTTTTAGCTCAATATCTCAGGAGGGTATTTGTCAGAGCTGGAGCTGTTCTACAAAAGATTGAACAGTCAAAGAGAGGGTCGTGGGAAAGGACTCAAGCAAAATCAGTAATCAGCATCAGGGATGCCAAGAGAGGATTTCTGCATTAGGCTATTGGTTTCTGTGTCCAAGATCTGCATTACTAAACACTTATGGCATGGACCATGTCTTATTCATCAGCTACTAGTGTAATTCTTTAAGTATTTTCATTAATCTGTTCTTGGTTGTGTGTCCAGTGGACAAGTAATTGAAAGTTGCTCATCACAGTCCTGTTATACCTAAAAGGGCCCAACTATCTCATGCCTGAACCTAGTCTGCAAACAGAAGCAGTTTTCAGTGAAAGAGCCCCAAAGAAGTTTCTGATTCTTATAGTCTTGGTAGGAAATAGATTTCAGCTACAAATCTGAAGTCTCAGCCTTGGAAGAGAAAACAAAGGAGGACAAATTCATTTAAAATAGCACATTGACACTGGCATGAGTAGAAGTAGGGAGTACAGGTGAGAAGGCCATTCACTTGGGATAATTCCTAGTTTCTGGAAAAGGGCCTTGACCCACTTACATCTCTAGCCCCCCACATTCCCAGTGAGTGACATTCCTTAACATGTGACAAGGCTTGTTATTCTTCGATGAGATCAAGCTTCTGGGCCAACCGGTCCTTGGTTAAACATATTCATGTTTCTGTGACAGATGTTGAATCCCTTTCCAAGGAGCTGGCTGTTACAGGGAAGAGAAGAGTGAAGGATTAATAAGGTGACTTGCCTCAAAAAGGAAGAGAGTATAGAGAAGAGATATTGAAGAAAAGGAAATCTTGGGACCTAGAAAAGATTTTCTCAATTTCACTTGGATGACAAAATGTCACACATTAAGTTTTCTTCTTACATTTTTCACATGTATATTGAAACAAAAGTCACCATATAGCAGAAATAATTACCCTGAAGAAAATCCATCTAAACAAAGTATCTTTGTAGTAATTAGTATTTTATTTATAAAATACCATGTTCAGCACACAAGGATCCTGTTCAGACACCAGCAGGGGGTCCTAATACCTAAGACATTAGGTCTAACCTCCTTTGACTTTGATCCCATTTTCTCCCAGTGCTCCCTGCTATCCTTGGACCTCCCTATCTCTTTATATGAACATCTTTATCTTGCTGCTGAAGCAAAATTTCCTCTCTTCATTTTCCTTGATATTTACTGCATGAAATCCAATTGGGGCCTTTTCCTTTCCCCAGACCAATTTGATCTATCCCAAGTCCATATTCAATTTTCCCTTCTCTGACTTCCCCCAAGTACTTCACTGATACCACCAAATTCAGCACTCCAGTTGAGGAGCCTGCCTTTTCCTCTGTTCGGGGAGGTCCACCCACAGCAGAGAGCTGGCTTTATGATGAGAACAGATGTGTTCTGTCTTTACTCATCCTGTGTAAGTTGTGCTCCGAATCTGTTCAAATGCTCTGGCAGGTACTGAACTCACTGTTAACACTTCAGTATGGGATACAGAAAAGAAAACCTCCCCTGGAAGCACTGAGACAACAAGGTATCCATGGTCCCACTCATCCATAGCAGAAATGCCAAATATTTGCAGTGGCATATTTTATTTTAAATAAGGCTAAATCACAGTGGCTCCCCCAGAGGAACATCACCTCAAAATGGGCATGTGAAACCCAAGCTAGTGAATAAAGTCACTGACTATACTCCATCTGGCCTTGGAAAAAAGCGCACTCACTTTGGGTACCACATATTCTTAGGAACTGCTCTTCCTTAACACAAGCTTATGCCTACAATTTTTTATTTAATAAGTTATTCAATGAGTGCCGGAGATGAGAAGAGTTTGGGACATGCTTTATCACCTAGCATCCATTTCTTAGACCACTGGTTTCCAAAAACTGTGCTGGGAAGACCTAGAACAAGTTAGTCTTCATTTAACTGTATTGCATTATTGGTCTCCTGCCAACAACCACAAAAAAACCACTCCATCTCATTCACAGAGAAAAAATTCCCTTAAAGTTTCTAACCCAGAATGTCAACCAAAGGACATTGCTGTCTAGCCTTCTGTGAAGTTATTTTTAACAGTGAAAGACTTCAAAAACCATGCCTCTATGCTTCTATCCAACCTTTAAGCCCATACTCAAACAGATCAGCACTCTACCTTTGTTATATTGCCAACTATTTTGCCACCATTTTGCTATTTGCTCTGTATACCATAGGGCAAAAGTCTGTCTCAGACCCCACAACTGTGGAGTTAGTTCTAAGTTTGGTAATTTTTCTGTCTCTCCCCATCAGCTATTCTTAACATGCAGAAAATGGCAGGAAATCCTGATGCAGGATTTTTAATATAGCAAAGAAGTCTAAAGAAGAGGAGAGACACATTCATACCAACCCTCCCAGGTGGACGCATTGATCCTTCCTATGGGCATACTCACACAAAGGTGCGTACACTACAGATGTATTTCATCAATATCAGCAGTAGTTGTAAATTACTTCCTAGATTTATTCAAAATACACCCCTTTGCCCTAGCTATGAAAGCGAATGTATAAAATACAAATAGAACAATTAAATTCCATCCCTTCTGCAACTCAGTATAAAATGCACATAAAGAAAATTAGAAAAAATATTCACTAGGGAAAAGCAATCCCCAAAGGTCAACTGCAATGTAATATTCATACAGCTATTATTTAACACAAATTTAAGGTTAAGAAGAGTATCCAAATGTTGTACTGAACTAAATCAATTCCTTTCTCTCCAACTGAAAATGAAGTATAGAAAATCAGGAAAATGTTTCTTCCTAATACAGGATAGCAAGTTTTTAAAATCCTGTGCCATTTTGGGGCACCTGGGTGACTCAGTTGGTTGAGCGTCCAACTTCGGCTCAGGTCATGATCTTGCAGTCTGTGAGTTCGAGCCCCGCGTCGGGCTCTGCGCTGACAGCTCAGAGCCTGGAGCCTGCTTCAGATTCTATGTCTCCCTCTCTCTCTGCCCCTCCCCTGCTCATGCTCTGTGTGTGTCTTTCTCTCTCAAAAATTAAAATTAAAATTAAACATTAAAGAAAAATTAAAATCCTGTACCATTTTTTGTAGACACATAGCATGTAATACCCAAATGGAATCACTCTTTAAGCTCTCTTCATCAGACACCACACATAATCTTTTTAAATTCCTGTTTCTCTATTGCTATGAAGTTGTATACAGTCATGATGGCCATCATTTTTATTCTGACCTTGAGTTCACTAGGAGGCCAAGAATGAAGGCCAAAAAAATATCACATGGGAAAGGTGGACCATCTAAACAACATGATATATGATGTTTCTTCACATAACTGGTGGATATAAATAAAGGCTAATCTTCTTCCTATCCATTCTGGTTCTTCTTGTTCTATTTAGAGAAATGTTTTTCAGAAAGCACTACAAATGGAGTGTCTCTCTCTCTCACACACACACACACACACAATCACACATACACACAAAGTTCACACAATTTAAGTCCATACCTAAAGACATGTGACCTCCACGAAAGACACCCAGCCCCATACACCACCTTAAACTTCTTCCAAAAACTAAAATTTCTGCCCAAGGTCAGGATCAGTCTTTCAGAAAATAGTGATCCAGAACCATGTGTAAAATTAACTTGAAAAAAGGGACAAATAGGTTTCTGAATCAGAATATGGTAGAGATACTAAAAGGGGTACATAGAGACATAGGTAATATGCTTTTTCTCAGGAATAAGACTCAAGTCAGCAGCAGGGTGGACCTGATAAGGGAAGCCAGAATGTGAGAGCCAGACCAGCCATGGGAAGAAAACACAATATAGGAATTTCCCAGCTATATGCAATACTCAGAGACATAATCATAGGAGAGGCCCAGGGGCCAGCCACATGTGAACGAGCCGGCATGAAAGCAGAGCACTGGATCACGGGAGACTGGCAGTCTGGGCAGCAAGGGGGTGTGCACTCAGCTACAGCAACCAAGGCCCAGGGTCAAGACTCCCATACATACCCCAAGAATGTAAGAAGATCCTGGCAGATCATGTGGTGATGGGGAACATGAAGGGTACACAAATATAAGGAAATAAGTCAGCAACCTGTTATTGGAATATGGAGACAAGGATAAGTAATGCAAGGAACACAGTGAGCCACCTACTATGAACAGTAGCTGACTTGGGACTGAGCTATTAACTTTGAAGTCCAAAAACCTTGAATAGTTCCAGGCTTAACCTCCAAGGCTGAAGGGCAATGAAGGGGGTACTAAAATAATGACTTCATAATTAATAGTACTGCCCACTGAAAAATGCCCAGATTATTAGAGTCACTAGGAGAGTCCACTCCTATTTACCCCCATATACCTCTTTAATGTTTATACACAAAAAAATACTCCTTGAAGGCCTGCTATGTATCAGAGCTATTTGGTGCTGTATATTCAGTCCCAAACACAACAAGTCCTACTGTTGACAGTCTAATGAGGGAGGGGGACTCCTTCATTCCTGTTGTGTCTCTGATGTGACCTTTATAACACCAGCTCTCATTACTGTCTTAAGAGATAGGACTTTTTAGGCCTGATGGTGCTTTAGGAAGGAGGGAGGGAATCTCTACGCGAAACCCTAATCTCAGATCCTTCTCATGTACAAGCTCTGATAGAGGGTAAGGAAATGGCAACTAACCCCGAAGCAAAGGCAGCCATCTCCTAATCTCAGTCATCACTGTTTAGGGCAGCCTGAACTCAGTCAGGATAAGGCATGTCCTAACTGGGCTCTTATGTGGAAAGCAGTCACAGGCTGTCAAGGGCCAGTTAGGTATAAACTGGTTGCTACATCGAGACAGAGTGAGGACACAAGACTGACCAGGACTGGGTCAAGAATAATGCAGAATAAGTCATGCGCTCATCATCCTGGGAAAGATGGCTTCAAGGAGGATGGCCGAGAGAGAAGAAGATCTGCTTCTTGAGAAAGGCAAAAAGGCATGTGGATTGTTCAAGCGAGATCTTGACAGTTGGGCCTTTCTCCCTTTGTGGAACCTCTTTACGCCTAAAGATTCCAAACCAACTGCAGTGAGGTCCCTTAGGAAAGAGCCCTTCTCAGCAAAGACCTGCCTCCACTGTTGATATCAGCGTTGGGAAACTATGATCTCTGGACATATTAGTGACTTGTGTGATGTGGGCCTCCTTCAGGAGGAGACTGAGGTTTAGGGCTGACATACACACTTCCTGTTTATTCTGTGCTCACTTTGGCTGTTGAAAATTTAAAGGACAGAGCTAAACACCTGAAATAAACTGTATAGCTGGAATCCTAAAACAGGAGGCATTGGGGGCCAGGATGGGGATGGAAGAAACATACAAATATCCTCCCTGACCCCTACAGATGGTTCACAGAAGCAGAAATTCAAAATCCTCTCTCAATCCACTGTGTGTACAGATTCAGGAAGTGTAACTTAAAAGCTAATAATAGATTTGCTTTCCTTGGTTCCTTATTCTAAGTTTCAAAAAGCAAATATCAAAAGCAACATTTCTAATGATTTTTTTTTACTAAAATGTCATTATATCTTCTTGGCAACTTTTTTTTTTTTTTTGACTACTATGTTTGAAATAATCCTGACATTGATTTACAGTTGATCATCATCTCCAGGTAGTGGTTTTAAGTTTTCCTTGTGTCACTGTTTGCCATCAGCCAGGTCCCTTTCAACAACATGCTCGTGTCCACAGAGTAGTTTACTGTGCAGTAAAAAATATTCTATTTGAAAGTACACTCAAACCATCTCCAATTCATTTTGTGTTTCAAGTTTCCTAAACTTGGGGGTGAAATTTTTTCTGAAGGTCAAAAGTTATCATCAAAACTGAACTCATGTTAAGATTACAAAGCTGGCTCCTGTGCTCTAAGACTTCCCACAAAGATTCATGATCTGCGTCCAGTTTGAAATCTGAAGTGAAGGAATGCCACACCCAAATGAGCTTTCTTCTCTCTGTTCTCCCCATACTGAAAGAGATCAATTTCTCTGCAATACTTATTAGCACTTCAATCTATGAAATCATGGGGTTTATTTCCAGGGTACTAATAAAACCTTACTTTAATGGAAAGCTGTTTCCAACAAGACTGTATGAAAACTTTCTACAAACAGGCCAATGTCTTCATTGTTCAGAGCACTACTGATTCATTTCTGTCTCAGGGCCTTTGCTGTCTGCTCCCAGGATATGGAATGCCCTCTGCCCTGGTCTCCTGCTGAGACCAAACCCTATTTCAACCTTCAAGGCCTAGCTTAAGATGCATCTTCTCCCAAAAAATTCTCTTGATCTTCATCAATCTGTCCTCTCCCTCTAAACCTGCTCAAATATATTTCTGTGGCAGGTGATATCCCACCATACAGCATTCAGTACAGAAAAGTGCTAGAAGTACAGTAAGACAGCTTGATTGAGAAGGTCTCAAGACTCCTGACAATGGAGGTATAGCAGGGTGCAGATTAGTTCATGTAATTTAGAAAAAACAGGACTGCCCAGGACTGAATCCTCGCTCTGACACTTACTAGCTATGTAGCCTCAAGCAGATTACTTTCTTTCCAAGGGCCGCAGTATCCCTTTCAAAAATGCCATGGGGTTGTTGCCAGGCTGAAATCGGTTTAGGTGAGGCCACTTTCCCAAACACTGGAGCTACAAAGATGAGTCAGGTAAAGCCCCAATCTTGGAAAAGAGTTCATAGTCTACAGACAAGTTATTTGCAATAGCTTCAGGTTCTTGGAGGGAAACAAATGGTTAAGCGGTGTTTGGGGAATAGTAAAATGGAAACAGTAGGGAGTAGAGAAGAACTGGAGTCTGAAGTGATTCCAGTATTGCTGAAAGCTGGACAAGAGTGACAGTAGTAGAAATGGAGGTGAAGGAAGATTTGAGAGACGTTCCAACTAGAGCAAAATTACAGGCTTGGTGCATTTCAGACTTAAGAGGCTAGAGGAGACTGGTGAAGAATCTTGACCCAAATTTCTAGCTAAGGAGACACACAAAGGCGCCAAGAGAAACGGAGTTTGGATAGTGGAAGAGATCAACCTCTGTAGACTGCAGATATGTCTCACAGACAACTGATGCCAATCTCGAAGAACAACACCTTCTTCTTTCACAAGCCTAATGAGTCTTCTTCCTCACCTCACCACCCCACCACTTGACTTTACTGAGAAAGTTCACTGGTAAGTTGAACAATCAACTAGGTTTGCGAGACCTAGGCAAACAGCATGCACTACTAATAAGAGGTATACTCCCCATGCCTCTTATACTGGCCCTACTTGACTTTTAAAGTTAAAATGACTTTAGCCTAGGATAGCCCATGTTTCTCTTGACCATCCCTCCAAGATTACTATATCCAACTGTTCTCTGAAGCTGCCCAGGTAGAGCAAGGCAGCCTGGTCTGTTATAATTGGAGGGTGGGACTTCCACATTCTGAACCAGTAACTGTCACCCAAGACCAGCCAGAATCTGCTTTATGTGGAACCCCCAACCTCCTCCTTTTCACCTCAGACATTGAGCATGCTCGCTGCAGATTAAGAAGATGATTCTTCACATAGTTCCTAGTTTTTGGAAATTTAAAAAAACCAAAAACTAAACAACAACAAAAAAAAACCATAATGCTTGCCTTTCCTTTGATCCAACAATTATAGAAACGTATCCTAAGGAAATAATCAGAAGTGCACATAAATAAATGGGTGCAAAGATATCTTTTGAGGTATCCCTTTGGATTGGGGGAAAAAAACCAGAGAAAATGCAGGAACATTCTGAATGCAAAACAATAAGGGAATATTTAAATTGCCACATATCCATATAAGGAAACATTATACAGAATTTAAAATATTGTAAAGACATTTTAATGGCATGGGAAAATATTTGAAATACATTTTAATTAGTGAAAAAAGAGAACTACATGTAACTTTGTTCTCAATTTTGTAATATACACACATATACACACATATTTGCCTTATATACATAAATAAACACAAATATGTACATACACACACATATCCAAAGAAAAATAACATAGGAGGTTATGACTATTATCTCTAGGTGGAGATAACTAAATAATTTTAAATAATTTCTATTTTCTTCTTTTGTGCTTTTCTATATTTTCCAATTATCTTTGAAATCTTTTGTAATCAGGATTAAAAATTCTCTAAATAAAGGCAAATAGGCCATGAAATAGGCCATGACTTGAAGTGAAGAAACCTGTAGGGATGATATGTATGCCATGGAGCATTTATTCCTTCCGTACCTCAGGGGATATTTTTTTCTTTCTTGAACACTGAGATGGCCAGCCTTTCCATCTCTTAACATAAAATGCCTGACAGCTTGGATTTCAAAGCTTTTCTTTAAAGCTCAGAGCTTCTCTCAATAAAACCTATATTCCTCCATGCCTAGGCAATGAATGGCCACAAAAATCTACTAGGTATTTGGAAACAATCATTTCTCTTTCCTTTTTATTGACTGAATTAACTTTTGCAAAGAGACAAATGATCTGCCTGGATCACTCAGTTCCTTATTCTTTGATTTAATTAGGGATTAGATGGTAATAGACTAGATATAAATTCTCTTTTCATTGACCCAAATTAACTTGGCTTTTGAAATATGGTATAGCCTCAACAATTATCTGAAAGGAAAAAAAAAATATATATATATATAATAAGTCATTACATGCAGGAAACTGTACCAACCCAACCACTTAAACATGTCTCATTAACGCCATTTGTAATAATTACCCCTAACTCTTTGAGTAATGTAAGCCATTTCTATCTGCAGGATATAGGAGTAAGGAAAGGTGGTGGGAGGGAATTCCCTTCCCAACAAGTATTTTTGTGTAGGAATCTATTTTTGTAGCAAGATCATTTGTTGGCCAAGTTTTGTTTCTTGCTTAACAGACCTACTTCCCACCATGTGCCTCCATCCTCTGCAGTATAGCTTCTACACAGTGATGGGATTTCTCTCTCTAAAACACCCCATTTGGCATACTCATCTCTCCTCCACAACTTACATTATAGAAAGTTGTGGTTTGCAAAGGCTTTCACACAAAAGATGTTATGTAAAACTCTAGTTTTACAGATGAAGAAACTAACTTCAGAGAGACTGTTACTTTTCCAGATACTCCTGCTAGTAGGGAGTGGTTATCAGATGAAAACTTTCATTTTCTAACCTGTGATTCACTGTTTCATCTATCAATAACCCTGATAATACCATACATTTGTCTTGATGTTGAGTTTTAAGACATTGTTCACATCCGTATGCATTTAACCACTTCCACACTGCCTCTTGATAATGATTAGTGTGCGCTGTGGACCCTAATTTCAAATTCATTTTAATGAATTCTTGGAGGACGGCACAAAGGATGTTATCTAGAACAAGCCAGCATGTAGACATTCAACCCATTAAAGCCCTCTGGGTAAGATGTACTTCATTTGCCAAAATTGTTGGATAACCTAGAAAGCTTAAGGTACCTGATCTTGTCTCCAGACTCTTCTAGGCCTTGGCTCTTTTTCTCAGTTCTGACTCTGGTATGCCCCTTAACTGACATAGTTGGTATGATCTCCTGCAGCAGGTAACTTGCTATCCTGTAATATGCTATTTTTGGATTTGTACTAATCTCCCCACACTCCACTCACTTACCCCATGTTTTGCCCACATCCTACTACATGCACACATACACACAAAGACTTGCCCTAGACTATACAGTTGCCCTGCAAGGAGATACAGGTCTTACTCTTCTTACTATATCTTCCCATCACCAACAGATGCCTAAACTTTTTGCTACATTAAATTGATCACTATATTTTTAAATTAGACTGTCTACTAGAAAGTACAGTTATGCAACTATAATTGTATATTTTATGACCCACTCTTTCCCCTACCTGCCTCTACTTTCCTTTTCCTTGCACCACAAATCCTTTCATTTATTTTAACAGCTTTCAGCAAATAACTTTATATTTTATTTCATGGGATGGTGATCATAAGGTCTCTAACTTGTTTCAGCCTTAGACTCTAAGATTTGAATTAGTCTGGGAAAAGTTTGGGAAATCGCTATTTATTTATTCTATGCTTCCTATTCAATTTCTCTAGGCAAAATATTCTCTACTCTTTAAAAAGTGTATTCACTTCTAAATGAGAATATAAATTTCATTTTCCTAGGTCAAACTAGCTCAATTCAGTATTCTTTGTTGTTAGGCTCAATTATAAAGTGGAAAGATTGGAAGAAAACACAATTTTATTATATAACATAACATGAGTTAGGTTATAAAATATTGTGCACCATGTCCTCCTAATCATGTTTTCAAGATTTTTTTTTAAACAGTTTGACAATATTTAATTTTGTTAGTAGAACACGTGGTCTGGATTATTCCTTTTTTGAAATGTAGATGGATCTGGTAGCTAAGGCATCTTGGAATGTGAGTATTACATTTAAAGTCATGTTACAGGACTGGGGAAACAATCTCTTTAACATAGGACCCCATATTTTAGGTACCACCATACAGGGTTGGTTGGGGACAACTTCAAGAGAGATACTCCCCTCTAATACACACTCAAACATTCACCTATCTCTAGGTAGAATGAGATTCTTTTACAAAATATGGATAAAGCACTTAATGCAAATTGTAAAATGTTTAGCCTATAATTTTCATTAATTACTGTCTCCAATACAGAGTGCTGCTGGGAAATTAAAACGTAAAAGCAATGCTTTTTTTTTCCTTGTATTTATTGAGCAAGAAAAAGAAATGGAACAATAAGAGATACACTAAGGAAAAGTACCCTGTTCATAATATATTAAAGGCATTATTTTAAGTGTGCTTCCTCATTCCTGTGGGCCAACCCTTCCCCTGAACGCAGAATAAGCACAGCCTGCACTTCCATAAGAGTTCTCTAGTTTGATCAACACCTCCCAACACATCTTGGCCTATTCTGCCACAGTCTTTCTTTAAAAATAGCTAAATTCGGGGCGCCTGGGTGGCTCAGTCGGTTGAGCATCCGACTTCGGCTCAGGTCATGATCTCACAGTCTGTGAGTTCAAGCCCCGCGTTGGGCTCTGTGCTGACAGCTCAGAGCCTGGAGCCTGCTTCGAATTCCGTGTCTCCCTCTCTCTCTGTCCCTCCCCCACTCATGCTCTGTCTCTCTCTGTCTCAAAATAAATAAACATTTAAAAAAAATAGCTAAATTCATTAGGGGTTTTGGGAGGAAGTCATCTCACATTAAGACAATTAAGTTTATGGTTTCTAAAAATAAAACGAAGTATGGATGAATGTGTTGGCAATGGAGAAAGGGTTATCTGCAGTAAGAGATTTCCAAGGTCTTAGCCTGAAAACTCTGAACTCTAATTATACTCTGATTGCCATCCAGGAAAACCCATCTTTTACCCTGTGTTTCATTGATACTATAAAACTGAAGTATAGACAGAATAAATACTGAGTTCTATGAATTAAAGGGATTATACAATTAACAGTGCTTGAGAAATTATTATTACCTTCTACCCCTCCCCTAAATCATGGATCTCAGGCCTTTCTGTGCCCAGTCCCCTTCACATCTTTACAACTTGCTCTTCACATCTTCTAAACTCTCTGTATAGTTTTCCACCTGGCCATGATTGATGTTATTTCTTTGTCCCGGAGGCAAAGAGCCATGTTACATATTCCTTTAAACTCCTACACCATTTTGGGGTCCTGCAATTTTTTTTTTTATCAGAATCTCTCAAGTTTCTTCACTCTTGGCCGGATTACGACTTCTTGGCTTCACAATCTTTTCTAACCCAAGGAGGAAGCTGCCTCCTTCCTTGGCATCTATGTGCCAGTTTTTGTTTCTGTTTGTTGGTAATACTGCCTTTTGCTCAATGTTCCTTGAAATCTCCTTGTGTGGAGAATATACATAGAACCCAGACAAGCTGCTTTCTTCACAGATTATGAAGTAGTACAAATGGTTTGAAAACCTGAAAAATCTGGATTCTAATCATGGTTCTAAATTGTAGGCAACCTGAAAAGCCTTTTGGAACTCCACTGTCCTCATCTTTGGAATAGGGGTCCCAGTATATACTTCATAGTGCCACTGTGATGGTTCAATGAAATTGCACCTGTAAAAACATCAATATACTTCCTGGTATCTCCTTAGTGCTTTCCACAACACTTCTTCAGCCCTTATAAGTTTTTAGTTAAATATTATATCTGACCACACACTTCAGGAGTTAAGTCACTCATGCTTCCTGTAAGTCTTTGGAAATTCCTCAGAATGTACTATTAGTCTCCTCTAACTTCATCTCATTTATACATTTCATGCAGATCGTAAATCTGTTCTGTTAGTTAAGACTCAAGATGTTGCTTGCCACAGCAAAGAAACACAGTCACTTCTGGGTTTTAAATACTCTCTTCTTTTTCTTCTTTTCCTAAAGCTCGGTCAACTGCAAACATTTCAAACTTGAATTCAGCACTTTTCCCAAGCAAGGCAATCAGAATATACCAATACCAATTTGGCATACCTGTACACAATGTGATATTCAATATAAAAAGTGGGTTATAAGAAGCAAAGAATCAGAAATTGTAATAAAGTAGAGGCGGTGGGGGGGGGGAACTCTAATGGCATTCAGGACTAAAATTGAGCTGTCCGAATCTATTGTTTATACGTGGGCTTAATTTCGCCAGAACTGCTTGCTCAGCTTAACATAAATCCAGGAGGAAAAAATCCACTTTCACGTGAAGAAATATGAACTGGAATTCATAGATACAGCAAGAAAAAAGTTCAGCTCTCATCTGTCTACATGAGCAAAATTATTCCACTAATGCTGCTTCTGATTCATGGTTTCTACTTTGTGACGGTTTTAGATGGACACCACATAAAAGGTCTCTTTTGCACCAGAAGAGAACAAGCGGTGTGCTCTTTGGATTAGGCTGAAGGATGATGTCTGAGTCGCCAGTATATCTCAAGAAGGGATGCTACAAGTTTTGTCCCTGAATACTAGCCCTCCCTGGGTGGGGTAGAACCAATATATTTAAAGATCTCTGCAAAGAAAGCAGGGAGTGTGTAGATTCTTTCTGATAAGTGTTGTGTGTCACTCTCCTTTAGATCTTTTGAGTTATCAGTTGAGGGAATACAAATGTGCCCCAGTGAGCCCAGGCATTCAAAATGGATGCCGGACATCATCCTCCCCATATCCTGCTTTTCACTGTTCCACCCACCTTCTCTGATAGTTCAAACTATTCAAAAAATTAATATAGTTCTAATTCTAATCTTCAGTGAGCTGGAATACATGTTCTTAGACTGAGAAGGGCTGCCTCAGACTGGGAACAAATTTTCCCGAATGTCAGTAGCCAATAGAATTCCCAGGGGAAAGGATGGGGAGATTACTTCCTCTGGAAGCAGCTATTTCCTTAGAATGTCCTATTGAAATATTCTTTGTGACTGTGAGCCACAGCCTGCTGATGATATGGGCTAGCACTTTGGGTTTTGCCCTACTGAGCTGTAGTAAAGAACTTTCTTTGTTCCCTATCACAGCTCTTGAAAGTCTTGAAGTCTCCTCTTAGGTTTATTTTTTTCTTTATTAAACAATACACCTTCATTCTTTACACCAAATCTTTTCAAAAAACATCACAGTTCTGCCACAACTACCAGAAGATAGCAGTGATATCCTGAGTAGCACCAAGGAAATCTATCTGTAGGGAACAGACAGCTCTAATCCTTTCTTCTTTGTAAATAGTGGCTTCCAGGGCAGCTGAAGTGTAGACTCATTTGTAGATGTCCGACAAGGAACACAAACACTAGAAATATTCTCCAAAAGAATCAGCTTTCATGGAGTTAAGCTTTATCCCTATTGGCAGATATCTAAAAAGGAAACTTCCGGTTCTTACTTGATAGCCACACCTTCAGAATACAAAGCTGTTCTTCAGGTCAGATAAGTCAGTTGGATTTTTAAGTGGCTCTACAAAGAAATTCAGTGCAGCAAAAGACCTAGATCTATCAAGAGTGAACTTAAACCACAGAGCTATACATTAATGCAACTGTTAAAAATTAATGGTTTCCCATAAAGCATGATAAACTGTAGACTGGCATCATAGATTCTGCAGCCAGATGTGCTATGTATTCATGTGATAATAGAAGATGAATGTTGGCTGCACATATCATCCTGAATTTGGTTCTTTGTGAACAATTTTTCTCTTTGTTTTTGAATTTATCAAAGACAAAATACCTAAACAATTGTTTAAGTAAAGAAACAGATTTTGAATTATTATTGACGGATTTTGTTTTTTTTACAAATGCTTAGACGTTTCTTTTTGTATTCCATAAGTCAAGATATCTGTAGTTTTACCTAAACCAAAATGGAGATAAAATGGAGATTTCAGATACTGACATGTAGCTACTGAAAAAGCTTGCTTCTTGAAAACAATTTGGTGCATTAATTTTCCACAAAGTTCCCATCAGATGTCATCAAATTCAACGCACTGTGCAGATGGGAAAGACTGACTATTGAAACAATTAACTATTGTGAGTCATTTCCTCAATCTGCTTTTGTTTTAGCCAATATGTCAAGTGGTGACAGACACTGTTAAATTTCACAAGCTCTACTGTCTTCTTGGAAACAGCATAATACAACTGACATAGCTCGGCTTGATAAATCTGCCAAACTAATGGTGGGGCCTCTTTCCTTCTACTGTTCAATGCCAAAATCTAAAGATATTATGTAGAACCTATTCCACAAGAAGAGCACAAAGTCCATTTTATTCTCTCTGAATACTGCCGTTTAATCACCTGCTGGCTCTTAGTTTCCCAATCCTTTCGAATTGACGCTAAAATGGATATGGTAAAAGTTGTATTTATTCAGTCTCCACTATCTCAGAAAAATGCTGTCATGGAGCCTGAGTTTTCCTGAAGCTTGCCACTTGCTTCGGCTTGGTCTGAAAGTTTATTACTTTAGACAACCTAGTTTACCACTTAACACTTTAGGTGACTTTTAGACAATCAAAAGCCGCTTGCCCTAACTAAAACATTTTCTAATCTTAGAGGCATGACTTTACTATTTGTGCATATGATGTCACTTGCATGTCTAAGGAAAGTGGGGGAAAACCGTTGTGTTGTCCCACGATGGTCTTGCTGCGATCAGGAAAAAGATTCCTAGGCAGCTTCTCTTGCACAAGATTCTAATTCACTAACCATTCCTTTATAACTCCTTCATGTATATGGAACAGTAGCTCACCACCTTCTAGAAGACCGCTCTGACTGTCTCTAGGGGAAATTACAGTGAGTCCTCAGAAACTCAGGTAAGCCAGAAGACAAGCCATACCCTGCTCCCTAAAGCCAGAGAGGCTAGGAGATTGGAAGTAGCTGCAGTGGCCAGCAGTTAAGGCATTACTTAACAGGAATGACCAGTCAACTAATATCTGACAAGGGAGCCAAGAATACACGATGGGGAAAGGACAGTCTTTTCAATAAATGATGTTAGGAAAACTGGATAATCGCATGCAGAAAAATGAAATTGGATCCCTACCTTACACCACTCACAAAAATTAGCTCAAAATGGAATGAACGCTGAAACATAGACCTGAAACAGCAAGGCTCCTAGAAGAAAACAGAAGGAAGAACCTCCGTGACACTGGTCTTGGCGATGATTTTTCTTTGATATAACACCAAAAGCACAAGGAACAAAAGCAAAAATCAATAAATGGCAGTACATCAGATTAAAAAGTATTTGCAGAGCCAAGGAAACAATCAACAAAATGAAAAGACAACCTATAGAATGGGAGAAAATGCTTGCAAACCACATATCTGATACTTAATATACGTAATATATAAAGAAATCATACAATAACAAAAAACCCCAAAAAAATCCAATTTAAAAATGAGCAGAGGAACTGAAGAGATATTTGTTCAAAGAAGACATCCAAATAGCCAACAGATACATGAAAAAATGCTCAACATCACTCATCATCAGGGATAAATGCAGATCAAAACCACAATGAGATATCCTTCACATCTATTATAAAGGCTATCAGCAAAAAAAAAAACAAGAGATAACAAGTGTTGGCAAGGATGTGGACAAAAGGGAACCCCTGTGCGCTGTTGGTGGGAATGTAAACTGGTACAGTCACTACAGAAAATGGTAAGGAGGTTTCACCCCGCCAAATGAAAAATACAACTATGATACGATCCATTAATTCCTTTTTGGGATGTATATCCAAAGAAAATAAAAACAAGACATTGAAAAGATGTCTGCACTCCCATGTTTATAGCAGCATTACTCACAAATCCAAGATATAGAAACGATCTCAATTCTTGTCAATAGATGAGTGGATAAAGAAGATGTGCCATACACACACACACACACACACACACACACACACACACCACACACAATGGAGTATTACTCAGCCATCAGTAAGAAGGAAATCCTGTCATTTGCTACAATATGGATGGAACTTGAGGGCATTACGCTAAGTGAAATAAGTCAGAGAAAAATAAATACTGTATGATATTGCATATATGTGGAATCTAAAAACAGCTGAATTCATAGAAACACAGTAGAAGTGTTGTGACCTGGGAGTGGAAGGTGGGAGTGATTGGGAGATTTTTGATTAAAGGCTACAAACTTCCAGTTAGAAGACAAATAAGTTCTGAGGACCTAATACACAGCATTGTTAATATAGTTAACAATATCACACTGTATCTTTGAAAGCAGTTAAGAGAGTAGATCTCAAATGTTCTCACCACACACACACACACACACACACACACACACAGGAATTATGTGACATGACAGAGGGGTAATCATACCGTAATATATAAGTGTATCAAATCAACACATTGTTCACCTTAAACTTACACAATGTTATAGATCAATTATATCCCAATAAAGTTGGATAAAATAAAACGAGTGACCATTCCAGGTGCAAAGACAACAACTGACCCAAGATTAGACCCAACACAGCAGCTAGTATGCAAGCAGAAACCACTAGTTGGGATTCTGGCAGTCATCGGAAAGACTGTCCAAACTTGACAGGACCCCAGTCCGCAAAACGCACACAGTCACACTGACCAACCTCAAATTCACTCTCACTATCCCTGGCAGTTCTACCAGGACTCTCCGTTCTTTATTTTTTTTAATTTTTTTTAACATTTTTATTTATTTTTGAGAGAGAGAGAGAGACAGAGCATGAGCATGGGAAGTGCAGAGAGAGGGGGAGACACAGAATCTGAAGGAGGCTTCAGGCTCTGAGCTGTCAGCACAGAGCCCAACACGGGGCTCGAACTCACAAACTGCAAGATCATGACGGGAGCCAAAGTAGGATGCTTAACCGACCGAGCCACCTGGGTGCCCCTACTCTCTATTCTTATAGATGACTTCATACCTCCCCTCTCTTTAAACCTCTCCAATACCTTTCCCATCCATTCTGATGATGTTGTTTCTTCTTCATGTTAAAAAAAAAAATTGGAGCAACCAAAAAGACCACGTCTGTGGGTTTCTACTGCTGCATCCACCTACCTACCAACTTCTGCACTGATACAGTGTGGTTTTTGCACCTGGGCATATACTCTCCACGCACTTATGTAAAGCTAACCCTTCCACCTCAGTCCTTTGCCTCCTCAAAGATGTGGAGGCATCTCCATTCACCCTCTTCTGTATCACCAAACTCCCCTCTCTACTGGGTCTCTTCCCTTTTTGTACAAATGTGATCTTAATTCTCCCATTTTTTAAATTTTTTTAATGTTTATTTACATTTTGAGAGAGAGACAGAGACAGAGACAGAGTGTGAGAGGGGGAGAAGCAGAGAGAGAGAGAGAGGGAGACACAGAATCTGAAGCACCCTCCAGGCTCTGAGCTGTCAGCACAAACATGACCAGGGTCAAAGTCAACCCAGTGAGCCACCCAGGTGCCCCTTAATTCTCCTAATTTAAGAAAAAGATGTCTCTTTAAGACTAAAGAATCCTTACACCTGAGCTAGTGGTTCTCAAACCTGAGTCAGTTTAAGGATCGTCCAGGGAGCTTGAGTAAGAATAAGAATATCAGCGCCAGGGGGTCCTGCTCCTCCAGAGATTCTGAGTTAGTTGGTCTGGATTATGACCTGGGCATTAGGGTTTTGTGCATCTGACGTCATTCTAATGTGCATCCAAGGTAGAGAAGCACTGATCTAATCTAGATTCATCATTAAATAGGGTACCAAAAGTCGAGAGAGGTGCAGCAGCTCACTCAGGCCCAGACAAACCATTAGTGGTAGAGCCAAGACAAAAATACAGCAAAGCTAATTCCCAGTCCAGTGCTCTTTTGACAACAACAGGCAAAATGTCATATACAAAAATGTAATCTTTGGCAAAGAACAATGAATGCCACCATAAGTAATGAACTTGCTAATTGTTCATCTCCACAGAGAATACTGGGCTTTTCATCTTTGGTCACAAAAGGAGAGCTTAAACAGGGATGCTGAGAAGGCAAGGATAACAGAATGTGAAGAAATCCCTGCCATGGTACCCACAGCAGATGTTTCAGAAGTTTGGGGATGGTGAGGGACCCAGGGGAAAGTGCCAAGGAGCAGCACGAGGTGCACTGTGATAAATGGAGCTGTCTTTTTCCCATTACAGGAACATAGCAAGTTTCAAGAGCAAATCAGAAACCTAGAATGATTAATTGTGTGGTCTACAATGAGTCCTGTTGTGTTTGTCTATGAATCCCTTTGCTCTGAAGATCAGACACACCAGGTGCAGAGAAACACCTGGCGATGCTGAACCCTGTGAGTTTCTTAGTAACCCACTCCAAAAAAGGGGAACAGTGGTTTTGTTTACAGGTGAACAGTAGGAAGGGAATCAAAGCTGGTGAGAAAACTGAAACAGTGGAGTAAGAACAAAAGCATCCCTTTAACATCAAGCCAAGCTGCTGTCATATCTCTGGCTTTGCTTCCTCTTTCTCTAGACGTACTTGGCATCCACGAGGAACAAAATGCTTTAAGGAAGTCATAACTTCCTTCTTACTTATTCCCACCTGCTGATTCAGCTGTCACCTAGCAGTCACCTTTGCATGTGACCTAAGGAAGTTTCAGCTAACCGTTAGCAGTGAAGACCACAGTCATTGAGCACACCGGTTTCTGGGTCAAAACCCCACATTTTATTACTATCTATGTGACGCACAAATTATCGAAAGTCTCTGTGCTTCACCATCTGCCCAAATATAAAATAAAGTTAATAATACCCACCCAGGAATTCACGTGCTGAGTAAAGTAGACACGTGTGTAAGATGCCTGAAACAATCAGTAAATGGCAGGTATTGTTGTTAATCAAGATGGTCAGGGAGACTACTGTTACTTTTCTTTAAAGCGTAACAAGCGCGTTAACAATACTGTTTGCATACTAAATGAGTATGTCAATTACACATAGTTACTGACCCTTCCTTAAAGCTGATGAAGTACACTAATATTTAGTTAGCTAATTTTGTTGAACCGTAGAGACAGCATGGCTTGGTAGGAAGATCTAGATTCAAATGCCAGCTCTATTGTTTACTAATTGCAAGCCTCAAAAAAAAAAAAAAAAAAAAGGTATACTCTCTCAACGCCTCATCTGTTCTTTAAAAAGTGAGCTAAGCAAAAACCAGGGGGAGGGGAAGAGGGGAAAGAAAAAAAAGACACAGAGAGGGAGGGAGATAAAACATAAGAGACTCTCAAAGACTAAGAACAAACTGAGGGTGAGGGAGATGGGGGGGGGGGGAGAGGGGGTGATGGGCATTAAAAAAGGGCACATGTTGGGATGAACACTGGGTGTTTTATGTAAACCAATTTGAAAATAAACTATTTTAAATTAAAAAAAAAAAAGTGAGAAGAAAAATACCTCATTTGCAGGGTGGTAGTAAGAACTAAATGAGAGAACGCAAACGCCTACTGCATAATAGGTGTCTGTAATAAAGGATTACTGACAAGACGGCACACATTTACCTTACAGCAGTAAAAGTGCTCTCCATTTCTAATACTCTTGAATTGTTTTCACAAATTCCTAGCAGCATTCCTCCAAATTAGTCTGAATTTGTTGTTTTGTCTTGTGGTTTAAATTTTTTTTAACGTTTATTTATTTTTGAGACATAGAACGTGAGCAGAAGAAGAGCAGAGAGAGAGGGAGACACAGAATCCGTAGCAGGTTCCAGGCTCTGAGCTGTCAGCACAGAGCCCGACGCGGGGCTCGAACTCACAGACTGTGAGATCATGACCTGAGCCGAACTCAGACGCTCAACCAACTGAGCCACCCAGGCGCCGTTGTCATGTGGTTTAATTCCAAGTATGGCTAAATGACAAGTTGGCCACATCAGAACGGTTCTGGGGCTGGGTATCATCTAAAAGAGATTCCTGTAGGTGCAGCTCTTGTTAAAATGTCGACGGCGAAAAACTCTAAAAGCTCTTTCGGTCACACCTCAAGCTGTTAGAGAGAGGAAGCTTTTACGTTTCTCTTCTCTAAGGATAAACAACTGGGTTTAGATTAACTGAAAACAAGGAGGGGAAAAAATGCACACATCTATGTAAAACAGAGTGTGTCTCTGACAAGTGTTTCCAAGTATGTGGTAAAAAAAATTGGTACATTTAATATCTCTGGCTTGTCTGGTTTCTAAAACCTGAAGGAAGTTAAATTAGGTTGATTTATTTCCCAAAGTGGTCATTTGGATTATGTACCAATAATGGGACATCAATATCTCTGAAAGCAAAAGACTTAACATACATAAAGATATTTTTATGGTCTGCCATGCCTATTTCTAAAAAACTTTATATGGGATACTGCCTTAGGCCGGCTTCCTGGGAAATAGACACTGAGATAATGATTCATGTGCCCGTGTGTGTTCTTGAGGAAGGGCTCCCTGAAAAAGAACTGGTAAGAAAGAGGGAAAAGCAGGACCGAGAAGGGAAAGAAAGCAAGCAAGGCTTCTCCATGGAGGAAAGCTTGGACCTGGTCCTGCAGGAGAACTGTAGGGTTCATTATACTCAGAATGGTCTCAGCTAGAAAAAAGCTGGAGCCTTCCTACAGCTGTGCCTGCTGGTCACCGAGCAGGGCCACCTGGGAGATGAGACACCACCTCCCAGACACTGCTCTCTGGAGCAACTGGCCAGGAAGAGTCACAGTGTGACCCTTGGAGGTAAAAGCACAAGGACGTTGGGGAAAAGGCACATCGCAACAGTAAAAAGTAATTTCCACGGAGCAGGAAAAGGATGAGAGAAAACATAAAATCACAAACAGTTAGCTTTCCTCTCAATTATTCCAAAGCAATTTTTTTCTTTCATTATACCCCAGTTTTTCTCTTTTGAGTGTTTTAAGAAACACGGAAACATTTGAGACATACATTATCTCCTATATGTGGGGTTGTATCAGTCCAACCCAGATTAGATAAATTAAGCAAGAAGCAAGCCAATGTGCTCACATAAAAACATTTTGTACTGGGGCACCTGCATGGCTTAGTCAGTTAAGCATCCAAGTCTGGATTTCAGCTCAGGTCATGATCTCATGGTTCACGGGATCGAGCCCTGTGTCCAGCGGCACTGACAGCGCAGAACCTGTTTAGGATTCTCTCTCTCTCCCTCTCTCTCTGTCCTTTCCCCACTCACTCGTGCCTACTCACTCTCTCTCTCAAATAAACATTAAAAAAAACATTTTAGGAGCACCTGGGTGGTTCAGTCAGGTAAGCATCAGACTTTGGCTCAGGTCATGATCTCACAGTTTGTGGGTTCGAGCTCTGTATTAGGCGCCATGCTGACAGCTCAGAGCCTGGAGCCTGCTTCAGTTTCTGTGTCTCCCTTTCTCTCCGCCCCTCTCCTGCTCGTGCTCTGTGTCTCTCTCTCAAAAATAAGTAAACATTAAAAGAAACTTTTAAAATACACTTATAAAAACATTTTATACACAGGGTTAATTCAAAGCATGCATATAAGTAGCTTCATACAAGGGAATTGCTATTACTTAGTTATGATTGTGGGACAACAAAACTTTACAAGCATAATAGTTATTCTTTATATTAATCTCCTATACATGCACTTTTAAGAACAACCATGCGGTTCTAGTAAACCTTTTTTCTAATGTTATTTTTGTTTTGATTACATGTATTAAAATATAATGTTATGCCTGTTGTAACTACAAGTAATAAAATCAGGCCTGTATTTTGTATGTCTCTTTAATTTAATTTTTCTAGTTACTCATTTTTATTTCATTTGATGATATTGTCAGCCCACAACAGATTGGAAATTTTAATGAACTCGGTCCAGCACCACAAGCTAGTTTGAGAATCACTGGTCTACCCCAGGCTGCCTCCCTCTTGCCTGGGGGTGTGAGTGGAGCCTCAGAGGCAGACGGTGCCTAGGAGCAAGGAGGAGTGGGGGTGTGGGGTGCACCCACATTAATAATAATGATACCACAATAAAAACAGCTCTGTCTGAAAAACACTAACACATGATTCGAGATAGCATATGAAGTCAGATTCATAAATTATGAATCCTAAGTCAAGATTGCATTTGTTCTGTGACGATATGAACAAGTTTTCCCTCAAAACTGGAACTAAAAGCAAAGACTAAAGAAGTAGGGGTGCCATCTTGTGGAGAGATCAGCCAACACCAGGCCCAGCTGTGCCCTCATTCTCCCCACCCCCAAAATCGAGACTTTGCCCACTCCCCCCACCACCACTCAGTGCCTCAGAGTATTTTTCAGAACTCCAATATTCTTTTCTTTCAAAAACAGGACTCAAGAAGAAGAAAAACATCCCTGCCTGCCCCATTTCCCTTCCCAGCAGAGCTGCATGTGGTGAGATGGGCTTTACATCGGCCTCTTTAATCATGGGACATAAAGATTCCACCTGTTCGTGGCTGGAGGGAGCCCCTCTGTGGAGCAAAACCCCTTTGTCCCCCCCACACACACACCCAGCTGTTTTTCTCCATCTTTTACCTGTCACAGAAAGCTGATGAAGCAGGCAGAAACCTGGGGGCTAGCCCAGGATTAGCTTCACTGTGTGCAACAAATAGATGGTGCATGGGGAAGGCTTTTAAGTCAAGTGCTGCCACAAACAGTACTATTTTGAGGAAATGATGGTTGTAAGGGATTTAGGAAGTCATCTGTCATTTGTTTTCAAGCAACACTGCACAAAGCAGGCTGGACATAAGAATAGCAATCCCATTTTCAATGCCTTTTCTCCAACTGTTCCTGGAGACTTAATGTATAACAATCATTCATATCCAGAAATATGTTCTTATGTCGAACACATATATCTCAACTTCTGCTTTCAGTACTCAGTGGACATGAAGAGAAAAATTCATAAACACAATCTCCTTTTCAGACTTGAATAATCACTTCATTTACTTTTCCCTGGATTTCTAATTTTTCTAAATTTTTATCATAATTTCCAGAGTACCCTTGTTAGACTTTGGGTTGTAAATGATAGAAATACAACTCCTATACCCCGAGAATAGAGAAAAGGAAATGGGTTGACTCACACAACTTGAATGCTAGGAGGTTTCAGGTATGGCTGGATCCAGGGGCTTAAACAATGCCATTGAATGTCTCTGCCTCTCAACTATATTTCCTTTTATATGTGGCTTTATTCTAAAGACAGGCTATCTCCACATGGCAGGGGTAACGACAATCAGCAGTGGAGTATTCACATCTCCGCCCCTAGCGCCTTGACCTCAAAAAGCACAAAATAGTCTTCTATGGTCGTTCAAGCAAAGCAGTCTCAGAGAAAATTACTCTGGCCCTATTTGTGTTGGATGTCAGCTCCCAGAACCACAAAAGATTGTCACAACAGAACCACACGGGGTAGAAGAGAGGTGGTTCAGAAAGGAAAGACCTATAATTTGGGATAAGACACTGAGCACTACGTGCCTGGATACTGCATGTAAGAGAATCATCCCGGATCCCTGCATTCTTGGCTCCAATCTCTACATTCAGGGACTAGGTTTGGCTTTTGACAGTCACATTAGTGCAAGGTCATATTGGCACCCACTGGAACACTCGGATCTCCAATCTGAGCAACAACATGGTAAACATAAATTAAGAAGAGCTTAAGGCGCCCAGGTGGCTCAGATGGTTAAGCATCGACTTTGGCTCAGGTTATGATCTCGTGGTTCATGAGATGGAACTCTGCGTTGGGCTCTGTGCTGACAGCTCAGAGCCTGGAGCCTGCTTCGGATTCTGTGTCTCCTTCTCTATCTGCCCCTCCCCTGCTCATGTTCTGTTTCTTTCTCTCCCTCAGAAATAAACATTAAAAAGAAGAAGAAGACCTTGCATGAATTCCGCAGGAAAAAGCAGGGATTCAAGGAGCCAAAATATCACAATCCGACGCCTCTCGGAGCTGGGAGCACAGGCTATAATCCAAAGGAAAGCAGAGTCTCTGACTTTTTATCACACACTCCATGATTTACCTCATGTATAGTAGTGGTGAAAAATAGGAAGTTTTCACATTTTATGGGGAAAAAATTGAGTAATATAATAACAATGATGAAAAGATCCCAGAATAAATTTTCTTCTACCCCTAGTTCTGTTCTCATCTTACTGAATGCCTTTAAGCAAATAATTTAGACTTTCTGGTTTAAAAAAAAAAAAAGGTAAGAGAAAGAAAGAAAGAAAGAAAAAAACATCTGTGGGCAAAATTCTTTACCAGGATGTCAAAGGGGAGGGCTTTTTTCTGTCGTCCTTATAAATAAGGCCCAAAGCTGAGGACCCAAACAAAGCAAGCACCTCACATTCTAAAGAAGGTGTTCAGCTCTTGGGATCACCTGCCTCTCCAGGGCTCCCTGTGAGGCATGGAGACAGATCAACTACCACCCGCAACCACCACCCCATCCTTACAGGGCTGCAAGGAAAGGCAAGCAAATCTCATGGGTAGCACAGGCTTTGCGGGGAGCTGCTATTCCCTCCCCGAAGTCACATGAAGGAAGCATCAAGAAACATTTGCAAAGATCGCCCCATCCCACCCATCCTCTGTTCCCTTGGAGAGTACAGATGAGTGGTTTCCTTGTTTCTACATGAAGGAGCCCAGGAGCTGAGGGAGAGGTTGGATCTGCCCTGACTGGCACTGGGCCAAGTGTATACAGATGATTAACACAAAAAGTTGCTACTAAACTCACAATTGTTTGTTGTTTGCAATGATAACTAGGAAAATGATGAGTGAAATCATGATGCACATGTTAGGTTGCCCACATGCACACTTGTATATGCACACTTGTCTATATCAGTAAAAAAGCCTCAGAAGGGGGCATGGTGAGTGCATCCCAAAAGGACATTGAGTGCCTTCCAGAGCCCTGTAGGGTGACAGCAGAGTCCGGCGCAATGCTGATAACCTCCTTAAGGAAACCCTCAGAAGCCCAAAGATCAAGTGACAGCAGAGGCCACCCACATTTGAAAGAACCTGATGGAACCACCTGAACCAGGGTCCCAATGGGGCTCGGATCCCTTCCACTGGTCTCTCGGCAGTCACACGAAGGGGTTTCTACCTCCCCGTGCCTCTTTCCTGTCCACAGGAGAGGAGTCAGCACCACAGATCAGGCCAGGCACCCCTTTCCACGCAGGCAGATCACAGTGCTGGCCTGGGCTCGGAGCAGGAGGAAACCAGCCTGATGCTGACATCCACAAATAGGGTTAGAAGCTGCGGCACCAGGGCCGGAAGTCAGGGTGATGGCAGCAGTTTCTATTCACGTTCTTAGAGCAACAGGGCTGGACTAAAGAAAGCCAAAGCTGAAGACTCTGACTTAAGCCTGGGCATGGCAAAGAAATTTCTGAAGCGATCCTCATGGAGGGACCTGCAGTTTGGAATCTTTTTTGGCCAAAGGCACCCCTCCTCATGTACAGGGGTCAGTATAGAAGATGGCTTCTGGGCCTGTGGCTAGCTGTGTGTTCTTGGGCAAGTTGCCTAAGCTCTCTGAGCCTCAAGTTCCTCATCACAAAATGAAGACCATATTAGTACCTAACTCAAAGGATTGTTGTGAGAATTAAGTAGGTCAAAATACTTGGAATCATGCCTGTCACACAGGAACTGCTGTAGTACCAACTACTTAGTATCATCTGTTCCCCAGAGTGGTTTCTCTCATAACTAAAGGAATATGACAGTTTCTCAGATAGATTTAGTTAATAACAACAAAGGACTAAACTATCATTTTGCTATATTCTAACCGTATTAAATACATAGTTTGGTCTGACCTATTACCAAATAAATTAGTAAAACTTTAATTCAGGTTAGAAAGTGTTTTTGAAAGATTTCAAGATTCTATGGGATCCTATGGGACAGAAAATAATGCAGTATGTGTATTATCTAGTGTCTTATCAGAAAAATAGGAATATCTATTTGTTATATTAATTATAATATATTAATTATATATTATATATATTTAATATATAATTAATATATATTATATATATATTATATATATTTAATATATATATTAAATTAAATATTAACATTTCCAAAAATGAACAGAACTGAATCAAAAGGACCACTTTTCCCTCCTCCACCATTCTCCATACAATAGCCAGAACAGTCTTCTAAAACAGAAATTAGATTTTATTATTTCCCTGCCTGTAAGCCCTCAAAGGGCATCTTCCCATCGCACAGTAAAATCCAAACTCCTTCCTATGGCTTTCAAGGCCTTACCACATCTTGCCCCAGACTCCTGTCCAGACTACCCTCCTCTCCGTCCCCCTCCCAACCATGCTGACCTTCTTTCTCAAACCTGTCAAGCTCTTTCCCTCCTCAGACAGTTAGATCTGTCGTTCCTTCTGCATGAACACTTTTCTCTGTAGCCTACTCCCATACTGCATGTAGAACACTACTCAAAGGCCACCTCCTCAGAGAGACCTCCAGGATCACTCTTTTTAAAATAGATCCCCTGTTCCCCCCCCATCATTGCACCCCCTTAGCTGACTTTATATTTATAGCATTTATCAATGACTCATACTGTTTCATTTTTATCCCTACTGGAGCATAAACTCTCACTAGAGGAGAACTTGGTGTATCTCATCCAGTGTCCAGAAAAATCTCTGGCACATAGAAGGGAATACAGCAGTATTTACTGAATGCAAGAAGAAGAAAAGATGAGGAATTCACTCACTCCTAAGACAGCTTGTTCATTCCATCCCTCAACCAAACATTGTCTGCCTCATTTTCATGCATTGGATCCTAGTGTTCCTAGCTTTGCAGCAAAATAGAAGACCTATATACCCTTATTTGACATGATAAATATTTGTTGAATATATGCATGGATCAATGGATGGATGGATGGTTGGATGGATGGATGGTTGGATGGATAGGTGGATGGGTGGATGGGTGGCTGGATAGATGGATTTTTGGTCTAAATCTATGATACATCAGAGTCCTTACACACTGTTCAGTCATTTTTGTTTAAGTAAATAAGTACTTAGAAACAACCATAATTCTTTTCATCCTTTTACTCCTCATATGTCATCTCTCTGTGACACTTTTTTTAATAAAAAGACACACCTCAGGTGATCACTGAATGGCTAGAGGTCTCCCATGAATGTCAGACATTAGGAAAACATGCTTGAGGATTCTCTACAGAAAACTATTACCAGGATGCCTTCCCCCTGCCCCATGTCTATAGTATATTTTGCTTGTATCAAATGAGCTTTCTAATTTCATCTCCCAAGCAGTAGAATCGCATAGAATTGCCCACTTTCTCCACAGTAGCCAATCGCTGTCTTTAGCACTTCCAGCAAGTGGTCCTGACTTCAACCCCTTTGTTCTCATCAGATATGATCTTCTACTCTCCCCCTTGCTGGCGCCCTCACACACCCTCTATACAGTCCCCTCCCTGGGCCCTTTCTCTGCCTCAGCTGTCAATTTTTTGACACGGCACAGCAGAAGTAACAAGTCCTCATCTCCTTGCCCAGGTACCACCCACCACAGAGACTGCATCAGCAGTGCTGCAAGTGATCAGAGCCCCCTGGCTCAGTGCCATCCACCAACAGCCCGTCCGCATGCCCCAGCTCTGCGGAATGATTTGTGGTCATTTGGGTTTTACAAGAAAACTAACGACAAAGGGTATCTGGGGTAAGATGAAAGAAGAAAAATGGTTTCGAATTCAGTCCCAAAGTCTAATCAGAAAAGGTAAGGAACTTCTGCCGGAGAAAAGTTGACACTGTTGAGTGACTTTCTTGATGGAAGACACTGCTCAAGGCTGACACTCTTTACAAGAGACAGTCAATAGTGGCTCAGAAGTCAGGGCTGTCCTTGAACTGTGGTTCCTGCACTGTTCTCTCAGCACATCCCAAACATATCCCTGATATATACACCCCCACAGGGACACACACACCCACACCCACATACACACACAGGTATATGCACACGCCCTCAGGGGTACACACACACACACACACACACACAGGTATACACACATGCAGTTAACATACACTTATATCTTGCTCCCTTTCTAGCCCTCTAACCCTTAGCCCATCTGGCCCATCATGATAACAATCAACATTTATCATCTATCAGACCCTGCACTAGGCATTTTACAAAAAGGATCTCATTTAACCCTTCCAACCACATTATGAGTAGAACTACTATTATCCCCAGAACAGGATGCTTCCATATGTGTCTCTCTTATTTCTCTTATTTACCTAGAAAACTGTATAAAGAAGCTGTTATTGACCACATTTTTTGGACAAGAAAACTAAAGAGCAGAGAAATTGAATAACTGAATAATTGAGGTCACCCATCTGGTAAGAGTTGAAGGATGGATCCAAAACCAGGACCCTGACTCCGCCGCCCATACTGCCTCTTCTTTTTTTTTTTTTTTTTTTAAATATTTATTTATGGGCAGCTGGGAGGCTCAGTTGGTTAAGCGGCCAACTTCGGCTCAGGTCATGATCTCACGGTCTGTGACTTCAAGCCCCTACGTCGGGCTCTGGGCTGACGGCTCAGAGCCTGGAGCCTGCTTCAGATTCTGTGTCTTCCTCTCTCTCTGCCCTTCCCCTGCTCACACTCTGTCTCTCTCTCAAAAATAAATAAAAACGTTAAAAAAATTTTTTTTAATATTTCTTTAATTTTTGAGAGAGAGAGAGAGAGAGAGAGTGAACAGGGGAGGGGCAGAGAGAGAGGAAGACACAGAATCTGAAGCAGGCTCCAGGCTCTGAGCCATCAGCACAGAGCCCGACACGGGGCTCAAACTCACAGACCGTGAGATCATGACCTGAGCCGAAGTCGGCCACTTAACCAACTGAGCCACCCAGGCTCCCCCAATGCTGCTTCTTCTATAAGCTGCCTGCTTCCCAGAAGCAGCCTGTCCTACAATATGCAAAACCGTCCAATGCAATGACCAAAAATATATTTTAATGAAAAAAAAAGTAGATATACACAGATAGCTGGGATGAGTTAGTTACCAGAATTGAGTATTGATCAAACTGTGACCTTCTGCAAGCCACTTAGAGCAAAAATCATCCAAACTGCCCTGGTCCCATGGGTGAGCCAGCTTACAATGGCCACCTGGGGAGCCAACTTCAGATTGGCAGATTCCATCTTTAGCCACCTAAGAATAAGTGTGCAATGCCCTGTCCTGACATATCAGGAAGGATGTATGTATTTTAAGCCCATGTATCTGTGTAAAGCTGCCAGAACCAATATATACGTAGAATATAGGCGTGATTTACAAAAACTGGCCCTCATCGCAGGGCAGAGAGCATGCCACGCGTGCAGTAGTGGAGACAGAAAGTGGTCACAATGGAAGAAAGCTAAGGGGAAAGAATCAACAATTGCTAACTCTGTCATCTCATCCCACCCACTCAGCAGCTCTGTAAAACAGGCACGAACAGTCCCCATTCCACAGTGGACAATGCCAAAGACCAAGTGATAAGTCGGGGGTAGAACTGAACCCCAGTTCTATTGCCCCCACTTCTTAAGACCAAAAAGACAGCAGAGCATCTTATCCCAGTTCCACCCCTTGCTAGTTTTTGTGTGCAAGTCACAAAAGCTCTCTCGACACCTGAGTCACCCATCGTCTCTCATCTGGCCAAAGGGTGCAATGGTTTGGTGGGAGAGTAAAAATGACACAACGGGTAGACAATGTCTTTGAGAAAAGATAGATCACTTTGTAAATGTTCAGACTCACTATTCCTTATTCATCTTCCACAGCTTAGTTCAGAGTCATTATTTGGGACGCCCTCCTCGCAAGGAGGAGGACAAGACTGAATTCCATAGCATTCCTACTCCTTTGTACACCTTAGCAGAGTCACGATTGCGCATTTGTGCGCTTATTGGATGGTCTGCCTGCCCCTTTAATCGGTAGCTTCATCAAAGTAAAGGCCACCTGGTTTTGCTCAACATTATTATAATTCCAGTGCTTAGCACCGTGTCCAGCACTTGGTAGGCCTGAAATAAATATTCGTGGAATAAATGCATCAATATATTAGTATTAAAATAAAAGTATACGTTTATATAATCACAAAATATACAATTATAATTTTTAAAACTTAGAATTACAAAAAGAACAATTAGCACCCTATTTATTACCTAGAATCTGCACTCCTCGTTATTCTCACCATCTAGAACTTAAAGGTAAAAAAAGAAAAAAATGCTTACTGTGTGGAAAATGACTGTCATAAAGTGCACATATTTAACTCCTGAGAAGAGGTGGATCCACCCTCGAGTCATCATTCTGACAATTGGGTTTAAAATAAGGCAGGGGGTGATAGCATCTAAGACACCTAACAGCTGGTGGGGTGACAGCCAATAGCATCGGGAGGAGGCAAGGTGTAGCAGTGCAGGCTGACTCTCCAGCACAGCAGCCTGAGGTAGTTAATGTGAAGGCCATTGGCCCCCATGCCCCCAGCATGGCCCCGGAGGCACCCCATCACCACAGAGTGCAATGGCTGATGTTCAAGGAAGGGAAATTATGTCTGAGACACTCAGTGTATAAACAAAGGGACATGGTCAGAGATCCCAGCAATGTCTCCATCTGCTAGGGTAAAAACAAAGACTGTTTCAGCTGTAAGTAAACGTCCCTAAAATGGGAAATGTCTATGTCATCCCATGACTGCTCCACATACCTGAGGTGTCGGTAAATATATGCTTTTCACTAGGCACAGGTTGGGACCAGTTATTTGTGTGTACACCTTGTCTCAGAAAAGTCTTCGCACCTCCTGCTAAGATCTTATACGTGATTGCCCAAAACACGCCCCAAAGCATCACAGTTGTTCTTAGATGAATGACCCTAAGTAAGATCTAATTCTGTCTCCACCTCTCCTTACCAGCTGGCGAAACCTAATGCCAACTTACAAGGCGACAAAGGGGCAGGGGAGAGGAAAAGAGAGAGGACAGAGGAGGGGCGGGAAGTGATAAAGATGGAACTATGATCGTTTGCAGATTTAATGGAATGATGGTCTAAAGCTAAAGACCCCATCCCAATACAGACACACCCCCCAATTGAGTCACATGCCCCTAGGAGCCTAACTGAGAGGATGCACGGGGCTCCCTCCCAACTTCCCTCCTCTTTCCCCCGTCTTCATTTAACATATCTGTGAAGGTGACAGCAATATCCATAATACAGGACCATACCCAGGGGTAATTATTGTACTATTAACCTTCTATCTAAATTTCTTAAATAAATAATATGCTCCTAAAGGGAAACATATATTTATGACCATGTTGTGAATATCCTATTTAATTCTAATGAGAAGAGGTTAGAGAAAAGAACCAATACTTATCCAGCCGCTTCTATGCATCAAGCACTGTTAGTAGATATGTTAAATTATCTCATTCTCACAGCAGCTATAAGAAGAAACCACCTCCGTTTTGCAAGAAAAGATGCTGAGCTTAACATCAGAGATGTTAAGTAATGTGCCCAAGATGGCCAAGCAAATGGCAGAACTTGGATTTGAACCTAGCTTTCTCTGGTTCCATTCATTCCAGCAACAGCTATTCATTCAATATTAAGCACTTCTCATGACAGATGTCATTTACTCAGTTCATATCCATTCCCTTTGACACGTGACATTTTACCTTTCTTGTGACCAGGAGCATTGCAGCTGAGAGCTAAGACCCTGGCAGGCCCAGCTGGGAAAGGCTGATGCAAAGTTCATCTGTTGTAAATAATAAAAGATGCCATGAAGAAGATCCATCAGAGCCATTCCACCTGGGACTTCTTTAAGAATAAGCATTTTCGATGAAAAGAGAAGTTCAGAGCTCTTGAACACCTTGCAAATAGAAAACTAATTTGCTTTATCAATTTTGTCCAGAGCTTGATCCCTGGGATAATTTGTGAGCCACTATATCAGCCTCACTTATATTGTAGTCTTTTATCATATGGATGCAAGATATATTTCTTGCTGTCAAAAGTAATCAAAGCATCTAAAGAAACCAAAGCAACCTTATTTACTTCCTCAGAGATCACAGCAAATGCCTTCCTGTTTATACATATATATATATATATATATATATATATATATATATATATATATATTAGTTTTATTTTGGCTGCACATCAAAGCACTTAAATTAAGAACAATATATCTTCATTTCAAATGTTGGTTGATGTCCCTTAAATGTTTGCTTAAAAAAAAAAAACGAATTCAAGTCTAAAGCTGGCAAAAATGGGTACTGTATTATTAACAATTTAAATCAAAGCTTAATGCTTTTGTCATCACAAAGACATGGATGCCATATTACAATAACCTTTGGCAAATGAATAGTAAACTAAATGTAGGCTTCCGAGACAGCTAATCCTAAAAGGTATGTTACAAATGAGAGTAGTTAAATGTAGCGATTATTGATATATGCTCTCATTGCAATATAGGGGAGGGACAGAGGTTGTTTAATTTTAATGTCCCCAGAGGTTGACTTTGCTCGTAACATTTATAAAATATTGAAAGACAAGAAATGGTACAGATGTGAATTCCGCAGTTGGGTTTTTTTTTTTTTCTGGTTGCCCTTGAAAGCAGCTGCCATAAATCTTAGATGAAGCCAAATAAGGCTGATGATTTTGATCTTCAATTCATTCTTTTCTATCCTTCAAAAGGTAAATGATCCTGATGGAATTAGAGCTAAGCAGAATGGCTTTCTTCTGTGATGTGCATAGCCAATGATGCGCTCTGCCGTCATTAGCAAAGTGGAGCCAGTTCCCTGGTGTGACTGTGTATGTGCACTCGAGCTTGAACGGCGTGTTGAGTGAAAAAGACACTTAAACATTGAGCTCAGAAACCTTCCATTTCCCTTCCCCTCCGCACCCCCCTCCCCTTCCCTTTACTTCTCCCTTCTGTGTCGGCTCAGCAGAAAGCCAGTGTGAAATGAACGTGTGAGAATCAAACACGAAGCTCTGCCACCAATTCCTGGGTTGGTATTTGAAAAAAAGTCTCAGCAAAAGATTTTTTTTTTCCAGTCCAACTCTGAAAAGAGTACTACAGAAAAAAAAGTTGTAGGAGAAGCGGGATTTCAGACAGTCGGAGGGTTCGCTGACAGAAGATACTGAGGCTTTTCCGCTAAAACGTGGAAGTCGGAGGAGTCCTCCTCCACCCCTATGGTAAAACGCGAAGTCATTTTCGTAAGTCCCACTCAGTCATACAGAAGACATCGTATCCTGTCATTAGGGATGGCAGTAAATGTATTCGCGTAGGTTTGCTACTCTGCTTCAGACCGCAAGGCAAACCCAGCTAAAACAACCACAGAGAGAATCATCTATCTTCATAAATTCAGTTGCAAAGAGAAATTCATCATGTTTACTGTCTTTAAGAAAGGAGCGAGTCTGGTAATAAAATGTTCTCTGGTCCAGATTCCTTGTATTTATAGGTTTCTTTCCTTCCTGCCTTTCAGAGAGCACGACACATTCTAAACCAGGGCTGTGCCTTCATTAACATAACATAATAAGTAAGTTACATGTCTTCAAATGAAGAAAGTGCTTGGAGAGAGTGAGGAAGGGGTGTCCGTCCAGGGGCAAATGACATCCTTGAAAAGCTTCCTGTATAAGAAACTGCAGAACTGGGCATTTTGAACCAAAATATCAAAAAGCCAAAGGGCCTTTGTGAAGATGTACCCCATGCTTTCCTCCTTCCCCACTCCAAAATATAGAGGATTGTAGGGGGAATTTGTTCATTCACTCACCAAACATTTATTGAGCACTACTCTGCGTCAACCATTGCAAAAATAAGAATATAAAAATAATGAAATGACTCAGGAACCATTTTTCGTTTGTTTTACTTGGAAACATGGTGTTGTGGCAGGCATGCACACTCATACAGTCTTAGGCTCTGAAACGGATCACTTTTCTAGAAGTGACCCAGAAGGCCCACTGTGGTCTTTTTCTCCTTCCTTTCCTGGGCCACAGAAAAGTAACCGCAAATGCTGTCACCTCCTCTAGGAGCCAGCGAAGTTCAAGGGCCAGAAGAATGTGTCTGAGCCACAGTGGTCTTTGAGCACTTTTACGGCCCATTTGTCAGATGCGTTGAGAGGTGTCTCTTAGCTCTGTCCTTTAAATTGTGTAATTCCATCAATTCCTGCTAGCACCCTAGAAAATTTATATTACCTTCACTTTATTGCCTAACTTTAAATGATCTTCCAGGAGGAGGAGTATTTTTGAACTTCTTGCAGGTCTATTTTTTTTAGTGTCACAGGTTTCAAATGAGGATAAAATTCTGAATGTCAGTGGGACAGAGTAAGGACTCTGGCGTCTAACTGCCTGGGTCTGAATTCTATATCCTCTATTAGCTCCAAGGCCTTGGGAAAGTTACATAACCCATGATAGCTCATTTTCTTTGCCTATTAATAGCTGAACCAATCCCTACCTCACAAAGTTACGCTGAGGATCAAACAAGATAAAACTTGTAAAACACTTGGATGAATACCCAAGCATACAGTAAGTACACAGGAAACCAAAACTGTCATCACAGTCTCATAAATTTAAATTTAGTTCCCAATAGGAAAAGAAAGAAAAAAAAAAACCTTAGGTTATTTGAAAACATTTAGAAAAATACATGAATACTAGGGACAATGGACAGATTCAGAACAAATTCGGCGAACAATTCTCATTTCACTGTGGACAGAGCTAGTAAACTGGAGGGTCCAGAGAGCCCGGTGAACATCATGTCTCTAGAGTTTCTCAAGTGGTTTAGTGGGATCCTGGACAATTAGGGTAACCGTAATAATCTTTAGCCAAAGCAGAATGCTTTTGGGTGTGAAAGGAGGTACTCCTCAATTGGGAATAAACAGCATGTGTAAACCAGAACATAACCGGGTAACCCAGGATAGTCCTGCACAAACCAGTCCACGTGGTCATCCTGTCTATAACGAGGCATGAGCGTGGGTGGCTAAATTGACTTGTGTCTAGTTAAACATTCATACCCCAAAGGAAATGATTTGCACAATCTCCTAAGGCTCTGTCCTCCTACCTATCTCTTTAGCATTTTTATCAATGACCTGGGTAAAGATATAGACAGCATATTAATCAAGTTTACAGATAGCATAGACTGGGACAGAATAGCTAATATGAGAGATGTCAGAATGCAGGTTTAAAATGATCTTTAAGCTGGAACATTAAAGCAAACCAAATCAATAGAATTTTAAAGGAATAAATGCAAAGTCCCACTTTTAGATTCAAAACAATCAATTGCACAAATGGGATGCAGAAAAGGCTTGTAGCCCTTGGTATGAATAATATTTTTTAAATGCCTAGGGGTTGAGGGTGACCACAAGCTTAATGGGAACATTTAAAAGGCTGTTGAGTTAGACAGTACATTTGCCCTGTTTTGTACTAGACAGCTGTAATAGAACCAACAGACTAAAAAATAAAAGAAATAAATAAGCAATGCAAATCAAGGCCCTGTGAGGTAGCTGTTCAGGAGATTCTTGCACTGAGGAGACTAGACCCCAAGATCCCTAGGGATTCTTCCAATAGTAAGTTTTTAGGAATTTCCATACCTTGTTTCACACTATATCCCTGCTGCCAGGCATGCAAACATGGGTATCTACTAACATTGACTACACGTTAGGAGCTCATAAAGACTAGGCTCTAGCATCTTTCCTTCCCACTTTTAGGATGTACCCTCCTTCTGAGTAGATCATCACCCCCTCCTCTTTGTTCCCAAAGCACTTTGTACTTGCCTACATCTCTTAGCCCTTACCACACAGCATGGTAAAGATTTATTCCCATTCTGTCGTCTACCATCAAACTGGGAGCTCCCCAAAAGGCAGAGCCTGGCTTTTGTGGGCACTTATTTGTTTGAAGAATAAATGGTTGGATAAAGGAACAAATAAATGAATGGATGAACATAAATCTATACTCTCCTGTCTTTCCTAGAGGATATTTCTACCATCAAAGTTAGAGAAAGCCTATTTCAGAAAAAGAAAAAGAAAAATGTACAGTGGACTTAGGCAGCCTTCTGCTTAAAATGTCCCCCTGAACCTGGTATAATTCAGTCTAAGTGTTCTCCTCTATGGAATCAAAAGTTCAATTCTCTCACAAATTACAAACTAATGCAACTATTTCCCCCTCTATAGAGAATTGCTTTTACCAAGTGAAACAAACGCATGATGATAGGAAAGCTAATGTTTCTCTTGTATTGCTTTTTAGAATTTAAAGCAATGATGACCAAACACACACTTCCCTTAGAATATCGGGAAAGGGTCACACATACACTTCCCCAGTGAGTTAGTTATTGTAGTTGTAAAAACCAAACCCTCTGCAACCTACAGTAACACTGATTTAAGGCCCAATTCTCTGAGCACACAATATAAATCCTTCCAGCCAAATGTCCACTGATCTGGAACTAGAATCCACAAGACAATCATCTTCAAAGAATCTTATAGTGCAACTAATGTAATGTAATAAATTTAAAAGACCGGCTTGCTTTTTCCTTCTTCTGCCACAGTGGAAAAGAACAACTGCAAAACGACATGAACCGAGAATATTGCAAAATGGAGCTCAATCAGTAACAAACATATTTTTCAAATTCTACTAATTTGGATGTCTGAATTTTATTTTTTTCTTCTCCAGCTGTTTTGCAAGAGGGTTAGAAAATTACACAAGTTTGCTTGTTATACCCCCATATCCAGGGTCCTATGATATACACAACAATATTGATCTCTGATCATATCAACTATCTCTCAAGCACAATTTCTTGGGTTTGGTTACCACTAAGCATCTATTAAACTTTTCATATGCCTCACTGACAAATGAATGATTTGATCCCAGTTGCTTAATTTGAACTGATAATCGGGGCCATCCTTTTTCTACCTAATGTATCTTCTTTTCTTTCTTCCTCCCTCCCTCCATCCCTCTCTCTCTTCTTTCCTTCCTTCCTTCCTTCCACCTTCCTTCCTTCCTTCCTTCCTTTCTTTCTCTCTCTTTCTTTCTTACTTCCTTCCTTTTAAAAATTCTGACCAAGAAGAAAAGTGCTTTAATCCTCCACTTAATCTTTAAATAAAATGTTCAGTGATCTCAGGCAAACAATAAGTCATAAAGTAGACACAGTGATTCAGGCAGTAATCTATGGGCACATAGATCATCCTGCAATGCTACATTAATCATTACACTTAAAGACAGGGCAAAAGGGATGACGTTTTTTCAATTGTGTCTGTTGCAATGCAGCAGCATTCAAGTATTTTTAATATGGGCCATTTCTGGAAACAGAAATGACTGTCTATTCATCTAGAAACATCTTCAAACCACACCCTGTACAAGAGAAAAGCAGTACCAGCAAAGTAGAACTGCTCCTGCATTTAAAAAAAGGATTTTTTAAAAAAAATAGTTAATAAAAAGATAAGAATCATGTCCCTTTCCAAAAAGATTCAATCCTAAAAATAAAAACACTCCATGACAAAACCCAAGGTCAGCCATCTGCAAACAATATGATCTTTACCAAGTTACTTGATTTCTCTAGCCCTCAATCTATCTATCTGTTAAATGTAAACAACTGGGTCAATCTCATAGAACGCTAGTAAGAGTTACTGGTTATATATGCAAAGTCCCTAGTAATGTTCATGGCATATGTTAGGTACTCAAAATGTAGTCCCAATTATTGTTGTTTCAAAAGTTTTTATCTTAGACATGTCTTGTGCTTTTGATATGCTTACCAAGTTTTCTGATTCAGCAATGAACAGCACCTATGAGGACAGCGGTATAACACCAGATGCTCCTTTCTATCTGGAAGGGTGACTAGGTTACAGCCCCAACACCCTTCACCAAAACACCCTGGTCTTTTCACAATGGAATCGAAGACTGAATGGCACCTGCTCCAATATGACTGATAGCTGCAAGTCTCGTAGTAAACAAAAAGTGACTCCTCCCCACAGAAAAATCAGGAACAGCTAACCCACTCTATGCCAAACAGTTCTTTGTTCCAAACATCAAGATGTCGTGAATCATGTAGCTCCACTGTATCAATAAATAACCAATCTCTTTGCACTATGTGGAGAGATCCTCTAATTATGTAAACACAGCGTATTGTAAGCATTCTATTAAAGACAATGAGATTCCTTTAAATAGTTCTTTTTATGTTGCACAATGCTTGGTCATTGCTTCTAATGTCACCTTAGATTACAAGGTTATATATTTTTAAAGCTAGTGAATTCATAAATTAAAGGGCTTTACCACCATTCTGACTAGAATCCTAGCTTCTGGAGCAATCTCCAACTTTTTGATAAAATAAGAAGACTTCTGTGACTCCTAATTATATGGGATCATATTGTATCTCCTACGTCTAACCTAAAATGAGTTTGAGTCATCCAAGACTGACAATTGGCCAGTCATTGACCTATTGAGGCACAAACCATATCATTTTTAAGTTTCAAGCATAGAAGGAATTGGAAATACAGCCATATCCAGGCTTTGAAAGGCTATATAAACATTTTGACCAAGAGAAGGCTTTGCAGATACTAAAAATAGTTAACACAGAGAGATGTGAGAATTTCTAGATAGGGCTAAAGAGAACAAATAAAAGCTTGTTAAAAGTATGGGTGATTCTAGAAACAGGACCCTACAGTGAAGTGAAATGAAGTGAAATAATGTATGCAACATTGTTAGCACACCCTTGACTCAGAGTAAGTACTCATATACAACAGTGATGATAACGATGGTGATGATGATGATGATGATGATAGTGATGGTGACGGTGATGATGATTCTATACCTAACAGATTATAAGGTTCCAAGGACTTCCAAGTATAGGACTATATTTTACATATTTCTGTGTTCTTAGTGTCTAGCTCAGTGGCTGGGAGATAAAAGATGCTTAATTACTATCTGTTGAGCTGAACTGAATAGGACTAAACAGAGAATTGTCACTGACAAGGAATTAAGAAAAAAGAAAGGCCAGAAAAAGAAAAATCAAAGAGCTCATGGTTAAAATCAAGATGTGTGAAAAGAAAATGGAAGAGGCAAATATCAGGCCCCTGTTGAGGAATGTTCTAGATAAACACTTCCCACCAGGCAACTAACTATCCCTTTGAGTTCCACAGTCCACACTCACCTCAAAAGATGACATAAAGCATTGTTAAAAAAAAAAAAAAGGTAGGGGGGCGGGGGACTTCTGGGTGGCTCAGTCAGTTGAGTGTCAGACTTCAGACTTCAGCTCAGGTCATGATCTCACAGTTCATGAGTTGAGCCCCACTTCAGCCTCTCTGTTGTCCGTGCAGAGCCTGCTTCAGCTCTGTCCCCCTCTTTCTCTGGCCCTCCCCTGCTTATCCTCTCTCTCTCTCCCTCAAAAATAAAAATAAACACATTTTTAAAAATGGGTCTTTGTTTTCAACGTTTGAAACTAAATGTCCTCAAACAGCATAAGTCTATTACTAGCTAAATAGAAGTTTAAAACTGGGGGGAGGAGGGCAGGGGCTAGGTACTCAGGAGTACTCAAGAGTCAGTTTCCCTGAAGATGGCAATGATAACTGACAAGCAAGAGAGGGATGCCTTGCCTTAATCAGTACTAAATAACACTCCCCATCATGAACAACAATGGCAATCACTAATATTTAGGGAAGATTATCTCCCAAGCCATGAGTATACCTCAGCAACCCAATGAGACAGATGTTATTACCCTCTTTTAAATGAGGAAACCCAAAATAAAAATTAAAATTAAAAAATAAATGAGGAAACCAAGGTTACACTGGCTAAATAGCCTCTCACACAGCTAGGAAGTAGAAGAGTCATGTTTAGTCTCTGGTCTCCCTAATCCAAGACTGAACCTTAGCCATTACCATAAAGTAGCAATCTGTTATTATTCTGCCACAAAATGTACTCACAGATCCCAATATATACTTTAATTTCTCCACTGTTTAATAGGCACTACATTTGACCACAGGTTTTGAATCTGGGACCATGCACTCCAGAAAGCAATTGCTTTAAAATGTCCACGAATTCCCTAAAATCTGAAGTAAAATCGCATTAAGTGTCTTGGTACATACATTTTCTGGGGAGAAGAAGGTTACTTATGACAGCAAATTTTTTAGAGAACTAATGTTTAATATATTTTTGTATTTCTTTTTAAACGTTTTATCCAAGTGTAATTAAATTATAGTGCTATATTAGTCTCAAATGTACAATATTGTGATTCAACATTTCTATATGTTACTCAGGGCTTATCAAGACAAGTGTACTCTGAATCTCCTTTATATCATCCATCCTCCCCACTCAGTCCTCCTCTGGCAACCACCAGTTTGTTCTCTGTATTTAAGAGTCTGGTTTTTTTTGTTTGCCTCTGTTTTTTTTTCCCTTTGTTCACTAATTTGCTTTGTTTCTTGAATTCCACATATGAGGGAACTCATATGGTAACAGCACTTCTTAATGAGGTTTGGGGCCCAAAAACACACTAAGAACCACTGCAACAGACTATTCGCTCAAGCACAAAGGAAGCTGATTCCAGATTATTCCATTAAGATAATGCCTCTCCGGAAATAAGTACAGTTAAATAAACACTTAGTAGGTATAGATGATGGATCTGAATAAATTTAAATCTATTACCACCATCTTCACATCCCTGAATTTAAAAGTACAGGTGAGGATGAGAAAGGGGAAGAAAGAAAACAAAGATTTAAAAAATTGTTTTTTTTTTCTAAGAAAAAGAGGTGCTATTCAAGGAAGGCCAACTTTGTTAGCTACTCTTAAATTATTGTGAACACTCCGAGGAAGAAAGAGAAACAGTTCCACTTGTTCATTTCCACATCCATGTCCATTTATGCTAAGAACAGTTTAAACTAGGCACAGATAAAGACAGGGAACTCTCTGGTGCTGAACCAATAGCTTGAATCCCATCTCTCAGCACAGAGCCAGAAATGGCCCAGCTCATAGTAGCTGGGAGACAGCATTGGAGACCCATCCCAGAGACCCGTGCAGGGTTTCTACTAATGACACCGATTGTGAGCAAGAGAGGACTGTGGCCCGTGAAGGCAACAATCCTTCTCAACACCTGCTCTCTCCTCCGTGGGACTCAACCCCCCAAGTGTTCTACTCACTCTCCCAAAAGGTTACCAGTAATAGGTAATTGTAGACATTTTTTTTTCTCCCTGGACTTTTGTCACTGAAATATAATACTTTCTACTTTCCTTGCTGATGCTTTTCAACTTTCAATCCGTTTGGTGAGAAGGGTTTCTGCATATACACACGTATACATGCACACACTAGCAGTCACACACAAAGACACACACACACATGTACACGCTCATGGCACACCTGGATACTATTTGTCTAAAAAGGTTGTTCTTTTGTGGTTTAAACTGCTTGTCCAACTTCCAATCATACCCTGTCTCTCACTTGCTTTAACACATTTACCTCTAGAAATACTATTTTTCAGCTTTCTCTGGAGGCTTGTAGTCAGTCGGGTCTTTTGTTTTTTTTTTTAAAAAAAAAAAAGATTAGGCATAAGCATTTTAGTTCTTATTTTATTCAGGATCAAGAGATTTTTTTCCTCCGTTGAAAAAATAAGATAAAGTGGTTTGGCCTTTCCAATCTCATACCAACCCTGAGGTCCTGAGTTCAACCTTTCTCCAAAAAGAAAAATGTCAAGGCTGAAATGCACCCAATTTCACCTAATTTTCTGTGCTTCACTCTTCAAGAAGATGGATTGAGATGGCTCACCTCACAAAATGGGCACAACTTACTTGAGAAAATAAGAAATGTAAGACTGTGGGTTAAGCAAGAGCACCATTCTGACGCAGGTTTTGGGTGCTCTGTGCAATTCACATTTTATAGCTTACAGGGCCAATTGTGTAATTAGACAGAGCCCTCTTTCTATTGGCAAGACCCATTGATCCTTAAGTGTACATTTTCTGGCATCCAATAAACTAGGACGATGAGCGAGCAGTGTTTTCTGCTCCCAGAACAGTGAAGGGCTAATTAGTTGCATTTGCAGATTAATGACTTTCAACTAAAAGGGCAAATGCAAAGGGATAAGCCACAACCACAGTGACAGAACGCAAATAAAAGTATTTATAAGGGCAGGAAGAGGGGTGAGGGCCAGGAAGGGCCATCGATTGCTTTTACCCTCTGTACCGTGACACATTCCAATGACGGAAGGCATTCTGCCAGCCCGACAGCCTTCCCCAAAGCTAAGGCATAAACAGAATCTGTTGGTAGATACAAGCAAGGCTGAGAGGAGAGACTGAGAAAGAAATTCTCTGCAGAAAGAGCAACAAGGATCAAGAAAGCTCTCCCTCTTCTCGTCCCAGCCAGCCTTTGCCTTCTCTTTGTCAGAGCAGCCTTCAATCTCAGCTCACTCTCCTCCTGCCCTGTCTCTCACCCACATCTATATAAAGGTTGACTTGATAGCTTGCTAGGAAACTTCCCAGCAAGTATACAAAATAACATGTTTAAGCTCTTTCATTTCCTGAAATAACATTACGCTTTGGAGTTTGTTTGTCTCATTATTTTTAATCCCATCTTCCACATAAGTACAAAGGTACTCTTATTCCTTTGAATTATTAGGTTAGTCAAAGCAAAGATCTTGCCTCCACTAATAAAATAAAAGGCGAGTGTGGGGTGGGAGTTGCAGCAGGATATAAATCACTTGTTCTCAGATGTTAGGATGCCACTGACTAAAAATATTTTACATAAAATTGGAGAGATGATGTAGAATTTGAAAATTGTTATAGCCCCAGCAGTTCACTGAAATAAACATTTATTTACTATAATCCTCATAGTATAAAAGAAAGGGTGCTTTAAAACCACAAGTAAGGAAAAATAATCACAGGAAATGAGACAGACTTTGATTTTAAATGCATTTAGCTTGATACACACACGCGCGCGCACACACACACACACACACACACACTACCACTCATTATAGTTTTCATTTTTCCATCTAGTATCAGGACAAGCTTTCTGACCAGAGTATAGAGCCCACTGTTGTTGAACCCTAGTTAAAGGAGGATCCTCAGGATACTGGTCTGGGAATGTCAATGCCATTCCTTTGAGCCAACCTTTCCTCATTCAGTCCCCATCTCCAGGCAAGGTTATGATCCTCTTACACATTCTCATTGGAAACTGCACTCTTCAGACGTTTGCACCTGTCACAACTGTCATAAACATATATTTTTGTTTGTTGTCTCTTCCCCTTTGTTCACACTCTCTCCAAGATCCATCACAACACTTACCCATAAAAGGCACAAAGCAAGACTTTTTAAAACCTAAATGAACTGAAAATTTTAGTCTAGTTTCTACTCTGCCATTTATCAGTCAGGTGATCTTTGGTAAATCATTTAATCAAGCCATTTCTTGCTTGAAAATCGAATCAGATTTTCATGGCAAAGAACTATGTTAACTACATGAGTCTATGTAGCTACAATTTACCAAAAGGAACAATGGATGAGTAAGAGTCTTTGCTTTCTTCAAGTTGTATTTCTCCACCTAAATGTTTCTGCTCATTACTCTTTGTGTAAGTCTTGTCAGTTAAATTTCTCCCTCCAATTAAAATATAACACCAGAGTAGACCTTAAATTTCTAGAAGAGAGTAAAAAGAATACAAAGCTAATCACAATAAGACATAACCAGTCAGAATGGCTAGTGTCTGGCCAGACAAGCGCTGGTGAGGATGTGGTGGGAATGTAAATTGGTGCAGCTACTAGGAAAAAAGTATGAAGTTTCCTCAAAAAATCAAAACTATAAATACCGTATGATCCAGTAATTCCATTTCTGAGTATTTATCCCTCAAAAATAAAGATGCTAATTTGAAAATATATATACCTCCCTATGTTTATTACAGCATTATTTATAATAGCCAAGGTATGGAAGCAACCTAAGCAATCCACAATATTGGATATAGAACAACCTGGTTTCCAATTCCTGCTCTTCCACCCAATACCCATAGACCCTCTTTTGTTCTAGTTTCCTGATCAATAAAATGGAGGGCATAGATCAGCCCTAAAACTCTAGTTCATACGAATGGTTTCAATGGGATGATTACATAGGAAATAAGCACCACTCAGCAAAACTTTGCTCCTTGCCATTTAATAAACATTCTCGAGCATTTGCAATTTGTTAGACAATTCTACATAGTGTAACTCACTTTAAATGTTTCTAAATAAGATCATTTAGCTCTAGGAAATTTTATTAAAAGAGAATATTATCCCATTCTTCAAACTACAGTTGATTGTCTTTCTGGTATGGATACCTTGGGCTATCTATCAAATCACTTTGCTTTGTTTTGTAACATTTCCTCCAACATTGGTATTCCTTATAAAGACTTTTATATTTCTAAACTGATGCTATACTTGAAAAGAGGAAGGTGACGGTCTTCAAAATCAATTCAACAAATTACACCAGATCAGTTAAATTGGCAAAGACGACTTTATTTAAAACTATTGCAATAAGACAAAGAGATTGAATTCAAATCCTCTGTAAGGGTGGAAGATTTTTGAAGCTGGGGTGACTTAATGGAAAAGGGCTGGAGGACTTGTTTGATCAATTGATTAGGCCACCTGTGTTTGCTAATTGTTGATTTTCATGTTAGGCTTCTACTTTCCCAGTGACACTGGGAGATAGGCGCTCTATCTTTCTTGATGCTTACATCTCAAAGGGATAGCTCCCAGTTCCTTGAGTAGACAATCCTGGGTCATAGAAGATTTAGATGTCAAAAGGACAAAGAACTTACAATTGCAACTTTTCTAAAGTAAATGCTCTAAAAAAAGTGGGGGATGTGGGGAGTCAAGAAGTATCAGGAAGAAACTTCTCTAAATTTTAGTCAGGCTGAGGGGAATGTTAAGCCTGTCTTTGTCAGGGTTCTCGGGGCTAGATAAGATACTTTATAAGACAGACATGGTCCACTGCCTTCATGAAGTTTACAGTCGTTGGGGGGAGTTCTCCATTTGTCTCGCTCAAAAAATATTCATTATAGAGATCTGAGCATCTGCTCTTCCATACAGATAAGTAAACTACATGATCAATCGTTCTGCATGGTCGAGATCCTGAAGGTGTCTGGTAAGCCGAATGGCTCGCTGCTGCAGTTGGCCAATGGTCTGCCTCTGGGATATTCATCTCTCTGGCAATGTGGTCTTTTTTCATGGTTGTCTCAAACTGACAGAATTTGAAGGTAAGGCTGGAGACAGGACCTCGAGCTTGGGTTTAACTAAATTTTTAATCAGTAATGGTATCTTCTTTTCTTCCCCAAATATAAGTAAACCTTATAACTGTTTTCCAGTGATACACCCTAACTTCAGGGTTTTGTCTCGATTCTACTCAAATCCCTTAGCACCTATTACTAATCTTCATCTTTTTGAAATATTTGCCATTCAATATTCCATCAAGCTTATGAGTAACGTACTGTTTTAAGTGTCAGCTTCCTGTGGTGTTTTTATTTCTGTCACTTGCAAATCCAGTTCTCCCTGGTCTCAGACTTCTCAGTCTCCATCCCTCAGCAAAGCAGTCTCCCTGCACTTTACATGCCCCCATCTCCCTTTCATTACATTTAATCACATGGTAAATTTAAAAGATGAGTTCAGATAAAGAAGGCTCGTTAACTTTAATAGGTCACTTTTTATATTTGGGTGAAAGGCCTTAAACCCTTGTAAATTAGGCTGGGATTTATAAACCATGACAAACGTGATGACAAATACTGATTTCCTAGTAAATTCCTTCCACACACTATATCCCCACGCATGATGAATTGGTAGTGCTTCTTTCTGTTATTATTTACACAAATGACTTTGGCATTGTCTTGATACGTGGACAATATACTTAAATCCATGACAGATCTCACAGATTACGGTAGGGCCATATATTTCCCTTATTTGACTTCCACGAAAAAAAAAAGAAAGAAAGAAAGAAAAATCTGACTATACTGCATATGTGCATGCATGCACAGAGAATTAAAAACATACGTTAGATCCTGTTAAAAAAAAATAAAAGCAGACCAATTTGAGATAGAGTTTCCCACATAACTGCTCAAATTACTGAGACTGTGTGGTTCTATTTCACAAATTATACCTCTGTGGTAAGATTCCTCTTCAAGAAAACTATAGAGATCAATCAGCTCCAGCCATAACACCCTTAATCCCGCTGTTAGACTTTTATAATTTTCTTCCACCAGTGAGTTATTGCTTGACAAGTGTTTAAATAGTATACATTGTGAAGTTTAAGTAAAGAAATTATTTACACAGGAATATAAAAAAGTATATTACCAATTATATAGTTCCCTGAACACTTAATCATGCAGCCAAGTGGAAAACCCTTCAGGAAATCTGTCCTCTACCATTTCACCATCATAAAGGGCGCCTCAAGAAATACTCATTTAATCTCTGCAGCTGCATTTCAAGCACCAAATCTCACTTTGCAGTGCACTCTGCCACTTCTTGTCATCCAAACAAAATGCAGGTAAATGATGGAGAAGCTGAGCTGATACCCTTAAATATTTACCGGCCAGTCTACTCTTAGTAATACATGCTGTAGTGTTAGACTCAATTTCACCCTCGAGTGGCGGGCAGACAATTTGGACAGGCTTACTGAAAAGTGGAGGATCTTAACTTGCTTTGCCTTAGAGGAGAAACCATTCCCTTATCTTAGGTGAATTAGTTGAAGAACTTTCCCTGCGAGTCCAGTGTATCAACAAATCAGTCAGGCCTGCTGCGCTGACGGCTCACTTAACCCAGCTCTGTTAGCTAATGGGAGAAAAGCCGGCCAAGGCTGCCCCTGTGGAGCGGGGGTCCCCTCCGCTCCGCCAGCCCCTGACAGATGTGAAACCCTGTCCCATGGCTTTCCCTCACTTCCCAAAGAGAAGTTGATGCAATATGCTGGACCACAAACCAACCTGAAGGGGTCATTTCCTTTCACAACGGGGGTCCAAAACTGTCTTTCAAACAGAACCATTTCCAAGGTCAGCTGGGTCAGAGGTAGAGAGCTCTGACCGCAGATGGTGGCGGAAGTTTCCCCTCCCCCATCTCGGCTAGTTGTCTAGGTTTTTATCAAAAGTTACAAGGAGTTTAAAAGTCCTCTTGAAGTATGATTCTCATTCTCAAAGTGGAATAAATCTATTTACCCTAACATGAAAAGATAATGAAATATAAAATTAAGTAAAAAGAAAATCCCATTTATATTTAACTGTGTGTGTTATGTACATATATATGTGCATGTGTATATTTATATGTACATGTGAGTGTGTGTGTGTGTTTGTCTGTAAGAAAGAAAAGCTCTGGATGGACCCACTGTCAGCTATTACTAGTGACTGCCTCGAGGAATGGGATTCAGGGAATAAAAAAGGGAAAACCAGGAATTTTGCTATGAATTTTTACAGGACTAGAATTTTTACAATAAACCTATATTGCCATTATCATTTTTAAGTGTTATTAAGAAGTGATGCTCCTGTTTGTTAAATTCGTGATCACGCTGGTGCACTTAGGCACTAGGGTTCAATGGTAGGCTGTACACAGGAAAAACAGAACCGGACCTCCTTCCCTGCTTAAAGATGGAACATAATCTACTGGAGTAGGTACAGAACAGACTGTAGACACTAACAGGAGCCTCCACACGGATGTTTGAGATCTCATTCTGGATCTGCCCCCGAATGTTCTCATAGCATTACAAACCCAGCTCTGCATGCTTTATGGCTAATAAATCAAATGCATTGGGAGCTTGATCTTATCCCTCTCTTTTCAAAGTGTTTTTTCCTCAAATATAACCTATGCTTTACTTGGTATTAGCCTATTTGTAGCTTTGTGAAATATTTAAACAGTGTTTTGTTGCAGGGGGAGGGGGCGTTTAAAGGTATTTATGGATACGAAAAGCAGATTAAATACCCCAGTCCCAACTCTGCTTCCAGCCTACAACCCCTCTAGACATCAGAAAGGCCTGCCCGTTGCTTTTTCTGAGAGCAAAGAAACACCCATCATTCCATAATTACTCTCTTGCGCAGATTGGCACAACGTCAGAGCTAACACAATAGAGTACATAAAAGACCAGGTTATAACATCTCTGCTGCTGTAAATTGAAATAATAAACTTTGGCAAACATGGAGGACAGCAAATTCAATTTGACAGTCCTCTCAAAGCAGACTGAGAACAACAGGGGGAAGCTGACTAAATAGGATTAGGATCTATTTTATTAAATTATTACATCATTGGATGAGGCAACGTGTAATGCGATTCCCCCAAATCATTAATTTGGCTTTCACAAAATAATAGTAAAAATCAGATTATCATTATGTTCTACTTTCAAAATCACTGATTTTCAAACTGAAAGGGAGTTTAACTTCCTCTAGCTTCAAGAACTCCTTGTTTAAAAAAACATTCGGGTAAGAGTTCACTGTGTAGGGGCACTTGGGTGGCTCAGTCGGCTCAACTTCAGCTCTGTCATGATCTTGTGGCTCATGAGTTCAAGCACGGACATGGGTTCTGTGCTGACAGATCAGAGCCTGGAGCTGCTTCAGATTCTGTCTCTCTCTCTCTCTCTCTCTCTCTCTCTCTCTCTCTTCCTTCTCAACTCTCTCTCTCTTTCTCTCAAAAATAAACAATTTTTAAAAATAAAAAAAAAGTCGTATCTGTAAAACAGATAAGAGAGAAGGCTGTGTGGCTGTGCCCACTGGTGCCTCTTCCACAGACTCATACCTTTCCAGCCTCTCTGGAGGGGCCTTTGTGAAATTCCTTTATCTTTACTATGGAGCATGATTTGGTAAATGATTGATCTACACCATCACCTTCATTTAAAAGATACACATGTTAACTCCTAAGATTTCTAGGTAACGATAAAGTTAGGGAAGGGGGAAGAAAGAGAAACCACATTCAGACAAAGATACCTATTGGGAAATCGACAGTAAATTCATCTTTTAAAGGCACTACCTGATAATAGTTAACTTTTATTGACCATTTGTTATATGCCAGAAATAGTGCTGAGTGCTTTATGGGCAAGCATTAACATATTTGATTTTTACAAAATTCCCACGAGGTACATACTGTTATTATCACCATGAAACAGAGGAACAAGTTTATGCTCAGAAACTGAGTATAAGTGAACTTAGTTTGCTCACATGACCAACCTAAGTTCACACAGCTAAGAAGTGGCAGAGACAACTCAAACTCAGGCAACCTGGCTTGAGTCCTACCATTGTGCTTTTCTAACAGCTGTCCACCCCCTGTTGCCCCCCCTTTTTTTTTTGCCCTATTGTTTTACTGATAAAATGGTGGAGGTCAGCATTTCATTGGTTTTACCACCCTCTGTGGATATAACTGTAAACATAGACTGGAAATAACATCCAACTCAATATGTAGGCAGAGACTGCCAAAGCCAGAGTTCCCATTCTAATCAACCCAGCCAAAAACCAAACAACTTCTATTAAAAATAAGCTTTGCAAGGGACACCTCGGTGGCTCAGTTGGTTAAGCGTCCAACTTGGGCTCAAGTCATGATCTCGTGGTCCGTGAGTTCGAGCCCTGCATCAGGTTCTGTGCTGTCAGCCCAGAGCCTGGAACCTGCTTCAGATTCTGTGTCTCCTCTCTGCTCCTCCCCTGCTCACACTCTGTCTCTCTCTGATCTCTCAAAAATAAATAGACATTAAAAAACTTTTAAAAAAATAATAAACTCCTCAAATCCAAATCTATGACCAAATGAGACAGGATTTTAGATATTATGAAAGATAAGACTAAAAGCCATAATAGGCTTGGCAACCAGGATACACACCTTCTAAAAGCGGGGAAAAAAGAAACAGGCCAGATCAAGCTGAGGCATTTGGGGACAAAACTAGACGTGGTTAACTTCAAGATGAGAAGAAACAACCAAGGACCAAGTCGCATATAATCCTGGCAGGAGTCAGAGTAGACAGATTGAGAGAGTCAGCAATGAAGTCCATCATCTGGAAAGAAAGGAAAATGATCATGGAATGGCCTGAACGGAGTGTGAGTGACTTGCAAGGACTCCAAAACAAGCCTTCCGATGTTTCAGTCATCAACTTATACCTTAAATGCCTTCTGTGTTCAGTACTGGTCTTACACTTTTTAAATAATCGAGAGAAAATACATAAAGGCCAAAAAGGCACAGCAAAGTAGACTAGAAAGAGGAGAAAAGTCTTTTAGAGGAAGGTTAAAAGATGCAGTGTTATTTAACCTACATGAGAGAATACTGAGGAGAAAATAAAAAGGGGTGAGGAGAGATCCCAAATGGATAAACACCCTTACAAGAGAACATTGACCCCATGTTCTCCATTACACAAAATAATTCATTCACTGTTCACTGAACAAACATTTATCAAGTAACCACTGTGTTCTGGGACATGAATGTGGAAAACATGTCTAATTTGTGTGCTGAAAGGAATTCATAGGCTAGTGGAGAGTTGGACATGCAAATAAATAATTGACATTTTAGTGTGATAGCTGTAATCATAGACAGGGACAAGGAAGGAGTAGTAAAAATGCTGGTTTGAGTAGAGGAACAGACAGAGGGGGCAAATGACTGGAGTCTTGAAGGAAAATGAAGAGATTTTTCAGAAATCCAAGGAGAAGAAGAACATTCCAAGCAGAGGGAAGAGTATGTGCAAAGGCACAAAAATGGGAAACCATGGAGCACATTCAGGTACCTGCAATTACTACACCAAAACAGGAGAAAGTGATATCAGAGAAGAAAAGCAGGCAATAAGCCAGGGACAGGCTGGGGACAGATAATGGACACAATTTCACGTCAGCTAATAAGTTGGGTTTATAACCAGCTTGTTACAGTGTCTTGTTACAAAATCAAAATACCTCCCTATCAGTTGGAATGAGCTCCCCAATTGTCATCCCCTACTCCAAACCTACTGTCCCTATGCTGGGACTTTTAGACCTCTTTATAACCCAGCAATTAAAGAGTAATGCCTGGGACTGGGATCTCCTACCCCTCTTTACAGTTCTATACTTGGGTGCATTTTGATGCCACATCATTGTTTAAAATGTTCCATATCGCCCCCACTAACATTTTGGGAATTTTTCCATAGATGAAGGGGAGTCCCTGAAGAGTTTTAAGCACAAATGTCACATGACCAGAATAATATCATTTTTAAAAAAGATCTTTCATAGTCAAAGTAATGCCCCCCAAAATGGAGCTTCTCTCCATAGAGACATTTAAGAAGAGACACAATGGGGGCACCTGGTGGCTCAGCAAGTTAAATCTCTAACCCTTGGGGCGCCTGGTTGGCTCAGTTGGTTAAACGGCCGACTTCAGCTAGGTCATGATCTCACGGTGTGTGAGTTCGAGCCCCGCGTCGGGCTCTGTGCTGATGGCTCAGAGCCTGGAGCCTGCTTCGGATTCTGTGTCTCCCTCTATCTCTGTCCCTCCCCTGCTCACGCTCTGTCTCTGTCTCTCAAAAATAAATAAAAACGTTAAAAAAAATTTAAAAAAAATCTCTAACCCTTGATTTCAGCTAAGGTCATGATCTCAGTTCACGTGATCCCCAAATTGGGCTCCGTGCGGACAGTGTGGAGCCTGATTGAGATTCTTTCACTCTCTAAATAAATAAATAAACAAATAAACAAACAAATAAATAAATAAAAATTTTTAAGATTGTTTTAAAAAGAAGAAAAAGACACACAACGTTCTCTATCTTGTAGGTTGAACAATTTCAACACTGTTGATCCTACGGACGGCTAGATGAGATGGCTCTGAAGGGTTTTCATTTTTGTTTCACTTATGGGACTATTCCTTATGAAACACTGTGGAAATGCTGTCTAGGTAAGTCTTCCTCTCACATCTTTAAGAGAGGTGAGGAAGGTGGAAGAGCTGGCAGGGGATAGGGGGCGTCTGTGAGTGACAACCTCCATTTCATAAGCTATAAAGGCATAAATGTTGTTTTGCATATTCTTTCCGTGCTGGTGTGGCAGGTAACCCCTGGCAGAGGGTAACCCCTCGTAGCAGCCTCTCTCCCCAGGGCCCTCCACACTGTCGCCCTTTCTTCATCAGAGACGGCTGCAAGGCTGAAGCCTGGTGCTGACTTAACATTGCAGGAGTCGTGAAGACAACCTGGCAGGAGCCACCAAAGGGGAGGAAAGAACTCCAAGGTCACCCAGCAAAATGGGTAAGTACTGGGGGATCTCAGCTCTGAATCTCACTACTCAAGTTGTATCTTCCCAAATGCAGTATATTTCACCTAAATTCAATCACTTCTAAAAGATATTGTTTAAAAAAATAAGAACTCAGCTTTTTCTTTTAAAAAAAAGTTGCATCTCCTGGTCAATCACATAACCCTAGTCTCGAATTTTCCCCTGCTCATTTTTTCTCATCTTTCAATTACCTGCTGATCTACTACTGTGCAAGCATTTTTCTCCTCATTTACTGAGGATACCACTTTCTTTTTTCTTTTTTTTTTCTCTTAATGCTCACCTAATTAACAGTCAAGCAGCTTTTCATACAAAATCTCCAAGCTTTAACATTTTCCTTTTGATTAGAAGTTTAAAGAAAGAGCTGTTAGGTTTCTCAAATTCTTTTTCCAAGAGTTTTATCTGCTCAACCATCAGACCATCTGTCCTGAATTAGGCCAGTGTTGAGTAGCAGCCTATAAAACTCCCAGACACTGGGAGCCTGCCCTCCCTGAGATGATCACTGCATATTTCAGGGTGGGGTCCTTTAAGACCACGCTGTGGCCATCTGAATTTGATCACAGGTAACACACCAGAACCATCTTCAGAAAAAGCCCTATCCATTTAACCTTTTTTTATTCTGCTGTCCTCAAGAGTTAGAAGAAGCCATGTTTTTAAATTTTTGTTGATTCAGTCAACAATAATTTATTGAGCACTTATAGCTGATAGACACCAAACTAGATGCTGGCATATTATGATGAGCAGAAAAAGATATGGTCCTCCACCTAGTGGAGTTTACAACCTATCGTGCCAGTTCTTTACCTCAGTTTTATGTGGGAACCGTCCAGGGAGTTTTGACAATTCCCAGTGTACAGCCAACCCCAGATCAATTAAATAAAAATCTCCCGAGGTGAAGCCCATACTGAATATTTTGTAAAGTTCTCCAAATCATTCCAAAGTGTAGCCAAAGTTGACAACAGTCAAATAATCATACAAATAGATACAAATTATAATGTTAATAAAGGCTACAAAGAATTAATCTCACTTTGAGAAGCCTTCGATGTTATTCATTTATATGTGCAACCCAGATTTGCTGAGCACCTCCTGCTTATCAGGAAGTTAAAGGGTAACATAACTACGGGCCATCAGCTGAAGCCACACTGGTCATCCTTTGCGGTAATGGGTCAGAATTGAGCACTAGAAGGGCTCTGGTCATTCCCGCCCGCTCCAATAAGGGAACCCACATGACTCACACCAGGCAAGCACCTTCACCACATGGCACGAGGAAAACTGAGAGCCCAACCCATCGTAAACACTGGCAGGATAGCCGAGCAATGCCACTTGATTGAAATTCGTGCTTTGGGGACCATCTGGAGTAAAGGAAAGCGGTAAAATAATCTGGACTAACAATAGATGTCCAGGAGGAGGAAAGAGGAAACCAGATCCACTAGGTCTGTTTGCAGGTTTACAAAGGAAAATAAACTGAGAGTTGATTGGGGGGTGGAGGAGAGGGGAGAGTGGGTGATGGGCATTGAGGAGGGCACTTGTTGGGATGAGCACTGGGTGTTGTATGGAAACCACTGTGACAATAAATTATCTTAAAAAATAAATAAATAAATAAATAAATAAATAAATAAATAAATAAATAAATAAATAAAATTTTAAAAAATTAAAAAATAAAAAGGAAAATCAATTCTGTAAGGCTCTCAGCAAGATTGTCTCAGAGTCACTAAAGGATATGTGTAGAGTCCATACATAATGAGTTTCTTTAAATAAACAAACAGCACTCCAGCTTTACAAAAGCTTCTAGATGGAAAGGTTATTTAAAGATAAAAGAAGTGGAGATTCAGCCCCACCACTGCCGCCCAAACGGGCCTCCCAGATTTGAATGCCCCCCTGTTCCTATTTGTCCAAAGCATTGCCCTTCAGGAGGATACAGTTCTTTCTTGTTTCATTTTGTGATTTTTTTTTAATCACTGTGTCAGATTGAACTATACCTAAGAAAGCTCTCATTTGTTCATTATAGTCTCTCTGTTTTTTTATCCTTAGTTTGTCTTTAATTTGTAAACCTGACTTCCTACAGGTCACTACAGTGATCATCTAATTGTCACAAAGCGGATAATGTTCAATACTAAGGATCAGTGATACATGGATACATACATATCTTTAATGGGAAATGATTTTTTTAAATCCTTCACCATGCAATTGTTAATTATGCAATGATGATATACTATTTGGTTTTTTTTAAACATGCACTCAAAACCTCTTTAAGATTGAACACTGGGCGTTGTATGGAAACCAATTTGACAATAAATTATTTAAAAAAAAAAAAAAAAAAACCTCTTTAAGAAGCATATGAGCTGAGAATTTGCCATACTTCCTTAGATCCCAAGAAGAGAGTAGCTACAACTGTATTTGATTCCAAAGGGGAAGAGAGCTTCATTTTTAATAAGTACAGAAGATTTGGATTTAATTTAAACAGAGCACAAAATCCACACCATGAACTTATTAGCTTGGTTCTGATGCTACATCATTTGTCTGTCCCATGAAGGATTAGACTCTAAATCTGATTTTCTATGAAGAACTGGCACAAAATAGAACCCAGAAGCTTTGCACGATCGTACTACTAACCAAGACTCTCCACTCACACAAATCCTCTCTTACTATAAAATTTAATAAATAAATGTAGAAATGGAAGAAGAAGGAAAATAAGCTGAATCTGTAAGGTTAAATACCCAAAGCTCATGATATAAGATTCTATAGTAAAGTATAGTAAAGGTAGAACCTTTGATGCAGAGCTTCCTAAGAATTAGCCAAGTCCATAAGGTGATACTTGGCAGAGTTTTCTTGGGCTAAGCAAGCCCTATCTGGTCTGCTAAAGAGCTTGGAGAATTCTCCTTCCACATCAATTCAAAGGTCCCCACTATCACAAGCTCAGTCTTCAGGCTTACAATCTTAAAACGACCCAATTCAATGGTATCCGTTATATCATGTATTCAGCTAGACTGTGAGCCAAATTATACCTTCCAAACTGGAGTTATATGAATTACACATGGTATGGATAACATTGATCACAAACACCAGACAAATTTCCCAATCCTTATGTTCTAACAGAGTTCTAGTCTAATGATTTTTAGGATTGTCAGAAAAAGCGTTTATTCCTCAGGCCATCTTTTTAAAGCAATATCTGCCCAACGAATATGGAATTTTTTTAAAACACAGGGCCTGGTTAGGATTAAAAAAAAAAAAAAACATATCTCCAAAGCAGAAAGAAACTATAAGAAAGCAAGCCAATTTAATAGTTTAATAGGACAAACTAGGGCTATTACACTAAACACACAAAAGTTAAACTACAAATAATATACATTAAAATTTTTCTGTTTTTTCCTTCCCTCTTTATTTTTTTTGGAGGATGCGCATTTCATAACTTGACTCATATATGGCATATCACTTAAACTTAAATCTAAAGTTTTCCTTACTTTACGCACATCACAATGTCATTCAAAATACAAGATCAAATTTCCTAAAACCAATGTGTTCAAAGAACAAGGAGCTCACCAGTCAGCCCAAGCACCCACAACTGTTGAAAAACCAAGTCACTGAAATGATATTGGGTTAGCTTAGGATGTAGTGCCATGAAAACATGCCATCAGCTTTCCCTATTTTCCAATTGTCTTAATATTTGCCTTGCAAGAAAGCAAACAAAAATAAGTAAGCTTTTAGTGGACTTAATTAAGCAAACCACTACATTGGAAAATTCTGACTTTGAAACTTTCATAAATTCAGACTAAAATTAAAACAAAACAATGTACATTAGGATAGAGGCTGTCTTAATTACATCTTAAAAAAAAAATAACAGAGTGGAACTTCTAAAGAATTTGGAGTCAAATATGCCAACCTTATTTATGTAAAGATATATTTGAAAAGTCTTAAGACTAAAAGAATCAAAAGAATTCCAGTCAGCATTTCTCAGGCAGAAGAGGCACACATCACAGAAGCGATAACCCTCATCTCCTGGGATCACTGAGAATGCTGTCTTCCTCCAAGTAAATTCCACTTTACCAAATCCTAGGAGGGTCTTATACAGCAACAGCAACCTGCTCTAAAGTGATTTTTCACTGAGACAGCTACTTTAGAAAGATGCTGTAACACTGACCCTCAGGAAGGGAAGTCATTGAGTATAGATGAGGAAGCATAAAACTTCCTTTTTTGAGTAGACTCAAGGTCTAGCTATCTGAACGTCTTAAGATAGTAATCAACATATATTGCATACTCTGAGCATTCTGGTCTTTTAAGAGATAGTAACTAAAAAATAAGAAGAAGAAAAGAAAGAGAAAATAAATGTGCTTAGAATTTTGTACATGAAAGCAAGAGTGGACAGATAGTCCAAAGATTAGCTTCTGCATGCCAGGCGTTTTGCCCAGTATGATAGATATGTCCTGCTGGCCTCTCTGGGTTCATTATTCACCCTTTTCCTGCCTGCTTACTGACCTAGGAAGCTAACCCACACGGGCTGCATCAATGGGCACCCTTGCCCTTTGGTTTCCCGCTGGATTCAGCCAATGGAAGTGAAGGTCAGGAGGTTGGAAGCAGAAAGGGAGTGGGTGTAGGGAGCTTGGGGTAGGACATGATAAAGTAAGTAGGGACCAAGTCAGAAAAATGAAAAGAGCCGAGAAAGATGGAGACAATAAATCAGAAAGAGGAAGTAAATATGATGCTGAGAGTCTCAAGGAGACAACAAAGGATAAGAAGTCCAGAAGGTGGGCTTAGCTCTTCAAGGGAGGCAAGACTTAGAGGGAAAAACTGCTTAATTCATGTAGCATAGGGACAGGGCCCTGCATGTGAATTCATGGGCCTGAATGCCATCTCGCTATACTTTCAAAGGATTTGGGTGAGGCATGTCCATTTTCAATGAAAGGTCTTGATCAGCATCAGAGAGCTGCTTTCGACTTGCCCTTCGACGCCCTATTAGAGACCACAGTTGAAAAAAAATGTTTCTCTATTTCCAGGTGCAAAGAGAGAGCAAGAATAAATACTTCATGAATCCACTGCAATACCACCCTTCAAATATTTCATTTTAATACGATCTATTTAGAGAAGAGATGAAAGAATTGGTAGGCCATTATGTCCAGATATATTTACATGTTTTAAGATGAATGGAACTATACACCCATACTGTACTCCCTGATTTCTTCCATTCACCCAAAACCATTATTATTCAAAAGCATTCACCAAATTCTACTTCGTGAAAGGGAAACATCTAGCACAAAGGACTATTACATATTCCCAACATACTCCCCCGGACTTGATGATCGGCAAGTGTGTTCCTCCCCGGATGTGCATATGAAGTCTAGCAAATAAGAACATAAGACAATGACAGGAAGAAAACAAACCAAAAGCTAAAATTATCGGTGGAGCTGATTAGCATATGTATAAAAGACACTTGTGCAGATGCAGGATGCTTTCTTTAGACCGTAAGTTCTCAGAGCAGCGATCCTTACTCATTTTTGGAGTTCTGGCATCTAATCATCATTTATTTGCCTTTTATGACCATCACCAACTTTCCAAAAACTTATTTTTAAATAAGAGGGAATAATTTTATTTTATTTTCAAGCATTTGCTTTTATGGTTACTCTCCTTGAGAACCAACCTAAAGTGTCAGAGCAGTCGATACAGTTCTCAGTGGTTAAGAATCCAGAGCTTCTGTTCTTTGCCTGCTTTCTTTCTGAAGAGAGATATTTTTAAATATCCACTGTCTCAGCAAAGAGTGGAGACAGAAGGAAGAAACTTGGAACTATGGCTCCAAGAAACCTTCAAAGTCTGGATAGGACACTTTGAAATAGACCCGGAAGAGGAGAGGAGGGAAACAGACATGTCTTTTCCACATACACTTGCACACCATTCCATTCAGGCAAACGCTATGAATACTGAAAATCAGTGTCTACAGAGGTTACTTCAGTGACTGGCCTCATTGCAAACTCTATCATGTGAAGCCATTTCCATGAACCTCACTGATGATTTGTGTGAATTTGAAGGAAAAGCAGCCACATACAGCACCTTTGGGTTTTATTTGTAAGGTAAGGTTTAATTTTTCCTGTAAGATGTCGTTAGAAGTTCTCTATATGAGCCAAAATGCAGGACATGATGCTGAGTAACTCAGTTCCTCTGAGACAAGGTGGGTAATCTTACAGAGGTTATCTTTGAATCAGACTTAGAAGGAACCTGTTTTATGACACAGGGATTAAGTCATCCATAAATATAACTTGAGACTACATCCAACATAGTACGTCTTCCAGTGAACTTTAAAGTCTCATTAATCTTCATGACCACTTTGCCAGGTGTGTAGCCACCAGATATTAACTGCAGTTACCTCACAGTGGTGCTGAGAGAAGAAATGTCAAGTCCTAGGTCATGAAAGAAGCAAAGCACCTGTTGCCCTCATGGTCCCTATCCACGCTTTCATGATTCTTTTCCCTCAGTAGTGGGCTGACACGCTCCAAAGGAGCCAAGCAAGAGGGTGGTGTCAGTGCACCAGGGGATGGATATACTCTGGAGCGAGAGTGGGAACACAAGAGGCCTGTCTGTCCACACAGCAACCCACAGACTGGCACGTCACGACCTAAAGATTGAGAAACAGTTGTCTACCACTGCCAAACAAGGCATCTGTTTGTCCCATATGGGGGAAGAAACTTATGAGGGAGAAAAGGCCCTTTGATTTGCCTGGTTGTTGGCACAAACTGGCTACCCAGACTGGTCCGAATGACTGACTTTGTCATTCCAAATAGATTAAGATCAATTCGGGTTTTTATCTACAGAATTATCTATGTAACCAACACTTCTGCTTCTCTCTTGGGGGTGGGGCGAGGGACGGGGGAACGACTTCAAATCCTTTAAAAATAAAGGTGTCATTTTAGTCATAGCAAAAATAAAAAACAGACAAGGCATTATAATATTATTGCAAAGAAAATGCTTCCATTCTATTCAGAGGAAATGTCATCACTGCGCGTCATATTTCCGGTTAAAGGCTACATCAGTCTAGTCCAGAATGATGCCACCGAGACAAAGAGCAAGGAGAAGGGGTGGGCCGAAAGACAGGGAAGGAAGCTCAAGCCAAATATAATGAAAAAGGGAATAACCTTACAGCTAAACAGTTTACTTTTCAAAGGCAGCACAAGGGCAAAATGCTTTGTGCAAAGAGAAAATTAGTTTCCAAAGTGTATGCATTCTACAAAGAGCCAAGTTAATTATTCAAAGCAGAGGCCCATGAATTCCCACAATTTAGTCATTCTATTCTGACACATTCAGGCCCAGCGAGCTGCTTCTTATCACTACGACTTTGATAATTGGCTTAGACATATCAAATAAACTTTCTGGAGAATTCAGTCGTAAGCAGGTATGACATCCTAATAGGGGTTTTATTAGGCCTTTCTCTGTGCAGTAATGTATTAGCAATCACTGTGACATTTTCTGCTCTGGGGGGTTTTGGCCTTGCTCATTTTTTACACTTGCTAGAAAATAAATTTATTCACGGTAGAGATCTAATCCAATACACTACTCTGTTTACCCTGGTTTCTAAAGGAACAGGGCTCTCAGAATTAATGAAAAGTGACATATACATCATAGAAGAAAATGCACTGTCTTCAGCCAGGCATAACTGAATAGCAAGAATCCCCTCTGATGCTACAAACTTGGGAATTCAGTCAGTACAGCTTTAGTGTCCCTGTCCCCAATCACACTTTTACCTCTCATTTCATCCAGGAAAGCAAAACAAAACACGCAACCAATAGCATGAGTAGATTCAATTTCTCCTCTTTAGCAGCAATTGTAGTTTCAAAAAAAAAAAAAATTCCCTGAGAAAATGCCTATTGGAGGTTATCTGGTATGTTGCAATGTGTTCCTTTGCATCTAGTGTCCCTGATAAACAAACAAACAAAAAAAAGTTTTGAAGCCTTAGCACTGTATATTTACATACTGAAAAAGCTATTAGTTGGGTTGAGATCAGCGTGGAATAAAAATGGAACCTACCTGCCAGCAAGAGATGAGCAGGCATGATGGAGAGAACACTCGGCTTCTTTCCACAGTCTCTCATTCCCTTCGCTTGTATGAGAACACTCCTAATGGGAAGACACATAAAGCACCATCAAAGTGTTCGCAGAGTCAGATTTAAGAACACACTGAGATAATATTAAATACTTTTATCACCTAACAAAGAAGCATTAAGGGGGGTCATCTACGTGAAATCTGTGTACTCTAATGCTAGATATTTTACCACCAACCTCCCACTTCCCACATTAATGAGGACAAAGTTGATAAGGAAAATTGATAAGGACACTAACTCATTTTAATCATTGGTCTTCTTTCTCTTCCTTATCTAAGCTCTTACCAGCCTGATATATGTGCCAATTGAGAAACATTGGCAAAGTCTAGTATCTCCCTCAAAATATCTTCTCTACCTTCTGGGTGATGCCTGAAATTTCCTAGTTAAACTTTTAACACAGAGCTTTGTTCAATGGGAAAATTCAAGTATTTCTGTGAAACACACTCCATTAAAGTATGATCAGTTATTTAAGTCTTCATGCACACTATCCAGACCCCTCCCCATTCCAAAAGCCTGACTCAGTACGACTGGAGAAGGACGAAAGAAGTATTTTAAGCAAACTTTCTAAATGATTCTGCAGGACACTAAAGTTTGAGAACCACTTCCTCGGCATGAATGAGTTGTGAAGCTTTCATGAAAACAGGCTCTGAGGAAAGGAAGAGAACTGCATTCAACCGATGACTTACCTTACATCAGAAACTGCACTAGGCAGTAAATACGTACCATGTTATGTCACCTTTCCTCTTCTATTAAGAGGGTTTTATTATTCCCATTTTACAGATGAGAAACTTAATCTCAAAAAAAAAAAAACTAATAGACACCATAACTGGGTGGCTCATTTGGTTAAACATCCGACTTCGGCTCAGGTCATGATCTCATGGATCGTGAGTTCGGGCCCTGCATTGGACTCTGTGTTGACAGCTCTGAGCCTGGAGCCTGCTTCGGATTCTGGGTCTCCCTCTCTCTCTGCCCCTCCCCTACTAGCGCTCTGTCTCTCTTCCTCTTTCAAAAATAAATAAATATTAAAAAAAAATTTTTAACTAATATTCAACTGATGATTACATGGCTAGGAAGGCTAGCATTAGAATCCATACCTTTAGTAACAGAAGCAATGGTTACAGAATATTCACAGGCTTTCAGAGACACAAAGAATGGTAATGATGTCCTCTTACAATTTATTTTCTTTGCTAGACACTGTGTTAGGCATTTTCCATATATGGCCTTACTAAATTCTTACAACTACCCTTCAAGGTAAATAATATTAATTTCATTTCATATGTGAAATGTATATAATCTTAGAGAAGATATGTAACTTGTCGAAGTATGCACAACCATACAGCATATGTACTATGTATAAGTGTAGCAGCTGAATTTTGAATCCAAAGATTGTGTTTATTCCCATAGACCCTGCCATGGGAGCCCTTAGCACCTCAGAGGTAAAAATGGTATCTGTGGTAGTCAGAATAATGGCCCCCCTCAAAATGTCTACATACCTACTCTTCAGAACTTATGAACATGTAAGTTTTCATGGTAAAGATCAACTAAAGTTGCAAGTGCAATTGAGGCTATAAATCAGTTGATCTTGGGATGGGAGATAATCCTGGATCATCCAATGGGCCCAATGCAACCATAAGGGTCATAAGTGGAAGAGGGAGGCAGAAAAAAAGAGAACAGAGAGATGGCAGCATGAGAAGAACATTGTCTGATGCTATTGGCTTTGAAGATGGCCACAAGCCAAGGAATACAGCCTCTAGAAGCTGGAAAAGACAAGGAAACCCGTTCTTCTCCAGAGCCTCCAGAAGGAACACGGCCCTGTGGACACCTTGATGTTAGCCCAGTGAAACTTGTTTTGGATTTCTGACTTCCAGAACCATAAGGCATTAAATTTATTTTGTTTTAAGCCACTAGCTTTGTGGTTTTTTGTTAGAATAGCCATACGAACCAACGCAGAACCCCTCCATATTAGAGAAAGAGTGTAGACTTGCTTCACAATTATGCTAGGGCTGTGTCTATTTAACTGTGCGATTGATCATAATTTGTGGCAGACACTCTTGCTCATTCCTCCCCTTCTCCCTTGCTTTACAGAACCTCAGTTCAGGTTGGCTTTCAAGGAGCTGGGTACTTCAAGAGAGGTGGCCATTTTCAAGGTTTAGTGGATGCCTCAGTTAATCTTAGCTAATTGTGTTAGGTCTATTTCTTTTACCAGTTAATGGTTTAGGAGAGGGAATTCAACACAATCCTAGACACGAGTCAGGAGGGAAAGTCTGAAAAGGGGCATCTGGAAACGTTTTCCTTACTCTTCAAAAGGTCCATAATGTCTCTTATGGCCTTTAGATAACGTTCTGTGCCTGAATTTGTCGTATAAAGCTGACAAGTGTTAGCAGACAAGATTGACAATGTAAGTTAACACATTGGGAGCAACAGAGTGGAAAAAAGAAAGATCTGGGTGTTTGGTGATGTCACTGAGCCACTGAATTAGACAAATCTGTAACATGACTAATTCTAAAATTTTTTATCAGATAATAAATGACTTACTGTTAAAGTCATTTGAGTTGGGATTCTCTATTACTTAAATAGAAAGCATCCCAAATGATACAATGGAAAGTAAATCAGTCACCAGTCTTAGTGTAAATTATTGTGTGTGGTTTGATCTTTTCATGTCCTGGTCAATTGTGACTCCAAGCTATTTCCAGTGGATGGGAGCATTACAGATGACCTTCATAAAAGACGATGCATCAGTGATGTTAGGACTATTCAATTCCTGGGTTAAAGCTTCCTCCCTAAGATTTCTCACCCTTAAGAGTTTAGATTCAGTCAGTAATTGGAGAAGCAAATTTCATTACAGTTGATATCTATCAGAAGTAAGAAGGAGATTTGGGTGCCATTCGATAACATTTAATCAAGGAACAAAAATATCCAAGTTTTACCCATATAAGAAGTTATGTGTGTTCATGCACCAATGACAAAGAAAATTCAATGTCTTACTCCTTTATTCAGTGGGCTTGAGCCCCAACCCCCAAAATACAACTCTTGGGCAAACTCAATAGAAACCTCTTGGCTTGGATACAGGAGCTTACTTAGGGAAAATCTTCAACATTGAATCTCACCTCCAGCCTTCCATTTGGCCAAAAAAAAAAAAAAAAAAAAAAAAGTTCAGTGCCCCCAGGTACACACAAGTGGGACAGAAGAGGGAAACAGGAAACACTGGGTGTCCTGGGCTTCTGGCAGCAGGAAGTAGCTTAGCTACCTTGCTCTAATGCCACATAGGAGGTGAAAGCAGAAGAGAGTCACAACTATGTGCTTGATCTTCTAATATAAAGAGGCCCACTGGCCTAATCTGTACATAAAATCTGAACAATAAGATCAGCAACTCCTCTTCCAAAGGAAGAGACGAGTGCATGCAAAGTAGGATCTGGGAGAAGAACATAAAGTTCCTGTCCAGAAAGTCTCAGTATCTAGTGTTTGACCATCTATGGCTTTCTTTTCGTAAAGTGGTCAGTTTTGCACTATTCTTAACACTTAATGCTAGCTTCATTCATAACTGATTTTTACTTTCCCCTATGGCTTGAGACTTCTCTTATGAATTATTACATTTATAAGCATTTATTTCCCATGGCTCTACTAAAAAGTGAAAAATCATAATCACAATCAAAGCCAGACAACATGTGGAATAATAATGCAGTTTAAAATCCTTACCAGAGTGCTACCTCATTATACACAGATGGTGTCTATGCGGTGGTTAGCATAGCCATGGGATGAAACAGCTGGTCTTACTGACTTTTTGGCAAAATTTCACTTTAGGGGATTTGGTGGGAACTTGTTGGCCTCCACAAATTCAGCCACCTCAGAGTTCACCAGTGTACAGTTGGAGCTCTATTCTAAACCACAAAAGAGGCCAAGAAAACTCTGTGTCCCACAGACATCCAGTCTCCTCCCTCAGACCTTATCAGCCATGCCAGGCTCTTTCACCAATGTCTATAAAAATTCATTTCCTCATTGTCATTTGTCTCTTCATTACAGTCGCTTCATGGATGAACAGCTAAAATGAATATTCACTACCTTTGTATGCAAGTCCTTCCTCAATCTTGTTCTAACTTATCTTTCTAGAGTCAGATGGTATTCCTGAAGACTCTAGTCCAGCAAAGTGATTTTTTCTTAGCATATCCTATTGTATCCACAAACAGCTTCTGTGTCCTCACTTCCACGCTTTTCTTCACTCTGTTCTTCATAATGCCTAGCATATTAGCAATGGAAACATCCTTGAAGATGACTCACTCCAAATTACTCATTTGCATCTCTGAAAACTTAGTCCCGGAACTACTGGAACCAGAGAACATAGTGTTGTCAGCTTTTTAACAAACCACCTAAAGCTTGGTGAATAATGATTTAGTATTTTTTATGATTGTGTGGGTTGGTGGGTTGATGATTGTTACCTAGATCCAACATTCAGCTGCAGAGTCAGCTAGACTAGGAGGTCTAAGAGGCCTTGGTCTCCTCTAATGGCTCATCTTTCTGCAGGCTTCCTTACATGGTGGTCTCAGGGCAGTGGTCTCGGAAGACAAAAGGTGAAAGCTCCCAGCACTCTTACGGCCTAGACTGGTACTCACACACTTTCACTCCCAGTGCATTCTACTGGCCAAAGCAAGTAACAGAGCCAGCCAAAATTCAAGGGTGTGGAGAAAGAGACTGCAACTCTGGATGAGGAGTAGCTAAGTCAAATTGCAAACTGGAATGCATACCAGGGTGAGAGGAGTTAGGGTCATTAAACAATCTTTCACACAAAACAAGGGAGAGACCAGTGGTCAGGATACAGAATTTCGGGAATTCTGGGCAAGGACTCCTTAGAAAGTTTCTACCTAGGGTAGAATGGGGTGAGTAGGATGGGATCGAGGGCCTAATACAGAGGCGTATATCAGGAAACAGCCAACCAGATTATTACAAAGCTGCCTTGCCTTTGCTGAATATGGTTCTGGTGCACTTTGAAAGGGCAAAAGCACAAAGATACACTATTACGGAGGGAAGAGCAGGGAGTTAGCTACGCAGACAGTTCTACCCATGTTGGCAGTCTAAATAGAGCAGTCCCCACGCTCCTGAGTCTGGTCATCTGCTTTGCACGCCTCCAGACTCAACTGTCAATATGCCAGGAGATGATTAGCACCCTAGAGCCTGGACCATGCTAATCAAACCCATGAGTGGCTCTTGTGTAAAGAAGATTGCCCTAATTTGCAAAGATAAAGAATCCATTAGAGGGTTTGGCTGCTTGAGTTCCTGCTGTAAAGCAACGTGAAGATCCAACTTGTATTTAAAAAATAACTTAGTAAGAATAGCATTCCAGTCAGGGGAGCCCTGGGGTGGAATGAAAAGACGATGAACTGGGTTTAAATCGTGTCCCTGCTAACTACTAGCTCTAGGACCATTGGCAACCTCTCTCTTTAGAGAAAAGTTAACTTTCTCCAATCCTCAGTTTCCTTATCTGTAAAACAAGTACACCTGGAACGGTTAAGAATTAGGAAAGGTCTTAGGACCGAGTAGTGTGCAATAAATAGTAATTATTAAAAATAACTGTCAAGCGCTCAATACTACTCTGAGTCATCACTAAATACACACTTCGTTTCACATAACACCGAGATCTAACTGCTGGGTCAGTGAGGACACCCTGTCCCTTGGACTCTCCCGGGACTCTATTCACATGTTTAGAGAAATCCAGATCAACATTTAAAACTTTGCATGAGTGCCACCTTCTCCGTCCAACCTTCCTGGGCCTCTCCCATGCTTCTATTCTCATACCACTATACACTTGTTTGTAAAAGACTTAGAAGCAGAGGCAGAAGTATACTAGAAGTGCAAATCAGTCTCATAATTTTCCATGACCTGGATGAAATGTATTCACCGAGGTGTAAGAAACAATTCAGCTAATCTCCCAAGGATGAAGATGTCACTAATGAGGTTTTATTGTATAAAGCTATAACTGCACTCTTAATAACAACCACATTGGAGGCAATTTGCCCATCTTAACACTAACACATTGCAATTAAGAATTTAGATTAATTTCCCACCATGATTCCAGAGAAGGAGAACCAATGCACTGTCAAACAAAATGGCAGCTAGGGTGAGCTAGAAAAATACATAATTCTCTTTAAAATAGGACAGATTTATCGAAAATAATATTTCAACTATAGTTACTTTATTTACCCCATTTTTTCTAAAATAATTAGGTAATGTATCATTCCTTCTTTAATCTATTTCAACAGTTCCCCTCACTTATATTCTTGCTGAAATAGCAGACCATGCCAATCAGCTATCCATCTTACCACGAGCTAACAGAAAAATTGGTCTTTTCAGTTTCAATTTATCCACTCAAATAGACATCTTCAACAAGGAGGGGCCATATACATCTGTACATCTTTCTTTCCGAGAAACTTCCCATAGTTCTCAAAACATCGATCAGAAATGAGCCCTGCTCTGAGACATACCGGAAATTCCCCTGAGCAAGAGATTAGCCAAGGCTAGGTGACATAGAATGAGGAAAAACTCACCAGGCAGCAATCCAGATTACAGAATCAAAGATGAAGCGATTTTTGCTCCCTTAGAACCACACCCCTAACAGTAGGTAGTTGGCCTAGCTGGCTGAGGGTGCCATAACAACATACCACAACTGGGTGACTTAGCAAAACAATTATTTTCTCACAGTTTTGGAGGCTAGAAGTCCAAGGTCAGGGTTCCAGCATGGTCAGGCTCTGGGGAGGGCTCTCTTCCTGGCTAATAGATGGCAGTCTTGCTGTGACCTCACTTCCTGCTGTATCTTATAATGGCACCAACCCTATCAGATTAGAGCTCCCCTTTTATTACTTGATTTAAATTTAATTATCTCTTTTTTTTTTATTTTTTTAATGTTTATTTATGTTTGAGACAGAGACAGATCGTGAGCGGGGGAGGGACAGTGAGAGAGGGAAATATAGAATCCGAAGCAGGCTCCAGGCTCTGAGCTGTCAACACAGAACCTGATGTGGGGCTCAAACTCACAAACTGTGAGATCATGACCTGAGCCAAAGTTGGACACTCAACGGACTAAGCCACCCAGGCGCCCCTAATTACCTCTTTCAAGACCCTACCTCCTGCCAGCTCACATCTGTCAGGATGGATAAAATTAACAACTGAGGCAACAACAGATGTTGGTGAGGATGCAGAAAAAGAGGAACCATTTTATACTACTGGTGGAAATGCAAACTGATACAGCTACTCTGGAAAACAGTATGGAGGTTCCTCAAAAAATTAAAAATAGAATTACCTCATGACTCAGCAATTGCACTACTAGGTATTTATCCAAAGGATACAAAATGCTTATTCAAAGGGGCACATACACCCCAGTGTTTATAGCAGCACTATCAACAACAGCCAAACTATGGGAAGAGCCCACATGTCCATCAACTGACAAATGGATAAAGAAGATGTGGTATATATACACATTCGAATATTACTCAGTGATCAAAAAGAATGAAATCTTGCCATTTGCAACAATGTGGATGAAACTAGAGTGTATTATGCTAAGCAAAATAAGTCAATTGGAGAAAGATAAATATATGATTTCACTCAAATGTGAAATTTAATTTAAAAAAACAGATGAACATAGGGGAAGGGAAAACAATAAGACAAAAACAGAGAGGGAGGTAAACCATAAGAGACTCTTAAAAACAGACAACAAACTGGAGTTGCTAGAGGGAAGGTGGGTAGGGGGATGGGCTAAATGGGTGATGGCCATTAAGGAGGGCGCTTGTTGGAATGAGCACTTATATGTAAGTGATGAATCACTAAATTTTACTCCTGAAACCATTATTACACTATATGTTAACTAACTTGGATTTAAATAAAATTTTAAAAATAAATAAAATAAAATAAATACCCTATGTACCCTATCTCCAAATACAGTCAAATTTAGGGTTAGGGCTTCAACATGAGTTTGAGGGGAGAGGGAGAACACAGTTCAGTCCATAACAATACTCAATAAATATTTAGTAAGTAATTGACAAGCAATTCAAGGTATGAGCAAAAGCATAAAAGCATGGAATAATGGGACAACAAATAATTCTGTTTAACTGCCTTATAGGCTACTTACGGGAAATAATGAAAGGTATGATCGAAAGGCAAGGTTGGGACCACTTGGAGAAGGACCTTGAGTATCATGATAAATACTCTTACTTTACCTATAGGTAATAGATAAAGGTTTTTAAGCAGATTAGCCAAGGTTAACATTGCGCTTGAGAAAAAGTGTCATGGCAAAAGTTCAGAGAAGGCTTTGCAAGGTGGAGATCCAAGGAGAGAGACTGATTAAAGGTCCCTGATTAATCCTTCCAGTAAAGGATTACTGAGAGTGACTGGTCTTTATAGAAAGTTGTATCTAAGGTGGATATAGCAGATTCTCCCTCTCCTTGGCAGATGAGGAAAATCAGTCTCTGCCTCCAAGGGTTCAGTCTCCACATTAAGAGACTAAGTCATGATCACATGGATCAGATTGCAGAACAAGGTCATCTAACTTCCAGTCTAATCTCTTCATATAAATAAATATTTTCCAAGTCAAGAGTAAAATGTTCTTCTCCAATAAATCCAGAAGTTTGTAAAAGAATAAATCTACTTGGTTTTTCAGGAAAAAGGAAAGATTGAGCTAAATTCTACAATGTCAGAAACCAGATAGGAAGTGTCTCATTAAGAGTATGGTTTCCAGCAGGCAGCTGGTTTCAAATCCTGGCCAAACCAGGCACTAGTGTGATTCTATAAGCCTCATTCTTCTTATCTGTAAAATGGGATACTTTTAGAACATATCATGAGGTCATCCATGTAAATATCCAATAAATGTAAGCCATAATTACTAAATGTGTTTTTCTCTGTATCTGATGTTCTTAACTATAAATCGAATAGGAAAACATATTCTAATTGTTTACATAGCACAGATTGTTGAGCAGAGTTCATGCTGGTCTCTAGAATCAAATATGCCTCATAACTGGAAGAATAAGTCACCTGTTGCCAGAGAGAAAGAAGGAAGCTTACTTTAAACAATGAAAAAGGAAAATGTTACTCTGAGCATTTTTGCCTAATTTCAAATATGTAGTCAGAGAATGAAAGGAAATTCTGTCTACCCAAAAAAAAAATCAGATATCTACCAGAAGGTCAAGCTTGTAGATTCAGTCTTTCAATAGTATATGTTTATGCTAATTTATGAAGGTACATTCTGCTGATTACAAATGAAATGATTTTGCTTGGCAGTCAAGTGCAGGAAGACAAATATCAAATCTCAGTAGTTACACTTCCAGCTGTTTCGCAAACAGAGATAAAAGATAATCCCTGACTAAATAGCATCACTTTCAAGATAAAAATCAACTTTCAAGTGCACTGTATTGAATAGGGGAAGCCAGGTTTACTCTAAAAGTTTCCAATAATTGGGGTTGAATAATATTTATTAGAAGAACTTGTGTGCTGTGTTGAAATTGACAGGAGTGGTGCTTTTTGGCACAGCATGATGCTAATATCTGTAATTAAGGAAAATCTTAAAGAGCATCTGCAAAGTGAGTGCTTAGTTTGACAAATCTCTCTGCAAGTAAATTTACTGCACTTCATTATTTGTTTCCAACCAGACATGTTAAAAAAAAAAGAAAATGAAAAGGTCGTGTGGCATCACCTGACTTCGTAAAGCCCCACCACCACTTTTGGAATTCTCAATATCGTCACTATCACTCTCCCCATCCTCCCTCACATGCTCACTCCCAACATCAGTTCTACTCCCCCCTCACCATCTCCGCCCCTACGACCTCCACTACTACTTCCATCACCACAAACGCCATCAACTCTACCACCAAGATACCAGTTCAACCACTAGTGTTACCGACTCCACCACTACCGCCATCATCCCTGTGTCCGTCTCCACATTTCCCTCACCACCATCACCAAACCTCACACACCAGCCAGTGCACGACGCCCACCATTCCTTCACTGTTACCTGCTCTGGCACTCCGCCCCTCCGCACTTGCCACCACGCCCAGGACGCTCACTGTCACCACCAGAATTCTTTGCAGAACTCTAGTTGTACAATACGCTACAGACTTTTCTGGTTTCTCCTTCCCTCAAGCCAAATTGTCTACCTGGGACAGGTGGGAATATTGCAGTTTCATCATTAAGTAGTTAATCAACTTACATCTCTACAGTGAGTCTAAACTCAATTTCTGTGGAACTGCTCACAATTTAGGGTAGAGGACAATATACAAATAAGCAGGACATTTTTATTTTCATTTATCTAGTCTCTTTACTACTGTATTTTGATGATATGGATTTTTTTCTTTAATATAGCTACCATTTTTTGAAACTCATGCATCCCTCACCCTCCCTCTACAATATATCTCTGAGAGTGAGGTTCAGCAAGAGTATATGGCTCGAGTCTAGAACAAATTACATTTGGTAATATTTTTAATAAAAATATTTTTTTAAATAAAACAAAAAGTTTTATTCTTCCATCAAAAAAGCCACATCAGAATCACAATGACAAAAATCTCTGGGATGAAAAGGCTTACACTGAAATGTCCAATTTGAAAAACCTTTACTCAATCCTACACAATTGACAGTGTATCACCACAGATACCACTCATCCATTTTCCTGCAAAATATGTTATCCAAATTATTTTTTCTGATGACAATACAAACACATATAAAATGTTTCCACGTCATCTAGAATTCCCCAATTCCAATTTTTCCATGTGGAAAGGTTTGATTTGACTAATATTTCTCAGGTCAGTCACCACACTCATGCATTATAGCCAAAAATACTCTAACTTAAAGAATCAATAACAACTCCATGTGTTGTTTATAAAAAGATATCATCTGATTTAAGAAAAGGGGGGGGAAATCTTTGGTCAATGCTAAAGAACAATGATACTGCTATCTTTCATCAACTTTTCCTATTCCTAGTCTATTCCCTACCTTTTCCTGTTCTGTGCGCCAGAAAGTTGAAACGTGCTGACTGCATCATTGGGGCTTTCTTGCCAACTGGGTTCTAGTTGGGTACTGCCAGTGGGAGCCAATGGAAAGGGAAGCTGATTTCTCTCTTCTGACTCTTCACAACTTCGGTCGGTGTTTCTGTGTCCATCCACTATCATAGCCTTAACCAGGCAGCCTCTCCTCACGCCTCCAGTGGTTACTAGAATAACCACAATACTATTTCCTTCCCTGTTCTTTGGGTGCTTTCACTGGCAACAAATTCCCACTGTTGCTAGCATCTGGGTGCCTCAACTCTTCTAAACCTTAAAGTAACCACTCCATGAGGTTTCCTTAATTTTTTTCATGTTTATTTAGAGAGAGAGAGAGTATGAGCAGGGGAGGGGCAGAGAGAGAGGGAGAGAGAGAATCCCAAGCAGGTTCCACATTGTCAGCCCTGAGCCCAACACAGGGCTCCATTCCATGAACCCTGAGATCATGACGTTAGCTGAAATCAAGAGTTAGCCGCTCAACTGACTGAGCCACCCAGGCACCCCCAGGTTCCTTAATTTAACCCATCTAGGTTGAATTCTATCTCCTGACAGCAACCTGATTAAAATAGCAATGAAGAGGAGACATGATACTTATGCTACTCTTATCACCAAAATCGAATATATAGATAAAACAGCTCAGCAGTCTGCATAAAATTAGCATTAAGGAAAACAGTCAGGCAAGAATTTTTTCCCAGATACATCTTTCTCTACAGTTCCAGCTCCACCCTCTGGCCTGAACTTACAGAAGACAGACAAATGGAAACATTACATTCTAATTTGCTCACCTCAAGCTACCTGGGTAGGAGGCAGAAATTCTGGGTAGGGTTCTTTCGAGGCAGAGAATAGAATATAATCCGAATATCTTTAAGATAAAATCAGATATTCTCTGATTCTCTTGAGAACCTAGGCATGGCACAGAGGTTCAGAAGAGGGAGTCTGCATACTATTAATATTTTACATTTTTACAGTATGATAGTTTCCAAAATGCTTTTATATTCTTCATATTACTTGATTTAAATATTGCATAATTAGGGACTCAAATACTCTGAATGGAGAAGGTACCTAAGAAGGTAAAGAGAGCACTGAAAAATAGCTGTATTGTACAGAGTAAATAACATTTGGAGAGTAGGTTTTCTGGTATACAGGGCAATCTCCTCTAATGCAATTGTCCCAATTCCTGTTTGAAAAAAAAACTGACCATAAAGCAATTTTCTTTTAATCAAAACCATTTTTTCATTGACTTACATTATAAAACCAAAGATTTGTTCCCCACAGGAAATATTTTAGCCCTAAGTCTAAATAAAAAGCACATTTAACAATGCAAGAAACCCCTCTAAAGTCAATTAACTAAAGTAAAATCTATAGTTTTCCAACAGAACAATAATCACATTCAAAATAATTCAAAAAATACAAATAAAGTCTCTGGGATAACAATTCCCTTAAGGATAGAGTCACAAAAAGGCAAAAATCACCCACCAAGGCTTTAATATAAAGCAGCTAGTGATGTTGCGATGTATAGTAAGATACAATTTGGTCTTCCTCCTGGCACAGAGTTCCTAAAACCGTTAGATCTTCTGTCGGAGAAGGTCAGTGAGAGGACGTGACCCCCGGGTGACCCACCAGCAGGCAGTGAGAGGACGTGACGCCGGGTTGACCCACCAGCAGGCCCGGGATTATCAAGGCTCCTCACCCTCCCAACCCCCCTGGAATGTGGACTGTGGTTTTCCCCACCGTTCTTGCAGAAAGACGGCATTCAAGGACACAGCCATGAGAGAGCACCGTGCTAATGGGATCATTTAGACACTACATGTAGCCCAACCCAGCTAAGGCCTCTATGTAGACTTGTAAGATTCTGGCAAGATGCGGGCACCTACTCGTCATGCCAGGTCCAAGACAGTCCTCCTAAATTTCCTTGCTTAAAAAAAAAAATTTAACTTTTATTTTTGAGAGAGAAAGAAAGAGAGAGCGCCCACAAATGGGGGGAGGAGCAGGGAGAGAGGGTGACAGAATCCGAAGCAGGCTTCAGTATCTGAGCAGTCAGCATAGAACCCAAGGCGGGACTCGAACCCACAAACCGTGAGATCATGACCTGGCCCGAAGTCGGACTACCGAGCCACCCAGGCATCCCCCTTGCTTTTTAAACCGACTACCTTACCTCCACCTATCTGGAGTGGTCGCCTTTCTCTTTGGTGTCTCCTTGCCCTCCAATCCGGTACTTCCTGTACCAAGCCAGTTTGCACACCAGCAAGTTCCTAAATTGTACGAGGAATATCGGTGAAAGGGAGTGTTTTTTTGTTATTTATACTAAGCCCCTTTCAACCACAACCGAGTTTACCTTCATAAGGTGACTTCTGGAAAACCCCTAAGTGGAGGGCTAGTTGCCAAGGGAACCAACCCTGTGATTGGAGGGTTGGAACTTTCAGTCCCGCCCCCCCACTCCCTCATCTCTCCCTGAACAACTCCGGGGAGGTGTCACTCAAAGCGCTCCTACACTGTTGTCTGGCGTTTCATTCCTGGTGACTTACTCCTTTAGCTTAAATCCTTACTTCTCCCAAAGTCTTCTCGCAAATCTTCAAAACAATAACTTGTTATACCTTTGAAGCCCTGTTCTCCAAATTGTAATCTTTGGGCCATCTACACCAGAATCACCACAGATGCTTATAAAAAAGTGTACTTTTCTTACCCCCACCCTAGACCTTTCCGAATCACTATCCCAGAGACTGGTCTGGGAATCTGAATCTTAACAAGCTCCCAGGGGCGTGTTAACATTTGAAAACCACTACTTGGTGTGAATAAGGTTATCAAACCCTTTCCCTCAGCACTGTTTCAGAAAGGGTAAGGATATTATCCTGTCGTGTGCGGCGTAGTTTGTGCTCAGGGTGCACAAGTGTTCTTTATTCTCAGAGATGCTAGAACCTTAGGAGGATACCATCACAATATCCTCCAGCTGTAGAGGCTTTACAGTTTGTAAAGCGTGTTTTTATGGACTCTCTTTTTTAATCTTCACAGCGGTCCCAGAAGGATTACTTTTATCCCAATTTCTTATATTAAAAAATGGATTTTCAGAGAAATTAAGTCTCTTTCTCAAGGTTACACAGAGCTGAGATTCAACACCAGATTTTCTGATGCTAATTCCCATGTTTTGAGTCTGGCTTGTATCACTTGAAAAGTTAAATAGCCTTTAAAAGAAAGAAAGGGGGGAAAAAAAAAACCAGAGGGTAAATGGGACTTAGATTGAAATCTCAAGTAATCAAAAGATGAGAGCACAGAATGGGATTAAAAAATTCTTATGTTGGACATTTACAATTCAAAGTAAATTGCCCTGACTCTCCATAGCACGGTCAGACTGTAATACGACGAAAACACTTGACTCTAATCAAAGGCCAACAGAACACTGGTTGTTCTCAGTCTTTTGATTTTACGCTAAGCTCTAAGGATCTTTTCTCAGTCTATTGTGCAATTGTATATGTTCCGCAATGGACAGAGCGCAATGAAACAGGCTATATTTTGGCTCAGAAAAATAAAATCTTTTTAATCTAATCTTTATTAAGCAAAATTTTCAGCATATCCTCTTCAGGCAAAGAGGATAGCATAATGATCCCACGTGTACCCATCACCCACCTTGAACGATTATCAAAGATTCTGCCATTCCTGGGGAGCAAAGTAGTTTTAAAAAAGACTTAAAATCACCTAACAATGTATCAATTCAGAATTCTCCACTCAAAATATTTTTAAATAAAGAAGCCAATAAGTACATTAACAAATAAATTTGTACAGACACACATATTTTTAAAGAGAATGGATTGCTTCCCTTGCGGGGATGCATACAAAATGCCTGCTTACAGCTCAGAAATGTGTGCGTTTTCACAATCTGTTTGATGGCAGGCACTAATGGTCAGAAAAAATAAAATTTAGTCCTTACAGTCTGTCCTGTCTTTAAGCAAAATGTGTGCCATTTACTTGGGAGCTATATAACAGATGTGGATTTAAAAGGAAGAGACCAGTTATAAAGCACTAGGGGGAAGCTGTGCAGATGTCCCTGTTTTTAATGTGTTACTATGCGGGGCCAATTTATCTCACTGCAAGTGATCTAGGACTTCATGAAACAGCGCCAGCTTATAGATCACCAACATCCTTGAAAGGCCTTACATTGTAAAAAGAAAAAGCATTCTTAAACCTGCTCATTAAGACACACGGGGAGGTGTCCCGGACACATTAAATCTGATAAAGAAGATGGAAGGAGGGAAATGTTTGGGGGAACCGCCATGCCAGGATATATAATACAAAGGCATTTGCGGATAGGTCTTAGCCCTTGGTGGGAAGGCAATTTCTAAGATCTCCTTGTAGGAAACAGCATTAGATAGTTCGTCACACCAGAAACCTCAAACAGCTTTGTTACTACGAGGGTGAAAAATTGTTCTTTTTGCTTTCCCAGAGCTTTACCTCCCTATAGATCCGGTAACTATGATACAGTAAGTGATCGTTTTGTGCCAAGCACTCCGCTAGATCCTTTAAAGGATATAAAGATTATCTCACCTACTTTATATAACCCTTTGCGATAAGTATTACTCATAGATTTCAGAGATGAGGAAGCTGAAATTTAGGTGTCAGTAACTTGAGATAGAAAGTGGCTGATTCAGGAGCTGCCCTGGATTCTTTTCTGGTTCCAAAGTCTTTTCTGGAACGCTCATAAACAATAGGAGTTGAAATCATCCTTTTTAGGACAACCTAGCAATATGTATGCCCTTGCTTGACTCAGCAATTCCTTTTCCAGAAATTTAGCCTGTGAGAATAATTGAACAAGATTCCAAAGCAGTATACACAGAGATCCATTGCAATATTGTGTATGATATAAAACATTAGCAACTGCCAAAGTGTCCATTGAGACTGGAAAACTAATTTTGATAAATCAACACACTGAAGTAGTATATATACTAGGTTAAAAGGCTCAAGGTAAGGTATATATTGATATACAACCTCTATTTATTTTGAGATGAAGGAAGCAAATCCTAGAAGAAAGTTATAACAGAAGTATGCATGTGTATGTGTAGGTGTATATGTGTGTATCAGGGGAGGAAGATACACAGCAAACTTACCACTGGTCTCATTCTCTTCAAATTATTTGAATTTTTAAACAACTATAGTATCAGATAAAAAAGATAAATTTGTCCATTTGGAAGACTAAGTCCCTGCTCTTTTCACTCAAAAGTCAAACTCCTGGTGCCATCCTGCCCAGCTTTTGACGGTGACATCAAGGGATATTTGTGAGAGATGAAGAGTTTGTCTCAATTCCAATTTGCAAACCTAATATACATGTCTGTCACCCTCACTTTACCTGGGATCCTCTGATGGATGAGTGAGGGAAGGAGGGAAGGAAGAAAAGGAGGGGAGAAAGAATGGAAGGAAGGAAGGAGGAAAGGGAGGAAGGAAGGAAAGAATGGAAGGAAAGGAGGAAGGAAAGGCCGAAGGAAGGAACGAAGGAAGGAAGAGAGGGAGGGAGGCAGGGAGGCAGGGAGGAAGGGAGGAATGGTTCATGGATAATGTTTAACTTCAAAAAGCTGGTGATGTGTTCAAAGCCCTCATCACTGAACCATAGTAGCCCATTATGAATCAATTAATCAAAGCCTGAGCTAAAGGTGCTGCTGTTAAGAGAGAGTCCTGGGTCATGAATCTGGGGATAGGCAGTGAATGTAAACACTGGATTTTTCTACCTAGAGGTTTTGTGAGCACAACTCTTCATCTGAGTTTTAGATTCATCATCCGTAAGACTGGTAGGATAATACTGGCATTAGAGGACAAAATTAGATAAAATATGCAAAATGCCTGGCACCTAGTAAACACTGAATTCAATAAATATTTGCCATCACCATTATTATACGGCCTATTAAGTAAAGAGTATGTGTGCTCCAAGTGGCTCACAGGAGCGTGAGAGTACAAAATTAAGGATTGCTTTTAAGCTGCTGATAGTCACTTCAGATCTAACACCAATCGGTGCCTATAACGGTAATGTCCCCATATCCTCCAGGTGGTCAGATGGATCTCCTAGACCATCTGAACTTGAAAAGCATCCACTAGACCATTTTGACCCTTGGGCAAGAAAGAATGACACAGATGTACGGTGTCTCCCAAAAACCGAAAGTTGGAGTCTTTGGTGACCTCTTGTTTTCATGTAACGAAAGAAATTTTTTGACTTGCAAAACAAACAAGCAAATAAAAATGAAGATATTAGGGACTTAGATTCACACTAGTGGGAGTAGAACCTGGAAAAATCGTTCCTGGGGGAGGAAAGAGGGCAATTTGACAGTATCTATCAGCATGGAATGTATGCATTACCCTTTGATACAGCAATTGTTCACCCAAGAGTTTTTCCTACAAAAATACCTGCGTAAATGTGTAATTCTACATGAACAGTGTGAAACACTGTTTGCAGGGGTGAAAAATCAGCAACAACCCAAATCAATAGGGAAATGGCTAAATAAATTATGATACATCCCTCCAGTGGTATATCCTGCAGCCGTTAGAATGAAATTGATCTACGTATATTTCCATGATAAAGAAGCACCAGATGTATGAGTAAGTGAAGAAACAAATCGCAAGGCAATAGGAGACCAATTTTGCAAAAAAAGAAAAAAGTAATGATAACTTTTGCATAGATATGTGTGTGTGTATAAATATATGTATATATATATATAGAAAAAACCTAGAAAAATGTATTCAAAATTAATCTATTTGAGGGTGTTATGAGAGGCTTTCCCTCTCTAGTATATGCAGTACCTTATCATATCAATAATACAAATGAATATGCGTTAATGACTTTGGAGATTAAAAACATGGTATTTTTAAAATTCCAGTTATTAATGGGGAGGAAGGTAAATACGGGACAAAGAATGACTTTGTTGAAATCTTAAACTCTCCTTTTTGATGACTCTGTGTCCAAGGCCCTTTGACCTTTAGCCGGAAAAATGACAATGCCCTATAACTCTGTTAGCTAACCGGATAGGTCTGACTGATGGCAAATGGGACAGGAGACTATCTAGAATGGTCTTTCTTTTTTTTTTTTTTTTCAAAATGAACAAAGGCCTAATATACAACCTGGCTGTGAAATATGTAATTGGAAAAAGTATTGCCCCTTGGTTAAAGAAGTGACCTCCAATGGGCAATAATTCCTCTAGATTGAACATTTTGTTACAATTGTCCACAGAAACTTAAAGAGGTTATTTCCTTGATCTGCAGGGCATTCATTTTCTGCTATAAGCATCCCACAGAGTAATGTATATACCCTACATATAGAAGATTCATGGCATTTCTTTAGTGCTTTTCCCCTGAACTTCTCAATACAAGTGGTGCTCGTGAAAATGATTTGATCTGAATCACTTTTGAGCCCTAGCATTCAAGCATTCCACCACTGTTGCATATTGCATATTCTTTCTGTAAAAAAAAAAAAAAAAAAAAAATCACCCCACTCTCTTAAAATCAAAAAAAAAAAGCAAATAAAAAATATCTCTCACCTACCAATTTGGCAAAGATTGAAGAAATGGACAAAATTCAGGGTTGATGAGTGCACACGCAGGCACCATCTGGGAGATGTAAATCAGTATACTTTTCCCAGGAGATAGTTTGGTAATGTGTATCAAAATGGAAAATGTGAATGAATCCCTTCGACCCAACCATCTCCCACAGGAGTGAAGAGATGTATGCTTCATGAAAAACTATATATAACTTGTTCTGTCATTAGTACAGAACAGGTTTAAAAACTGTGAAATATTCAGACAATAGAACATTAGTTCTGAGACAGTTAACAGACAAAAGGTTACTATAGTAGATGGAATGATGTCCTCCAAAAATTCATATCTACCTCAAACCTCAGAATGTAACCTTATTTGGAAATGGGATGCTTGCAGATGTAGATAAAGGTCTCAAGACAAAATCATCCTGACTTTTTGGACGGGCTCTAAATCCAATGACTGATGTCCTTATAAGAAAAGAAGAAGACATTGAGAAATACACAGACATACACAGGGAAAAAGGCCATACAGTGATAGAAACAGAGATTGGAGTGTTGTAGCTCTAAGCTAAAGAATGCCAAGCACTGAGGTGCGTGGGTGGCTCAGTCAGTTAAGTGGCCGACTTGCACTCAGGTCATGATCTTACAGTTTGTGAGTCTAAGCCCTGCACCGGGGGCGGGGGGGGGGGGGGGGTGGTGTGTGTCTCTGCTGTCAGCACAGAGCCCACTTCAGATCCTCCATAACCCCCATCCCTCCCCCTATCTGCCCCTCCCCCTCTCTTTGCCCCTTTTCTCTCTCTCTCTCTCTCTCCCTCTCCCCCCATTCCCCCTCCCATCCCCAATCCCCCCTCTCCCTCATGCACTCACTTTCTCTCTCTCTCCGTCAAAAATAAATATTCTTTTTTTTTTAATGCTAAGGAATACCAGCACCACAGGAAGCTAGAAGAGAGACATGGAACAGATTCCCCCACAAAGCCTCCAGAAGAAACTAGTCCTGTCAACACATTGATTTCAGACTCCTAGGGTCCTGAATGTGAGAAAATAAATTTCTGTTATTTTAAGCCACTCAGTTTGCGGTCATTTGTTATGGCAACTCTAGGAAACAAACACAGATACAATGTTGGAATTTGTTTAAAAATGATCCAGTGGTAGGGTGGGGGGAGAGAGGGAGTTGGAGAGAGGCATAGATAGAGGAGACAAAATTGATAATAGTACCTGGTAGTTATACAATACTCTGAATGCTTTGTATATATTTGAAACTTTCCATAATGAAAGATAAAAGAAATACTGCGTAGATTTAAATGTATTGATGTAGAAGGATACATATGAACATATTTATGAGTAGAATAAAATAGGTCACCAAACATATTGGTATTTTATGATTTATCCTGAAGAGAGAGACTCCCAGAAGGATGTTTATCAAGATGTTAACCAGTCATTTCTGGGTAGTGTTATTTGAGTTGATTTCTTCATGTTTTTTGTATTGTTGGAATTTTTACAGTAAGGATGATTGATTTTTATTTTTAAAAATAAGCTATTTTCAACAGCAATAGCAATAGTAATAATAATAATAATAATAATGTCCTCTTTACCCCATAACAAATATTTCCTTCTTCACCCCATCCCCTGCCCTCCATTAGTCTAGATTTATCCCAAGCATGTATCACAGTGCCTGGAATAAGTCTGAGATTTCCATTCTCATTTTATTTTTTTTATTAAACTTTTTTTAAGTTTATTTATTTTTGAGAGAGAGTGTGTGTGTGTGAGTGGGGAAGGGCAGAGAGAGGGAGACATAGAATCCAAAGCAGGCTCCAGGATATTATGGTAATATGACTATTAAAATAGACATAGATTTTATTTAGCATCTACAAAGCACCTACTATGTGCCACCAATAGTGGCAATACAATAAAACTAAGACACAGTCTCTTCCCTTAAAGAGTTTATAGAAAGAGACAGCAAACTGCTTTAGAAATTAGAAAGACCGAAAAAACAAGATACACAAGATTCTATGAAGAGATCCTTCACTTTGGCTAGAGATACACTCTTCCAAAGGCAAAGTCGGAGCTTAGATTTCCAAGAACTACAATTTAGGGGCTGCTCCAGTTAATGTAAAGGCCCTATTCTTTGCTATGTCCAGAAAACACAAGGAACACAGGAAATCCAAAGATTCTGACTCTCTCCTAACTATAGAAATACTCAGTACTGGGGCGCCTGGGTGTCTCAGTCGGTTGAGAGTCTAACTTCGGCTCAGGTCATGATCTCATGGTTCGTGAGTTTGAGCCCCACATTAGGCTCTCTGCCATCAGCACAGAGCCTGCTTCAGATCCTCTGCCCCTTCCCTGCTCGCGCTCTCTCTCTCAAAAGTAAATAAAAACATTAAAAAAACGAAAGACTCAGTACTGTCATTTGTTGACAAGTGTCCAATATTTTCATTTATGATCTCTAATCCTCACAACAGGTCTGCAAGGTAGATGTTATTATTCTCATTTGACTCATGAGGAAAACAAAGTTCCTAGAGGTTGAAGTAACATGATCAGCAAACTGTCTTTATAAGGTGGAAATGGGACTTAAACCCAGGTCTCCCTGAGTCTATGTGCTTTATACCACACCAGACCACCTTTGAAAAGGGAAAAAATATGCATGTGAGTTTATGTGAACAGGTACATTCATATATATATATATGAATATGTACGTATATGTACGTACATATATATATGTATGTATATGTATATATATATGTGTGTGTGTGTGCAGGTACCTAGCAAAGAACAAAACCCATACGGTTATTGAGGAGGACACCTGCATTTCTATGAATCATCACAACTAAACAGTAATGGATACCATTAACATATTGACTGCAGGCATACAAATTGAAGAAAGTGGTTTCTGATCATCAGGAATGCTCTCCAAAGCACTTGATTCAATGGACTCAAATCCGGAAATTTCCCATTGTACACCTTCTCCACTGCTTATATAGCAACCAAGAACCTTATCCTATTATTTGAAGATACTAGAGACCAAGCAGTATAAGAAATCATTTCAACAGAACAGCAGCAGGAAGAACTCTGCTGCCTTCATCTTGTTCTTGTCACTGCTTTCTTCTAAGTTATCGTGAGGCCAACAGAATGCAAGCCAAAGCGGGAGAGACAGGAAAGAAACAAAGAGAACTAAACAGAACTGACAGACTTTGGAGGACAGCGAGATGAGGGACAGGACCCACTTCATCAGCCCAAAGACCTCCAAGAGAAAAAGAAACGATCTAAGGAAACTAGATCCGTCTGATTCAAAGGTACTGCAAAATGAAAAACAACACCAAACAAAAAGCAAACGCTTTGCATCAAATAAGAGCTTTCTCTCCCGAATAAATGCCTCAGATTAGTTAATCACCTGAAATTAAAACGCACAGTTCTCCTATTTAGTTTTTTTTATATTGCCAACATGTTCCAGTGTTCAAGTCGAAGCCAAAGATTAAACATCCTTATATTTGTGTTGTGATTTTACTGCCAAATGCAAATATCTAAGTGTAAGTAAGTCATTACTCTCCTGCTGTTGTGGTCTGATTAATTCCCACAATATTAGCCAGCAATTCATTTTATCCCTTGGCATCACAAGTCCAGTTGAAGGAGATAAGTGGCTGATAAAAGATCTCTGAGAACAGTTATAAATGATTCACTTTAAAAGAATAATAAAGCAGCTACTGGATACGCGAAGCTGAGTAAACCTTCCATACATTGCACAAAACTAATTTAGTTTAAAAAACTTCAGCAAATTATAGTCAATAATCTTCACTGTCACCCTGCTGCTCACAAAACTTTTGAGAAGAAACTTAATGCTGAAATGCAAATATTTAATTAGATTTTAATGGTGAGGTTTATTTTTCCTAAATCTGGTCATCTGTCTCAATTATGTTCTCCATTTTTTACAGTTAACCAAGAATTGTCATCCCCGTGGGGCTTTGGGGGATGTTTTCTCTTTCCCAATTCCTGTTTAGCATTTGCTTTTTCACAAGTGTAGCTCTCGTGGAAAAGAATTTGGTTCGTTCTTTTCTCTTTTGGAAAATAGAAATGTTGGGTGGGGGGCGGGAGAAAGAGCATGTTCTGAGCAGTGCTTTTAAAACTAATTGTCCTTCTGTCCTAATAACAAAGCATCTTTAGTAGCTAAACAATTAATGATCTTTTCCTACCTCACTGCACATGGCAATTAATATGTTTTTATTGTTGAAGACCCAATTAATGCAGTTCTGTATATATGTGAAAATTCTAAAGCTCTATTTCTTCCAAACCCACTCTGTCGTCTAGATTTTATGTTAATTTGCAGAAATTAGTGACATGTGGCTGTTTACGCCCCTTCCAACAAAACCACTGTTAAATCCGGTCATAAAACTTTTCAGAACTGTTACAGGGGGCGAAACTATGAAAGGGTTCCTGAAATCTTCTTCTTTGTTCCAGTCATCAAGCTCTGCCTCCGCCTCAGACCTATCTTTGTACTATGGGCTTTGTGGCACTGTGGTTGGAACCCCGGGGTTCCTTTCTCCTTCGCCACCGCAGGGAGACTCTGCCACCAGGGGGCGCTCAGGAGGAGGAAGGGATTTGCCAGCGCGTCTGCACCCGGCTCTCTCGAGAGCGACACTCCAGCAGCTCCGCTTCCCCAACGCAGCCGCAACTTGCTCCTGTAGCAGCAGCTGACCCCAGACTGCAGTTTCTGCAGCCCTGGCGGAGACCGCTTCATCCATCGCACACTGTCAGACACACCAGCACCAGCCGGCAGCGCACCTCCCCAAAGATCAGGTTCCAGGACCAGGGCTCCTTCCTGCAAGCCTCTGGGTTTGAGAATTCCATCCTCTTTGCTTTGTTCCCCCAGCCCAGTGGCTGATCACTGCTTCCTGCTGCTGCTATATCTGTAGTACCTTAATGTGTCGTCAGTTCTCTAATACCTCTCATATAGTGTTTAATATTGAATTCTGAAATTAATTGGCGTGGCTTCGGTCTCCTGGCTGCACCCTACCTGATACACCCTGTTTCTTTTCAAATCAAATAGACCCGGACTGAAATCCTAGCCCTGCCACTTAGGAGCTGGGTGACCTTGGCAAATCACTTAAACTTTCGGAGCTTTACTCTTGATTCAAAATGGGTACAATATCCCAGAGTTGTCAGCATTAATGAAATAATTCATGGCCAAGTGACATACGTAATATGGGGCAAAAAAACGCTGATTCCTTTCCCCTTCATCTTCTACAGTTTCGAGTTCTCCCATTTACAACAGATAAAAGTTATGCTCTTTCCTTACTGAGAATAAATTCATTCTTTATCCTTCTTGACAACTTATATTGTGCAATTGTACTTCTAAAATCACCCCGGTTAGCTCCTCTGCAATGCCTTAATTCCAGGTGCAATAATCACAGTAACTCTCTCGGTCCTGTCAATATGGTTTTATGTTAACCATATTCTTTTCCATTGTCTTCTGCCAGCCTGTCTTCGGGTTATTTCGCGACATTTTTCTTTAAGACATTCCTGCATCTCTTGTTCTCTCCCCATGTCCTTCCTGGAGCTGGCTTTCTTTTCCCTTATCTTACCCTGTGACACAAGCCTCACCTTCACCCCCTCAGTGCTCATACTTATTCCCTCACTCCCTAGAAATCTCCCATACTGGGAAAAAAAAAATTCATATCAGGTCATACATGTCATTTATAAACGCGAAGTTCCTCTTTTCCCATCACTTTTCCTTTGTGAAACTTTTAGACTATGGTTCATATTAGGCCCTTGATAAATATCCACTGAGTGAAAAAATTAATGAAATCTCCATGTATCCAGTCATCAATGTTTTATGTTCTCCCTTATCCAAATGCCTTGGCTTTTACCTTTTGAAAGCTGCTATTTTCTCACTCACAGCAAGGAAGAATAAACTTGAGTCACATTCCTCTTTCTGTTCTACTCTTTCCATTAATGTCATAATACAAAAACAAAACTTCAAAGATACAAAGGGATAGGAGATTTTTAAAGATCTAAGACATTGTGTCCTTATGTCTAATCTTCTTTCTCTCAAAAAACACTCTAAATTTATTTGGTATAATCTATTATTTGATAAGGCACTTAGGCACAGTCTTTGTATGGACAAGCTGTATTAGGTTATGAATATCCAATTATAGCTTCTGTAGCTGTGTGTGTGTGTGTGTGTAATATTTGGTGAGTTACACTCATTTGTTAAAACTTATTTGTTAGATCGACCTTATTACCACCAAGATTGTAAGGCAAGCAGATACTGTTCAGGTGGAAACATTTTCTATATGAATATTTTTTAATTCTTCAGTGTGACAGATCTCTTTTTCCTACAATTAGCTAGGTCACACGGAACCTAAAGCTTCACAGTTTAATATTTCTGCCTTAATATTCCTACTAAAACGTTATGGCATCTTTGGTTCCTGGAGTTTCACCCTCAATCCCTTTTCTTAAAATAGAATCTTCATATCATGGATTTATCATCTACTTTTTCCACAAAATTCTATTTTTAAATCTCCAGCTGTATTCCCCCAGACCTTAATTGTTTTGAGACTTTAAAGAGACAATGGAAACCATTTGTGTAATGGCCCTCCTTCACCACCATTTGAAGAAGATGGAACCAAGCCCAAGTTAGCTGATACAAGTTGGCCAATTTACAAAGCAGGAATGGTAGAACTGAGAAGAAGTTTAGATCCTCTGAATGTCAAGCCCATGTTCTTTCTCTTCATTTTTATCATGTTACTTCTTTGGGAACCTATGAGGCTTCTTTAAAATCTTGACTATCTGCAGGGAACTATTTCATTATTTCTAATCTCTCTTCATTCCACTTTGGTGTATATTTTTCTATATTTCTTACCACCTCACAATGTGTACATAACAGTTTGAAGGTATCCATGATTCCTTCTCAGGACCACACTGCCATGGGCATGCTTCCTAACTGAGGGGCCACCTGAGTGAAAGGAAGAAAACTCAGATGTTAAAAACATTTGTAAGCCTAGGACTTACAGTTTCAACATGCGGACTGAACATATTTACCTTTACAAATCAAAAGAAGAAAATTTTTTTGAGAGAGAGGGCACAAATGAACGAGGGGCAGAGAGAGAGAATCCCAGAAGGGACGGGGTGGGGGTGGAGAAACAGAGAGAAGCAGGGCTGACCCAAAGTGGAGCTTGTGCTCGCCCAAAGAGGGGCTCCGGCTCACCCTATGGGGGGCTCACCCAATATGGGACTCAAACTCACATTCAGATCATGACCTGAACCCAAGTTAGATGCTTAACGACTGAGCCGCCAGGCACCCAAGAAGAAATGTTTTTAAAATAAACACAGAATGGATGTATATAGATTGCTTGAAAAGACTAGAAGAACTTTTCAACAGACCACAAAGAAATGTAGGAAATGGCTCAAACATATAAAGCTTCTGGGAAGCTACAGGGAAATTCTGTACACCCATTACAATACTTCTTTAATTAACTCATGACTAAAGTGCAGCACACATCATATTATTTGACCTTTAGGGGCACCTGGGTGGCTCAGTCGGTTAAGGTCATGATCTCGCATTTTGTGAGTTCGAGCCCCACGTTGAGCTCCGTGTTGGGCTCTGTCTGACAGCTTACAGCCTGGAGCCTGCTTCGAATTCTGTGTCTCTCTCTCTCTCTGCCCCTCCCATGCCCACACTCTGTCTCTCTCTCAAAAATAAATAAACATTAAAGATTTTTTTAAAATATTTGAACTTTAGCTTGGAGCTAAATGAAAGAGAAAGGAAATAGTATTTATATATTATTTCATTTTAATCCTCACAATAACTATTATTTTGGTGTTATTATCCCCACTTTGCAGATGAGGAAATTGAGTTCCAGAGAAGTTAAGTAACCTAAGTCCCCATAGTTCATTAGTGACAGAATAGGAATGGGAACACAGGTGTTTCTGGTTCTAAAGCCTGCATAACTTCCACTACACCAAGACATATCCCCACAGAGTGGGAAGACAAGCACTTTTTACACACTACCATATGACAAGTGTGGGACCAGGTGTAAAATTATTCATGACACCACACTGTGCAGATAGTGTGGTTTGAGTAAGGAATTTCCAGGAAGACTTTGAGTAAAACAAAGATGGCTAACCTCATTTACAGGAAGAGACCCTGAGGAATGTAAAGGACACATGAGTTCCTTAGGTTACAAAAGCCACAGGCACCATTCAAAAATGGAAGTCATCTTCTTGCCAGTGAATATAGTCAGTACCCACAGTCTCTCTTCTAGTCCCAGCTTGGACTCAGAGTGCACATTTGCGAGATGGCCAATCAGAGATTAGAGTGGTAGGCTATGGCTCTGGGACTGAAACAAGATCAAATCCATGGTCTTGTTCTCATGAGCACATGTCCTAACACTCTGGGTACTCTCAGATATAAGCTACATGTTATTTCCTTGAAGTCATAAAATCATCACTGAGGAAATCAAGACAAGTCCACTGGGAAAGGCAAACCAGGAGACACAAACGCTGGTCATTCTTCCACCTCTTGGAAATCTTAGCAGCCTCCATAGAGGTTAGCTGTGCATGCTTCGGTCACTGGCTTAGAGCTCAGAGATCTCACAGGTGGGCCTTCAGGAGCTCCTGGGAGATTGCAATCTGCAGTTTTTTCCCTACTGTGATTCAGCCCCTAAGCCTGACTTTCTGCTGTCACAATACATTCTTATTTTAATATACTCTCCTTCAAGAAAGAACTCAAGAACACAGAAAAAAGAAGGAAGAAATGAACTAATGTTTATTAAATGGCTGCTATGTACTGGAGCCAGCCTGAAGTTTTAACTATGTTATCTCATTTAATTTGCACAAAAATCCCATTAGGTAAGGTGAGCATCTCATCTGGCAGGCGGTGAAATTGAAGATGTATGAGATTGAGAAACCTACTCAAGTTCACAGTTAGTAAGGTTGTGAACCTGAGATTCAGACATCAGTCTATTTGTCGGTGAAATCCGTGTTCTTCCCCTTAAATTAGCTTCTATAAAACAAAAACTGTGAATGTTTTCTATACAACAGCCTATCCTATACAACCACGGATTTGTATGTAAAAGAAAATATCGTTCAGTAACTATCCTTACTCTTTTGCTAACTTCTGCTCAGAAATAATTTGACATAAAATACCATTTGCCCCTTTTTGGGGGGGAGGGAGGAAGTCTGTCTAAATACAGAAAATATAGCACTATTACCTAGTAAATTGTTTTTTTACGTACCATAGTTTATCATCTGCAGATACTGTCAGGCCCTGATGTTTGAGTCATTATGCTTATGGGATTTAATTTTTAATGATGCAAAAATTATGCACAATATACCATCATTTCTCTCCCAAACCCAGAATCTGATAGCTAATAATTGCTCCTTACTTAGTTTGCTGACGCTTGGTGATATTAATTAGAATGCAGCCGGAATCAGAAAAGTGTCTCTCTGAAAATGGCCTTTATGGATTCTGTGCTCATTTTCTTCCAATACCTTCAAGATTAAAGTTGTTGGATACACACATCAACAATTTTCTCCCTGGCAGACTCTTTTACGAATAAGATACAAGGTCTGGAAAAGCCAGTTGGTGACCTTTCCACTTCTTGTGAGTGCAAAGAGCTCTATAGTCATATTCGAGTAATACTAGCTCCTTTAGTTTTATAAAAAAAAAAAAAAAAAATTGCTAAACGGAAACTATTTTAATATGAAAGAATTGGTACACTAAAAATACATTAAAATCTATTTTAATGTTGAAGAATGTCTTCCCTGGAACAAATTGCAACTCCTGTCTCTTAGCCTGCCCTGGGTCCCAGGCTTAAAAGACACCACTCTAGGGTCCTTCTCCAGCCACACCCCTTCCTTGAGAAGTTTTTAAGGCCGAGCAGACACGCCCACAAACCAGATGTCTTCACTCCTACTGCACCACCAGGATGCACAGCTCTAGGCCTCAGGGGTAATTGTTTCTGGAGCTCGCGGAAGAGCTCACACATGTAGCCGGGGATGTCCTCATGAGTGCCTCTGAGGCCTCTTACAGTGCAGGAACACGTGAGCGTGGGAAGAGAAGAGGGTGGACTGCCGTCCAAGAAGGGAGCCTACTCTCCTTGTCCCCTCCCGTTCTGCAGTGGAGCACCGCAGAGTCCAAGAGGTCTAAATGCAAACCTGGGCTTCTGTGTCATTATAAAGGCATATTTGTAAAATAGGGCGATAAAACATATTTAATAGTTTGCTAGCTAGATTGACAACTTTAATTTTTTTTTTAAGTTTATATATTTATCTTGAGAGAGAGAAAGAGAGCTCAAGCAGAGAAGGGGCCGAGACAGAGGGAGAGAATCCCAAGCAGACTCTGAGCATTCAGTGCAGAGGCTGATGTGGAGGTCCAACTCACAAACTATGAGATCACGACCTGAGCCAAAATCAAGAGTCAGACACTCAACCGGCTGAGCCACCCAGATGCCCCTACAACTCTAAATATTTAGACATGTGGGGGCGCCTGGGTGGCTCAGTCGGTTGAGCATATGACTCTTGATTTCAGCTCCAGTCATGATCCTAGGGTCATGGGATCTAGCCCCACATCTGCTTAAGATTCTCTCTCTGTCCTTCTGCCCCTCTTCCCTGCTCACGCATACACACACACACGCTCTCTCTTTCTCTAAAATAATAAATAAGTAAGTAAGTAAATAGACATATGGTATCTAGGCCTCTATTAATACTCAGTCCTGAACCTCACAAATATTTGGGAAAGCCTGTCAGACCAAAGAAAATGAGAAGAATAGAGGGAAAAATTTTTTCTTTCACAGCTCATCATCACTTTTCCTATTCATAAATCTTCAAAGAAACAACTTGTGTTCTCTAAATGTCTCCATCAAATAAATGATTTCCTAAAGGTGAAAATGATTTCATTTGCTGACTACATTTCAATACTTGCTTCGAGCAAGTAAACATTAAATTACCCACCCCACATCTACCACAAACAGTATATAAGAGAGCTTGATGAAGCACACAGAAGAGGTCCCCTGAGCCCTTTCTGTAGTCATAGTTATGCATTCCATCACATTCCATCCCAGGACCTCAGTGCACTGGTCACACCAGCAACTGCTTCTGCCACAAACAGTTATGGGAGCCACTTTGTCTCTGTGGTATTGAAGGTCAGGCAAATAAGAAAGTGAAACCCTAGCTCTGAAATCACACTTCCTGGAAGTTCCTTTCTGTAGATACATTTTTGAGTAATTTTGAGAGACAGCATGGGCATGGCGAAGGGCACGAATTTTCATATCAGATAGATTTAGAGTTGAAGTTTAGCTCTGAGTCATTATGACCTTATTTGTCATGTACACCAACTGAACCCCAGACTCTTCACCTGTAAAATTACACAATCTAGTTCGTCAGGCTATCATATAAGTCAGATGAAAAAAATGGATCACACCCACTGGCATCTCTGGCCTATAGCAACTGCACAATAAATTTTCGTTCTCACTTTTCTTCTCTTCTGCAGCTGAGTTTGATTCTTACCTGCATTACCTTTGACAAACAAGTTGACTTTAGTTCTTCAAATCTGCAACTAATATTTGACTCCTGAATCTTTCTTTCTTCTGACCTATTTTTTTATTTCATCACTCTTTTTCAATTCCCTTTCTGCGTCTCCTATCCATCCTCCCACAGAAGAGTCAGCAAAGCAAGCGAGGAAGACTAGAGAGTGGGAGGAAGGTCATTCATCCTTCATCACTACCATGTCCAAATTGCCATCAAGAGTTCTGGAGGTCCCCTCAGACCAACGCAAGTTTCCACCCTCTTCAAATTTGGTACATGCTTGCAAATTCACAAATGACAGGAGCTCTATAAATTTTATTCTTCCTGTAACCAAGATAATGTGCATCACAATTACAGCCACCAGAGACATTTGACTCTGCAACATGCACCATTTGCAAATCCGTGCAATGGAGAATCACTTTTGCATTCGATGGAAAGGGGAAGGTGGGGGAGTTGGTCATTTACCATAATGACTTTTTCATGATGAGCAGCCGGCATCTGTGATTATTTCCAAAGGCAGTGAATAGGTTCAAAGTCTTACATTATTGGACTTTAATTAGGAGTCTAGTTTGCATACATTTTAAATGTTAATCACTGTTCAGTGAGCCGGTGAACTCAGATAGGTCACCCACAACCTACTCGCTCCATAATGAACGTATCTTCTTTTCCTTTCTGTTGAGATGTAAAGTACCATGGGGCAGTGGCGCAAGATTCTATTTCTCAAAATTAATTGGAAAGGACAGGAAGAGTTCAAAATGATGACTCTGAGGTTTGCAAATCTCACCACTTCTACTACATTCTGACAACACTCCTTCCTACTCCCCAAAAATGTGGAACAATCCATATTGGCTATAAATTTTATTGATTTTGAACAGTATTTGGGGACCTCTGGACATAATTTCAGGCACAGTGGCACTTACAGAAAGAGAGTCAAATATTTTTGGCCTAAAATTACTCTGAGCTGGATTTGAGGAAGTCCTCTAAACAGGGAACTCTACACTTAGTCCATGACCCAATTTCACCTCCTGGCAAATTGAGACTAATGCAACAACTGTATTTTCTTGGATAAAATAGTCCATTATTATAAAATTATCTCCTTCCTATATTTCTGATATTAAAATATCTCTTATTTTATAAAATTGGTTTTTAGTAGGTGGTAGTCTTCTTTGTTTGTATTTTAATATGTCCTTCCTTAGTAAATTTAAAAGTTCATGGATCTCCTCAATTAAAAAAAACTGCCTGTTAAATGGGTGAAATTCTCAAATCTGCAGAATGCTGAATTAATTGTGCCTCAAGTTTAAGGATTCAACAGGCAAGAAACTCTGCTGCACAGGTCAGCTAAAGACCTGGCTTTTGACTCTGCTATTTTTTGATCTTTCTTTTCCATCCTAGACAATGTTTAAAAGTCAATATTTCTCCATTTCCTGCCTCTCCCTCTTAATGAGAAAGGACAAACACTTGAAAACAAAAATGTACGCAAGGTGCTTGAAGATAGAAATTATTTCCTCAAAGTGCTTTAATCATGCTGTTGAAAACCACTTCCTCCAGTGGCCTAATCACATAAATCATAGTAAAAGGTTAAAGACGAAGTTCAATTGTACCAATTGCCTGCGATGGTTTCTCGGAAATGGATTACTTGCTATTAAAAGGTAAAGCCATTCTGCTACACATTAGCATGCTCAGATGGTCTCTAGACTGAAACTTCACATTTCCTATCTAGATCACACAAACGGATGTTGGATTTAAAGATGTTGATGAGGAAAAGTTTCTCCTCTACCCTTCATGATTCTTTGGATAGTTTAGTAATCAAATTAACATAAGACGGATTAACAGGAGAAAAACAAATTTAATCTTGTGTGCATGGGAACCCCACATATATGAGAGGTTCAAAGAAAAAAGATCAAAGGAGTTATATATACTATCCTGAGCTAAGGAATTGGATAGAGGCCTGAGGCATTAAAGAAGAGAAGGCAATTCACAGGGTGATAAGAAGAGCAAATGTTTGATAATTAGAAGTTTGTCCATACAGATTGGTCACTCAGATAAAAATTTATCTCTGACAATAACTTTTACTCTATGTTACATTTCAAATAGTACCCACAATCCCAGCTAATTTATTACATTTTTATTACAAATCAGAATATGGAGTTAAAACTATATAAATCAATATATCTATTTGTTTTAGATTTATTCTAAATCCCATAATCTCCTCTGTGACTAAGTATCCATCAGTTCACCAGGCTCTGAGTGCCCTTTCCATACCAGAATCTTTACTTGTTTTCCTAAGACATGTTTCATCATTCACATTTTGGAGAAGAAGCAGATATAGCAGAGTTTCTTTAGTTTCCTCCAATCTCTCTTATTCAATAAGCAATGAATATTCATACCGTATGATCCAGCAATTCCACTTTTGGGTATATATCCAAAGGAAATGAAAACAGAAGATTGTAATATCTCACACCTATGTTCATTGCAGCACTATTCACAATAGCCAGGATATGGAAACAACCTACGTGTCCATCAACAGATGAATATAAAAAGTATATGTGGTGTATATACACAATGGAATATTATTCAGCCCTGAGAAAGGACACCCTGCCATTTATGACAACATGAATGGACCTTAAGAACATTATGCTAAGTGAGATAACACAGACAAAGACAAATACTACATGGTATCATTTAAACATAGACTCAAACTCATATGTAGACCCAAACTCAAAGAAACAGAGAGGAGAAAAGTGTTTGCCAGGGCCTGAGGCAGTGGGGAAATAAGAAGAGTTTGGTAAAAGGTTACAAACTTTCAGCTATAAGATGGATAACATTGGTAGGGGCCAAGATTTTGGAACAGTATAGAAGTTTTCTTTTGCACCTCTCATCCCTGAAATACAGCCAGATCAACACTAAACCATCCTGCACACCCAGAAAACTGATTTGAGGATTAACACAACAGTATGCACAAACAAAGAACTCAGTAGGTATGTGGCACAGAGAGGTGAACTGGGGGAGAAAGAAGCTGTGGAGGGCAGGGAGCTGTTTTTGCTTGCAGAGAGAGGGCAGAGATGGGGGAGAGTATAGGAAAGTATCCCCCCACCTACCTGAAAGCAGCTGAAGAAAGAAAGAGTGTGCAAGGGACTGAACAAAAAAGGGAGAAAGGAGAAAGGAGAGAGTTTAAATTCCATTAAGACTCTATAAACAGGAGGAGAGCAGAGTCTGAAACTCCATAGCTTGATACCTGGTAGTGCTCTGGTGGGAAGGGAGAATCCCCAGGAGCAGAGAGCAAGGTCCTTGGGGTTCTGGGGCCACAAGGGGAGGGGAAGTTCCTCTGCTGGGAGAATATTTGGTAGAGCCTGTGTGGCCACCCCACAGGCAATGGTCCCAGGGGACCCCGGGGAACAACCACATTCACTGGTGCCGGAACAAGGACATTAAAGGGGAAACCTGGTGCCAGATGTGTGTTGTAAGTTACCATAATCCCTGAAATGCTGCTGCTATGCTATCATTTGAACTTTTTCTGGAGCGGATTGGCACCCGGCCACAGTCTCTGGGCGTTGGCAGCAGCATGGTCTCGCGAACGTTCCTGGGTGCAGGCCAGCACCCATCCATTGCTCAGTGAGACCCTCCCCCATGGGGTCTGAGCCAGTCAAAGCTGCAGTCCCTCAGAAGCGAGGGATTGGGAAACACAGCCGCATCTGAGATAAAAATCAGGAGGGAGGTGCCGCCTGGCAACCTGACAGCTTGGTCACAGACAGTATAAAAGCAAGGAGTGGACAGAAGCTGGAGACAAAGGAGGGTTGTGTGATTGCTGGTCGGGGAGAACAGAGTTCCAATACTAGAGACTGGGTAGCTGGGTGACACCATTTCCACCCCTCCCACATATACGCATACACACCTACGAGCGCCACACAATCCACCCCAGTAAGCTAAGCATTGTCATCTAGTGGAGAACGGAGCCATTATACAAAGCACCACCCAACTGGGCCAACCTCAAGTCTCTCCACCTGCTTAGCTTACAGACTATGAAGTGCTTCATAGTTTAACTTCTAGTGGAAACCAATGTTAATTTCAATCATATTTCAGTCTGTTCGCTGGTCCATCTTTTCAATTTTTTTTCTTTTTCTTTTCTTATTCTTGAATACAGAAAGAGAAAAAAAATTATTTTTATTTTTAATTTTTGTTACAAATATTTTTCTTTAATTTTTTTCTACTGTACTTTTTTACTTTTTTGTAAGTTTTTCAAACTCTATTTTACTTCTAACATTTCATTTTATTCTGTTTCATTGTATTCATTTTCTCAAATTTTCAAACATTTTCCTTTTTTTTCTTATTTTTCCCTTTTTTCTCTAATCTATCATGCTCCTTTCAACAACCAGACAAAAACACACCTAGGATCTAGCATCTTGTATTTGATTTTTTTTGTGTTGTTTTTAATTTTTTAACTTTAATTTTTTTACCTTATTAATTCGTTTTCTTCCATCACAATGATGAAATGAAGGAATTCACCTCAAAAGAAAGAACAGGAAGAAATGACAGCCAGGGACTTAATCAACACAGATACAAATGAGATGTCTGAACCAGAATTTAGAATCACAATGATGTGAATACTAGCTGGGGTCGAAAATAGATTAGAATTCTTTTCTGTGGAGATAAAAGAAGTAAAATCTAGTCAGGGTGAAATAAAAAATGCTATAACTGAGCTGCAATCTCGAAGGATGCCATGGCAGCAAGGGCGGGTGAAGCAGAGCAGTGAATCAGTGATATAAAGGACAAACTTATGGAGAATATAGAAGCAGAAAAAAAGAGGGAGACTAAGACAAAGAGCACAATTTAAGAATTAGAGAAATCGGTGACTCATTAAAAAGGAACAACATCAGAATCATATGGGTCCCAGAAGATGAAGAGAGAGAAAAAGGGGTAGAAGATTTATGTGAGCAAATCCTAGCAGAAAACTTTCCTAACCTGGGGAAAAACAGACATCAAAATCATGGAAGCACAGAGGACTCTCATTGTTTCAACAAAAATCAACCATCAACAAGTCATATCATTGTCAAATTCACAAAATACTCAGGCAAGGAAAGAATCATGAAAGCAGCAAAGGAAAAAAAGTACTTAACCTACAAGGGAAGACAGATCAGGTTTGCAGTTGACCCATGTACAGAAACATGGCAAGCCAGAAATCAGTGGCAGGATATATTCAATATGCTGAATCAGAAAAATATGCAGCCAAGAATTCTTTATCCAGTAAGGCTCTCATTCAAAATAGAGGGGAGATTAAAAGTTTTCCAGACAAACAAAAATTAAAGGAGTTCATGACCAGCCCTGCAAGAAATTTTAAGGGAGACTCTCTGAGGGGAGAAAAGACCAAAAAAACCCCCCCCCCAAAAAAAAAACACAGCAAAGACTAGAAAAGACCAGAGAACACCACTAGAAACTCTAACTCAACAGGCAACATAATGGCAATAAATTCTTATCTTTCGGTACCCACTCTAAATGTCAATGGACTAAATGCTCCAATCAAAAGACATAGGTAACAGAATGGATAAGAAAAAAAGACCCATCTATATGCTGTTTACAAGAGACCCCCATTAGACCTAAAGACACCTTCAGATTGAAAGTAAGGGGATGGAACCATCTATCATGCTAATGGTCGACAAAAGAAAGTTGGAGTAGCCATACTTATATCAGACTATCTAGATTTTAACATAAAGACCATAAAGAGAGATGAAGGGCATTATATCATAATCAAGGGGTCTATCCACCAAGAAGACCCAACAATTATAAACATTTTTGCTCCAAATGTGAAGCACCCAAGTATATAAATCTAATCAAAAACATAAAGAAACTCATTGATAATAATACCATAAGAGTATCAACAAGGAAACCATGACTTTGAATGACACACTAGACTGGATGGACTTAACAGATATATTCAGAACATTTAATTCTAAAGCAGTGGAATACACATTCTTCTCCAGTGTATATGGAACATTCTCCAGAATAGATCACATACTGGTACACAAATCAGCCCTCGACAAGTACAAAAAGATTAAGATAATACCGTGCATATTTTTCAGACCACAACGATATGAAACTCGAAATCAACCACAAGAAAAAATGTGGAAAGATAACAAATATTGGAAACTAAAGACCATCCTACTAAAGAATGAATGGGCTAACCAAGAAGTTAAAGAGGAAATTAAAACGTACATGGAAGCCAATGAAAATGATAACACAACATCCCAAAACCTCTAGGATGCAGCAAAGGCAGTCATAAGAGGGAAGTATATAGCAATTCAGGCCTTCATAAAGAAGGTAGAAAGGTTTCAGATACACAACCTAACCTTACGTCTTAAAGAGCTAAAAAAAGAAAAGCAAATAAAACCCAAAACCAGCAGAATATAGGAAATAATAATGATTAGAGCAGAAATCAATGCTATCAAACAAACAAAGAGTAGAACAGATCAATGAAACCAGAAGATGGATCTCTGAAAGAGTTAACAAAATTGATAAACACTAGCCAGTGTGATCAAAAAAAAAAAGGAAAGGACCCAAATAAATAAAATCAAGAATGAAAGAGGAAAGATCACAACCAACACAGAAGAAATACACACAATAAGAAGAGAATATTATGAGCAATTATTGCTTATTTATCTCAAAATTTTTTGTTTATTTATTTTTGAAAGAGAGGGAGAGAGACAGAGTGTGAGCAGAGGAGGGGCAGAGAGAGAGTGAGACACAGAATCCAAAGCAGGCTCCAGGCTCTGAGCTGTCAGCACAGGGCCCAACACGGGGCTCGAACTCATGAACCCTGAAATCACAACCTGGGCTGAAGTTGGCCACTTAACCGACTGAGCCGCCTAGGTGTCCCTCAATTTATTGCCAATAAAATGGGCAATCTAAAAGAAATGGACAAATTCCTAGAAACATATAACCTACCAAAACTGAAACAGGAAGAAATAGAAAATTTGAATAGACCCATAACCAGTAAAGAAATCTATTAGTCATCAAAAATCTCCCAAAAAACAAGAGTCCAGGCCCAGACAGCTTTCCAGGGGAATTCTACCAAACATTTAAAGAAGAGTAAACACCTATTCTCTTGAAGCTTTTCCAAAAAATAGAAATGGAAGGAAAACTTCCAAACTATTTCTATGAAACCAGAATTACCTTGTTCCAAAACTAGATAAAGACCCCACTAAAAAGGAGAACTATAGACCAATTTCCCTATGAACATGGATGCAAATCTTCAACAAGATATTAGCCAACCGAATCCAACAATAAATTAAAAAAATTATTCACCACGACCAAGTGAGATATATACCTGGAATGCAGGGCTGGTTCAATATCCTCAAAACAATCAATGTGATTCATCACATTAATAAAAGGAAGGACAAGAACCACACGATCTTCTCAATAGATGCAGAGAAAGCATTTGACAAAATATAGGGTTCTTTCTTGATAAAAAACCCTTAAGTAAGTAGGGATAGAGGGATCATACCTCAAGATCATAAAAGCCATGTATGAAAGACCCAATGCCAATATTATCCTCAATGGGGGAAAACTGAGAGCTTTCCCCTTAAGGTCAGGAAGAAGACATGGATGTCCACTCTTGCCACTGTTATTCAACATAATATTGGAAGTCTTAGCCTCAGCAATCAGACAACACAAAGAAATAAAAGGCATCCAAATCGGCCAGGAGGAGGTCAAACTTGCACTCTTTGCACATGACATGATACTCTATATGGAAAACCCAAAAGATTCCACCAAAAAACTTCTAGAACTGATCCATGAATTCAGCAAAATGGCAGGCTATAAAATCAATGCACAGAAATCGGTTGCATTTCTAAACACCAATAATAGAAGCAACTGAAAGAAAAATCAAGGAATCGGTTCCATTTACAATAGCACTTGAAACCGTAAAATACCTAGGAATAAATCTAACAAAAGAGGTAAAAAAAAAAAAATCTACACACTGAAAACTATAGAAAACTTATGAAAGAAATTGAAGAAGACACAAAAAAATGGGAAAATATTCTATGCTCCTGGATAGGAAGAACAAATATTGTTAAAATGTCAATACTACTCAAAGCAATCTACTTATTCAATGCAATACTTACCAAAATAACACAGCATTCTTCACAAAGCTAGAACAAACAATCCTAAAATTTGTATGGACCAGAAAAGACCTCAAATACCAAAGCAATCTTGAAAAAGAAAACCAAAGCTGGAGGCATCACAATTCCAGACTTTGAGCTGTTTTACAAAGCTGTAATCATCAAGACAGTATGGTACTGGCACAAGAACAGACACTCAGATCAATGCAACAGAATAGAGAACCAAGAAATAAACCCACAAACGTATGGCCATCTAATCTTTGACAAAGCAGGAAAGAATATCCAATGGATAAAGACACTCTCTTCAGCAAGTGGTGCTGGGAAAACTGGACAGTGACATGCAGAAAAATGAACCTGAAACACTTTCTTACACCATGCAGAAAAATAAACTCGGAATGGATGAAAGACCTAACCATAAGACAGAAAGCCATCAAAACCCTCAAGGAGAAAGCAGGCAAAAAACTCTTTGACCTTGGTCGCAGCAGCTTCTTACTCAACACATCTCCTGAGGCAAGGGAAATCAAAGCAAAAATGAACAATTGGGACCTCATCAAAATAAAAATCTTCTGCACAGCAAAGGAAACAATCAGAAAAACTAAAAGGCAACTGACGGAATGGGAGAAGATATTTACAAACGACATATCAGATAAAAAGTATCCAAAATCTATAAAGAATTTATCAAACTCAACACCCAAAAAACAAATAATCCAATGAAGAAATGGGCCAAAGACGTGAACAGACCTTCTCCAAAGAAGATATCCAGATGGCCAACTGACACATGAAAAAATACTCAACTTCACTCATCATCAGGGAAATGTGAATCAAAACCACAATGAGATACCACCTCACACTTGTCAGAATGGCTAACGTTAACAGGCAACGACAGATGTTGGGGAGGATGCGGAGAAAGAGGATCTCTTTTGCACTGCTGGTGGGAATGCAAACTGGTGCAGTCACTCTGGAACACAGTGTGGAGGTTTCTCGAAAAATTAAAAATAGAACTACCCTACGACCCAGCAATTGCACTACTATGTATTTATCCAAGGGATACAGATGTGCTGTTTTGAAGGGGCACATGCACCCCAATGTTTATAGCAGCATTATCAACAATAGCCAAAGTATGGAAAGAACTCAAATGTCCTACAATGGATGAATGGATAAAGAAGATGTAGTATATATATACAATGGAGTATTACTCGGCAATCAAAAAGAATGAAATCTTGCCATTTGCAACTACGTGGGTGGAACAAGAGGGTATTATGCTAAGTGAAATTAGTCCGTCAGAGAAAGACAAATATCATATGACTTCACTCATATGAAGACTTTAAGATACAAAACAGATGAACATAAGGGGAGGGAAGCAAAAATAATATAAAAACAGGGAGGGGGATAAAACATAAGACACTCTTAGATGTAGAGAACAAACAGAGGGTTGCTGGAGGGGTGCTGGGGGGAGATGGGCTAAATGGGTAAGGGGCATTAAGGAATCTATTCCTGAAATCATTGTTGCACTGTATGCCAACTAATTTGGATGTAAATTAAAAAGTAAATAAATTATTTTTTAAAAAGAATGCAATATATTAACTAAAAGATTTTTTAATAAAAAATAAAATTTAAAAAAGATGAATAACATCTCTGAAGATCTAATGGAGAACACGATGACAAAAGTTCATAATATCTATTGCATAACTGAAATTTGCTAAGAGAGTAAAACTTAAATGTTCTCACACACAAGGAAAAAGATAAAAATGTGAGGTAATGGATGTGTTAATTAAATAGATGAGAGGAATCGTTTCACAGTGTGTATGTATCTCGAATCATCATGATGTATACTTTAAAAACCTAACAATTTTATTTGTCAGCTATACCTCAATAAAGCTGAAAAAAAATGCCTACACTGTGCGAACCACCATATTAGGAATTGCAAATGATATTAAGATGTAAAAGGGGCAGAACATTGCCCTCAAGGGGTGTGGAATCTACCAGCCAATCTAACTAGACAACCTGTTTTTCAACTGACTTTAATTCTCCTACAAAGAGAGGAAATTAGCCACATTACTTTACCTAAAACGTGGCCTTGAAAACAGGCAGTGTATTTACTGTGAACTCTTTAAAACGATATCAAGAATAATTTCCACTTTTCTTCTCCCACAGACTCTTCCTTTTAATATGCTTTTTAAATATTTGCTAAAATTTGCATTTGTTTTATAGACTATCAATTTAATATGACCACTTTCATATAAGCTGTAAAAACTACAACACTATTATCAGAATCAATATGATATCAAGAAACAAAAATGAGATCTAATTACACTTTACTGTAGTCATATATCCCCTTAATAACATTCATAAGTTACCAGTTACATAATTAAATGCCAGAGGTGTTATCAAAGATACATTTTTAAGGTCTAATTAACTGATAATAATTATGGTTCAATGCTAAGTCTACATGGTAATTAGTGAGACATTAGCAGAGAAAGTCTGCTAATCTGAAAATTATGGAGCTATTTCTCACCTGTTGCATCCTGGATGGGGTTCTGCCTCCACAGAAATGGCTTCAGATTCTCAGATCGGACTCAGAAAGAAAAGATGTGGTTTAATGTGCTGCTGGAATAAAATAATACTTATTGTTCCTTTAGTGTGACCCCTCCCCTGCTCACACTCTGTCTCTGTCACTCTCAAAAATAAATAAACATTAAAAAAAAAAAAAAAGGAGAGGACAGAGAATCCCTTTTGCATCTGTCGATTCTCCATTACCTCCAACTCAAAATAATCCTTACACAAAAGTGGTATGTTTTGGGGTGGCGTGTTCTTTTTTTTTTTTTTTAACATTTATTTATTTTTGAGAGACATAGAGACAGAGTATGAGCAGGGGAAGGGCAGAGAGAGAGGGAGATACAGAATGTGAAGCAGGCTCCAGGCTCTGAGCTGTCAGCACAGAGCCCGACTCGGGGCTCGAACTCACAGACCGTGAGATCATGACCTGAGCCCAAGTCGGCCACTTAACCAACTGAGCCACCCAGGTGCCCCCAACTGAGCCATCCAGGCGCCCCTGGGGTGGCATGTTCTGATCCTCTTCAATAGTAAACAGAAATGAGATTAAAATCCAAGTCTTTTTAAAACATTTTTTTAATGTTTATTTATTTTTGAGAGAGAGACAGAGCATGAATGGGGGAGGGAAAGAGAGAGTGGGAGACACAGAATCTGAAGCAGCCTCCAGACTCTGAGCTGTCAACCCAGAGCCCGATGTGGAGCTCGAACCCATGAACTGTGAGATCATGACCTGAGCCGAAGTCAGAACCTTAACTGACTGAGCCACTTGGGTGCCCCTAAAATCTAAGTCCTTTAAATCCTACGTACTAGATAATGAATAGGAACTAGATATAAATGATAGTGTTTGGGGAAAAATCTTCTGCATGTCACATGTGTTTTCCTCTCATCTGCTCTGCCATTTCCTCTCTCTAGCCTAGCCCCTTCCTAGGCACAATTGGATGCTGAGGTATAAGATAAGATCATTCCTACAAGAAACTCACAGCCTCACTGTAAAAAAACAAAATTTCAAGGGAGTGAATCTCTACTGACACATTAGCGAGTCAGTGAAGATACATGAATGTGATCCCAGTTCTGTCTGCCTTGGGTCCTCTGCCAGACATTTCACCTCTCAGCCTGTATGGAAAATGAGGGCATTAAATTGGATTTCCTTTAAACCCTAAATTTCCGATATGTCATTTCATACGTACAAATTGGTGTATATTACCATGTGACTGAAAGAAAGTCGCATATGCCCTTGATGCTTTAGTGTCCTCATTTGTAAAATGGAATAATGCCTTGCAAGATTTGGGGGAAATTAAATGCAATATTTCTTTTTAAATTTCTTTTTTAATGTTTATTTATTTTTGAGAGAGAGAGACAGACAGACAGAGCATGAGCAGGGGAGAGGCACAGACAGAGAGGGAGACACAGAATCTGAGACAGGCTCCAGGCTCTGAGCTGTCAGCACAGAGCCCTACGCGGGGCTCGAACTTTCCAATCGTAAAGTGGAAAAACAACCTGAATATCATGAAGTTCTATGATACCCAAGACTGGCTGGTCGCAGAATCACCTAAAGTACTTATAAAAAATACAGATTCCTAGCCCAGCTCCCAGAAAGATTCTGATTTAGTTGGTAAATCTGGGGTAGGGCGCTCTCCAACTACACTTGGATTTTAACCCCTATAGCTATGACCCCCTCTTACATTGTGCTTCTACCTCATGTTAGACTACAGCTATACTTTAAAAAGTAGTTTTCTGAGCAATCCACTTCTAGGTATATACCCCAAAAAAAGTGAGAGTAGTAATTTGAACGGATATTTGTATACCCATGTTCAGAGCAGCATTATCCGTGAGAGTCAAAAATGTGGAAGCAGGGGTGCCTGGGTGGCTCAGTCGGTTGAGCGGCCGACTTCAACTCAGGTCATGATCTCACGGTCTGTGGGTTCGAGCCCCACGTCGGGCTCTGTGCCGACGGCTCAGACCCTAGAGCCTGCTTCGGATTCTGTGTCTCCCTCTCTCTCTGCCCTTCCCCTGTTCATGCACTGTCTCTCTGTCAAAAATAAGTAAACGTTAAAAAAATTTTTTTTTTAAAAATGTGGAAGCAACCCAAGTGTCCATCAACAGATGAACGATAAACAAAATGGAGTATACACTGCAATGGAATATTATTCAGCCTTAAAATGGAAGGAAATTCTGACACATATTAAAACATGGAAGAACTGTGAGGACATTAAAATAAGTGAAAGAAGGGGTGCCTGGGTGGCTCAGTCGGTTAAGCATCCAACTTTTGATTTAGGCTCAGGTCATGATCACACAGTTCATGAGCTAGAGTCCTGCATTGGTCTCTGCACTAACAGCATAGAGCCTGCTTGGGATTTTCCCTCTCTCGCTCTCTTGCTCTCTCCCTTACAAATAAACATTTTTTAATAATTTTTAAGAAATAAAAAATAAAATAAGTGAAATAAACCAGTCACAAAAAGACAAATACTGTAGAGTTTCAATTACATAAGTTATCCAGAATATTCAAATTCATAGAAACAGAAAAAACAATGAGAGTTTCCAGAAACTGAAAGGAAGGAGGAATGGAAAGTTATTATTTAACAGGTATGGAGTTTCAGTTAAGAAAAATGAACAAGTTCTGGAGATGGATGGTGGTGATGGTCTCAAAACAACATAAATGCACTTAACGACAATAAATTATACACTTAAAAAATGATTAGGGGGGTGCCTGGGTGGCTCAGTCGGTTGGGCGGCCGACTTTGGCTCAGGTCACGATCTCAGCTTGTGAGTTCGAGCCCTGCATCTGGCTCTATGCTGATAGCTCAGAGCCTGGATCCCGCTTCGGATTCTGTGTCTTTCTGTCTCTCTCCCCCTACCCTGCTCACACTCTGTCTTTCTCTGTCTCTCAAAAATAAATAAACATTAAAAAAAAATGATTAGGGCGGTTAATGTTATGTTATATATATTTTACCACAAAGAAAAAGAAAAATAAACTGAAGCAGTAAAAAACGACAATGAAGATTTTCCTGACTGGAGACTATAAAGCTTTATTCTGAGCATCCACTATGAACCAGATTCTCTTCTAAGCATCAGGGGAATGATTCCTTCCATCAAAGAACCCACGTATCTTCTAGAGAAAGGGGTTGGAACGTATCAATGAATCCCACCTAACTGGAAAAACTACTCCAAAAGCAGCCTGCATAAGGCTTCTGTGGAACTAAAAAACGGGACCAATCAAGTCCTGCAGAGAAGCCTGGGGATAGGTGTGGTGGGGGACAAGTGACGACCTCTCAGGGAAAGTAACACAGATACTGCGAGTGTCTTCCAAAGGGCTGGCTCTCCTTCTCCAGCCCTTCTCCCCAGCTTTTGGAGAATTCACAACACATGCACCCCACCCCACCCCCACTCCAGCCACTGCACCATCGCCTTTGTTTTCAGGTCTTTTGTCTGGTGTCCTAAAGTCCCACCTGGAACTTAACCAGCACCAGTTGACTGTCATTTTACAGAGACTTAGAATTCTTTCTCAGCGAGCAGTTAGGTCTTTTCGTGAAGGTCTTCTTCGTATACCAAATATCCTGAAGCTATTCTTGTTCTGCTTTCCTTTTTTTTTTAAAATCATCCATATATATAAATGCATATATATTTATATATGTATTATATAGGAAAATGCAAAAGCAGATTTAAAAAGAAATGAAAAATAAAAATCACATATAATCCTACCACCTACGTGCAGAAACGCTAACAGTATGTGTGTTCAAACGTTCACACGCACACGCGTGCACACACACACACACATGCATTTTTTAGGGTAATACTCTGCTATGATTTTGTAATCTGCTTTTTCCTCTTCACTATGTCCTATCTTGGGGGATGACTGCTCTAGACATTTGTGATTGGGGAGAGTGTTGAAGCCAGATTCTTACACCTCCTCCATGCAGACATGCAAGTCATGTCTAGGTTTTCTAAAAGGCTTGATCCCTAGAGGCTAAACCAAGGTCTGTTGATATAAGGGGCCAGAAGCCTGAGACGGGAGGCAATGCAAGAAAAAAGCAGCTTCCCACAGCTCTTCTCCTTCCACCTCACTCCCCTCCCCACCCCTCAAGGCCATCTCTCCAAATACAGTGCCCTGAAACCCCAGCCCTTTGGAGCATTTCCGGTCCTGCCAAGAATCAGGCACGGTGCCATCGCAGCAGATGGACTGGAGAATAGGCAGTCAATGTTGATTTCCGTGGACAAATAGGAGAATCAAGTGTGGATGTTGAAAATAGGACTCCTAGGTAGGAATTTAGCCTTCAACACTCAAATCAAGACAGACACAGTCAGAATTCTAGCTGAGGGACAAATTCATTCTGACCCAAGAGGAACAGCTGTCAAGTCTTGGGGAAAAACACTTCCGTGGAGAGGGGATGGAGACAGTGAGGCCAAGGGGCTCTCTGGTGGGTTCCCCTCACATTCTGCAGATTCCCTCTTCCAGCCAAAACAAGCTTGGGGGGCCCAGCCGGCGCCGGGTTAAGCACGCCATTAGAATGCAGAGCCGCACTCCGCAGGCTCTCCAGATACATCAAGAGTCCATAACATTTGGGCTGCAGCCCCAACTCATTATTTGCTATGAAAGTTTATGCAGCCACAAAAATAAATGGGAAAAGCACGTTAAGAAAGGTTTGAAACCTACTTAACTCATGCCTGACAACAGCAAAAGACCACAACGTAGCTGTCAGATTAGTAGTTCTTCCCACTTTAAGTCATGGCTCATCCTTCTTGGACAGTTGCATGCAAGTAACAGCCTCTCACACATCCTGGGGCCTGCGTCCTCTGGCCTGAGAGCCCCCGGACAGAGGTAAGCTGCCATGCCCGCAGCAGCACACTCTTGTCAGGGCGCTGCTGGGGTCCTCTGCTACGGCTGCCATGTCACAAAAATCCCCAGCGTATTTCTTCTATTGGCTCCGACGGCTCATTTCAAGTACGATCTGAAAATCCTCATTCAGCCACAGATTCGGTCTTCCTACAAGATCTCGTCTTTTACTAAATCATAGCTCAGCAAACTGTGGCCCCAAGGCCAGATACAGCCCCCCTACCTAACTTTTTAATAAAGTTTTATTGGAATACAACCACATTTTCGTTTACATATTGTCTATGGCCCCTTTCATCCAATCTGGCAGAGTCAAGAGTGGGCAACAGAGTCTGTATGGCCAAGAAAATTGGAAACAGTCACCAATCCGGCACTTCACAGAAAACGTTTGCCAGCTCCTCCACTAAACCATTATTTTCATCAACCTTTATTATTGTTATCTAAGAACTACTTGCGTATTATAGAAAGACCTGAAAGTGGTGGTTGTTTGGGAGATGGAAGAATTACGGATAGTTCCATTTTCTTCTTTTTATATATGTGTATTTTCTACAAATGCTAGGTGGGGGTTTTTTGTAACTTGGCAGAGAAAGCTTTTTAAAGAAAAAGGCGAATGGACACTTTTGCCCCAGAGAAAACTGTCTGGGGGGACAACTGCAGTTGTCCAGGTGATGGTAAAACCAGACCCGACTTTCTGTTTTCTTCCATGGATAGAGGTTGAATTTCTTATGATACCAAAAATAGGTTGTGTATCAATCGGGTCATCAAGAAGCAGTAGCCAAGACATGGGTCACGCTAATGAGGGAAAATGAAAAGAAGCTGGGTGAGGTTGATTCTAAAGGTCTGACCCCAATGGACAGAAAAACGAAGAAAGGAGGAATGCCTGCAGTTCTGAAAAAAGTTCGGCGAGACAGGTGGGGGAGCTCTTGAGTCAGCTGGTCGGGAGGAGAGCCTGGTGCCTCCCAGCGATGGGTGTGTGCTTCGTATCCCAGCCACACACAGCCACGTGACCTCACGAAAATGGGGGGAGGGCTTTCAAGGCCAGCATATGGGGCCTTGAGCCATTACACTTACAGTTGGAGGTATGAGAGATGTGTCAGAGGAAACCATAAAGAACACACACACAAAAGTACCGATTCTATGAGATAAGTCATGTTAACAAGGCCAGTACAGGGGCGCCCGGTGGCTCAGTGGGTTAAGCATCTGACTTCAGCTTGGGTCATGGTCTCATGGTGTGTGAGTTCAAGCCCCACATCAGGCTCTGTGCTGACTTCTCAAGTCTGGAGCCTGTTTGGGATTCTCTGTCTCCCCCTCTCTTTCTCTGCCACTCTCTCACTCGTACTCTGTCTCTCTCTCTCAGAAAATGAATGAACAGTTTTAAAAATGCCAATCCAGCATATAAACAAGGTTCCAAAGAGACACTGGCTTTTCAGAAGCAGAGTGAGAGCTCACTAAGTCAATCTCCTTATTTTATAGATATGAAGAAGGTATTTCAAATAGTCCGCCCTATAGAAAATGGCCCAGTGTTCTACTTCTCAGTGGACTATTTCTTATACCTAAGTATCACTGATTTTAGAGCTTGAGGTATTCTGACATTGGCTAAATCCATGAGCAGAGAGAAAGAGATTCCAAGTTTAAAAAAAAAAAAGACTCTAAAATATTGGGATCGCTCTTTAGGCACAGGCCCAGATTCATCCATGATAAGATTTTCAGACAGAAGTCAGATGAAAACCCCGTCCTTTATTTCTTAGAGGCATGCACAATATCAGAGGAAGGCTAGATTTAGAGCTATCTAATCTAAACCTTTCAATTAACTAGATAAAGTCACTGAAGCCAAGGAAGCAATGAAATAGCATTTATTGAGCATAAACTACTATATGAATTAGTACTCCTAGCAGTATCATGAGTCCACCAGTGTTTTAAGAAGTTAGTCCTAACAGCAGAATGAAAGCTGGTTTGGAGGCAGATAGATCCTATAATCATCCAGGCAGGAATCATCCAGGTGGTTCCTATATTCATCCGGACAGGAATTGGGAATGAGGGGAGACACATGTTTCCTCATCAAACAAGAAGGTGCAGAACTGAGGAATAAGGGATGCTAACGAAGGAAGAAAAAGGTGTTTCCCGACAAGGAGTCAGAGGCAGGTGAGGGTTTTAACCAGAACGGTCAGTAAGAACAGGGAAGGTGAGGACAGAAGATGGAGAGAGAGCAGTAGCCATGAGCAAAACTGGACTCGTATGGTTTATGAGGCTGTTGGAACGCTGGTGTGGAGCCATGTGGTGAGTGGGGGAAAACTCCAGTCCAGATCTTATTAGCAAGAGACAGGGCTAGAGAGATAGACTTAGAAGTTATCACTAAAGATCTGTCATTGGAATCTGGGCAAGAAAATGACCCTGAGGAATGACAGTGTTTCCAGCGCAGATGAGGCATGGGAGCTGCGGGAACAAGGACAAGGGAAGAACCAGGAAAGCCTGGAGCTGAGGAAACTGAGACAGAGAAGAGAGTTTCCCAATCACCACAACGGGGCAATAGCACTAACGCTCCAGAGAGCTCAAGTCTGAAGAATCATTTGGGGAGATCCTGGAGGCTGCCCCAAAACCAGGCCAGAAGAGCAAAATCATCTTGCAGAGCTGGAAGAGAGTAGACTGTGAGGAAGCAGAGGCTAGGAGTGAAGGGAGAGAGCGGTAGGACTGTGGAGTAACCACTGGAGAGGTGGAGGTCGTGATTGGCCAACCTTGAGTTTTTCTAAGAGATTTTGCTGGTGTCAGGTGCTCAGATTCTGGGGTTTCAGTCCCTTCTTTCTGCATTCATTCTCATTCCTGACGCTTAGGTTTGCCTAATCTGGTCTCTAGGTAACTGCACCCCATAGAATTCAACTGCATTAAGGATTAAATAGGATTTTGTGAGCAAGCCTCACCACAACTATTTGTAACAAACTACTGCAAAGGAAGTTAAACTATTCAGGACATGGTCTGGTTCTGCCTCTGTTCACAAAGACTTAATTTATGTGTTTTCTGAGCCTATGCCTTAGACAAAGAAAAGGGTTGCAGTTGAAAGGCTTGATATGAGAAAAAGTATTTTTAAATTTCATAGTAAGTTGACCTGTAAGTACAGTCTGTGTGTGTGTGTGGGTATGGGTGTGCGTACCTGTCTCTCTCTGTCTTTCTCTGTCTCTGTCTCTCTGTGTCTCTTTCACACCCAGGCACACACACAGGAGATGTTATAAAAAGTTATACGAGTTTCTCTGGCTCTTGGATCATCATTATAAGTAGAATAGCATGGGTTTCAAAACGTTTTTGTGTTGGCTGTGTAACAAATCTTAACTGTAAAGATGTTAAGCAGTAACCATTATATTTCAAATAAAACTTACACCTGTCTCTGTCTAAAATGTTACAGTTTATTATTATTGCTGTTGTTATAAGAAAAGGAAAAGGCAACCCTATAGGTATAACCCTTCACAGAAGAAAAATATCATGCTGGCAACTCATTATTTCAGGTTGTTATTATGTTAGATGGTAGCTTCTAGGTATGAGACACATACCTCTAATGATCACATTAAGACAGAACCTCATTAATAATAGATGAGATCTGATTATATCCATTCCTGATGTTAGTTTAATAACCTGTGGCATTTTTGCAACAACAAATAATAATTTGAACTTTTTTGCCTTTTTAAAAAAAATCATTCTTGGCACATCTGAGTACCAAGCTGGAGAAAACAGGCTGCTTTTGAATCAAGGAGGAATCCCTGACAGGGGTCTTTCTGCTGCCTTTCGGTGGTAAGAACTGACATGTCAAAGAAATAATAACAATAATAATAATAATTTTAGATGGAACCTCTGGCCCCTTAGAGATTTTGGGAGAAGGGATTTGATAACTTTTTATTTTCATTTGTCATAATTTTATTTTTCTGATGGCCTATATCAGCTTCTCTGTTCACACCAGATCCAAATGCCCTGTATTTCCTGCCAGGGCACTTGGTCCAGTACAGCTAAACTGTACGAATTGAACAGATGTTCTGGATAAAGTACTTGGTTTGTTTTTTCACATTAGCAGAAATTTTGTTGCTTTTTTTTTTTGCTCAGTTTTTATTTCATCCTTCACTTATATGATTCCTGTGTGTTAGGCAGGATGACAGCCTCTCACTTAAATAACTCCATACATTACCGTAGATGGCAAAAAGGATCCTTTGCACAAAGGATCTAGAGATGGGGCAATAATGCTGGATTATCCGGGGGATGTTCCTTGCATGGGCAAAAGCGAACGGACAGCAATCATGAGCTTTGAAGATGGAAAAGGAGCCACAGGCAGGCAAGGCATATAGGCAGCTACAAAAAGCTGAAAAAAGCAAAGAAATAGGTTCTCTCTTCACATCCTCCAGAGAACCAGCCCTTCCCACATTCCCACCAGCCCATTAAGATTCATTTCAAGACTTCTGATCTCTAGAACTGGAAGAGAATACCTTTGGGTAGTTTTAAGCCACTAAGCTTGTAACCTGTTACAGTAACAATTAGAAACCAATACACCTCATATCTGCTTTCCTTTCAAAAGAGAAAGAGAGAAGGGCAGATTGTACGGAACAAAGGAAAAAGAGAAAGGAAAATCAATAGATATTATTATCATCCGTGTGTGCTCAGACAAGAAAATACGTGCTTTTGCAAACTATAATTTTCCTGTTGAAAGATAATGCTTGCCTACCTAGAAAGTTGAAAAATGCTGAACGAAGAGGAAAAATAAACAGTCATTGTTGACATGGTGTTGTTCTTCCTTCCAGTCTCTTTTCTATGTATTTGCTTATATTCTTGAACTCCTATTATCAGAATGTGGGAAATAACCATGAGAAACAGATATTTGCTGCCCCTTTTGTAAACAAGGCATTTGAGGACCAGAGAGGTTAAAATCGTTTTGCCCAGTCATCCTGCTTGTGAAAGACAGAGTCTGGATTCCAATCCAGATCCTGGTTAACAGCGCACCTCCTCCACCACAGCACACTGTGAGGTTATGAGGTGGGAGTAAAAGTATGCGGGATGAGGGGGAAGCCCTACCAGCTTTGAATCCAGTCCTGCCCAAGGCAATCCACAAGAGAACCAGAAGCTTTGGAATGTGGTACCGATGAACCTCCCCAGCAAAGCCGGGCTTCCTTCTTCCCAGTCTGACAGTCCTAACAGGCCAGTGAGGCTGGGAAAACATTAGTTAGATGTAAATGATACTGAGATGAGATGGGTAAATTAAAACCCCCTTTAATACCAGCAGCCAAACTGCCCCCATCCACAGAGCTGAAAGGAAATGAAATCTCTTTTCTTTCTTTTTTACTTTTTCTTTTTCTTTCTTTCTTTCTCTTTCTTTCTTTCTTTTCTTTCTTTCTTTCTTCCTTCCTTCCTTCCTTCCTTCCTTCCTTCCTTCCTTCCTTCCTTCCTTTCTCTTTTCTTTTCTCTCTCTCTCTCTTTCTTTCATCTCAAAATCCTCCCAGTATTTGTTGTATTAACAATACTATACTACTCTATTTTTTTCCACTTAAATGTACTTACTTTGCCTTTTCAAAAAGAAGGTAGAAAGGAAGGAGAAGAGGGCAAGGAGGAGAAGAGAGAGGAAGGGACAGAGGGAGGGAGAAAAAGAGAAAGTTTGTTGAGCTCTGTGCAATGAGAAAAATTGATTAACACGCGCTCACAGTTTTTGCATATTGGTCTCATCCATAGGCTTCTTTTTTATTATTATTCATTAAACAATTCTATTTGTGTCAAGCAATTGGGAATTGCTTGCATTTAACGGTTTCATGCCTCGTGCAGTCAGTGATGTAGAGAAAGTAATGTAAATGAAAATAAATTGGGTATTATGCCCAGTAGGAAACCACCCCAGCCTGTAGCCCACCTCTAATGTACTGCCTACGCCATAGTGCAGAACTTCTAATGCAGTGTCATTTCCTCTTTGCGAGGTGCAAAATACAGCTTCCGCTAATGGTCAATTTGAAGCCTGTTTCATAAACGGAGAGAGTATCCCCACCTCGTGAGCTGCTCGGGAAGCTGGTGTCCTCTATGGGTTCTGGCCACGACATTCATCCTGAAGGCAATTTGGAGAGAGACACAATAGCCAATAAAGCTAAATCATTCAAGAGACATCAGAGAGCTCTCTTCTGGGCCTGGGTGGTGGAGCTGGGCTGTAGCCAGAGCTGTTCTATCTGTCAGAGTGCACTTGTTCCTCCTTCAAGGTCATTTCCCCGGTAGAGCAGGGAAAACGGGATGGAGTTGGAACTGAGATGAGATCCCTGACCCCTTTCACACCGAGTCGATAGCCACCGTGCTGCTCACACTTCTCTTCATTCCGCATGTCTATTCCTCACAGTCCCAGGGCCTGGCGGCTCCAGAGCAATCTAACTACGTGAGAGGATTTTTTCATTCTCAGGTTAGGACCTGAGCCCGGTGACGATGATGGCAACGATGGTATGATGGCAATGGTGGAAGCTGGCTTTGACTGAACGCCTTCATACACAAGCACTACAGCACAAGCCTTATATTTTCTCTCCCATTTAATTCTCAGATCAACCCTATGAGGCAGACACGATTACTACCCCCATTCTCTACACGAGGAAACTGAGGCACAGAGAGGCTAGATAACTCAGCTGAGACGGCAGGAGCTATTAGATGGAGAAGCCAGGATTTGAACCCTGGCTGTCTGCCTCCAGAGTCTTCAGCCAGTATCCCTTCTGCCTCTTATACATTTATTTTTGCTAAGTTTTTGCTAATTCTCACAGCAATCCCCAGAACAGGTAACATCACCTAGATTATATACGATGAAGAAATTTGGCCTTGCCCGAGATCACTCAGCTTCTCATATTTGTTTATAATTCCACAGGGCACTGTGGACATTTGTCTTCTGCTGAAGTCTTCCTCGATGTGAAAATGTATGGAAAGCCTGGGACCAAACAAAACGTTTCGGATAGGAGTGAGGAGAGAGGGAGCCTTGCCACTCTCTGCACGCTCACTTGTGACAGGGGGACATCTTTGTGCCTATCACAGCACTTATCATAGTTTCTGGTTTGTCTTAAGTTTATTTCTTTATTTTGAGAGAGAGAGAGTGAGCACACGCTTGTGCACAAGAGGCGGAGGGGCAGAGAGAGAGGGATAGAGAGAGAATCCCAACCAGGTTCCTCGGTGTCAGCGCAGAGCCCGAGGAAAGGCTTGAACCCACAAACCGTGAGATCACGACCTGAGCCGAAACCAAGAGTCGGAGGCTCAACCAAGAGAGCCGCCCAGGTGCCCCTAATTTCTGATTATTTTATGTCACAATTTGATACTCATCCATTGGCAGTCAGCATGACCAGCTTGTAAATTCTATTCTGTCTCACCCACAGAGTACGTCTAGCACCCAGCAGAGCTCCAGGCACGTGGTGAGCATTCAATAGTTACCAAGATGGAAAAGTGAGGTAATATTTTTTTTTCCCCTCAGTCCCATTACAGAGCAAATCAGGACACAGCAGAACTTCCACAAATGGAGAGCAGAGGGAAATGTTAAATGAGATTTTCGACTGATTGAGGCTTTCGTCGATTTCTGTCACTATAAATCACTTTGCAGCGCCCTGTGGCCAAGCGGCTGTTGCTGCTGCCTCTGGGGGAGAACATGAGTCGGTGAGGCCACGACTGTGGCTCAGGTCTCAGCTCAGTGGAGCCAAGAGGAATAAGAAGGCAGGATGAGCCCAGTCAGTGACTTTGAAGGAGGTCAACTATTAACACTGAGGCATAGAGGAGTTGTTTCCTTCTTTTTTTTTCTTTTTTCTGGTTTCTTGGGGGGTTTTGTTGTTGTTTGTTTTTGTTGTGTTTTTTGAGCAAGAGAGCAAGAGCAGGGGAAGGGTGGGGGAAACGGGGGTGGAGCGAGAGACAGAGAGAAAGAGGGAGAAAAAAAAAATCTAAGGCAGGCTCCATGCTCAGTGCAGATCTCACACTGAGATTGAGGACTAGACTTCACAACCAACGAGATCATGAACTGAACCGAAATCAAGAGTCTGTCGCTTAACCGACTGAGATAACCAGGAGCCCCAGTTTTCTTCTTTTAATTTGAAAAGACTCCCCACGCCATACCTGGTGAATTCCCAAGAGAAACTGAAGTAGCATGTACTGAAACATTTCAGTGTTTCAAGGGTTTCTATCAGCAAGTTCTGCCAAAAAAGTAAAGCAACCATTAGAGTAAAGGTCAATAAATTGGCTAGATCAAATAAAATAGTCACAAATAAAGATAAAAGAAATTCAGAAAAAGAAATTAGCAAGTTTGATAGACAATACTAAAAGATTATCCCAATTAATAGGAAAAAGTCTCAGACCCCGTAGACAATTCCGCAATGGGATGAAAAGACAATTCTCCAAAGAAGGACTATAAATGGCAAATAAATATAAAGCTGTTCAATTTCACTGCAAAGCCAAAGATCTGTGACTTAAAACCACAAGGCAATGTCATTTTTTAAAAATCAGATTTATTGACGTATAATTTATGTACAGTAAAATTGACTCTTTTCAAGTGTACAGTTCAGTGAGTCTTGACAAATATATATAGTCATGAAAACACCAGCAAAATCGAGATATGGAATATTTTCATCACCCCCAGGAAAGTCCCTCGGATCCCTCTCCCGTCACTCCTTCTCACACCCAAACCCTGATCCAACATTTTTCCCCCCGATAGCTCTTCCTTCTCCAGGATATCACATGAATAGAACCATACAGTGAGCAGACTTTTGAGTCAGGGTCAACGTCTTTTTCAGTCTACCACATTAGTAAAGATGTAAAAGGTAATACTGTTGCCGAGTGTGCTCTGACACAGCTAGCATGTGTATTAACTAGTGTACCTCTGTTAGGTACAAACTGGCAATATGTATCAAGATCCTAAAACTATCAGTACACTTTGATCGCTACTTCCATTTCTTTCCTACTTGCGTGAAACTGCTTCCAGTGTTAAGACACCCCCAGGCAAACGTCCAGATTCATTTTACTGCCTGATTCTACAGAAGAGACAACTCTATCTCATGCATTGGGCATTGCTCTTTTGTTGGCCTTTCTCCACATAGAGCAGGGCCTTCACAGACCCTCACCAGAAAGCACATGAGCTTCTAGGTCAATGGAGACAGCACAGAAAACTTTGGAGGTAGAAAAACAGCAAACATTTTTGCCAACAAAGAGGAGTTTGCTCATTATCTCCCTTTCTTCATTTTTGCCTTGTCTTGTGCACTGTCTACCAGGAGCTCTTAGAGTGCACACACAGCATATAAATTCTAGTCATCCCAGTGATCTTCTGAAAGAGGAAAATAAGGGAAGAAAATTTTCTTTTAGATAAAACTGCTAAATGTTTTGCTGAGTGGTGTTGCTTGGCTATATCGCTGTCTTGAGCAACAGAAACTGACCACACAAGTTTAGTGAAGACAGATACCAGACATCTCTCTTAAATATCAACTGTCCCAAAGAGATTGCTGAAGAGAAACTCACGTCAAGAAAAGGGGAGGCACAATGCACACCATTATTCCGGTAGGAATTAGGTCCATGTGATTGTTTTCAGCAGGAAATGGAACAGCTCTCTCCTTTTCTTTTCTTTTTTTCATTTTTTTTTAAACATTTAGTTATTTTTGAGAGAGATAGAGACAGAGTGTGAACTGGGGAGGGGCAGAGAGAGAGACACACACAGAATCCGAAGCAGGCTCCAGGCTCCCAGCTGTCAGTACAGGGCCTGACTCAGGACTCGAACTCATGAACTTTGAGATCATGACCTGAGCCAAAGTCAGTCACTTAATCGACTGAGCCACCCAGACACTCTCTCCTTTTCAATATGCATATTCGACATACATAACTTTCAGGATTTCTGAACTTTCATTCAAAAATCCCAGTTATTTCAGCAAGTATTTCCAAACACACAGCTTCTGCTGACACTTTGGCCCCACTTTTAGGGAAACACCGGTGTCTAATTTAGAACCTAGTTCCCTCTCATCTTCACATTTTTCTCACGAGCACAGTTCACGGCGGGGGGAGGGGCGGAGGTTACTTATAAACAAGTATGGAAAGTCACAACGGACTGACAAAGCCAACAGTATCCCTCCAAGTGGCCGAGCTCAGCAAAGCTCTGACCTGTCACCTACAGTCGTCTCTTCCTCCTAATGGGAGCACAGGAGGTAGAAAATTTATACACACTGGGAAACACTAGTCACAAGAGAGTCATGAAGTATCTGTTCTTTGCGACAATAAGCCTCTAAACGAGGACCATCCATCTTGGATTGCTTTGATGCTTTGCTGTTTTAACCATGAGGCTGATTTTGAGAGTTTGCTCACTCCTATGATTTTATAGAAGGTAACTTGGGTTACTCTGAAGAAATTGTCCTATGTAACCAACCAGACAATATGTCACAATAATATGACGAGATTATTCAATCCTAGAGATAATTCTCCACGTGGAATATGAAGCCTGTGAGATGAAAAATGTAGCATCCATTCATGAATCTCTTTTCCCTAAGGCCCCACTGGATCTTCTGCAGGAATATGTCCCAATTCACTTCAACTCAGCCAACCTACCTTGGCCCAGAGCAGAACCCATAAAGCCACCTGTAATTTATTAAAGACCTTCAAGGCACTCCGTCCAACCAGTTCACACAGCATGCTCTGTTACAAAACGGTCCTGTCACTGGAAATGAGAAAACACAAGTGAGGGCCACAACGGGTTTAGAGCGACTGCATTTAAATGTTTATGTGTTGGAATTCCAAGTATGTCTAGTCTTGATGCTGACAGGACAAACCGCTCTGCATTTAGCTACAACCGATGGAGTGTGTCTCCACGAACGTTTCCTAAAGGAAGGCCCAACAGACTTTCATCCACAACCCTCCCTTCACTCAAGGAGCCCTCAACATCTAGAGTAAAATTAAAAGCAATAAACACTCAGATTTCCTGTATAATTATAGTATCACCTTTTTCTTTTTTTTAATCTTGAGTCCCTTTAGAAACAAATGTTTCATGAGCACACCATTTGGGAAAAACCCTACTGTTAATTCACTGTTTTTATTCTGTGTGTAATATATTTTTACCCAGGGCCAGCAAAAGAAGAAATGATGCATAGATCTCTTTGTTGTAGGAAGGAGGGAAACACTGAGAACACATAATTTTACCGCAAAAATAAATTCTCATCCAGCACCTCTGGATAACTGGGAAGAGTGCTAACAAAATGGGGAAAATTTTTGAGCCTTCACTGAACTTGGTATCTTCCAACCGTCTCAGGGCTGCCAAAGACAGAATGAAGGGGAACCCTCAGATTCAGAGTCAACGCACTATATACTAGGTGTTGTGCTAGATGTTATCACTTCCATCATGGCCACATGCCAAGGGCTCACACCTTTGTAGAAAGAAGACTTGGCTACCCTTTGCTAACCAGAGAATGCAACAAGAATCTCTTAAGGTAAGAGATTCCCAGGCTCTGCATAGCTCTTTCTTACATTTACTTTAATTTCCTTACACTGTGCAATCCCTGCATATCTGATCACTGAACTCTAAAACGTCCATGTACATACTCCGTTGATGGGGCCCAACAGCAACCAGAGATATTCCCTTCAAAGTATATTCCTAAGTGAAGGGTACATTTACAACTAAAGGATAACTATTGCTTATGACTTCGTGATTCCCACAGAATTAAATACCATCATCTGTAATGGTGGATTAGCATTTCCTAAAGGAAGGAGCAAGTCCCCAGAGAAATGCAAGACATCAGCTAGGGATTAGCTCGGGGTTTACGTAGGTTTCGTAGTGAGTGAGAAGCTCAACACACCAATTCTTTGTGGAGTTATATACTATTACTTGTGACATAGTTACAGTGTTTTGGGAATCTGTTAAGTGCGGCAAACTCTGCATATACATGGTTTCCTCTAACCCTTAAAATACTGTAAGGTCAGTATCATTCCCAGTCTACAGACAAACAAATCAAACTCAAAGTATTTAGTAACTTGTCCGGGATTACATAGTTAAGAAACAGTAGAACTATGGTTCAAACTAAGATCTGTCTGAACTCCCCCAAAATAAAACAAAACAAAACAAAACTCATATTCGTAATGATCATGGTTACACAGACCTCTGTCTTTGTTGGACCAATGAAGCTTTTGTGGGCATCCTACACTTTGAATACTTCTCTCAGAGGCATGTAGACAAAGAAGAATGTTGGAAAAACAAAATCTAGCCGTTAGGCAAAACAGACACCAAAACTTGAAGTTCCATAATGTCCACTAGGAGCGGCGGAAGCTTGTCTCATCAGGAGAGGAAATGGAAATTGTATTCCTGAGTAATAAGTGGGTTCCCCTGTTTTCAATCTTGCTTGTGAAGCATGCTTCATAGGACTATTGCTGGGAAAGCACCAAGATTAAGCAGGGATTAGCAGACCCAAGTTCAAATACAAATTCTACCACTGGATAGCTTGTCAACCTTGGTCAAGTCATTTAATTCCCGGAGCCACAGCATTCTCATCTATAAAATGGGCAGCATAATGATGTAAAATTATTAGCTTCCTTTTCATGTTAGCTATTTGGATAAGCATGCCATTGGGCTTTCAATTTTTATTTCTCTAATGACCGAAGACATTAAATATCTCTTTTCATGTGCTTGTTTGCCACCATATATCTATTTGATATGATAGATTAATATTAAAATTCAAATTATCTATTGAAATCTTTTACTCATTTTTAAAAATTGGGTTGTTGGTCTTCTTACTATTAAGTTTTGAGAGTTTTCTAAAAATAAATTCTGGATACATACCAAGTGGAGGTGAGGATATGGAACAACTGGATGGGATTCCCAACATTGCTGGCGGGAATGCAACATGCAACAACCACTTTAGAAATACGCTTAGCATGTTCTGAAAAAATTAAATATATACCTGTAATATGACCCGGCCATTCTAGTCCTCGGTCTTTACCCAAGAAAAGTGAAAACACATACCTAAGCAAAGACTTGTGCATGAATTGTCATAAGAGGTTTATCGGTAATAGCTCCAAACCAGAAGCAACTTAACTGTCCATGAAAAAGTGAATGGCTAAACAAACTGCGATGCATCTGTATAATGGAATATTACATGCCTGTAAAAAGGAATGAAGCACTGATGTGAGCTACAACATAGATGAATCTCAAAATCATTATGCCGGGGCGCCTGGGTGGCTCAGTCGGTTGGGCAGCCAACTTCGGCTCAGGTCATGATCTCGCAGTCTGTAAGTTCGAGCCCCACGTCGGGCTCTGTGCTGACAGCTCAGAACCTGGAGCCTGCTTCGGATTCTGTGTCTCCCTCTCTCTCTGCCCCTCCCCCACTCATGCTCTGTCTCTCTCTGTCTCAAAAATAATAAACATTAAAAAAAAATAATAATTATGCCAAGTGAAAAAAGCCAGACAGGAAAGAGTACATATTATACGATCCCATTTATACACAATTCTGGAAAATGCAAATTAATCTAGAGTGACAGAAGCAGATCAGTGATTGCCTGGGAACAGGTAGAAGAGCACAGAGAGAGAGGAGAGAAGGAATAGGAAGGAGCACAAAGAAACTTTCAAGGGTGATGAATATATTCATTATTTTCATCACGGTTACCGTTTTCTGGATAAATATATATATATATATAACATAAATATAATTGTATATAATTTTATGGGTATATCAAAATGCATCCATTCGTACATTCTAAATAGGTATAGTTTATTATATGACTATTACACCTCATTAAAGCCTGAAGTTTATTAGCTCCTAATATTCCCCTAGCCTTGGGAATTTCCCCGGATAAAGAGGAGAGGCCTCTAGCAATCATGGATTCTACCTTCCTGGCCAGAGCTGGTTCATCTGACACTACAGGTCACTAAAAATGAGAAATACAGATGCCAATGTTCTAGAGAAGAAGTCCATCATTTTCTTTTTCTGAGGGTCCTGGAGTTGTCTGGCCCTGGCTCATCCAGACTGGTTATTTTAACTCCTAGATTTCACGACCCGAGTGTCCCATCAATAAATTCCTTTCATGCAAGCTAGCTGGAGTTGGTTTCTGTTTTCTGCAACCCTGGGGAAGAAAAGAAATTGACATTGAACTCATTGCGTTGATATTTCTTACACTATCACAAATACCCATAGTGTTATTTTTTTAATTTTCATTTTTTAAAAAAATTTAATGTTTTATTATTTATTTTTGAGAGGAAGAAATAGCACGAGCAGGGAAGGGGCAGAGAGAGAGGAAAGCACAGAATCTGAGGCAGGCACCAGGCTCTGAGCTGTCAGCACAGATCCGGACACAAGGCTCGAACTCACAGACCACGAAATCATGACCTGAGCTGAAGTCAGACATTTAAACAATGAGCCACCCAGGTGCCCCAACCACAGTGCTACTTTAAAATAGGGGGTTCAGGGGCGCCTGGGTGGCTCAGTCGGTTGGGTGGCCGACTTCGGCTCAGGTCATGATCTCGCAGTCTGTGAGTTCGAGCCCCGCGTCGGGCTCTGTGCTGACAGCTCAGAGCCTGGAGCCTGCTTCCGATTCTGTGTCTCTCTCTCTCTGTGCCCTTCCCCTGTTCACACTGTGCCTCTATGTCTCTCAAGAAATAAACATTAAAAAAAAATTTTTTAAATAGGGGGTTCAACTCGCTCCATGAGTCATTCAACCATCCCTTCATTTAACAAGCTTTTATTTGATGCATACTATGTGCCCAGTGCACTGCACCGAACATTTTCACATCTTGTTCAAATTATATCACAGCCTGTATAACAATCTCATCTTTACAGTTGAGAAGCTCAGGTTCAGAGGGGCTCAGTTACTTGCTTAAAGTCCAAGAATCCTTAGAAGGCACTGGATCCTACCTGCTAGGATTTGAGCCCAGGGCTGTCTAGCTTCAGAGGCCACCCTTTTCACTACCCATGCTCTGTTCCCTGGTTGTAGCAACCCCTGACATCAACAATGTGCTCCAGCGTCTCGTCACCATGGCTCCCCACTAGGCTCCCAATATGCTTCCCTGATACTCTCATCGCCGACAACAGTGTCAGCCGACGGCTGCTCCAGGCCTTGCCCCCTCTGCAGCTGTAGTGTCCTGGGAACAGATAAATTATCTATTCCAGAAGACAGGGACAATCAGGGGATCCTTTTCCCCTCATGTTGCTTTCTGTTACCTAGTAATAAAACTGATTCCTCAGTAACAAATGAGCCGCAAAATCCTGAAAATAAAAATGGTCGTCCAGAACTACAGGAGATGTCCGATGCACGGCACCCTTGGCCACAAATCAAAAAAGATAATGGGGCTAGGATATTCTTTCTGAGAACCCACGGGAATTTTGCACACTTATGAAAAGCTCAGCTTTGAAGCTGCATTTTTACACCATCCCCGGAAACACCCCTAATAATTTTGGGCACACAGGTTCAAGTTAAAGCCAGAGACCTCGTGATACTCTCTTTTCCTCAGGGAAGGCAGTCTACCAGAGTAAGAGAAGATTTTCATTTTCAATTTTAGAGATTTCAGTATAGTTTAAATGTGTTGCTCTTGAATTTAAAAATACAATAAAAGATGTCTCAATAAAAAAAATAATAAAAGGGGGAAATCCATAGATCTTCACATTATATATTCCTCCTTGTCATCAGCCTGCAGAAATGTGAAAACTGCCCAGAGCTCATGAGCACTGCAAATCATCACAGCGACATTTGTAAGAGGAAAATGGACACAAGCATTCAATAACCTGGTAATATGAACATAGTTTTTGTTATCATATCAATATGATAAAAATAATATACACATTAAACATATCTTCCAACAGTAACTAATAACATAGGGTATTACTTATGATTTGTTAAATGATAAAACTAGAGTGCCAAAACAGGTGTGCAGTTTGATCCTGAGGTGTGTGGTGTGTGGTTATGTGCATGCCGTCAAGAAGAAAGCTACCAAAATATTAACGGCAGTGATATCTGAGTATAGGTAAAATGCTCTCCTTCTTACTTTTGTATAATATCATTGTTAAAATACATATATGCTAAATGTAATGTGGTGCTGTCAGCAGATTGGATCCTGGAACAGTAAAAGCATATTAATGGGAAAACTTGTGATATCTGAATTAAGTCTCTACCTTAGTTAGTAGTAAATGTACCAGCGGTAATATCTTAGCTCGATAGTTGTACCATAATTACATAAGATGTTAACATTATGGAAAGTTGAGTATATCTTTGTACAATCATCGCAACTCTTATATAAGTACAAAATTATTTTTCGAAACACAAAGCTTTTCAAAATATATATATGGCAAGACCAGAGGAACAACAATGACAGACAAGCCATTCTTTTTGGTCAGGACTGCATAATTTAGTAGGTATAAGATGTTTTCTTTTCCAGGGGTATCTTGTTCTTCCGTCTAGACCGTAACTGTTTATGGCCAGTGCTACCCTGGGCTCCTCTGTATCCCCCAGAGAGCTCTAAGACTAGCGCTGGGCTAAGGATGTGCAAACAAGATCAACAGGTTCATTGATTAGTTGACTTGTTCTGAGAAAAAAGACACTAAAAGGAACACCAAAAAAAATCCAGCTTTATGCTGCTTTTCTCCTTTTTGTGAGTGCTTATAGCTCATTTCCAAGTGCATTTCAGATGAACTATAGACAATATTAACAAACTAATTAGTTTGAACCACATGAAATTGCATTTTTAACTAAAGATGTCCCACATCTGCATTCATATGGTTCGACTTAAATAATAAGTATTTTACATGAGTCACCGAGGGAGGGCATCGGGGCAATACCTTACAAGTGACACTCTACACTTGAATGCGATTATTATTTCCGTGAGTTCCTCTGCTGCAGGGCTCGCTACCTTATGCTCTCAACTCTTACGTTTTCTTCTTCCCCAAAAGTTATATGAGTGATAAAATTCTCCCCAGTGGTTTGGGATTAATTTCTAAAATGCCAACAAGTGTCATGTCACGCCAATGTGCCTTGACTGGTTGTGAGACACGTAGCAAGGAACTCATTCCTATTTTTTTTTAAACCTCCAAATCTATAATTGGTTTATGTTTTGCTTTTTAATATAAATTAGAACAGATTTAAGGTAATTCTTCGAATAGCCTTACACTCGCACTCACCTGCTCACTTGCATCCCCGTGGTTCCTGAAGTTGGGGAGCGAGAAGTGCAGGGAGGCACAGGGTCCTGGGAGCCATGTTCACTGGCTGGCTGGGTTCGCATGGCACACAGAGACAGACCATCAGCCTTTGCGTGCCTGCAGACAGAAGGAGGTTGACAACCACTGTCACAAAGGCTTAGCAACTGCCATGTGTTCCAAATTAAGAACATGAGAGTCCGTTTAACGGTCATACCTCAAATAAGAAGTTTATTTGGCAGGTATATGCAACCTGACATCTGTAAGGATATCTCTTGTGCTATGGCCACGTGCATTGAAAGTGATGCTTTTTAAACTTGTTTTTTTTTTTAAATTTTTTAATGTTTTATTTATTTTTGAGAGAGAGACAGAGCACAAGCAGGGGAGGGACAGAGAGAAAGGGAGGCACAGAATCCGAAGCAGGCTCCAGGCTCCGAGCTGTCAGCACAGAGCCTGACGTGGGGCTCAAATCCACAAACCACAAGATCATGACTTGAGCCGAAGTCAGATGTTTAACCGATTGACCCACCCAGGTGCCCCTAAACTTGTGTTTTTTTTTTAATTAGAGAATGCTTTGCCTTCAAACATAATCTTACAATTTATTCATTTATATTAAAATTCTTCCTGAGGTCCTACAGTATGCCAGGAAGAGCTATACTACAGGAATTAAACAGATGCTGTCCCCATGCACAAGAAATTAGTTGTAGAGACAATAAGTCAGGCAAAGACTACAAAAAGAATTATAAAGTCCAAATGCCATGAAATAGATGAACACGACATTGGGCAAGGCGGGAGTTTAATCAGATGGGGAGATCAGGGAGCATTTCTCTGAGGCTGTTAAGTTTAAGCCAAGACCTAAAGGATGAGGAGAGGTCAGCCAGGCAAAGACAAGGGAGAGGGTGCATGAGGCAGACAACAGTTTTGAGGTTGGCGAAAATGTGGACCGGCGCTGACTTGCAGAACCATGCGATTTCTCCCTGGCAATGCTCGGCAGCCCAGGTGAACAACACAGAGGGCCTATTTTAGAATGACACAGAATTGGAAACTGGCAGTGGGTGTCACTGAGGGTCTAGGAGGTGGGGGAGACGAAGGTACTTTGAGTATTATGAAAATGTTAACATTCTGCAAGAGATCTGAGAGACCCGATATTTACCAACACAGACATTCTTTTGTTTTCACTCTTCTGCCATCCTCACCGAGTTCTGGATGACTCTGATCCATCCTAGGGACTCGGAAATGTCGAGAAGATTTCACTAAAATCTGGAGGTGCCTGGAATAGAAGTGAAAGTTCACATCATTAGTATTCTATCATTTCTCAGAAGACGACCGTCACCCATATATCAACAAATGGAGCTCAGGGTAGCACTTTCTCCATCCCTTTTCTCTGATTCCATCCCCCAACTCAGGGAGAAGTGTAAAATCCATGCTAACTTGCCAGGCCCCACGTATTATCCACCATTAACATAAATCAAGGTATCGTGTTTGTAATTTACGTTTCAGCACGTAGAGAATACCTTGCTAGTTATTTTAAACCGATAAATCAAACCAAAACTTTGTTAATAAAATATCAGAAGTGTCATAAGACCTCTGATTTATTTAAAGATGTCTAACATTCTTGATCTTCATTTATTTCAAGTTTTAAGAAGAAAAATGGTTAGCCGGATCTTCCTGCTCTTATTTTTATTCCTTAATTTAGGAGATTACATCTCAGCTCCAAAACCATTTTTAATAATGAGATATGCAATTTTTAACTGCTGATGTTTTTAAAGGAATAAACATGATTAAGATTAATTCCTGCAGTCTCAGATATACTCAAATAATGGATTAGTCTGTATACGACATTTGATTCATGTCTGATAGTCAAGCTTTTTTATTTTAGTTGCATCCATATACACAGAAATTTACTCCTTTGTTTGCTTAAAAGCCAGAACTGCTCATGCAATAGGAGGAAATGAATATAGACTGAGCACTCCTGGGTAGGACATTCCAATTCCCCAGATTACTAATTGTATGCATTCACAAAGAATGAGTAAACATTATAAAACAAAGAGCAAATGGTATCCATGGATTACAGAAAGGTTCTTTTCAAAAGTAGACTGCCGGAAGATAAGAATTAAATAGATGAGAAAAATAACTGAAGAGGGCAACAGAAAACTTTCGGAGTGGATCACAGCTTTATGGCATAAATTGTGGTGATGGTTTCACAGGTGTATACTTATCTCCAAACTCCTCAAGTTGTGTACAATAAATATTAGTACAGTTTTTTAATATGTCAATCATACTACAATAAAGTGGTTTTTAACAACAACAAACAAGCAAAAGGATTAAATAAATGGAAGGCACTTAAAGGAAAAGACAAAATCTGGATAAGAATACAGAAGAGGAATGGAAGGGAGGCGTTCCTTTTCTAGCAAAGACCTATGTCCACACCAGATCTCAAGGAAAAAACAAATTATCCATGTTTGGCACCAACTTATTTATATTTCCCATTGGAAAGTGAGAGGGGAAATTTTTTGTTGTTGACTTTGGAAATAATTACCAACATTTTTCATTTACTACTTGAGTAATTTTTGTCCTCCCTGCATTAGTAAGCACATATAATTTCGATGCTAACAGAAACTCAGGTAAAACAGCATAATGGAACTGGTCACTGTTTTTATAATATCAAAATGGCCAGCAAAAGGATTCATACATATCTAATATTGTCTTGGAGGACCTTACCACATTGATTCTTTGGTATTTGCCAAATAATACTATTAAGTGACAATGCTGAACATAAAACTAACATTTATTGTAGGATAAGAAATAATCCAAGATAAAAAGTTTTTTTAAATATGCAAAAGAGTCAGGGTGCCTGGGTGGCTCAGTCGGTTAAATGTCCAACTTCAGCTCAGGTCATGATCTCACGGTTTGTGGGTTTGAGCCCCGCATCAGCCTCTGTCCTGCCAGTTCAGAGCCTGGAGCCTACTTTGGATTCTGGGTCTCCCTCTCTATCTGTACCTCCCCTACTCACACTCAGTCTCACTCTTTCAGGAAATGAATAAACATTTTAAAAAATTTAATAAAATAAAAATGCAAAAGAGAGCTAGTAGTTCTTAAGGTCATTCCTTCTTAGCATTGACTAGACTTAACAACTGGGGGGAAAACTTGACTATTTCGGGGGGAAAATTGACTATGCTCAACAACTAGAGTATTAAACAGGCATCTATGATTGACTCCACCAGCCATGATACTGTGGCCTTCCATTGAATTCAGATCCTTATAAATGTACTTCCAACTTTCAAGTATGCTTAACTGACAAATTACTGGCTCATCTAAGAAAACACTACACTTTCTAGACTAGGTCTTGCTACCCCTGAGAAATACCAAACACTAACATTTAAAGGGATCCTTATACCAAAAAAATAGTAGGACAGACCAAGGAAACCAGAAGCTGGTTCTTTAAAGGGATCCTTATATTAGCTATTCATATAAACTCAAGATTAAAGCGACATCTTCCTTTCAATTTTACTTCTATTCCTTACGTGATTTGTTCAGAACCTAAAGAGGTAGGGCACTGTTTTCTCCTCTCATTGATGGCAATTCACCAACAAGGTATACACATTACTCACTGTACACACTACTATTTGCACACACATTATGGAACTATCAAAGAGTAATAAGAATCATATGGTCAAAGTACAGATGCTGGAAATAGACTGCGGATTACCTGAGTGTCTATTTTTAAAGCTCTAAATATTTTAAAGGTTAATTAATAAAGAGAAAGGATTGTTTGCTATGCCCAAAGAGGCACATGTGGTGACTATTAAGAAAAAAACAGAAGAGAAACAAGGATTCTCAGTAATACCTAATATACAGCAAAGTCATTTCTTAAGAAAAGTAAATAGGAAAAAACAGTTAACGCTTAACTTAAACAGGGCAAGGGCCGAGTTGCCAAAAATAATTTTAAACAATGACTTACAGGATTAGATGACCTAACGTTGAATCTTTTTCTCTCCCCATTTTCAGATTCTCAACTTCTGTGACTGATCTTCCAGAAAGGCTGCCTATATCATACAATGCTAATGAATAAAACAAATGAGCAACCGGAAGATAAAAGAAGGAGGAAAATCTCTGTATTCCTACAGCTCAAGGTCAAAATTCAGTCTCCAGTCCATAGCCAGTCGAATAAGATAAAAGAAAAACATTCAGATCCTTGAATTTAATCCCCAAAGAAAAGTCACCTCATTAGATAAAGCACCTCCCAGCTCTCCTCTCTATGAGGCTATCGTCATGAGCTGTTTCCACTCATGCTCCCATTAATACAGTAACATAACTCTCTCTGGCATATGTTTGAAAAATGTAATAGCACCTCATCTGCATTTCTAGTTGCAGGGATGGTGGAGAGGGTTGCTGTGGGACCTTACATCTTCTAGCCCATTAACGCTATGATTTTACCCACTGAGTGTGAAGATGTAGTTGGTTGGAATAGTTGGGCCGACCAAGAGTTGAAAGATCTCATTTTGCCTAATGACCTAAAGGGGAAGCCACATATGCCTTATAATTTCCTGGGACCAGAAAGAAAGGAGAGTCACTCTGCTTCTTCCAATTCCTGGACAATTAGGGGAATCTCGGACTTTGGACATGTCTTTGTTCTGTTTGGTGGGGCTCTGGGTATTTATTATGTGTGGTCCTGAAGAGGCCCTCAAACACTATCTAAAATACAAGGAGGAGGAGCGTCTGGGTGGCTCAGCCAGTTAAGCATCTACCTCTTGATTTCGGCCCAGGTCACGATATCAGGGTCATGATACCAAGCCCCATGTCAGGCTCTGCACTGGTTGTAGAGCCTGCTTAAGATTCTTTCTTCCTCTTCCTCTGCCGCTCCTCCATGCTATAAATAAATAAATAAATAAATACATAAAACGAGGTGGAGCATACTCTGGGAGCATGAATGGAGGAAACTAAGCAAGTGTCCTACTCCCCTATTCTAGCTCAGGGATTTGGTATGATAGAACCAGACTCATTAGAACTTAGCGGTTTATGATGATGGCCTTTCACATTAACACTCTAAGAAAGAGAAACCCCAAACTATCCTAAGCGCAAAGAGGAGAGAGGCATAAAAGTAGGTCTCAATCCTTCTCTGACATGTAAAGGCATCAATACGACAGTCATGCCTTTAACTTAACTCATGAAACAGAACGTTCAGTGTCTGCAGTTGAGACATCTTTCCTCAACTCTCAATTATTTCTCTTTCAAGTCCAGGTTTTTTTGGAGCCACTCTTGGCTTTCAAAATTATTTCAGGCAATTCCTAGTTTTCTAGTAAGGTTGAAAGGACTATAAGGAAATCGGTTAATGTTAACACTGGGTCCAGTACCTGGGAAAGAAGAGACTGGGGGTAGCAGGGATCCAGTTACGTGCACCTGACATGAATGGGCTTGTATATGAATAAACTGCCTTGTATATGAGAGTTTTTTTGGCTCTTGAACAAGAAAAAACAGAAGCTTATGATCTGGTAAAAGGTCCTAAGAGGTATGCTAAGTTCGACCTCAAAGTGAAAAGGACCACGCTTACAAATTATCCTTTCTTAAAAATTGAACCACCATCAGGGGCGCCTGGGTGGCTCAGTCGGTTGAGCGGCAGACTTCGGCTCAGGTCATGATCTTGCGGTCTGTGAGTTCAAGCCCCGCGTCAGGCTCTGTGCTGACAGCTTGGAGCCTGCTTCACATTCTGTGTCTCCCTCTCTCTCTGCCCCTCCCCCACTCATGCTCTGTCTCTCTCTGTCTCGAAAATAAATAAAAATATTTAAAAAAAAAATTGAACCACCATCTTATTAAGCTCTCACATCTAACTATCAGTTAGAACAAATATAGTAGATAAATATGGTAGTTAAAGGCTACTTTGAAGAAAGAACCACCCTTAGATTGTGGGCATTCTATGGAAATTCTGTCAAGGTTTCTCCAACAAACTGAGGGCATTAAAAGTGTGTGTGTGTGTGTGTGTGTGTGTGTCTGCATGATCTAACAGTCAACTGGACCGTATTTGGATCCTAACTTGCACAAACCAAGTGTGAAAAGTCACTCTGGTGATAATCAGGGAAGTTTAAACACAGACTACTAAATGACACTGGGGAAAGCCCTCATCAGTTACAAGTCTATCCTGAAGCACAATGGCAAATTTAATGTTCTCAAGAAGTAAGTGGGGAAGTAGCTGAGACAACATGAGCAAAATGTTGATTATTGTTGAAGCGGAGTAACAATTAAAGGCAGATCCCTTTTAGTCTCTTGTGAATATTTCAAAATTTTCACAATAAAATAGGTTTTAAAAGCCAATGTATTACCATTAATCTTAAAAAGCACACAAATATCATTATTATAACATAATTGATCAAAGCACAAAATGGAAATCTCAATGCTCTGCATCAGGAAAACACTTTTTAAAAACTATTATAAGCAAATCCTACAAAAATTATGCAACCCTTAAAATGAGGGGTTTAAATGACAATGAGGATGACAGCAACAAAGAAAGTGCCTATGGGATTACTTTTAGAATAAGGACTGTATCTGTATTCTGTTCCTAACTCTTTAAAATATGTGTGAAGATAAATGGAGTAGAAGAGTATGTAATAAAAATAAAATAGCAAGTGGATGTGTTGTAAAGCGTGGTAGACTGTTTTCCTTTTTGGCCATACAACATTGTTTCTGAAACACATAGACACGTAAAGAGCTGACGTGAACAAAACAACAAAAATTGATGTGGGCCTCCAGATGCTGAAATGTAACAGTGCAGCGGATGTAGCACCGGCTTTGGAAATGGACAATCTGGGCAAGTTGCTTAAACAATATGAGAATCGGGGGCACCTGGGTGGCTCAGTCGGTTGAGCGTCCGACTTCGGCTCAGGTCGTGATCTCGAGGTCTGTGGGTTTGAGCCCCGCGTCGGGCTCTGTGCTGACAGCTCAGAGCCTGGAGCCTGCTTCGGATTCTGTGTCTCCCTCTCTCTCTGCCCCTCCCCCACTCATGCTCTGTCTCTGTCTCAAAAATAAATAAACATTAAAAAAAAAAAACAAAAAACAATATGAGAATCGGTTTCCTCACCTCTAAAATTAACATAGAATATCTACTCTTGGGGACGCTGCAAGGATCAGCGATGTGATTAAATATCTATCACAAGTACCTGGCAGCAGTAAACCTTCTATAATCAGTATTTATTACTATTGTCATATGAAAGGTGGGAGCATTCTGAAACAGAGAAAAAAGGAGGTGTGCTGATGGGGATGCGGCTGCAGATGGTAAGCCATATTATGGCAATATGGGTTTTTCACCAGAAATGAAGACAGGGCAAAATGCAAAGAGGCCATCAAACCTAATCTGGGCCAGCTGGAGGTAAGGGTTAGCTGGAGAGGTGCTAAGTCTTGTCTGGTGCCATGAGGTGAGGTGGGCAGAGGGGAGGCGAGTAGAGTCACCCTCTAGAAGAATGGGAAAGCCATGTAAAATACTACATTCAAACTATCCTGAAGTTTCAAGGCAAAACTTACTGGGTCTAGAAGAAGGGGAAGAAGAGCATGAATGGAGGAAACTAAGAAAAAGGACCTACTTCTTCTCCGTGAAAACACCAAATGGCGGATGACGCCGGTGCTGCGCTTGGGCCCGGAGGGCCCGGGGACCCTGGAATGGGAGGCCGCGGCGGCTTCCGCGGAGGCTTCGGCAGCGGCATCTGGGGTTGGGGCCGCGGCCAGGGTCGAGGCCGGGGCCGGGGCCGTGGAGCTCGCGGAGGCAAGGCCGAGGACAAGGAGTGGATGCCCGTTACCAAGCTGGGCCGCCTGGTCAAGGATATGAAGATCAAGTTCCTAGAGGAGATCTATCTCTTCTCCCTGCCTATCAAGGAGTCTGAGATCATTGGCTTTTTCTTGGGGGCATCCCTCAAGGACGAGGTGCTGAAGATTATGCCTGTGCAGAAGCAGACCCGCGCTGGCCAGCGGACCAGGTTCAAGGCGTTTGTTGCCATCGGAGATTACAACGGACACGTCGGTCTGGGTGTTAAGTGTTCCAAGGAGGTAGCCACTGCCATCCGTGGGGCCATCATCCTGGCCAAGCTTTTCATTGTCCCTGTGCGGCAAGGCTACTGGGGGAACAAGATTGGCAAACCCCACACTGTACCATGCAAGGTGACAGGCCGCTGTGGCTCTGTGCTGGTGCGCCTCATCCCTACCCCCAGAGGCACTGGCATCGTCTCGGCCCCCGTACCTAAGAAGCTACCAGCATACGATATGATGGCTGGTATCGACGACTGCTACACCTCAGCCAGGGGCTGCACTGCCACCCTGGGCAACTTCGCCAAGGCTACCTTTGATGCCATTTCCAAGACCTACAGCTATCTCACCCCTGATCTGTGGAAAAAGACCGTGTTCACCAAGTCTCCCTATCAGGAATTCACCAATCACCTCGTGAAGACCCACACCAGAGTCTCCGTGAAGAGGACCCAGGCTCCAGCTGTGGCCACCACGTAGTTTTGTACAAGAAAAATAAAGTGAATTAAAGCTTGTTTAAAAAAAAAGAAAAAGAAAGAAAGAAAGAAAAAGGACCTAGGGGACTGATAGGGTATAAAAAATGTTTGGGTGCCTTTTTATGGGGCTAGAGAGACAGGCCATAAATCCATTGCAACTGTATGATGGATGACAGGATTCCAGAGCTTGAATGACCTGAAATTCATGTAAGATTATCTCCTCCTTTGTCTTCATTCTACAAAATGAGAAAATTATGTCCAGAAAGGGGAGGCTCCAGATACTACAGTCAGGTTCTATGGCAAAACTCTGACTAGAACTCTTCCAGAAAACTTGTTGTACCTCATTATACCATCCTCCAATATGGTTTGTCCCATGATCACCAAGTCAATTCTTTTTACTCATATTTCTTTCTTCCTTTCTTTCTTTTAGAGAGAGAGAGAGAGAGAGAAATCCAAGCAGGCTTAGCACTGTCAGCACAGAGGCTGACACAGGGCTTGATCCCACGACCCTCAGATCATGATCTGAGCCGAAATCAAGACGCAACTGACTGAGCCACCTAGGCACCGCCCTACCCATATTTCTTAAATATATGTTGCTCTCCATGTCTTAGAATGAACAATAAAATATAAGCTTACATCAAAAGCTCCTCCCTAACTTCACATTATTTTGTTGCATGTAACAAAAGAGAATGTATTGAACATTTGTCCAGTAAATGCTCCGTCAACACCTACTATGGCCAAGCATATAAAAATGAATGGCACAGACCCTGTGGTCAAGGAGCCAACAATCCAGAGAAGACAACAAACATGCTTACAAATAAGCATAATTCCCCCAAGTACACTGTGTCGTGCTCAATGTGCTGTGGAATTAAAGAGAATAGAACTCTTTAGACCTAGAGAGGGAGAGAGGGAAAAGGAAACTTCACTGCCAGGTGATGCTGGAAGAGAGCCCGAGGCAGAATAGTTGGTCAACATGCAGGGACAAGAAGGTGGCCAGTTCCAGACCGTGACAGGCATAATCGCTTAGGAAAAATTACCAGAAAACATGGCAAGCAAGCAGTAGGAGAGGGAGTTGGGTTGGGCTTTTGCAGAGAAAAACCAGTCAAGCAAACTAGCAGCAGAGTCAAGACCAAAGTACAAACTAACCTCTTTTAAGTTGTAAGGAAATATTTTTAAAACGAGAGAGAGAGAGAGAGAGAAGAAATGTATTTGTTGTCTCTGAGCTCTAACTAGAATCGGGTGATTAAAAGTGAATCATGGCAAAAAGAGAGGAAGGAAGGAAGAAAAGAAAGAAGGAAAAAAAGAAGAAAGGAAAGAAAGAAGGAAGGAAGGAAGGAAGGAAAAAAAGAAGGAAGGAAGGAAAGAAGGAAGGAAGGAAGAAAAGAAAGAAGGAAAAAAAGAAGGAAGGAAGGAAGGAAAGAAGGAAGGAAGGAAGGAAGGAAGGAAGGAAGGAAGGAAGAAAAGAAAAGGTGAATTATTGCCAGCTGAGGTGTAAGAAAACTCTAAGAACAAGACTGATACTGGTCTTGTACAGATTCTGGCAACTGCTACCAAACCTACATTTGAGAGTGTTAATCCTGGGGTGAGCGTACAAATTCCTAGCAAAACAATTGCTTTTTCTTCCCCCCTTTTTGGAATCATGCCTCTTTTCTTTTGGCTTTTCTTTCTTGCTCTAGAAATCAGTTATAGTATTGAGATTAGACATTTCAACTGGAAAACACACGGTCTCTTGTGATGGGATCTCCCTGGTCCTGTATAGCCTTTAAGAAATGATCCTTCAAAACCACCCAGTGATGAGGTACTGATAGAGAGCCTTCGAGAAGCAGACCCTCCTTCCATAAAGAACAACCTCTCTATGGGTGTCAAATAATAGGGGCATATGGTTACAAGAGGGAGCTATCATTACATTTTCAGATCCAAAGTCAGCTCTGAGGAAAAGTTTATGAGTGCTGCAAAATATGTTGTGAGCCACACAGGAAGGTCAGGGGCCCTCAGAAGCAAAAAGAGCAGGAAGTCACACTGCTTGTGGACCTCCTTCGTGCGAGGCACCACCACAAGAACTTTACAGGCGTTATCTAATGTGCTGCTTTCCTCCTTTCCTTATTTCACTCAGATTTATTCTTTTAAGTACCTCAGAGTAGTCTACACACATTACAGCATTTCTACTGAGGATGAATTTGGAGATGATTCGAGCAAGGAGACTGACAGTGCCAGAATCCAGGAAAAACCTATTTCAAAACCTAGTTCTTCAAACTCCCAGAATATATATTCTTTGTAAGAGTTCGTACCATTCTTCAGATGACAGGGCATTTAAGGATACACACTGACAGGAACATTAGGGTTTCTTAAAATACAGAGTGGGCATAAAGACTGCTAAATACTCTGCTGGTTTTGTCTTGTACTAGCACATTCCTCTGTTGAAAATTAGTGCATTTTCTGAACCTGGGTGCTGCTAGGAGAATGAAGGCACGTAGAAGAAAGCCATATGAGGACTTCACTCTCCCACCTGGTAGACTCTCTCGAGATAGCCCTGCAACCTTGACCATTGATTCACATTCTTCTCTGCTACATGCCTGTCTGTGCCTATTAGACTATTAAAATATTAATAGGGTCTTGGTATCTGTCATTATTAATTTTAGAGAGTAACAAGGACATGCTGAGCCATAGTATTGATAGATTTGTAGAATATGTTAATCATAGCACTCATTACTCAGCTGAGTTACTATTTTTTCAGATGCTTTTTCTCCACTAATCATTTCTGATATTTAACAATTTGTCATCTCCAACGATGCATCCTTGTTTCTTAGAAATCTATTTATATATGTATTTTTTATAATGTCTTTATAGCAACAATTTATTAAACAATTGTTGTGACCCATCACGTAATGACAAAATCTTCTGATAAATATCTAGAGAGTCCTAAGCTAAGAAAATCAGTAGATTATTAAGTCTGGCAGAAAATAATATCTTCCTGCTTTTGAAATGAGAAAGCTGAAGCAAAGAGGTAAACGACTTTCTAACAACTAACATGCATGAAGATTTAATCTTTTCTCATTTCGGAAGCTTGAGATTTACACTTGGGGTGTGCGCTGAACAAAGGCAGACTCAGGTATTCCCCTTAGAGCATATGACTTACGTAGAATTGCAAAGGCAACTAAGAAGCCTTTTTCTTGCCACCTAAACCTTCAACACACATTACGTACAGAGGAAAAGAACAAATCACGCAATCCTTAAGAAGTAATCGTAAATCCTGTCTTCAGGGAATGATTCTCATCCTTCTTCATGAGTGACTGTCATCACACACGTGTCTCTCCAGCCTTTGTATTCTCTTCAATCTATTTCCACTATCATTTCTAAGAGATCAGTATGTTAGCTGCCCCAAAATGGGATGTGGGGGCAAAATGTATAGACCACAGTCTTAAATTAGAAAGGCTTCTGCAGGGATGCCTGGGTGGTTCAGTGGGTTAAGCATCCAACTTCATCTCAGGTCATGCTCTTGCGGTTTGTGAGTTTGAGCCCCGTGTTGGGTTCTGTGCTGTTGGTTCAGAGTCTGGAGCCTGTTTTGGATTCTGTGTGTGTGTGTCTCTCTCTGCCCCTCTCCTGCTTGTGCTCTGTCTCTCAAAAAATGAAATAACATTAAAAAAATTAAAAAAAAGTAAAGAAAGACTTACGCACCATACCCCATTACGTACAGCACGATCTCTATCAAAACACTCCAGATCAGTCAATGCTCATGCCATCCTTCAGATAATTGTGTTACTACTTACTTACTGTAGTGTCTGCACTCTCCAGTAAGAGGGCTGATGAAAGAAAGGGTGAGGAATGCAGATGGGACCAGAAAACAATTTGGCTGCATTATCAGCGTTACTATTTATTAAATACCTCTTAATGAGACTTCAGCCAGAAGCAGAAATGTTTTCAATGTAGAGGCTGAAATATCCTCAGTTATTCTTTATCTAAGCCTATCTCTATCACAAATCAGATAGTGATACACCTCTTTTTCACATAACGAGCCTGGCTTTCCGTGGCCCAGACTCACAAAATGACAAGTTAAAACAGGCTTGTTCCTCTTAGGCCACAACTAGAATGTAAAACAAAAGAAAAGCAAAAACAAAAACAAATAACAAACAAATAAAAGAACAAATGTCTGGGGAAGGTGTTTTCAATTGTTAGTTTTGTGCCGTTCATGCTTAAATTGATAATTCAGGTCTCTTTTAATGACCTTGAAGAAGCTGACAGTTTTCCAGTGGTAAAATGTAAATCTTAGCCTACCTCCCCTAAAGCGTTCAATGATGAATTCTGTAAAAGAGAACATTATATGAAATGGGGCGCTCTGAAAATAGGGGGTTGTAATTAACCCATGTTTCCTCACAAACTCCTAAGTTTCATTCCTGTCATGAAAAATCTTCTGAAAACTAGTTCTGTCATCTTTGGTATTTAGAATGTAACTGAACCTTCTTGGTGAAGGAAGCTCCCTGGTGGGTTAATCCATCACTCTGAAACCAGTGATTGGTCCCTATTACTGGAAAGATAGAAAGTATATAGAAAAGACAAGAGAACACTGACATCATAAACATCCTACAAGTTGTTACTTTTCTACTCAACCCCTGACACAATCCTTCTCCTGTGATCTCTTTCCCTTCAAGTCTCAAGTGGGTGTGTGGGTGAGTGGGACAGAGAGGGTATGGGCGTGTGTTGAAAAGAAGGGATAATAACTGACATTTGTTCCATCATGGACTGAACTGCTAATACTCTTCATGTCAACTTTTTTTTTTTTTTTTTTTTTTTTTGCCAGGTAGTCACACTCTTGGTCTCTGCCTTACTACCATCGCCACAATGACACTACTGGGTAATGCTGTGGAGTGAATTGTGCCCCCTAGACCCCCAGTTCCTATGGTGAAGTCCTAACCCATGATGCGATGGTGTCTGGAGATGGGGCCTTTGAGAGTATACAGGTTTGGATGAGGTCATGAGGGGAGAGTGTCATGGATTAGTGTCATTATAAGAAGATGTGTTAGGGGCGCTTGGGTGGCTCGGTCAGCCGACTTCGGCTCAGGTCACGATCTCACGGTCTGTGAGTTCGAGCCCCGTGTCGGGCTCTGTGCTGACAGCTCAGAGCCTGGAGCCTGCTTCGGATTCTTTGTCTCCCTCTCTCTCTGCCCTTCTCCCACTCACACTCTGTCTCTATGTCTCAAAAATAAATAAACATTAAAAAAAATAAAAAAGAAGACGTGTTATACCACAAAGCTTGCTTTCTCTCCTTCCAAAGAAGAGGTCATGTGAGCACACACTGAGATGCCCCTCATCTGCAAACCAGGTGGAGAACTCTCACCAGAACCCGACCATGCTGGCACCCTGGTCTCAGACATAGAGAAAATAAATTTCTGCTCTTTAATTCACCTTGTCTATAGTGTTTTGTTATCACAGTCTGAGCTGACCAAACCAGCTAAAGAGACAGAGATAATTTGGGAAGAGTCATTTCCATAAAAATACAGATGCTCTGAATGCAGTGGACAGTTATTTCATCTCTTTCATGCTCATACTTAGGAAATTTTCAGTTAAATACACACCTGTTGACCAGTGCCCAGGGCTACCACTCTAGAAAAGCAAACAAAAGCATCAGAATGAAGGAACAAGAGAGTGAATACAGCTCTTCTCAGAAGATGGGGCAGTCAGTTGCATTTTCTACACATGCTATCCTACTCCAATTGCAGCAGGGAAGAGCAAAGGCCCTTTGTGATCCCCCTGGGAAGGAGCTGGAGCCCTGCCACCAAAGAGGTCAACACCAGGGCTGACTGTGGGCCAGGCTATGCTTGTGGAACAGCCCCTCTGCACCTGGCCCCTCCCCGTGTCTTGTACCTTGCATTCCCCATGTCCTCCATGGTCTCTGGTAAGCCCAAGTGAATTCAGTGAAGAGATCACTGGCCTTCAACAAAGAGTAACTTAAAAAAAAAGAGGAAGTCTGCTAACTCTCACTCTACAAACCAGGTCTGTTCAGTTCTGACTTGCAATTCTGAAGCTTTCCATTTGACTCCATATGGTTGCCTTGCATCAGGGTCCACCCAAGGCTAAGATACACAGTTCGGTTTACCAGCTGCCAGTGGCCAAGAGTGAGGGAGTTCTCAGAGGCAAATCAGTTTCTAATAAACCGTCTTCCCTTGCTTAAAAAAAAAATTAGAACAAAATGTCAACACCATGCAGGCAAACACAGAGATGGAAATGAAAGCTCTTCCTATCACTGCGGGCTTTATTTTTATTTTTAATAAAATTGATTTGGATCAATTTGAGATAAGTGCCGGGAGATGCAAGTCTTTATTTTTGGACACGTCATTTGTTTTTGTTTCTGATCTGGGCTCAAAAGAAAGATTGCCAGTGTTTTTCCAGTAGCACAAAGCAGTTCCAGAAGAGTTAAAATAAGAAACCCTACCTGCTTAATCTGCCAGAAAACACATGAGAGGAGCAATCAGCTCTGGGAAGAGTTGCTCTGAATGAGGTATGCCTGGCTGCTTTAGGCCATGCTGTTTGTCAGTCTTTCAAAATTCAAGTCATTACCAGATGCTGATCTACTATAATATTGTGATATTTTATCTGATTACACTTACCTGATTGTGCCTTATCTGCTATTTGCCTTCCCATTCTTCCATGTATATTAAATGCAGGTGCTTTTATTATTCTGAGAGCTGGAAAGTGTTGACTGCTCTGAATATAAATGGGGATATTATATCATTAACTTGCTCCGAAAGCAGGGCCATTCACTGTGTAAATCACATGCAAGGTACCTAGTGGAGACACAATAAACCATAATGTCTTGAGAAAGAAAGCAATGAGGAATGGATAAGGAGATAAAAATTTAAGGCATTGTTAAAGAAGGGTAATCTTCAAAATCCTATTTGGTTCTTTCAAACTAGCGTTCGTTGATAATATAACCTTTATATTAGAAACTTTTCTAAGTTCATAAAAAAATAAAACTTTGGGGGAAGGCATGAGAACATGTAATGTTATCACTCATAGGATTGCATAAAAACATGATCACTAACATGCTGTGGCTTATCGAAGTTAGAGGAACCAGTCTCATCTTTTAGAAAAAAGTACACTTTGCTTCGACAAATATATTCTTACCTGACATAGGTGGACAGCTTAAACAAGGTGAACAAATGGCCAAATGCTTTGCGTATTTCCATACGCTAAAAGGTGAATGGTGTAGAATCTGGTTGCAAATTTCAAAGGAAGTAATATGCAGTGAATTAAGGCAGAGCCGTGACAAAGTGCGCCTGCCCAACAGTCTGGGGTTATATGCTCTGCTTAGTTTCCACTATGTTGGCCTCACTAAAAGTTAATCCACAGCTATTTAAGTGGAAAGTTTCAGAAAATCCATTTCTGGAGCAAATGTTATGTGAGAGCGGAAATGAGCCACTGCCCTCTGTTGGACAGAATATCAGATGGTCTGTCATCTATCAGTGTGTCAGATTCCTCCACGGAAGTAATAGCTGGGAGCCAGGCCCTGCAAAAGAACGCAAGTTATTCTCTGCCTGACACAGTGTAGCCAGAGTCATCTTCTGACGATCAGATCCGAATGTGTGGGACAGAAGAAAACAAGTATGGAAGCAACTGGGAACATGCAGAGTAAGGTTCTCTTTCCTGTGTTATGAAGGAGGATACGGTTTCGCTTTCACCTTCTTCTCAAATTCCGTGTGCGGAGGTGTAAGGCTACTCCTCTCTCTCAGCCATCTGCCAGTAGGTACAAACGCATATGGCGGTCCATTTTCTTTTAACTCGACAAATGTATGTTTAAAACACCTCTTATGGGCTTCTGGGCGGCTCAGGTAAGCATCCGACTTTGGCTCAGGTCATGATCTTTCGGTTCGTGAGTTCGAGCCCCTGTTGGGCTCTGTGCTGACAGTGTGGAGCCTGGAGCCTGCTTTGGATTCTGTGTCTCCCTCTCTCTCTGCTCCTCCCCCACTTATGCAAGCTTGCATGCATGCACTCTCTCTCTCTCTCTCAAAATTAAATAAACATTAAAAAAAATTTTTTAAACGTCTCTTTAAGGGTACCTAGGTACTTCAGTCAGTTGAGCATTGAACTTCTGCTCAGGTCATCATCTTGCAGTTTTTGAGTTCGAACCCCACATTAGACTCTCTGCTGTCAGCACAAAGCCCGTTTTCAGATACTCTGTCCCCCTCTCTCTGCCCGTCCCCTGCTTGTACTCTCCCCAAAATAAAATAAATATTAAAAAAAAAAACACCTCTTCAAGTCAAGATGGCTTTATAATCAGAGAATCAATTCCTTTTCTTAAATTATATGTTTGGAAAGAAAACATGAATACAGAAGATGGTCTGTTCTTTTCAATAATTCTACATTTGTACATATTTTTTCAGGAAAGCCATTGTAATAGGTTTCCTTTAACATGATTAAACTTCATTTATTTTTTACATATGAAAGTAATTTTAACTGGGTATTATTTTACATTTTTCGAAGGTCTAGTCTTGAAAAGTTATGAAAAGTTGTGAAAAGGCAAAATAAATATCCCAAATACAAAGGTAAAACTCTAAAGGCTTTTTAAAAAGAATGTGTAGGAGAATGTGTTTGTGACTAAAGATAGTCAAGATTTCATAGGTCATAGAAAGTAATAACCATACAAAATAATTAGGCTTACTCAAAAATTTAAAAACTTCTACTCATCAAAGGGACACCATTAAGAAAATAAACAAGCAAGCTATAGACTTGAAGAAAACATTGGCAGAACATATATCTGATAAAAGACTTATCAAGGATCTACAAAGAACTGTGACAATTTAACAACAGAAAGACAAACAAGCAAATTAAAAATGGGCAAAGGGGGCACCTGGGTGGCTCAGTCAGTCAAGCATCCAATTCTCAGTTTTAGCTCAGGTCACCATCTCATGGTTTGTGGGTTCAAACCCCGTGTCAAGCTGTTTGCTGTCAGCATGGAGCCTGCTTAGGATTCTTTCTCTCCTTCTCTCTCTCTGTTCCTCCCTGCATGGTGATCTCTCTCTCTCTCTCTCTCTCTCTCTCAAAATAAATAAACTTAAACAAATGTGGAAAAGATTTGAAGACTCAAAAGGTATATATGAATGAATGGCCAACAAGCACATTAAAAAGTGCTCAAAGTCATTTGTCATCAAGGAAATGAAAATTAAAACCACAAGGAGGGGTGCCTGGGTGGTTCAGTCAGTTGAACAGCGGACTCCTGATCTCAGCTCAGGTCTTGATCTCAGGGTCTTGAAATCAAGCGCTGGGTTGGGCTCCATGCTGGGCACGGAGCCTACTTAGAAAAAAATAAATGAATAAAAATAAATAAACCCACAAGGAGACGACATTACACACCCGCCAGAATGGCTATAGACAAAGAGACTGACTCCAATCAAGGATGAGGTGAGAGACCTGGAGCAAGGCTGTCCATGACAGGGTAAAATGACACAACCACACTGGGATGGTGTCTGGAAGTTTCTTCCAAAATGAATCACACACCTTCCCTATGGCCAGAAGCCCCCATACAAGTATTTATGCAATACAAAAGAAAACACATCCACAAGACTTGTGAAGTTCATAGCACTTTATTCATAGAACCCAAAACTAGAAACATTCCTAGTGTTCATCAACTGGAGAAAAGATAAATAAACAGCATTGACCAATGAAACTGGCAGAACAAATGAATGAGAGTTCAGCGGCACCTCGTGGCTCAGCCAGTTAAGCATCTGACTCTTGGTTTTGGCTCAGGTCATGATCTCACCGTTCCTGAGTTTAAGCCCCAGATTGGGTTCTGCACTGTCATCTCAGAGGCTGCCTAGGATTCCCTCTCTCCTCTCTCTCTGCCCCTGCTTGTTCTCTCTCTCTTTCTCAAAATAAATAAACTTAAAAAAATAAATATATATTTTAAAAAAGAATGAGAGTTCATATAGTTTATTGATCTAAAACCTGGTTAGGCATCAGAATGATCTGAGAATTTGCTAAAAAACACAGGTTTCTTGCTGTGTCTCTTCTCTGAATCTCTTCTTCAGAGATTCTGACTCAGTAGGTCAGTAGTTTTTAAAAAGGTCCTCATGCAATTTGAGAGCAAACTTAGGTTTGGCAATGTATGATCCTGTTCATTTCTTTCAACTACTTCCAACAGATCTTCCAAAAAGGTGGCAAGAGAAGTCATTTTTATTTTGCTGCTTCTACATACACACAAGGTACTGTTCATGTTAGCAAATTTAGAATGCATACGACTCCACCAAGTAGGTTTTATAAACCCCACTTTACAGTTTGGAAAATCGAGACCAGGCAACATTAAGTGACTGTCCAAATTCGTTATGGCCGACAGTAGAGGAACCAAGATTTGAAGCCAAACGGTCTACAAAGCTACCACACTACCACAAACCTTTTCACAAAAGATACAGGGAAAAGTTCCTGGAAAGTCTTCTGACAGAGAAAGAGAGAGACAGACGGAAAGAGATGAAAACATAGACAGGGAGAGTTCTAGATCTTTGTTCCCTTATACTCTCTACACCTCGATTGTTCTACTTCAGGACTTCAGATCCTCAGAGTTCTCCAAGTAAGAGTTCCAAATTAAATACTGTTTTTCCCACTTATAAAAATAAAACAAAAACAAAAAACACGAACGGTCTCTAGTACTTGACTGTTAAAACACATCTTAGACACACTGTCATCTGCTTGGTTGCCTAAATAAAGAACTGGGGTGGGAGACACCTGGGTGGCTCAGTTGATTGAGCATCTGACTTCGGCTTAGGTCATGGTTTCATGGTTCATGTGTTTGAGCCCCACATCGGGTTCTCTGCTGTCGGCACAGAGCCCACTTCAGACCCTCCATCTCCTTCGCTCTGCCCCTCCCCGACTTGCATTCTCTCTTTCAAAAATAAAAAACATTTTTTAAAAAAGTTAAAAAAAAAGAATTTTTGGTCAAGGTCAACAGTTGCTACTGCCATCCAGGACTACTAAAGTGACTGGCCTTCACTTCTCTCATGCTGCTTTTAGACTTGGAAACGATGCTCCTTACAGACAATATAGCTTCACACACACATACACACACACACACACGCGCGCGTGCACACACACATTTTTATTAGAATTTCCATATTCTCTATTCTTGCACATTATAGTTAGAGTTTTTTGTTAGGAACAGTTGGGATAAGGAATCAGGTGTCAGAACAAACAATCCCTGTCCTTCGTTATGTGATTTCACAACAGGGATGTGGAACATCCTGAGTGTTCTAGACCTCAATGCTCCCCTGAGGGTACTGGGACATCCCGTCGCATACTCTTTTCAGAAGACGCTCAGGTCTCTTAGCCACACACACTCTATGCACAGCATAAGATTCCTCAAATGTATAATGTAAGAAAGTAGATTCCATGAGTTCTACAACCCCTTCCAGTTATGAAATTTTGATATCAGACCAAAACAAGATCAGTTGGTTTTGAGAGGATTCTAACTCATTTGGTCCTTAGCAGAAAGAGTGAAACCAAGTGAAAATCAAGAAGCACTTTTGGGACTCCTGGGTGGCTCAGTCGGTTAAGCGTCCAATTCTTGATTTGGACATGATCAGGTCATGATCACACAGTTCATGAGTTCGAGCCCCACTGACAGTCAGAGGCTGCTTGGGATTCTCTCTCTTCCCTCTCTCTCTGTCCCTACCCCACTATGTGCGCTCTCTCTCTGTCTCAAAATAAATAAACTTAAAAAAAATTTTTTAAAAAGAGGCACTTTAAATAGATACTGTCCTAAGGTGGGCAGAGGGTTACTCCCAAGGGGTTGCATAAACCCAGAATGTGCCTATACATAATACACACTCAAAACTTTTTTTATTAATCATAATTCATATTTATTAAACATTTATAATGTGCCAAGCACTGTTTTAAAAACTTTACATGTATTAGATGACTTAAACTAACCACTCTTTGAGGTAAATCCTATTATTATTCCCCACTTTATAGCTGAGGAAACTGAAGCACAGAGAAATTTGAGGCCAAAGGTCACAAAAGTGGCACAGCCGGGATTAGAACCCAAGTAGTCAGAGCAGAATTAGTATTTGGTAATCATATTTAGTTTCTCAATTCTCAGAATTAGTGAATCTGAGAAAACCACCTGGTATCTGACGGTCTTTCTGGAATATATTTTAATGACCTAACATGAGACGGCAAACTCGTAACTCACTACCCCCACCTGCACCTTTGGCAGAATCATTAATAGATCATGGCACTCCAGGTAGGGGGCTCAGAATCCATTTTAACATAGTGCTCAGAGCGAGCCTTACCACTACTTGGTAAAAACTGACAAGTGACTAAAAGGAGACCTCTGTACAGCTATCAATTCCCTGCTGTTGCTTTACTCCCCATGTAAATGAGAATATCCACTTGGAACTCTCTTATGGACAATCTATGATTAGTGACCTCTTTGTTATTGGACCAGAAGAGCTAGAAAACACTGCCTCTATCGATGATTGGAGATGTTCATATCCCTCTTGGCAGCTACTCAAGGGGACAGATGCAACTCCCTCGATATTCCCAGAGAGTCACTGAGGGCATTCAGGTACAAGCAGGCAAAACTGTCAGTGGCCCATGGGTACCATGCCTTCCAGTGATCAGACAAAACCTCCTATCACTGTCAAGGTATTTAGTTTGTTTATTTCCTATCATTGGCTCATAGTTCTATTATACACTGGAATCTATTCACAGCCTCAGAGCCAGCAAAACATTTGTATGGTGTGGGAAATAGTCTCTGGTTCCAGAGTTAACTTTGTCACTCCATAATTTGCAGGAGCTGAAAAGAGTTCCTACTCTAAAATTATGTCCTTTGGGGATGTCCAAAATTCCAGTTATCAGCCATTCATAATGGAACATTGTGATCACAAAGGCAAGAGCCTGGCTTTGGCCTTGCAGATGGCTCTATTTTCCTGTGTTACTGTGGGCACAGCATCCATGAGATACAGATAACAATCACTTCTCATAAGGTTGTTCCCAGGAGGGAAGACAATGTATAGAAAATTCTTATAAAGTGCTTGACACACAGTGGGTAACATCATCATCATCATCATCATTATTGCTGTTACCTTTACTGCTACCACTGCTATTTCCTTGGTTGTCTCTTAAAATGTCACTGCTTAGGGGCGCCTGGGTGGCTCAGTCGGTTAAGCATCCAACTTCAGCTCAGGTCATGATCTCATGGTTCATGGGTTCTAGCCCCGCGTCAGGCTCTGTGTTGACAGCTCAGAGCCTAGAGCCTGCTTCAGATTCTGTGTTTTCTTCTCTCTCTGCACCTCCCCCACTCACACTCTGTCTCTCTCTCTCAAAAGTAAATAGACATTTAAAAAAATTTATAAATCGTCACTGCTTATATGAGCAACACACCAAGTCCCTCTTACCTTTGTGTAAGTGAGTTTCTTGCCTTTTGGGGGCCAGTAGAGATAGCACAAGTCCTGAAAGCAGGAAGAATACTTTGAAAGAGGCAGTGGGTTGCCTGAAGCGCACCTGGCTTATTTCTAAGGTCATCCATCCCCAAATTAGTTAACGCTCCCCATACAACAGTTTTGCAAAGTGACTTAGTAAGATAAAAATCCTTTTAAAAATACCTCAGTTTGTCCTACTGTAAAAAGGCTAGAAGAAGCAGTACAGTGAAGCAAACAGTGCATAAAGACTATTTAAAATGTGACATCAGGGGCGCTTGGGTGGCTCAGTAGGTTGAGCGTCTGACTTCAGCTCAGGTCACGATCTCGCGGTCTGTGAGTTTGAGCCCCGCGTTGGACTCTGTGCTGGCAGCTCGGAGCCTGAAGCCTGCTTCACATTCTGTGTCTCCCTCTCTCTCTGCCCTTCTCCTGCTCATGCTCTGTCTCTATGTCTCAAAAATAAATAAACGTTAAAAAAATTTTAAAAAAAACATTAAAAAAATTAAAATGTGACATCATTTTTGAAACTGTCTTCAGAATTGTAACCACTCTGCCTGCCTGCACCTGTCAGACACCTGAGATGATGGCTGATAGCGTCTTGGAGGCCATTTCCAGGCACTCCTGCCACCGCTTCCCTTGTCTAAGGAGTGCTTGGGTTCATATCTCACTTGAAAGTTCAAAGCCTATTTGCTTGGTTTTAGATCATCTCCTTATTCGTTTATGGAGTTGGGGAACGTTTGCAGGTCAAAACAGTGAAGCACGGGTTTTTAAGCTGCATGCCTATCAGACAGCTCCAAGTTTACAGTCCCTGGGCACAGTGACTAGAGAAACATGGCAAGGGCTGGAAATGTCTTTGGCTACCAAGGTTATGCTTCTATGAATGTTAATTGACATGTGACAAAATGGAAAATGCAGTGCATAACTCAGTCTCACAAATATGCTAAAAATAAAACAACCAGGCAGCACAAATATTTTACTGGCAGGTCTTTGCTGATCGTTGATGAAGTCTATACTTTCTCAGCCCCATGACCTCAGGGTCAAATCAGCACACTGACCAGTCACAGCAGATAGCTGTGATTCAAGTTAAGGAGAAGGAGGTCTAAAAGCAGCATCAAGGGGTCTCCCGCTGAAATAAAAATGTACCTCCATACACCAATGCACAGTTGCTGACTTGTTAGTCTCTGCTGGTCTATAAAAATTACTTGATCTCTAGGGACTCAGTGAGATCCAAGGATCTGGATCAGAAAATGCACAGAACATTCTTAAAAGTCAAAAGAAGTTGAGTAGCTATTTGCTTATAGACTAACTCATCCATCTAGAGATTGATCTCTGCCAAATTCTCTGTGATTCTGTTACTCCGTTATTTATGAGGAGCCGTGGCATCATGTTTCAGAAATTACCAACCAGTCAGCACTGATGGGTATGTATTTTTCTTGCTCACTCAGTGGCAAGACACATATATAATAAATTCTTAGGAACTTTATCTCTTTCAGTTAGAGTCAAAATTATTGCTGACGCAGTGATTTGCCACAAAACCTATTCCTGGATAAGAGGGAGGACCACTCTCGATAGAAAAGAAGTATTTCAGTACTTCAGCATTTGCAACAAGAACAAAGAGATATCAATGAGAAGCAAAATAAGAAACTATGTTCCATCATTGAGATTTTTCTAAATATTTTATACCATTTTAAATTTGTTCCCAATGAAAGACAGCAACAGATTAATTCCCCAAATGTCATTTGATTAAAAAAAAATTTAAACAAACTTATATTACTTTTATGGCTTCAGATAGGAGTTATTAACCATCTGCCTTTGTATTATTTAAACATCATACAAATAAACATTATTTTACAACCAGAAAGCAATGATTCATAGAATTGTACATTTATTCTCCAATAATTCTTCTGCGCCATTTTAATAAGGGCCTAAAGTTACCATCACTTCAGCTTTTTTTTAAAGATTATTACCTACAATATTAAGAAAAACAGATGAAAATACAGTATTTCATTGTAAATGAAGAGGGTCTTAAAGAGATTTTTAAAAATTTACTAGCAGCATCAATTACCGCCTTTTGAGGAAATAGTTAGGAGGAAAAGCTGACATTCTAACTCACAACTGACAGTGTTAAAGGAAATTAGGATGACAGAAACAACTACCAATTGCCAGTTCCGCTAACGAACACTCTCACGCAGGCAGGCACCCTCGTGCAGAATAACAGAAGGTGGATAAACAAATTAGCATTTTACTTCTCTACTTCTTCAAAACACAGACATGAGTATGCCTCCAGACTCAAACAATACATTAGATAAGATAAACAGAAAGACAGTTCTTTCTTATGTAGGCAGGGAATAGAGGAAAATAGGGGTAAGCAGAAGGGGAGAGACAGGCTAAGGATCTCCTGAACAGAGTATGTTTTGACCCAAATTTATTAAGATTAGAGAAACACCCTAAAGAACAGAAGTCAGAATAAACCAGCCAAAAAAAGTCTGCAGTGAAGACAAACTCTGATGTACAGTCTAAACCAGAGATGAGAAAGCAACAAAGGGAAAGAACTCTGGGGAGATGCTTGGTGCTCCCCCCGCCCCAATACTCAAGCAAGGAGTGAACAAGGCATGTATGTGGGGAAACTACCAGGGCAGGAGAAGAATCACGGTAAGGACAGGAGGTGACAGTGCCCAGCGCCCACACAAGGCTAGGCATAGTGCCTGTTCACAACAACCAGACTGGAAAGCCTCATGATTCTCAGGTCATTAAGTACACAGAAGGGTGTTTCATCAGTTGTGGGGACTAATCAGCCCTAGAATGAGCATGTTCCATTTGGGTCTAAGAAATCTTAAAAGCCAGAAAGGAAATGGTCAGACTAGTTGCAAGTAACTTAACTATGTCTCAGTAAAAAAAGGCTCAAGACTATTTATATGAACAAAAATATCCAACATCCAGCAAAGTAAAATTCACAATGTCTAGCATTCAATCAAAAATTTCCAGGTCTATAAAGAAACTGGAAAATACAATCCATCATTAGGACAAAAACTCATCAAGTGAGACTTACCCAGACCGACACAGAATAAGTAGATAAGGACTTTAAAAGTTATTATAACTATTTTCTGCATGTTCAAAATGTTAAGCAAAGACATGGAAGATATAACAAGGATGCAAATCAAACTTCTTAAATTGAAAATTATAATCTGTACTATATGCTAACTTGGATATAAATTAAAATGATAATAATAATAATAAAATCATAATATATATTATGAGAAATGCATTCGATGGGATTAACAGCAAGTTATATATTAGAGAATAAAAGAACAGTGAACTTGAAAGAGGAAAAAGGGAATTAAAAAAATGAACAGAGGCTCAATGAGCTAGGATAAAAACATGAAGTATTCTATTACATGTGACTGGAATCCCCAAAGGAAGAAAAGGTAATAAATATTTGAATAAATGATGGCTTACAATCTTCTAGCTTTGATAAAAATGATAAAAATTTTAAACTCACAAATCTAAGAATACCATGAATCCCATACACAAAAGACATGAAGAAAACTACATTAATTCACACTGGAGCTAGTAATAAAGTAAATAAAAATCCAGTAATAAAGAAAACCTTAAAAGCAGAGAAAGAAGGTACAGAGGAACAATGATGACAGGAGATATCTCAGTGGAAAACAAGCAAGTGAGAACGCAGTGAAGCAACATCTTTAAAATTGTAAAAGAAAAAAGTCAGACAATAACAAGTGTTGGAAAGGAAACTGGAACTCTCACACATTGTTTATAGGAATGCCAAATGGTGCATTCATTTGGGAAGAAGTTTCCAAGTTCCTCAAAAAGTTAAACATAAAATTCCCCAAATGACCTAGTAATTCCAGTCCTAGGTATTCAAGAGAAGTGAAAACACGTCTATACAAAAAATTGTACGTAAATATTCATAGCAGCATTATTCACAATAGGCAGAAGTAGAAACAACTAGCTGAAGAATAGATAAACAAAATGTAATGTATACAACAGGAAAATTATTTGGCCATAAAAAGGAGTGAAATACTGACATATGCTACACATTGGACGAACCTTCAAAACAAAGAGGTCGGATACAAAAAGTCACCTATTGTGTAATTCCATTTATTGGAAAGGTCTAGAATAGGAAAATCCCTATATAGAAAAGTATATCAGTGGTTGGTCGTCAGAGGCCAAGGAAAGGTGGGCATGGTGGGTGCTGCTTATCAAGTTTCTTTCCGAGGTGATGAAAATGTTCTGGAATGATGATAGTGTCGATGGATGTATGACTCTAAAAACCTCTGAACTGTGTACATTAAAAGGATGAGCTTTATGGTAAGTGAATTACATATCAACAAAGTTATCAAAATAAATGACAGAAATATTGTGGAAGATACCTAAAAGGTGAGAGAGTATTACAAATGATACACTATGTAGAAATACTAAGCTTAAAAAATAAATTGTCAACACGTTTTTAAAAATGCAAATGGCCAAATCAACCCCATTAAAAAGTAGAGACTGCCATATTAGGCAAAGGAAGACCACCATATGCTACCCACAAGAAACCAAATTTGAGTATAAAGACACTAACAGATTAAAAGGTTGGGAAAGATACACTATACAAACACTAACCAAAAGAAAACAGAAGTGGTTAAATTACTAACAAATAAAACAGATTTCAGGGCAAAAAGCATTACCAGAGACAATAATGTTATTTCATAATGATAAAGAGATGAATTTTCAAAGAGGGTATAATAATCCTAAACATTTATCTACCTAATCACAGAGCTTCAAAATACTTACAGCAAAAATGATAGAATTACAAGGAGAAATAGTCAAATCCACAGCAACTGTTAATGATTTTAATATCCCTCTGTGGTGGACAGAAGTCCAAGCCCATCCCCAAGATTCCCACCCCCTGCTACCATGCCCTGTATAATCCCTGGCAGAGACTTGTAAATATAATGGAATTTCACTCCCTTGATTAAATTATGTTATATGACAACAGTGATGAGATTTTAAAGATGTAATTAAGGTCACTTATCAGTTAACCTTGAGTTAATTGAGGAGAAATTATCCTAGGTGGAAATGACCTAATCAGGTGGGAGCTTTAGAGTCTAGAGATTAGACATGGAAGCCAGGAGACTCTATGCTATTGGACTTGAAAAAAGCCAGCCGCCACAAGTTCGACAGCTACGAGGAAATGAATTTGGTCAACAACTACATGAGCTTGCAACAGCCTCCAAGCCTCAGATGACACCACACCTGCAGCCGTCACTTTGACTGCAGTCTCCTGAGGCCCTCAGCAAAGAATCTAGCTGAGTTATCCCTAGATCCCTGACTCGTGGAAATGGTGAGGCAGTAAAAGTGTGCTGCCTTAAGCCCAGTTTGTGGTAATCTGTTATGCAGTAATACAAAACTAATGTGCTCTCTCTCTCAGTAAGTAAAGAAGATACAGATGAAAAATCAGTAAGAATATAGAAGGTTTGAATAACACTATTAACCAACTTGACCTAATTGACATTAATATAACACCTCACCATATAACAGCAGAATATGCATTTTAACTGTGCAACTTACCAACACAGACCATATATTGGGCCATAATACAAATCTCAATAAATATCAAAGGATTCGAGTCACACAAAATATGTCCTTTGAGCATAATACAATTAAGCTAAAAATCAATAATAGTAATATCTTTAGAAAATCCTCTAATATTAGCAAACTAAGTAACACATTTCTAAATAACCCACGAGTCAAGAAAAATCTCAAGAGGGAAATGAGTCTACCAGAATATTGCAAAACACCACAAAGACTGAGCAATATAATTGTAGCTTCACAAAGTTTTAGGGAAACCAACAACCAAATGTAAACTTGATTATTGTATTTAAATATTTTAAAATGCAACTGGTATAGCAAATGATGAGCTTCTGTTGCAGGAAGAGAAACAGGATTGTTATACTACCAACTATTTTTCCTATGAGCTGACAAAAAGAAGCTGTCTCTTAGCCTGATGGCAATGAAAGACAGAAGATGAATCATTGCTTGTGAAAACCAATTTATTTAGTCACTTCCAACGGCTGTTATTTATACTTGTCAGCACATGCTGTTAGTTCAATTAAATATAAAATCTGAAGTTCTCTTTTCTTCCCCACCCCCATCTTTAGGAGAAAGAAAGAAAGATATGACACAGATTTAAAACATTAAAAGAACATTTTAAGTTTATTGTGTTTCTATTCTTTTACTCGGGCTTTGTTTATTAAATATTCTGCAACAAAGATTATTCATCACTTTGGCTAGTTAAAGTTAAAAGTTTACAAGGACTAGATGTGAAATATAGTTTGGAAGCTCTCCTTTCAGGATATTACAAACACACAAAAATTAAAACATTTTTTTAATGTTTATTCACTTTTTTGGGAGACAGAGAGAGACAGAGCATGAGCAGGGGAGGGACAGAGTGAGAGGGAAACACAGAATTCCAAGCAGTCTCCAGGCTGTGAGCTGTCAGCCCAGAGCCCAATGCAGGGCTTGAACTCACAGACCGCGAGATCATACCTGAGCTGAAGTCAGACACTCAAATCGACTGAGCCATCCAAGTGCCCCACAAACACACGAAAATTTAAAACAAGACACTCAGAAAGTGTTCAATGCAACACTGCCCTGAATGTGAGGAAGCCAGAGACAGCGAACTCACGGCTAATAAAATGTCTTATTTTTTTTTTTACTGTAGTATAATTAAACTGTTTCAGATAAGTTGGAATACTCATACTTGTTACATACAAAGTATATGTATGTCACTTTGACCGTACCACAGGAGTCTCATCATTTAACTGCAATCAACCATGAAAAACAATCTTGTTCATATTAAGTACCAGACATATAGGGGCACATGTTGCCATGGGGAAAAAATGGTATTTGGAGAATCTGTCAAGAGAGTAATATTAGGCAATGTATGTTAAGTAAATGTGCCGCCTACCCCTGTCAAGCATAAGCGCCCGTTATCCCTAATTACGTTCCTCATTGAGTTTATATCTTTAAAGTGTCAAACCCAGCCCACCAGTTCTGGGGCTAATTTCAGCTTCCCATGATAAATGTATCTTATGCTTCCAATGACATTAAGTGGCCATCTACTACGAAGTACACAAGTACATTTGCTTTATTCTATTGTTTCAGTGAATAGAAATTATTTATTTTCCAGCAATCTTAAAGAGTGTGACTGCAGGTTGGACTCAACGCTAAATGTGCGTGGACATACTAGGGTGTTTTCATATAGTTGCCTGAAGATGATACCTCACTTATCCAGTAAATCAAGAAAAGAAGTTTACCTATCTAGTGTTCTTACACCAACATTTTTTTATACGCTTTTATAACAAGCCTTATTTGTACATGAACCCTATGTCTTGTAGGCTCAGATTCATTAGAAACATCTTGGTGTTAATTCATTAGAAACATCTTGGTTGGTTAATCGGGGTGTCTGGGTGGCTCAGCTGATTGAACGTATGACTCTTGTTTTGGCTCAGGTCACGATCTCAGAGCACGTGGGTTCAAGCCCCCCACTGGGCTCCACGCTGACAGTGCGGAGCCTGCTTGGGATCTCTTCTTCTCTCTTTCTCTCTCTGCCTCTTCCCCACATGCACACATGTTCTCTCTCAAAACCAGTAAAACTTAAAAAAAAAAAAAAAAGAAAAGAAACATCAACTCTTACATTGTAATGTGATCCTTACAAAAGCAGGATCATGAGTATGATGCTATTTGTCCCTGCACTAACGGTCTTCAAGGACCATATATCCATAGCTCATGCTTCTTTCACTGCGAGCTGCTTTCCCCCTGGTGTGTATGCCACCCCACACACAAAACTCCAGGCACTTGCCCACCCACCTTTCTCTTCTGACCTTGAAGAATCAGCAACCATAGCTAACCCATAATCCCAGGATACTGACGCTTTGTGATTTCTTGATTACATGTATTAGATCTTGACATCTTTTTTAAAATTACCTTCTTTTTTAACGTTTATTTATTTTTGAGAGACATAGAGACAGAGCATGAGCAGGGGAGGGGCAGAGAGAGAGGGAGATACAGAATCTGAAGCAGGCTCCAGGCTCCGAGCTGAGAGCTTGACATCTTAAGGGTATCAAAACTATGGCTTTTGTATTTGTACAAATGCTTCTCCCCCAGATTGGGTGCCTTTCATCTTTTTATACTCCTTATATTCTCGGCAACACTTTGTAGTTCCTGTAGTGTGGGTTTGTATATATTTACTGCTACTTAGATCAATAGGTGACTTTAAATATTGGAGAACAAAGCAACACAGCTAAGAGAATATGGAATTCCTCTCTATACTTTCCTCTTTTGTGTAAGTTATTTGGAATAAATCTACAAATGCAATAAACCTGAAAATGAGAAGAAATTAGGAAACTAAATTAAAAAAGAAATCTTTTGAATTCAAAAAATTTTTAGTGTTCATATACTTTTGATAATATAAACTGAAGTTGTAAGAGAAAGGTAAGAGAAAGAGAATATTGGAATTATTGTGGAAATGGAGGAAGGAAGTGGCATCACCAAAAACTTCAATCTTTTCTTATAACAGAAAAAATGCTAGTTAAAAATAAATTTTGACAATCATATGTAATAAACATTCGATTTGTTAGTGTTTTGAACTAGATCTTTAATACCCTGTCCAACGGGAAATTGTTTCTCCAGTTTTCTATGATTAGAAAATTCTCAGTTATCTAATTTAAAAATGAAAAACATGTTTTCAAGTAATGTTTTTTGACATGTATTTTTATTTTTTAAGAGTGTATAGGTTGGGAATACAACAAAGAATAAAAAAGCTTTTGTCTCAAATAATGATTAAGGAATAAAGTGCAGGATAGGGAAATGGCAGAAGAGCAAATGAAGGAATTAATAGTGAGGTGGAAAGGCAAAGGGGGGAAAAAGGGGCAAAAAGACTTACTAAAAAGGTTGGTCAGGTAGCACTGGTTCAAGGCAGACACACCAACCAAGATAATGTGGATAACTGCACCCCTCTGCCTCCTCTCCATGTGGTTGTTCCATAAGTCTAAATATAAACTTCATTTTTCTACCAACCAAAACTCTATTTTCCATTAACATCCAGCTACTAAAGGCACATAATTTCAAACTGATTCACCAGAAAATACGCTTAAGATTGAAAACTCAACAGTGTTTAAATACTTTGAGAAAGAGCTACAATTTAAAGCAGGCTCTCTGTTCTTTCAACAGAGCCCACTTTGGATCATCTGTCCCCCTCTCTCTCTGCTCCTCTTACACTCACACATGCATACTCTTTCACTCTCAAAATAAATAAACTTAAAAAAAAATAAAAATAAAAAAATAAAAGCCACACAGTGAATTCTTCTATTCCCCCAATTTTAAAACATCAAAATATTGGTCCTTTAACTGTATAATGTCATATATTTTCTTTTTAATATTTTTTTTAGCATTTTTATTTTATTTTTGAGAGACATAGAGACAGAGCATGAGCAAGGGAAGGGCAGAGAGAGAGGGAGATACAGAATGTGAAGCAAGCTCCAGGCTCTGAGCCGTCAGCACAGAGCCCGATGCGGGGCTCGAACTCACAGACCATGAGATCATGACCTGAGCTGAAGTCAGTCGCTTAACCGACTGAGCCACCCAGGCGCCCCTATTTTCTTTTTATATAAAAGACTTTTAACCTTAACAGATTAAAAAAAATCATTCAACTGACAATAACTATCAAGTATGAAAATATACAACCTAAATTCCTTTGCTACTAAAGAGCAATACTGACTTGTTTTACTTTCAGGTTAACAACTGCTTCTACCCAATAAGGTAAACAGGCATTGGTTTTAGAATAACTTTCAAATCTTAGGAAAGACTTCTCAAGCTTAATTCATCTTTCTTTCTTTTTTTTTTATTTAAAAAAATTTTTTTTAACGTTTATTTATTTTTGAGAGACATAGAGACAGAGAGTGAGCAGGGGAAGGGCAGAGAGAGAGGGAGACACAGAATCTGAAGCAGGCTCCAGGCTCTGAGCCATCAGCACAGAGCCCGATGCGGGGCTCGAACTCACAGACTGTGAGATCATGACCTGAGCTGAAGTCGGCCGCTTAACCAACTGAGCCACCCAGGCGCCCCTAATTCATCTTTCTTAAGTTTTTATTTACTATACTGTACTCCAGAAACTAATATAACAGTGTACATTAACTAATCAGAATGTAAGAACTAAGAACTCTTGAAACTCTCACATCATTTTATATTTTAAAAATTAACCAAAATTAACCAGACTTGTCAAAATTAACCACATAATTTTAAGAATATGAATACTTTGCAAATAATTCAGTAAGATATTTTACATATAAATTAGTTTTCCTTAATATGAAATTGAGTTTCTAAATCTCTTCAAGTCCCTACATAATACCTGGCTGACCAATAGAAAGAAAAATCAAAAACCAGGGCCAATATTTAAAACAGGTATCCTCACAACCCCAACATATAAGCAAATATTATCTCAGGTGAGAACAAACCACTAACAAATCATAAAACCATAATATCAGCATTTCTGTGGGAGGAGAAGGGAGGCCAGTTGGGAAGCTAATAGACCTGTTAAAAGGAGAAATTAAAAATTAGTAGAAATCATGGCAAATCAATTTGACACAGCGACTGAAACTGGAAGGGGTTTTGCCTCTAATGATAGCAGGTGAATGCAAAACGTAAGAAGGTCTAAAGAACCTGAACATCTCACTCCTAAGAACTCTTGAAACTGATCAGCCAAGGCTCCTTTCCAGGACAGAGTTCCACACTAAGGAGAATGAATCAACTGGTTATGGAATCAGAATGAACAGGTTACAGAATATCAATAGGATGGGAAGAGAAGTCCAGGTAAAAGGAGAGGAAGGGAACAGCACCAGGAAATGTCAAAAAGCAAGCCACCGTAATTGAACATTAGGGAACAAGAAAAAGTCAAAGGGCCATGAAGGTAGAAAAGCTAATCTGAACCAGTTCCTTTGAAAGTTCAGAAAAGTGAGCTTCACATAAAAAATGGCAAACAAAAACATCAAGGTCAAATCCTATGCAACAGTGATATAAATTAAAAGAGAGACCGAAAAAGGAGAATAACACCCCTATAGAAATAAAAGTTCACCAGAAAGACAAACACACAGAACATATGAAAACTATTACTTGTATTTAAAATGACAGTCATTTTAAAAATGATAAAAGCCATATTAGAATAACTATGAATCAGAGTTAGATATGAGGTGGGGCGCCTGGGTGGCTCAGTTGGTTAGGCATCGACTCTTGATTTGGCTCAGGTCACGATCTCATGGTCATGGGATCCAGTCCACGCTCAGAGTGGAGTCTACTTGGGATTCTTTCTCTCTCTCTCTCTGCCCCTCTCCTGCTCACTCACTCTCTCGCTCTCTCTCTCTCTTTCTCAGTCTCTCGAAATAAACAGTAAAAAACTTTAGAGTAAGGTGACAGAATTCAGGGAAAAATTAGAAATTAAAAAAAAATTTCAGATATGAAAACTAAACTTGAGGAACATAGGAAGGAATAAAAACCACAGATAATGCCTTAAAGAAATAGGTGAAAGGGAAAGATTTTAAACTCAAAATGAAGATTAAAAACAATTCATTAAAAAGTGACATATGGGAGGGGAAGATGGGAAGGGGGAAAAAAAGAGCCACAGAGAGGAAGGAAGACATGACATGAGAAACTCTCAAATAAGAACGAATTGAGGGGAGAGATGGGTGTGGGAGGGGGGAGAGTGAGTGATGGGCACAGAAGAGGGCACTCGTTGGATTGAGCACTGGGTGTTGTATAGAAACCAATTTGACAATAAATTATTTTAAAAAATTTAAAAAAATAAAAAAAGAGAGAGACTGTGGGTTTATCTCCCTCCCTGTCACATCTCGACCTTAGATTTTGTTTCATCTTGTTTTTGATTGAAATACAGATATGAGTGAACTGTGAACATAAATGCACCAAATCAACATGTCCCATCACTTTTTTATTCACATATTGGTAATATATTAAGGTAATAAACAGACTTAGCTGACACACACACACACACAAAAGTGACATATACTGAAGATAGACAAGAAGACTCAATGCAAATAATAGGAAATCCATAAAACCAAAGCAAAGCAAAAGGACAAACATGACAATACTTCAAGTAAATGTTCTTGAAGTGAAAAAGAAATGATGTAAAATTACATAATGGAAGACCACATTGCATGTCTGAGAACGTGAACACTGAATAACACCCACACATGTTCTAGTAAAAACTACTGGAGTGAAAGAAAACATGGCCACCTTTAAGCAATAGTGCCCTTGCCAGCCTCAGGTTATCACTGATGCTAATCAGCTGTCATTCTTGTCTACTCTCTTTCTCATGCCTTCCCACTTATAATAAATTCAGATTCCATGTTAATCTAATCATGGAATTTAGAAAAAAAAAAAAACTTATGATTGACAAAAGCAAGTAGTACCTGCTTAAAATTTACTAAATACCATATTTGTCACTACTCCTTTATGAAAGTCCACTAAAATGACAAGTACAGAGATTAAAAGCAGTAATTTATTCAGATAGACAGTAGCAGAGAAGATAGAGATGGGTCAAGAAAATCTGGGAAGCCGGAGCACAAAGAGATAAGTGGCATTGATGTTGCTGGTGAAGGTTGCAACGTAAGGGCCTATTGAGAGACGAAACTGAGAAGCAACTTGATTCTGAATACAAACCCAAGTAAAGCTCAGTAACAAAGACCCAAAAAGAGAGCACAGGGATGAAACATGAACATTGGTCTTCTCACAAAAGCAACCATTGATTCACCAACTTCACAGAAGATACCAGCAAAGCTGAAGCACGAAATTCTAAACTCAGACATACTGAGCAGTTAAGAGCTGGGCTAGCCTATGGAAATTGGGGGATTAAGTAAAAAGTCTTGAGAGGAAACTGTGGATTATCCTTAGCCAACCCAAGAAAAAGTGAACTGCACCCACTAAAGGGCTTCATTCATAAAAGTTTTTTAGGGTCTTAGGAGTAGCCAAACATTACCAAATATTTAAACATTTGAAAAAACATCAGAGAACAGGACAAGAAAAATATGACCTTGAAGAAAATAGAAGACAAAAAGCAGAAGACTTGAAAACAACCACTAACATTATCAACCTCAGGTAAAATGTTACATCTACCGGGGTGCCTGGGTGTCTCAGTCAAACATCTGACTTCGGCTCAGGTCATTATCTCACAGTTTGTGGGTTTGAGCCCCCCACTGGGCTCTGTGCTAACAGCTCAGAGCCTGGAGTCTGCTTCAGATTCTGTGTCTCCCTCTCTCTATGCCCCTCGCCCACCTGTGCTCTCTCTCAAAAATGAATGAACACTAAAGAATTTTTTTTTTTAATATTACATCCTCCAAGGGCCAAGGCAAAGGCCAAACAAGACCTGGCAAATTTAGGCAGTTAAGAAAAACAATGAGCTCTTTTTCGATTGAGGCAGGCTATTACTTACACAGTGAGAAATCCTTGGCCAAAAGGTGCCAGCTCCTCATGGCCCTCGTCCAGGGTGATACCAAAGAAAAAGGGACCAGATGGAAGAGGACTAACAGGTCACTCCATTGCCAAAGAGCTAATGCCATGCTGTAGCTAAGTGGCTGTCTAACCTGCAGCTGTGTCCTAAGTGCGGCATGACAGAAAGTCTCAAGTTTCAAAGAAACCAAGGAGGCAGATGGAAAGCTGCTTTAAGACATCTTTCCACAAGAAAGGGAGCCTTCCTCGAGAAATAAAGGGAAAAATAAAATATTCTTCTGACTACTCTTCACTAGACCACCTGTCTGACCATGTTCCCAGGAGGATTGCAGGTTGTTGCACCAAAACATAGGCTGGTTCAAGGTACAAGCTCTGCCTCCATGACCTACCAAGATACGTGCAAGGTCACCTGGATGCCAGGGTGGAGCCAATGCCCTACAGACACAAGAGCATAATGCTACCTTTAAAAGGAAACATTTGGAGAATAAAAAATTAAAAGATATATTAAAAATGATAGAAAAGGTTTTAAAATCAATGGAAGAACAGGAGGGGATATTGAGAAAATATGTAAGTAGAAGAAAAAGATGAAAAACATAAAATAAATAAAAATTTAATAATCAGGCTAGATGTCAGTATCTGAACAAAAGGAGTTCCAATAACAGATTAGAAATAGAAGAAAAGAACTCAGTATCTAAGAAGTAGTATTTAAAATTTTCCCAGAACGAAATGACCCGAATTTCCCCATTAAAAAAGTTCATCAGTGATTAATTCAATGGAGAAAAAACAGCCATTCTCTGACACATCAAGGAATTTCAGAATACTAGGAATAAAGATCCTAACAGCTTCTGAAGAGAAACAAACAGGATACACTCAAGTATCAAGAATCAAAATGACAAATGACTTCTCAACAGGTTCAGTGGAAGTTGGAAGGCACAGGTGTAATGTTGTAAAATTCAGGCGATGATTTCTAGCCTAGACATCAACATTCACGTTTCAATTCAGTGTATGGATAGAACTGAGCCATGCTAAGTCACGCCAATGAACCAAAACAATTTATTGTTCATGAATTCTTCCAAAGGAAACTGTTGGAAGAGGCACACCAAAATAAGGGAATAAACTAAAAGATAAAGACAGAAGATTCAGAAAATTGGGATATCCAACATGAGAGAGGTGACGAGCAACCAATCCAGATGAACATAGAACAGAGAGGGGCACCTGGGTGGCTCAGTCACTTAAGCGTCCAACTTCAGCTGGGGTCATGATCTCACAGCTCGTGAGTTCCAGCCCCGTGTTGGGCTCTGTGCTGACAGCTCAGCGTCTGGGGTCTGCTTCAGATTCTGTGTCTCCCTCTCCCTGCCCCTCCCATACTCATGCTCTGGCTCTCTCTCAAAAATAAACATTTAAAAAAAATTACAAAAAAAAAAAAATAGAACAGAGAGTTCCAGGAGGAATGTCCTTAAAGGAAAAATAATATATACATATATTATATATATATATTTGAATCTCTTGAAGAGATTTACACCCTGGAGGACAGGTATAAATTAATGTGTGCTACACAGAACAATGAGCAAATGAAATAATAGGGTAATTATATTATTAATTCCAAAAACCTTAAAACAGAAATTGGACCAAAAAAGAAAATATAATTATAGATACCATAAAACCTATTCCTAACTAGTATTTACACAGTCAACACAGTATGAATAGTGAATGTTACCCAAGAAGTGTGAAATAACTGCACTGTATTAGGAAGAAGAAGGAGGGTATATATTTAGGGAAGAGGTAGAAGGAATGGATCTTCATCTTCATATTCCAAAACAGGTCGAAAAAACCTAAAATTGATATATCAAGAAAGAACATAATAATTATGTTACTTAGAAATACAGAGATAAACAGAAAAATAACTAACAGATTTGAAAGTGGTTATTTCTTAGTAGCAAAAGCTGGTATACAACCAATAGGGAAGGAGAGCTCTGTTTTACTATTATTAAGCCTTGAGGGGGAAAAACCTTTATTAACTTAAAATCATCTACTTATTATCTTGAAATTAAATAAAATAGTAAATTAAAGATAACTTTAGTTTATGGGCCAATTTGAATAATTCTAGACAGTATACTTACCAAAAGATCCCAAAATAAAGACTCTAACAGGCAAAAGGAAAAAAAAACAAAAACTGGATTGTTGTTCATATCCAGCAACACTGTAGCACCAAAAAAAGATTAAAGAGATTGCTTCATTTTTGAATCGAGAAGGGGGAAGGGAAGAGGTAAGACCTCTTCCCAATTACCAAATTGTATAGTATTTTGTACTGAAATCGCAGAATATTATAGCAGAAAGAAATCTTACATATTGGCTAACGATTTATGTCCTTCATTTTACAGTTACTTGTCCAAGGTTACACCCCTGGTTTGTGCAGAATAAGAACACTCTGCCCTTATTTCTCATACTCTTTGTATCACAATGCATTTCCAAATAACGATTAAATATCAAGTCAATACATTTGCGTGCCTACTGACATACTCATTAGCTCCTTTTGTTTTAAAAAAGGGAGTCTACTCGAAAGAAAATGTAGAAAGGCAACTGCAAAGTTTAACAAGGGCATCACATAGTCAGGCTACAAATGCCATTATGCCTGTTTCATAGAATGGAAATGTTCAAGAAAGGCATTTGGCATGTAAAATAACATTAAAACCTGCCCCCACCAAAAGAAAGAAAAATGTTAAAAACAAACAAAACAATAGTTTTAACTTAAAGCATATCGGTGTTTACTTAAGGATTAAATAGGTACAATAACAGAAAAATATCTATAACCAAACTTTCTTCCTACTTTTCATGATCAATAGAACTGAGAATTTTGAAATTTTTAAGCTGCAACTTTATGGCCCAAATTGTGGGTTCATTCCTCCTTTATCTACCTTGAAAATGGCACTGAAAAATGTATATTTTCTTGCAATTTGTATTACTATTCAAATGATTCAGAACACCTTTACTCAGATAGCTAGACAGGTCCTAAAATCTGATAATTTGCTTATAGTAGGTTATGGCAACAGGATTTATAAGGAAAAAAGTACACTGCTTCTTAGTTTAAAAGAATTGATAGCATTCAACAAAAGGATTGAGGTCGGGAAGGTTTACTAAACTTTTCATAATTAGTATGTTACACTGGTTTGCTGGTGATAGTTTTTTTCAATAACATTTTTTCATTTAATGTTTATTTTTGAGAGAGAGGCAGAGTGCGAGTGGGGTAGGGGCAGAGAGAGGGAGACAGAATCCGAAGCAGGCTCTGGGCTCTGAGCTGACAGTGCAGAGCCCGACTCAGGGCTCAAACTCATGAACTGTGAGATCGTGACCTGAGCCGAAGTCTGATACTTAACCAACTGAGCCACCTAGGCACCCCATAATAGGTTTTTAAGATCTATACCTGATTGCATGTGAATTACATGAATATTGAACACTGGCCCAAGGCCTAATGCATAGGACCCCTTATTATCAGCTACCACCTATCCTACAAGATTTGGGTCAAGTTCCTCATCAAATATCAGGATACTTCAATTTGGATAAAAAATAAGGCTGTCAAACATTTTCTTTTTTGCTGAGGCACTTGGGTGGCTCAGTTGGTTAGGCATGAGACTCTTGATTTCGACTCAGGTCATAATCTCACAGTTCGTGAGTTTGAGCCCCACATCGGGCTCTGGCTGACAGCGCGGAGTCTGCTTGAGATTCTCTCTCTCACTCTCTCTCTCTCTCTCCCTCCCCGGCTCTCTCTAAACAAATAAATGAACTTAAAAATTTTTTTTTTGCTTTTATTTTACTAATTATACACTACCTCAAAATTCTCCTTCCCTTGGCCTAAGGGAGAAATGAGGCAGGAAAAGCAGCAGCACCCACTTCTCTATGATTACTCAGTCTATTCTGTGCTCAAATCTATCCTGTAACATCACCGAGTCTGAGCTTCTGAACAAGATTAAACACCTCAGAGGCATTTAATAAATACCTGTGAGCTGGTGACCTAAATGGCAGCATTAGATCAATAGGTGATCTTTTGTAAAACAAACGGTACTCCTATTCTCTGAAGCCATTTATTTTTCAAAAAGCTCTCATGTCTTTCAAACGTTAAAAAAATAAAAAAAGAGTAAGAGGAAAAGCTGATTTTCCAAGGTAGGAAACTAAGTAGCTTCTAATTTGTTCAGCTTATTCTACCTCACACATACCACTCTGGTCAGCCGTCCTGGATACCATTTTGCACACGGAACAGAGCAGACACACCGTGCTGCATGAAGGGGGGGACTCGTCAGCTACAGAGCACTCGGACCCTGGTCTACAGCTGTAGGTCATCTACTGCATCTTATAATTAGTAAGCAGCAAGGCAGCTTGTTCCAGACTACTTTTTTATTATTGTAATTTTTAGTTTAAGTTGGAATTAACTTATTTTACTATAATCAGTGCATTCTCACCTTGAAGCAGTAATTATGAGAACTCACTATCAGAATCACACCTGCACAGGGGCACCTGGGTGGCTCAGTCAGTTAAGCGTCCAACTTCGGCTCAGGTCATGATCTCACCATTCATGGGTTTGAGCCCCGCACCAGACTCTGAGCTGTCAGAGCCTGGAGCCTGCTTCAGATTCCCTGTCTCCCTCACTCTCTGTCCCTCCCCCACTCATACTCTATGTCTCACTTTGACAAAAATAAACATTAAAAAAATAAAAATTAAAAAAAATGAAATCACATCTGCATTTACCAGCCTAAGAGAGTACCTCAAATGATACAGGATTGTGCTATATTAGAAAGGTTCAGGGGCGGGGGGGAGGGGAGGGAATAACAGGATTATTTAAAGGCATGTTCAAAAACAACAAAAAAATAAATTTGTAACTTTGCAACTCTAATGTTTCATCAACACTCTATTTCCAGAAGAAACTAAGATTTACATATAATTAATAAAACACAATCCCTGCAAGTCTTATGTATGATAAAAGTCCTCATACAACATTAAGAGAGCATGGCTCTACAAATAAAATATATTTGTAAGCAAGTATAAAAGCAATGGTTTCAGATTTATATTTTAGGTAAAAAATTAATTCATCCTCTATTTAGTCTCTACTTAAATTTATTTTGGTATCAAACAACTATAATTAGTGATGGGGCAAAAAGCATCCATTATTGTGGCAGGATGTTAATTTATTTACAAAAACTATAGAAAATTAGATTAATTATAACATCAACTTATCAAAGCCTCCTGAAATTAATTTTGCTTTTGGAAATGTATCAAAAGTCTTCAGATCCAGAATGATAGCCTTTATTATTTTTAATTCATGGAATTATAGCACATCAGATCTTCAAGCAAAAACACGAGATAAAAGCCTGTACAATAAAATATTCTTTTCCTGATAGCTTGGAATGTAAATGAAAATATGTTCCCTTTTTACCGAAGAAAAAAACTTGAACAAAGTGTCCAAAAATATCAAATACCTATTAGAATGGCTTGTCTGCTAGAACTTTAGTTGGGCAATTACTTCCACATTTTTAAAAATGGCCTTAAGTCTATTTTTTCTTTTATATGAAACATTTTTCTCAGCCATTAAAACAAAAAATGTTATTTAGTTTTTACTAGTAAGTCCACACCCACAGAAGGTGTGTTTAAGATGGACTTATTTTAAAAGTGCATATAAGCATGACTAAACTTCTTAAATTGTTAATAAATCCAGGAGCAATAATTTACTTTTCCACCACAAAATACAGGTAGCCTTGAGAGCAACATGCTTGGTCAAATCTTTCCTAAGCATTTAGGTTTGAAGCCAAAACATTTAAAAATGAAGGGGGAAAATACAGTGACTCTTTGCGTATGGCTTTTCAGATACCAATTTGCAGACATAGCTAAAAACTCATCCAACAAAGTATCCAGGTTATCCAATGATATTTGCCATGAATTCATACAGCAATAACACATATATAATATAAAAGTAACAACAACCAAAAACCCACAGGTATTTTAGGCCTAAGATGAGTTTATCTAATAAGGGTTACATGAAAACTATCACATAAGACCCAAAATAAACTTCATATACAAAATTATATGATGTGGCTTTGTTCAAACACACCTAGAATTCAGATTCAAGTAACTAGGCTGGCTTTTTGATGTCACCAGCCTTCATGAGGGCTTTAATTGCTCTCGCCCTCATCTCCAGTTCTAGCAGCTCCAGCTGCTGTGCGGAAGGCTGAACGTCTTCAGGCGGAGGAGCAGTCAGGGTGGCTGCTTTGGGCTCCTGGGGGCTACCCTCTGCCAGCCCCAGAATTTCATTCACACTTTTCTCAATGTCCTTCTCCAGGTCCTCTATCTGACCAGCTTCACTCTGGACTGTATTGTCTGGGACCTCAGGAGCAGCAGCTTCCTCGGTGCATGGGCCTTCTATGTCGCTGTCATAAGCATCTGCATTTATACTGAGTACATCACTATCTTCCCCTTTGCCTGTAACAAAGAAAAAAGGGGAAAGAACCATGTAATCTAAATGCCCTGATCAAAATGTCCTTTCTATTTATGATTAAAGGGCTACTTTGACCCCACCTCCCACCATGGAGTCCCAAACACGTTCCATAATCTCTATCCCATCCCTTTTTCCCCTGACTCCTCAACTCTGAAAATAAATATAATTTAATGTGAATTTTAATGTATTTTTCATTCCAATTTAGCAGAACATGGAAGGGGTGGGAAATTTATACCATCACATGATCTCTTTTCTTAATTAAAATGTCACAACACTTCATACTACAGTGAAGCTCCTCATTACAAAATTAAAGGTGATGTTGGAAACGTCTGAGTAGAGCACTACTTATTACCAAAAAAGCAAAATTCCATTCTAGAAAGAGTTAAAATACGTTACTACAAAAAAGGAAAAATATCATTGGCAAGCTGGACACCATGTGCATTGCGATTATCTAAATCTTTTCATATGCTTTTCCAAATACTTTGTTCTAAATCAATAAATTAAAGAAGAATGCCTAAGGCCATTTTCTAAGATACAATAAATCTTCATTGAGAGGATTTTAATTAATAAAGTTAGTACACTATGATTTTAAAAAATGTGTTTGTTATAAAACTTCTGTAACTGATAGGAAAACACTGAATACAGACACAGATTATGGCCCTCAACTACCTTGGCCTTGGATATTACTCAAGTCTAGGTGTTGTTTAAACTTTGAGTGCTCACTTATACCTCCAATTTATTTATCTTTTTAGTCATGATCCACCAAATGTTAGCTTTGTTAAATTCTTCTTATAGTAGGAAAAACTTATTTACTGACAGATGGAAAATTCTGATAATACAATGTGATACAGTTGGCCATAAACAATTCTACTCCACTGGTTTTGTAATAACAATTTACTGACCTTGACTGATCCTCCTACATCTAATAATTAAAAAACCTACTCCCTATTCTAAAATTAAAGTGGAAAAATAAACCAATAAATTATATTTGTGTCCACAAATAAAACTTGTTAAAAAAAAAAGGTTGCAAATTTTAATTATTTGATGCCAAAGAATATTTTAGAGATGTCCTCCAAAGAAACGAATATTCTCAAATAGCTAAGAACAACAACAACAACAACAAAACAGCCTTTTATGTAAAGAAATAATGCTTTACATAAGTATTGCGATTTGAGACAAAAACAAATTTAAGAAATGAAGCACTAAGTTGTTCATAGTCTCAAAAAGTTCATTTTCATGCTTAGCCATCTTTAATCTAAAATTCTAAATCTGTACTCACTGATTCTGAGTGAAAATCTGCAGTCTGTTTAGAAGATTTTATTCTATTCCATTGGTCTATGCGTCTGTTCTTGTGCCAATACCATGCTATCTTGATTATTACCGCTTTGTAGTAGAGGTTAAAATCTGGGATTGTGATGCCTCCTGCTTTGGTTTTCTTCTTCAATATTACTTTGGCTATTCAGGGTCTTTCGTGGTTCCATATAAATTTTAGGATTGTTTGCTCCAGCTCTGAGAAGAATGCTGGTGCAATTTTGATCAGGATTGCATTGAATGTATAGACTGCTTTGGGTAGTATTGACATTTTAACAATATTTATTCTTCCAATCCATGAGCATGGGATGTTTTTCCATTTCCTTGTGTCTTCCTCAATTTCCTTTAGAAGTTTTTTTTTTTTTTTTAACGTTTATTTATTTTTGAGAGACATAGAGACAGAGTATGAGCAGGGGAAGGGCAGAGAGAGGGAGACACAGAATCAGAAGCAGGCTCCAGGCTCTGAGCTGTCAGCACAGAGCCCGACGCAGGGCTCGAACTCACAGACCGTGAGATCATGACCTGAGCCGAAGTCGGCTGCTTAACCAACTGAGCCACTCAGGCGCCCCTCCTTTAGAAGTTTTTTACAGTTTTCAGCATACTAAGCAGCAATGAGGAAGAATGAAATCTGGTCATGCATAGCAACATGGATGGACCTGGACGGTATTACGCTGAGTGAAATAAGTCAGTCAGAGAAAGACAAATACCATATGTTTCCAAGCATAGGTGGATTTTGAGAAACTTAGCAGAAAACCATGGGGGAGGGGAAGAGGGGAAAGGAAAAAAGCCACAGAGAGAGAGGAAGACAAAACATAAGAGACTCTCAAAGACTAAGAACAAACTGAAGGGTGAGGGGGGTGAGGGGGGTGTGGGAGGGGGGAGAGTGGGTGACAGGCACAGAGGAGGGCACTTGTTGAGATGAGCACTGGGTGTTGTAAAGAAACCAATTTGACAATAAATTATTTTAAAAATAATAATAGAAATAATAATTAAAAAATATTTTAAAACATAAGGTTTTGAAAAAATGTAATCTGATTTTCAAACTATAAGTTGTTGCCTGATAATGAATTAAGAAATATAATGGTGGGTGCAGAGAGAGGGAGAGTCTGAAAGTTAGGATACCTGAGTTCTAAAACTTTACTCTGCTATGAAGTATGTGATGTGAGCACATCCCTTATCTTCCCAGAATTTCTCTCCTGAAAATGAAGGCAAATTGTCCTAGGACATCTCTAAAGTACAAGTTCCAATACTACTGTAAGTTAAGTCTATATAAATGTTTATAAAACGGCAATATTTGAAGCTATTTTGCTTTTTTCCTCAAGATACGGTCACCACTTATCTTTCACTTAGCATATTCATCACTTGGATAATAATCCAAAAGAATTTCCTACTGACAGCAGTAGCCAATGAAAATAAGTAACATGTCAGTAAGTCATGCTCTATTTTTTTCACCGACATCTGTTGGGTTGTTTTTTGTTTTTTAATTTTATTTTTTAGCAGTCTTTACACCCAACATGGAGCTCAAACTTACAACCCTGAGATCAAAAGTCGCATGATCTACTGACTGAGCCAGCCAGGTACCCCCACCTAACCTTTTAAAAGGACGACAGGTTTTCTAGAGAAAAGAAGTATATTTACAATATCCAGGCAATATAACTGAACCTCACTTATTATCTTGGGTAAAGGGTTCAATGTGTAATATTATAACTATGAAATCCCTTATATGCTAAGTCACAAATTCTAAAGTAGCTGTAATTTGGTGAAATTAAGTTGCTTTGAGTTTATATGTGGGTAAATAATAATAGCAAATCTCATAGATATTTTCATTAAATAAGTGGAGAATCTATACTCGTAGATCCTTAAGACATACGAGGCAAAGTTTTTAGCTGAATATCACTGTCATATATCATCAGCTTATATTTCTTACAGAAAGACTACAGGAATATACATGAGTGTGTATAAATATTCTTTAATGGAATGTACGTTATGTTCATCTTATTACTGTGTTTTTGCAAACACTTCAAATGGCTAAGAACCATTGAGCTATATATATATATATATATATATCCTCACTTAATTCAGATAATTTTTTAAGTCTATTTATATAAGCTTAAGAAGCAACCACAGCTAAAGAGCCCCTCTGTCCCGAGCTTAAAATAATAAAATCCTTATTTCATAAAGTTATCAGCACCAGAGATTCAGGGTTAAGGTGTTTATACACACACTTCCCATGTTTCAAAGAAGGCAAATCTTGGTAAGACAGTTTTTTTATTTATATACTCTATGGGTTTGTTAGAAACTTTTCAGCAGGCAGAAGGTGGGCTTTGCTTTATTTCTTTATTTTAAACAGCTACACATATCCTTTCCCTGAAGAAATGGTGCTTCATAAATTTGGTGTTTTCTGTTTACATTTAAAATTATCCAAAGTCGGGCAACTGGCTGGCTGTTGGTAGAGCATGTGACTCTTGATCCTGGGGATGTAAGTTCAAGCCCCATATTGGATGTACAGATTACTTAAAAATAAATCTTAAAAAAAAGTTATCCATGAGAGCCTGGGTGGCTCAGTCGGTTAAGCGCCCAAGTCTTAGGTCATGATCACACGGTTTGTGAGTTCATGCCCCGCATCAGGCTCTGCGCTCACAGCGTGGGGCTTGCTTGGGATTCTCTTTCTCTTCCTCTCTCTCTCTCTCTCTCTTCCACCACTGCTCACTCTCATTCTCTCTCTCTCAAGATAAATAAATAAACTTGAAAAAAAATTATCTAAAGTCTAAGTAACTGAGTTCTCCATAACACAGTACTGGTGAATATATTCACAGATTCCATCTGCCCATTACAGCTGCACCGTGGAAGCCAAAGCTTTGGAGAATTTGTGTCTGAAACAATTCTAGAAATTCAGTTCACAAATGTGAAAACAAGTCAGGTGACTTGTACAACGTAACATGGCAAACTATTTGAAGATCTAGGATTGCACTTCGCTATTCCTTAATTTTCATCATTCTACTGACGTGCTTTTTAAAGTATCATTTGCAAACACATGAATAAATTTCCAAAGATAATTTATTCTCATCCTTGGTAGTAGGAAATTACAAAGTTTTTTCTTACCAATTATGATCCTCAAGGTAGAAGGAGTGAAACTTGTATATTCTAAGAAAGTAACTTTTTCCCAAAATGCTTCATTCAAAGTCCGTATAATATCAGTGTTGTCTGTTTTGTCCTTCCACCATACTGCCCGCACACATGTGCATGCTTGTGCGTGTGTGTGCACGTGTCTCTGGTTTGCTTTTTGTTAAAATAAAAATTTTAAATGTATGTGTGTGTGATCTTAGGTTTGCTTTTTGTTAATATAAAATTTTTAAATACCCAATTGGAAGTACACAAACGTACAAGAATTATTAATCACAAAGATTTTGAGGGTTAAAAATTTAAAAGGATTTGTAAGTTATACTAGCATATTTAAACCTCAACAGAGCCTACATTCTACTTGCTAATAATTCAACTTAAGAGTAGTTTTAATGCATAAAGCGGAGGCATATCTAATGTTATGAGTGACTGTGTGCTCGTGAAACTTCCTGATAGTGAATTATTAAATTAAGCCAGGAGACAACCTTAGAACATGGAATAATTAAATCTGTCTGAATTCCTGCTGAAGATGGCAAATTGAGCACACATATCTAATTTCCTTCCCTACTAAGAACCCATTGAAGTGACTGAAGACTGATAATTAAAAATATAATAATAGCATAAATATTATAAATTAACTAAGAATAAAACTAACATCAGTCTTTTGTAAGTAAAACACAAAATGGAGAATCCTTAAAGGGAAAAAAGGTCAACAAATTTACCTAAATAAACAGTAAGACTTCTGGGGAAGGCGGTGGGGGGACACCGTAAATAAAATAAGAGGCACTCTATAAGAAAATACAATAGAGTATCTTTAAAAAAAAAAAAAAGTATCCATCTGAAAACAAATTAATAAATTCATAATATGGAAAAATGATCAAGACATGATTAAGTCAACACAGAAAGCTAAAGAATAATAACCATATTTATGTTCAAAATAACAAAGGTAAATTATTAATAGTGGTTACTTCTGGGGAGGAAAGTTAAAGTAGAGAAGAAAAGGAGCTTTCCAATTTTGCTCTTTGAACATATTTATTTCTTCAACCATTTCCAAGAATATAGCCTTGTAAAAAGTTTAAAAAGAAAAAATGAAACCATAATATTAGACAACAAAGGTATCACCTAAAAAGACACTTTGCAGGATTTTTACAAAATGTAAGCAGGCAGGATGAAACTGACAGAGAAATAAAAGCAAAGCAAACCCACAGCCAAAGATACCATGGATAAGTATAATTCTTTCTTAAGAGTCTTGGAATCAAGGAAGAGTTGGCTGTGAAACACACAGCAAGATAATTAAATTAAATCCATTCAGAATAGTTGGGCCAATTGAACACTTCTTTCTTTCTCTTCCCTTCCCTACCACATGCCCAAGCACTCCTGTGGGAGGCCTACCTCATCCACTTAAAGAGCTCTCCTAGAGTCTGAAATATATCTAAACAGCTACTGATAAAACCCAAACCAGCTTTCAGAAAAACCTAGCTACAGTAAGTAAAGAACCAAGATGAACAAAGGGCGAAATAAAGAAAATCTAGGGATCAGAAGATAATCTAATGGGGGAGAAGGAAGAACAGAGGAGTCTAACTAGTATCCTTAGAGAGACTGAAGTAGACTCTACAGCCATAAAGTAAGTTCCATGATGTAGTGAAAGAAGACCAGAGAATGAGAAATGTTAGAATTTTAAAATACAGTTATCAAAAGCAAACATTCTGGTTGCTGGAAGGTAGTGAAAGAAAAAAAAACCCTCTAAATGTAGAAAATAGAAATATATTTAAAATATACAATAAAAGTTAAGAGATGAATGACCCACAAGTCCAACAACCTAATATAATTAACTCAGCAAATATTACTGAGCACCTCTATGTACAAGACACTGTTTTAAACATCAAGGCAACAGGAGTGAATAAAAAAAGTCCTTGTGTCATATTTAAATCATAGGAGACACTATAAATAGATATCAGGTGTTACAAAAAAAATAAAGCAGGATGAGAAGACAGCATCAGGATGCTTTCACAGAGTGATCAATGTGATCTGACAAGGAAACATCTGAGCAGAGAACTGAATAAAGTAACAGAATAAGTCAGAAAACAGAAAAAAAGGTGGAGGGAAAACTACGAGACACAAAGTGATCTGAGGTGAAAAAGGTCTTCACAGTGAAAAGGCTTGCCAACTACATATCATACCTAAGCCACATCCTGTAAGAAATCAGAACTCAGGGGTAAAAAATAATTACTAAAAATTCCCAGAAGAAAAAAACTAGATTATCAACAAGAAATCAAGAGCATTTCTATTAGCCCTATGGACAAGATATCCCAATGGCTTTGAACATGATAACAAAAAAGAGATGTAACGGTATATTACGTGCATCAAGGACACAACGTTGCTTCTAAAATATTGTCAAAAAATTGACCATGAATCTGACCAAGGCTCCATATCCAACTGCCAATTTACAGAAAAATAACATTAAATAAAAACAATGGGATGCAATTAGCAAAATTCAAACTGAGAAACTCTGACAATCTGGTTTCTTCAAGAAATAAACTGTGAAGAAAAGGAGAGAGCGAAGGAGGTTGAGAGGGAGGGATGGGAAGCAGGAGCAGATAGATTATAAAGAGCCTTAGTATCCAACCAATTGTAATATAGTTGGAACTCATCTGGGTTTCCATTCATACAAATACAGTTTGAATACAAGTGGTTAAACCTGAACACCTTCTGAATATATGACATTAAGCAACATTAACTTTTTAAGGCGTTGTGATTATACTTAAAAAGAGATCTCTAATCTCTGAGATACAAACATATTGAAATATTTACAGATGAACTGAACAGATGTTTAGAATTTGCTTTAAAATAATCCAGCTGTATGAAGCAGGTAGGGGTGCAGATGAAAGAATTAGCCATAGGTGGATAACTGAAAATGGAGAAAGGTACATGGAAGTTAATGCTCCTGTTTTTTATTTTTGTTTGACAATTTCCAAGATAAAATGTTTTCTTTTATGGTGATTTCTATTTAGAAACCTACAATAACAATTTTGAACATACCTAAAAACACATATATATATCCTGGAGGAGAACACAAGATAATCAGAATCCCAATATTCCTATTAGGCAAACAAAGACCTGGTTATCAAAAGGGTTAAACTATTTTACTTTGTTTTCTCTTTTAGTTTTTCTCATCTGATTTTCAGTTAATCACATTCAGTGGTAATGGCATTTAGAATAGCACATTTCACCATTCTTCCCTCTAGGTCCTTCCTTCTAGAATCTCAACTCTCCAAGGCTTCTAAGTTTTATCAACCTGCTACAGTCTCATTGGTAACAAAGTCCAGAGCTCACTGGACAGCAATGCTATGCCTCTGTGGATTTCTTTTCTGGGACAACAGAAAACTTTGGTTTTGCTAAATTTTATGTTATAAGGAATACAATTCTACTATATTCTAACTACAGAAAGTCAACTTGTAACAGTTCTAGTGAGTTCTAGCCTTTTCAAGGAACCAAAACTTTATTTTCTGAAAAAGAAACAACTGTTTTTTTTTTTAAATATCTAAAAATACTCTTTTTTGTAGAGGACTTTAATATTCTCAGTTTTGCTGAGAGAACTTGGCTCTTTTCTTTCATGTAGTATTTTAAACTACTGATTTAAGTGTATCATGTTAACCACCATATTCAAAATTTAATCATGACATTATCTAATTGTTACTGAGATAAAGAAGAATATGCAATTAACTTAATACAAAAAAACTGCCTAGTACACTACCAAGCCCACACTCAACTTCGGGATAAGTGAGTGTCCATCGGCCTATAAATCTAACTTTTGTGAATGACAAATTCAGAGGTTACACCAAGAACCAATAAATATTCACTCAGTATCTATTACCTGTGCCACAATGGTGCTATAAAGGCCACAGATGAGGTGGGCCTTACAAAAGGGTATAGATAAGGTAAGCTAAATATTTGTAGTATAACTAAGGCACAGATTTTGCCTTTATAGTACTTAGGTATGCTTAAAATAAGGACATGATACTTTAAAGTGCTACATTGTGCAGTATAAAGTATAAAAGAATTTTCAAGTGTATAAGGCAATAGAGAAACATCAAGGAGATCTACAGACGTGATATGAAGTAGGTCTCAGAATCTAATAAGTGATGTTGAGAGAGGAGACAACTCCAAGTGTAAGGGACAGAACGGAAAGACAGGTGCTAGAGCTAAACTTAATACAGAAGTATGTGAGCCTAACAGATAAAATGCACACATGAGAACACAGAAAAGGACAGTATCCAAAATAATTGTCTCTGAAGACATCACCATTGTAGGAGAAAAAGCACAACAGGGACCTCTTGCCAGCCTTTACAGTGGATCAGATAAGCAGTTACACAGGCAACAGTAGGATGAACTAGGTGATAATTATTCAGTAAGAGAGAAGAGGTAAGGTAAACACAAGTTAAGTTAGGGGAGACCTCACGGATTTGGAAAGGTGTGATCTTACAGAACAAGTAGTTGACCTAAATAAGAGTACGCCACTGGTGTGAATGAGTTTAATTCTCAGATTTGGACAAAGTGCATGACAGGCACTAAAACTTGTAGTCACAAAGGACAGATTAAAATTTCTGTTCTGAGATATACTGTGAACTAGACACATGACAGAGCATCAGAGTTTTGTGTTCGAAAAATGATAACTTCTACAAAACTACAGTACAGTAAACCTGACATCAATGCTCAGTAAAATGCTAGGTTTACTGAGAGGTTAATTAGCTCTGAAAACATTACTGCTAATTAGTTTAAACAGAAAAGGTAACATCTGATGGGGGATCTAAATGATATGCGGAAGACTGCTGGTTAGTTGGAGAGGAACACGCAGGCAGAGGGAACAGCAAAACCAGGTCTCTGACACAAAAGCGCTTGTAATGCTAGACAGAGGCAAGTGAGGAGGAAGGAACAGAAAGAACAAGGGGAAGAGGGATAGGCCGTACCACACTATGGCTGTACTGGCCACAGGATGGAAGGAATTCAGATTCTGTTTTGAGATGGGAAGCTACTGGAAGGCTCTGATAAGACAGTGATATGACTACTTTTAGTTTTAATTTTTACAGTCAGACTGCTATAGGGAAGAGACTCCAGGGGAGCGGAGATAGAAATAGCAGGATCAACATGCTGTTTGGAATCAACAGCAAAATAATATGGCCAAGAAGAGGTGTGAAGTAGTTGGATTCTGAACATTGTCAAAGTAAAGCTGACAGGATTTGCTGACAGAGATGAAAGAAAGTGCTCGAGAATGATTCCCCACTACTTGGCCTAGACAGAAGAATACAAATGCTATTTACTGAGATGGAGAAGACTGTAGGAAGAGCAAAGTTTGGAGGGGGAGTGATACTGTTTTCTTCTTTGTTGTTTTTGGGAAGGGGTCAGGGAAGAATCTAGAAGTTACTCTGGAATATATTAATTTTAAGATGTTTACTGAGCATCTAATAAGGAAGCTAGATATAAAGGGCTGGAAAGAAGTTTGAAATGGAGAAATAAATTTATACTTGCCAGTGCTGGAATGAAGTTCAGATGTAGAAAAGAGAAAAAGCCCAAAGAGTAAGTGCTGGGGCACTGACCCTTTAGAAGTCAAGTAGAGGAGAGCACGACACAAAGCAAACAAAGAAAGGGTCAGGGAAGGAGGGATAATCAAGGGTGTTACACATGGCTGACAGGACAAGATAAGGACTCAGTCACATCAGTGAAATGGTTGCTGGCAACTGTTTATTAGAGAAGGGGGCAATAATTAGGGGCAGAGAAAAAATACCTGCACATACCAAAAGAGAATGTGTTCACTATACAAATAGAGGGGCTAGTCTCAGCATCACCCGTTTTTAAGAGGAGAGAGAGGGACTACATAACTTCAGACACAGGTAGATATGAAAGATTATTCCTTTATTAGAGAAGTTCTTTCCAAGCCAGGCCATATTTTATTTATCTTTCTGTGCCTAGCACAAAACCACAATTCGTTTGTTGGAAGAAGGGATCAGCTTCAAAATCTGAAGGGACACCATTTAGAAAAAGCATTAAATTCATTTTCTATAACCCAAAGGACACACAAGGATAAATGGGCAGAATTTACATACTGGCAGACTATGATTCAATATAGAGACACTTTCGCCAATTAGAGACAGGCAGGGTGATATTGAGGGGATGAAGGAGAAAATTCTAACGACAATAATGATGGCAGAAATAATTATAACAAGCATGGATATTTACTCACATTTACTAGGTACTAATCACTTCTCTAAAGACTTTACATGTGTTAGTGCATTTAATCCTTATGCCAACCATCATGGAATAGGCACTCATATTTATTATCCCCATTTTATAAATGATGAAACTAAGGAACAGAGTTTAAGTAACTTGCACTATAGTTCACACAACGGAAGTGGCAGAACCAAAATTTAAGCCTAAGTATATTTCACAGATCTATGAATTTAAATATTCCATAGTGCCTCCCAGATCTTAACAGAATCAGAATGACCACTGAAGCATCACTGATGAGAGAATGCTGGTTCAAACTGAATTTATCTTCTTCTTGTAGAAGGTCCCTCAAGCCTACCTGAATGAATAAAATATATGAAGCACGGAGCTAAAAAGTATGTATTAAATATGCAAAATTATTAAGGAAATGACAAGCCACAGACTAAGAGTAAATATTTGCAAAACACACCTGCATAAAAGACTGGTATCCAAAATACATAAAGAACTCTTAAAACTCAACAATTAGAAAACAAACAACTCGTCTACCGCCATACCACCCTGAACGCGCCCGATCTCGTCTGATCTCAGAAGCTAAGCAGGGTCGGGCCTTGTTAGTACTTGGATGGGAGAAAACAAACAACTCAAATAAAAAATAGGCAAAAGATCTGAGAAGACAAGTCACCAAAGAAGATATGTAGATGGCAAAGAAGCACATGGAAAGATGCTTGGCATCACACAGCATTAGGGTACTACAAAGTAAAACTTTCACACCTATTAGAATAGTCAAAATCGAAATCATTGATAGCGCCAAATGCTAGTGAGAATATGGAACAACAGAAAATCCCACTCACTGCTGGCATTTTTGAAGGACAGCTTGGTAGTTCCTTACAAAACTAAACTTGGTGTTTACCCACAGTCTGAAAGCTTATGTCCACACAAAACCCTGCATAGAAATGATTATAGCAGCTTTACTCATGACTGTCAAAATCTAGAAGCAACTAAGATGTCCTGTATTAGATAAATGGAAAGCAAACTGTTCTAAATCTATACATTGGAAGACTGTCCGGCAATAAAAAGAAAAGAGCTATCAAACCACAAAAAGACATGGAAGAGCCTCAAATGCATACTGTGAAGTAAAAGTCAGTCTCAAAAGACTACGTACTACGTATAATGTTACAACCAAAACTTCTAATTAAATCATAGACTGTGGTGTAGGATGTGTAAAAAGTTCAGGAATGGGTAACAAAATCTGATTTCAAACCTAATGTTTACCATCTTTCCTTTGGAAGGAATACTTCTCTGTAAGGAGGTACTTTTGCTAACAAATGGACAAGAACATAATTACTGAAAAGCGCAGTGGATCCAAAGGAGATCCAAACATCTGTTAAAGGTTTGGCCTGTGTAACCTCTGAGGTTGCTGCCCTAACAGTATGTCTACCATCCTATGAAACCACAAGATAGAATGGGTATAGTGTAAAGAAACGTGGCAACCAACATTTTTCTCAGATACTCAATCAAATCCTTCATGTCATTCTTTTTTTTTTTTTTTTGTTATAATAGTTTATTTTCAAATTGGTTTACATATAACACCCAGTGTTCATCCCAACATGTGCCCTTTTTAATGCCCATCACCCCCTCTCCCCCCTCCCTCATCCCCCTTACCCTCAGTTTTTTCTTAGTCTTTGAGAGTCTCTTATGTTTTATCTCCCTCCCTCTCTGTGTCTTTTTTTTCTTTCCCCTCTTCCCCTCCCCCTGGTTTTTGCTTAGTTTCACAAAGTCCACCTATTCGTGGAAACATATGGTATCTGTCTTTTTCTGACTGACTTATTTCACTTAACATAATACCCTCCAGTTCCATCCATCTTGCTACACATGGCCAGATTTCATTTTTTCTCATTGCCACGTAGTAGTCCATTGTATATAAGTACCATAACTTCTTTATCCATTCGTCAGTTGATGGGCACTTGGTCTCTTTCCATGATTTGGCTATTGTCGAAAGTGCTGCTATGAACATTGGGGTACACGTGCTCCTATGCATCAGCATTCCTGTGTCTCTTGGGTAGATTCCTAGCAGGGCTATTGCTGGGTCATAGGGTAGCTCTATTTTCATTTTTTTGAGGAACCTCCACACCGTTTTCCAGAGTGGCTGCACCAGTTTGCATTCCCACCAACAGTGTAGGAGGGTGCCTACTTCTCCACATCCTCGCCAGCATCTATAGTTTCCTGATTTGTTCATTTTAGCCACTCTGACTGGTGTGAGGTGGTATCTCAGTGTAGTTTTGATTTGTATTTCCCTGATGCTGAGTGACATTGAGCATCGTTTCATGTGTCTGTTGGCCATCTGAATGTCCCCTTTGGAGAAGTGTCTATTCATATCTTCCGCCCATTTCTTCACTGGGTTGTTTGTTTTTCGGGTTTGGAGTTTGGTAAGTTCTTTATAAATTTTAGATATTAGTCCTTTATCCGATATGTCATTTGCGATGATCTTTTCCCATTCCGTTGGTTGCCTATTCGTTTTGTTGGTTGTTTCTTTTGCCGTGCAGAAGCTTTTTATCTTGATGAGGTCCCAATAGTTCATCTTTGCTTTTAATTCTCTTGCCTTTGGAGACGTGTCGAGTAAGAAATTGGTGCGTCTTAGGTCAAAGAGGCTTTTTCCTGTTTTCTCCTCTAGGATTTTGACGGTTTCCTGCCTCACATTCAGATCTTTTATCCATTTAGAATTTATTTTTGTGAGTGGTGTAAGAAAGTGGTCTAGTTTCATTCTTTTGCATGTTGCTGTCCAATTCTCCCAGCACCATTTGTTAAAAAGGCTGTCTTTTTTCCATTGGATACATTTTCCCGCTTTGTCAAAGATTAGTTGGCCATATACTTGCGGGTCCATTTCTGAGTTTTCTATTCTATTCCATTGGTCTATGCGTCTGTTTTTGTGCCAATACCATACAGTCTTGATGACCACCGCTTTGTAGTAGAGGTTAAAGTCTGGGATTGTGATGCCTCCCGCCTTGGTTTTATTCTTCAGTATTATTTTGGCTATTCGAGGTCTTTTGTGGTTCCATACAAATTTTAGGATTGTTTGCTCTAGCTTTGAGAAGAATGCTGGTGCAATTTTGATTGGGATTGCATTGAATGTGTAGATTGCTTTGGGTAGTATTGCCATTTTGACGATATTTATTCTTCCAATCCATGAGCATGGGATGTTTTTCCATTTCCTTGTGTCTTCCTCAATTTCCTTCATAAGTTTTTTATAGTTTTCAGTGTAGAGGTCTTTCACATCTTTGGTTAGGTTTATTCCTAAGTATTTTATGGTTTTTGGTGCAATTGTGAAAGGGATTAGCTTCTTTATTTCTCTTTCTGCTGCTTCATTGTTGGTGTATAGAAATGCCACCGATTTCTGTACATTGATTTTGTATCCTGCAACCTTGCTGAAATCATGAATCAGTTCTAGTAGGCTTTTGGTGGATTCTGTCGGGTTTTCCATGTAAAGTATCATGTCATCTGCAAAAAGTGAAAGTTTGACTTCCTCCTTGCCAATCTTGATGCCTTTTATTTTGTTTTGTTGTCTGATTGCTGATGCTAAGACTTCCAGCACTATGTTAAATAGCAGTGGCGAGAGTGGACACCCCTGTCGTGTTCCTGATCTCAGGGGGAAGGCTTTCAATTTTTCCCCATTGAGGATGATATTAGCTGTGGGTTTTTCATATATGGCTTTTATGATGTTTAAGTATGTTCCTTCTATCCCGACTTTCTCGAGAGTTTTTATTAAGAAAGGATGCTGTATTTTGTCAAATGCTTTTTCTGCATCTATTGACAGGATCATATGGTTCTTATCTTTTCTTTTGTTGATGTGATGTATCACGTTGATTGATTTGCGAATATTGAACCAGCCCTGCAACCCAGGGATGAATCCTACTTGATCATGGTGGATAATTCTCTTTATATGCTGTTGGATTCGATTTGCTAGTATCTTGTTGAGAATTTTTGCATCCATATTCATCAGGGATATTGGCCTGTAATTTTCTTTCTTTGCTGGGTCTCTATCTGGTTTGGGAATCAAAGTGATGCTGGCTTCATAGAATGAGTCGGGGAGTTTTCCTTCCGTTTCAATTTTTTGGAACAGCTTGAGGAGGATAGGAATTAACTCTGTTTTAAATGTCTGGTAAAATTCCGCAGGAAAGCCATCTGGTCCAGGGCTTTTATTTGCTGGGAGGTTTTTAATAACTGATTCTATTTCTTCACTAGTTATGGGTCTGTTCAAATTTTCTATTTCTTCCCGTTTGAGTTTTGGTAGCGTGTGGCTATTTAGGAAGCTGTCCATTTCTTCCAGATTGCCAAGTTTGGTGGCATATAATTTTTCATAGTATTCTCTGATGATTGCTTGTATCTCTGAGGGATTGGTTGTAATTTCTCCCTTTTCATTCACGATTTTATTTATTTGAGTTCTCTCTCTTTTCTTTTTGAGAAGCCTGGCTAGAGGTTTGTCTATTTTGTTTATTTTTTCAAAGAACCAGCTTTTGGTTTCATTGATCTGTTCCACTACCTTTTCTGTCTCCATATGGTTAATTTGAGCTCTGATCTTTGTTATTTCTCTCTTTCTGCTGGGCTTGGGTTGTTTTAGTTGATCTGCTTCTAGTTCCTTTAGGCGTGCTGTTAGAATTTGTGTTATTGATTTTTCCTGTTTCTTGAGATGGGCCTGGATTGCAATATATTTCCCTCTCAGGACTGCCTTTGCTGCATCCCAGAGCGTTTGGATTGTTGTATTTTCATTTTCATTTGTTTCCATGTATTTTTTAATTTCTTCTCTGATGGCTTGGTTGACCCAGTCATCTTTTAGTAGGTTATTTCTTAGCCGCCATGTTCTTGGATATTTTCCAGGCTTTCTCCTGTGGTTGATTTCAAGTTTCAAAGCATTGTGGTCTGACACTGTACACGGTATGATCTCAATTCTTTTATATTTATTCAGAGCTTCCCTGTGCCCCAGAATGTGGTCTATCTTGGAAAATGTACCGTGTGCAGATGAGAAGAATGTAAATTCCTTTGCTTCTGGATGAAGGACCCTAAAGATGTCTGTGAGGCCCATCTGTCCTAATGTGTCATTCAGGGCTATTGTTTCTGCGGAGATTTTCTGTTTTGTTGATCTATCCAATGCTGAGAGTGGAGTGTTGAGATCCCCTACTATTAGGACATTTTTAACGATGAGGTTGCTAATGTTTGTAATTAGTTGTTTTACAAATTTGGGTGCCCCTGAATTCGGTGCGTAGATATTTACAATTGTTAGCTCTTCCTGCTGGATGGTCCCTGAGACTATTATATAATGTCCTTCCTCATCTCTTATTACATCGTTCATTTTAAAGTCTAATTTGTCTGATATAAGTGTGGCTACTCCGGCTTTCTTCTGACTTCCAGTAGCATGGTAGATAGTTCTCCATCCCCTCACTTTCAATCTGAAGGTGTCTTCAGGTTTAAGATGAGTTTCTTGAAGACAGCAAATAGATGGGTCTTGTTTTTTAATCCATTCTGTTATCCTTTGTCTTTTGATTGGCGCATTTAGTCCATTTACATTCAGTGTTAATAATGAAAAATATGGGCTTACAGTCACTGTATTATCTGTAAGTTTCATGTTTGTAAGGCTGTGTCTGGTAGTTTGTATTCTTTGCCTCCTTGTTTTCATAGAATGCCCCTCAGGATCTCTTGCAGTGCTGGCTTATTTGTGATAAATTCTTTCAGTTTTTGTTTGTTGGGAAAAACCTTGATCTCTCCTTCTATTCTGAATGACAGGCTAGCCGGATACAGAATTCTTGGTTGCATGTCCTTCTTGCTCATCACATTGAAGATGTCCTGCCATTCCTTTCTGGCTTGCCAAGTTTCCGTAGATAAGTCTGCTACTACCCTTATAGGTCTCCCTTTGTATGTTAGGGTTCTTTTGTCCCTAGCTGCTTTCAGGATTCTCTCCCTATCTTTGTATTTTGCCAGCTTCACTATGATGTGCCGTGCAGAAGGTCTATTCAAGTTACGTCTGAGGGGAGTTCTCTGTGCCTCTTGGATTTCCATGCCCGTTTCCTTTCTCATGTTGAGGAAGTTCTCAGCAATGATTTGTTCCAGAACCCCTTCGACTCCTTTCTCTCTCTCTTCTTCCTCTGGAACTCCTATGATACGGATATTGTTTCTTTTGACTGCATCGCTCAGCTCTCGAATTCTCCTTTCCTGTTCCTGGATCAGCTTCTCTCTCTTTTTATCTGCTTCCTCTTTTTCAATGATTTTGTCTTCTAATGCACTAACTCTTTCCTCTACCTCTTCAATCCGTGCTGTGGTTGCTTCCAGTTTCCCCTGTATTTCTTCCAATGTCTTCTTTAATTCTTCCTGACCGTTTTTAAGGTCTTTGAACTTTGCCTCGTAGGACCCCTTGCATTCATCTAAGCTTTTTTCAAGGCCAGCAATTAGTTTTATGATTAACATTCTATATTCAAGTTCTGTTATGTTGCTTATATCTCTTTTCATTAATTCTTGAGCTGTCACTGCTTCTTGTAGACTCTTTTGAGGAGAATTCTTCCGTCTCGTCATTTTGGCTGGATGTGTTATGGGTTGTTTCTTGAAGTTGCCCTGGAAAGGAAAACTGACAGACACACAGAACACAGAAATACTCAAACGTACCGACAAATGGTCCAGACAAGCAGTTCACAACAGAAAAAAATAACAAGTGACTCTCTGAGGGCAATGTCCTGAAGTAACAGCTACACGTTAAGGACAGGGTATGTAGTGTGCTGGTGGCAGAGCATATATAGACAGAATAATGACTGGTGCAGGGAGAAGAAGGAAATGGACTTTGCCCAGGTAGAGCGACTAAAGGGTTTAATCCAGACTGATAGAAATCAGAATAAGGACAGGTGCGAGGGAAAAGGAATAAAGATCGATGTCGTCTAGATGAACTTATACGGCCTGGTTATTCCAGAAAAAGGGAGTTCAGTTGGGCCGTGTCTGTGTTCGCCTTAGTTTCTTGTCAGCTCTAGCACCTTTTCTCCCCGATTTTTGTAGTTGAGAGAGAGACAATGGTTTCAGTCGTCCCCCTTTAAAGGGCAAGCGAAATACTGGAGCCCCCTACTCCTCCGCCATCATGACTGCTATTTCCATGTCATTCTTGAAAAACACACACACAAGGCATTATGCATCCAAAAACCCTGCCAGTGTACTTTTTTGTTTTTTAACCCAGGAAAGTTGCACAATTAAACACAACAGAAGGGTCTTCAAAAAGTATAGAAACAGTATGGGCTAATCTGCCACATAAAATGTAATTTTCACCCTTTTGTTCAACTACTACACACAGAGACAAACAAAAAAGCGGGAGGGTCCGTCTGCTGTCATTGCTGGTAATAACTTGTGAAGAAGCTCAAAGGAATGAGAAGAGAAATGTTAACTTCTTAAGTCACACTGATGGTTACAACACAATCTCTCTTTACTTCACCAACTGTTGAACTGGACGTCATTTACCCAGAATGAGTTTCTGAAAAAATCCTTTAAAGTTAACTCACGTTAAGAAGCTGCATTCTGTGAATACTTATTTCTTAGAGTCGGTCAAGGAGGTAATCAAGGGTGAGGAAAAAAGAAATCAGACTGAAACTTTGAGAGCAAATCAGCTGCTTCTCTACTTCCAAACTCCGAACGGCCTGGAACACTTATTTCTGTCTCCCCACAGCTTTCTCACACCCATGCCTCCAGTTTAGCTCCTCAAAGGAAGAGGCAGCACAAGAGCTCACTTAGCAATCCAGAGATTTCGACGGCAATACATACACACCAAACTGCTCCAAACACAGCTTAATTAACTGATGGTCTTCATTCTCTCTTCCTTTCCAAAGCAACACAAATCTCTGAGGGCATTTTTCTCATTACCTTTTTAACTTCTTCTAACTTGTATATAGTCCTTCAGCTATGATTATAAAGTTCTTTTTAGCAAAACTCAACTCCTTTTCAACCGCAAATTCACTTCTTCATTCTTTTTTTATTCTAGGTCCTCTACTTTTACTCTCCTTCGCTTCTCCTGGTGTACTACCTTAAACAACCGCAGTAACAAAAATAGTAAGAGCAAAAATCAGTGGGGGTTTTCCATTTATCCCTCATCTTAAGAATTCGAATGGTCTCATATACTTTTATATTTAATATCTTTGGAAATGATGGCAAAAATCTCTTCTACCATATTTAATTTCTATAAGTAATAAGCAAATAAGCTGTGACCATCATCAATTCTTCATGATAGTCTAAAAGTGGTCTCTCAACTTCATTACTTACATAAACCTATCAGTGAAAACATTTTTAAGTACATGCTCCAGTATATGCCATTTATAAAATCATATGTATGATTACAATAAATTAGTATGTACTAATACAACGATACATGCAATCAGAAAGTGGAGAGACAAATATATAAGTTTATGTATTTTTTTACTTTAGAAGTACTGGTATTCTTTTTCCGGCATTCTCTGGAAATGTGTATAATGACACTTTGTGACCACTAGTCTAAAAGGCTGAAAAAAAGCCCAAAGAAAATATCTAAACTTCCATCAGACGGTTTAACCACTGATAAACGTTTTTCCCCTATTAAAGCCTACCTTTCAAGTTTTTGAAGCTCTTGTTACCAACAGAATTCTTAAAGCTGTCTATCATTTACTAATTTGTGAACTGGAAGGTCAAAATATAATTGCATGAGGCAACTACATTATTTAAACACACACACACACAATAACGGTGGCAGGATTTGAACCTCAGTATAGCAAAATTCAGTTTGCATATTTTGTGTGTGTTTGCCTGTTTTTCTCCAATAGAAAGGAAGAATGATATTCTAATAGAATAAAAAATATAGAGAAAGAAAAACACTGTATATTTTATTCTGCTTTCATTAAGTAATTAAAAAAAAACAATTATTAAGCACTCTTTTCAAGTACAGACACTGCATCCGGCACTGGTCTTTACAGAATCTGGCAGCTAGAAAGGAACTTCAAATCAAGGCCAAACATTCAAAAACACACTGCTTCAATTAGTTCTACAACAGAGCCACCAAGTGGCAGCTTTTGTAACCTGTGTTCAAATGCCCTTGAGCAATACAGAAGGCAACCCACTTCATTTCCTGATACTTCCGATTAGAGATCAATAAATTGAACCAAAATCTGTCTAATGACAATTCTACCTACTGGTCCTATTTTCATTCTCAGAGGTAATATAGAACAAGCCTAATCACTGTTCCACTTGACAGCTCTTCAAATATTTTAAAGTGAGTGCTGAAAACCTCACCACCTCTTTAACCTAAGTATCCAAATTTAACTTAGCTTTTTTTTTCTCATGTATATTTTAAAAAATTTCTCATGGCCACTTTCAAGAAGAAACACAAACAAAGGAGCTTAATTCTTAAGCTACTGAGGAGAAAAATTTGCAAAATTATATATACTCCTGATTGTAAACTTTAAAGCAACTATTTAAATACAGACCATTATTTTAATATTAATGAATGTCTTAAGCAAATTTATCTATAGCTATATATGAAAAGGGAATTAATATTAGCAGAGATGTGATATTTTAAATATATTTTCTACAAATTAAATACCTCCAATAAATAGCAGTTTTCATTTTTTAACTGAAATTTAAATTTTTAAATATTTTTAGCACAAATGACCAATTTAGAAAATTTATATACATAATTATTATTTTAAAAAGTGAGCTAAACCATTTCAATAATACAAGCCCTGAGATCCTCCAGGAAATTAATAAACGATCTCAGGCTTGTACATGTATATGTGCTCCTGTACACAAACACAGCTGTGCTGTAGATAAAGAGCAAAACTATTAACTGATGTTTCTTATACAGTTGCCCTCCTGCTAAAAATGAATGAGTGAAGAAACTAATCCCATAGGTAGAGTTCCAATTTTATTAGAGTACCAATCAATCAACCGGTAGACTGTATTTATATTTAAATAACATCTGCACGGTGAAGACAGGTCTTGGGTTATTAGTCCATTAGGAAAGTGTGGTCAAAGTTAGGACACAATCAGATGCTCATCTTCAGCACAGCTTGTTTCGGAAATGGTATTTATCACTGAAATGGGTGAAACCAGAACTAGACCCTAAAAAAAATGCCAATTTCAATGAACTAATTCAGTTAGTATTTCTCAATATTTGGGTATTTTAGAAGCTGAAAAAACTGAGGATATAATTTAAGTAATGTGTCAGTATCATATACCATGAATAGATCATATAATAAGATTTATTTGAAAAAAGCAAAGAGAAAATTCAATGCTGCTTTATGTTTTGTTCTTCTGAACAAAGGGTTACTTAGTTCTAACCAAGCTTCAATGAATTTTCTTAAATGGTCAAGCCATTAAATAAAATGACAATACATTCACAAGGCATATTGTATTCTGTTTTTATTGAGCTTACTGTGAGCAAGAACAGCTAGCTATGCAAGAAAAGTTAGAGATAATACTAAATCAAGTTTGCAAGTTGTGCATATTAAAAGTAGACAACATGGTTCATTCAGGAAAAAAGGCAACAATCTTTATTCAGACTACTGGGATTTCTATTTCCTGGTGTACCTCAGCTTCCTGGGGAACTCCAAGCAAGTTAACTCACTATCTGGTTCAAATTTTAGCTATACTCATTATTTACCTGGAAAATGCTCTACATAATTCAATCTTCCAGATAACTTATGTTTATTCCATTATGCAAGAAAATGTTTTATATTTTAACTATTTCATAGACATTTTTCTAGAAGACTCTACCTATTATTTCCCTGTATTCTTTAAAATAAGAGTTTAATTTGACCATTGCCTACAGATTTAGTCATAACATGAACATGAACTGAACTGCATGATGGTACTACTGTGCTTTGATCTTATGTTTTCTCACCTCTGCTCGATGTCACTTACTGATGACAGTGTGTTCTTGATGTTTCTGATGCCTAGGTGAGAATCTGAGAGTGGTCTATATGGGCCACTAAGCATAAAAGACTTGGGCTTTGTGATATCTGACTACTCTGAGTCTTTTTCTCTTCCTCTTTGCCTCCATGTCTGGTTTATAAATGACTGAAGTTACCATATAAAATTACAGCAAAATAGGCTGTTAGCACTGGGAAGCGAGTTTAAAGAGCTCCAGGCACCTGAACATGAAAGCAGAAAAACATATTCCCTTAGAAGGCAGCAATGGCTAATGTGTACAATGAGGTCTCCATTCCTTTTTTCCTAGGATATGGAATCAACCATGTCAATTACATGACATTCTTCTCTCCACAAGATGAACTAAAAGCATACCCTCGACACTGCCTGCTCTTTAGATGCAAAGAACAGAAACAAAGACAGAAACAATAGCAGAGCTGTTCAATTACCCATGGGGTTCAAGAGTTATGTGAAAATGATAATATGCTTAGCAATTATTTATATACGACAAATAAATGTGACACTGAATCTGAGTTTATGTCTGTGGTGGGTGCTCAGAAGTAGTCAGAATATAAAGATACAACTTTATCTGGTATTTAAGAGGCTAACACAACAGGACTTCTGAAAAACAATGCAATTTTTGAAACTGTCGAAAATATTTTTAAAAACTGAAAGTACAAAAATTAGAATTACAGAAAAATCTTGATTTTGTTCTCTCTACATATAATTGAATGAATTACAAAATTAGTTATCCAACTTTTTTTCCCACTGTCAACTAAGCATTAGTAACAGAAAAAAAAAAAAAAGAATTAAAAAAAAAAGCATTAGTAACAGAGAACATAAGTAAAAAAAGAAATTCTGCCTAAATAAATTAATGACCTACTTCTCTCTACCACGTAAGTTCTTATGACTCAAGTTTTAGAGACACTATTCTAAGCCAATCAAATATTAGTTGCTTACATAATAAAAATACAATCATTTTGGCTACAGTAGATTATCACTGCTCTGAAGTAATTATATTGGGAAATACGAAAAATGTGAGGTGGTCTTTGAGTAACTAATAAAAATTTATTTTACTTTCAATTTTCCCTACAAGGATGAGGAGAAACAAAAAAGGACATGTGAAAGACTAGCCCTATTGATCTACTTGGCTTGAATGAATTACAAATTACCACTTCCTTCTGCTACCTGGCAATGTCGGAAACTACTGATTTATAAAAATAAAGATGAAAGTAATAACAAAGTATCTCTGCAGAAAAGACAAAAAAGTTATCCATAAAGTTTTTTTCCCCACATCTAACCCAAAGCTACCTACTTAATGTGTCTCCAATATCTCACAGCTAATGATACACAATACAGATAACAAAATTATTCAAGATGATAGCTTTCTGGTGGCAAGGTAACCATGTATCACTAAGACAGAACTACTCCAATGGCTAAAGGAGTCATGAAATAAAGGACATTTTCTTTATTCTTTTGAACTTGGAGCAAATAAATTATTCTGTTCCCCTATCTGTAAAATGGGGGCGACTTGGAACACTGGCAATTTATTATTGGTAAAATGTTTATAATCTTCGGGTAAATGTTATATAAAAATTAAATACTTGGTTTATACCTTGTTTTAATTCCAAACCTTCAGGTTGTTTGTTCTCTCTCACGGTTGACGTAGAATCTATACAGATGTCTTGTCTGAGGAATAAAAATAAATAAAAACAATTTTTAAAACGTCATTCAGTCAAATAATACTTACTGCTCAGGTTCCCAAAATTAAGTCAGACACTTGGGAAGACACACGAAATTCTTCTAAGCCCCCAGGATACCATTTAGTATACTTTGGGAGCTCAGAAATATGTGTACAGCAGTGTCAAAAGTAGCAGCTATAAACCACTACCAATTTAGGTAGTACAGGTCTTTGTGAAAATTAAGGGCCAAAGCGGGAGGAATATGGAGGTAACTATTCTCACTTCCAATACCCTGCAGGATAGCTGGTGGGAGAAATCAAAACTTAAGAGGAATCCAATAATTTTTCCAGGTTTAACTGTTAAATTTAATGGGCATTTTGGTATTCAAATTTTTTATATTCATCTCATTTCATACCTCAAATGCTTTAATGTGGGACATACATATTTTATATGTAATATACATATGTAATCAAAGTAAACAGATTAAAGCCTAAGATCATAAAAAAGTTTTGATTCGCCATGTTCTCTAACGGAACCGCAAACTAAACTAATTAATGTTCTTTCTTACAGGGCATTATTCCATCTAGATATTAATATTACGAATACTTTTTAGCAAAAGAAATTAGTTGCAAATATTCAAAATGACTGTTTTCTTTATAAGTAAATATTACCTTCTGGAGAATTTCTATACACATCCTAAAACTAACACATGAGAAAGATTTCAGAAATTTTCCTACTCACAAACTTTCTTTTTTTTTTTTGAATAAAGTTTATTTATTAAATAGGCTTTGTAATGTCAGCGAAGAGCTAGACACGGGGCTCGATCTGTGAGATCATGACTGAGCCAAAATCAAGAGTAGGACACTCATCCAACTAAACCACCTAGGCGCCTCTCACAGAAGTATTTGTATCCACTTCACACAACCAAAGGATAAAGACTTGTGATCATTTCTTTAAGTTTATAATATCCTTCCAGTCAACATATTTGGTACTTATGTGTTTTTGCATTAAAATTTTACTAATGCAAGCACAAAGAGAAATAGAGACTACAAAATTATTTGGGTGTGATATTAATTATAACAAACAAAACATTTAAAACTGAGATATATATTTATACCTCTTTCTGTCTAATATCACCTACTCAGTTTTTATTCTTTCCTCAGAATAACTAGCAGATCCCAAGGAAGATATCCACAAATATTCTTTGGTAATCGGGGACAGATAAAATGCCAATACACTACATTAAGAGCTTTGCTAGAAAGAAAGTTAAAATGTGCTACCTCGAGCCTTACAGTCAAATTAGATTTTACCTACTGGGAGCATTAATCTAATTCTAAGTATCCTCCTTTAGATAAAATGTTTGCTCTTAGACATCCTTGAGTAATTCTTCTAAACATGTAACATCTAGATAACTTGAACAAAACATAATGCAACATCACCATTAAAAGAGCCATGGATATCTGTAATATACTTACTAAGGACACCACATCACCTAAGCAATATTATAGCTGAGAATGTATGACCTATATCATGAAGAAATCATCGGTCAAACCCAAAATGGAAATAAGTAATGTTCTATTAAAAGTGGGTGGCGAGTTAAATGTCAACGTTCTAAAAGGCAAAAAAAAAAAAAAAAAAAAAAGGTTGTGGAAATATTCCAGGTTAAAGAAGGCTAAAGAGCCATGACAATTAAACGTTATAATTCACTTGAGACTGTTGAACTGGAGGGGAAAAACACTGTAAAGGACATTATTGAGTCAAATGACAGACAAACTGAAATACTGATGGTAGATTGAATAAAAGTGTTATGCCAATGTTCAATTTACTGAAGTTGACACTGTATTGCGGTTGTGTACAGAGTAATGATATCCTTAAAAAAAATCACAATGTAGTATTTAGGGGTAAAGTGTCATGATGTATGTAACGTACAGCCTCAAATGTTTTAAAACAGATATACACCTATGTAAGAAAAGGGTGCAAATGGGTTAAAATATTAACAACAGGAAATCTAAGTAAAAGACACATAGATGCTTCTTGTACTATTCTTATTCTTATAACATTTTAATAACTGTGAAGTTATTGTCAAATAAAAATTTTTAATAATAATGCAGTAAAATGCATTATTCTATGCATTATTTTATTTTCTCTGGAAAGCCCTGTGGTTCTCCTTCAAATAAAACTGGACATCTCTATAAAGATTACCTGATACCATAAAGAATTGCTTTAGTGCCCAAAGTGAACTTTTATAACATTCTGTTTCATCTTAAGTTAGGCATGAACATGCTATTGAAGACTGTCGCCAAACAGAATTTCAGAAAAGCAGACGCAGTACAAGTACACCACCTTGTGGTTGAAAAACGAAATGCAAGATGCTTCTACTTCAGTAGTATCTGAAGTTGAAAAAATATTCCAGAAAATAACTTGGAATTTTAAAATCTATGCTACCTCATTTTTCCAAGATGTAGGCTTTGCAACTAAAATTATCATACACATTTAGGGCTCTCCAATATAATTTAAAGATCCTTACCAAAGAGCATGGAAGGCAAGATATACGCAAAAAAAGGAAATTGTCTTAAAGTATAAGAAACCTATCAGTATATATGATGTCTTTTTATTTCTAGTTTTATGAAAATAAAAAATGTCTACTCTCAGATAAGAAATACTAGCGGTCAGAGTTAGGAAAACCAAAGTAATATATTTAAATGACATTCAAATATTTGTCACACCCTTTAGAGAAGAATTTTATAACTAGAGAAAGGAGAGAGAAAAAAGTGAAGGAGAGAGAGGACGTACTACTCAATCTGGTTTGGGTTAAGAATCTTGGGATGACTTTTGTATCCCTTTCCATCAGGGAAAAAAAGTCTGTTTTTATTTTTCTAATTCCCTTCTCATAGCCACAATGCTCCTCCTTAAAGCAGCTTGAGGTTCGGCTCAGGTCGTGATCTCGCGGTCTGTGAATTCGAGCCCCGCGTCGGGCTCTGTGCTGACAGCTCAGAACCTGGAGCCTGCTTTGGATTCTGTGTCTCCCTCTCTCTCTGCCCTTCTCCTGCTCACTCTATGTCTCAAAAATAGTAATAAATAAACATTAAAAAAAAATTAAAAAAAAAATTAAAGCAGCTTGAAATATAAGAGAGCTTTGAAATATAAGAGAGCCTTGTACCTATCTCTGGGGTTTAAATCCTCAAACGAACATCAGTTCAACTTACTCTCTTTTACCCCAAATACAATTCCACTCTTGACCCTTTCTCTTTTACAACAAAATAGAAAACAAACTATTGGGAATGCACCAAAATAAAAGGAAAAAGCACAGTTCCTCTGCACAGCAAAGGACACAATCAACAAAACTAAAAGGAAACCTATGGAATTTGCAAATGACATAGCCAATAAAGGATATATTCAATATTCAAAATATACAAAGAACTTATAAAACTCAAAAGCTCGATGGATTTAAATCAGAGTAATACACTGGGAAGATCTGTGGAAATTAAGAACAACTACACATGTGAATTACTAAAAGTTTGAAATGTACTTTTAAAGGGAAAAAAGTCAAATTCTATCCAAATAAAAAATACACAGGTGGTTCCTGGATGGATCAGTTGGTTAAATATCCCACTCTTGATTTCGGCTTAGGTCTTAGATCTCTCACAGTTCATTGGTTCAAGTCCCAGGATGGGGTCTGTACTGACAGCGTAGAACTTGCTTGGGATTTTCTCTCTCTCTCCTTCTCTCCCTCCACCACTCATGCTCTCCCTCTCTCTCAAAATGAAATAAACATTAAAAAAAAATACAAAAGGAAGATAACCTCAAGGATAAAGAAACCAGCCTAACCAGCCAGTGTCTTCCCATGGCAAAAGTAAGCTGACAAACAATCAGGCAAATTGGCGTAACAAAATGTGTAATTCTGGATTTTCCCCAGACTCCAGGGAATAGAAACAGAGGCTAAGAGAGGCCAGCCTATCATTCTATGAGCTTCCTACTACTAAAAAGAAGAAACAGGCACAGAAACTAGAGGAACCAAAACAATTCTGAAAAAGAACAGAGTTGAAGGATGTACGTTATCAGATTTCACGACTACAAAGCTACAATAACGAAGAACTATGATATTGGAAAAAAAGATACATATGTATTGCTGGAACAAAACAGAGCCCCAAAATAAACCCACATATACATGGTCAATTGATTTTCAATAAAAGTGCAAAGGCAAATCACTGGAACTGACCGACTGGTGCAGGCACAACTGGATATCCATATGGATATAATTTTGAAATTATATCTTCTTTTTCTTTTTTAATTTTTTTAACGTTTATTTTTTGAGAGATAGACAAAGACAGAAAAGCATGAGCAGAGGAGGGGCAGAGAGAGAGAGAATAACAGAATCCGAAGCAGGGTCCAGGTTCTGAGCTGTCATCACAGAACCCGGTGTGCAGCTCGAACTCATGAGTGGTGAGATCATGACCTGAGCTGAAGTCAGAGGCTTAACCAACTTGAGCCACCCTGGAGCCCCCAATATGATTTTCAATCAGTAACTTGTACCATATACAAATACTAACTCAAAATGTTCACAAACCTAAAAAATGTACCTAGAAAACCTCTAGAAGATGCAAGAAAAAAATCTTTTGTGACCTTGGGTTAAGCAAAGATTTCACCAAAAGCATGGTCTATATATAAAAATAGCTGATAAATTGGATTTCCCCCAGTTAAAAAAAGTCTGTTCTTCTAAGGACTGGTGAGAGAATATAAGACAAGCAAGACTGGGAGAAAATATTTGCAAAGCACATATCTGATAAAGGACTTGTATTCAGAGTATATAAAGAACTCTCAAGGGGCATCCGGTTGGCTCTTTCTGCTGAGCATCAAACTCTTAATTTCAGCTCAGGTCACAAAACCAGTGTCCTGGAACTCTGTCCTATATTGGGCTCCATGCTAAGCATGGAGCTTAAGATAGTCTTTCTACCGCCCCTTCACTCTTTTCCCCTGCTCCTGCTCTCTCTAAAAAAAAAGAAGAAGAAGAAGAAGAAAAAGAAGGAGGAGGAGGAGGAGGAGGAGGAGGAGGAGGAGGAGGAGGAGGAGGAGGAGGAGGAGGAGAAGAAAAAGAAGGAGGAGGAGAAGGAGGAGGAGGAGAAGGAGGAGGAGGAGAAGAAGGAGGAGGAGAAGAAGGAGGAGGAGGAGAAGAAGGAGGAGGAGAAGAAGGAGGAGGAGAAGAAGGAGGAGGAGAAGAAGAAGAAGCAGCAGCAGCAGCAGCCGCCTTTCAAATCACAATAATAATAATAAAGAACCCAATATAAAAAACGGTTTAAAAAATTAACAGTCACTTGACCAAGGAAGATATACAGATGCAAATAAACACAGTAATAGATAGGTTCAATGTCAATTGCCATTAAGGAAATGCAAATTTGGAACCACAAGGCCATACCACTACACATACATTAAAATGGCTGAAATCCAAACAGCAGACAAACAGAACTCTCATATACAATATCAGCAAGGATGCAGACATGCCCTAGCAACCCCCAGTCCTAGGTTCTTGACCAAGGACAATGAAAACTTGCTATGTTAGTACAAAAACCTGCATGTGAACATTTATAGTGGCTTTATTTGAAATCACCATGAACAACTCGAATGTCACTTTATTAATTTTCTATTGCTGCCATAACAAATTACCACAAAGCATAGCTTAAAACAGCATGTATGTATCATGTTACAGTTCTGTAGGTCCTAAATCTGGTATGGGTCTCACTGGACTAAAATCAAAGTGTCCACATGCTGCACTCCTTTCTGGATGCTCTAGGGGAGAATTCATGGCAGAGTTCAGTTCACAGAGGTTGCAGGACCAAAACCCCTGCCTCCTTGCTGGCTACAGGCTGAGGACTGTGCCCCGATCCTAGTGAAGTCTCATGTTACAGGTCTCTGACCTCTTGTGTCCTCCTCTTCAACTTTTAGGAACTCAGAATTGAATTTGGATAACCTAGATAATCCAAGATAGTCTTTCCGTCTCAAAGTCCTCAACCTAAACCGAATCTGCAAAGTCCCTTTTGTCAAATCCTCAGGTTCTGAAGATCAGAATATAAACATCTGCAGGGGGTCATTATTTTGGCTTACAACATTACCTCAAATGGGAACGGTAATAAATTATAGTAAGCCCACACAATAAAACACTAACTTCTTACCAATAAAAAGGAAGGAACTATTGATATACACAACAACACAAATGAACTGCAAATACATTATGCTAAGTGAAAAAAGCCAGACTCAAAAGGCTATATACTGTATTATTCCATCCATATGACACTCTAGAAAAAGTATAGGGACAGAAATCAGATCAGTGGTTTTCAGGGGCTGGAGATGGAGGCAGTGGACTACAAAGAGCCATGGAGGAAAAAAAAAATTTAGTCTTGACTTCAAATTGATAAAATTGATAAAATACACTGCTGAGTATTTTCCCATATATTTTTTTATGAAAGCCCAAAGAACATGAAATAATTCATTGTGATTTTTATTATTCTTTACCGTTGCTTTTAAAAAACAATTTGTTGCTTACAAATCTCTAAATTTTTGAGTCGTTACAAAAAATAGTTTAAGAGGAAGCTACTATATGTATATATATATTTTCAAACATAAAAGGAAAAAAAACTATTTTATGTTGTGATTATGGCAGTAGATAAATTACCATCCATTTGTCCAAATTTACGCAAAAAAAGGTGAATTGTACTGTATCTAAATTATACCTTAAATTTTTGTATTTCAACCAGAAAAGTCCTGGAGCAGGCTCAAAAAAAAAAATAGATCACATTGTAGTAAAACTGTTACCTTCGAAAACTAAGAAATGAGGAAAAACAATCTTAACTTTTCTCAAAGGGCCTTTCCACAGAGCGAATAAATCCATTATCTCTACTATGTCCCTCAGCAAACTCCTTTAGCAGAAGACAGTAAAATTCAACTCTTTTCTCCATTTCCTCTCCCCAAATAATAGTAAGCAAAGAATCAGAGTAAACTCGGTTTTCCTCAGATCCACGATTCTCTAAGGATTCACGGCATAACTGCCTCCTGCAACTCTGTTTTTGTGAAGAGGCAATTCCCTCAATCGGGGGCTGTATTCTATATAAAAGTGACTAAAGAATATCAAAAGAGGTTTTTTCTTTTTGTTTTATCCCTATATTCCTGTTTTCAAGGAATTAGCAAGAGATCAGTTTGTAAGTACATTTAAAGGAAACTCGTGGGGGCGTCTGGGTGGCTCACTCACTTAGGGTCTGACTGTCTAATGACAGCTCAGAGCCTGGAGCCTGGTTCAGATTCTGTCTTCGTCTCTCTGACCCTCCCCAGCTCGTGCACTCTCTCTCTCTCAAATATAAACAAACATTAAAAAAAATTATTAAAAAAATAAATAAAGGTACAAACTTGTAAGATGTCTAAACATGTTACTGCTTTGTAGAGTCTAAGAATTAGGTCACAATGCCGTCAATGATTAGTAATACTTTCTATGAAGGTTTCATGAAAAATGTATCCTATTATTATTATCATCCCTATTATGTAGAGTAGTCTGCACCTAAGTATTATAGTCTAACAGCAATTTATAAAGGATATAAGAACATAAGTGGAGAACAGATAACCAATTTATTATCATTTACCAGGCTAAAAGCATGGTCAGTCCTTTATAATTCACAGATGTCTAAGAGAATCAAGCTTATAAAGAGTAACATCAACATAACAAATTGCTCTCATTTGTGAGAAAAATCCTTTTATGTTTGAATATATATACATACATATAGTAGCTTCCTCTTAAACTATTTTTTGTAACAACTCAAAAATGGTGACAGCTCAGGGCCTGGAGCCTGCTTCGGATTCTGTGTCTCCCTCTCTCTCTGCCCTTCCCTTGCTCACGCTCTGTCTCTATGTCTCTCAAAAATAAAATAAAAACGTTAAAAAAAAATTCTTTTTTAAAAAAAAAAGGCAGGAAACATTTCTAACTGTATACCTCTTTGTACTATTTTGTACTGTTTGAATTCTTTTCCCCACTGAGGCATTTTATTTGCACATATGTACTACATCCTCAGAAAAAAGAATCCCAGGATTGTCCCTCCTGTGTGTTTTTATCTTGCTTCTTCATGGTCTATGATGCCAGCTGAGGTTGTCAGTACAATGAAAGCAAACTGGTGGCATGGAAGTAGACTGTTCGGCCATTTTTCTAGATCTCTGAGTCGTACATCAAATCTGGGGCTGATCGCTCCCCACTTGTTTAACCTGCCCGTGAGGTCGAAACAATTTTCCCAGCTTTGTCATCAATGATCTCAAACTCACCAATGTAAGCATGCTTCATCATCACAGCTGGCAAACACACCATGACTTTGGAGCATGGCCTAGTAAGAATCTAGAACATGGCGTTTGCTCACTTTTTGGCATTGTCTTTTGTTTTGTTTTGTTTAGTTTTTTGGCACTGTCAATGCTCTTGAGAGCATGTGCCAAGGCATTCATGTACATCATTATGGCAGCACATAAAGATGGTACTATTTATATTTTTTAAACTATGCTCATGTATTTGGCTACTCAAAAAAATTAATGGAAATACAGATTCACATAAGTCTATAACAGAAAACAAAGGAAGGAATAAAAAGAAATTAAGGAAATAATAAACAGAACAAATTTACTGAGTAACAACAGTCTGATCAAGAATTGTCAAACAATATTCTAAGGGAGTTTTTTATGGTTATAAAGAGGAATACAGCAAAATGAAAATAAAAGAGTACCTCAGAGCCCTACCTTAAAACTTAGACCAAAATAAATTTCAAATGAATCAAAGATTAAACATTTTAAAAATCCATAAAGTACTAAAAGAAGATATGAAGAATACTTTTTATAATTTTAGAATAAAGAAGGCCTTTTCTAAATACAAAATAAAACCCAGAAAACATAACAGAATAACAAAATTAGACTATATAAACATGAAATATCTATGCATGCAGAAAAAAGTAAAAGCCTTAAAAGTATTTTTTAAAAAAGCAACAAGCAAAAAATAATTGCAACTCATATCACCAACAATATATTAAAAAGACCAAAGTCCTCCAACTACATACAAAGGATAAGTGACAGAGTTCACAGAAACCTCCAATAGCTCTATAATATATTGAAAGATGATTACTTTCATTCATAATAAGAGAATACAAATTAAAATTACGATGAGATACTATCTTTTTAAAATTTTTATTTTTGAGAGAGAGAGGGAGAGAGAGAGAGAAAGGAAGAGAGAGCATGAGCAGGGGAGGGGCGGAGAGAGGGGGGGACAGAGAGTCCCAAGTAGGCTCTGGACTGACAGCAGCAAGCCCGACATGGGAGCTCGAACTCAAGAAACGCGAGATCGTGATCTGAGCAAAAGTCAGACGCTCAACCAACTGAGCCACCCAGGTGCCCCGAGATACAAATGAACAAAGATCAAAATTAAAGTGTAGGAATACATACACTCATGTACCATATGTACAGGTACAAATCAGTTTAAACTCTGTAAGTCAATTATGCAAAATCTTTTAAAATTTCAAATGTGCAAACATTTGACTCAACAATTAACTTCTAGATATTTATGCTACACATAAACAGAGGAACAAGATTACTTATATATGGAAATATTTATATCATCTGTAGTAACAAAAGAGTAGACAACTTAAGTGTCCATCAACAGACTGTTAAATTTTTGCTACGTCCAACAATGGAATAGTACATAGGTATATATAGGAAGCCTTATGTATATTAGTAGAACAGAACGCAAGAAAAGACACACTATCATATGGAAAAAATTAAGTGGAATAGTTTGCACAATATGCTGCCAGTATGTGTGAAAGGAAAAACTGCATACACACATATAGTTGTAAACTATGGAATATCTCTGGAGGATACACAGAACCTGGCTAACTGCGGTTTCCTATAGGAAAGGAAATGGGGAAATGGAAAAATAGATTTATTTTCACTATATATTTTAAAAACTTTTGTACTATGTGCATGCATTAACCATTCAAATAAATAAGCTCTTAAATAACAGACACTATATACATGGTTATGTGGGAAAATGTTCTTATTTTCTGGAAATTCACACAAATATTCAGAATTCCTATAATTTACTTTATAATACTTCAAGAAAAAAGATGAAGCAAAAATGGAAGATTGAAAATTGCTATAATCACTAGATCTAGCCAATAAGTATACGGGAGTGTCATTAGACCATTATTCTCTGTACTTTTCTATACCCTTGACACTTTCCATAACAAAAGTAAATAAAAACAAATCTAATACAGTGAAATTCCTTTTTTCTAACTCAGACAAGTAATGTCATTTGCCTGAAAAGAAATTCCTTATTAACATAGGGAAATATCTTTAAAAGCTATATATAATTTAAGCATTTTAGGTTAACATAAACCAGAAATGTTACATTCATGATTTCACTCATATGTGGAATTTGAGAAACTTAACAGATGACGATAGGGGAAGGGAAGGAAAAATAAGATAAAAACAAAGAGGGAGGCAAACCATAAGAGATTCTTAAATACAGAGAACTGAGTTTTGGGGGTGGGGAAGGAGGTAATGGGTGATGAGCAGTAAGGAGGGCACTTGTTGGGATGGGCACTGGGTGTTACAGGTAAGTGATGAATCATTGGATTTACTCTTGAAGTCAAGACTACACTATATGTTATCTAACTTGAAAAAAAAACACCTTCAAATAAAAAAAAAAAAGGCAACTGGGGTCAAGATCTGCTTAAGTTATCAAGTTGGAAGAAATTAGGAGGAGGGGCTTTAAAACAATATGGAAGGGGATAAATGGGTTAGAGAGGTATGCGAAGGTTCATTGTACAATAAAATTTTGCACAACAGAGTTAAACAAACACACCAATAAGTAGTTGGTACAAAGCATAAATGGGTTATGGGAGACAGATGAATCACAGGTCATTCTCTGAAGCACATCATTCATTCCCAAAAGGCTCTAGTCTTGGGTCTACCTGAGACCTATTTTTTTTTATTCATTGATTAAAATGCTTACTTAATTATGTATTATTCTGCCTGTTAATCCAATTCTCCAGAGCACTGTATATTTTACTTTTTTTTTAATGTTTATTCTGAGAGAGAGAGAAAGCAGAGAAGGGGTAGAGAGAGAATCCCAAGCAGGCTCCACTGTTGGGCACAGAACCCAACACAGGGCTCCATCCCACAATGGCAAGATCGCGACCTAAGGCAGTATCAAGAGCGGGACGCTTAACTGACTGAGCCACCCAGGTGCCCTCAAATACTTTATTCTACTGAAGTTTAGTAACAGTAGTTTATGAAGGACTCTTTTATTCCCAACAAGTTCAGTTTTACTGACATTTACTGAAAACTTAGCATTTGGCTGAATACTATTAGCCTGTTTGATGAGCTGAACCCACTGGATAGCTCTGATTCATCAAAAAGAACATGGATGTTTTCCCTTATTAAAAACTAAAGGTGGTAAGCAATAGGGAAACAAAGGCAAGAGAAATGTTTAACTTAAATTTCCTTACAGCCTGCAGCCCACTGATAGACACCTGAAACATGAAGAATATGACCTTTCTCAAGGAACTCACGCTGCCTTAGTACCTTCACGTTTACATTTTATTAAAGACTAAAGGTAACCTTATCTTAACAGCAGCTTGTCCCTCAAGGTCCTTAAAGCCTTGCTTCCAAATTCCTTAGAAACTTACTTTATCTTTATCTCCCTTCCCTCCACAAACTTTAAAGTATATAATCAGTCATTCTTCACAGTCCCAGAACTGCACCTCTTTCTGCTCACGAGTCCTGTCTGGGTGCTATAATAAAACCACCATTTTGCAGCAACAACTTCTCAGGAATTCTTTCTTAGATATTTGCTCATGAACCCCACTTCAAATTTCCTCAGTAGTAGCTGTGTCAGGATAGCTCAATAGGAAAACTAAAGCAGCTGGTAATCCCTACAGCATCAAAGTTCTATCACATATCACTGCCAAGGTTCAGCAACAGAAGAGTAGTCATACAACACAGTTCTAGCTGTTGCTCTCAATAAGACAACTGACCAAGCCAGAGAAACAGCTCAATATTTTCAAGAATAACCATCTTAATGCAAAGTAGTCATTTAACTCACCTACATCTGAGCACTATACTCTTCTTGCATTCTATCTTCAATAAAGTGCCTAACCCTCAAGCGACCATTAACGACAGTAAACAGTAAGCTACTCCTATTTTGAAGGATGGAACAACTTATAAACTATTTAAGAAATAGAATTACTACAATGTACTAAAATCTAGTATACTGTAAATAGTAACCAGTACATTGTAACTAGTAGTAGATGACACCAACTTGATCTTTCCAACCACTTATATTTAATACCCATGTATTCTATTTTTTTAAGTTTACTTTTTTAAGGTGGGGAGGGGCTGAGGGAGAGGGAGAGAGAGAATCCCAAGCAGGCTCCATGCTGTCAGCACAGAGACTGATGTGGGGGCTCAAACCCACAAACTGTGAGACCAGGACCTGAGCTGAAATCAACAGTCACACTGACTAAGCCATCCAGGGCCCCACCCCGCCCCCGCCATGTATTCCATTTTAAACAAAAATATCCACATTTGAGATGCATAAAACAGAGGATTAAATGGAGATTTAAAATAATTCCTGCCAAAAATTATTCACTTTGTAAAAACATTTTCTTGTTTTTCACTATTTTAAATATTCTAGTGAACATAAAATGGTCCCATTTTTATATGTTACCTAAAATTTCAACTGCCTATTTAGGAATCTATTTTTTTTTATATATAATTTATTGTCAAATTGGTTTCCATACAACACCCAGTGCTCATCCAGACAAGTGCCCTCCTCAATGCCCGTCACCTGCTCTCCCCTCTCCCTCACCCTCCAACAACCCTAAGTCCATTCTTAGTATTTAAGAGTTTCTTCTGTTTTGTCTCCCTCCCTTTATGTGGCTTTTTTTCTTTCCCCTCTTCCCCTCCCCCATAGTTTTCTGCTAAGTCTCTCAAAATCCACCTATGCGTGAAAACATATGGTATCTGTCTCTGACTGATTTCACTTAGGAATCTATGATTTTTTTTAAAAAAAGTTAATCATCCAAAATGAGAATCCAGTAATAGCTAATTTACAGTATGCCCATCCTCTGCTAAGAAAGTAGCAGTGACCAGGAACAATATTTCCATAATACTCATAGAGGAACTACTTTGTGGTATACCTTATTTTGAGAACCCGAATTTTTAAATTCTCTATCTTCTAGAACTGTGATATCATCTCAAAAATATTTATTATCTGTAGGGAAACACAGTTTCATTTCCACCAAATCCTCCCTCAATATCACTCACTAAAAACACATTAATCTAAAATTCATGAAAAGTTATTTATGAGAGCAATTCTAAAATATTGCTAAGATCTCCCTAAAGTGTTTGTATTTTTATTCTTTATATATAAAACTTCAATCCTGATTATTTTATTGCACGATTCAAGATTTAAATATCAATATAAACATATTCTTTAGAGCATAATCATCTTACATTATAGGCCAAGCTAGTACCTGTCCTCATTTTTAGTGCTATTTTAGCTATAAAACTTCTTTTCCAGCACATTCCAAAAGGAGACAGGCACTCTAATTCCAGGCCCTATATTACTTTACTTAAAATTGTTGTTCTTGTTAAGCAAATGTCATAATCTATAACGTTTGCAAATCCTGTCATAGTACCTAATAGTTCTAAAACACTGCAGAACTAGAGTTGCTGAGGTTTTTGGACTATCTGTTAATATAAACTTGTTCATTTGCTTACCTAAGGTGAACTAAAGTGAAAAACCCCATCCCTCACCATTCTGAAAATGAAGATATTTAGAAACTACATAACTTTTATCTTTATGGTTCCTAAATCTCATTTCTACAAAAATTTTTACAAGTTAACACTCATTAATTTCAAGTTTCAAAGTAGCACACTGTCAAAATTTCTTATAACTACTGCTTCTGCCTTCTTGTTATTTTTGGTAGTTAAAAAACCATTAATTTGCATAGGGCATATTAAATACCATATACATATACACATACCCACATATATACCGTATGTTGAAAACTGTAACTCTATAGCTTCTTAAACAATTCTAAGAAGCTTCCAATAAAAACTAATAAAAGCGCATAAGTTGCCCATTAAAATAAAATATCAAATTTTCATATATTTTAGTAACATAGATTACCTTAGCTAGACTTATTTGAAATTATTTTTATTCATTAAAATCGTGATGAAAAGGTACATGTCTCAGTTGATAAGACACTGACAAACGGACATAAATGGTTCCAATGCCAACCTTTTGGCCCTCCTATATTTTTCCTTCAATTGGAGCTTCATTTTATAGATATTTTGTACCTTAAGCAATCAGGCAAATGAAGTACTATGTAGTACACTGAAATACATACGTACAGACAAAAAAAGACAACACCTACACTCAGCTCCAAACAATTTTTGCCCTCCTAGCATAAGTGCTTAGATCTGATTTTTCAAAAAACCCAGAAATACAGACTTTTGGTATGACATCACTTGAGTTTTAAATGCTAGAAACCATTTGAAATTTGTAATCTGTAATTCTATCTACATTTTCTATCTGCATTATTTTCTACTGCGGCTGTAACAAATTAACCACCGATGTAGTGGCTTCTGACAACATGAGCTTATTCTGTTACTTTTCAGGAGGTCAGAAATCCCAAAGGAGTTAGCACAGGAGAATCAAGGGGTAGTTAGTGATGCTTCCTTCTGGAGGTTCCAAGGAAGAATGTATCTATTTCTTTGTCTTTTTCAGTTTCCAAGAAGCCGCCCTACACTCCTTAGCTTGTGCCTCCTCTCTAAGCACATCACTGGAACCTCTGCTTCTGTCATCCCATCTCTTTTGGTCTCTTTAGGACCTTCTTACTATCCTCTCCTAAGGATTCTTGTGATCACATGTGCCCCAACTGGTTATCTCAAGATTCCTAATTTAATCATACGTGCAAAGTTCCTTTCTGCATGTAAATTAACATATTCCATATGTTCTGGAGATTAGAACACAGACATCTCTGGAGAGAAGTCACTATTCTACCATATTTGTGTTCGGAGAGTTTTTTGGTAAATTCTTGAGATGTTTCCACAGAGATACTTTTGTGCCATGGTCTGAAGGTTTGTGTCCCCCACAAAGTTCATATATTGAAATCTTCATCCTCAAAACTGATGGTATTAGTAGGTGGGACCTTTTGGAGGTGGTTAGGTCATGAGACTAGAGATCTCCTGATTTGGATTATATATACATACATATATATTTTTTTAATACTAATCTTCATGCTCAAACTCATGTCCCCAGATCAAGAGCTGCATGCTCTACCAACTGAACCAGCCAGCCATAGGTTATGCCCCTTATAAAACACTTCCCACGTATCTCACAGCCCTTTCCACCATGTGAGAACACAAGAAGTCTGCAGTCCGGCTGGAAGAGCCCTCACCCGATCGTACTGGCAACCCTGATCTCAGACTTCCAGCCTACAGAAATAAAAAATAAATTTCTGTTGTTTATAAACTATCCAGTCTGGTATTTTGTTACAGCAGCTCCGACAGATTAATATATTAAGCCTTGTGCAAATAGAGTTTTACTTTTTCCTTCTAATCTATGTGACTTTTATTTCTTTTTCTTACTTTACTAAACATGCTGGGACTTCCAGTATATCGCGGAACAGTAGTAATGAGAGTAGGTATTTTTGTTTGATCCTATCTTACAAAGTAATCAAGCAGATTTTCACAATTAAGTATGCCATTATCTATACGCATTTGTTTTTAAGTTTATTTCATTGTGTTTTTTTTCTAACTTCTTGAATTGAATACTTAGTTCACTTATTTTAATTATTTCGGGATTAGTTATCTATATTTAAGGCAAAAATTTCCACTGAGTACTACTTTAGCTGTATCCCATAGAGCTGGTTAGTTTTTTTATTTATTAGTTTTTAGACAGTTTATAATTCCTCTTTAACCTAAAAGCTGTCGAGTTTTAAAATATGTAGGTAGTGAGTGTCCACAGTCTCTCTGTTCATTTTAGTTTATTGCTCTAAAATCAGGATAATAGTTCTTTGAGAACTTTATTTTATGACCAAACTTTTTTTTTTTTTAAAGTTCATTTATTTTTGAGAGACAGAGAGTGAGCAGGGGAGGGGGAGAGAGAGGGGGAGACAGAGAATGGGAAACAGGCTCCAGGCTCTGAGCTGGCAGCACAGAGCCGGACACGGGGCTTGGACTCATGAACCACGAGATCATGACCTGACCTGAAGTCGGACGCTCACCCGACTGAGCCAACCAGGCGCCCCCATGACCAAACTTATTAACATTTTTTGTGGATTGTCCACAGGAGATAGGTTCTTTTCAGAATACAGAATATGGTCTATATCAATTCTATCAATATCATTATCATTTAGGCGTTCAATATTTAGATTAATTCTTCATCCAGTTGATTTATCATTAGATAGATGACAGATACAATCAAGTTCCTATTACCCATGCACTGCCGGTTTCGCATCATGATTCCTGTAATTTTTGCCTCATAAAAGCTAAACAGAGGAAAGACACATATATGTGGCATATGTAAGGCATATATTCCTGTTAGATCATCTTTATGGATTTCGCATTATTACAAACTTCCCTGAATTGTCTTGTATAAATTGTATTGCCCTGAATTCAGCCTTCACTACTATCAGGATTGTTATATCTTGCTTGCACGTATTTCTCCCAGATCTTTTGTTCAGTTATTGATTTTATTTATGACATAATTTAACATCCAAACTTAAAAAAAAAAAAATCTCACACAAATGCATCTTTTTTTTATGTATCTAAATTTTGGTATCTTTACCCAAATGTACCTGGATTTTTAGTCTTATTTAAGAACTTCACCCACTACCATCATAGATTACACAATTAAGAAAGTTATGCTTTCTATTTTTTCAGATGATTTTTGTCTTTTAGTAAAATGTTAGGATTTTCTTTGTAAGTTTCCTATAAAATATATTTGAAAACACATCACAGTTTTTGTAATTTGTATGAAGAGAATTTTTTTTTTTATTTAGTTCCCTGTGACAGCACTGGCCTGATAGCTGGTAAAACACTATTTCTGGGTGTTTGTGAGGATACTTCCTGGAGATTAGCATCTGTACTGGTGAACTGAATAAAAGCAGATAGCCCTGAGCTGCCATCGCCCAATCCCTTCAGGGCTAGAATAAAAAAGGAAGAAGGGCAAATTAGCTCAGTCTGCTAGAGTTCAGACATCCATCTGCCCTGAAACATAGGCACTCCTGGTTTCTGGGCTTTTGGAGGCCTTCAGACTAAGACTGTATGTTGCCACCAACTCTTCTGGTTCTCCAGTTTAGAGAGCAGACTGGCAGATCATGGGACTTCTTGACATCCATAATAGCGCATAAGCCAATTGCTATAATAAATCTCTTTTATGTATCTATACATATCCTACACACACACACACACACACACACACACACACCTGTCTGGAAAACCTTATTAACGCATTCCCTTTATAGATGTTCTGCTATAAAAGAGAACACTTGTTGATTCTCTTATGGTTATATATAGTCCATCTTATCAAATTCTAGTCTTTTTTTAAAAACCTAGAATCTCTCAGCTATTCTAGGTTTATAATCTTATAAACTGCAAAGACAAATACTGTTATTTCTTCTTTTCCAACATTTATCATATCAAAATTAATTACTCCCCACCACTCATCTTTCTTTTGGTCTAACTGCATTTGCTAGAACCTCCAAGAAAATGTTTAAAATTAATGGCCATAATAGACTTCCTGTCTAGTTCCTCATTTTAATTCACTAAGTGGGTAGTTAAATTTGGTCAAATGCTTTCATCATATCTGAATCATTTTCTATGGTACCTTTTTTACCTATAGCTTATATTAGAAATGACTGCTGAGTATTATCAAAGGTCTTTTTAGCATCTACTTATCGGACCATATAATTTTTCTTCTTTAATTTGCTGATATGAATTATGCTAATAGACTTTCTAATTAAATTTCCTGTAAATTCCTGGAATAAATTCTATTCGGTCAATGGTGTAACTACTCACTTGATACAAAGCTGGATTCTACATGCTAATTTGTACTTAAATCTTTATAACTACATTCACAAGTGAGAAGGTCTATCCCCCATATGATTTTTTGTCACTACTTATGAGATTTGGCTTTAAGTATTAAAGCTATGCAGAAATCCTAAAGTAAACTGAAGACCTTCACACCTTTTCCGAGGGCCTGGAATAATTTAAATAACATAAGTGTAATGTGTTTGACAGTAACAACAGGAGGCATTATTGAATATTTTATTAGCTGTAAACACATTACATGTTTTGACTCATTAAGTAATAATTCAGCTGTGAATTCACCTTGTCTTAGCGATTTTTCAACAGTGGATCCCTATTCACTTTCCAATATCTTCTTTGTTAATCTCCAAATTTTCTACTTTTGCAGACAATTTGGCTTATCTGTATTATGATAGAAAATCATCCATTTGCTAGTTTCAATTTTGCTTATCTGATGCTGTGTGTGAATTCACACTTATTTATAATTATGTGATTTTATCTCCTTCTTTCTTTCAAATCTCAATTGTAATTGTTCACTGATGTCTTTACTTAACTTAACCCAAGGAACTAATCTCCGTTCTAGTCTTTGCAAAGACCAAGTTTATAGGCTTATTCATCCTTTTGTTCGTTTTCTATTTCTTTAGTTTTAATGTTTACATTTGTTGTTTCATTTTTCCAACTTTCTTTTGGATTAATTTGTTATTTTTAAATATGTTTGCTTATTTATTTTGAGAGAGAGAGGACACACACACAAGAGCATGAGGGTAAGAGGGAGGGAGAGAGAGAAATCCCAAGCAGGCTCCACACTTGAGATCACAATCTGAGAAAAAATCAAGAGTTGGAGGCTCAACAGACTGAGTCATCCAGGTGCCCCTACTTTGTTATTTTTTAAATTCCTTTAAGAGGTGCACTAAGTTCCCAGGCTAGTCACTAAGCTTTTATTTCTCATATCTAAACCTTCCCTTTAAACTCAGCTTTGTGATGCCGACAATCAAATGAAAACACATGAACTCTAACTGGATCCTGGATTAGAATCAGTTCATTTATTAAAATAAATAAATATACCATAAAATATTTTTTAGTACTAGGGCAATATATTAGAGGACATTATTTGAAATTTTTTTATTTTTTCAGAAGTGATATTGTTTATTATTTTTAAAGGGGTGTTGTATTGTGGTTATGTAGTAGACTGTCCTCATTTTTAGGAAATGCATACTAAATTAAGCATGACATGCTATGACATCTGCAACTTATTTTTAAATGATTTATGGGTAGGACCCCTGGGTGGCTAAGTCAGTTGAACAATGGACTCTTGATTTTGGCTCAGGTCTGATCCCAAGGTCTTAGGATGCAGCCCCGCAATGAGCTCCATGCTGCGCATACAGCCTGCTTAAGACTCTCTCTCTTTCTGCCCTTCTGCCCTGCTTGCTCTCTCACTCTCTCTCTCTCTCTCTCTCTCTAAAATAAAAATTAATGGGTGGGAAGATGAGCTAAGTGGGTGACAGGCATTAAGCAGGGTACTTGTTGGGAAGAATACTGGGTGTTAAAAAACATTTATGGGCTTAACTAAGTCTCTCCCCACTAAAATATTCATAGGTTGAAGCCCTAATCCCAGTATCTCAGAATATGACTATTTTGGTGGTACCTGGGTGAGTCAGTTAGTTAAGCGTCCAGCTCATGGTTTCAGTTCAGGTCATGATCTCATGACGTCACAATTTGTGAGATCAAGCCCCACACTGGGCTTTGCGCTAACAGTGCAGAGCCTGTTTGGGATTCTTTCTCTGCCTCTCCTTCTGTCCCTCCCCTGCTCGCTCTTTCTGTCTCTCAAAAATAAATAAACTTTCAACTTTGGCTAAAGTCATGATCCTGTGGTTCATAAGTCCGACACCTACATCAGGCCCTGTGCTGACAGCTCAGAGCCTGCTTTCGATTCTGTGTCTCCCTCTCTCTCTCTGCATCCCCATCCACTCTCTCTCTCAAAAATAAACAAACACTAAAAATTTTTTTTTATTTAAGAGGTATTTAAGTTAAAATGAGGCCATTATGGTGCACCCTAATCCTATCTGACTGGTGTCCTTATAAGAAAAGATTAAGACACAGGGAGAGACCACCAGGGTACACAAAGAGAGAAGGGCAAACAAATCAAGAGGCAGCAACAAAGTGGTCATCTGCCAACCAAGAAGAGACGACTCAGAGGAAACCAACCCTGCCAGTACGTTGATCTTGAACTTACAGTCTCCAGAACTATGAGAAAATGAACTTTTAAGTCAACCAGTCTATGATATTTTGCTATGGCAGTCCTAACAAACTAATGCAAATAACTCTGAGAGGAAAAAAAAAAAATGATAAAAAAAGAGAAAGGAAAAATAGCAAAATGTTAATGTTGCTGATTTCATTATATGATTCTTTCAATTTTTATTTAAGTTTGAAATTTTCCAAAATAAAAAGGTTTCTATTAGCATCCCAAAAACTCTGGGCATTTTTTTATCATCACGATAGTCAAATTTTATATAGTACCAATATAAAATGAACCACTCTCCTATCTCATCTGTGAAATGAGACAATTATCACCTGACATTAACAGGTACTAAAAGAATTCACTGAGTTCAAGTGTTCTAAACTACTAACACAATACCTGGTAAAGAAAGTACTTAATAAATAGTGGGTATCATTAGTAGTAAAGTCAGTTCCAAATGACAGAAGTGATTCTGCTTCAGGCTGGCATCACTGTTTTATATCTATTAGTAGTAGTTTAAGAAAATCATCTTAATCCTGAAACCAATTAACTGTATGCTCATATATACCCAAAGGACCAATTATTACAAGTAAACAAATCAATTCTACACTGTTGAATCATTTTATATAAAAACAACATAGGAAAAAAAAACCAATCACATTCTCAAGGTAAAAAAATCACTGAAGGAATAACAAATTTTGAAGTGGAAATGAAAGTTTTTAACTTACTGACTGACTAAATCAGATCCCATCTTAGGCCCATCATCTGCCTCCTCTTCCATATCAGAGTCCATACCATTGTCACCTTATAAATAAAAATAAACTATTGAAAGCATGCTTATAAAATGTTAGAACAATTTAATCATTACACAAAGTGTCATCCAGAAAAGTGATGCAGATTAAAGAACTTTATACCTGTTGAAAGAGGAGATTTTTAAGTGCTAACATTTAAAATGAGTTTTTTCAATGCTTTATTAGGTATTTCTCGTTGCCTTCCCTTTATCTATTTTATAGATATGTTTAGTGTGTGTGTGTATACTTACAGACTATACCCAGATATATACCTGTATTAGCGAAGTTACAAACTCCATTAAACCATTTTTTTTTATCTTCTCTTTTTTTTTCAAGGTTTTATTTTTAAGTAATTTCTATACTCAGTGTGGGGCTCAAGCTGAGTCATATGCTCTACCAACTGAGTCAGCCAGGTGACCCCATTAAACCATTTTACATTTAAAAAAGAAGTTATCTCTGGAAATCCAGCATCTCCATTTTTCTGCTTCTTTTCTTGTAATGTTAATGCTAAAATCCTTGTACAGTTCCAAAAGAAAAAAAAAAAAGCTTGAAAATCTAAAATTCTACAAGTAATAATGTCACTGAGTCATACTTTAGGCAGACAGATAAAGGTAGTCAAACTGCAAGAAATTCTCCCCGCTCTGCATTCAGGTCTTATTAGATGAAAAGCAATATGCAACAGGCAATTAAAAGCAGTAAGAACGTAAAGCAGAAAATAAAAAACTATTTTAAGAAAAGCTATCTCAATCATTAATAATTTTTTTACCATTTTGGGTAAAATCTTTTATTTCATTTTATTATTGGGTACAAACTTACGTTCTTACCTACACACTTGATTTCAGAAAATGATACAAAAGTCTATTCTTGAAATGCTATTCTGATATGTAAACTATATTTCAAAGTACAAACAGAAATAAAATTACTCAATGATTACCCAGTAATGCAATTAAATATTCGAGTTAAAAAATGAATAGCCTAAGATTTATGCTAAATATAATATTAAGTAATAAGTTACCAGAAGTGTAGAAATATGTTCTTACCCTCGAGAATCTTCAAGATTTTTTTTTCAGATAAGAGCTCTAACTGTTCCTGGCACAGTTTTTTAATTTCTTCTATTGAACAGTTCTAAAGAAAATGACATTAAAAATAAAATACACTTATGTAATATAGCACCAATGTAAACTAGAAATCAGCCATCATTAAAAAAAAGTCCAGTTAGCAAAATCTTACAATAACACAAATTAAAAGCCACATAAATCTTTTCATGAGATGAAATCTGAAAAATAGTCAATTAATATATAAATGTTATAATAGTTTATAATGTTATAATAAACTATAAAGTTTATAGACACTTGATGAGAATGAAGTCATGTTTGTTAAGAAAGAACAAACTAAAGAGTAAGTAGGTGCCCAGATGCTTTTAACAGCAGCCTATTTGTTACGTAATTTCTTGAACGATTTAAATCCCCAAGCGCTGGTCCGAAACATCTCAGATCTTCTAAGCCCTATTCCCACAACTGTAAAATTAGAACACCATAAATAAATATATGAAAATATTTCTGAATTCAATGAAACGTAAACGTTTATCACCCAATAATATGCACTGTTACACAGCAGAATTATTATTTCCTAAAGCACCAGAAAGAATCATTATACCTCTAATTTAGTTACTAAAATTGCCTGCATTTAATAGAATTATTTCCAAAAGGTCAACAAATTCCTTACCTAAACACAGTATACTGCTCCATTTTTTTCTTGGCCAACTTTTGTTTACTTGTTTTTAATTTTTGAGAGGGGGAGAGGGGCAAAGAAAGAGGGAGACAGAGGATTCAAATACAGCTCTGTGCCACAAGCCTGATGTGGGGCTTGAACTCATGAACCACTCAGGAATTATGAGATCATGACCTGAACTGAAGTCAGACGCTCACCGACTGAGCCACCCAGGTGCCCCTCTTGGCAAACTCTTAAATAAACAAAGCCATTTACAGTTCTCCAAATCCCCTTTTTAAATCTTTTTGAAGTAGCTTGTTTTAATAAAAAACATCCAATTATATAATTTACATTAAGCAAAATGAGTGCTACAAAAAAAGTGTTTGTATATTTCTATATATGTGTATAATCCAATAATATATGTAATGAAATACCTTCAACACATCAGGAAGCATCTTCTGTAATTTTTTCTCGCCTATGATACAGAAACACTGCTGAAGCATTTCTTTTTTGTCTGATATGTAGAAACTAACTGGTTTTAATGACACAGTCAGGTCCAGTCCACCTTCTTCAAGGTCACTGTGCTCTGCCAAGAATAATTCTTTTTCCAAAGTTGGCAGAAGGTATTTGGTATCCTAAAATTAAAAGAGACAATGAACCGTTAAATAAAGGAGTATGTATATTATGTCATACATTTATATTTAATAACTACTTCATTAAATATTTCCAAATTCTTTGCTTGCACAGATTATTTACCTAAAGCCATTAATAAGTAAATTTAATTGTTCAATATTCTTTGATATTACTCTCCATACTACAATTAACTTAATAAGGTGATATTAAGTGAAGAAATAATATCTTAGGACACATAAAAGGAAATATACTCAACATTAAAAAAAAAAGGAAAGAAAATACGCTATTGAGTGATCTCCTATTTAGACTTCTGAAGAATTAGGATACTACTCTAGCAGGGCACACAACCCAAAATTTTATGTATACATTGTTATTCTTCTTAAATTCAAAAAAAGGAATGGGATAACAGCAAAAATGCGAAAGATCACAAATAATATAAAGTATTACTGCTTATCAGGAGCTATGTTCACTTTTAAAATGCTATGTTATTTAATCATATTCAAATTACACAAGTAATTTAAGACATTTCTGTCAATTTTACCTCTTATCTCCCAAATCTATCAGTCTCTCCAAATCTACTGCCATAATCCTGGTCCAAGGTACCATCGTCTTTTGCCTAGATTACCTTAACAGCTGCTCAACTGGATGCCTGACATCTAATCTGTCTCTCCAATCTGTTTTGTATACTGTTATTAGAATAGATTCTATAAAATGTACATATACTCATTCTCCTTATTTATAACCTTTCAGTGAATTCACACTCATTTTTGGGTAGTAAAGACTATCTGAGCCTCCATGTGCATTTCTTGTGCTACAAACACAACAACGTTCTTTGAATTATTCAAATATAACTGTTTCCCTTCACCTCATATAGGCAGTGCTTTGCATGTACTGTTCTCCCTAGAACAGTCTTTCCTCCCCATCCCCCTCCATACTATACCCCTAAAATTAACAAATTCAGATATCAATTCAAAGGGCATTTCTTCAAGAAATTTTTCCTGGACTATATAGTTCAGGTAGGTTTATTATATTTTCTAATAGAATTGCTAAAAAAATTTTTTTTAATGTTTATTTATTTTTGAGAGAGAAAGAGATAGAGTGCGAGCAGGGGAGGAGGAAGAGACAGAGAGGGGGAGACAGAATCTGAAGCAGGCTCCAGGCTCTCAGCCATCAGCACAGAGCCCGACATGAGGCTCGAAGTCACAAACTGCAAGATCACGACCTGAGCTAAAGTCGGACATCCAACCGACTGAGCCACCTAGGGCGCCCCTAATAGAATTGTGTTCAAAGTGGTTTAAAGATAGGACAATTTTAAACAATACTATGATAATTAGACTGAAAAACTAAAGAACATTAGTTCTTGCCTTATGGCTCACAAAGTTACTCAACTGTTAGGATGTAGAGAAACTGGAGCTCTCACACATTGCTAGTAGGAACAGAAAGTGGTACAGCTGCTTGGAAAAACAAGTCTGGCAGCTCCTCAGAAAGTGACCATATGACCCAGCAATTTCATTCCTAGGTATACATCCAAGAGAAATGTAACTAACCAAAGGCCTGCACAAATACTGTCACACAAATGTTCACGGCAGCATTATGCATAATAGCCAAAAGGTGGAAACAATCCAAATGTCCTTCAAGTGAAAACTGGAAAACTGATTGCGGAACACCTGTTCAATGAAATTATTATTCCATTCACATAAAAATCTATAAATCTATAGAGATAAGGAAGTAGTGACCGCCTGGGGATGGAATGAGGAAGGGGTGAGGATTAGGGAGGAAGGCTGAAAGGTACACATTGGGTTCCTTTGGGGATGAAAGTATTTTAAAATCGACCACAGTGATGGTTGCACAACTCCATGAATATGTTCAAAACCAGTGAACTGTATACTTGAAAGAGGTGAATTATATGGTATACAAATTGTATCTCTATGAAGCTGTTACCAACAATAATATGGAAAGCGATATACCACAGACAGAATGGCATTCAGAATTCTGAAATCTTCTCTACATGCCTAACATATACTGACCTCTTTTTTTTCTTCATAAATTAGAACTAGGGTTTAGTTCTGCACGCCAATGTTTACAATATGTAGCTTATTGTCCTCTTATCATGATAAAAAGTACAAAAGATATGCAAACAATTTAAGACAAGAACGATGATATCCAAAATTAAATCTAGAAGGTGTGGAAGAATTGAATAGATCTATAGCTATTGAAGAACTGGTGGGGAGAAAAGTAAAAATACATAAATTTTTAAAACCTGCTCCTAAAAAACCTACCAGACCCACACAGCTATATGGTCCAATAGTCCAGTTCTGATACATCTTCAAGAAAAAGATAGAAACTGGGGCACCTGAGTGGCTCAGTCAGTTGAGCATCCAACTTCAGCTCAGGTCATGATCTCACAGTTTGTGAGACTGAACCCCACATCAGGCTCAGTGCTGTCAGTGCAGAGCCTGCTCTGGATCTTCTGTCCCTGCCTCTCTCTCTCCCTGCACATTCCCCACTTGGCGCACTCTCACCCTCTCTCAAAAATAAACAAACTTTAAAAAAAAGAAAAAAAGAAAGAAAAAGATATAAACTATTCTGGAACATATCCAATATGCAAAGCCTCCCAAATCAATCCATGAGCATAACCTTGATACCAAAACCAGACAGGATACTTACACGAATAAAAAACATAGGCTGATTTAACTTAGGACATAAGACAAGAAAGAATACCGAATTCCAGCTGAGTACAATAACCAAACCAACAAACCAAATAGGATCTATCCCAAGACAACAAAATAGTTCAACATGAATTAATTTACCAACTAATCAAAAATTACATTTTCAGATTAAAGGAGGAAAGCTACGTGATCATCTCAACAGAATGCCATAAAAGCATCTAATAACACTTTACAACTCTCGGTGAACTAGGAACTGGAGAAAACCTCCTTAACTTGATCAAAAGTATCTTCTACAACCTTTGGCAAATATACTTAAGGGTGGAACATTAGAAATGTTCCCACTAAAAGAACAAATGGGGAGGCACCCAGGTGGCTCAGTCAGTTAAACATCCTTCCAACTTTAGGCTCAGGTCATGATCTCACGGCTTATTAGTTTGAATCCCACGTTGGGCTTTGTGCTCACAGCTCAGAGCCTGGTGCCTGCTTCAGATTCTGTGTCTCCCTCTCTCTCTGCCCCTCCCCTGCTCACGCTCTCTCTCTCTCTCTCTCCCAAAAATAAACATTTTTTTAAAATAGGGAAAAAAATGCCTACTATCATTGTTTCTGTTAAACGCTACACTAAAAGTCTTAGATAACGCAAATGTAGAAAAATCAAGAAATATTAGTGCTGAAAAAAAAGACAAAACTTCCCGTTAATACAAATTTTTCTAAGTCATTTGAAACTAATAATCAATAAATTAATTATTTAAATGAAGTGGATAAAATATATGGGTTTCTGTGTTTCCACACCTCCCGATTTAAAGACGTAATATTCAGGGGCACCTAGTGGCGCAGTTGGTTAAGTGGCTGACTGGCTCAGGTCATGGGTTCCAGCCCCACATCGAGCTCCACGCTGACGGTGCTGAGCCTGCTTGGGATTCTCTCTCCCTCTGTCTGCCCCTTCCACGCTCTCTCTCTCAAAATAAATAAATAAACTTAAAAAAAACAACAACAACAAAGATGTAATGTTTTAAAATATTAGAATAAAGAATAGTTTTAGGACTGGTTGGGAAGGAAAATGGAAAAATCTTCCTCTTGTTTCTTAACATTTACATATTTTTGAGAGAAAGAGAGAGAGAGCACAAGCGGGGAAAGACAGAGAGAGAGGGGACAGTATCTGAAGCTAGCTCTGTGCTGATAGCAAGAGAGCCCAATGCAGGGCTCAAATTCACAAATCCTGAGATCATGACCTGAGCTGAAGTCGAAAGGACGTTTAACTCACTGAGCCACCCAGGCGCCCCTGGAAAGATCTTCCTAAACACACAAATTCAGAAGGCAAAGGAAAATAATATTAGGGTTGACCACAAAGAAATAAAAAACTTCAGTTACACCACAAAGTTGTAGTAACTTTTGCAATATACACAGAGGATTAGAACCAAGAGTTTATGTAGAAAGATTCAGAACTTATCGTGAAAAGCTGAAAATAATAGGGGCGCCTGGGGGGGAGCTCAGTCACTTGAGCACCCCACTTCAGCTCAGGTCATGACCTCACACTTCGTGGGTTCTAGCCCAGTGTTGGGTTCTGTGCCCATGGCTGGGAGCCTGGAGTCTGCTTCAGATTCCGGGTCTCCCTCTTTCTCTCTGCTTCCCCCTGCTTGTGCTGTCTCTCAAAAATGAATAAAAAAAAAAAAAAAAAAAGCTGAAAATAACCAAAAAGAAAAATGGCCCGAGGATATGTATATGCAATTACCATAATAAGGAACGAAATGGTAAATAAAAATAATAAAATGTTCAATCTCACTATTAATCAAGAGTATATAAAACATGAAATATTTCACCCATTAAGCTGACAAATTTTTCAAAAATGGATATAGTGAATATATGCAGAAATGGGTATTCTTTTGTAATGTTTAGACTATAAACCAGTAAGGCCTTTTTGGAAAGCATTTAGTGGTACCTACCAAATCTTTTTTTTTTTATTGTTTTTGTTGCTGTTTTTAAGTTTATTTATTTTGAAACAGAAAGCCAGTGGGTGGAGGAGGGACAGAGAGAATCCCCAGCAGGTTCCACGTTCCATCCCCAACACAGGGTTGGAGCTCACAAACATCATGACCTGTACCGAAATCAAGAGTCTGAGACAACGTTTGAGCCCACCAGGCGCCCCTCTACCATTTTTTTTAAATGCATAAACTTTGACCCAGCAATTTCACTTCTAAAATTCTATCCTAAAGTGTTGCACAATATGTATGTACAACAGTTCATCTGCAACAGCAAGAAAACTAAAAGCCTAAACATTTAACATTAAAGACCAAATGGAATATTCTGCAGTCACTGAAAAATAAAGCATTATCTAATTCAATCGGGGTAATATCACAATAAAGTTTATGCGTAGGAACTTAAATATACCTATCAGGCAAGAGTTAATGAAGAGGCTGCATAGCAAATAATGGGGAAACTTAAAGACTTTTATGTTTTATCCTTTATTTGTGTGTTGTATGAAGTTTAGGTATTCAGGCTTTGTCTTAGAAGCAAATGTTTTGTTTCTGTTTTTTTTTTTTTTTTTTAACGGCGGTATCTTGGTAGACCCCTAACGTATAAAGGACACGGTTTTTATAATCAGTTACTGGATTCAAATTTCAGTGTTATTAACAAACTATGACTGTGGGTAAACGTCACTAACTTCTTTGAGCCTCAATTTTCTCATTCTGTAATGTGAAGTTAATCATAATCTATTAAACGGTGAAGATGAAGCTAGAAGTAAAGCGTGACTCTCATGGACACTGAAGACCAGCCCCCGATCCATACTTTTCAGACAGTCATAGGAGTGGAAGGCGCCTAACGCAAAGAGCTAGACGATCAGCAAATCAGAAACTTTAAGTTCAAGACTTGAAAGTGTGCGGTTCACCGTTACTTAGGAAAATGAACCTCAAGAACGGGTGGAACCTCGTGGTCGCAGCGCTAACTGAGCTACAACCAGACCTCCATCCGCCACCACATTCAGCTCCCCGCCCGCCTTCGTCGGAGAATGCAGCCGCTCAGCAGCGAGAAGAACCCGCACGCACCTGCTGCAGGGACCCCGAGACGCTGGAAGATGAGTCAGTGCTCCGCCGCTTCCGGCGCTCGCTGCGCTCAACGCTGCTCCCGCCCCAGCAGCTGCCGCCGCTTCCACCGCCGGTGACACTTCCACTGAAGCTGGTGTTCCCACAGCAGGTGACGCTCCCACAGCCGCTGGTGCTCCCGCAGCCGCTGGTACTTCCACTGCCGCTACTGGCGAGGGCTGGCACCAAGTCTGGTGCCGCGAGCGACGCGGCAGCCTCCTGACCACTTCGTTTACGCCGCTTCTCCCGGGAAGACTTCTTCCCCGTCATGATCCTCCTGCTGCAACCATCCAGTGAAAGCCCGCCGTCTCTGAACCTACCTAAAGACTGCTCCGGCGGCTGCTGCGGCGGCAGCAGACTGGCGCTGGCGTCGCAGTTTGTGCGTCACTTCCGGCCTCGTCGCAGAGGCCGGGAGGCGTTCCTGGGGGGTGGGTCGGGAGCAATCAAGCTTCCTCGGCAACCGAGGTTGGCTTGAGTTTGTTGGAGGGCTCGCAGGTTGTCTGGTCGCGTTCAGGTTTCCATTCCTCTGCAAAGGACGGAAGGTGGAGCTTTGCAATAACTCTTGCCTTATTGATACGGCCTTTCAGATGTTGTCGTGTACAAATACACAGTAAGGTAAAGGTGTGGTTTTTGTTCTCCATTTTCATTTGTCTCCCAATTTTTATTTATGACACTAAAAGAGAACAATAAAGAGCTTGGGGAAAATCTCATCATCATTATCCTCATCGAGGAATCTTTTTTTGAAGTATGTTTTAGGGAACTGTACCTATGGTCTTGTGCCTCTGTTTTTCACAATTAACAATAATTTTTAGGCATGTTTCCTTTTCACTTCTAAAGCCATTTGAGTCTAGTATTTCACCGTATTCTTTCTCGATTTATTTAACTAATATTCAAGTACTGGTGTTTAGGTTGTTGACTGTTAGGTTTTACAGTAATGCAGCTTTGAACAGCTTAAGAAAGAAATTTACATGATTTTCCTTTTCGTATTTTGTTCCCCCAAAACAAATTGATCAGCACCTTATTTTTCTTGTCCTATTTTATTAGATTCTTTTGAAGAACTATTAGTCCAACTTAAAATGTCACCCATACACTGAAACCTTAAAATTTTTTTCGAATATATGATAATAGAGTTTTAACTTGCATTTTTAAATTTTGTTTTAATTCAAGTATAATTAACACACAGTGTTATGTTAGTTTCAGGGTTATAATGTAATGATTCAACAATTCTATACATTTCCCAATGCTCGTTAAGGTAAGTGTACTCTTGGATCCCCTGGGTGACTCAGTCTGCTAGGCTAAGCGTCCAACCCTTGATTTCCCCTGGGGTCATTATCTCACACACAATTCATTAAATCCAACCCTGTGTGGGCTCTAAGCTGACAGCATGGAGCCTGCTTGGGATTCTCTCATTACCCCCCTCTCTCTCTGTCGCTCCGCTGCTTGTGCACACACACACACACTCTCCCTCTTTCTCAAATAAATAAATAAACATTAAAGAGCTTCTGTTAAAAAAAAAAAAGATAAATGTACTCTCAGTTTCCTTTATTTATTTCACCTGTATGCCTACCTACTCTCCTCTGACAACCACCAGTTTGTTCTCTGTATCTGTTTGTGTTATTTGTTTGACTCTCTTTTTTCTTTGCTTGTTTTTTTTTCTTTAATCCCACATATGACTGAAATCATATGGTAATTGTCTTTCTCTGACTGCCTTATTTCACCTAGCATTATACCCTCTAGATCTATCCATTTTGCTGCAAATGGCAAGATCTCATTCTTCTTATGGATGAATAATATTCCACTGTGTGTATATATATACACACACATCTTCTTTATCCATTTATCTTTTGACACTGTAAGGGCAAATCGGGACTGATTCCATTTTGCCTAAGGGCAAACTGGGACTGACTCCGTTGTGTTTCCGTGTCCTCCACCTTGAGTCCCCAGCGCCTGCGCAGAAGCTTGACCTATGGAACAGGACCCTTGACCCTTCCTCAGCCAATCGGCTAGGGTCACGACCATCACCCCCCCACTGCCCCTAGACCCCTTTAAAACTATTATGTTTTTGGAATACTCTCTCTCTCTCTCTCTCTCTTTCTCTCTCTCTCTCTCTCTCTCTCTCTCTCTTGATCCACCCACCGCTGCCTTGGTGCAGGTAGGAGATTGAGCTAGAGCTAGCTCGAATAAAGGCTCTTTGTTCTTGCATCGGACTCGGCTCCCTGGTGGTTTTTGGGGTCCCCGAATTCTGGGCATAACAACACTTGGGTCGCTTCCATATCTTGGCTATTGTAAATAATGCTACAGTAAACATAGGGGTGCATATATCTTTTGATTTACAATGTTGAATAATTTATCATTGGTTGGAACACTATTTCCTCATCATCAAGTGCTAATAAGTTTAACCAGTTATCTACTGAAATCAGTGCGTTGACCTCATAAGTGTATGTTAATTATTTATGTTGGTGAGATGGGAGAGAGGAACAGGGAAAAATATTATTGGCATATCGGTGTTCCTATCTTTTCTCTCTCTGTCCCTTCCTAAAAATTGCCTTTTCAGACTAGTTCTTGGTTTTCGAGGCGGAGGCAAACAAGAAGAGTTTAGGAGTGCGCAGGATTGGTAAGGAAATCCCAGGCCATGTTTAGAAAGAACTTGAGGCTGGGTGCATGGGTGGCTCAGTCATTTAAGCCACCGATTCTTGATTTCAGCTCAGGTCATGACCTTGTGGTTTACAAGTTTGAGCCCCACGCTGACAGGGCTGAGCCTGCTTGGAAGTCTCTCTGTCTCTCTCTGCCCTTCCTCTCAAAAAGAATTTGAGGCAAGAAATGCAAAAGATTTTGCATTTTCAGCAGTGCCTGAGGGCAGCAAATGGAAGACAACTGAAGAGAATTTAGGGAGTATTTCTGGAGATTATATATTTCCTGTATTGAGTGCATGAGAGACAAGTAAGGAGTGAGTTTTTGAAAACTGAGTATGTGTCATAGCTTTGTCAGGGTTAGATTTTGTGGGCTGCTGGGTAGGATTTTGGATCTAAACACAAGCCAAGTTTTAAAATGAGGATCAAGGGCGCCTGGGTAGCTCAGTCGGTTAAGCGTCCGACTTTGGCTCAGGTCATCTCATGGTTCATAAGGTTTAGCTTCATCCTGGCCTCTCTGCTGTCATCACGCAGAGCCTGCTTCAGATCGTCTGTCTCCCTCTCTCTCTATCCCTCCACTTCTGTCAAAAATAAGAACTAAAAAAAAATAAAATCAGGTTCAAAAATACATTTAAAAAAAAAAAGTTTCCTTATTTGGCAGGGGTGATTGGTCACAGCAGGGGCTTCAGCCACAGAAGAATAAAGATAAGGCCTTGGGCAACACCAGCTAAGTGATAGTAATCCTATATCTTTCACTTCAGTGACAGAGAGCAATTAAAAAAAGAAACTTTCCTTTAGGGGCCCTGGGTGGCTCAGTTTGCTAAGCGACTGACTGGCTCAGATCATAATCTCAGGGCTCCTGAGTTTGAGCCTCACAACTTTCCGCGGTCAGCACGGAATCTGCTTAGGTTCCTGTCTCCCTCTCTCTCTTCCCCTCCCCAGCTCCTGCTTTCTCTGTCTCAAAAATAAATAATAAAACATCAAAAAAAAGAAAAGAAAAGAAAGAAACTTCCCTTTGGCCTACTCCCTACCTGTCTCTGTCATTTAACAACTATTTAATAAGTGTCTAAAACAATTCCAGGGCTGGGGGAATTCCAGCCCTTGGGAAACGGCTGGCTCCACCCCCTGGTTCCACCCTTAGTTTTGCCTTGTAAGTTAAATGCTGAAGTTGAGCACTTTATGCTCTTAGGATTTCCATATTGGCCTCATTAAGTATCTTACCTGAAAGGACTGAAAGTATTATGCTCATAAATAAAAACATAAAGTTAATAAAGTAATGTTCGTAATCTTGTTATGGGGTGAATAGTGTCCCCCCAAAATGTATATGTTAAAACCCTAACCCGAATGTATCTATACTTGAAGATAGGGCTTTTTTATTTTTAAGGTTTTTATTTTAGTTTTGAGAGAGAGCAAGCAGGGGAGGGGCAGAGAGAGAGAGGAGACACAGAACCGGAAGCAGGATCTAGGCTCTGAGCTGTCAGCACAGAGCCCAACAGGGGGCTGGAACCAAGAGATAATGACCTGAGCGGAAGTCGGATGCTTAACTGACTGAGCCACCCAGGCACCGTTGCAAACTTATTTTCATTTCATTTTATTTTATTTTATTAATATTCTTTTGGGTTTTGACCTTTAGTCTGAAAAAGTGTTGAGTGAAAGTATACAATAGAGAGTGGGTGCAAGTGGCTATGGGCCATGGAGCTGCCAATAAAAATTATCTTTTATTTATTATTATTTTTTAATGGGCTTGAACTCAGGGAGTGCCACTAGATCATGACCTGAGCGGAAGTCGGATGCTTAACTGACTGAGCCACCCAGGCGCCTCTGCAATGGGGCCTTTAAGGAGGTAATGAAGGTTAAATGAATTCATGAATGTTTAGTCCCTAAATGGATAAAATTGATGATCTTATAAGAGGAAGAGATACTAAAGATTTCTCTCCCCCATCCCTGCCCTGTCCACTTCTACCCTTTCCCCTCTCCCCTCAGAGCCCCACCTCTCGCTTTCTGTGAGCACACAGAGGAAAGGCTAGTGTGAGAAGGGAACGGGCCATCTACAAACCAGGAAGAGAGATCTCACCAGAAACCAATCCTGCCGACACCTTGATCTTGTAGCCCTCTAGCCTCTGGAACTGAGGGAAAATAAATTTCCATTGTTTAAGCCACCCACTCCTTGGTGCTTCATCATGGCAGCCTGAACTAACTGATATAAACCTATACTGGAATGTGTCAGTCTGGATAAAGCTAGTTGTTTATTAATTACTAGCTGCAAATTATTCCTTTTATTAAATTTTATTTTTTAACATTTATTTATTTTTGAGAGACAGACAAAGAGCACAAGAGGGGTAGGGGCACAGAGAGAGGGCGACACAGAATCCGAAGCAAGCTCCAGGCTCTGAGTTGTCAGCACAGAGCCCGACTTGAGGCTCGAACTCGGGAACAATGAGATCATGACCTGAGCCGAAGTCGGCTACCCAACCAACTGAGCCACCCAGGCACCCCTGCAAATTATTCCTTAATAAAATCAGTTTAGAAGCTTCTTGGTTTTTACCTCATTCTACAGCAACCTGACAAGTAGTTCTCATATTTCTTTGGCTGGAAAAGAAGTCAGGGCATTGTCGAGTAGGTGGCTGAAGAAACTTATCAATTTGGCAGACGAATCCCGGTTTTTGTCCACTCCCGTATCTTGGTTCTAGAACACAAAGGCATTGTTTTGACCCCTGGTGATAAGGAAAAGTACAAAATAGACAAAATCCATGTCTTCATTAGCTTATATTCTAGTGGGGAGAAACAAACTAAAGGAAACACACAACAGAAAGTGCTTTCATCCTCACTCACTCTGGACTTCTGCATTCTTCTTACTCTGCTTAACTTTTTTTCCATGCTCTTTTTTTTTAAGTTTATTTATTTTGAGAAAGAGAGAGAGAGAGAGAGAGAGAGTATGCATGTGAGCAGGGAAGAGGCGCAGAGAGAGAGAGAAAAAGAGCGAGAGTCCCAAGCAGGCTCCATGCTGTCAACTCAGAGCCTAACATGGGGCTTGATCCCATGAGGTCATGACCTGAACTGAGATCAAGAGTCAGACGCTTAACCTACTGAGCCACCCTGGAGCCCCTTCTTCAGTGCTCTTAACACCACTGCACATGCATTTGTTTGCCTGTCTTGTTTCACTTGAATGTAAACTCCATGAAACCAAGGACTTCGTTTTATTCACTTTTGTATTCCCACTACCCAAATACCCTTAATAAAATATTCCCCCCCACACAAACAAAATTCCCCTGCATAATTGGTTCTTAATAAAAATGTATTGAATAAATGAGTGAATGATTGCATAGTTTCAGGTGGAGAAACAGATTTATCCAGGATTATGTGAACTCATTAAATTATGCGAATAAAAGCACCTAGTGAGATTAATGGCTGGAAACTGGTCTTTAAGTAAGGAGGTCGGTAGGAGCTTTGCTGGGAGTAGCTCAGTGCTCCTTCATCACAGCAGAGGGACTTAGTTTTATGGACTTAGCTGCCGCTCTGACACTGACAATCACATGGGCTTTGGAACAAAGCTGTTTGTACAGCTTTCTAACAGAAACTAGATAATTCTGCATGGAGTTTTGCTGTGCAGAGAACAGGGAAAGGAGATTGATTCATGGTGTGAACCTGTCATGGACACATCACAAGACTGGTTGGCTTAAAGCCAGAGAGATGGCATTTCTATTTAGGTTGAACCATATGAAATCGCCCATTACGGAGGTCAAAACTGATTGAATGTTGACAGTTTCCTACGCTTCAGTATAATATTATAGAGTTTAGGAGACCCGGCACTATATATTGTTATAGATTTACAGCTCAGCAAACAAATTCAGGACTGCTTTTCCATCCTGGAACAAATATATGGGAGGGTGGACAGAGATTGGAATTTAGAAGCCATTTTTATAACTGCTCTTTAGCAACTCGCATTATCACAGTGATCGGCCTGAGGTGTGTAGGCATTAATGCTAGGGCCAATCAGTACTTCTCTGGAGTTTTATGCAGAGACACTTAAGTAAGAAATTCAGTCTTCCACTTAAATGAACTGTAAAAAAATTACCTCATAGGTGCTAGTCGTCACATTCTTTGTCTTGTGAAGGATCCTAAGTGACACCAACAAAAGACACTTGCTGAAATAGGACATAGAAAGTCCTTGCTGTCATTTTTGTGTCAATGAACCAACAATTCTCTCCTTTTTCGTTAAGCTGATCTGAACTGGCTTCTGTCTCTTGCAACCTGGATTCCTAGTGAACACAACATACAACATGTAAGGCCTTGAATGATCTGAACAGCATTTTTCTCTATAGCCCATATCTGTCCTAGAAATATACCCTCCAGGCCTGTTCAACAACCCCACCTTCATGCATCTTGTTAAATCTAAAATTCTTTTTAAATAATCACTTCTTATTAAAAGCTTTCCAAATTGCTTCCTTTCTTAATCCTGTTAAAATGAAATACTAGTTCCTTTGTAAGACATTCTTTCCTGCAGAGCATCCAGTCCTGACTGTAGGTATTTGTTCAATATATTCTCCAATATATTGCTAGTTCTCATGAACAGAGGCTGTATGTTATATATCTTTGTAGTCTCCCCACCTAATACAGGGCCCAGCATATACTAACAATGCAATATTAAATTCTGAACTGAGTTTGGGATCCATACAGAGCTTTTTGCCAAATCACCACACTCTGTCTCTCTCTGTCTCTAACATTAAAAAAAAGATGGAAGGAAAACACATGGGAAGATATTGTTAAATGAAAAAAAGTCTTCAAAATTGTATTTATACACACATCCCCAAAATTCATTATGTTGAAACTTAATCCCCAGTGTGATGGGGCCTTTGGGATATGATTAGTTCATGATGATGGAGTCCTCATGAATGGGGAGACCCCAGAAAGCTCCCTCCCTCTGCCATGCAAGCAGCAGGAATGGGCTCTCATCAAACACTAAATATGCTGGCACCTTCATCTTGGACTTCCTGGCCTCCAGAATGGCGAGAAATAAATGTTTGTTTTTAAATCACCCAATCTACAGTATTTTTGTTGTAGCAGCCCAAACAGTGTATAATTTTCTATAGAAAAATACACTAATTAGAAATTATTTTTTTAAAAGATTGAATAACATTTCATTCAAGTAATCAAGTAATTTATATCTCAAGACCTTTAGAAAGTAGGATATATCACAAACGATTATACAGTTTATCATTTCTTAACAAAATAACCATAAGATACACAGTGATAACTGTTAAAGAAGCTATTTCCCAGTCTCATCCCCAGAATTTGTGAAGAATCTGTTTTTGCTTTGCTTCTTCCTTCACTTAAAAGGATTATGAGGTAGGTAAAAAGTTCGCTGTGTTACTATTTAGTTATAAACTCTGCTAATCTCAGGAGCTGGGGGTAGGAGGGTTGGAGTGTGTGTGGGAGGAACCACAACAGAAGCATGCTCATTTAAAAAATGTAAGGCCAGATGTAGAATAATAGATACGAAATCAAGTCAACGATACAGCTTTTTTGCAGGAAACCGTGTTTCAAATGCAACATGAAAGGCATTAACCCCAAGACTTTTACCACTGAAAGTGATGTGACAGCATGGATCAAGTCTAAACAGTGTACACTGTTATGACTTGACCCACCAATTCCATGTATAAAATGTAGCCTAAGGAACTAGTAAGACATTTTTTTTGTTTTATTTGAGCACTGCTTGACAGCTGAAAATTGAAAATATCGGCTAATCGGAAATGGATATATCCATATACGTATTTATTAGGGTAGAAGTATGCATACTATGTCAAGTTTAAAAATCAGGTTGTTGAACAATGTATCACACAATCCTTTAAGAAAAAAAACAACACATTTATATACCTACTGATAAACACCACAAGATGTTACTGGTTCTCTGGTAGTGGGATTACAGGCAACCTTTTTTTTGATGTGTGTGTTTTATTCAGTGAATGTGTTTTTATATTCACAAAAAAATAATAAGGGAATCATTTAAAAAGTTTAACTGAAAAAGACTTTAAAATATCACAAAACCATCACACAACACTTCTTTTTCAAGTGGGATTATCTTTCTTTTGTTTTTTGCTCAACTGTATTTTGTAATTTTTGTTCAATAAACATGAAATACTGATATTATAAAAGTTGTTGTAAAAAGACTGCACAATAGAAGAAGCAAAGAGTGCTTACAATTTGCCACCCTTTATGTTTCGAAGAGTCAATTCATGTTCTTAATTCCTCCCATCACTGAAAGATCCTACCTCGTATTTCAAAATATTGTCGATAAATTGTTTGTACTTACAACCGCATGCTAGACCGGATATATTAACAAGAAAGCAGTATATTGTAACAGAATTAGGCTGACCTGGATTAAACTCTTAACTCTCCGTTTAACTTTGATTTAACCACCTAAATCCAAACTCAACAAAAAGTAAAGCACAGATTCCTAATGGAGATTTTTTTAAAGTCTGGGTACACATTAGAAAATTGCAACTTAATACTCAGCAAAATACACATTCCTTCTATTAATATTTTACCCATTTTCTGTTGATGTTCCAAAAGTCTTTCCTTGAATTAATCCAGATGATGGGAAACCTTTCCTCCCTTATTGGAGGATTGTTCTTCTTTGACTGCAATTTGTCAGAAAGCCAGCAAACTGATAGTTCTGTACACCATACACGTTGAGAATGCTATTCACAATTTTAGGCAAAGTCCTCTGTATGAAAAGGTCTTTCCTACTTTAATAGTTATGCTTCTCTTAAGAAACTGAAGTTCTCTTAGACATATTCAACTATGTAATTCATGCATTGGTTCCTTCTTCCTGTTAGTTGCTAGGATGGTTAGAGACAATTATGTGATTCCCCTCTCCAGGAAGTATAGCACTCTTATTTTTTTCTCCTATCATGATTCATCCTATTACCTTTACTTCTGAAAATAGAGAGATCACCCTCCATTTAAGGGGTTTTGGGAATTAAAGATCAAAGTGGTTAATACCGTGCCTGGCCCATGTTAAGAACTCAAAAGTAATAGTTTCACATGAGAGGCTTTGGACTTGCAAATAACAGGATTCTTGCTTGCACAATTGCTTGATAAAATTCAACACATTCCAAATTCCCTTTGAGATAACAGAAATGACCAAAAATAAACTAATATCAGAACTGGAATGAATAATGAAGTTACCTCTAGTAGGGTAGGGCAAAAGAAACTGGAGCAAAAGACTGGAGTTAATTTGTTTGGAACCTCATCTGTCTGAAGTGAGACACAACCTAAGGCTAAGTTAGTAGGTTGCTTTTTCTTCGCTAAAAATGAGCCGTCAGGGTGCCTGGGTGGCTCAGTAGGTTAAGCGTCCAACTCTTGATTTCAGCTCAGGTCATCACCTTGTGGTTTATGAGACTGAGCCCCGCGTGGGGCTTGCACTGACAGCATGGAGCCTGCTTGGGCTTCTTTGTCTCCTCTCTCAGTCCCACCTCCCACTTGCACCCTCTCTCTCTCAAAATAAAAATAAGCCATCAAACACATATAATTTCTACTTATAAGTAACTGAAATGAAGAAATTATATCTTTTGGGTACACAGAATAATTTATAACAAACTTAGTTTTTGAAAATACTACAGTACTTATCCTAAAATAAGACCTTCAAATTTATAGGTGCTGCTGAAAAAATCAGCAATGAAAACGAGTAGAGCAGAAATTAAATAAAAGACAACCACCAACAGGTAAAACAGTTTGGGGGTATATAAGTAGTAGGAGCGAATTGTATAAATAAAAGCTCTTTTACGCGGCAAAGGCATGTACGTTATGCCACCGTAGTAGTGTGTTGTTGTTGATTTTAGCGCATCCTTAATTTGTTTCTAAACTCCTGAGAACTCACCCACATCACACAGGAAAATCTCACAGTTCATCAGTGCAAAAATTTTATTTCTTCTTTGTCTCCTCTTACCCACCCCTCCCCCCACTTTACAAGATCTGAAATTTTACTTAATCCACAGCATTCTTTTTTTTTTTTTTAACATCTGTAATCGGTCATGTAAAATGTGAGAAAAACACTAATCAATTTAAAATCTTAGCCCCCATCCCCATTGTTACAGTAAATTTAGGATAAGTCTACAGCATTCACTTACTTTAGCAGGTTCTGATACTGAGGCATATTTTTTTATTTGAGAATCAACGCCTAAAGACTTGGCTAACTGTACAGCGTTTAAATCATCACTGATCAGTGTCCCAAGAGCCACGAGGAGTCTAAAAGTGGCTTCTAGGTCTTGTACAACTTCCAAGACTGTGCTAATTACTGACAAGCATTGAGCTTTCCCTTCAATGTTATGGTCTTTATGAAAACAAACAGAATAGTTCAGGGTCAAGGTAGCCAGAGCAATGTGAATGTTCTTACTGCTCCCTGATTTCAGTTCTATTGCATGCGACATTAGAGATTCCCTCTGGGACATCATGAGCTTTTGTCCTGCCTGGCCAACAAAACAATTGCAAAAAGTCCTCAGAGCGAGCAGCTGGTTTGCCGGCTTTCCTTTAGGGTTCAGAAGACTGATAAGATGACTGCTGAACTGAGCTCCTTCCTTTTCGTTGCAGAAGTTCTCGTTCACACTGGGGTGTTTAATAGACAGCCGAAGAATGTCAAGGGCAGGAAAGACAATATCTATTCAAAAGAAAAATTCATTAATGTTTACAAAACCCCAGAAATATCCTATGACTGTTACTTAATTCGAGAATCTTATTTCATTAACACATGCCCATTTCAGAAAATGTTAAAAAACCATGTGCCTGCTTTATGAAATACATATATCTCTGAAACTTGTGTAAACTGATTTTTCATATTTATAGGGACTGGATTTATTGCTATGAACACTTCAAAAAGAATTTAAATAGGCTATCGAATAGCCTGACACATATGTTGTACTCAACAGATCCTTGTGGAATGAATCAGACGAAGACCTTGCTTTAAAAAATCCTACAAGACCAAAGAGTTGAAGAAGAAAAGTTTTTATAGAATTCCAGTTGACGAGTGCTACTAGGCTGCTTACAGACTGAAGGAGAGCTTTACATCCAAAAGATCGGCAGACACCATCTGAATGTATCCACTCAATAATCTTAGCATCACTAAAAGTAAGGAATCCAGAAATTAGGTGCCCGGTGATATAAAGATAGTATGTGGCATCATTTATAAAGGATATTCACCTAAAAAAAATTCTAGTTATGAATCTATTAAAAATCTAATTATGTCTAGCAGGAACTACAGAGATAGAACACATTAAGTGACCTCCCAAATCCACAATATGGATATTTTGTGGCAGAAATTATTTTTCTTCTCCAATCAATAGCACAAAAAAATAATAAGGGAGAGGACACTTTTGGAATTTAAAAGGTATTAAGTGAGTTAAAAAAAATTATAGCAAACATTTGTAGCCCGGTCACAAAACATCTCTTGGATGGCTTGCCGGACACCCACAAATGCTCTGAAATAGTGTACGTGACAGTACATGTCATGGTACGTTACATTTATTTCAGATTCTCGTAAGACATGTGACCAAATCAGGACTATGAATTACAGGGGTATGGTGAGTCCTTTTTGTGAAGTTTCTCACGATGTGAATATCAAGTACCCAGGGCAACTTTTACTCAATCTAGAAACACCAGTAATACTGACAGAAATGAAAGACATACTTTGTTTCCTAGTTACATTTTAAAGACTGTTTCCATACCTTCAGGCCAGTAAATAGCTTTCCACAAAATCTGAAGTTGCTGGGCGGTGGGTTTTTCCGAAGAATTATTACATATTAGAGACAGTATCTTTTCAAGAAGTATCAAGTCATCCTCAGTTAACTTCTTCTCTTCAGGTGCAGTTCCATTAAGTTCCTTCAGTTTACCTAGAACCCAAACCCAAACTTTCAAAATTCTCTAACTGTAATTAGCCAAATATAATATAAAATTGGCAAAACTTTCAATAAGAGAATTCCACTATACACCATGGGGAGGTAAGACTTTTCATGGCAATTATCAAAGACAATGCAATAAGGATAAGGCCTGTGAGTATTTTAAGTTGAGCCCAGTACAGAAAAACCAAAAGTGGTGAATTTTATTTTACCTATTATTTTCTAAGATCTTATGAAGCTTTCTGCTTTCAGTGAGTTTAAGTAGATCATACTTGTAATCATTTTGGTTTTCAAAGCAATATCATCATTATAACCAACTATAAGTCAATCCTCTATTTCTCAAAAAAAAATTTATAACAACTTTTAGCCAACTTATGTCACTTTTACGATTGTCAATGAAATAACTGAAGAGTCATATGTCTGTTTATAATGTTTAATTTACTGACCGGTCCATATGCATATTTGACATCATATTACTTTAAAAAAATATTTAATGGAAATACTGCCTTGTGTCACTGTACTCACATCTCATGAAACAATTTTTTTAAACCCTTTACATGCATCTTTAATATTTGCATCCTTGTCATCACTAATGCTACTTTGAGTCATCCAACACTGCTTCCTCAAGAATCTTTTTTTTTTTTAAGAGTAATTATTTATACTCAATTGGGGCTTGAACTCATGACCATAAGATCAAGAGTCTCATGTTCTACAAACTAAGCCAGCCAGGCATCTCATCAAAAATCTTTTAAAGAATAAAAAAGCTCAGGTTCCCATCACAAAAGGTTTAAATTGTCCAAATTTACAAATTTTTATCAATCACAACTGGAAACTTGGACCTCTTTCACTTCCCCTTGGCATTAAAAATTTTTAACACTAACAGAATACTGAAAACAAAGTTTATTTAAGGGATGCAAAAGCAAGAGAATGTTCATTGTTCAAAATAATGAAGAAAGTACTTACGAATGATTTTTGTAAAGACAGTATGAAAGTTAATTCTGACCAAAAAGCCCATGTCTTATACTAAGGTGTATATGTTACCTTATCTCAATTAATTCTCATGAGGTAGTAGTGGCAAACAGAGCTAGTAGTATTTAGTCCAAAAAACACCTGTCGTTTTATTTTGAGAGAAATGAGTTAACAGAAAAAGCTATCAAAGTCAGCTGACAGTTTAATTTTTAATGGGCAATCTGACAGCCTTTTATTATGATTTCTAAGGGCCACTAATTTTTTAAAGGCTTTACTCACTCGTTTTCATTATTTTTTTTTCTGAAAACATTAAGAGCTTAGGGGATAGGATTTATATTTCCCCTTTAGTTTTTTTTATCATTAAAAGCGTTAACCTTTTATTTGTATAAGGCATCTTGCAAGTATCAAGGGTCCATTATCAGACTGTGTATTTGTAGTCGACACAGTTGTGTAAGAACAGAAGTCTCTATCACGTAAGCATCCAGTTCCTAGCGCATGTGAGGAGAAATAGCCTTGACCGCACTACACAGAAGTCTATCGATATGTGAAAAAACTTTTTAATTAAAAATGCACTTACCCAGGATTTGTGTAGGGTTTGCCTGGTCAAAAGTGACAGCCTCTTTTTTAGGGAAATAAATATTCATCGTCTTAGATGCAGCTGATCGATAGGCACTATTCCCTATTTACAGAACAAAAGATGATGAAAACCATAAAGAATAATGAGAAATGAAATTTTTTCTAACTGTATGACTTTGTTTTTACAATTATTGAGATAACTACTCAGTGCATGCAATAAAACAAGCACCTTAGAAAAAAAAAAGAAAAATCATAAGATTTTATATATGTTTATATTTGTTGATATAATAAATTTTAGTTTTTGGAATGGGAGCTTATGTAAAACAAAGCCTCTCCATTTTATATTCTCTACATCTCTCATACTTTAAAAATTTTTTTAATTAAATTAATTTTATTTTATTTTTTAGAGAGAGAGATGGAGTAAGCATGTGCAAGCAAAGAAGAGGCAGAGGGGGAGTGAGAGAGAATCTCAAGCAGGCTCCATGCTCGGCAAAGAGTCCAACATGGGGCTTGATCCCATGACCCTGGGATCATGACCTAAGTCGAAATCAACAGTTGGATGCTCAACCAATTGAACCACCCAGGTGCCCCTCTTATACTTTTAAGATTCAATCTAAGTTACAAATTTTTAAAAGATCAGTGAATACATGACAATTATGAAACTTTCCAATCCTATCTTAAGGCATATGGACCTCTTTCTTCTCATGTCTTTTATTGCTGATTCCAAATGATGCAGCAAGCACTGTCATCTTCTCCATCATTTTATTTATTTTAAAGTTTTTATTCAAATTCTAGTTACTTAACATACAGTGTAATATTAATTTCAGGTGTAAAATATAGTGATTCAACACTTCCATACAATACTCAGTGCCCATAACCACACGTGCACTCCTTAATCCTCATCACTTATTAACTGTCTCCCCCCAACGACCTCTGCTCTGGTAACCATCAGTTTGCTCTCTATAGTTAAGAGTCTGTTTCTTGGATTGCCCCTCTCTTTTCTTCCTTATTTGTTTCTTAAATTCCCCTTATGAGTGGTATCATAAGGAAGATGTGGTGTATATATATATTATATATATTGCTTTGTTATTTAGACATAACAAAGCAATATATATATAATGGGATACGACTCAGCAATAAAAAAGAACGAATCTTGCCACTTGCAATGACATAGGTGGAGAATATCATGCTAAGTGAAGTCAGTCAACTAAAGCCTAATACCAATGTCCATCATTTTAATAAAATCCCTCCTAGATGTAAGTTCCAGAAGGGCAAGGTCCTAGTCCTTTATGCATTTTTTACTTCCTAAGCCCCGGTTAGAGTAACCAAAATGCAATGTCTGACAAACAACTGGCACGGGATGAAAATTTAGCATAATATGCAGTGACTAAAGCTACTTCAACTAAAGCATAATTTAAACCTAACATATCTTACCTACATTTCAAATCTTAATTTACATATTTTTGTTACAATGCAAAACTTAAGGTATTTTGCAAAAATATGTATAAACATTTAAATTTTCTGAATATATCAGAGATAGAAAGGGGGAAAGTAGAAAAAGATTAAGTTATGAGATAAATACACAAAATTAATTGATTGCTTATAAAGCATAAAATATTTATTCACATGATCGAAGATGAGGTCAAAGACCTTTCCTGAAGTCCTGGTCATGAGAGGTAAGGAGAATGCAAATCAAATACTACTTAAACAATTAAGTACAATCAGAAGGAGAGGTATGGGGTGCACTGTGAGCTTATGATAGAGCAGGTGATCTAGCAAGGGGCATATGTGGGTGTCCAGGGAAGTTTACCTAATAAATACTATATTACAGAATTGAATTAAAAAAAGGAGGAAAAAAACCAAACAATAATTTGTTGTCTAAATAACAAAGCAAAAGTCTCAAGTATTCCAAAAGAGAGGGGCAAGTACAAAACTCCTGAGGCAGAAAACAGCATGGGATGCTTAATAAGCAGACATAGACCAGTATCACTAGGCAGAAACAAGGCAGAGGGGAATGTGATGCAAGGCAAGAAAAAAATATTTTATAGGAAGCCCCTGATAGGGTTTCAGTCAAGGGAGGAATACAAAGTGAGACTGTGAAAAGAGCACTGGCTGCAGCATGGACCACAGAGAGACCAATTTGGAGGATGTTTTCCATCTGTCTAAGTAAGAGATGACAAGCGGTTGGACTAAGTGTACAAAGGCCCAGTATCTACACCCAACTGTGAAAAACTGTGAACTTCCGAAAAATGGCAGGAAGCACTGTTAACTCTGTATGTTTTATTTTTTAATTTAATTTATTTATTTAAATTTTTTTTTATGTTTATTTGAGAGAGAGAGAGAGAGAGAAAGTGTGAGCAGGGGAAGGGGCAGAGAGAGAGGGAGGCACAGATTCTGAAGCAGGCTCCAGGCTCTGAGCTGTCAGCACAGAGCCCCACGTGGGGCTAAAACCCACGAACCGTGAGATCATGATCTGAGCCGAAGTCAGATGCCCAACAGACTGAACCACCAGGTGCCCCAACTTTGTATGTTTTAATTTTTCTTCTTTTTTAAAGTTTATTTATTTTGAGAGAGAGATAAAGAGAGAGTGCAAGGAGGGGCAAAGAGAGAGAGAGAGAGAGAGAGAAAGAGAGAGAGAGAATCCCAACCAGGCTCCACACTGTCAGCACAGAAGCCAAGGCAGGGCTCGAACTTAGGAATCATGAGGTCATGACCTGAGCTGAAATCAAGAGTTAGATGCTAAACTGACTGAGCCACCCAGGGGCCCCAGCACTGTTAACTTTAGACTCTTTTATAATGCAACAGGTACAGCTAACGATTACTAAGCATTCATTCTGTATGAAGTGATTTACATATATTTTGTAATTTTAAGTTCTTAACAACTCCAAGAGGCAGATATTACTTCACCTTAACAAATGAGAAACATGGAGGCACAGAAACAGAGTAACTATTTCACAGTAAAACAGGTAAAAAGTAGTGGAACTGAGATCGGAATTGAAGCATTCTCATTCACTATGATCTACTTCAATACTACCAGCCAATGTTAGTTTTGCAATGAAAAAATAGTTTACAAAAATCATATACCAAGTTAGTTCTTAAGTAGAGTGCTGGGCTTATAAGTATACATTTTATTATGATCGAGAACATATATGTCATATATATATTATTCTTTTGTAGAATATAACAAGTAGGAGAAAATATATGTCAAAGAGAGCTGTCAAGCTTGCAAGAGGTTTGCAAATTTAGTTCTGCATTTTATTAGCAGCTTGCTAATAAAGCATGCTTTACAGAGGAAGGCATGTCTGCCTACATTCAACAATGATGAACAAGTGAGATGTGTCAGACTCTGGGCTAGACACTAAGAATAAAAAAAAAATTAACTGCTCAGGAGAAGGCCAAATAGCATCGGCCTAAATCACAGAAGCAAATTTGTTTCGTGTGTCCTCTTACACAGAATAATATGTAGCATAGTGAGTAAAATTCTCAATACATTAAGAACAAACAAAGGAGAGACAGGAATAAACTCGGTTTTTATAAGGGTAGTGACAAAACCTGACCTATGCCAGTAGAAGAGCAGTTTTCAGTCTTGGCCACACATTAGAATCACATTATAAGATTATAAAAATTACCCTTGCCAAGGCCCCAACGCACAGCAGTAACAGAACAAGTGAGCATCTCTGAGGATGGGGTTGAAGTACTTTTTTAAAGTTTCCTGGGGTGCCTGGGTGGTTCAGTTGGTTAAGCATCCGACTCCGGCTCAGGTCATGATCTCGCTGTTTGTGAATTTGAGCCCCGCGTCGGGCTCTGTGCTGACAGCTCAGAGCCTGGAGCCTGCTTCAGATTCTGTGTCTCCCCCTCTCTGACTTTCCCATACTCGTGCTCTGTCTCTCTCTGTCTCTCAGTAATAAATACAAAACATTAAAAAAAATAAAAAATAAATAAAAAAGCTTCCTATGTGAGTTAAATGTGCACTACGACACAATTCTGAGAACACTCCAAAAGCCGGGTCAAGAAGTTTGGTCTTGATCTGCTATGTGAAAAGTTCTCTAGCAACGAAAAAAGAAGAAAAGGAAATGAAATGTGTGTACCTGTAAATGGATCCGCTCCAGCCACGGTAGTCCCCATACTGGCAGACCCTGGTACATAACGACCACTGCCTAAAAAGCAATAATACATCTAGTAAGCAAAGGTGACTGCAAATTGTAAAGTTCAAAATGCTCCTGTCTACACACAATAACTTATTTTCACTGGAGTCACACTTTAGAATGGCATCTTTTTAAAAAAATTTTTTTAATGTTTATTTTTTGAGAGAGAGAGAGGTAGAGAGAGAGAGTGAGTGTGTGCACATGCGAGTGAGGGAGGGGCAGAGAGAGAGGGAGACACAGAATCTGAAGCAGGCTCCAGGCTCTGAGCTGTCAGCACAGAATCTGATGTGGGGCTTAAACTCATGGACTGTGAGATCATGACCTGAGCCGAAGTCCGATGCTTAACCGACTGAGCCACCCAGGTGCCCCAGAATGACATCTTTATATACATAATAAATAGGGTGTAAATTTAATACAGAAAAATGTTTAGAACAGTACCTGGCATATAGTTGGTGTTAATAAATGTTACACTTAAAATTCTCAACTTACAAAGTAAACATTAGATGTCTTATACATTATAATTACGGAAGCTAATGAATCGAAAAAGCACTACTGGATTGGAGAGAAGAAATTAAAAGGTTTCCATAATGAGATGTGAACATGGGCGCCGTGGAGCATGCAACTCTTGATCTTGGGGTTGTAAGTTTGAGCCCCACATTGGGTGTAGATAAATGTGAACACTATCCTACTGAAACAGAGAGAGAGGATTAACTAGCATATAAGCAAAAAACAGATTAGATAAGATTTAGGGATGCTATGAAAATAGCTCTGTCACATCTAAGAGCCTACTTGTGGATGTCTCATTGAAAATGGTAAGAAAGGAACACGAGAAACAAGTGTAAAGAAAAAATCAGCAGGATTTGGAGATGTTCGGAGTCCTAGATCAGCCTTTATGGGAAGAAGAAAGATGAGCTACTGTTTTAGCCTCTCTGAATTTAATATCTAGGAGTTGGTACAATGGGCAAAACACATACAAAAAAGCAAACAAAACCAAAAATCAAAAACAAAAACTGCAGATGTAAATAGATTAATTAAAATAATGAAGAACACGGAATAAGAGGCTTTGAGTGTTTACTAATACGCTAGCTGGCATGCTAAGCATCTTACATTCATATACACGTGTAAGTATTAATTAGATACCATTATTTAACAATACTTTACAAGAAGGCTAAATAACTTGCCCAAGGCATTAATTATGAGGCAAAGTAAATCTATACTTATTATTATTGTTTATTTATTTTTAGAGAGAAAGGAAGTATGTGAGTAGGGGATGGGGGTAGAGGGAGAGAGAAAGAATCTCAAGCAGACTCCACACCCAGTGTGGAGCCCAACGCAGGGCTCAATCTCACGACCCTGAGATCATGACCTGAGCTGAAATCAAGAGTTAGATGCTTAACTGACTGAGCCACCCAGGTGTCCCAATCCTACACTTTTCTAAATGTGGTTCTCCAACCACCTGAAGGAGTCACTTATTCAATACATAGATTTTCAGGGCCCACCCATAACAGCCTAGTGGTTCTCTAAACTGGCTTCACTGTAGCAACTGACACGGAGCTTTTAAAATTACCTAATAGCAAACCACAGCAAAGAACATTTAATCAGAATCCATGCGTGAAGGATCAGGGCATGAATATTTTTACTCCTCGCCAATCTAGTGTATCAGAATAGCTCTCTGTGAAGGACCTTATGATAATTTAAACAAGCATCCCAGGTGATTCTAATTCACATTAGAAGTTTGGGAACCACATAAATAAGGTAAAAAAGGAGAATTAAGACTGACCGTAAGTCACAAGCTAGATGGAGAAAACTCTTGGGCCCAGTGCTACTGATAAAATTGGGGGAATGTATACTAAAATGTGCTGAGTCCAGGCATTCTGCTAACCACGTTACATGTACGGTACTGTTTCATTTCCCTAACATCTCAATATGGTTATCTATTTTTTATAATAGTGTGGTTCAGGTATCCTAATTCCATAATTCTCTTGGATGTTTAGTATGCTGTCTTGCATATCTCCAGAATCACTGCATCTTCTGAGTTACTGACATTATGCAACAGTGAGACATACTCCAGCTATGATGGCCCCAGGAAGTCTCTTGATTTTGTCGGTATTGTTCAAAGGTTGGTATGTTCTTTCTGTTCCAAGAAACAGCTGCTAATGCGATCCACGAACTAAGATGTTCTAAGTTTCAGGGCATCACTATGTCTGACTAAGTTATCATCTTCTCTACTCTTCAGATCCTTATACCTTTTCAAATCGCATGATGTCATCAATGATTTCCTTAACAGCCACCGTGCCATCACAACATTTAGCTTGATCTTGATAGGTGGTTAGTGCAGCATACTGGTTATCAATGCACAGGGTGCAGCTACGTGCAACTGGGCCACCAATTCATTTGCAGGAGACAAGATGCTCACTGAGAGCGATTCACAAATTCTTGATAGTAACCAAAGGTTGTGTGTTGCTCCAATTTATGTTTTAGACAGGACTGTATCTTGGCAAGGCCAGCGGATACCATCAATGCCAACGATCTCTTCCCAAATTTGGTCTATTGTCCAGGAACTCTGGCTGAAGATCCAACCACAGCTTCATAAAATATATCAAAAGCTGTTCTGAAAACAGAGACTTCTTCAGCTGCACTTAGGTCGAAGTTTGGCAGTTTTTTCCCCAGTAGTGTTGATGCTGAGGCATGCATACCTCGGTAAATAAAGTCACTTTGAAGAGCTACACCAACACTTCCAGGGCTTCATGAAGGCCATTAATAACATAGACTGGAGGACCAATCCTGGGTGGCTGGGTGGACTGTCTCCTTCATTTGCTAAAGCAAAATATGCCCAGACAGACTTCTTGACTGCACCGCCCATCCAATATCAGGGACTCACATGGCTCCTTCTTTGCTTGTAATCGGTAGGATCTTGCCAGTAATAGCACTCATGCTGTGTCTTGGTTGGTGGGTTCCCCTATTATCTAATTTCACAGATAAAAAAATAGGCTCAGATAGGTTAAGCAACTTGCCAACTTCTCAGAGCAAGTAGGTGGTAGAGCCAGATTTTGAACCAAGGTCTATCTGACTCTAAAACCTATGCCCTTACTGACTCTTGCTCTCCTTGCAGGAAGGACCACTGGAGAAAACGATGAGTTCAAATAATACGCTATTTAAAAGTCATGAGGAAAACTACAAGATACTCCAGGAAAAAGCAAAAATTAAAAGTTAAAGAGAAGGAGATCCATCAAAATTAGAAATATAGATAAGGGAATTATTAATTATTGGATGATATCTCCAAAATGTAGAGCCATACAATGCAAAATGCTACATAAGTGAAAAAAGATGTATTCATTGAAACCGTATCCCACCTGTAAAAGGATCTGCCGCAGGCAGCGTGTTAGCAGATCCTGATGAAGACCCTGGAACATACCGACCACCACCTGTGCGTGCAAACAAAGGAAAAGCTGAAGTATGCCAGGATTTTGAATCTCCTAAACCGCACAGTGCTTACATTACAGGACTCTAAGTGTGGAGGAAAAATAAAAGAGCAAAGCTGTCACATGACAGAAAAACAGAAATTAGAAGTTTGACAGTAGGAAAAGACTATTAAGAAATTAAAATTTCAGTGATGCTCCAAGTTTTGTCTTTATTACTGTATTATATCTTAGCCTCTGTACTTAATATTAAAATCACTAAAAATTCAAATACAAAAGAAATTACAGGTGGTCTCTGACCTAAATAATATACACATATAATCGGTTCCTGTTCCTATACAAATTCACTAGAATTCCCACTGTTCCTGTTGCTATCAGAACCACAGGCACCACATGGTAATCTTTTAGAGAACCCCTGAGTTCATTAACTAATGTGTCAAATAGTGGACTCAGTTCTGGGGACCCAGCAGGGAACAAGATTGCTTGTATCCACTGAAGCTTACAACCTACTGGAGAAGAGAATTACAAAGATGACGAGTGACACAAAGGAAAGAGATTTCCACTTACACTTCTACAAATGTGTGGTGTGTGTGAGTATATGTTTTGTTAGTATCTCTAGGGAACTAATCAGAATCATCTACAAAGATATATGTAAAAGATATATATAAAAAGATGCTTGTAAAATTAGTCTCAGAAAAGCAAAAAAAGCCAGAGCTGTTAAGATTTCCAAATGGAGCCAGCTGCTCTAATTTCTGCCTTTTCCTCCACAAAATAGCTTACACAGCACTGTAATTATGTGTTCACTCTTTTGTCCTACAGTCTGAAATTCCACCAAGAGAATACCCAGATAATAAACACGTTTTTTTTTTCTTGTCAAGTAACTACTGGGAGGAGTTACGTCATTTAGATTCAGTAGCAAGTCAGTCTGATAATTCTGTTTAAGTCAAATCAGGTGGAATGGACAAAAGAATGAGAGGGAGAGGAGATAGTTTAGGAGCATGAAGAATGTGAAAGAAGAAGGAAAAAAAGATCTACATAAGATCTTAGGGCAGGACGTGACATGGAGCCCTTGTAAAGCAAGAGCACAGGACAACAGGAAAACATTAACAATAAAGTGCTAATTTCAGAATTTTATTTAGAGCTGGCCCTTCTATCTAAGAAAAAAGGAAGCATTTTATTGCCTCCTGTACCATGGCCTCAGTTCCTGGGACCCAAAACTAGGGTGAGTACAATTAGTATTATAATCCATTTTCTATGAATCAGGACTCAGACTAATACTACTAGGATTATAAACTATGGACTGGTCTGAGAACCTAATACCATTTATAACATTTTAGACACTGTATACTATGTTATAAACAACTGACTTAAAATCAACACATGGAATATAAATCACATGGGAACTAAAACTACCCACAGTTCAGCGGAGCCTAGATGGCTCAGTTGGTTAAGTGACTGACTTTGGTTTCAGCTCAGGTCATGATCTCATGGTTTGTGAGTCTGAGCCCCATGTCAGGCTCTGCGCTGACAGCATGGAGCCTGCTTGGGATTCTCTGTCTCCCTCTCTCTCTATCCCTACCCCACTTACTCTATCTTTCAATAAATAGGGGTGCCTGGATGGCTCAGTCATTTAAGCATCCAACTTCAGCTCTGGTCATGATCTTGAGGTCCATGGGTTCAATCCCCACATCAGACTATGCTGACAGCTCAGAGCCGGGAGACTGCTTCCAATTCAGTGTCTCCCTTTCTCTCTGCCCCTCCCGTGCTCATGCTCTCTCTCTCTCTCTCTCAAAAATACATAAACATTAATAAATAAACATTAAAAAAAACCACGACACAAAAAAAACTAACCCATAATTCAGTCCTTGATTTAATACCCAACTAACCAATTTAGACTTGTGTGAAAAAAAAATTTCTATTTATGAAGGTTCACCAAAATACGTATTTTTATTTTTTTTATTTATTTTTTTTAATGTTTATTTATTTTTGAGAGACATAGAGACAGAGTATGAGCAAGGGAAGGGCAGAGAGAGAGGGAGATACAGAATCTGAAGCAGGCTCCAGGCTCTGAGCCATCAGCACAGAGCCCGACGCGGGGCTCGAACTCACAGACCGTGAGATCATGACCTGAGCCGAAGTCGGCCGCCTAACCAACTGAGCCACCCAGGCGCCCCAAAATATGTATTTTTAAAAGGAGTCACTATATAAGGGAACTTCCAGGTTTATTTTCATTTCAAATGACTGAAGTTTCATAATTTTATTTAGTTACGATGTGGCTGTATTTTTGAAAGTAAGCAATATATAACTGTTTCCATAAACAAAGAATTACTATATAATTAGAGGTTTAAAATATGATTTAAAGTAAAAACCTGCTATAGATCTTAGATCTTCATTTTTATTTAAACGGTTTATGATAACAGATGTTTAAATGCATTAAAAAAAAAAATCAACCAATGAATCAAGTACAGAAGACTTAATACAAATCGTAAACTTACCTGTAAAAGGATCTGAAAAACTGGTGTTCCCAAGTCCTAAAGTTTGACCTTTCGTGTTATCAATAATAAATTTAGCCACTTGATCCAAAAACATAGGATTCAAATCATTCTTCTGTAAGAAGTTGTATGCAGTTAACCAAGGATCATCACTGACGTTATATGGCAGTTTATATGATGGTCCACCTTCATTGACATCAATTGAGAAAACATAATCAAATTCCTTCAACAGGAATACAAAAAGGAGATAAATGATTAATAACTTATCTGTTCATATTAATGGCATATATGTCACAGATCTTATGTGTTATTTTATAATAGTTATAATAAATATATTATTTATAACAAATATATTTATATAAACATTTTATAATAAAATTATAATTCCTTAAACTTTCTCCAAAGTGCAATATTAAAATCTTCCAGTTGGCATGTAATGATTGATAGCAACCATCTGCATGTACTGCAAGGTCAGTATTTCACTGGGGATGGAGGCTGGGAATGTGTTACAACTACTCATAAATTCTGAGGCCAAAGGAGGGTTTCCAATTGGCTGATCTCAAGGCCAGAAGTATTAGCTGTTACCATGCCCCACTCAGCAAAACATGCTGGCATTATAAGTACTGCCACACAGGAGCCCTCATGCCCTGCCAAGTTAAATATAGCAAGGCAGAAAGCATTGGCTGGAAGGTGGCACAGAAGCTCCTAATTCAAAAGGGTTGGGAACAGTGTACACATAGTAAGTACCAAAAGACAAATAGTGTCTAATCGATCAAATATGGAAAAAGATTTTTTAAAAGTCAATTTCGAGGCAGGGAATAGAGAGAATCCTTCCCAGAGAAATGTATTTTTAAATGTCAAAACACCAAAGAAAATTCTATTAGCATGGGGAAAAGGGAAAAGAAAATCTTTGTCTAATGCTTTAAGGTAATGGTAATTAGAAAGTAGAAACTGACATACTTTTCCTTCATATAAAACTTTTCCAGATGTTTGCTGATTAGCACCAGATGAGCCAACAACATCACCAATTTTTATCCACCTCCTTTCACTAACGCTCCACTGATAGGCTTCGACTTTCTCCCCATCTTTGATTAGACGAGTCTGTCCTTCTCTAGTACCTTAAAATAAAAATGTTAAGAATCAAAAGTAGAAAAGCAGAGTAAAAATGAAAGACATAGATTAAAAAATCTTAACTTTAAAATTTACACATAAAAGAGAATATGTATTTGGTTTAACAGGAAATTTTATTAAAAGGCTCCATCGGTTAAGCATTTGAGACTCGGTTTTGCTCCTTAGGTCAAGATCTTATGGTTCATGAGTTTGAGCCCCAGGTCAGGCTGTGCACTGACAGTACAGAGCCTGCTTGGGATTCTCTCTTCCTTTCTCTCTGCCCCTTCTCCACTTGTGGACGCACTCTCTCATAAAATAAACATAAAAATGTTACTCTACTGGAAAGTGGCCCAAAAGACAATAATGGTTAAAAGGAACCTTTATTAACTAGAAGAAAAAAAGGAATATTTCTACTAGGAAGTAGCTGGCCTACTAAAAATAAAACAAGTTTTATTACTATCTTCTGACAACACTGTCATTTTAATAACGACTCTCCATTTTTCTAGCTGCTCAGGCCAAAAAGTATAGAAGAGTCTGATTCCTCTTTCTCTGAAACCCTTGGCCAACCTTTAGCAAATTCTATCAGTTCCATTAAAAAAAAAATTTTTTTTTAACATTTATTTATTTTTGAGAGACAAAGCATAAGTTGGGGAGGGGCTGAGGGAGGGGGAGACACAAAATCTGAAGCAGGCTCCAGGCTCTGAGTTGTCAGCACAGAGCCCACCACGGGGTTCGAACCCACAAACTGTGAGATGATGACCTGAGCTGAAGTTGGCCACTTAACCAACTGAGCCATCCAGTGCACCTCTATCAGTTCCATCTTTTTTTTTTTTTTAATGTTTATTTGTTTTTGAGACAGAGAGAGACAGAGCATGAGTGGGGGAGGGACAGAGAGAGAGGGAGACACAGAATGTGAAGCAGGCTCCAGGCTCTGAGCTGTCAGCACAGAGTCCGACGTGGGGCTCGAACTCACAGACCGCGAGATCATGACCTGAGCCGAAGTCGGACACTCAACCGACTGAGCCACCCAGGCGCCCCAGTTCCATCTTTAAAAAAGGTCTAAGAAACCCTTTTCACCATCTCCGTTGCTACCCAATGCTACAAGCCACCATCATTTCCCAGTTGGACTGATTTAATGGCCTCCTACTTCTGCCCTGGGGCTCCCTACAGTCTATATTCAATCCAGCAACCATAAAAATTCTTTCAAAGGTTAAAGTGTTCCTGACACTCCTCTGTTGAAGACCCTTCAATGATCTCCCATATCTCTTGGTCAACGCCTAAAGTCCTTGGAGTAGTGTACAAGGCCAAATATATCATCCCCTCTGTCTTCACTTTGCACTACTCCTCCCCTCAACCTGTCTCTGGACTTTAGCCATGGAGTCTTTACGCTGGCTGTTAATTCTGCCCATGACACTCTTCATACAGATGTTGGAAAGATGCACTCCCTTGCCTCCTTAAGGACTTTACTTGAACATCACATTCTCAGCAAAGCCTTTAGTGGCAGAAATAGGCAGCTGTCTTCCAGAGATTGACGATCCTGCTCCATTAGGTAGAGCTATAGCTGTGGCTACAGCAAGATGCAGTTTCTAGATGCCACTTACTGAGAAATGGTCTGTGGAATCTGAATGGGTGTGATATGTGCCAGTTCTAGGCCTAGTCGATCTTCCTCTAACCTCCCCTTTTATCCTGTCTGAATGTCTCTACCCAAGAGGACCTTGGAAACTACATATTGAAGATGGTAGTTTCCATCAGCCTGAGTCCCTGAATGACCACAAGGAGCAAAACTTCCCTACAAACATGCTCAACTCGGGGTGTGTGGGTGGTTCAGTCGGTTGTGCAACCAACTCTTGATTTGGGCTCAGGTCACGATCCTGAGGTCATGGGATCGCGCCCTACATCGAGTTCCACACTGAGAGGCTGCTTAAGATTCTCTCTTTCCCTGTGCTCCTCTCCTCTGCTCATGTGCATACTCTGGCTCTAAAATAAAACAAACAAACCCAAAAAACAAACAAAAAAAACCCCCAAACATGCTCAATTTACCCTGTCATCAAGTGAACTTTGAATGTGCAACAAATAAACTCTTGTGTTAAGTCACTGAGATTTCAAATTATCTGTAATAGCAACTAATGCCATAACAAGTATTATATATTTCCTGACCACTGTATTTAAAATTACGAAACACTCCAACCCCTGCTTTATGTTTCCCATAGTACTTATCACTATCTGACATACTTATATATTTACTTTTTAGTTAACTGTCTCCTGTAGAATATAAATTTGTAAGAACAGAGATATTTTTACCTTTTGTATTTGCTATATTCCCCAAAGCTTAGAACAATGCCTGGCACACACTGGGTACTTAGGAAATATTTACTGAATACGTGTGTGTGTGTGTGTAGTGACAAAAAGACTACAGTTTTGCAAAGAATTGTAAGAATATTAAAATCATGACAATACAATGCATTAGTTCTCAAACTTGTGATTTTAAGATCTCTTTAGAACAGTCCTAAAAGTTACTCAGTGGGTTATATCAATTGACTTACTGGATTTGAAATTAAAGAGTAAAAAATACATTATGGAAACAGTAATAGATCGATCATATATTGAATAAATAATGTGAAAAATAAGAATAGCTTTAGAAACTTACTGAGAAGACTGGCATTGTTTTGTATTTATAGATCTCTTTACTGTCTCTCTTAACAGAAGACAGCTGGATTATCGTACCTGCCTCTGCATTCAATCTGTTGTAATCTGTTGTTTTGATTGACGTATATAAAGAAAATCCAACCTCACACAGATAATATAGTTAGAAAAGACTAGTTTAACAGCTTTTTCAGAAAAATGTGAATATTCTACAAAGTAGTAGGTCTTTAAAGGTTACAATCGAGAACCTATAACTATCAATGAATTTTTTCATGCTATATTAGACACAAAAACGCACTGGTCTAGCTTACAAGCTCTTGGTGGTAAACACAAATTTTCCAAAATTTCAAAATTCATTTGGGAGGTTTTTATTTAATTTTTTAAATGTTTATTTATTTTTGAGACAGAGCATGAGTGGGGGAGGGGCAGAGAGAGAGGGAGACACAGAATGTGAAGCAGGCTCCAGGCTCTGAGCTGTCAGCACAGAGCCCGACTCGGGGCTCGAACTCACAGACCGCGAGATCATGACCTGAGCTGAAGTCGGAGGCTCAACAGACTGAGCCACCCTGGCGACCCGCATTTGAGAGTTTTTAATTTCATCTTTGGCAATAAATACTGTTAGCTGTTTTCCTTAAAGTGACATGAGGATTTTGCTAATTAAAAAAAATATACATATATGTCTTCCCAAACCCAAGCTTGAATAACCAGAGTCAGTTGTTCTATAAATAAATATGGCACTCCAGGAAAAGTTCAGCCTGCAATGCTTATGAATGTTTGTACTTATCCCTGAGACACCATGATACTCGGGAGTCCCTTGTGTACTTTGCCTTTTGTCAATCAGAATATTAAAACAGACATGATCGAAGGCTCAAGATGTACTAAGTTAATGCTTCCTCAAGGACATTTTTCTGAGCAAATGGCTTTTTATTTTTTGTAACTACAACTGCATGCCAGTGAAGAGCACAATAACTACCAGACCAGTCTGGTGTCACTACCTTGATTTGTGTTCTAAGAAGCCTGTGTTTTTGTTTTTTTTAACCAGCATTGCTTTTGGGCTGTAAGTTAACATACACGAAAAGTCAAGTAACAGCTTAGTATTATTAAATTAGTTGGACCTTATGGACATCTTGAGAGAATCTCAGAATTCCAGGGGTCCATGGACCAAGTTCTGAGAACCAATGATAAAATGGATCAAGGATATATCAATCACAAGATTTCATTTGAAATAACTACCGTCCTCTGATTTAAACTCAAAGGACCAACAACTCATTAAGGAAACATTGCTTTCTTTGAACTCATTTTTATTTTTAGGCTATACAACCTGTCTCAGGGAATCCAATCAACCAAAAGGTATTAAATGAGTGACTTTTATGTACCTATTATATATGAGCTAAGGATTAGGAGATGTATTTAAAACAAAGATTCCCGTTTAAGGAGTTTAGCTCAAAGTCTGTGAGACAGAAAGAAGAAAGAACATGGTTTCTCAGTGGTTAAGTATAATAGTAAAAGTTCTAAAAAATTCCTATCTGGCAATGAAAATAACACTTAATGACTAGCAGAACAAACTTTTTTTCCTTATCATTTTAATTATTCCAAAAGGTAAACGTGGTAGCATTTTTTTACTACTATATATACCGAAATATTTACCAGGTTCATTCAGATGCTCCCTTCCAGGAAGCTGTTCAGCATTAATGTCCCCTAAATCACCAGTTTTGGAATCAATGGTTGCCTGAGAGAGTTCTTTCTCAAAAGCCTTGATTTCCTCAGCACTTGCTGTCCGATCCTCTGATTCTGTAAACACTCTAATAATACCATCACTAAAAGGAAAAACAAAGTGATTTGAAGTCATTGCCATAGTGTATTTAACATTATCACACCTGAATGATCCAAAGCAAAAATAATCTGTATTTGTGAATATAAGAAACATTACTATGTATTTATGGCTGAGTAGAGCGCTCTGCTGACTTCACGCACTACCCTATACTGCCTTCTAAAGTCATCTATAGGGTAGAAAAAAGATTATTTCAAGGAAAAGTCACTGAGAAAAGACAGAGAAACATGTATCTAACACAATTTTGAATTCCAAGTTAAGTATTTACCATCATAAAAATCTAGAGCTATAACAAAGTTTAAGTCAATATTACATAGGTACAAGAGTATAAAGAAGGGTAGTGTGCTGATTTACTTTACGAAGGGGTCAAATACCCAACATAAAGCTTGGAAAATAGCAGATGCTCAATATATGTTCATTTGGGAAACATAGTCTGTTTTTACTATACCATTAACCAGCAATGTAATCCCACTCAAGGAAAAAACAGCCTTGCCTTAGACTAGATGGCAATCCCAACCTCTAGTCTTGGCAAATGACTTCACTTCCATCATTTCTAAATTCTCAGGTAAGACAGGCAAGTTAGCCACTTTCAAATGCACTAATCCTACCCAATTCTACAGAGAACTTCGTTTCTTACGTAACCTTTGACTGACAGGAACTTTTACCCTTTAAAATTGTTTATTTTTCTTCGACTTTAAATATGCTTAGGGCGAAAATAATAAACCAACAAATCAACCCTTGACCCAGCCAAAAAGTAAACTACTTCCACTTAATTAGACCCGCCATCCCTTAGAGGTTTTGCTTTCTTTCTTTTCTGCCTTCCATGCCAGATCCATGGGCTTGAGGGTGGTTCATCACCATTCGGACCTCAGAAGTCTAAACCTGAGGTCGTCACCTTCTGCACCAAACCAATTCTCCCACTTCCCCAATTTAATTAATGTAATCACCAAAAGCTTAAAGCTTTATGTTTTTCTTTCATCCTTCTTCTGATCATCTTTCCTTTGCAGTATCTAATATTTTGGCCTCTTATCCATTAACACTGTGGGGACACTATTCACAACGTCACACCCCTATTACTGGAACTGCTTTCCAATTTGCTTTCCTGCCCAGTATCACCATTGGTTAAATCCAACCTACATAGTTAATAATTCACAGGTTATGCTCTAATTATGTCACTTCGATAGCTACAACCCTTTACTCCAAGCACAGAATCTAAAAAATTCCTGGCATTCAAGGTTCTCCAGTTACGCTCCACTCTACTGCCTTTACCGCCTTGCCAGTGCTCCCCACTATTCCCCAGCACGGGTCTTCCACCACTTTCCTTCACCTCCCACACAAAATCACTTTCCTGGTCCTATCACACCTTTACTTACACTGCATTTTGTTTTGTTTTTTGACAGAAATTCTCATTTCCCTTCTTACTCATTACTTTTCAACATTCAAATTTCATCTGCTTCATAAAGTTTTCCCACACTAATCTCTACCTTCTCCAGCTTCTTTTGCATTCGATATTTTGACCGCACAACCAGCAGCACAATACTGTTGTACTGTATCATGTTCCATTAATGTATAAAAGCTGTTATGCTTAATACTGTTTTTTTTCAGTACAGAAATGTACTGAAATGTCTCCCAATTCACCTGAAGTTCCTTATGGCTTATCTCAGTGCACTCTTAAAACCTACCAAAGGCCTAGACACATAATATTTATTGACTGACTAGAATATAAATACCTCGCACCAACCACAATGTCACCATTGTCTAGAACACAGCAGCACCATATAGACTGAGCTGGAAGTCGGATTGTCTGGGCACATTCCCCGCGTTTCCAGATTCTCAGAGATCTGTCTTCTGCCGTTGTCACAAAATCTAAAATCAATGAATATAGGAAAAACTAGTTTGAACAAGTAAAATTAAGTCCATTTATACATATCACCTTTCTAAGGAGGCATAATGACTTTTTAAACCCAAAATATTATATAGTCTTTCCTCAAATACCCAAAACTATTTGACATTAACCATCAAGTATGAATCGATATAAAGATGATCACACAATATTCTCCTTTACAAGAAGATCCTTATGAAACAAAACTACTAAAATATTCAAGTCACAGTTAGCAAACTGACTTAAAAAATGAGCCCTCCTACCCCCCACCTCAATAATGGGATGAAACAAAGTTCAATACAGAATTTTAAATACGTGATATATGCTAATCTTACCTTTACAATTTGGAAAGACAGATATGCTATAAATATAGTTGGTATGTCCATAATATACTTCAAGACACTCGCCAGTGATCTGCCACCTTCTAATACTAGCATCATTTGCACAGGAAAGAAATTCTGTTTCACTCAAAATTGCTAAACCTCGTACACAGTCTTCATGCCCTATATGAAAAGAAGAATAATATAAACCAATAAGATGGATGATTTGACTGATGGATCTACGTATTTAACTAACATTATAAAACATGTCGCTGGTGTCTGGGTGGCTCAGTTAAGCATCTGACTTCAGCTCAGGTCGCAAACTCACAGTTTGAGTCCCAGATCAGCTGAGCTCAAGTCCCACTTAGGATGAGCTTGAGCACCACTCAGGTGAGCAAGAGCCCCGCTTCAGGTGAGGCTGAGCCCCACTTCAGGTGGGTTGAGCCCCACTTCCGTCTCTCTCTCTCTCTATGCCTTGTGGGATTTGCTCTCTCTCTCTGCCCCTGACTTACTTGTGCCCTCCCTAAATAAACGAACAAATAAATAAAACATATCAGGGATAGTAATAACTGATTTTCAAGGCAGAGAAATTCATTTTTTTTCCGTAGAAAGGCCTGGTAATCAAAATTCGTATTTCAGGTGTGGCAGTGTTTTTTATTACCAGTCTTTGGAAGTTATTTCACATTTATCTTATCTTAACCAAATTATTTATTTCCTACAACTCTCCAGAAATAAGATTCTAATCCCAACAAATCTCCATTTTTACCTGGAAATTCATTTTCAACTTTTCATTCCCAATAACAACAGTTGTTAAGCATCGTAGCATATAAATTATTCAAATATGACAAAGAGTAATAGCCCCTAAATTTCTTACCACATTAAACTGAGACTGATATTTATAACGTACTCATGAAAATTAAGAAAAATTAAATTATAAAAAAGATTTCAGTTATTTAAGAATTTGAAATAAAAACTTTAGAATAGGTTGGGAGAGATTAATTTATCTGAAACCACACAACTAATGGAAAAGCTACAAGAATCCATGTTTCCTGCTTCATAATCCTATATCTTTTGATTCAGCAAATCATAATTCTCCCTTCTGATTCAACCAAAACACAAATAAAATACCAAACATTCCTGCTTTATCAATAGATACAGTTCATAATATAAATAAATGCAGGCGTTGAAATGATACAATAAATTAACGATTGATTTTTCACTTTTATTTATTTTTTGATGTTTATTTCTTTTGAGAGAAAGTGAGAGAATGTAAGCAGGGGAGAGGCAGAGACAGAAGAGAGAATCCCAAGCAGGCTCTACACTATCAACACAGAGCCCAACACAGGACTGGATCCCACTAACCATGAGATCATGACCTGAGCTGAAATCAAGAGATGGATGTTTAACCGACTGAGCCATACAGGCGTCTCAATGACTGATTTTTTTTTAATAAGGCAAGATTTTATGGAATAAACTTCTTGTATTACATTCTTAATTATGTAACTAGAAAAATACACATATTCCATTAATCAAAGGATTTAAAATGTTTTTAAAAACTTCATAAAATTCAATTTCTTTCAATATTAATTGAGGCAATACAGAAGATACTACATTCTTCTTTTTATGGACAGATTATTCTCTAATAAAGAAGATCAGGAATCAAAAAACTTCCCATGCTTGGGGCGCATGAGTGGCTCAGTTGCTTAAGCAACTGACTCTTGATTTTGGCTCAGGTCATGATCTATGGTTCGTGGGACTGAGCCCCGCATTGGGCTCTGAGCTGACAGCGTGAAGCCAGCCTAGGATTCTCTCTCTGTCCCTGCCGCAAGTGCACGTGTACCTACTCTCTCTCAAATAAATAAAAACTTAAAAAATTTCCCATGTTCCCATGTTCAGTGTTTCATTTAGATTAGCTATCAAGGATTAATAACAACTTGATAACATATATTATAAGTAACATAGGGATGCTTAGTTGTAACTTGTCCATCTACAAATAGTTTTATCTTCACGAAGGGACTTCTTGCAGTATTATCCAGAGTAGGGATCAACTTCAAAAGAGAAAATAAAAGAGAGGAAAAACAACAAAAAAGTTCACACCAAAGGGGAGCCTGGCTGGCTCAGTCAGAAGAGCATGTGACTCTGGATCGCGGGTCATGAGTGCAAGCCTCACACTAGGTGTAGATATTACTTAAAGTAAACACAACTTTAAAAAAAAAATTTAAGTGCTTCACAAATAAATCAGCAATACTTGTATTAGCACATGCCTCACCGTAGGAGTTATTTAATAGGTAAGGTTCAAAAAGACTACCCACCTAAAACCACAACATAAGCTTGAAATTTGTTATGACTAAATAATGTACTTCAGTGTTCATAAAATACTCATGATGTTTTCCTCCATATATAAAACTAACAGTACTGAGCCACCATCAAGCCACCAGGCTTATGTTTGCAAGTTTCAGGCTGAACTTGTTAAAATGACAGCCAAAATCAAACCATGCTATAGGCTCATCGAGTGGCCATGTATTAGTCCACTTCTGGTCGTTTTATGAGCAGTTTCATTGTATCTTTTAAAAAGATCTTAAATATTGTCAGAAAGTTACATTTACCCAAATGTTCTATACACCGATGGTTTTTTTGAACACCATTTTCAAGCTTCTAAACTTTTGAGGAAACACCATCTGAGTGAATGTGAAGTGATGAGGTTATAAAAGTTGTCTACTCTGATCTTACCCGTAAAAGTCCTCTCGCATCTTCCAGCTTTCCACAGCTTAATAGTCTTGTCTGCTGACCCGGTTAACATTAAGCCCTGTTCAGGTAAGATCTTTGCTGCCCATACTGCAGCGGTATGACCCTGTGAGTGAAATGGGGATTAAATCAAGTTGCCACGGAATCACCATATTTAACTATTATCTAGAACATTCACACAGAACTACTGCTGTACCTGTAAGGTCATCATGCACTTGTCATTCAGCCACACTTTAGCAGTGGTGTCCCAAGAGCCGCTCAGTAATGTCCCAAATTTTCCAGATGAAAGACTACAAACTAAAGGAAAAAAAGGCATTAGTTAATATATCGTCGTATAGAAAAATGTTCAACCTTGCTAGTTATTAAAGCATTGCAATTTTAAAGACATTTTGTGAACTGACAGTAACTTGGCCAGTGAAGGCTTAACTCCATGGGGATGCAGAGTGCAATGGTCAAGAGCAAGGACTCTAAGCCAGAATTGCGTGGATGCTAGTCCTAGCTGTGCAACTTAGGAACTGTCCGACCATGGGATAACTCAGATTCCTCATCTGTAAAATGAGGGAGCAGGATCAAATGGATTGCACAATGCTTTCTGGTTATAAAAAACTACAGAGAAAGATAATGCAAATTATTCTGAAATGCTGTTAATATAGATAGTTAAAATGACAAAAAAGAGGGGCGCCTGGGTGGCTCAGTTGGTTAAGCGGCCGACTTCGGCTCAGGTCATGATCTCACGGTCTGTGAGTTCGAGCCCCACGTCGGGCTCTGTGCTCACGGCTCAGAGCCTAGAGCCTGCTTCAGATTCTGTGTCTCCCTCTCTCTACCCTTCCCCTGCTCGTACTTTGTCTCTGTGTCTCACAAAAATAAGTAAACGTTAAAAAAAAAAATTTAAACAAAAAAGACAAAAAAGAAAAAAAAAACCCCACAGCAGTCCAGCTAAATGTTCGACAGTAACAGAATAGGTAATTAAACGTCTTATTATCTTAATGAAAAATTATGCAAGCTAAAAATGAAACATGTGAATAATTATTTAAAAACACAGAAACAAAAAACACAGAGTTCTTTTTTTTTTAAGTTTATTTATTTATTTTAAGAGAGAGAGAGCGCGCGAGAGCAGGCATGTATGCACACGAGCAGGGGAGGGGCAGAGAGAAGCAGAGACAGAATGCCAAGCAGGCTGTGTGCCACCAGCCCAGAGTCTGATGTGAGGCTAGAACTCTTAAACCATGAGATCATGACCTGTGCTTGATATCAAGAGTTGAATGCTTAACGGACTGAGCCAGTCAGGCAACCCCAAAAAGGCAGAGTTCTGATTCAAAATGGCAGATTGTTCACAGTAAAGCTATAATGGTATTAATCTACAAGGACAAAGAAGATAGAAAACACCATAACTGACGAAGCAAGATGAAGGAGGTTGTAATTTAAACACCCATAGAGAGAGATTAGAATTGAGTGACTCCATCCAGGGAACTCTTATGAGACTTAACGTCCAGCTACTGGGTTCGATGAAGAATGGGGCTAGGCAGAGAACTTGAAATGCTAGATCTCTCCTAGCAGGCTCCGATGTCAGGAAAGTGCATCCTCACCAGCTGCAGGCAATGGGAGGTTTCTTCTCTGGACTGAAGCACAGTTCGCAGATTCAGGCAGTCAGGCAAAAAAAAGGTCTGGAATAAGAAGCCCCGTGAGACACATGGGAAATAAACGGAAAATCTGAAAAATCTGAAAATGTGAAATGTGGTACCTATGTGGTTCCTTTCTCCCACAATACCAGCAGACAGGCCTATATTCCTCTCTGCCCAGGCAAGAAGGAGGAGAATTCTGCTCTAGAAGACTGAATAATGCTCAAGAACTTCAGATAAGGACATGGGAGAGGGTTTCGCACTTAAAAGGTCAGACCACCACCAGATCACCTTCTAATGTAGCCCAGCAATCACCACATTTCATCTACATTAGCGAAAATATTTTCAACTTCTTTTTACCTTATTCTTAAATATGATCAGCCAATTTAATATCAACAACCATTTTATAAAAGTCTCCAACATGAAAGAGAAAAATCAAAACAAAGAAACACAAAAATAAAGGACAAAGAGTTAGGCAATCCAGAAGAAACAGACTCAACTTCAGGAAGCAAAAAAACCCCACAAAACTTTTGATTAAATGGTTTTAATAATAGTCAAATTAACAATCAAATGTAAGGATAAAATAAAGCCATTTTCTAATATACAAATATAAAATACATTTAGCCCCATCACAGCTTTCTTAAGAAGCTGTAACACACCAAAACGAAAAAGTAAGTTAAAAAGAACAAAAATATGGGAATTTTTTTCTCGGAAATATGTTGGCAAAGGGGAATCCAGCATTGACATCAACTCAGAGCATTAATCCGACAGCAGTCCTGAAGAGAAAAGTTTCCAGGAAAAACATGGAACAGATAAATGTTGTGGTGTGTGTGGTAGCCATTAGTGATATTTATCAAATACTTTCTGCTCTTTATTTTCTAAACAAATGGTAACATTGAACTTCCCCAGTTCTTTTGGCTTTAGGAAAGCTACATGACTCGTTCTAGCATAGAAAAATGAGGGAAATGTTATTTGCTGGGAGAAGCTTTAAGGACGGTGCACAGTTCAGCCGTGTTCCCGTCCCACTGCTCCACTGTCTATGAAAGTATATGTTGAGATGAAGTCTCTGTCATCCCAGATCCCTGAGTGATTATAAGGAGAAGAGCCCCCTGCTGCACTGCACTAGATGTATAAGAAGCAAAGCAAACTTTAATTGTGTTAAGCTCCTGAAATTCTGGAGTTGTCTATTACCACAATGTCACCTAGCCTACCGGATTCAGAAACTGGTAACATGAGACACTGCTAAAACAAAAATCTAAAAAATGGCATTAGCTTAATGTGCAGCTAGTGGGGAGGACATTGTAACAGAGACGGAAGTTTAGTAATCCTTATGCAGTTAGAACATTTTGTAAAACTGCTACTGGCAAAAACCGAAGAGTAATAAACTTGTAGCTCTAAAGAAAGGGGTTGGAAAATGGTACTTCAGTGATAAGCTGTCAGTTACTGTCAGCTATATCTGATTAAGTACTAAAGAATGGAACGAGGGGCATCTGGGTGGCTCAGTCAGTTAAGTGTCCAACTCTTGATTTCGGCTCAGATCATGATCTCACAGTTCGTGGGATTAAGCGCCTCGTTGAGTGCTGACAGCGTGGAGCTGCTTGGGATCCTCTTTCTCCCCTTCTCTTGCTCACACATGTGTATGTGTACATGCGAATGTGCACACACACGCACATGCTCTCTCTCCCTTCCTCTCTCTCTCTCTCTTTCAAAATAATACATAAAAACATTAAAAAAATAAAAGTATGGAATGAGCTAACAAAGTGGCTGGTTCTCAAGCAGGAATGGAGTTCAGAAACTTAGGGATTTGCAGAGTTGGAAGAGCCAATTGCTTCTCAACCCCAAATGGTAAAATATGAGCCTGAGAAGGTCTTGTAACAGCAAAGGACAACTGAAACTCAGTCATGCAACAGGGACGAATAAAACACATGGCTAGCATACACGGTGCCAAAATTTCTTTATTTTTGTTTAACGTTTTTATTTTATTTTTTGAGAGACAGAAAAAGACAGAGCATGAGTAGGGGAGGGGCAGAGAGAGAGGGAGACACAGAATCAGAAGCAGGCTCCAGGCTCCCAGCTGTCAGCACAGGGCCCGACGCGGGGCTTGAACCCACAAACACATGATCATAACGTGAGCCATAGTCAGATACTCAACCAAGTGAGCCACCCAGCCGCCCCGTCTAAATGGATTTTAAGTATACTCGAAGCAAAGAAAATTAGGTCATCACCATGAAAATAAATGCCTTCAACTGGGCAAACGGCTCAGGGAAAAGAATCTGAGCATGCAGCTTTCCCACTGAGGTCTGACAGGCTCAAGGCTTCAGTAGTAAAATCTAGAAAGGCTGGCAGGAAAAGAGGAAAGGAGAGAGGGGGAGAAATATGGCAAATCCAGTCTACAGTTGAAGGTATGGCTACTGACATAGAGTTCTGACTGGAATCAAATAGATAAGAAGCCTAACAAGAGAGTCACACTGCCAAGAACTAAAAAAAAAAGTTTGTAACTGTTCAAGACTTAAAATGACCCTTGTGAACCCAACTCCCATAGGCAGAAGGAGAGCTGAGAATGTTGCTTAGTCTCTAAGGAGAGTATACATCAAGGTGCCAAGGAAGTGGAAAAGAGCAAGAGGAAAGAGTATCCCAGAGGGCCAAAGTGGAGCTATGAAGAACAATGGACTGGGGAACCCCTTTTAGAGACCAAAGGGAACAGATCACGAAAATCTCTCCACTCTCGGAGTAGGCACGTCCTTGAAACAGTCACCCGTCTAGACGTCAGAATGACTACATATTAGGAATTGCTGCCTTGCACTGTTCTTTCTCCTGAATGGCAGTGTTTGCTCTGATTACCGTATACTCCATCACTGTTCACTGGCTGAATGGATGACAGAGAACGTGCGTTTTTAGCCCAGAGACCTCTGACTTTAAGAACTATACCTGGCTTGACGTCGGAACACCTGAGCATCACCTCCCTGATGTTTAAAATACTACCTGTCACCCAGAAATTCTTAACTTTGGGCTTATGGCTGCAAGTGCATGGGAATTTTGGCTTGTCTGGCATGGAGAGAGAAGTGGGTATGTCCTGCCTGCACAAGGGAGAGCAAACTGAATAACTGATAACCAGAGGCAGACTGTGGTTGGTAGCTCGCCCTTTTAGTGCATGACGTTAGGCACAGCCAGCGATCCATGCGTTAGTCAACAGTCTGAACGGTGGCTGACACCTTCAGGCATATGCTTTTAAGAGTCAGTGCATTATTAATCACATTGCCCTTTCACTGCTGCAACCAACCCCTGCAGCAGCACAGGTAGAGAGAAAGCCCCCATCAGCATGGGTCCCTGAGAGACTCTGATCAGCATATTCCTCTCACTAATCCGTGATGGATATGTACGGTAAGTGAGAAATACTTTTCTGTGATGCCCCTGAGATCAGGGAAGTGTTTGTTACTATACCATAACCTATTCTGACTCATTATATGTTAGAATATTTTAAAAATGTAATAGGCACTCAGGGGACTTCCTGCAACACTTCTAAAATATCAACTACAGTTACTCAGAAAATTATGGAAATAGAAAAAAAGGGGTCATTAACTTTAGGAAAATATTTTTTTTCCTGGATAAGAGTATAATTTAAAAACTATATATACATTGCTTATATTTAAACAAACATTCCCCAAATTTTGTTACCTACTTTGTTCCAGAAAAAATTTTAAGTGACTTTCATAAATATATACATTATAAAATTAAAAATAAGTAGAAAAGAAAGTAGGGCAAAAGGAAGGGAAAATTAGTATGTAAAATATAAAGCTATGAACAGGTATTGGTGTTGGGCTTCTGCAAAGAGGAAGAAACCTTTATTTAGTAATAGCAACTAGGAGATATAGAGTCCTTACCACGTGCCAGACACTGTAAAAAGAGCATTATACTCCACAAGAACCCCAGGAACTAAATGCTATTGTTATTCCCATTTAACAGATGAGGAAACTAAAGTTCAGAGAAATGAAATGATTTTAATCTTTAAAATGAAAAAAAAATTAGAAAGTCAGGAAAGTCTTGGCAATTTGAATAGAAAATATCTTCTGTGGATCTATTACCCATTCTTAGTCATATGGACAAAGATGGAAAGAGATTACTATACAAATAAAAGTATGATTAGTATATTTGAATACAGAAATCAAAGTTAATTTTTCCGTTCATATGAAAAGTTGCTCTTCAAATTATTATATATTTTAAAAAATCAACTTCAAGTTTATATCATGGGGCCCCTGGGTGGCTCAGTCCGTTAAGTGTCCAATTTCAGCTCAGGTCATGATCGCATGGTTGGTGAGGTCAAGCCGCACACTGGGCTCTGTGCTGACAGCTCAGAGCCTGAAGCCTTCTTTGGAGTCTGTGTCTCCCTCTCTCTCTGCCCCTCCCCGTCTGCATTGTTTCCCTCCCTCTCAAAAATAAATAAACATTAAAAAAAATTTAACAACAAAAAAAAGCTGATGTATCATCAGTTGTCCTTTAAAGTCAAATTCTCGGAATTACATAAATTCAACTTTTGATCCTTATATTATTATTCACATATAAGTCTAAAAACAGAAAACCAGAAGTTCTCAGGATTTGGTTATTTTAATAAAACTTCTTTCTTTCAGATAATCTTATTTTCCAGATAATAATAACTTACCTCCAAAAACTTATACCATATTTCCTAATGGATTATTGTGAATCGAGCTGAATTTACAAAATAAGTTTCAGTTTTTAAATCTTTGGGAACAGGAGGTTCTCTCATAAGATTTAGCTACCAATTCCAATTTTCATTTCTAAATGTTTCATCATGATAGTTGTAATTGGGAAAGCTCTTCATATTCTCTTAGAGATCAGTGTAACATATAATTCAAGAGAAACATTTTAGAAAGCACAGAAAATGTCTTTCTTAAAATTTCTTTCAAGATAAGGAAGAAATAATGAATAAAAAAAATCTCTTTCAATAAGCATAAGGAAGCATTTAGCTTTGAATAGGTAGGGGGGAAAAGCCTTAAGATATTAAATAAAGCAACATAAAATTACCTAGAATTGCAATTTATAATGTAACTGGGAAGTGTTAAACATATAATATCAACTAAAGAATAATACTACTCTACTATTTAGAAAATAAAACTTGGTCTAGAAAGCTGACAAAAAATAACTTAAAAATGTCAATCATTAATTTTTTCAGCTATACTCGCTAATATGGTATGTATGGCATGCCAAAAAACAAAACCAAAAACACACGACATTTGGCCTCTAAACCATCTAGCAAACTAACAAAGTAACAAAAGATTACCTTATAATAAAGTAGAAACGAATCAGGGAGAAAAAATACCCTCCAAAATTGAAACAGTATTTTTACATAGATTTCTCTGAGATCATATGACACCTTAAAAGATGAAAACAAATATGATTATATAAAAATTGACTTTTGCATTACAAAAAAATGTGCAAAGTAAAAAAGATAACAAAATGGGAAAAAATTTGTAATCTGTATGAAAGGTTTAATAACTGTAATTAAAATTGGGCTTCAAAAATGGCCAGTAACCCAATATTAAATGGGCAATTTTTAATATGGTTCACAGGAAAAAGGGTAAAAATCCCTTCCATATATGAAGATGTCCCCCTCTGTAATAACAGAGATACAAATTTCCCCTATACTAAAACATCACCTTTCATTTATTATTTTGGCAACAATCTAAATATCTGACAACATATTCCATTGGTAAGGGAAACAGGAACTTGTATGTTGCTGCTTGAAACACAAAACAAAGTTACAACGTCTGATAAAAGGATTCAGAAATACCTAAAAAAACTACGTATGCATTTACCCTTTGATACAGAAATGAGTATTAGGCCTAAGTGTCACTTCCAAACTAATGAAATGACAGAGGCACAGAGCCATTTATTATGGCACTATCTGTACTAGCAAAAGATTGAAAACTCAGATGTCCATCAATAGAGGATTGGTTGAATAAGCTAGAACCGCCATAGGACAGCTAGCTAAACAATGAATTATAATGCCACTGTAAAAACGAACGGAGAACGTTTCTATACAGTGTAACAAAGAGATCTCCAAAGTGGTAATATTATCAAGCAAAAATAGGAAGGGCAGAAAATTGCATACAGTATATTACCTTTTATCTAGGAAAGGAGCAATATAAATCTACACACATATACACACTATTATTTTTAAAAAGGACAAAGTTAATAGATATAAGGAAAGGGATGATGCAAGAAGGCAACACAGACCGAATCTATCTAGACTTATTTGAATATATCTTGTTGAGTTGTTTTCTCTTTGAAACTATGTATGTTTTATAGAATTATAAAGCAAGATTAAGTTAAAAAATCCTGTTGAGCACCATTACAACCAAAACTGAGGTTTCCAGTTATTATTTCCAACTAAAAAAACAAAAGCAAAAATCCCGGGGCTTCTTGGAGAAATAGCTGATTCCAGGTCTAGAACAAGGTACGCATAAAGTGAACCTGGAACATTCTCCAGTACCAAAAGCAAAGACTACTATGGGTCTTACCAAAAGGCTGCAGGGGTCAATTTGAAGAGGTTTCCAATATGGCCAAATATGAGACAATTTAAGAATGAAAAGGAAACAGGAAGCCAGCTTATTCTGAAACTCAGACAAAGAGGTAGAAGAGGGGGCAGGGCAAGCATTTTGTAACCAACGATTGACAGGGAAAAATAAGTGATATCAGAAAATTATATAGCAAAAAAAATGCTAGCTATTAAATGCAAAAAAAAGGTACAATTAGAGTATAATGATTTTCCAAATCTTAATGAAATACCAGATATGTGTGGGTTCATCAATACATGCTAAAAACCATTACATACAAGACTGGTGGGAATTTTATAATGAATAAATGATATAACACTTGAACCCACTAATTAATCTTAACATCACAAAGAGTTATTAAGTGCCTTTTAATGTGCTACAACAGAAAGTACACAATACTATCTATAACAGGTACTTACCAAGAACCTGATTCTGAATCTGATTAAGCTTCTAGATCTGATTAATACCTTATAAGATATATTGGAGAACATGCTAAAGAAAACAATGGGGCTTTAATCAGCAGAGTTCAGGTTGTAGGAAATCCTACAAGTTAAATAAGCTGGTTTCAAATAGGGTGTGGGAAGGGGAAGGGAAAGAAGCCCATAGATTAGAAGACATATGGACCTTAGCTGGGTCACGGTTCAAACAAACTAAAAAAACATTTGTGAGACAACTAGGTATAATTTGAACCTTCATTGGATATTTGATAATAAACGATTAAGTTTTGTTTTGTTTTAGGTATAATGATGATAAAAAAATAATCCTTATGTTTTAGAGAGATCAGCAAACTATGGCCTGTGGGCCACGTTTTTGTATACTGCACAAACTAAGAATAGTTTTTACATTTTTAAGTAATCGAGAGAAAAAACTTAAAAGATATTCCCTGATATGTGAAAATTATGACATTCAAATTTCAGAGTCCATAAATAGCTGTTTATTGAAATATAGATAGGCTCATTCATTTTTTTTAATTCTTAATAGCTACTTTTGTATACAACGGCTGAGTTGAATAGTTGTAAGAGTGACCATACGGGCCGCAAAACCTAAAATATTTACTATCTGGCTCTTTACAGGAACGTCTGCTAAACTCTGTTTCACAGTTACATATCATAGTATCTACAAATGAAACAGTATATTGGAAATTTCCTTTAAAACACTGTTGTAGGGGCACCTGGGGGGCTCAGTTGTTTAAGTGTCCGACTTCGGCTCAGGTCATGATCTCAGTCTTTGAGTTCAAGCCCCGCATCGGGCCTGTGCTGACAGCTCAGAGCCTGGAGCCTGCTTCAGATTCTGTGTCTCCCTCTCTCTCTGCCCCTCCCTGACTCATGCTTTGTCTCTCTTGCTCTCAAAAACAAATAAAATATACATATATAAAAAGTAAACATTAAAATAATGTTGTAGAAGAGGAGGGAGATGAAACAAGAGAGGCCATGTGTTAATAATCCTTGAAGCTATATAAATACATGGATGAAAAGACTGTCATTCATTTATTTTTTTTTTAATTTTTTAATGTTTATTTATTTTTGAGACATGAGTGCGGAAGGGACAGAGAGAGAGGGAGAGACAGAACCCGAAGCAGGCTCCAGGCTCTGAGCTGTCAGCACAGCGCCCGACGCGGGGCTCGAACTCACAGACCGCGAGATCATGACCTGAGCCGAAGTCGGACGCTCAACCGACTAAGCCACCCAGGCGCGCCTGTCATTCCTTTATATATACATTTATATGTAACTCATACTGTGTCTCTACTCTTGTACACATTTCAAGGCTTCCTTAATAAAGTTAAAAAAGCCTGTATCATTCAGTATTAAAGATTTCACAAACATACACACAATACATTTTACAAAAATTTTTCAAGGAATTAAGTTTAAAATGTTTATGGGCAATACTATTTGCTTACAGATCGAGATACATAAAAAAATAAGTATACATACTGTACTGATTAAGCATATCATTTTATAACAAGAGCTGTTAAGCTACACACAAATCCAGGAATATCAGACAATCAGAAATGTACATAAACCATAGAAAACAATACTCAAAAGTATTAAATACGCTTCAGTTATGATACCAAGGTCCTAAACACATTTGTTCTGGGTCTTCAATTTACTGCATAAATACAGATATAACAACCATAAGATGAAGAAAATACTCTTAGTCTTCCTGAGTAAGTTAATTTCTTGAACAAAATAGTTGAAAACCAAAACCATAAGGTGTATTAAAATTATACAACTTCTTCCTTTTATAACTGAACACTGTATCATTTACGTATATAAGCAAGTCAACCTTTACTGATGACAACACAAATCTGTAATGGAATTTACGGAACAGTGATGATCCAAAAAGGTTTTTACTATCAAGCTATAGCCATACGTAAAACAAACACAATAAATAGTATGGAATACAGATATGTGAATTTTATTTTTGAAAGGATGAAACTTCTTCAAATAGAAAAAAATCAAAGCATTATACTCACCAGTATTTTTGTGACCTTTTAGTATATAAAGTGGTGCCGGACTTTCCAGTGAGAAAATACAAATATTGTGGTCATTTCCTCCAGTGGCGATCAGTCCATGAGGGTACATATCACTTGAAGGTATGATGCATACACAAGATACAAAATTGGAGTGGCCACTCATACAGTGCATTTCTGTAAAGCCCCTGTTAGGACTGGAAAGACATGGTAATAAATAAGATACACCTTTGTCCACCTGACTTAGCACAGGACTTGAGTTGTCAAAGCACTCATTTTGTTTTAGTGTGTAGGTTGAACTTTAGAGTACCTACTACCTTAAAAATCTATTGGTTTTGTTTTGTTTTGTTTTTTAGTAATTTCTACACCCAACGTGGGGCTCAAACTCACGACCCTGAGATCAAGAGTTGCATGTTCTCCTAACCGATCCAGTCAGGTGCCCCAAGAATCAATTACTTTAAGTTAAATATCATATATCTAATTTTATTAGCTACTATTGAGATTCATATTAGATCAGGAAAAGTTTAATTAGCATTTCGTTGATAAGAGTATGTTAACTGACAGAATAAGGAAGGAAAGGGAGGGAAACAAATGGTTTTTGTCATGTTCCATCTTCATTTCTATTCATCTGTGAATATTACCCTCAGAAATCCCTAGTGAAGTGAAACATTCATGCAATTAGGATAATGAAGTAGACATCAATAAGGCTCAAACACAGTGAGGATATTTTCACACTATGAATCACTAAGTTAGTACCCATTAGTATAATATGTGTATATATATATATATATATATATATATATATATATATATACACACACATAGATATATATATCTAAATCGCTAGACTATCAATCATTCTTAATATGCAAACTAAAGGAATACAAGGATATATAAATGACTGCTCTAGGGATACTGCATACTAATAACTGCCTTGGGTTTAGAAAGATTATCAATTTGTTACACACATCACTCAGCATCACTGCCTTATATAACGAGTCAAACAACAGATTACAATGTACTATGTGAAAGGTAGTAAGTTAATGACTGAGAAGAATATCAAGAATTATATCCCCGATATAAAATCAAAAAGTTTGTAGTGTAGTAGAAAGAGACAGGACAAGAAGAGTTAAGACTCCCAGATAAACACACATACACACACATTTCAAAGAAAGACATAAATCACAAGGCCAGGGAGAATAAGAAGACAAAGAAACAGGAATACAACTTTGAATACTGAAAGCTGATTGAAAAATAGTAGAGGCTTTATATCGGATACCTAAGAAAATTGAGTTTTTTTTTTTTTAATGTTTTATTTATTTATTTTGAAAGAGTGCACAAGCACGGGAGGGGCAGAGAGAGAGGGAAAGAGAATCCTAAGCAGGTTCTGTGCTGTCAGCACTGAGCCTGAAACAGGGCTCGAACTCACTAACCCTGAGATCATGACCTGAGCTGAAACCAAGAGTCGGACATTTAACCAACTGAGCCACCCAGGTACCCTGAGAAAACGGAGTTCTAAATCAGTATAAGTAAAGGACCAAACTACCAATGAATCCCTAAAAAGCTGAAGAATATTAGTAGCACTATGTACCTCTAGAAATGAGGACCAAAAAAGATAGGAATTAGAATAAGGAAGACTATTGAAAATCTTCAGAATCATATGAAAAATCTTCAAAGGTATTTGGTAGTAGCTGTTTTTAACTTGTGCACTTTATTGTGTTGTATGTGTGTTTTTTTTTAAAATGTGCTTTTAGGGGCACCTACAAATAGACTGCCTTCCAAAGAGAAAAAAATAATAGCTCAGAAAGAAACAGAAAGGCTTCAGACTTCTCAAATTTAACAGTAAGGGCTGGGGCGCGTGGGTGGCTCAGTCGGTTGAGTGTCTGACTCAGGTCATGATCCCCCAGGGTTGTGGGACACAGCCCTGTGTCGGGAGGCTCCTGCTTGGGATTCTCTCTTTTCCTCTCTCTCTGCCCCTACCCCCTTCACCTGCTTGTGCTCTCTCTCCCAAATAAAAAGAAAAAAAAAAAGTGAACATTAAAAAAAATACACTTTAGAGCCCAGAATACAATGGAGCAAGGGCTTAATTCTGAAGGAAAATTATTTGAGAATTATAGCACTACAAATGCTTACACTATTATTTAAGTAGCAAGGCAGAATAAAATCATTTTCAGACTTTCACTATCTCAATACATTTATCATCAGTGTACTATATTTCAGGAAGCTCCTGGAAGATATGCTCCAAAAAGGCATCAAGGAAGAAAACTAAGAAAGTAAACGGACACAGAGAGCAGAAATCCAACACAAGAAGCCCTAAAGAGCAAAAGGTGGAGAGCACAAGGAAGGGCGATCTCAGGATCCGTGCACCTGGGGTAGGCAGACCAGGTCAGAAAGTCTTCACTGCCAGGAAGATGAAACTAAAATACCTGTATGTCTAAGGATAGAGATTTAGACATATCCTGTATGTCTTGAGAAGAGATTTAGACAACTAGCAAAGAATATGAAGTTGAATTAGTGAGAAAAACATAAACAATGAAGCAAATGAAAGCCCCCCAACAGGGCCCTGATCAGCTACAGGGCGATCATAAAACTGTTGAGGAAAAGTTATTATAGTTTATTCCACAGCTCAGTGCAAATACACCCTATGCAGTCATAAAATACTGATTTCGTCTAGGGGCGCCTGGGTGGCTCAATTGGTTAAGCAGTGGACTCTTGGTTTCAGCTCAGGTCACAATCTCGTGGTTCTGTGCGTCCAATTCCCACATAAGGCATAGAGTCTGCTTGGGATTCTCTCTCTGCTCCTTCCCTGCCCATGTATGTGTGTGCATGCTCTTGCTGTCAAAATAAATAAATAAAAACTTTAAAAACTGTATTGATTTCATCTAAATTAAGTTCAATTATAAGGGGCGGAGCATAGAAAAGATGCGTAAGTGATGGAGGTTAGCAGGGGGGTAGAAAGAGAGCTAAAGTCCAATATTCCGTAGCAAGAATAGAAAATGCCTAAAATATTTACAAGATAAAAATAGCAACAAAGCACTTTATACATACAAATGGAGGTACAATGCAAAAACAAGCAGTTAAAAGATTCAAAAATTTTAACTCCAAGAAAGAGAAATGGGGGTGGGGAAGGGAATGGCTCTAATTTCTTAATAAACTCCACAGAACTATTGACTTTGGACACAAAGTACTGAGTGTTTACAGGAGGGAGAAGTCATTTCACCCTTGGTATGGTCAGGGAAGAGTTAACATGTCATGTTAAATGTGAAGTTGCATCATTCAAATATGGGTAGTTTTCAAATGGTAAAGCAATAGTCCATGACATATGAGAAATCCAGATTAATGTGAAGTGGGCTTATAGAGGCCTGAAGCAGTCTGAAATAATCCTATGTTGACTGCTTCAGTTCACTGTACAATAAAAAAATAATGTCTCCATTCTGAAAGGTCTTCAGAAGGCCCAGCGAGCTTCTGGGTTTTCAATAGGCTTTTGTGAAAGACAAAGTATCTGGTTTAACGCACCTTGGAAGAGAACTATTTTGCTTCCCTAAAACTAAATTAAATTCCATCATTCCCAATCCATCTGTACAGTAACTACCTTGTCCATCAACAATGTACACAGGAAACAATTTTCATTTACTACATGGCTACAAACATTTACAGCACTTCATCAACTTTATTAATATACCATGAAATACAAATTGTCAGGACGACAGCCTTGAGAACACTTTTATAACACTAAAGGGTATGTTAGACACTTTAGTTGGGATGTAGAAGAGATTCATCACCTAGGGACTATAAAATGCCCTACTCTGAACAGTTGGAAATAAGAGGTAAAAACAGTCTTATCTCATAATTACCCACGATCTACTCCTGTGTGTGACACAATGCAGGCTCTCAATCAGTGTTAGCTGAACAACTTCCTGATTTTGAATAACAAAAACAAAAAAAACAACGTGAGTTAAAAAGAAAAAAAACCTCACACTTTTCAAATAGATGACTTCCTTCTCAAATTCCTGAAGTTCCTGATAAATGCAAAAACTCCAGGACCTAGCCCAGTCCTACAAAACATGTAAAGTTTAATGACAAGATTCAACTATTATAGTAGGCATCCTTTGGTTACTCCTTACTGCAATGTTTATATCCTACTGGGTATGTATTCTACTGAACTCAAATTTTAAAGATACAAGCTTAATCAGTAATTACACTCAGATACACATAAACCTATGCATTAATGTTACTAAGTGATTTGGAATATCACAGAATCTCAGAGTTAAAAGAGACCTTCAGAGATGATCTCCTCCAATTCAGTACAGGAGTTTGCTCTACAATATTTCCAGTCTGTCTACCATTGTGTACTGGCTGCACTACAACAAAAGCCTCCAAACAGATCTACTTCCACGTTTATCCCTTTGCAATCTAATCTCCACCAGCAGCTAGCAGTACTTTTCTACGGGTCAACCAAACCATGCTGCTCCCTGCTTGAAACTCATTGAAGGCTTCTACTTAACACTCTTTCCAGAAGCACCTTTACCATAGCATGCTGCTCCAGCCATCCTCTGGCTCCTGCCCTCACAGCTCATTCCCTTCTGCACAGAAGAATCTGCCTCATTCTTCAGGGTCTCTGTGCTTGATCCTCCTACCATCTACTGAGCTCTTCAATTCGACTCTTCTCCTGCCTTGCTCCCATGACCAGGTCCATCTTGGTGTCAGCTTTAATAAACAAAACTGAAACCCTCCTCAGAGAGGCTTCCTTCTTTAACATCTCTCCATTCAATTCTATACTTGGTTTCTTTTTTTTTTTTTCCACAGTACAAATAAGCCAAATAAGCAATTATTTATTTACTTTTTTATTCTGATCCTTCAGCCCTCTCAGACAGTAAGAAAGCTTGTTTGTTGGTTTTACTCTTCTTCAGGGTCTAAAAAAATAGGAGATACTCGACCAATTGTTAGCATCTAAATTTTGGGAGACTGACTACATAACAAATTAAATCACCTCAAATTTTCTCTTCCTGAACTGAAATCTGTCTTCCAGGTCATAAATTTCCTGTTACAACCAGCCAAATCAGGACCGACCCCTTGAACTTGATTTGGACTGGAGCTTAACCTTAATTTTTCTTTTTAGTTAACCTGACAATCTTCTGAAGGCAACAGGCTTTCTTTCAAGAAAACAGCACATCCTTCACACATCCATAAAACATGTGAAAACTTTCATCCCCTCCATCCAGGCCCACCACAAACCCCAGATTAAAAAACTTATTTGGACAACGAGGAGAGGTGCCAATGCAACTTTCTGCAATGGAATTTTCAAAAATTAAATTTGAGGGAAGACTACAGAGCAAATTCTAGGTTAAAAAGAGGATTTACTTTAGTTACGGGGGGGGGGGGTGCACCTGGCATCAATCAATTTTCAAATATTAAAGAAACATGAAAATCATCGCCCAAAAGATAAGAGTTTCGTCCAAGGTCACCTACTGGTTAGTTGTCAAATTAAGAAAAGAATGTACGTCTCTGTAACCCTAAAGCGGTGCTCTTTCCACCTAAATCTCAGGTTTCTTAACACTGCGCCTAGAGTGCCAGTGCTCTCGCAACTAGGAGGGAGCGCGGACTGCAGGCAAGGCCGGGAAGAGTACAGGATACGGCAGGGGAGGGGCCCTTTCTTCCCACCAGCAGTAGGAAGATTGCAACACAGCTAGGGGTGAGGGATGGGGACAGGTGGGGCAGCCGGAGTCGCAGCGCTCACCTGTCTGGGACCCAGAGGCGGGTGGTGCGGTCTCGGGACACCGACACAAAGGCCCCCGGCGGATAGAGGCTGCATACCAGGCCCCGTACATCCAGCTCGTGGCCTGGGAGCGAGCAGCTCAGCCGGTACCTGGCGGCACCGCTCGCCATGACCCTTGTCGGTCCGGCACCCGCGGCCCAGGCACCGCGCGAGATCAGTCGGCAGAAGAGGCCGGGAGTGCGCCGGGGCGCGGCGGGCGAGGGGCCTGCAGGTGAGGGGCGGCCGAGGACCGGAAGAGCCCTAGAGCCGGTGCGGAAGGGCGACCGGGAAGGGAAACGCCGAACGGGCCGAGTGACACAGCAACCCTGACATGCCCACCGGAATGCATCATCTGTCTCAGCCCGCCATGACGCAAAGCGTGTGCGTCCCGACTACTGAGGGCAATGCCGAGCTGAATGAAGCTCGCTTCCTTCCCGCGCCCTTGACCGTCCCCTGAGGAAGAGATAACAATGCCCGGCCGTTGGGCCCGATCGCTCCAATCCGGATCCTTTTCGAGTCCACGTCCTTGGTGAGTCCTGGCTGAACAGTGTTTTGTAGTACGAGATGCGCGCTGGGACTACAAATCCCACAATGCCATGCGCAGTGGGGCATGACCTGCAGGCGCGCGGAATCCGGAAATTTTAAATCTTGATTTCAGGGACTGCGCGCTCCCTTGTGGTTGAGAGAAATTGGTTTGAACATTTTGTCAGGGCAAGCCTTCCCCGATTTCTCCAGAACTTCTTTGGAGTCTCCTGAGATTTTTGGAAGTTAAAAGTTGTTTTTTAACTAAAACGGCAGAGTTTGGGACCGAACTGTAAACAGTCGTTTGCCTTAAATCTTGTGAACACTAAGCTGGGTTCTTGGTACTCAAAAAAATTAAAATATTTTATGTGTTAAGCAATAGTTTATGTGTTGAAACATTTATCTCAACTGTCATATCTGCATACAAATGACAAATGCTGGATCCTCCTTCCAAGTGTCTGAAGGCACTCAGAAGTCTCCATAATGTAAGTTGATTCAGACAATTCTGTGTACGGAGTAGTTGGGCAGAGGTTGTAGGGAAAGAAAAGATCTTTTCTCTTTCTACCCTTGTAGGCTTTCCGTGGAGCGTTGTAACAAAAGAGGTTAATAAGAGAAAAATTTATTAACATACACATGTCATATATGCAAGGGGAGAAACTCAGAAATGAGTACTCAAGTGGCTAGGGTCTGGACTTACAGAACAACTTAACAAAGCAACAGTATTCACTGAAGCAAAGGACCTTAAGTCTTTAGAAGCAGCAAATTATGGAGAGGTAAATATATGGGGAACTAATAGTAAATAAGGCCAGTTAGTAAAATTTGTTATGTAGATTCCTCATGTGTAGTCACTAAAGGACACTTACAATGTTGGGCTCAAATGGGAGAATTACATAAAAATATTTTACGCACTTGAAGTGATAACTCAGCCACATGACTTTATTTCATTTTCTTTTATTGCATTCATTTTAAACTACTTGATCTAAGCTTTTTTCAAGGCCAGCAATTAGTTTTATGATTAACATTCTATATTCCAATGTCTTCTTTAATTCTTCCTGACCGTTTTTAAGGTCTTTGAACTTTGCCTCGTAGGACCCCTTGCATTCATCTAAGCCATTTTAAACTACTTGAAGTCAGGCACATTAGAAAATAAATCTGGATATAAATAATGTATGCAAGTTGGAAATAATATGAAAAACGTTGAAAGTCCAATAGGTAAGTACGTTATGATTATAGTGGCAATCACATTTAAGCTCTCTGTGGGAAGACTGGAAGAAAACAAACTGCAAGTTACTTTATTAGAAATACGAGATTTGAGATGAAGTAGTTTTTTTACACTGTGTTTTCTCTAAACATTGATTCTAAAATAGTTAAGACCACTGTCCATTTAATTAATCCTTCACAAACTTGGATCAAAAGAACTCTGAAAGGAAGTTTAAAGATAGGAAGCTTCCAAAGAAATGAGTGGGTGTCACGCATCTATACTTAATGTATTGTGCACGTTGCGCAGACCTAACAGGAAGAATAACTACCTCTAATGAAAAGTGAAACGATTGTATAACGCTGCCTACCACAAATAACTTAAAAGTTTTTTATTAAAAAGCCTATTACATGATAACACATATGTCACGTATGAGGTGAGACAGCGATATAATAAAACTTGCTAGGAGTAAATGCAGATCAGCCACACAGAGAGGCTGCTTTGATTATAAATACTAAGATTTTCAGATAAAACTTTCTTTCCTGGCCAAGTTGCAGTTTTCTGTTTGTTCCAGAAAAGGCTAAGGTATGCCGACCAAAAAAATTAGGTCTCCAATCTCGCGAGAGCAGTCTCTGGCTCCTTTTGGCGTTACCAGGGGCTGACGCCGAAGATTGGCCAATTAGGAGGCGGGCCCTCTCTCCGTCCCGCCCCCGTTGCCGGGATACGGAGCCGCGCGTGACCGCTAGTGGTTACTTCTGAGGGCCTAGGAAAGCTGCGCGAGGGGGAGTGGGCAGTAGCGAAGTGAGCTAACGGGTAAGCGGGGACAACTGGTGGTCTCCGCCCGGGGGGGCGGCTTCGGAAGCAAGTTCGAGGGCCCCTCGCCGCTACAACTTTCCTTCTGTCACGCCGCGGGAGGTGAGAAATCCCAGGTCCTATCTCTCCCTCACTCAGTCCCTCCGGAGCTGATCCGCTCCCAACAAAAACAAATCCAAACTTTTCGGCTTTTAGCCGTTCTCCTCAGCCCGTCGCCAGGCCAGGGAAGTCGGACTCTAGTCCGGCAAAGCGGGTGGAGATATCACCTCAGTCAGTCACCTGAGGAAACCTGCTAAGGCGAGACCGGAGGGAAAGATCCGAGAGCCTCAGAGAGAAAATTCACTGCGGGCTGAGGGATATTACTCGAAGCCAATAGATTTCTGTCTTGTATTAGCAACTTTCCACTTGTTCGTGTATGTTAAAATGGCCGCTTTTGGGAGGATAATGGTAGTAATAATTAGTAGGCCTATGTTTTTTTTTTTTTAATGTAGTATCTGTAATCTTCACAACTGCCCTGCAGAGTACAGCCCATTGCCACACTTGGATCTTAGAGATGAGGAACCACATCCAGTGGGAATTATAGAGCTAAGAAGTTAGTTAGAGCTAAAGTTTGTATCTCTCATTTTTCTGGAACCAAAGGCCAGGCTCCCTCTCTGATTGTGTGAACGTTTGCGTGAATAATGGACGAGTTAGTGGCGTGTCTGTTAGGATTGATGTTCTTTCTATTTTACCCCCGGGACTGATCTAATGCTAAGCTTTCTCCAAGAGATTAAAGCAGTGGTAGAGGCAGGTGGAAATTCTTTTTTTTTATTTTTTTATTTTTTAAATGTTTATTTTTGAGAGAGGAAAAGACACAGAGTGTGAGCGGGGGAGGGGTAGAGAGAGGGGGAGACGCAGAATCCGAAGGAGGCTCGAGGCTCTGAGCTGTCAGCATAGGGCCTGATGTGGGGGTCGAACCTACGAACCCAGAGATCATGAACCGGGAGACCATGACTTGAATGGGAAGTCGGAGGCTTAACTGACTGAGCCGCTCAGGCGCCCCTGGAAATTCAATATATTGTACATTTTCTTAAAATTATCAGGAAAGCTGGAGTAACAAGCTTAAATTTTTCATGGACAACAGTCATACTTCATTTTCTTGAGCTTCTCAGATAATGCACTTTTTACAAATTGAAGATTTGTGACAAACCTGCATCGAGCAAGTCTATTAACACCATGTTCCCAACAGCATTTGCTCACTTTATGTCTGTCACATTTTGGTAATTCAGGCGGTATGTCAGACTATGTGTTTTTACTATATTTGTAATAGTTCTCTGTGATTAGTGATTAGGACTTACCGAAAGCTTGAAATGAGGGTGATGGTTAGCATTTTTTAGCAATAAAGTATTTTTTTCACTAATGTATAAATTTACGTAAATTTAACTGAAACAAAATTTAATCAAACAATACCCTTCCTCTGTGCAGTGAACTTTTACTTTTTTTTTTAACTGTTTACTTTTAAGAGAGAGAGTGAGTGAAGCAGGGGCAGGGAGGGAGAGAGAGAGAATCCCAAGCAGGCTCCGAACTGTCAGCACAGAGCCTGACAAGGGGCTGAAAGTCACAAACCATGAGATCATGCCCTGAGCTGAAATCTAGAGTCAGATGCTTAACTGAGCCAGCCAGGTGCCCCTCTTACATTTTTTATTTCATGTTTAAAGCAACTTGGGTATAATATACTAAATTGTTTTCACAACCCACTGACAGGTCATGTTCCGTAATCTGAAAAGTGCTATTCTAAATCGTCAGCCAAAACTTTAAATGACATATTCTGATGAGGAAAGGAGGGGACTGGTAAACTGGGAGAGGATGAGTGAAGTCAGGAGCTGGTTTAAAGGGAGATGTAGTGAGAATAAAGATAAGGTGGATAATAAAGAGAGTAGATGAAGGTCGGAGAATGAGACATTTCAGCTGATGTTGAGGTGAAACAATTCCAGATGACGACCAGCTCCTGGTCTGGCCACAGCTATGGATGACTGAAATGGAGTTGAGATGGTTACCAAAATTTAGGTCAGGGAGCTGTGTGACCTAGAATGTTAGATACTGAATCCAGTATCCCTGTAGAAGTCATCCAGGACATTGGTGGGACTGGAGTGGAGAGACTATGAACTAGGTATAAAAGACGGGGGTTGAGATTAGGAGGTCTCTAGATAAAAGCAACCAGGAAAGATCCAAGAAATAAGGTTGCACTCCTTGGTCCTCAGAGGAGGATTTGGAAGACTAATGTTCTAAAAGTGACACTGGGGAGTAAAAGGAATGCTGTGCACTCCTTTGCTTTGGAATTGTGGATTGAGAAGCTAAAACAGCCTTCACTGAAAGTGTTTTTGGGGCAAGTTGGGATTCTGTTAAGGCAAAGAGTAAAATGAAGGATTTGATAACAGGATTGAGAATATAAAGGAGTGAATCATAGATTTTTTTTTTCCACAGGGGAAAAAAAGTAGGGAGAGAAGATCCCTATTTTTTGGATATGTCAGAAAAGAGCAATTTTAGTAGATTGTGGGAAGAGCTCAAGAGAGGTAATTCGAGGGGCTTATATTTTGGTAAGAAAATAGGGAAATGCGGAAGGATTTATGATAAACGATTTCATGGTTCTACTCTAAATTGAACAATAATTTAAAATTTGAACAAAACGAAGGAGGTTTAGCCTTGTAGTGGTACCAGGAATGGCAGTTTGCAAGAAGAGTCATTGTGGATTAAATGTTTGAAGGAAAGCTATGTGGATATCCAATGTGTTGCTATAGAAGATATCAAAGGAGAATTGAACTGTTTCTTGTTTCCAAATAGTGGTTAAAGTAAACAAACAATGGCCAGTAATCACAAACCTTCAGGAGCTCGCCCTGTTTCACGAGGTGGAATGGGGTTGACTGGAAGACCTCCTTCTGGAATACGACCCCCGTCAGGAAATATTCGAGTGGCAACTGGAGTAAGTTTCAAACAGATCTATTTAATTCTCATGCATATGTCCTAGTAGAAGTTGGAAAGCCTGTCTATAATAAGAGATTCTTCCTTGTTCTTTATTTTGTCAGCATATTATTATACGTATTTGTGTGTTTGGTTTTTGTTTTTTTTTTTTTTTTAGAGTGGTAAATACCTAGAGTATAAATGTGGGAGGATGTCTGAAAGACATTTTTCTAAATTACTTCATTTATTTTGGGGGAGAGAGAGAGTGCAAGTGGGGGAGGAGTAAAGGGAGAGAGAAAAGAGAGAATCCCAAGCAGGCTCCATATTGTCAGCATGGAGCCCAATGTGGGGGCTTGATTTCATGAACCTTAAGAACATGACCTGAGGGGCGCCTGGGTGGCTCAGTCGGTTGAGCGTCCGACTTCGGCTCAAGTCATGATCTCGCGGTCTGTGAGTTCGAGCCCCGCGTCGGGCTCTGTGCTGACAGCTCGGAGCCTGGAGCCTCCTTCACATTCTGTGTTTCTCCCCTCTCTCTCTGCCCCTCCCCCGCTCGTGCTCTGTCTCTCTCTGTCTCATAAATAAACGTTAAAAAAAAAAAAAAAAAGAACATGACCTGAGCTGCAATCAATAGTTGGACACTTAACTGACTGAGCCACCCAGTTGTCCCTAAAGACATTATTGAGAGAAGATGCCTTTTCACACTGATGATTCAAATTTATTTTAAAGATACATTAATTTAAGTGGTATAGTTTATTGATGCCTGAATCAAATGAAATGGAATAGACAAGAAACAGAATCAAACATATGTAAGAACTTAATTAGTGATTAAGATGACATTTCAAAATAGTTGGAAGAACATGGAGTATTCAACAGTATATTCAAATAATGGGTAAACGATTTATTTTTAAAACTTGACCCCTCTTTCACACAAAATTCTAGATATTTTTAGAAACTTTGTATTTAAAAAGTGAAACCATAAGTGTATTAGAAGAAAATACAGTCAAGTATTTCATATAAACTTGGTGTGGACTAGGCCTTTGGAAAACAGAAACACCAAGTACTGAAAAGGAAAGTATTTTTATGTTTATATATTTGGATTTTTAAAAATTGAAAATACCATAAAAAAGTTAAAAGAAATATGACAAACTGATAAAAAAATATTTGGGACATATTTGTCATAAATAGAGTTGAGAATCGTAAAATGAAAAAGCAAACTTTACAAACTGGTAAGAGCTCTTTCTGTAGTTAAACACTATGTTTAATCAAAATTACGTGATATTTCTTTTGGGGAGAGTAAGGAATATCATTGTAAAACTATTTCATAATTCATCTAGAGCAATAAAAAACAAAAGTACAGTATTATAATATAAAAATATAAATAAGTAAAACAATATTTTGGTTGCCACAGCAACCTGAAAACAAACTAGTAAATGTTAATAGCTTAGTGTAAGAGAGTGTCATAAATCAGTAAGGGAAACACTACATTAGAAAAAATTCGATAAACTTCATAAACTCATAATTCTAAGCAGAGTAATATCCTATAAAGACAATTATTACAGTTTCATTATAATTATAATAATGAAAATTTGAAAGCAACTTAACTTGCCTTATAACAGGCAAACCTTAAATAAATTATGATATATCTATCCATATAATAAGCTATTAGGAAGTCATTAAAATTATTTTCAAAGAATATTTGAGGAAATCTTTATAATACTGTATTAAATGAAAGAAGCAGTGTGATGCCAGTCGAACATAAAAACATACTTACAAACATAGAAAGAAATGAATGTAACTAAATATTCATATTAATTTTTCTGATGGTTGCAGCAGATGGTTTTGACTCCACGTAAGGTGGTTTTGACTCTCCTTGTCTGTAAAGCTTATGCAGTAGGCTAACTGCAAACCAGGTAATACTGGGTCATCCTGTTTTTAATTCATAAGAACAGTAATTTTTGGAGGGAATACTTTTGTTAAAATCAGATTTTCTTATTTTTCAGATTTTTCTAGAGTTTCAGTTTATATTATCAACATCATCACCCTATACCGAAATAATTTTTCTAAAGCCTTCATGTATGTGGTACTGAGCTAGTAAGACTTTTTATTTTAATAAAAATTTATGCTTGTTAATTAATTATTTATAAAAGAATCTGACACTTACTGGGCACCTAATCCATGCCAGGTGCTTTACCCATTTAATGATTGCAGTTTTAAAAATATTGATGCTTCTTGTACACCATACAAGGGAAAAGTGTCAGAGTTCCCTCCTACCCCAGGTATAACTATTGTCAACATTGTGATGTATATCCTTCCAGATTTTTTTCCTGTTCATTTACAAACACACATAGGCATATAAGATGATGTAGCTTTAATGTTTTCTAAAATAATGATAATACTGTATGCATTTTTATTTATCTTACCCATTACTTTTAATAATATAAATATACTTCCATGTGAATACATATATATATATATATATATATATATATTCATTCCTTTTAATATGTTCAATTTTAGTTTCTACTTCTCTATATTTTTCGTTTGGTAATGTTTACCCAGGAAGAGATGTAGCATTCTCTTCCAAAGATCACTCAAGATAACCCTGAACTCATTTGAATTTGTGGTTGACAATGTTCCTGTGTCTAACATATTCTCTGGAATGTGTTACTGATGCTGGCCCCCAATATAATTACCAAGTAATTCTCAGAATCATTTAAGAACTATGTTAGCTGACAAGATTAGAAGCTATCAGCTAACAGAATTAAAGACAAGCAAAACGAATGTCTCTGGTTATATACAATCCCTATTTAAAATGTCTACTACATATTTAATATACTACATTATTCTTTGACAGAGAGTGAGGAAAAAAGAAAGAATGGAAGATAAACAAAAGAAGGATGTTTTGAAACAGCTTCAGGTTGTCTCCTGTCTTTCCAACCTGTCCATGCTGTATGAACTGACAAGAAAGCAGTCTTTTGTCCTTTGCTTAATTGGATTTTACAGACCTGAAGTAAAGAATCATGTAGAGTGATAATAGGAATGATTACTGAATGATGTCAGCCCTTTAACAGTTACTTGGCTATCTCGTGATGAAATTTATATGTAATTATCATTTAAAAATGAAAATTTATTTTTTTTATTTTGAAGATAATATATACTTACTGTAATAATGCTGAAAACACTGAATTATAAAATGAAAACACTGAATTATAAAAATGACAACATAAAAATGAGCTATAGTAACATTATATCATATGGAGATAACTATTGTTACTGTTTCTTATGTAATTCTGACTTTTTGTTTTTCAAAACGGAATTATAAATACTGTTCTATAAACTATTTTTTAATATACTACAACTTATTCAACCATTTCCTATGGTTATATAGGGACAAAGATGTGGATATTTAATTCCTTTCCCGTTTTGAGGTATTATAATGTCTACACATAAAATTAAAAAATTTTTTTAAATTAATTTTTTAAAAAATTTGCATACATGTTAGTTAGCATACAGTGCAACAATGATTTCAAGAGTAGATTCCTTAATGCCCCTTACCCATTTAACTCAACCCCGTTCCCACCAGCCTTCCCGTAACCCTCTATTTGTTCTCTGTATTTAAGAATCTCTTATGTTTTTGTCCCCCTCTCTGTTTTTATATTATTTTTGCTTCCCTTCCCTTACGTTCATCTGCTTTGTATCTTAAAGTCCTCATATGAGTGAAGTCATATGATATTTGTCTTTCTCTGACTGACTAATTTCTCTTAGCATGATACCCTCTAGTTTCATCCATGTAGTTGCAAATAGCAAGATTTCATTCTTTTTGATTGCCGAGTAGTACTCCATTATATGTGTGTGTGTGTGTGTGTGTGTGTGTGTGTGTGTATACCACATCTTCTTTATCCATTCATCCTTCGATGGACATTTGGGCTCTTTCCATACTTTGGCTATTGTTGATAGTGCTGCTGTAAACAGTGGGGTGCATGTGTCCCTTTGCAACAGCATACCTGTATCCCTTGGGTAAATATCTAATAGTGCAATTGCTGGGTCTTAGGGTAGTTCTTTTTAATTTTTTGAGGAACCTCCGTACTGTTTTCCAGAGTGGCTGCACCAGTTTGCATTCCCACCAGCAGTGCTGAAGAGATCCTCTTTCTCCACATCCTCGCCAGCATCTGTTGTTGCCTGAGTTATTAATGTTAGCCATTCTGACAGGTGTGAGGTGGGATCTCAGTGTGGTTTTGATTTCTATTTCCCTGATGATGAGTGACGTTGAGCATCATTTCATGTGTCTGTTGGCCATCTGGATGTCTTCTTTGGAGGAGTGTCAATTCATGTCTTTGGCCCATTTCTTCATTGGATTATTTGTTTTTTGGGTGTTGAGTTTGATAAGTTCTTTATAGATTTTGGATACTAACCTTTTATCTGATATGTTATTTGCAGGTATCTTCTCCCATTCCGTCAATTGCCTTTTAGTTTTGTTGATTATTTCCTTTGCTGTGCAGAAGCTTCTTGAAGTCCCAAAAGTTCATTTTTGCTTTTATTTCCCTTGCCTTCAGAGACACGTCAAGTAAGAAGTTGCTGCAGTCGAGATCAAAAAGGTTGCTGCCTGTTTTCTCCTGTAGGATTTTGAGAATTTCCTGTCTCACATTTAGATCTTTCATCTATTTTTTAATTTACTGTTGTGTATGGTGTAAAACAGTCGTCCAGTTTCATTCTTCTGCATGTTGCTGTCCAGTTCTCCCAGCACCATTTGCTAAAGAGACTATCTTTTTTCCATTGGATACTCTTCTGCTTTGTCTAATGTTCATTGGCCATATATTTGTGGGTCCATTTCTGAGTTCTCTGTTGTATTCCATTGGTCTGTGTGTCTGTTTTTGTGCCAGTACCATATAGTCTTGATTACAGCTTTGTAGAAGAGGCTAAAGTCTGGGATTGTGCCTCCTGATTTGGTTTTCTTTTTCAACATTACCTTGGCTATTCAGGGTCTTTTGTGGTTCCATACAAATTTTAGGATTGTTTGTTCTAGCTCTGTGAAGAATGCTGGTGCTGTTTTGATTGGGATTGCATTGAATGTATAGATTGCTTTGGGTAGTATCAACATTTTAACAATATTTGTTCTTCCAGTCCATGGACATGGAATGTTTTTCCATTTCTTTGGGTCTTCAGTTTCTTTCATAAGCTTTCTGTAGTGAAATTTTCAGCATACAGATCTTTTACCTCTTTGGTTAGGTTTGTTCTTAGGTATTTTATGGTTCTTGATGCAGTGGTAAATGGGATCGATACGTTGATATTTCTTTCTGTTGCTTCACTATTGGTGTATAGAAATGTGTATAGAAATGTGACCAATTTCCGTACACTGATTTTATATCCTACGACTTTACCGAATTAATGTATCAGCTTTAGCATTTTTTGGTGGAGTCTTTGGGTTTTCCTTGTAGAGTATCATGTCATCTGTGAAAAGTGTGAAAAGTTTGACTTCATCTTTGCCAATTCCGATGCCTTTTATTTTGTTTGGTTGTCGGATTGTTGAGGCTAGGACCTCCAACACTATGTTAAATAACAGTAGTGAGAGTGGACATCCTTGTTGTGTTCCTGATCTCAGGGGGAAAGCTCTCAGTTTTTTCCCATTGAGGGTGATATTAGTTGTGGGCCTTTCACATATGGCTTTTATGATATTAAGGTATGTTCCTTCTATCCCAACTTTCTTGAGGGTTTTTATTAAGAAAGGATGCTGTATTTTGTCAAATGCTTTTTCTGCATCTATTAATAGGATCATATGGTTCTTAGCCTTTCTTCTATTAATGTGATGTTATCACATTGATCAATTTGTAAATATTAAACCAGTCTTGCAGCCCAGAAATGAATCTCACTTGATCATGGTGACTAATTTTTTTAATATACTGTTGAATTCGGTTTGCTAGTATCTTGTTGAGAATTTTTGCATCCATGTTCATCAAAGGTATTGGCCTATAACTCTCCTTTTTAGTGGAGTCCTTGTCTGGTTTGAGAATCAAGGTAATGCTGGCTTCATAGAATGAGTCTGGAAGCTTTCCTTCCATTTCTATTTTTTGGAACAGGTTGAGAAGAATAGGTATTAACTCTGCTTTAAATGGCTGATAGAATTCCCCTGGGAAGCCATCTGACCCAGGACTCATATTTTTGGGAGATTTTTTGATAACTGATTAAATTTCTTTGCTGGTTATGGGTCTGTTCAAGTTTTCTATTTCTTCCTATTTGAGTTTTGGTAGTTTGTGAGTGTTTAGGAATTTGTCCATTTCTTCCAGATTGGCCAGTTCATTGGCATATAATTTTTCATAGTATTCTCTAGTAATTGTATTTTTTTGGTGTTGTTTGTGATCTATCCTTTTTCATTCATGATTTTATCTTTTTGGGTCCTCTCTCTTTTCTTTTTGGTTAATCCGGCTAGGGGTATCAATTTTGTTTATTCTTTCAAAAAACCAGCTCTTAGATTCATTGATCTGTTCTACTGTATTTTTGGATTCTATATTGTTTATTTCTGCTTTGATCTTTATTATTTCTCTTCTCCTGGCTTTGGGCTTTCTTTGCTGCTGCCTTTCTAGTTCCGTTAGGTGTGAATTTAGATTGTGTATTTGGGACTTTTCTTGATTCTCAAGAAAGGCTTCAATTACAATATATTTTCTTCTACTTAGGACTGCCTTTGCTGCATCCCAAAGGGTTTGGACTGTCATATTTTCATTTTCATTTGTCCGCAGGTGTCTTCAGGTCTAAAATAAGTCTCATGTAGGCAGCATATAGATGGATTTTATTTTTCTGTCCATTCTGATACCTCATATCTTTTGATTGGAGCATTCAATGCATTTACATTCAGAGTGATTATTGGAAGATAAGGATTTAGTGTCATTATGTTATCTGTAGGTTTCATGCTTATGGTAATGTCTCTGGTCTTTTGTAGTCTTTATTGCTTTCCACTCAGAGTCCCCTTTAGGATCTCCTGCAGGGCAGTTTAGTGGTCATGAACACCTTTAGTTTTTGTTTGTCTGGAAAACCCTTATCTCTCCTCCTATTCTGGAATACAGCCTTGCTGGATAAAGGGTTCTTGGCTGCATTTTTTTCTTATTCAGGGCATTTAGTATTTCCTGCCATGCCCTTCTGGCCTGCCAAGTTTCAGTGGACAGGTCTGCTACTACTCTTATGTGTCTACCCTTGTAGGTTAATGCCTGTTTGTCCCTAGCTGCTTTCAAGTATTCTTTCTTTATCCTTGTATTTTGTCAGTTTCACTATATGTCGTAATGTCGACCTGTTTTTGTTAATTCTGAAGGGAGTTCTCTGTGACTTCCGGACTTGGGTGTCTGTTTCCTTCCCCAGATTAGGGAAATTTTCAGGTATAATTTGTTCAAATAAACCTTCTGCCTCTTTCTCTCATTTCTTCTTCTTCTGGAAGTCCTATGATACTGGTATTATTTCATTTCTTGGACTCACTTAGGTCTCTCATTCTCCCGTTATGGTTTCATAGTTTCTTTTCCCTCTTTTTCTCAGCTTCATCGTTTTCCGTAATTTTACATTCTATTTCACCTCTTCTCTCCTCTGCTTCTTCCATCTTCACTGTCACTGTATCTAGTATATTTTTCATCTCCTTTATTTCTTAATTCATTGTGACTATTATGTCTTTCATCTCTGCAGTAATAGATTCTCTGCTGTCTTTTATGTTTTTTTCAAGCCCGGCTATTAGTCTTATGACTGTTACTCCAAATTCTTGTTTAGATATATTGTTTCTATCTGTTAAGAACAATTACCTGTCCGTCATTTCTTCCTGGATTTTCTTTTGAAGAGAATTCTCCTGTTTCATCATTTTGGTTACATTTCTGGCTTTTACGTGTTTTAACAGCTTGTTATGTCTTGCACCTCCAGGTTACTACTATATTAAAGAGGGATAATACACTGTCCAGAGCCTGGCACTTCAGGAAGTGTCTTTGGAGTGTGTTATGTGCACTCTTGTGTTGCATATTTGGCTGCTCTACCCACTGGTCAGTCCTCTACAAAGCTCCTCCTTAGTTATGGTGGTGTATTGTTTGGACCTTCCACCAGGTGTGCTTTGATTTGTTCGTTGAAGTAACCCTGGAAACAAGGAAAGGGTGGGGAATCTGATCCCATACAAAGAGAAAAATGAAAAGGGTGAAAAAAAAGACCAAATAGAGAATCAAAGAAACTATAAGCATTAATCCAGAGAGAGAGAAAGGAAAATAAAGAAGAAGGAGCTATATAAAAAGTATAAAAAGAATAGAGTAAAAATGCCTAATTAAACAAATAAAACATAGAAAGAAAAAAAATATATATATATAATAAGAATTGGCCAAAAATCAAATCAGAAGCTATGAGCCTGATTCCAAAGTAAAAAAAGAAGAGGGTAGAAAGAATAAGAAAAGAGAAGAAAAGAACAGAGAGGAAAAAAAGAGAGAAATATACATAGAAAACCACAAGACAGTTGTCCGTTGGTGTCTGGGACCAGTGGCTGTGCTGGTCTTGTGGAGGGGCTGTCTGATTCAGTCAGTGTCCTTCTCACTCCAGTAGATAAGCAGTTGCTAGACACAAGGGCGGCGTTTGGTGTAAGAGGGTCTCACCTCCACTGGGGCCAACTGTCCTGTTCCTTCAAGCCCCACTGTGTTGGTGATGGAGAGAAAAATGACGACACCCTAATCTCTCCTCCCTGGACCGGGTGTCTTAAACCATACTGTTCAGGCAGCCCTCACAGAATAGTGCAGGTGGTCAGCTTGTCCTCCACAGGCTCCCGGACCTCCTGGACACTTGGCTAAGATTCAAAACCCAATGTCTTAAGAGGCCCTGCACCACATGGATTCTGTTCTTGTGTAGTGCCACTCAACCCTGCTGGCACTTGCAGGGTCTTTTGTCCTTGGGGGGGCAATAGACCCTCCTCCCACAGTACTCAAGGAAGGAGACTGTTCCCTCTCAGGGCCCCTCTGAGCTCACTGCTGCGCCTTGGGACCAGCTCCCCCCGCACCCCCCCACGCCTGCGTACCTGCCTGCTGTGGTGACTTCAGTCAGGAGAAATTTGCACACTTTTGAAAACTCTGATCTTTGATCTTCAGTTCCTGAGGTTGTTTGCAAAGTAGAAACTTGCACCCTCCGTATTTTTCGTTCCCCAGTCCGTAGTCCAGAAAGATTTTTCTCTTGTACTAACGCAATACCACAATCCACAGCCTCTCTCTCTCTGTTTTGTCTCTCCACAGAAGGTGCTCCATTTCCCATTCTTCTTCCCTCACCTCAATGCCTACGTTTTTTTTATCTCCGCCAATTTACATAATGCACCTCTGTCCCACCAAGCTGTCTCCCTTCACCTGTGGAGATTTTTCTGTCGCTCCGCAGATTGATTTCCTGAGTGTTCCAAGTGTTCTGACTTCAATACGGCTGTGTTTGAAGGAAGGGAGGGGAAATCCCAGTAACCTTACTTCTCTGCCGTCTCAACTCCTCTAGAATTTTAAAATTTTAAAGAAATGTACTATATAGTGTTCACAGATTTTTAAATGTTACAGAATTTTATTTAATATTTCATATTTTAAAAATTCAAATATATAAGGAGCATTTTATAAGTTAAATACAATTTTAATTTTAAAAAAATAATCTCTTTGCTGTCATAACAGTACTAGAGGTATAGTGTTTTTCTGGTTTACTGAAACTGAAATCATGGTTTTCATTTAGATGCCACCTGGAACACCAAGACCAGGCTCTCGTGGAGGTCCCATAGGGACAGGAGGAGTTCTGTCTTCTCAAATCAAAGTTGCTGATCGTCCTGTGACACAACAAGGTTTGAGTGGAATGAAAACTGGAATGAAAGGTACTTCTTTTAAGAAGATGAGTATATTTGTATAAGAAGTATTTCAGTACCATATAACTAGGGGTACCTGGGTGGCTCAGTTGATTTAGCGTTTGCCTTCGGCTCAGGTCATGATCTCATGGTTCGTGAGTTCAAGCCCCACATTGAGGTTGCTGCTGTCAGCCTGGAGCCCACTTAGGATCCTCCTCCCCCAAACCCTCCCCCACTGGAGCTCTCTGAAAAATAAACAAACACTAAAAATGAAAAGTATTGAAATACCATATTACTGAGAATTATAAAAAGGCCATTTTATTCAATTTTTATTCCTTGATTCACAAAATTGTGTTGAGGGTTAAATAAAAGAAGTGCTATGAAAATACATTGTGAACTCTAAGCTTTATTTTTCTGAACATAGAGCTCTGCTATAACTTGAAGAAATTTGAAATAATTTGAAGAAAGCTCAGGAATGAAAATTAAATTTCTAGTACTACATAGAAATATTCTGAAATACTTTTTGATTGTTTCCATATCCAAATGACACTATTATGGTATTTATGTATTTATGAGAAATGAGTCAAGAAGTGTTATTTTTTCTAATAGTTAATAATCCATTATAATATGTAAGTTCTTAAGGAAATGAGGCTAACACAGTTTTTGCTGCATCTTTCTTTAGGCATATGTATGTGTTTAAAAATGCATAATAGTACACTGTATGTTATGATTCAAAAGTTGGTCTGTATACAAACAAATCAAAGAATGGTAAACTGCTTTATAATGAATTTTTTATTTTCTGTATTTGTGACAAATGACTTACCAGGGATGAAGATATTCTACTGGGACAAAATTAATTATAAAATATTATACTACCTTTTGTAATATAGTATGCCATGCCTTTCAGGAGACTTAAATTCTTTTACTTTATTATAATATCACTTAGCTCACTAAATATTAAAAAAAACAATTATTTAGGGGCACCCGGGTGTCTCAGTTGGTTAGCGTCTGACTTGGGCTCAGGTCATGATATCACGGTGTGTGAGTTTGTGAGTTTGAGAACTCTGCTGTTAGTGCACAGCCCTCTTTGGATCCTCTGTCCCCCTCTCTCTCGCTGTCCCTGTCCCACTGGTTCCCTCTTTCTCTCTCAAAATAAATGAATTTTAAAAGAAAAAACAACACACAATTATTTAGAAATGCTTGGTTAATAGTTATCAATATTGTGAAAAAGTGTCAAAATTATATCATCTAACCTTTAAAAATATATTCACAGAAATGTTTATATGTTTAATATCACTTATTAAAAAACACTAGATAATTGATCTAATATTTGTTACTGTATTAATTTCTCCTTCAAAACAGAACCAATATCAGTTAAGAGAGTTTCAGAGTCTTACATGAAAGAGTTGTGATTATTACTGTTAGGTACCACTATCTGCTGTGATTTGTTCTTACCTGTTCTGGTACTCCATTTCCCATTCTTTTTTTTTAATGTTTTTTTTTTTTAGAGAGAGAACCCAGACTGGGGAGTAGCAGAGACAGGGAGACACAGAATCTGAAGCAGGCTCCAGGCTCCGAGCTGTCAGTATAGAACCTGACATAGGACTTGAACTCATGAACTGTTAGATCACGACTTGAGCTGAAGTTGGATGCTTAGCCAACTGAGCCACCCAGGCGTCCCCCCATTTCCCATTCTAACATATTTTCTCCCTCTTCTGATCGTAGACCTCACATATACTACTCTCTATCCTTAACGTTTTCCACTTTGCAAGGTCATCTCTCTCAAAGTTTGGACATTTAACCTAGGAATACTTTCTTAGTCCTGCTGAAATAACTGAAATGAGATCATGTTTCTAAAAAAGGGTCTCCAAGACAAATTATGAAAAATTATAATCTCTTGCATCGAGAAATTACAGTCTAAATTTTCACTATGCATTATGATAGTTAATAGCTACATGTAGCTATTTAAATTTAAGTTAATTAAAATTAAATAAAAGATTCAGTTCTCTGGTATCATCAGTCACATTTCAAATGTCTAATAATTCCAAGTAGTTACTTTATTGGACAGTGTTGATATAGAATATTTCCATTGTTGCAGAAGGTTCTCTCAGATAACCCTGTTCTAAACTTTCTAGACTTTTTAAAAAATGTTTATTTATTTTGAGAGAGAGACAGAAAGATTGCAGGGAAGAGACAGAGAGAAAATCTCAAGCAGGCTCTGTGCTGCTCACGAACTATGAGATCATGACCTGGGTTGAAATCAGGAGTCAGCAACTTGATCCCCTGAGCCATCCTGGCACCCCAAGACTTTCTTAGATCCCCAGTTTACATTCAGTTAACCTGACCTGTAGAGTGTACTTACTGTCTTACTAGCCCTATCTCTAGTACCATTTTTGTGATCAATTCATGTTTTCATTATGTTATGGTGCTAAGATATTAGTTCTTTTTTCATTTTTTTTTAGGTCCCCAGAGGCAAATTTTAGACAAATCTTACTATCTTGGACTTCTTCGGTATGTTCAATAAACATTTTTTTTCCTATGCATGGTCACGAAGTTTTAACTCTAGTGTTTATTAAGATAGTTAGATGTCTGTTGATTTCTAAGGATTATTTTGTGTTGTAATTTCTGGTTAATTTGGCTGTGCTACAAAATATATGCAGTGATACAAATAGGTCAAGATTTTAAATTGTATATATTTGCATGTTTATGAGTTAATATACATGAAATTCACCCTATTTCAGAAAATGATAAGAATTTTTTGTTATACTTCTTTCACTAACTACTCTGAAGTATATTAGTCATACCACTGAAATATTGCAAGTTGTATCTAATAAGAAAGGGAAAGTGCATATACTTAAAATATTTTAGGGCAGAGTTTTACATAAATGTATATTTGTTCAATTGCTACAAATGTAGCCTAATTTTAATTAATTCATAAGGTTCATTATGTCTCTAAAAACGAAGCTCTAAATTGAGAACTTTTTTCTTATTCTCTGCCTACCTTTTTCTGCTCAAATGTCCTAGTATTCAGTCTTATTTTTCCATTTTACTTTATTTTGTTCTTGGCTCATCATCTATATCTTCTTTGTCTCTTATTTCCGTTGCATTTAATCCATCCATCATGTCCTAAAACCTTTGTTTTTTCTCTTAGTTCTTCTAGATTCTTTTGTTTGTCAATTATCAGGATCCTTTATGGTTCTCAAACTTCTAGAAAGCAATAGAGAGAAGCGTAGGTTTCCCCCATCGTTCCTTAACGCTAACATCAGCACGATGTTATATAACATCACTTATGTAGCATCTTTTGATATCCAGCCACCTTTTAATCAAAAGAAGGAAAGGATATACAGCTATTTTTCAGCATTGCATATTCTTGCTTCTCCAGGATTTGTGCTTCTGCACCAAAAAAATAGTTCTAGGTATTTTTGTAATTGTTTGACTCTGTAACACTGGTTCTCAACTGGCCATAATTTTCTACCCACAGAGAACTTTCGGTGATTTTTAGACACATTTTTGGTTGTCACAGCTAGTGTTGGCGGGGGGGGGGGGGGGGGGGGGGTGTGCTACTGACAACTTGACCAGGGATGCTGTTAAACATCATACAGTGCATAGGATAGTCCTTTCCCCTCTGCCAGAGTATCCCTTAATGAGCTAAACTGTTAGTACTGCTGCTTTTGAGAAACCCCATCCTAGAGAGTAGCAGGACCTGTGAGGATGACAATTAGGTTTCTAATTGTGTCTATAGATTGTTATTTTCACAAGGTTTACATTCTGGCCCTATTTCATCTTAATGATTAGAGAATCTATTTTAGTTTCTTAGTTGGAATAGGCCTCATTTAGTCAAACAGCCCATATAAACTGTTTTTCTTTTTTTAGTGAAGTTTCGCAGAACCATTTACATTATTGTTACACATTTATGAAAAATTTGGTTGACTAGAAAGGCTCTTTTCTGGATTAGGATTATTGCTGACTTTTTTATTTCTTTCCATGTAGAAGTAAAATAAGTGAACTTACAACAGAAATTAATAAACTTCAGAAAGAAATAGAAATGTACAATCAAGAGAATTCAGTATATTTGTCATATGAAAAGAGGTGAGTAGTTTTGCAGTTAAAATTATGCAAGGTTTTTTTAAGAGCAATATTTAGTGTAATATGCTTCAGAAGTTTAATATCAAATTTGTAGTTATACGTAATATTTGTGATGTTATGCTTATTTATGTGTTTATGAATGTATTTGTTTTATGCTTTCAGAGCCGAGACTTTAGCTGTTGAAATCAAAGAGTTTCAAGGACAATTAGCAGACTACAATATGGTATTTGCCCTTTTCTGAGATTTTTTTGAATATTTTCATTGTCACTTTAAAAATATATTATTTTAGATACCAAATAACACATGAATGCATGCTTATGGTGAAAGATTGAAACCAGAGAGAGTATAGAGATTAAAGTGTCCTTTAGCTTTTTCCCTTATTTCTGTCACCAGAAATAATTTGACTTAACAGATATGTATTCTTCCAGTCTTCTTAAAAAAAGACATTTACTTGCAGATACTGAAACACACACATATTTTTCCCTAACAATATTAAAATAATTTTAAAAGTAGCTAAAATATATTGGGGACCGTCATTTTTTTAAAAAAAATTTTACCTTTCTGTGGATGGTTTTTATCATGAAATATTAAAAATTTAATTATTTAATGCACAGATTCTACTTCTATTCTTACATTTCATTCAGGATACAGTGGTTGCCTTCTGCCAAAATAGAGTATGTAACATAAACATAGTTCCACCAAAGATTTTTCCTAATATTGACTTTCTGAAGAAATAACCTCCTGGCTTTGTTCACCACTGCCCCACTCTTTGTGGTGATCTTGGCCCCATTAAAATTTCTAGTGTCAGAATTTCTTTCTTTTAGCTCTGTATCTGTAGGTGCTTTAGATGGCATTGGATTTTTGACTTAAAGAGGAAAACTTTTATCTCACTTCCCTTGAAAAATATATTACATAAAATTAGAAAAATTCTACCATAATGGTTAGGTAAATTATGCTATAGCTACTTGATATGTTACATTGTACTTATAAACAAATTTTACTGTTTACAGAATATTGTAATTCTCAAATATGTTGGACTGTATAATCCATATTGAGCATTTTGTAGAGCCTAGTATGCAGTAGTTTTTTTTTAGTAAATGTTTTGTTCTAAATATGAGGAAGTTTTTTATAAACTGTGGAATGACATTAAATAAAACCATTTAGTTGTACTGGAATGCATTAGGTAAACTACTTACATAAAAATAATAATAATGTGTAAAATATGTCGTTTGTAGGTATAATGAACTAACACCTGATACAGGGAAAAGATTTAGCAAATATCTAACATATAGTAAGATCTCAAATGTTACATTTTATTAGCACTTACTCTTCATACCAGAAGTGAAATATGATATAAACTAATATATAATACATTAATAAAGCTTAGTGTTTTAGAAACAATTATACCCAAAATAATTGGCTTTTAGTAGCGGTCCTATTCAAATTCTGGTTCTACAACTTGCTTAATTTCTTTATCTGCAAAGTGTGGATAATATCTACTTTGTAGAGTAATTGTTAAAATTAAGTAATACATATGATGGGCCCAGGACAATGTTTGGTGCAAAGTAAATATGTTAGCTTTTGCTATCATTGCGTAACTTTTTGAAGTAGGCTCATCTAGTGTTCTGCTAGTGCCTACCATTTTGGCCTTTTTTTTTGATCTTTAGAAGACAAAATCATTTTGCGTTTTCACTGGTATAAATATATAAATCTGTTAATACAGCCTCTGCTGTGGAAAAGAGAGAGACAGGCAGACACACATTCCACAAACTTTTGTCTTCTCTAGATACTTCTTTTAAGGTCAGACATCTTTTCAAAGCAGGCAAAGCTCATTACTGCTCACTTTGCCACCCTAAAAATGTGATTCATTGATTGGCCAAATGCATAGTATATACTTAGGTAGCTCAATATTTGTTTTTATCTTAGAAGATAAAATACTTACATATCAGCAATAGCCAAATTATGGAAAGAGCCCAAATGTCCATTCACTGACAAATGGATACAGAGGATATGGTATATATACACAATGGAATATTACTCAGTGATCAAAAAGAATGAAATCATGTCATTTGCAAGAATGTAGATGGAACTAGAGTGTATTACACTAAGTGAAATAAGTCAGAGAAATATAGATAAAGAGAAATAAAGATAAATATCATATGATTTCACTCATGTGGAATTTAAGAAACACAATATGCGAACATAGGGGAAGGGAAGGAAAAATAAGATAAAAAGAGAGAGGTAAACCTTAAGAGCCTCTTAAATACAGAGAACAAACTGAAGGTTGCTGAAGGGGTGTTGGGTGAAGGGATGAGCTAAATGGGTGATGGGCATTAGGAGGGCACTTGTTGGGATGACCACTGGGTATTGTATGCAAATGATGAATCACTAAATCACTACTCTTGAAACCATTACTACACTGTATGTTAACTAAGTTGGATTTAAATAAAATTTTAAAAAAATATAAAAAGAGATAATAATAGAAGATAATGACGACTACTCATTGTTTGTAAGATTAATACCTATTTATGAATTATAGAGAAAATTTATGAAGACTAACAGAATGGTTTTTTTGTATCTTTGTTTTTAGTTGGTAGATAAACTTAATACCAATACTGAAATGGAAGAAGTAATGAATGATTACAACATGGTAAGAAATTTATAAGTGTAAGCAATAGATCTACATAGATCATACCATCCAAAACAAAGCATTTATATCTAGAAATAGTTTGATAAGACCTTATACACTTTACAGATAGGTATTACTTTGTTTTTAAATATCTCTATTACAGTTGAGTTCCCTTAGTTGCTTTTTTTCTTTTCCAATTAAAGATTTTAAAGTAATCTCTATACTCAATGTGGGGTTCAAACTCACAACCCGAAGATCAAGAGTTGCATGCATTACCAACTGAGCCAGTCAGTGGCCCCTTCGTTGCTTTTTTTAGATTTCTTCCTATTGATCATATCTCCCTAGTAGATGCTTTTAATGTCTTTCTACAAGGCCAGGTTTGAACTAGTCTCACACATAGTGTTGTTTAGGGAGTCTTATCTACATTTCCTTGTATATAAATTAGTTTGCAATACTTTTGGTTTAATATTTGCACAAATGGAGCTGAGTCCTCACTGGAAATACAGAGGCACCTTTATAGAGTTTTATAAGAAAGAGAGAAAAGTGAATAGTTATCATATGACGCCAGACATAATACTGCTTTTTGATGGATAAATGATAATTTGTGTTCAACGTTCTTAGATTCTTTGGTAGAACACAAAAGGATAGTAGCCAACTTATTTTGGTTACAAACATTTAGAAGAAACTAACATACATATAGCTTATAGTCTATATAACTTATAATTTATTTATAAAACTTTTATATAGTTTATAATACAGCTTACAACTTATACAATCAGACTATTCTGTGAAAGCGTAGAATTTATAAAATGCATTTTTGTAAATTGGAGTTCTGAAAATATGATAATTTGGTGAAATTAGTCTTAACTTTAGAACACAGGAAAATTCCTAACTTAAAAAAATATATATTTTTTTTAGGATTTTGTTTTTAAGTAATCTCTGTCCCTAATCTGGGGCTTGAACTCAAAACCCAAGATCGGGGCACCTGGGTGGCTCAGTCGATTGAATGTCCGACTTCGGCTCAGGCCATGATCTCGCGGGTCGTGAGTTCGAGCCCCGCGTTGGGCTCTGTGCTGAAAGCTTAGAGCCTGGAGCCTGCTTTACATTCTGTGTCTCCCTCTCTCTCTGCCCCTCCCCCACTCATGCTCTGTCTCTCTCTGTTTCAAAAATAAATAAACATTAAAAAAAATTAAAAAAAAAAAACCCAAGATCAAGAATCATGCACTCTACCCACTAAGCCAGCCGGGCGCCCCTAAAAATGTATTTTTAATGCCAAATGTAAAATATGAAAACCTCTTTATATGTTTTGTCAGTTGTTTGGGATAGGTCCAAATTCTAGGCTGAATATGCACAGGTAGAGTCAAGCAGTAGTACTTGGTAAAATTCTGAATAATTTAAGAATAAAACTTGCATCAGCTCTTAATTCAGCATATTACTAATCAACTGTTGAGCACCCAATAAATTTTAGGTTCTCTTTACATAAATTAAGTTTACACTGGATTATTTGATAGATCACTAAAGAACAGTGAATATTTTTGGTTTGAGATTACAGTGCCTGTGAAAAAGACTTCCTTTTTTAGGGGGTATAGTTTGTTCAGTGAAATAAGTACTATATTCTTTTAAAACTTGGTGTCACTAATATTATGATCTCTCAAATTGTTCATGATCCAGAATAACTTTTAATGAAGTAGTTCAGTTTAATGGTAATTTTTATCACCAACTTCTTTGTTCACTCTTTATTCAGCTTAAAGCTCAAAATGATCGAGAAACACAAAGTATGGATATCATATTTACTGAAAGACAAGCGTAAGTATAATCCATTTAGAAATCAAACATTTACAAGTGAACTTATTAGGTAATTTAATTTTGGAGTCATTTATTTCCTTGTAAATTTTCTTGTTTTCCTCTTACACTTTTTTATTTTAAAAAGTTGAATATTGGCAAAACATTTTATTGTTTATATATCTGTTATCTTCATTTACCATTAAGAAGCCAAATTCTGTATAGAAAAAATTACTACATAGATTAGATAAATAAAATTTCCCTTTCAAGTACTTTAAAATCTAAGATGAATGAGAACATCTCCATCTCTAGCATTTGTACTTTTATTTTTTTATTTAAAATTTTTTTAAATTTAATTATTTTGAAAGAGCACACAAGCAGAGGAGGGGCAGAGAGAGAGAAAGAGAGAATCCCAAGCAGGCTCTGCATTGTCTGCGCAGAGCCAGACTCAGGGCTTGATCTCAGGAACTGCTAGATCATGACCTGAGCCAAAGTTAAGAGTCAGACGACGTTCAACAAGCTGAGCACTCAGGTGCCCCTACCATTTGTAATTTTAAACTGAGCTTTTTAACTAGTTTGAATTACGAGATTTAAGTTCCAGTCTAATAAAAGGGACATTATTAGTGGGCTACTTGTATTATTATTTTATTACTCAATTATTAATTTATAATTAATAGTTATATTAATGTACACATATATGGATCTTTTTGTATAAATGTTTAAAGAACATGCGGCAGTGACAGCAATGTCTGCAAAGATGTAGATGCGATGTGGTTGTCTTGGTCTGTTTGGGATGCTATAACAAAATACCATAAACCGAGTGTCTTATAAACAACCAGAATTTATTGCTCACAGTTCTGGAGGCTGGGAAGACCAAGCTCAGGGCACCAGCATGGTCCCATTCTGGTGAAGGCCCTCTTTATGGTTCATACCATGAAGGATCTTGCTGTATCCTCCCCTGGTAGAAGGGGGTCTGTGGGATCTCTTTTATAAGGGCACTGATCCTATTCATGAGGGTTCCAGCCTCATTACCTAATCAGTTCCCAAACCGCACCTACTAATACCTTTGGGGGTTAGGATTTCAACACAAATTGTGGAGTGACATATATATTCAGGTAATAACAGTAGTTAACATAATTATTCTTCATTGATTTTTAGCTCTAATTAAATACACTCTAAGGCAATGCAAACATAAAAAATAAGCTATCATTTATACACACAGGCCATACATATTTTGTCTCAGAATTTTATAGTATTAATCTTTGAGAGCAAGGATAATAATTAAACAAAGTGAATGATATATACTCTCTTGTTAGTTCTGCATATAGAGTAAATATTTGATAAAGAATAGAATGTTCACATGTAATGATAAAACATTTGGAAGATAAATATATTTTTTCTGTTGATTAAAAAGAAAGGAATGTCTTTTTCCTCATCTATCATTTGATGCTGCTGTAAAGTGCTGCCTTAGAAATTACAAATACTGGAAGTCTTTTCCCACTTGCAAAGAAAATTCCATATTCATGGTGACCAGGTCGTTACTGGAAAATTTTCTTTTTTACTGTTATTTTTGTTCTGGTTTTAAACCATTTAGCAAGTATTTAACATTTACTATACATAAAATACTCTCTTAGGTAGCTAAAGAATAAATAATAAACTTTAGTCCGTGGAACACCTTAAAGAGTTTAGAACATTTAGGTGCTCATTTCATCATTTATCTGCAGTTGTATAATATTCAGATCAGATTTGTAAATATTATATGTACATATTTTATAGATATTTCATCCAGAAAGATAACAGATTATAAATTTAATAATATCACAGGCTTATGTCTATTAGGTTCATTTAGTTGAGGAAAAGGTTCTTAAAATACGGTAGTTTGTCGCGAAATGTGAGCACTTTCAAACTTAATATCAGTAGTTTGTAATTGAGGCTGAGTAAAATTGGTTCTCCTGACCCTTTTAAGCAGAAATTTAAATTAAGAACAAAAGTTACCTTCATGGGATTTACTTTTATATGCAGCAGGATAGATTTATTTCATGTGTTAATCAGGTGGTCAACATCTCAATAACACAAGGCTCTACCTTGTGTATACATTAAAGGGAACAAGTAATACCATACCTTGAGAAGGCAAGTCTAAAAACTTTTTCATTCTCTTTTAGTACTCCCATTTAGTGGTATGACTAAACCGTCTGGTTTATTATGTAACACCTACTCATAATAACTTAGTTATATTATACAGCCTTGATACATTACTACAGCATTAAAACAGTTGGCTTTAATTTAGTTTCATATGCTAACATTCAATTATAAGAGGCTTAAGAGATTAGATGTATAGTGTTCACTCATTCATAATTCTATTTCATTTTACTACATTTTTTCAATATTAATATTTGCCTCTTAAATTAGGAAATGATATTTTGGTAAAATAATAGCTTATTTAGAAAAAGGTTCATTTTGTTTCCATAATTATCTCTTATAATTGAGATTTAAAACAAAGTATAAATGATATTATCTAGTAAGAAATTTTACACGTAAAATATATCCTTTATTGAAAACATGGTTTTATAAATACAGGCAAATATGCATTATAAATAAGTGAGTCAGTTCTGTTTGGCAGGGCATATATATATCATCCTAAACAGTTTTATTTTCCTCAATAGACAGTTGAGCTAGATTTACTATTGATATGACTTCTGCAGAATTTAACGTATATCTACATTATGTTTAGTTTCTTATTTCTGAGAAACTATCAAGTACATAGGCATTTTGAGAAATGACACAAAAATAAAATAGTGTATTATACTCTTATGTACCCATCTCCTCGCTCTATCAGCTCATATTCATTCCTGCTCCATACTGACCTCTAGGCACTACTCCCTTCCCTGTATTAAGATGAAGAAGTTCTAAAGATATCATATTATTTCATCACAAATGTATTTTATCTTAGTGTTTTAGAGATCTTCTTTACTCTAAAAGATATAGATAAATACACTTAATTTCCACCCATATGAAAGGTAAAAATGATGGATTTTTTTTTACAGCTTTTAATGCCACTGTTGGCATTAAGTTGTTAAAATTATGATTGCAGCCAATTGAATTAGTAAATAGTAAGAATTAGTATATATTTAACTTGAGACCCTTCCTATAATAGTGTCAAGCCCAAACTGTATATTTTGGACCATTATTGTGCTATGAACTCTTTGTAGGCATACCTCAAAGAAAGGGTTTTGTTGTCCATTAAGTTTGGAAAATTCTTATTACTCTGTTCTTGAAGAGCAGGGAGCACTTTAGCTTAGTGGAGTTTCGAATAAGTCCTCTGGTAAAGAATCTTGTTTCATTTTGTTTAAACTTCGTATTTCCTATAGGAATTCTATAGTAATTTGGCCAAGTATTTTCCTCTTATAAGTATTTCTGGGCGTTTTTCTGAAAATTAATATTCTATGAAACAATTTGGGAAACATTGCTGTATCTACAGGATCCAAAATAGCTGTCCCTGTACCAAACGGAAATTTCTCAGTTCTAGCACAAATTCATTTGAATAGAGTTCTCCCAAAGAGAGGGAAAAAAAAGATTTTTAAAAACAGGATTCATAGATACTTGTGATACCCACTTGGGAAGCCACCATACTGTTCAGTTGTGACGATCATGCATTATGATAATGGTCTTTCTTTATAGCCAGAATCAGTATTAACTTTTTTTTTTTTTTCGAAATCAGTAGTTTAGGGATTGTACTTGGATATTTAAGTTGGTACTAAATTTTCATGAAATTTATTGTGCTAATTCTGGAAGCATTTAAACAAATATTTTCAATTCCATGAGTTCATTCTATGAGCATAAAATCAGTCTAAGCCTGTTGTATATTTAAGCTTCTTCACATTGACTTGTGATATCCAAAACCTTTATTTTTCACTTATTGCATTCATATAATTTAATATGTATTGAATCAAATATCTGGGCTAATATGAGAAGCAGTTCATTTTAACTAACGAATAATTTACTTTAGGTCTTTTTCTTACTAGGATGTATAATCTCCTGTATACTGCTGAGAATAGTAATGCTTTTATTGTAACTATTTTATTGTAACCAGATGTCAGTTACTATATGTGGACATATTTGCTCAGTACCAATGAGAAAAACATGATTTTATGATATTCATGTGTTATAATTAATATGAAAGTCTACTAGCTACAGTTTAGTGTGTTACCTTCCTAAGCTCTATTTTTGTCTAAACTGTGAGTGAACCAATAACATTTTTAAAGAATCAGACATTGAAGAGAATTAATTTTCTTCATGTAATTCATGAGTATCTATATATTTGTCTTCAATAAACCCATCGTCATCTACTACAAATGAAGGTAGTTGTTCAAATATTACTGTAGTTTCTTCAGAGTTTGTATGTGGGACCTGTGAAAGAGAACTTGAATTTCCAGTAAAACCATCTTCGTAGGTTTCTGCTTCATGCTCTTCCAGGCGATGATGATTATAACTAACCAGAAAATTATACCATATTGGGCATTTGATAGCAATAAAAATGAGGAATGAAGTCATCAGTACAGTGACTACCACACCGACCAGAAAAGCCCAGCTTTTTCCAAGTTTATGTTCTTAATTGGAATACCGAGAAAAAGAGAGAGAGAGATTTTGTTAAATTGACAAAAGTAAAATAATCATAATTAAATGTCCGAAAACTCCATACTGTTGGTATTAGAAATAAACATACATTCTAATTTTCTGTAAGCAAAAGTTACTAAGACTACAATAAATAAAGATATTTCATAATGTAGTGAGAAAATACCTTTTTTTCAAAATAACAACCTGTCTTTGCAGATAATTGTTTATCACTTCACCTAAGAACATTATTGATTTTTACCTTTTGAGAAATGTGACTTAATTAGTCAAAAGTAAGGCTCAGAAAAGTTAAATAAGTTGCATTTTGGCATTGAATGGTAACTGGCAGAACCTAGTTTGGAAACCTAGTAGTTTGTAAGTCTTTTGTCGAGATGAGGAATTGTTATTTTGTATTGTTTCTAGAAATTTAAAATTCGGTTTATTTAATTAGTATACTGTCTTCAGCAATATTAATATTCAACACCAGTACATTACCTGAATTTTTTAAGTTGTTCAAAGAGCTATTAAATGTTGAATTGTTAACGGACTGAAAATGGTCATAAAGATCTTCATTTATAGGTGGAGAAAATTTTGAGTAGCATTCGGCACTGTAAGGTACTGTTGTGATACTGTAGCGTTTCAGGAATTCTGGGTAGGCGCACGTGGTGACATTCTCATTTTCTAGTAAATCAGAATAAGATTTGTTATGGAAAATAGGATTAATGTTATTAATAAATTTTTATGGCTAACATTTTATAGATATTTTTATCTGGACTTTTTTAGTATATTTACCTGTCATTATTAAAAATTATAAGAAAGAAACTTTTGTATTGCCCAGAAACACAATAAGGGAAAGATTCACATTCTTCTTTACTAAGTTATTTTAGGAATATAGTTCAAGTGTAGTATGTTTATTGTTCAGTTTGTGTTATTAAAGATGTTATGATTAAGAATGTGATGAAAATTGACCACAGGCAGAGAATGGTTTGCATTTAAGCAAATAGAGCACCTATTTTTACCTACTCTCTGGCAGGATATCCTAAGAAAAGAAAATACTTAAAAAAAATTACGTATTCAACCTGCAAACTTAATACATGAGGTGATAGTATCATTTCACATATAGAGAACATTTAAATTTTTCTTGTTCTTTTTTTGTTTCTTTGTTTTCCTGAAAAGCAGAGGAAGAACATCTATTCAGCAATTACTTTTCAGGGTTTCTTCCTACTTCCCTTAAACAGGAATAGTTTCTTTTTCTATAATAAAACATGAAATGAGGGACTTCCTGGGGTAGAACAGTCAAAACTCAATCACATTTTGGTTTTGATTAAATTTTGATAGCTTACCTAGTGTCACATTTGAGGTGTTCAACCAGTTCTGCAAATTCAGTAGACTACAGGAGCAGTTCCATGGATTTCCATATAAAATTATTAATTCCAGATGAAACATTCGTGGTACATCAAAATAGCTTATCGAATTGCCTTGCAGATCCAGAAGTATTAGGTGTTTTAGAGGTACAAATATATCAGGATTCAATTGAAATATTTGGTTTTGACAGAGATGTAACTGTTTTAGTTTATTTAAGCCTGCGAACGCACCCTGTTGAATATTGTGGATGGAGTTTGTACACATATTTAAAATTTCTAGGTTGGAGAGGTTACCAAAGCTGTTATTATATAACATAATGATATTGTTCTCAATCAAATAGAGTTCAGTGAGTAAAAAATAAGTCTGTAGAACCCTTGTGTCTGTAACACTCAGAGTAATTTGGTTATAACTGAGATCAAGTATAGTAACATTTTTATTGATGTCCGCTGGAATCAAAGAATAATTCATTTCAGTGAAATTACATTTGATTTCCTAAAAAAGAAAAAAATTAGAAATTAGGAAAAATATTAACAGAATTTCCCAAATTTTCCATATCCAGGTAATTAGATACTAGGAAGAAAATAATTTTAGAAAATATTTCCTCTCTAATTTGATATTACAGTGTGAAAAAGGTAAAGAAAATTCTTTTATTTCTTTGTCAGAATGAAATACTGAAGATTAAGGAAATTCTGATACGTGTAATTTAGCAGAGATATTCTAGTTTATCATATATATGTTATTACAGAAAGAATGAATATGGGTATAATTCCATTTGTATATGTAGAAATAAGTGGCAAATAATAATTCTTTTATTTAGCATTTCATTGGTGCAGATTTAAAAAAATTTTAATGTTTATTTTTAAGAGAGAGGGTGAGGGACAGAGTGTGAGTGAGGGAAGGGTGGAGAGAGAGGAAGACATAGAATCTGAAGCAGGCTCATAGAATCTGAAGCGAGGTTTTAACTCCAGGAACGGAAGGTCATCACCTGAGAGGAAGTCAGATGCTTAACCCACTGAGCCACCCAGGTGCCCCTCATTTGTGCAGATTTATAATGAAGAAATTATTTTAAAATTTGTTGTTTTTAAAAATCAGAGCAACCAACAGTAGGGCTATTAAATCATTAAATCATTCAGAAATACTACTCAGTATATAACTGTGTAAAATTAACAGCTTTTAAAGTTTGGTATTTTATAAGAAACTATTTATTGGGGCACGTGGGTGCGTAGTCAGTGAAATGTCCAACTCTTGACTTTGTTTGGCTCAGGTCATGATTTCACAGTTTTGAGATCGAGTTCTTTCTCAGGCTCTACACTGGGCGTGGAACCTGCTTAACATTCTCTCTCTTCCTTTCTCTCTCTCCCTTCCCTGCTCATGCTCTCTCTCAAAAAAAAATTAAAATACATATTTTACTAATTTTTTTAAGTGATCGCTGTACCCAGTGTGGGGCTTGAACTCATGACCCCATGATCAAGAATCCGTGCCCTACCAAAGTACTGAGCCAGCCAGGTACCCTCAGAAAATATTTATTTTATAACAGAAATTGAACCATATATTGAATTTAAGAGCCAGGCAGCATGAAGAAGTGCTTTCGTTATGTGGATATAGATCCAAAAAATAGTTCTTATTATGACTGCTTTTGCAATGAAAGTATCCCCCGGATAACAATAATGCAACAGCAATAATATTCCTCATAAATATATGATTTAAAAAATTTTTTTCCTGCATTTTAAAGAGGGATGTTTAGGGATGCCTGGCTGGTTCAGTTGATAGAGCATGTGGCTCTTAATCTTAGGACCCTGAGTTTGAGCCCCACATTGGGAGTAGAGATTGCTTAAAACAAAACAAAACAGTGTTTTTTATGTCCTGAAACTAATCTCAGATTTTATAGTGAAAATTTCTAAAGAACTAAGTTTAAAAAAAAAAAAAGGAGGCACCTGGGTGGCTCAGTCATGTGAGTGTCTGACTCTTGATTTCGGCTCAGATCATGAAACCAGGGTTGTGGGATCAAGTCCCATGTCAGGCTCCATGCTGAGCATTGAGCCTGCTTAAGATTCTCTCTCTCCCTCTCCCTCTCCCTCCCCCTCCCCCTCCCCCTCCCCCTCCCTCCCTTCCTCCCTCCCCCCTCCCCTCTCCACCCTGTACCTCTCCCCAACTTGTGCACACGCTCCTTCTCTAAAATAAAAAATACAAAGCATTTGTTTTCAGTTTATATATAAAAAAATTTAGACTGCTTTTGTCAAATTAGAATCCAGCTCACACATCACAGATTTTGAATATAGACAGCTAAACATTTAGTTGTGATAGCTTAGATTTTTTTTTCTTTTATTGTCTTGGGGTATTTTACTAAATGTACACAAAGTATACTTTTGAAAATATTGGTTGTAAAAACTTACTGTTCTAGAAGACTGGCTCTCATCTGATAATAATAGCATGGAGAGGGACCAAAACAAGATTGTGATGCATGTACTTTTCATATCGCAAGCCTGATAGAAAAGAGAGTATTTTCATCTCAATAGGATACTAGAACTTTAGAGATTACTGAGGACATTTTGTTTCCCTTTTTCTTCCTGTTAATCCATTTTTTTTCTTAAAATATGTAAGATGTAAAACAAGTACGTGTCTCTGCAGTCTAATCTTAACAAATTGGAAAGCTCCCGGCAAATGAAATTTGAATATTTTTTAGAATGTCTCATTAGTTGCTACATTGATTGAAAAGAAATTTAATACAATAGAAGTGGTTGTATATTTTAAAATGTTAATAAGGTGCATGAAAGAAAGTCGAGGAGGTATGTATTTATGTATATGTACATGTTTAATATGCTTATGTTATTTCTTGGTTTTTTAACTTTATGCATTGTCTATTGGTATAATCCATTGACTTAAAAGCATAGGAGATGAAAGGCTTCGTCTCTTTTTCAAACATTCTGCCTTCATCTCCAATCCATCAAATATGTGCCTTTTATCTCTTCATTCTCCAAACAAGTTACTTATAATTTTGGGTAGATGAGTATTCAGGGTTTATATTATCATGAATGTATAAACACTGTTAAAGACCGAGCCATGTAACAGGATTGCTTTTCTGTTCCTGTACACTTTTTTTCCCTCAAATTACTGTATTTTTTGTGTGCTTAGTTTTCTTTTTTCTTACATGAATTGATACCTAAACTATCCCCTAACAAATCTCTAAATAGTTTATGATTATTAGATATTTAATGTTTCATCTGCCTAAAGAAGTCGCTGCTTAGACCTTACTTAGAGTGAAATGGCTGGACTGTTTTCTTGGGGAATCCCTAAATGTTATTATCTTTAATTTTTTTTCCTTGGACTGGTTGGCTTTCCCAAAATGACTTTCAGCTATCTGAATAGAAAAGGCCAGGTAGCTGGCATTCTGAGAGCTGAGTGGTGAAAAAGGTGGGTTTATCTCAACAATTAGTATGTAAACTTTAATAACTTACTCTCTCTGTTTTTGGCATAACACTACTGCATTCACTTGTGTTTAGTGCCCAGATCCCCTTTGTTATTTTCTCCCCAGAGGAGAAAAAGGCCTCAGTCTTGTGCTTATGTAGGAGGGGAACTTTACTTGGCTGGGCAGAGGCAAGGAGGAAGAATTTTAACTGTGTTTTAGCCCCTTCTCTATTTCCAAAATACCTGGCACTGCCAATTTCTGGGCCATTTACGGGTGGTTCTACACTATAATTCAGTCAGCTTCTCAGCTTGCCCCACTGCTGGCTTGGAAAATTTGCTTTCCTAGTTTCCACTTAACCATTAACTTTCGAATTTCTTGATTTTATTGCTGTTGCCCTCTCTTCCATTCTCTTTGTCCTTATGACTTTATTTTCATTTTAGTCAGGTTTGGGGCAGGAGTCAAAGTTAACATGTACATCCAGCATGCCATCTTTAACTGGAAGTTGCCATTTATTTGAGTAAATCTTGTTGCTAAATAGTTTCCGTTTAGTCATTTTATTCATGACCTTGATGTTTCTTGTTTTTATCTGTTTTCTCAAAGTCAGCAGTAGAAAACTACATTGCAAACAAATGATCTGTTTAAGACAATATAAATATATCCTGTTATAATCCTTTTTGGCTTTCTGAAATTTAGTCTTTTAAGCGTTCTTATATAGCATTTGTTGCAATGAAATACTTAATATTTTAAAGGATAAGCTTATTCCATCAGATCAGGAAGTAGAAAACTATTCAGAATGAACAGCCTCATTTCAAGTTATAAAATCTGCTGTTGACTCATTAGCAATGAGGAAATTACTGTTACTTCAGTTCTGGTCTGTTTTAGTTCACTTTCTTCATTACCTTCAGTATGTTGATTATGCTTATACCTCTTTTACTTTCTCCTTTCCCATAGTTAAATTTATTAGAAAAAGGAACTGCTGTCCTAGATTTCACAACCTGGATGTAGAATCAGAATCAGATTCTTTTAGAATCAGATGTAGAGTCTGATTGTTTTAGAATCAGAAATGACTTCACGCTCTTACTTTTTCCAGAACTTTGTCCTCAAAAGGGGATCCCTAAGTCATCCAAAAAGGTAGTTTGCCCATGTTTAACCATCTTTAGGAACACGTGTACAGCCTTGTCAGGGGGCTTTGTTAGTATATCAGTGGTGTAGCGAAGTTCTTGGTGGTGTCTCTGGTAGGGTGCAGGTGTGGGTAAAGTAATGTTAAGGGAGAAGTACTTTTTTTTTTTTTTTTTTTTTTTTTTTTCAGAAATAAGTAGGATAGGGATCATTAAATGAAGCAAATAGGCTACAAAGAAAGTTAGCTGATCTTAAAAGATTATGTGGAAAAGAAGCAACTGAAGTATGTAATGGAGATCAGGCAGGACTGTAAACCAATGTGGAATTTATGATCTTTATCATCTGTTTAATACTAATAATTGTTTTCTCCAGTGTGCTAAAGGTGATAGAATTATAAAGATTAGAAAAGAAAATTTTTTCCCATTTTTCAATAAATTTTAGAGTTAGAAGCAATGTACATGCAGAGCTTAAGGTAGATTCTGTCTAAGAAAATGTTCAACAAATCTCAAGGATTATTAGGTCTAAGGCTATGAAATTCATTGGCTGAACTACACAGTCTGTGGGGCTTTTCATATATTTGTGTGTCTTTTGAGAGGGGGAAAGATTAAAAAGACAGAGTGGATGTTGACCATCACAACCTATGTAGATAAATCCCTAGACAAAAACATTTGCTAGCATTATTGGCTATCTTAAAGAAATCAGGTGGGTAGATTAGCTAGCCAGTAGATAGACTATGCAGATTTCCTTGAGTCAGTTTACTCCATTTAAAAAGTCGGTTTAAAAAGAAGGTACCTATTACTGCCTTTTCCCTCTATTGGAATTTTTTCTCAATTTGAAATTTATTTTGAAATGATATTTGGGTTTGAATTTAGTGATTAAAAAATGAAGAACAAATAGAATAGCAGTTTCTTTTAATTTACAAAATAAAGTGCCTTTTGACCTAGCTTACAACCTACCATACAGAAAAAAAAAGGCTTTACACAAAAGTAAATAATACGTAATGAAACAGAATAGTGTTCTTAGTGCATTTTCAAGTAAAAGTTTCTTGGTAGTTTTTAGTTATTTACTTCCTGTGACCGTCATACCATGAAATAAAAAGGATGCTGCAATTATGTTGGTTTTGTTAAATGTATATATAGATTTGCCATTAAATATTTTAGTTATGCCAGAATTTGATGTATTTGAAGATATTAACAGTTCATGATTAACTTCACTTCTGTAGTGAACCATTTTATAGATTTTTTTTTTTTTGGAAAGTTAAAAATTTTTATAATGGAAAATTTCAAGAGAAAACCTCTAAGTAAGGAGAATAATCATCACCTCATTTTAGCAATTATCAAGTAGCGGCCAGGTTTTTTTTTCATCTTTTAAATTTGTTTTTAAGTTAATGTCGTTTTTCAGAATGTTCTGTGATTAACTATTTCAAAATGAAAAGATCTTATAAATTTGATTAGCTAGATGCAACCTCCCCCCCACCCACCCCCTCACCCCCCCTCCGCCCCCCCTTGCAAAGAAAAGTAATTACTTCGTATTACATTATAACTTTATTTGGGAAAGTTTTTTGGCCGTGTCCCAGGTGTATATTTCTTAGATAGATCATGCGAAGATATAATCGTATTTTCTCCTCTTTCATCACTTAATAAAGAAAGATTTTTGTACAGATTTAGCAAACCTAAATATTTTTTTTTAATTGACCAGCAACCGCCAACCTGTAAATATATAGGATCTTACCTTTACTTTTTTCTTTTGTCTGTGAGACTCGTGTGCTAAGGAATCTACTGTTTCTTCTACACCATTAAAAAAAAGTATGTCATGTGATTGCATTTTACTTATGTTTTAACCTTTGTACCTAGTGAACATGTGATTTAAAAAAAGAAAACTAGACTTCCTTAGCAAAAGATTGACTAGAAGAATAATTGCTTAAAGTCATCTTTGACTTTTTTAGTGTAACAAGTAAAGTACTTTGCTTAACCTTTGTGTTTCTTAATTACTCTTGAAAAATTTAAATAATAGCATATTTACCTTGCGAGTTAAATTATATAATATTGAGAATGCACAGTTTAAAAGATACAGTGTTAGAGTGATTTAAAGTTAGTCCTAAAGGTATTTTGTGTTTAGAAAGATTGAAGTTGAAAAGATACCACCAAGTTTTGTATTCCTGTGAGTTTCAACTTTGTCGTTTACTCATTTTTATGACACTGTCATTGGTGGTTTTACTGCCAAGTTAATAACAGGAGCAAAGTGCTCAGAGCGTCAAAAGACCTGACACTTGGCATTGTGTGGCCTTCAAAAAATTAGTTACCTTCCTTGTGCTGCAACTTCTCCTCTTTAAAATAGAATACCGCAGAATACTAGTTCCCATGTTACTACAGTAAACAGATAAATGAGGCAAAAACATGGTTAAGATTCATTGTTGATAGTGAATAATCATGGAGTTTAGAATAAGCTAATTCCAAAAGATTAACTCCTCTGAGCCTAGTATCCTTAATCTATGATACAAAGAGATTGAAATAGATGATGACTTTTTCTGCCTGAAAGTTCTGTGAGCCCATAAACCCATATCAGTTGATCAACAAACACATTTATTGTACTATAGTAATTGAAAATCAAAGTGAAGATATCGTTTCCTATCCAGCAGTGAGACAAAAATAAATCGAAATTTCAGATTGTTTGATTTTGTTCATCTTTTTTCTTTTTTTTAAGTTTCATCTATTTAATCCCTACACCAATGTGGAGCCTGAACTCACAACTCTAAGATTAAGAGTCGCATGCTCCTGCAAAATCAGCCAGGCACCTGATTTTGTTCATCTTTTATTGGGTTATTATGAGATATTATTTGTAGGAAAATTTCTGAGTTTAGATTATTTTATTCTGGTTAGTGGGGTATGAGTATAAAAGGTATGGAGGATAGGTGCATCTATAGGGTTTAGGGAGTGATTGTGAAAAGTAGAAGTTGATATCTACACGTGAAAGATTAAATTGTAGAAGACTCTCATTTTGAAACTCAAAGTAGAAATTTTGATATTGAGACTAAACATTTATCTTCAAGTAGTCTTTTTATATGTAAATCTTTAAGTATTTACAGGATAACTAGCAACTTTCTGTTTTTGTCTGAATTTTTCTCTACCCTATTGGTAATTGACCTTGCTTAGGTAATAAGTGGCACATCACTGGTATTTCTTATGATTATATGATAAAGATGGTTATTGTTTATAATTAATCAAATGACTACTACTTTTATATGATTATATTCATGATGTTCCTGTTATATTTTTAGGAAAATAAATTTACTATTTTGCAGTGCTAAAATATAGTTGATAACTTTGGTAATACTAATTTTTTTTAACTTTATTTTCAAGAAAGAGAGAGAGAAAAAAAATCACAAGTGGGAGAGGGGCAGAGAGAGAGAATCCCAAGCAGGCTCTGTGCTCACAGCCCAACATGGGGCTCGATCCCACAAACCATGAAACCATGACCTGAGCCAAAATCAAGAATTGGATGCTTAACTGACTGAGCCACAAAGGTGCCCCAGAACACCAATTTTAATTAAAGCTGTAGATGAGCAAAATACATTATTATTATAAAGCTATGATTATTTTTTAATCAAATTGCACTGTAAGTCTCCTTATTCTCAGGTCATTCAGAGCAGTGTTACTTTATATCGTTTACATGATGAACTACCATACAAGATTTCATCTGGTCAAAGAATTCTATAGCCAAAAGATGTTTGAAATCCACTATTCTAAAATTTAACTGTCTTATTTGTCTTGAGGGTATGGCAAAGTGTAAACACATCCTCATATGTACAAAGCTTTAAGGATTTTCTGTAATAATCTTTGTGTTTTCTAATAAGAAAGTAAAGTAAAATGAACACTAAGCAAATAGAAAGTTTTGGGGATTGAAAAGAAAAAGACATAAAATAAGTCTGTGCTGATGGGACCAAGTTATATTTTTTTGGAAGTGTGAGGGATTTTCTTATTTATTTTTAATTGAGGTATAGTTGACACATAATGTTACTTAGTGATTCAACAGCTCTGTATGTTATGCAGTGCTCACCACAAGTTACCATCACCATATAACACTATTTCAATGCCATTGACTGTATTACCTATGCTGTACTGTTCATCCCTGTGACTTATACATTCCATACTAGAAGCTTTGTATCTCCCACTCCCCTTCACCCATTTTTGCCCGTCCCCCTTCCTCTGCTCTCCAGTAACACTAGTTTGTTCTCTAAATATGTACATCTATAAGGATTACAAACTATGTTGAATAGCTTTACCCTATTTAGTCGAGACCATGACCTGAGAAAAATTAATTGATGTTTTCCCCCTAAATATAGTGAGAGGAATTTTACGCGCTTTTGATTTCAGGAAGGAAAAACAAATTAGAAGTGTAGAAGAAGAAGTTGAACAGGAAAAGCAAGCAGCAGATGGCATTATCAAAAACATGTCTCCTGAAAAACAAGTCAAGTACATAGAAATGAAAACCACAAATGAGAAACTGTTGCAGGTAATACTAATCACTACTCTGTGCCAAGTATACAGCAGTCTTGCTACCAAAAATATGGTCTGAAGATGGGCGGCATTGGCATCCCAGAGACCTACTGATCAGAATATTTTAATAAGGTCCCCAGATAATTTGTATGGACATTTAAATTTGAGAAGCACTGATCTAGAAAACTTTATTAGCTTATGATGCACGATGACCCAATCTGACTGTATTGTTCATTTCTATGCATCTTTCACTTTTGCATGTTATAAAGATTCATGAAAACATTTGTTTTTTTAATCAACTGTTAATGGAAATAATAAAACCCCTCATTTACCAGAGCCATATGGTTATTTACTTTCTTTCCTGCCTAATAAGCAGCACCTGATAAGCATCTTTTACTGTCTGTGTCCTTGATTTGAACAGCTCTTGCCTCCTAATCATGGTACTTAAATAAGCAATTTGGGGGCCTGCTGAGGGCCTATTGAGAATTCTCCCAGCATTGAGTTATGGTGGTGACTCAGATTAGCAGGTGCTCTTATATGCCCATGTATCCTTTAACCAAAGAGTTCTCAGAGAATTCGTCCCCACAGATGCCAATAGTGAATATACTTTCTCAACTATTACTTCACTGACAATCTATTTTTTTAAGTTTATTTATTTATTTGGTGGGGAGGGCAGAGAGAGAGAGAATATCAAGCCAGCTCTATGTTTAGCACGGAGTGGGCTGCTGGACTGGATCCCCTAACTGGGAGATCCTGACCTGAGCCAATATCAAGAGTCAGATGCTCAACCAACTGAGCCACCTATCCACCTACTTCACTAATAATTTAATATAACTTTTTATTCAGGATTTGTAACATAAAATGAAACACTGAAGAAAAGAGTATTACAGAAATGCCAAATACCATCAAAATTGTAATTATTCTTGCACAGCTGTTTTTGAATAAGTAATCAGCTCAAAAGTCTTATCCTTAGGAGTGAGCCAAGTAAATTACTGTATGTCTTGGCCCTAAAAGAAATTAGGCAAAATATATGAAAACATAGTTAAAAAATCAAAATTAAAAATCATAACTTTAAACAATGACATCATTAATTTGAAGCCTGATATTTAATACTCTTGAAACACAATGATGATTCACTGTGAAAAGGTCTGGCTACCTTTGACAAGATCATCAGGCATTTTTAAAGGTAGATCATGATCGTTTTTTATGAGTAATGAAAGAAGTTAACAAAAATAGAAATAGTGTTAATAAATTCTAGTCAAATACCAAGATATGAGTTGAATATGTTTACGAAACCACAACCATATTTGCTACATATTTGCCATAACCACATTTGAAATGTTGAGAAACAGAAACAGATTATTCTAAATATAACTTGCGTATATATTTGCTTTTTCCATTTTTCTTAGGAATTAGATACACTTCAGCAACAACTGGATTCATTGAACATGAAAAAGGAGAGCTTGGAAGCTGTATGTATGAAATCAAATAAAGGTTCTTGTATTACTCAACTACAAAAGATAATTCAGTTAAATATATTAATGGAATTTGTTCAAGTACATATTTATTCAGCAGTTTACTGAAAGGAGTATAATTTTTTTTCCCATTTATCAACACAAATATCCTAGTTTGTTAAGAAATTATATTCAATTATTGAGTATGTACTGTGTGTAAAGGGAATCATCTGCCTTGCTGAGGCACATAAAATCTAATGGTAATTTAAAGACATGTGAAGAAGAGACTAATAACAAGTGAAAAGGGAGAGATTAGTTCATCAGTTTAAAGATGTAAATGCTTGCATTTGTTATTTGTTTATTTAAAGGAGTTTTAATTTAAAAAGCACATGTGGGGTGCCTGGGTGGCTCAGTCTGTTAAGCACCGCTTCCGCTCAGGTCATGTTCTCCCAGCAGGCTCTGTGCTGACAGCTCAGGGCCTGGAACCTGTTTCAGATTCTGTGTCTCCCTCTTTCTCTTCCCCTCCCCTGCTCACACTCTGTCTCTGTGTCAAAAGTAAATAAACATTAAAAGAAATTTTTTTTTAAAGCACATGTTTTTTAATTTAAAAATTTTTTATTCAAAAAATTATATTTTTTCAAAACAATTGAATATGATGAAAGTGAAAATGCCTGGGCTTTTTCCCCTCTTTCTAGACAAAAGTACTTTGTATTTTGGGGTGCTTACTATGTGCTTTTTTTGAGTTCCTTACATAGATCACCAGTATTGTCATTTAATCTTTACAACAATCTCCTAAACCTATCTTGGTTTTATTGTTGTGTAAGACCTCCAGTGGGATTCACACTTCATATGCAGCTTGGTTTGGTTTTCACTTAACATTCTCTCTTGAATTCTATTCACATCAACTATTAGGGATCTTCATTATTGTAAATTACTGCATTGTGCTATATCGTGTGACTATAACACAACCTTGTAGATGAATACGTTGTTTATAGTTTTTTGGTATTATAAACAGTGCTGCAGTGAAAACATGCATTTTATGCAGAGTTACATAAATATGTCTTAAGATTAATTTCTTGCAATGGGTCAAAAGATGCACACTTCTAAAATGTCAGGTTGCCAAATTGGCTTCCAAAAAGGTGGTTCCATTTTTTACTTCTAGAGTCAGTGTATGAGAGTGCCTGTTTTCACCTGTACTCATTAATGGCAAGCATTATCCACTTTTTCCATTTTTGCTGGTTTAATAAGTAAAAATTTCTGTCTTGTTTTGATTTTCATTTATTTTTGCATGAAATTGAGTATTTCTTTATATATTTCTGGCTAGCGTATTTCTTTTTCTGTGAACTACCTTTTCTATTCTTTACATTTCAGTATACTGTCTATACCTCAAACTGTGCCTGCCTTTCCTATTTTCCTGTGGATTCAGGTAGCTATCATGATAATAGTACTAGGAACAATTGTGGCTTTACAGAATTGCTGTCACTTCTCTTTGCAAAAGAATTAAGCATAAGTATTTTGTAATTCTTTTGGAAACTTGCTGTTTAAAAAGTAGTTTGCTTAAAAATATTAAGATGGTTTTCTATATCTGATTGTCCTTATGTGGGTATATATAATTTTTTTTTTCGGATCTCTGTGGGTAATAGGAATATGCTTCAAAGAATAAGGACCACATTTAGTATTAACACCGCTGGCCTGCAGAATTTCTCACTATCTGTTTTAGGGTATGTAGGGAATGTGAGGTCTTACTTCACTTGGCAAATTTAGTTTCTGCAGGAAGAGGTATAAGCTATATTTTTGGATTTAGTGTTTAAATTGGTGCCACTTTTTGAATTCAGTACATGTATGACTAAATAACATGAAATTTTATAAAACTTACAGTATTCCCAAATCAAGAAAAATACAAGTTACTAATTTTACTTAACTTTTGCCAAATTCCTTGTATTTTTTATTTGGACTTGTTCTTCAAGAAAACATGTCGAATATCACTCAGCTTGTATTTATTGTGTATCTACTGTGTGCTTACTACTATGCTAAGTATTACTTACTTATTTCACCAGAATGTAAAAAAACAGGTGAAGAATCAACATGAGTTTTATCGAGGAACAGTCTTATCGAGATGCAATTTGAAGAGATTTTTAGGATGATTAAGCAAAAGAAAGGGGGAGATAGCCATGAAAAAGGATATCTCAAGATACCTGTATTTCTTCTATCTGTATTTTATTATCATGCTTTTTCACCTGAAGCTAATCTGTTAATTGAGCTATATATATGATGCTTTTTTTGATTCACTCTGAGATCAAGAACTGAGCTGAGAGCTGAGATCAAGAGTCAGATGCTTAACCAGCTGAGCCACCCAGGCACTTCTATATGATGCTTTTTTAATAGACTTTCAAACATTTCCTCTTACTCACGTTTTCCTTTTTTTAAGATTTCCTTCTCTTTGGCTTTCAAAATAGAGGTATTTCATCTTAAAAATTTGGTCTTTTTCATTCCGTGGGCCTGATTTCAGTTATCATCATTAACTTTAATTTTTGTTAACTTAGAAAATTATTTAGATTTATATCTTCTGTCTCTTCAATAGTTTTATCCTATAGAGTTGCTTTGAGTATTAGAGATAGGTTTATAAAGAACATGGAATACAGTGCCTGGCACAGAATAAGTTCTCAACAGCTCCAAATGTCATTTTCCCCTCCTTCTTATCACTATCAACATCCCTACCTCTTTTGGTCATCTAATAAAATTATCACAGCTCTTAATTTCTCTTTGTGAACAGTGAAACAGTGGTGAATATACAATAACTATTCTATGTATGTGTATTAATTTTCTAGTGCTGCTGTAATAAAGCCACACTAACTGGGTAGCTTAAAATAACAAATATTCTTACCATTTCAGAGCCTAGAAATCTAAAATCAAGGTATCAGCAGACCCACGTTCCCTCTGAGATTCTGTTAGAATCCTTCCTTGCCTTTTCCTAGCTCTTGGTGATGGCTGTCAATCCTGGGTATTCTTTTATTTTAGCTGCATCACTCCAGTCTCTGCCTGTGTCATCACATGGCACTCTCCTTTTTTGTCTCTGTATGTCATCTCTTATAAGGACACCAGTCACACTGGATTAGGGTCCACCCTAATGACCTCATCTTAACTGGACTAAATCTACGAAGGCTCTGTTTTCTAAATTAAGTCATATTCAAGGATATTGGAGATTAGGACTTCAACATATCTTTTTGGGTGACAGAGTTCGACTTACAGCATTGTAGTAGAGTATATATGACTAGTCAGGAGAAAATATCCTCCCTCTAGAGATCAGGTCTTTGGACTTCTAAATGAATGTTGTAGTTAAAGTTGTACACACATTGTGACATTTTATTAATTATCTTCCCAATGGTAGAGATGTCTGTCTTTGTTCAGATCTTATATTTAGAAAAGAAAATAAACTACTGTCTTGTGAATTTTAGACTGAAAATAGCTTATGAAGGAAAAAGGGAGTTATTTTTATTCTTCCAATTTACAAATGTGCTTTGAAGCATTATTGAATAGTACAGATATTGGATGTCTCTATTTGAATATGCTGATGGCTTAAATTTGTTCTTATTCTTATAAACCAAAACCTACTTGAGAGTAGTTTTAATAAAATACTAATTAAATTTTTCTTCTTTATGTGCTTTTTAGGAAATAGCACACTCCCAGGTTAAACAGGAGGCTGTATTGCTGCATGAAAAACTTTATGAGTTGGAGTCCCATCGAGACCAAATGATTGCTGAAGACAAAAGCATGGGATCTCCAATGGAAGAGAGAGAGAGATTACTTAAACAGGTAGAAAAAACAAAAATACTAGGTCAAAGTTTGGTAAATATTCTGAATATTTTATTTAAGGCATATGAATTGAACAGAAAACCAGTAAGTTTATTGTCTTAAAAAACAGTGAAAAGTGAGTTTCATCTAAATTAAGATTAATTGGGGTACTGGGGTGGCTTAGTCAGTTAAGTGTCCAGCTCTTGATTTCAGCTCAGGTCATGATCTCACAGTTTGTGAATTTGAACCCCGCATCTGGCTTTGCACTGACAGTGCAGAGCCTCCTTGGGATTCTCTCTCTCCCTCTCTTTCTGCCCCCCCACCCCACTGCCTGCATTCTCCCTCTCTCAAGATAAATAAACATTAAAAAATAAAAATAAAGATGAACTATTGGACCAAGAATATCTAGGTGCAAGTCATTTTTCACATAAGCTATTTCTTGACTTAAATCCTCATTTTATATGGTCTTTGTGCACATTTTGGCCATTTTTTCATGTTTTGGATCCATAAAAGGAAACTGAAAGTCGTCTTTATTGGTTAATAAATAATTAGATGATCCTTATTGAAGATCTGTTCCTTTATTTGTTTGGGGCCTCATATTTAGAAAACAAAATGCCCTAAGGCTAATGAATTTTTATGGTGATTATTATCAGTGCCTCTGTGAAATGAATGAAATTAAAATGTACTATGAAATCACAGTATGTCACGAAGTTGTGTCACATGTATTCAGTAGCTTTCTTATTACCCCAAAGCTAGTTTTAATTTAGCACTAAGTTATAATTAGCCAGTTTTTTATCCTGAGACACCCTAACTATAGGGCCCTTAAGAGACTGCGTATATATTTGGGAACAGCACTCATTAGGAACCTACAAATAAGACTCCACTGTGGTCTTAGGTTGAGTCCAAGTGGTTTGGAAGAACCTTAGGGATCAACTCAGGAGCCATTTAAGTATTAGAATCTTTCCAGAAATGTATTAAAATCTAGAATCTGAAGTTCCTCGGAAAGAGATCATTGGAAGCAGGGGAGGGAGAGCGTGATCTTGGGATAGGATTGGCAGATGACAAACAAAACAACTAGTTAAGTTTTAATTTCTTATAAACGATGAATAATTGTTTAGAATATGTATGTGTTTGTGTGTGTGTATATATGTGTATATATATTTATATATATATATGTTGCATGGTAAATAAATGCCCTAAAAGTTATTATTTATCCGAAATGCAAATGTAATACAGGTTATAAAATCTGGCAACCCTGTCTTGTGTATGTGGGTGAAGGGGTAGGAGAGACAGTCTCAGAAAGCTTGGATATTTATGTAAACTGATCTACGCATGACAACATGACAGCCTCATGGTGCCAAATGGATAGGTATAGATAGACATATGAGTCATCACCCTTCCTTTGAGGAGAAAGGGAAAATTTGTGAATAGTTTCTTAATGATATATTTATTTCAACTTCAGAGGTTGAATTTTAAGAAATAGATTTAAAGAAAGAGACGACATTTGACATATTAGTTCAGCATACCTTAGAAGGAAATTCTCTTTAAGATAGCCTAATAATGAGTAATTCTTTAAGTACTGTTTTCTTTATATGCTTTTATAGGTTAAAGAAGATAATCAGGAAATAGCCAGCATGGAGCGACAGTAAGTACATTTATAATAGGACGTATTACATCCATTTCACATCTTCTAACTTACATTTTAAATGTACGATAGGTACATTTTGTTAGTTACTTTTTTCTGTGATTCACATTTGTAATATTGATGCAATGTTCAACCTTATTTAGAGATTTAAATATTTCTTTTAGTGTTTAGTTAAGAGCTATTGGATAGCATAATTATTTTTTAAAAACAGATCTATTAAGATACATACCAGGGGCACCTAGCTGGCTCAGTCGGTTAAGCAGTCAGCTTCAGCTCAGGTCATCATCTCACAGTTGGTGGGTTTGAGCCCTGCGTTGGGCTCTCTGCTGTCAGCACAGAACCCATTTCAGATACTCTAAAGTGTACAATTCAAAGGGTTTTAGTATATTCAGAATATGCAACCATTACCTCAGTAAGATCCAAAACCCCTTTGTCATCCCCGCCTCATCCGCTACTCACAGTCCTACTCAGCCATTCTACGTTATATCGCTGTCTATTCGGTCTATTCTGGATATTCTGTACACATGGAATCATACAGTATGAGGTCCTTTGTGGCTGGATTCTTTCACTTAGCATAATGTTTTCAAGGTTCATCTGTGTGTTAGTAGGCATCAGTATTTAATTTCTTTTATTTCTTTCCTTTTTTTTTTTTTTGACCAAATAATAATCCATTTTGTGGGTATGCCATATTTATCCATTTATCAATTGATGGGTATTTGGATTGTTTCCAGTTTTGGGCTATGATGGATCATGCTGGTATGAACACCGATGTATATATGTTTTCACTTCTCTTGGGTTTATACTGAGTAATAAAATTGCTGGCTTATATATTAACTCTATATTTAACTCTTTGCAGACAAGCCAGACTATTTTCCTTTTTTTTTTTTTATCTTTGGCAGTTTTATTTACATCAAGATTTTTAGAAGCCAAGTTTTTTTTTTTGTTTGTTTTTTTTTTTTTAGAAGCCAAGTTTTATATATGGAACTTATATATAACTCCTAGAGAAAGAGGATACACCCCAGTGATGGAGTCCAGTCTGTGACCCATGAGTCAATGGAAATGACATGGCAAAAAGAGAGCACCCATATCTGGAGGAAATTGAGAGCAGATAGGGAAATGGAGACTGTGCACGTTCACCAGAGAGCTTTGCATTTTTATACTTCATCCTCTGCATGTTTTTTTTTTTTTTTGAAATTAGGCAGCATATTTTTTTCAGTGTTCTTTTTTTTTTTTTTAGTAATTTATTGTCAAATTGGTTTCCATACAACACCCAGTGCTCATCCCAACAAGTGCCCTCCTCTGTGCCTGTCACCCACTCTCTCCCCACACCCTCTCACCCCTCTGTTTGTTCTTAGTCTTTGAGAGTCTCTTATGTTTTGTCTCCCTCCCTCTCTGTTTCTTTTTTCCTTTCCCCTTTTCTCCTTCCCCATGGTTTTCTGTTAAGTCTCGCAAAGTCCACTTATGCGTGGAAACATATGATATCTTTCTTTCTCTGACGGACTTACTTCACTTAGCATAATACCCTCCAGTTCCATCCATGTTGCCACGCATGGCCAGATTTCATTCTTCCTCATTGCTGCGTAGTATTCCATTGTATATATATACCACATCTTCTTTATCCATTCATCAGTCGATGGACACTTAGTCTCTTTCCATGATTTGGCTGTGTCGAAAGTGCTGCTATGAACATTGGGGTACACGTGCCCTTATGCATCAACACTCTTGTGTCTCTTGGGTAGATTCCTAGCAGTGCTATTACTGGGTCATAGGGTAGTTCTATTTGCATTTTTTGGAGGAACCTCCACACAGTTCTCCAGAGTGGCTGCACTAGTTTGCATTCCCACCAACAGTGTAGGAGGGTGCCTGCCTCTCCACATCCTCGCCAGCATCTAGAGTTTCCTGATTTATTCATTTTAGCCACTCTGATGGGTGTCAGGTGGTATCTCAGTGTGGTTTTGATTTGTATTTCCCTGATGATGAGTGACATTGAGCATCGTTTCATGTGTCTGTTGGCCATCTGAATGTTCTCTTTGGAGAAGTGTCTATTTATATCTTCCACCCATTTCTTCACTGGATTATTCGTTTTCCAGGTGTGGAGATTGGTAAGTTCTTCATAGATTTAAGATACTAGTCCTTTATCCAGTATGTCATTTGCAATTATCCTTTCCCATTCTGTCAGTCGTCTTTTAGTTTTGTTGGTTGTTTCTTTTGCCGTGCAGAAGCTTTTTATCTTGATGAGGTCCCAATAGTTCATTTTTGCTTTAAATTCCCTTGCCTTTGGAGATGTGTCATGTAGGAAATTGCTGTGACTCAGGTCAAAAAGGTTTTTTCCAAGCCAGACTATTTTCCAAGCAGCTGTACCATTTTACATTTCTACCAGTAGTGTATGAGCATTCCGGTTTCTCTATATCCTCAACAACACCTGTTATTATCTGGGTTTTTTTTATTATAGCCATTCTAACGGATGGAAAGTGGTATCTCATTATGGTTTTGATTTGCATTTCCCTAATGACTGATGTTTATTGACCATGTCCGTATCTTCTTTAGAGAAATGTCTGTTCATATCCTTTGCCCATTTTTAAAAACTGTTTATTTATTTTGAGAGAAAGAGAGTAAGAAAGAGTGAACATGAACTGGGGACGGGCAGAGAGAGAAACAGATAGAGAATCTCAAGCAGGCTCCATGTTGCCAATGCAGAGCCTGATGCAGGGCTTGGATTCAAGAACTGTGGGATCATGACCTGAGCTGAAGTCAAGAGCCAGATGCTTACCTTACCCAGGTGCTCCCCTGTGCCCATTTTTTAATTGGATTATTTATTTTTTTATTATTGAATTGTAAGAAGTCTTTATATATTCTAGAGACATGTCTTTTATCAGATGAATCATTTGCAAAGTTTTTCTACCATTCTGTGCATTGTCTTTTCATTCTCTTAGTGGTGTCCTTTGAAGCACAAATATTTTAAATTTTCATAATGTCTCTTTTATTTTTTATTTTAATGCTTATGGTTTTGGTGACCTATCTAAGAAACCAGTGCCTAATCCCAAGTCATGAAGATCTATACCCATGATTTATTTTAAGAATTTTACAGTGTAACTCTTTAGATCTATGATCCATTTTAAGTAAACTTTTATATATGGCATGAGGTAGGAGTCCAGTTTTATCCTTTTGTTTGTGCATATCCACTTGTCCCCAGCAACATTTGTTAAAATATTCTTTCATTAAATATTATTTAATATTCTTTCCCCATATACTTACATTGGCTCCTTTGTTAAAAATCAGTTGTACATCAATACAGGGTCCCATTTCTGGACTCTCAATTTTATTCCATTGCTCTGTATTTCTTTCTTTAGTCCAGTACCACATTCTGTTAATTACTGTAGCTTTGTAATAAATACAAATGCTGTTTGTTAAAATTTTTAACCTATATAATCTTCAATCAGCAGTAAATTTTCTTTTATTCATTATTTTTGAGACTAATTTGTCAACTTTGTTCAGTTTTTTACAAACCTACAAAAAGAAGTTTGCTAAAGATTTTTCACTTAAATATCACAAATCAGACTCAAAAGAAGGATGAGGGAAAAGATCTATTGAATTCAGGCAACTTAACATTCTGAGAATATGCTTCTGTTCTAAATACGAATCCTATAAAAAGATCTGGAAAAATTTTTCTCTCTAAACTTTTGGTATTGCCTTCAGAATAGGGCATATTATTTATAGATACTATTTATGCAACCTGGAAAATACTTCCTAACATCATCATTAAATTTTTATTTAATTTAATGTTTTAATTTAATTTTAATGTTTTTACTGAATATCTAAATTATGTCATAAATTTAATTTTTTCAAGTTTATTTATTTTGAGAGAGAGAGCGGGGTAGGGGCAGGGAGAGAAGGAAAGGAGAGAATCCCAAGCAGGCTCCACCTATCAGTATGGAGCCCACTACAGGGCTCAAACTCACGAACCATGAGATCATGACCTGAGCCGAAATCAAGAGTCGGATGCTTAACCGACTGAGCCATTCAGGCACCCCTCTGTCATAAATTTATTAAATAATATTTTCAACAGGTTAACAGATATAAAAGAAAAAATAAAGCAATTTAATGAAGAAATTAGACAACTGGACATGGATTTAGAAGAACACCAAGGTAATTTTTCTGGTATTTTTATAATGTATAATAACAGTTATGTAGCAGTATTGATATAATATTATCTTGGACTTCAGGGACTATTTGCATGGGATTTAATATTTAATTCTTTATCATAGCCCTAACTTTGACTACTAAAATGCTAAACTATACTACAGTAGTAAATATTACAATTAATATCAAATTAAGCTGATTAAAAATTTGAAATAAAGTGGTTATATAATGACAAGAATTTATTTTGTTTTGCAAAGCAGTTTTTAAGAAAAAGAACTAAAATGGTTTGAAGTTGTTACAGATTTCTAATTTATACCTTCTTAATGTGGTCAACTATCAACCAACTGTGGTAACTGATAGAATTGAGCGGATAGAGAGGATCAAGTCCCAGACAGAAAGAATTAATATCATATGGGTCCCAGTAATGAGGTAGCAAGTACTGATCTGATCCTTTCCGTACTTGCCCCAGCTGTGGGATATGAAAAGCCAAAGGGACTTGAACCCTTGTGAGAGCCCAGGGTGTGAACATATGGTGGAGATTAGAGAGCTACAGTACATGTGTGTTTGTATTATTTATATTTTTTCTTGATGTGTGAATAATAGCATTAGCTACCATTGATTGCTTACATACCTGGATTGGGCACTATGTGATCTTTGCAAGAACTATTTGAAACCCTGTAAGCCCTTTTATACTTGTTGAAGCTCAGAGAAGTTACTCAAATTCCCACACCTAGTAAGGCTAAGGTCTAGATTTAGACCAAGTTTTCTTTGATCCCAAAGTTTTATTCTATTGTCCACGCCTAATCTTGGCTTTCTGATATGAATTGCTACATTTCTGAAATAAAAATATTCTTATGAAATGCTTAGTTTTATTTATATATGGCTAGTAATGGCTTCAAGTAGACATATTTAGGCATATTAAGACGTACAAGGCAGACAAACTTCAAGTTCCAGTTACCAGGTAAAAAAACTTATCTGAGCTTAAATTTTATATAATGAATACTAAATAGTATATATGGCAAGGTAGGCTTCAAGTAAATTGTTAAGACTAAGGTCATATTATTTTATTTATTAAATTATTTTATTGCTTTTAATTTATGTAGATCTAGAATTCTAAATTTTTTTTCTTAATAGCTTATTCTGAGAAATCTGATAGTGTTCTTGATTTTAGATACTTTATTGGAAACTTTTTAAATAATTTTCCTCTTCCTAAATTGAAATTTCTTTAAAAAAATTTTTTTAATGTTTATTTATTTTGAGAGACACAGAGCATGAACAGGGGAGGGAAAGAGAAAGAGGGAGACACAGAATCTGAAGCAGGCTCCAGTCTCTGAGCCATCAGCACAGAGCCCATTGCAGGGCTTGAACCCACAAGCAAGATCATGACCTGCACCAAAGTCGGGCACTCAACTGACTGAGCCACCCAGGAGGCCCCTTAAATTGAAATTTCTAGCAATATCAATTTATTTTTCCAGTAGAGTAATTCATTTTGAGGGTAACATATTAATTGCTAGTTTTAAGATAAATAGAATGTTTTGAATTGTGGCTTCTATTTTCGTTTTTGTTTTCTAACCTTTGTCCTATCTGATTAATGTGGAAAAAGACAATCTCTAATGTAATAGTAGCAAAAAAGTATGAAAATATCTATAAAAATATATGTTACGTAACTATTTTGTGCATATGTATGTTCATATAAAATTCATTTTTTGTTCCTGTGCTATACTGTGAACATAAATTATGGGCACAGTAGCACAGGAGGTTTTGTTAGAAGATTATGTGTTAGCTCAGACCTTCATTATTTCTTGTCTCACCTGTTGCAGTAGCCTTCTAACTGGTTGTTTCATCTCCAGTCTTGCTCCATCTTAGGTTGATCTACCACAGTGTTGCTAGAGTGACCTAAAGTAAAATTGATTCTGTGTCACTCTCCTGCTTAACAGTGGTTCCCCATGACCTGTGAGAGATAAAGTTTAAGAATCTTTGCCTGGCATTATAGTCCCTCTGCAGTCTGACCTGTATGTTGTCAGTCTCCTCTCCCACTCCTTACCATCTCTGTCCTTACATTCTAATAATAATCTCCTTGTGGTAACTTCCTTTACCATAAATCAAACTCCATCCTTTGCTCCTACTATTTATTCCCTTGTCTTAAATATTCTTTTCTCTGTTACTTACCTTACTGACTTCTCATCATTTAAAATCTACCTCAGTTATCCTCTCATCCAGCATAATAACCCTAACTTCCCTCTCTGACCTATTTCAGGGCTGGGCTAAGACACCCCCTGCCCCCATTATCAGACCATACTGTGCATAAATGTATCACTGTATTGACCATACTATATTACCACTATCTCCATGGATGTTTGTCTTTTCCCTTAGGCTATACATCCTCAAAAGACGCAGACTGTCTCATTCACTCTGGTAACCTCTTTCATCAACACAATGTCTGGAAAAGTAAATAGTCAATAAATGTTTGTGGAATGAATGAAACAGTGGTATATTTTAGCAGGGAAAAATTTGGGAATGAACTAAAGGTGAAAATTGGGCCTTGTCACTTCTTTGAGACCTCTGGTTCTCAAGATGTATATATCCACTCTTTTCCAGAGACAGCTTGATTGGTTAGCAAAGGTTTTCTTGCTTCCTAGAAGATCCCTACCTTGGATTCATTATTTATTATCAGTAAAGTGATGGGTTCTTACCTACATCTGTATTCTCAGCAGTCCATTGACTCAAGACTCCTTAAGACGTAGAGGATAATCAAGTTATTTTGACTTTCCATTTCATGCTTTTTCCTGCCCCAGCTTTATTCCCTCTGGCCATTTTACTAATTTCGCAGTTGCTAACTTAGAGTGCCTTCGTATAATCCAACTAAGACCACCATTTTGCCTCGTAGGGGTTCTGGTTAAAATAGTATATAAACCATAAATAATGTTAATATAGATCTCACTTTGTTAGTAGTTGCTTCATCCTTTCAGTTTTGCCTAATTCATTTTAAATTCAGAGGCATCCTCAGATACTGGGTTAGGTGTAGTTGTGTTCTCTGCTTGTTATTAATGGTGGCCCTGTAATCCAGTATCTTCCATAAATGCATTATATTTATTTATTTTGACAAGTCCCTATAGTTATACTTTGTGAAAAGTTACACTGAATAACTATGTCTCAAAGTTAACTCAGTAAAATAAATAAACAGTTACTTGACTATTCTATGAAAATCTTCATTGTTCAGATGTTGAGTTATCTTCATAGTACATTTGGACTTCTGACCACCTCTAGAAGGGCTTCTTTGCTCTCACACCTTTACTTTGTCTTTGTAAGTGATTAAAAAAATTAAATCTCATAACAAAAATTTCAATATAATGAGATATTACTCTTTTTAAACTTCTGAGGGATTGAATTTTATCATGTTAAATATTTATTAAACCTCATCCATATAGTGGTTTTAACCTTATTGATGGATCGGGTAATTTTGTTATATGGGTTCTAAAAATATTTAGGTTGAAATATGTATACTGTAAGGAACTATTTATTATTATGTATACTAACTAGAAGCAATGAGAAATAGTTTTACTGAAAGTTGCTAACATGGTCAGAATTTGGGTACAAACTACATCATTATTAAAGTAGAGCATTATTGGCAGACGCCATGCTACTTTTCAAAAAAGGCAGAACCCATATGGATTTCTCCTTTCTCAGCTAAATGCCAGCCATGAAATATTTGCTTAATTGTTGCTTTTTAAAATACTGCTTCTGCCTAAAGCTAGCAGAAGGAGGAAAATAATAAAAATTAGAGCAGAAATAAATGATATAGAAACAAAAAAGTCAGTAGAACAGATAATGAAACCAGGATCTAGTTCTTTGAAAAAGTTCATAAAATTGATAAACCTCTCTCCAGACTTATCAAAAAGAAGAGAGGCCTCAAAGAAGTAAAATCACAAATGAGAAGAAGTAACAGCCAACACCACAGAAATACAAACAATTATAAGAGAATATTATGAAAAACTATATGCTGACAATTTAGAAAAAATGGATATAAGTTCCTATAAACACATAAACTACCAAGACTGAAACAAGAAGAAATGGAAAAATTGAATAGACCAATAAGCAGTAAAGAAATTGAATCAGTAATCAAAAATCTCAACAAACTAAAGTCCAGGGCCAGACAGCTTCCCAGGGGAATTATACCAAACATTTAAGGAAAACTTAATACCTATTCTCAAACTATTCCAAAAAATGCAGATGGAAGGAAAATTTCCAAACTTATTCTATGAGGCCAGCAGTACCCAGATTCTAAAATTAGACAAAGACTCCACTAAAAATCTCATTGCTGGGAGTTTTATCTTTGAAAATTCTTTTTTCTATAGTTTTAGTTGAGTTTGGGAGAGGATTAGAGTTAGCTGTGCATATTCGACCTGCCATCTTTATCAAGAAATTACCAGTTGTCGGGGCGCCTGGGTGGCTCAGTCGGTTAAGTGTCCGACTTCGGCTCAGGTCATGATCTCACTGTTCCTGAGTTTGAGCCCCGCGTCGGGCTCTAAGCTGACAGCTGGAGCCTGGAACCTGTTCCAGATTCTGTGTCTCCCTCTCTTTCTGCCCCTCCCTCATTCATGCTCTGTCTCTCAAATATGAAAAAATAAAACATAAAAAAAAATTAAAATTACCAGTTATAAACATGACTTACTCAGAATTTCTAGAGTTTTAATCACCTGAATGTACTTCATTTTGCGGGGTGTGTGTGTGTGTGTGTGTGTGTGTGTGTGTTGCCTCTTGCTTTCATTTACTGTGCAATTAGACTTAGTATATAGAAGGTTATCCCTTCCTCTTTTTCAAAAAAATTTTCCTTAAACTAGTTAAAGTTAGTTTAAAGACTCCAGTTAATTCATTTTTTAAAATTGTGTACTTTATTTTATATAAAAACCTGGTATATACTTAATGTGAAAAATTCAAGCAGTACAAAAGTGTATCAAGAATAAAGTCATCTCCTTTCTTATGGTCATCCCAGTCTTCTGAGGTAATCATTATTTACAATTTGATGTCTATAGCCTTTTAGACTTTTTCTGTACCTAAATAAATTCAGCGTATGTATTTTAAGATACAGTAATAATATATAGTTTCTCTGAGGTTGCGTCTTTCATTTAACTATATATAATGTACATTCTTCCATATGAGGATATATACTTCATTCTAAGAAGTGTAGTATAGTGGTCAATGTCAGAGTTTTAAAGCCAGACCAAGAAGGATGCCTGGCACATATTTATTACTCTCAACAACTGTTAGCTGCCATCATCCTCTTTGTTACTGTGGTTAAAAGTATTCACTGGATCCACATTGACATTTAGATTAACTTTTCACTGCCAAGAACAATGCTGCAGTAAATGACCTTGTTGTATACATAGTTCATTAACTTGGATATTTCTGCAGGATGAATTTCTAGAAGTGACATTGTGAATAGAATGTTACTTTTACAATTTCTGTTATTTTTGCTTATTTCTTCCTGAGAAGATAGTGTCATTTTATACAGTCAGCAAGCAGTATGTGAAAGTGCTTCCTCACCAGTGTTAGTTATTTATAAATTTCATAGTTTTCGTCAGCCAAGAGAATACACACTTGGATGGTTCATTGTTCTTAAAGGCCTGAATTTGTAGGACTACTAGAATCCACAAGGTGGGGCTAATTTTCTGGATGTCTATTTACACAGACTAGGTTTGACAAATACTGTTGAAAAAGTACAGTCACATTAAAACAAAGTACAGTCACACATCTCTGCAAGAAGGATTCTTGGACATTATTACTCATTACAAATAATTCCTCATTTTTAGAGTCCAGTATCTTTCCAAAGATGGATTAGATTGTAAAACCAAATATGTAACTATTGATATAGCTTATCACAGACATCTAAATATTGAACTGCTGCAATATAATAAATACATATCGTGATAGAAGTATAAATAAAGTACTACAGAATCTTTGGATTACTGTCCTGAACTCTAAATAAAATCATCACGATTTACTCTATAATTTATATGCTTCTTTCAAGAGTAATAAAAATATAAAACATAACATTTTTCTTTTGTTTATCTATAGGATACTTTTTCATAGTCAGGGTTCCATGGTCTAGTTTGGAAGCTTTTATTCTTTGATTATGTCAGGTAATATAGAGTTTATAAAGACAGGGTAGTTATATTTAAGAACGTAGGTTCTGCAACCCAAATGCCTGTATTCAAATCTGAGCTGTGCTGTTTTACTGGCTGATCTTGGACATTCTATTTGACCTTGTTATACCTTCGTTTCCTCTTTTTTTAAAAAAATGAATGAATGAATTAATCAATTTAGTAGTTCCTTCATTTTTAAAATGGAGATTATAACAGTTCCTACTTACTACTTAGAGTCACTATGCAGATTAGATGAATGTGTGTGTGTGTAAGTGACTCAGAACAGCACACAGTATAAAAGTGCTCATAATATTAGTTACTGGTTCTATTATTAATGCTATTAATTTGTAAACTGAAACTTGAACAACTTTCCTGGAGATTTTCCCAAAACATACTTTGAAGAAAGTATTTTCCCTAGAATGTATAAAATAACTGATTAAGTTTTAAAGTGGTTTATCTTCTGGTGTCTGAGATGTCAAATAGCATTTATACATTGCTATTCTGTAGAGACCTAATATACATTTAATGAAGAAGAATGAATCATTGTTTATTTTTCAACTTGGAGGTTTGGTTAAGCTATGTTTTGTATTTTTTCTAAGAAGATGGTATTATTTCCAGATCAGGTGCTTGAGTACCATCTGAAATTTGTTAGAAATAAAAATTCTTGGGGCACCTGGGTGACTCAGTCGGTTGAGCGTCCGACTTCAGCTCAGGTCATGATCTCGCGGTCTGTGAGTTTGAGCCCCTCATCGGGCTCTGTGTTGACAGCTCAGAGCCTGGAACCTGCTTCGGATTCTGTGTCTCCCTCTCTCTCTACCCCTCCCCCACTCATGCTCTGTCTCTCTCTGTCTCAAAAATAAACAAACATTAAAAAAAAAATAACAAAAAAAAGAAATAAAAATTCTTCGGCTCCACCTCAACTCTCCTGTTGCTTCTGCTGCATGCTAAAGTTTTATAACCATTGCTTTAGGAAATAATTAAGAACTTGTGTTTAGTACATTCCAAGGACTATTCATTATACCATACAGTTTTATTGACGTTACTCTGTTAAAACACATGTCTTCATAGTCCTTTTTCTTTTATTTATATGGCGTGGCTTTTTACAATAATTTAACTTTTACATATTTAGAGAATTTTTATCATATATTTTTAAAGTGCCTCTACTGTGTAAAAATAGAATTATATACTGCATAGTTGTAAGGAAACTTGCCTGCAAAAATTTAAAATATTTTGGAGAGATTGTCGCCTGGGTGGCTCAGTCGGTTAAGCATCTAACTTTGATTAGGGTCATGAACTTGCAGTTTGTGAGTTTGAGCCCATGTTGGGCTCTGTGCTGACAGCTCAGAGCCTGGAACCTGCTTTGGAGTCTGTCTCTCTTTCTCTTAGCCCCTCCCCCACCCGTGCTCTGTCTTACTCTCCTTCAAAAATAAATGAACATTTAAAAAAAATTTTTTTTAAAAATAAAACATTTTGGAGAGCATGTATGACTGATAAGTTGGATGAAGCCTGAAGCCAAAAGTTAGTTTAAAACATTAAACTCATCGGACTCATCGTAACATACCAGTTTGATAGTCTTTGATATGCTAGTTTATTACTTACTACTATAATGTTAGGTGAAAAGTAGGTGGGAAAGAGAGACTGATTATAAAAAGATGGAATTTAATAGGACCCCCAAACTAATTAAAATTGAAGTAGGAAAGGGGAAGAGAAAGCGCCCTGGCTTTTTCTAAAATAGGTGAAAATGTTAGCAGAGATTTAGACAATTGCTTAGTATGAATTGATGTGCTGTAGCCTCAAAAACAGCTGAAATCCTAGGTTGCATTAACAAAAAGATGAATATATAGAGTATGAGAAGTGATAGTCTGCTTCGAATCCTGTATTTCTTGGCATTATACTTTAAAAGGGACCAGAAAGAACTGGAACTCACTAAGAGTAGAATGAACAGATTGGTAGAGATTAAAACCATGCCACAGAAGGAAAATTCAAAGGTATTGACTACTCACAGGTCTTGGGGAGACTTGGCTGGCCTCAGAAGGACCCCAAGTGCTAGAAAGGAAAGAATTTGGGTATGTAAAAGTCCTTTGGGTATTATTCTTGGCCCACTTTGTTTTTTGCTCTATCACCTTCACAATCATAGATCTGCTGATTTGGGGACCTTGAGTCCAGGAGAGTCATTAGCATATACCTTGTTATATATTGGTCAAGGGAGAATATGGAGGGGAGATGGCATTCAAACCTTCTCTAGGGGCAGAACTACTTTTCGGAGAATAAAAATCAGAATAGCTCTGTACGCCTAGGATCCAGAGAACATTTGATGGCAGAGAAGTAATAGGGTCAAATGAACTGACAGTGAGGACAAAGGCAGTTGTGGTGGTACTCAGCCCGTTGGTAGTGCAAGAAGAGCATATCCCTCTTACTCCACTAGCTTTCTGTGGCAGAGACCATCAAAACACAATGATGTCCTTTCTGCAGTATTCCAGCTCTTTTGTAACAGTCTATACCCATTTATTTTTTCCTCCAAGTTAGGGGAAATAGGCCTGTATTAATAGTTTATAATTTTTGGATACTTGCATTGGTAGAGTATAAATGTCTTGATTGCAAAGGTCTTCTTCATCTCTATAATTTCTGTATTACCTATTAGAGTGCCTTGCTGATATGATGCTTCCTGAACTCTTTGACCTATCTACTTACCGTAGGACTTCATTTATACCTCAGTTAGAGAACTTAGGTTCCATTGTGGCTTTTGGTTTTACACATACACCTAATATAGACCATAATCCTTTCTAGGATAGAGTTGTAACTCTCTTGTTCATTTTGATTTGTAGCAACCTCTACATTAGCTGGCACATAGCAGGCATTCAATAAATTTGGAGTAAATTATGTAGAACTGTAATTATATCAGGTGTTCAGAATTTGAGGATAGCCCTAAAATAACCCTTATTTTATCAGGCGTTGGGAGCCGTTTGGGCTCACAGGTTGAGACCCCTCCCTGTGTGGAAAAGGTTGAAGCAAAAGCTCGCCAGCCAAACTGGCACCTAGTCTTACAACTACTCTCTTTGGCTTAAGGAATGTAATGCTCTTTTGTTTTATGGCATTTAGATAAAATGAAGGACCTGGAGCAGGATGCTTTGATGAATTGCATCTGAATGAGAGTAGCCTGACCACCTTAAAGTTGCATCTTGGGGATGGGTTGCATAGATTGATAGCAGTTATGAGCTGGCTGAATATTGGTGTGATTTGTGTAAATGTTGGGCTCCTATTATGTAAATTCACGGGCAAAGGACAAGCATTGGGAATTCTGTCCTTGCCAGACGGGTTGGACCTCCCCCATTGTAATTGGAAGAATAGGCAATGACTCCTGGCCTGTTTATAGATAATTAACATAGTCAGGCCCAGGTAACTTCCTGTCCTCTCCCCCAGCCTTAAATTTATATGCTAACTAACTTGAAAACAACTTGCAAGATTCGCCGCTTTACCGATACAACACATTATTGTTCAAACTGTGCTTACTGATGGGCTGTCACTCATTGCTGTAATGTAACTCACTACCTTTAAATAAAGACACTGAGGCCGGCAGGGCAGAGACGCCGGAATTGCCAGGGCTGCCTGCTTGGTCATCAGATTCCATCTCACTCGTGGCTCTCTCACCTCATTTCGCCTAACCGTTCGTCCTTCGTGGACCCCTAGATTCGCCGGAACGAGGACTGACTCCGGCAATCAGGGTGCCCTTTTACTTCTCCTTTGGTCTCCTTAATCTTACTACTTAAGGCCCTTTTGCTTGCCAGCGTTTGTGCCTCCAGTGTAATATACTGATTAGCTTCCCCTATCTATGATCTTGACCTCTCCTTTAATAGTAAATCTAAGGATAGACTTGGTAATAACTCCTGTATTTTACCCTACCTCAGGACTGCCCACATCTGCATATTGCCTGTTACGGATGGCTCGGAAATGAACACTTCAACTGAGAAATCACAAAATAGGAGTTTACTAGTGTCCTAACCTCTTTTATTCCTAACTGTGGCATGGGATGAGGCTTTACAAAGCTTGGGAATCTGCTAAGGTATATGGGAGCTCTGTCCTTTCTAATCCAGCTGGCCAGCTGTATAGTTGGAGACATTGACCAGATAGGTTTTCTAGCTCAATCTGATGACAGTTAAGAACATGGATTTGAAAAGAGGAGGATTCTCCCAGGTTTCTGACTTGGATGATAACTGTATGGTGAAGGACTTCCAAACATAATAGGGAATACAGAGGGGACTTTGAGAGGGAAGACTGGATGAATTTAATTATTAATATACTATTAGAATGTCCTGAAAGTACTCACGTGAATATATCTAGTAAGCAGTTGGATAAAACAATCGAAAAGTTAGGGAAAAGGTCAAATTCGGGAGTTCTTTAACCACCAGGATGAGTATGATTTTCTTACATGTAATGTAGCATTAGAAGTCCACTAAAAGCAGAAGCCAGACTTTAAATAAAGAAGAAAGGGAAAGCCATGAAGAGAATACAGAAAAAATGATCTGAGAGTAAGAGAAATCAGAAGTTCCCACCCCAACAATAACAAACAAGGAAAAAAACTGAAAGAAAGAAGAAAGTGTCAATAGTGTCCTATATTACAGAGTAATATAATAACTGGAAACTGCCCCTTGGATTCGAAAGAGTCATAAAATCTGACTGAGAAATTTCATTGGAATGGCAGAAGGAGAAGCCTCATTACATGTCTTGTCTGATAGCAAGATGAGGAACTAGAAACAGCATGTATAGGAGATTCTTTTAAGTTTAGAAGAAGAAAGATAAGATAGTAGTTACATTTTTGTAAAGCTTAGGATGCAAACCTTCCTCCTAATCCCTTAATGTCTGACTAATCTCTGGTGCAGCTTCTCAGTCAGGACTTTCTTAGAAACCTAGGTTATGCCAGGTTCAGCAGAAACTAGCTTTTCTGCTACTTCACATATGTTATATAACATTTCCATGCACATAACCCTCCTACAGAGGGTATTCCAGTTCTGATTCTTTGTTTCCCACTCAAAAAACTATTGCCATAAGGTGAGAGAATGGTGACATTTATTTTAAGACTAATTTTAATTAGTCTCTAATGCATTTTTGAAAAAAGATAATAATGTACAAAGTTTGTTATCAATAACAAATTCTCTGTCCCCTTCCCCCTTAATAATGCATCAATATGCTTTGAGACCATTGGTGATCATTTGAACTCTGATAGCTGTTCAGTAAAGTTAATGCATCCAAAGCCTTAGTATGAATGAACCCAGTATTACCCATTGGTTCTTGGTGTTCACTGGCTGGACATTCACGACCACAGGTATTTACTCTTGTTAAGCTGTGGATTTCACTTTTAGCTTTTTTTTTTTTTTTTTAAATGTTAATTTATTTTTGAGAGACATAGAGACAGAGTATGAGCAGGGGAGGGGCAGAGAGAGAGAGAGACACAGAATCTGAAGCAGGCTCCAGGCTCTGAGCCATCAGCACAGAGCCCGACGCGGGGCTCGAACTCACAGACCGTGAGATCATGACCTGAGCCGAAGTCGGCCGCTTAACCAACTGAGCCACCCAGGCGCCCCCACTTTTAGCTTTTTATTGTCAGTACTGTTTTGGGGGCCTTGGCAAGATTTTCTCTGTATCAGGGCTCTTGTCAATGAGTTTGGCGAAAATACTTAGACCAGAAAGCAATAAAACTGTCTGCTAACCCAGGTTCCTGTTCCATCACCTTCATGTACTCATGACTCACTTCCCACCCAAGCAAACATATATGTGTATATATATATATGTATGTAGAAGTCCATGCCTCCGTGTAATTTGCGGTTCTACCCCAACTCTCTTCCTCTGTTCCCTAACTTGACTCTAGCCAGTACTTGAAAAAACTGCAGAGGAGTTTAAATAGAATACATCCTGACTATTGGGTTTTAATCTGTGCACTATAACCTTTGGCGCTCCCATTTTCTTTGAACTCTTAAAGTTCTTCTAGTCACCAGCTCCTTATCAGGAACTTCCTTAGGAATCTCTAGTTTATTATTCTCGCCATCCTTTCTGGGAATCATCTTAATAATGTTCCTTGGTTTTTCCAAAATGCTAAAAATTGACCGAGATGAAGAAATTACAGATTGGTGCAAGCACAAGTTTATTATGCTTTCTCTACCTGGGACTCTGAGAACACAGGGCTGCAGCTGTCTGATTAGTCCAGGGAAATAGCAGTGTGCTTCTAAAACTCAATTTATGTTATAATGAAAATCTTCTTGTCATAAAATAATCATGATCCACCTCTATAACAGTCCCTTTATGCAGCTCAAGTGTCCGATTTCATCCATTTGTCGGGGTCTTAGATTTTTTGCCTTTTAACATGCCTTTCACGTGCATTAAACGCAGCATGTCCAGACCTGCTGTAAGCTACTTCTTCTTAAACTTGCTCCTCTTTTCAGTTAGTAATACCGCCATGTCCTCAGGTGCCCAGGCCAGAAACCTGGGGGTCCTGCAGAACCCATTCACGCTGGCTCTTAAATGTCTGCAACAAAAATCTACGTTCCATCCTAACTGCCTCTGCTCTCCTCCTGGGAACCTTCATCTTTTACCTGGGTTACTGTGACAGCCTCCTAACTGGTCATATTGTTTCCAAAATTTATTTCCAGTTTATTCACTCAACCAGAAGCATTTTTCAAAAATGCAAATTGATCATTTTATTCCCCCGCTTAAAATTCTTTAGTAATTTTACCATTGTCCTTAGGTAAAAGTCCAAACTTCTTTGATACGTGTCTTTTAAGATCTCTCATCACTTTGTCTTCTCTTTGTGCCACTTTTTCAGTTCACATTTTCTGCCTCTGCCATACTGCTCTCTTACTTCCTTGTGCTACCATATTCATCCTCACTTTCAAGTTTCTCTACTTTCAGTGCTTTGACTTTGAACCACTTCTCTGTTTCAACCAGGTAATTCCTTTTCATTTATTCTTTATATAATGTGGCTTAAATATTACTTCTTTAGAGAAAATTTCTGAGAATTCCTTAACTAGGTAAGTTGTCCATGTTCTGTGCTCTTATAGCACCTTTATCATGAGGTAGCACTTACTACATTCTAATTACATGTTCAGTCTTTAGACTTTAAATTCTGTGAGGGAGCTAACTTTGCTATTTTTGCTTGCTGTTGTGAGTTATTCAAAGATGAGTATGAACTTCCTTGGGAGCTTATATTTCCCATCACCAGTAGTGTTCATGTGCAGGTTAAGTAGCCCCAAGTTGAGACGAAATAGAGAGCCATTGGAAACCCTTTAAGTCCTTTCCAGTCAGGAGATTGTTTTTTTTTCAAATAGGCAAACATACATATATAGCTATTTTAAAAGATTCTATGTTAATTAAAAGAATGTCACTGATTGAAATAATGAATTTTCAGTGACTAATGGTCACTGAAGAGTGACCATTGGTATGTAGAAAACCTAAGAAATATTTTATATTTAGAACACTGTCTGCAGTTTGAGAAATTAATGTTAAATTTTGTATCTCTTATAGGTGAAATGAATCAGAAGTACAAGGAACTAAAAAAACGAGAGGAAAATATGGACAGTAAGTAATCATTTTGTTGATCTGAAAATATTCTCAGGTATCTTTCGTTCATACCAAATCAGAGATATCATTTTGATAAGATACAATGGCAAATAATAATAAATCCAGGAGTGTGGACATTCAAAGCATTTGCCTTGAATAATTAATAAATATCAAGCAGAGCTTAGGGATGGATAGAGAATTTTAGAAAGATTTTGTATGTTTGTGTGCGCATGATTATTTTTGTTCTAGGGATAGATTCCAAAACTAGTACTTACATTAATTGTATAGAGACCACTTATTGATTGAATGTTGAATGTTCTTTTTCATGCTTCACTGCATCCATCTTTAGTATCTTTTACCTTTTTATAACTCTTTATAATACTTCTCTCATTAGATATCAGCCCTTACCTCAGATCTTGCTACTTGGTTTTGTCACTGATTGTTGTTTTGGTAGCCATCTGTTTCAGCTTCTAATTTACTTTTAAAAAATCTTAACTTTGTAAGGACAACTTCACTTAAAATTGTGTTGTACATTTAGAAATTTTTCAGAGTTAATAGATATTTATTACTGGTTTCCTTTTTTAATAATCATTTTACTAGAATCTGAAGTTTTATAGGTCCGATGTCAATTGTTACCTGCATCGAAGCATGCCATAAATTAGTAATTGCCAATTCTGATTTAACAATATTCTAAGATTTCTTTAAAATCTCAGCAAGTACCAAAAATTATCTCAAAATAATTCATTGTTTCATGGTAATAGTAAAGTTATTTTTAATTTTAAGTCTTTATTTTATTTTTATTTTTGCAACTTACTCTATTTTATGTATTTTATTTTATTTTTATTTTATTTTATTTTGTTTTATATTTTATGGAAAGCCATAGAATATATTTTTAAAAGTATAAAAAAGAGTAGGGGCATCTGGGTGGCTTAGTCGGTTAAGCTTCCGACTTTGGCTCAATTCATTAACTCACGGTTCATGAGCTTGAGGCCCGCGTTGGGCTCTGCTGACAGCTCAGAGTCTGGAGCCTTCTTCAAATTCTGCGTCTCCCTCTCTCTCTGTTCCTCTCCCGCTTATTCTCTCCCTCTCTCTCTCTCTCTCTCAAAAATAAAGATTAAAAAAATTTTTTAATATAAAAAGTAAATTATGTACTGATTCAATATTTGACAAGAGAAGGAAGATTTCTTAGAATACTTACTTATAATGTGAATAAATTATTAAATTTATTTAGTTGATATTAATGCAACATTATAAGTAAAATACTTCCAGAGAAAGTAAATTAATGAAATTAGTGACTGATTATAAATGCGAATAATTATAGATCAAGGAGATCCTATGTAAGAAGAGATTTTTTTCTGTTCTTCTTTATATCAACTATTATTTCTGAGCCCCATTATGTAACTTTTAGTTTACTTGTATTAAGATCATAACAGTTAAGCTTAAAAAGTTTGAAAGTATGTAGAGGTGCCTGGGTGGCTCAGTTGGTTAAGCCTCCAGTGTTGGCTCAGGTCATGATCTCATGGTTTGTGGGTTTGGGCCCTGCGTCGTTTTCTGTGCTGACAGCTCACAGCCTGGAACCTACTTTGGATTCTGTGTCTCTCTCTCTCTCTCTCTCTCTGCCCTCTCTCGTTCATACTCTGTTTCTCTCTGTCTCAAAAATAAGTAAACATTTAAAAAATTTTTTTTTAATTTTAAAAGTAATGTAGAAATGTTCTTATTGAGTAATTTAATTACCCTTGGGTTAATAAAAGATTAAACTGTGATAATTTAAAATTTGCTTTGACATAGGGGAAGGGAAGGAAAAATAAAAAGAGAGAGGGAGACAAACCAGAAGAGACTCAAAAATACAGAGAACAAACAGGATTGCTGGAGGGGTTTGGGGTGGGGGGATGGCCTAAATGGGTGATGGGCATTAAGGAGGGCACTTGTTGGAATGAGCACTGAGTGTTATATGTAAGTGATGAATCACTGAATTCTACTCCTGAAATCATGATTACACTCCATGTTAACTAGCTTGGATTTAAATAAAATTAAAAAGTTAAAAAAAATTATAAGTAAACAAATTGGAAAAACGAAACAAAAAAATGAAATTTGCTTTGAATTTCTAAGAAGTATTGTTAAGACCTACAAATCAGGGTTTATATAGTAATAACTATATAAACAGTAGCTTTGCATTATATTTTTGAATCTGCAGCTTTTATTGAGACTTTTGAGGAAACTAAGAATCAGGAACTGGAAAGGAAGGCACAGATAGAAGCCAACATTGTTACACTTTTGGAGCACTGTAGTAGAGTAAGTACCATGTGCCTGTCTTAGCGTTCTCATTCTTTTTACTGTGATTACCTTTCCAAATACAGCTAGAAAATGCAGTGGTTCACTATGGCGTCTGCTCATTTAATCTGTTTCCTTTAAATTCCTTTGCTTATTATTCCTTTAGTTTGGGTATTTCTAGCAAAATTCAGCTAAGGGCAGTTGGGGAAAAGGATAACATGTACGATGTCAATATTTAGCAGTAAGTGAGGGACTAATTCAGAGTAATTATTAATGATTTTCTTCCACTATTGATGTATCTGAACTTAGAGAAGTACTCTTTGAACAGGTAACTTCGAAATCTAGATGTTATAATGGAAAATGTTGATATATTTTTACATTGTAATTTGTATTATAAATAGAAGGGATTCTTTTCTTGTAAGACTCTTGAAGAGTGTAGGATACCAAGGAGTATCTTCATTTATTTAAAAAAAAAAAAAAATTTATTGAGCAGCTACTAATGAGTGGTAGCATAGAAGGAGAAATGCACAGTTTCTTTTAAATATTCTAAGGGTCATAAGACCCCAAGTAATTCTTAGAATAGTGTAGTTGAATTTCTTCTACAGTGAAATAAAATTCAGAATTACTTCTTTTACATTTGCTTTAATTTAGTCTCTCCATATTGAGAAAACCTGACTTTGAATCTCACTATACTCTTCTAAACATACATAAAACATACATAATGAATGATGGATTTCAAAAAAGAATACCGATTCAAAACATCTAGTCCTTTAGCAAAGAATTTTTAAGAGTTTTTTTGAAGAGTTAAATCAGTAGAATTTTTTCCATTTTTATTTCTCTACAAATACAGAATATAAATCGTATGAAACAGATATCCTCTATCACCAATCAAGAGCTGAAGATGATGCAGGATGATCTCAATTTTAAATCTACTGAAATGCAGAAATCACAAAGTACAGCTAGAAATTTAACTTCAGGTGAGAAGACACCAATTGTGATATCCTTTTCGGTAATATTGAAACTTTAAAATTTTAATGTTACTTGATTTTTTTGAAAGGCCGAGAATATAATATATAATTTCTTATTTCTCCAATCATCTATAGACTCAGAATTGTGTGTGACTTTTCACATCAACTTAATAGTATTTTTCACGTTGGGACATTCTGATTCATTTTTAACATTTACTGAATACTTGCTCTATGCCTTACTATAATGTGGGGATACAGAGATTAAAAAAAAGAAAAAAGTCTGGTCTCTTTCCTCAAGGAACTTTGAACTTTGTGGAATAATGACAAACAAACAGCTAAAATATAATGAAGCAATATTATGATAGAAACATAAGGAGTAACAGAATTACATTGGGTTACTATCCACTCTCACAGAGGTATCCTAGAAGAAGTGATGTTTTAATTGGAATTAGTTTCAGCCATTATGACTAACATGATATTAGAGCAACACTCTCCAATAGAAATGTAATGCCAGCCACATGTGTAACTGTAAATTCTCTATTAAAAATGGATGAATTTTAATAATATATTTTATTTAATCCAGTGTATCCAAAAGATTATTGTTTAAACATGTAATCAGTATAAAACTGATCCATAAGATTTTGCAGTTACAGTCCATTTCAGCTTAGGACTAGACATAGTCAAATGTTCAGAAGCCGTAATTGGCCAATGACTGCGATTTGGATAGTGCAGATAGAGATTAAAAACAAATACAAGATTTTAAAGAGTTTAGGATAGTGCGTCAACTATACTCAGAAGAAAAAAGTTTAGGATAAAGTCAAAATTTGTATGGAACCTTTGATTTTTAAGCCAATAGATTCTAACTGTGGGTATTTTTTATGCCAGCGTGTGGTGACTTTGAATTACCTATGTTTTTATTTGTCTACTTGGAATTACACTGGCAGTTAGTAAAATTATAAGGAATAATGAATTAATATTTGCTAATGTAAACATGTTGAGATTCTTGAAATGGAATAACGATCCACAGTATTCATTTATCTGGAATCCCAAGTCTAAAAGCTCCTGGCAACAAAACCTAACCTGACCTGAACTGACATGAGGCTTTTTATAGTCTTTACCTGCCTAACATACCTTTTGCTGCAGAAGTAGTCAGGATGCTGCTTCAGACCCTGCTGTGGGAGTTCCATTATAATTATATGTGCTGTATCATTTTTTTTAAATCTGAAGAATTCTGCATTCTAAAACACAATGACCTAGAAGTTTTCTTAATAAGGATTATAGACTTGTAGGTGTATACTGAATGTTATTCATATACAGTTGAATTTAGATTGATGATATAGTTGGACAATTATCGTTATTTTATACATTCAGGTATATTTTATCTGTCCAGATTTGTTTAGAGTTTGTTTGCTATAGTTTTATTTGTGTATCTGAATATATGCTAAGCAACTAGAGGAGGTAGATTCTAAATTTGTTTTATACCTACTATTGGTTTAACTATCAGAATTTTTTAAATTGTGATAAAAAAAACACAACATACAATTTGCCATCTCAACCACAACGTTGAGCAGCAGATATCTAGAATTCTTTCATCTTGCAAAACTGAAACTTATACCCATTAAACAGCTGTCCACTTCCCTCTCAGTTTCTTTCCTTTGCTAATAACTGTATTCTACTTTCTGTTTCTGTAAGTTTAACCACTTTAAATACCTCTTTATAGGTGGAATCATGCAATATCTGTCTCTTTGTGAATGGATATTTTACTTATCACAATGTTCTCGAAGTTCATCAGTGTTATAACAGGATTTCCTTTTTTTTAAGGCTAATATTCTATAGTATTTATGTACTACATTTTTTTATTCATTTGGTGATGGACATTTACGTTGTCTTACCTCCTGGCTATTGTGATTCATCCTGCAGTGAACATGGATGTGCAAATACCTCTTTGAGATATTTTCAAATGAGTATTTTTACATCTTAATTTTCTTTTTTCTATAAGGTAAAGAATTTTATCTTTAATTGTTCCATCTAGAAAATCTGTTTTGTGTCTTAGACTATAGTTTTAAGGCTTTCATTTATCTAAAGTCAATTTTCATTTAAAAAGTTTTTTACTCCGTTAAGCTCTCTTTGTAAAATGTCTGTCAAGAAACATATATATTTTTAAAAGATAAATATCAATACCAGGAAAGGAATTCAATTATAAGGACTTTGAATTCATTTCATACTTTTATACTTTGTGTTTAGATTTTCTTTTAAAAACTAGCCATTATATTTTCTCCGGTAATGTAGGGTTGAAAAAGAATGAGAGCTGGCTTCAGTTTTATTCAAGTTTATTACTATGATAAGAATTTTACTGAGAAATTTCCTTATTAATAATGGTGTGAAATTTCTGGCCCCTACAATTAATTGCATTTACTCAATTATTTTTAAATGTTAATTTAAACCAAGCATATAAATTATTTTTCCTCTTTCATTAATACTATCCTCCACAAGAAATTTCTTGTATCTAAAAAATCACTGTAAGAAGTCTGTAATATTTCCCTTCAACTTTCAGAGATAATGAATTTCCCTTTTGTGAATTGCCTCCCCTTTTGCTCTTGAGTTTATGTTTGGAAATCACCTGATTTTCTTAGTGTACTGTGTTTTTTATTGGAACAATATCATTCTCAAAGGGCCAAAATTATTTCTTGGGGACAGAGTAGAAAAATCTTGATTATAATGGCTTGTGGCCCTTCAAAGCATCATTGTACATTAACAGATCTACATTTTATCTGTAATATAAAAGTTCATGAGAGGGCAGTGATAAGGAAAAAAAAATATCTACAAAAAGCTCCTTAGGGGGACAATAATGGAAGTAGAAGATTGCACAACAGTGCTCTGTTGCATGAGTAAAGAGGCAAGAAATCTATCAGCAATAGTTTTTATTTATATTTTTGGAAAGGAAACTCCAGGGAATAAACAAATGCACTGATGGCAGAATATTTCAGAAACGTTTCCCCATGTCAAAGTGGTTCCTTCTGAGATTTTGCTACTATGTACACACTGCTTAGTAAACTTTGCAACTTCATAGCATATCAGAAGGAACTAGTCTGCATCCTCTTCCTGTCTCTTCCCTTGGAGAAGTTTTTAGCTTTTCAAGGGGACCTGCTGTTAAAGGAAGATAAACTTTACCTCATACCAACCAACCATTTTCTCCCTTTTTCTAGGAAAAGCAGTTTCTATAGCTCCTAAATATATGTCCCTAATAAATCTTCAAATTAAACCTGTAGTTAGAGTTCAATAACATTTTCACTGAACTGTCAAAATAAAGAAGCTATGTTACTTTTTCCTTTTTGGAGCATTGAAGCATCATAAGCCTCAGGGACTCTGATTCAGCACTTTGGTTTTCATTTTAACTGTTTCCAACCCTAGTAGAGATGGGACTCTAACAAAACAAAGCCTACCCGTAACACTTAAGTCCGTATGTATACATTTGATTTTTTAAGAACATAAATGTCAGTGTGATTGAGTCTTGGGACTCTTAAAGGGACGAAAGGAAATGCTCAAGTTTTAATTATACCAACTTAAATTTGGTTGGTAAAAACCTCCTCTCTTAAATCACTGTCTTTTGAAGACTTTTAAAACTATTTGGTATTTTAGGCCCTGTGATAATTGTTACATGTAGGGAGGCATTCAGTTTTTTGAACATGATATTTTTACTATAATGTCATCTTTCACCTATATTTTAATCCATGATCGTTTTGGTTTTATAGGTAGAGGAAGAAAGTTTAATATTTAATAGCAACGTTGTATTTGATTTTTCCATTAGAGAATCTGTATAGATAATAAAACTCAATTACAAGTAAATTTTGCTAAATTTTATATGAAGAAACCAACTTACTGCTGCCTGCCCACATATAAGCAAGACATCCTGGTTAGAGGGCAACTAAGTGCCAAAATCCATGCATAAACTCTATTCAGATCCTAATCTGACCAGTGAACTAGGTATGCATTGAGTAAACTTTAAAGGACCTAGGAAAAAGTAGCAGTTAAAAGTTAAAATAACTGCATACAGTAATTTTTTACATGCTGTCTGCTCCAAAGGAGGAAAGTTTAGAATTTTAGTTTAGCCAAGTTTATTGCTCATTTAATAAAAATTAACACTTTTCAAAGTAGGACGGCATGATCCAGAATCTCTACAACATATCACTTAAAGTTTCCATTATACTATAAAATTTACTAGATATGTCAGCAAATAGGAAAATACGAGTCAAGGGGAAAAGCAGTCAGTGCACACTGAACCAGAGTTAACCAGATGTTGAGATGAATAGAAGACTTTACTTTCTTTTTAATTTTTTTATTGTCAAATTGGTTTCCATACAACACCCAGTGCTCATCCCAACCCATGTCCTGCTCATTGCCTGACACCCATTCTCCCCCTCAACCCTTGGTTTGTTCTTAGTATTTAAGAGTCTCTTACATTTTGTCTCCCTCCCTCTCTGTGTCTTTTTTCTTTCCCTCTTCTCCTCCCCTCTAGTTTTCTGTTAAGTCTCACAGAGTCCACCTATGCGTGGAAACATACGGTATCTGTCTTTCTCTGACTGACTTATTTCACTCAGCATAATACCCTCTAGTTTCATCCATGTAGCCACACATGGCCAGATTTCATTTTCTCATTGCTGTGTAGTATTCCATTGTATGTATATATATATACACCACATCTTCTTTATCTATTCATCAGTTAATGAATGGGCACTTGGTCTCTTTCCATGATTTGGCTATGTCGAAAGTGCTGCTATGAACATCGGGGTACACGTGCCGCTATGCATCAGCACTCCTGTGTCTTGGGTAGATTCCTAGCAGTGCTATTACTGGGTCATAGGGTAGTTCTATTTGCATTTCTTGGAGGAACCTCCACACAGTTCTCCAGAGTGGCTGCACTAGTTTGCATTCTCACCAACAGTGTAGGAGGGTGCCTGCCTCTCCACATCCTCGCCAGCATCTAGAGTTTCCTGATTTATTCATTTTAGCCACTCTGATGGGTGTCAGCTGGTATCTCAGTGTGGTTTTGATTTGTATTTCTCTGATGATGAGTGACATTGAGCATCGTTTCATGTGTCTGTTGGCCATCTGAATGCCTTCTTTGGAGAAGTGTCTATTCATATCTTCTGCCCATTTCTTCACTGGATTATTTGTTTTTTGGGTGTGGAGTTTGGTAAGTTCTTTATAGATTTAAGATACTAGTCCTTTATCTGATACGTCATTTGCAATTATTCTGTTGGTTGCCCGTTAGTTTTGTTGGTTGTTTCCTTTGCCGTGCAGAAGCTTTTTATCTTGTTGAAGTCCCAATAGTTCATTTTTGCTTTAAATTCTCTTGCCTGTGGAGTAAGAAATTGGTGCAGCTCAGGTCAAAGAGGTTTTTTCCTGCTTTCTCCTCTAGGATTTTGATGGTTTCCTGTCTCACATTCAGGTTCTTCATCCATTTAGAGTTTATTTTTGTGAGTGGTGTAAGGAAGTGGTCTAGTTTCATTCTTCTGCATGTTGCTGTCCAGTTCTCCCATCACCATTTATTAAAGAGGCTGTCTTTTTTCCATTGGATACTCTTTCCTGCTTTGTCAAAGATTAGTTGGCCATATGCTTGCGGGTCTATTTCTGAGTTTTCTCTTCTATTCCATTGGTCTATGTGTCTGTTTTTGTGCCATGAATAGAAGACTTTAAATGTTTATAAACATATTTAAGAGTTTAAAGGAAAATAAAATCATAATAAATGAACAGATGGAGAATCCCACAGAGAAAAAAAAAATACAAAAAAGAACCAAGTGGAAATTCTAGTGTTGAAAGTAGAACTCAAATGAAAAATTGATTGAATGACCTTAATAGAAGATTGAAGTCACCAGAAAGAGTCCGTGAACTTGAAGATTAAAAAAATTTAAAAAAATTTAATCTGGAGAAGAAATAAAAGTGAACAGAACCTGTGGGGGTGCCTGGGTGGCTCAGTCGGTTAAGTGTCGCACTCGATTTCGGCTCAGGTCATGATCACACAGTGCAGTTTGTCAGTTTCGAGCCTGACATAGGGCTCCTCACTCTCAGCGCAGGATTATTTTGGGATTCTCTCTCTCTCCTCCTCTTTCTCTGCCCCTCCCCTGCACACACTCGCTAGTCCGTGCACACGTTCTCTCTCTCAAACTAAATAATTAAGCTTAAAAAAAAAAAAAGAACAGAACCTTAGTGACCTGTGGGTCAGTTTCAGGCAGTCTGACATACATGTAATTTAAGTCCCAGAAGAGTGGAGGGACGGACAGAGAATGGGGGAGAAAAGATAATTTTAGAAATAATGGCCGAAAATTTCCCAAATTTGATTTAAAAATAAAAGGGATCTAAAAAGCTCATTGAACCTTAAACAGGATTGACATAAAAATCTCTTAAACCCATCATACTACTAAAATACAACATAAAGGAAAAACAATGAAGGTGCCAGAGAAAAATAATATATATGTAGAGGGAACAATACATCCCACTCTAAGTTTAAATTTTATGTTATTTTATTATAAAAATCTTTCACCCCTAAGTCTCTAAGGAATAAAAGGAATACGTTCACCTTTTTTTTGAGACTATTCATATCTCTGCTTTGAAATAGCAAAGTGAAAGCTAAATGTTCAAAAATGAAAGTGTATCACTGTATATGCCTCTGTCTACGAACAAGTAACTACAGGATGTTTAGGATTATTACCATACCCTGGGAACACAGGAGAGAGGAAACTAGCTTAGGCAGATTTGAATTCAGATATCTTTATCTGGAAGTGCATGTTACGTGTTGCAGATCCATTTTAGTATCCATTTTTAAGTTTGTTCTAATCATGTTTTACTCTGATAGCTGTAAAACAGGGGCGCCTGGGTGGCTCAGTTGGTTAAGCAACCGACTTCAGCTCAGGTCATGATCTCACGGTTTGTGAATTCAAGCCCCACATCGGACTCTGTGCAGACAGCTCGGAGCCTGGAGCCTGCTTCGGTTTCGGTGTCTCTTTCTCTCTCTGCCCCTCCCAGACTTACCCTCTGTCTCTCTATGTCTCACAACAATGAACAAAGGTTAAAAAAAAAAAAAAAGTAAAAAAAAAAAAAGGTAAAATAAAGAATGATACCTGGGGGAAGCCTGAATAGCAAAATTGGGCAAGTATTATGTTCCTCTTCTCATAGCTCACTGTTCCTTATTGAGGCATCTTTTTGGATCATTAAGTAACATTTGCAGTCTTAAATATGAACCTTTCATAAACATGGTAATAATATCACTCAGCACCAAAGCCTGACTGGTTGTACGAGCTTTGACAAAATACCTTTCTAAGCTTCAGTTTCCTCATAACATACTTCCTAAGGCTGTTGAAAAGTAGAAGAGATAACATATAAAGTCAGGCACATTTCAGGTACTCAGTATTATTGGTTCCCTCCATACCTTTCTCTCACTTTGAAAAAGGACTTTTAAATGAAGAACCACAATGTTAAAAAGTCTCTGAAATAGAGAAGATAGATATTACATAATTCTTTGAGAAGAGAATATTTTTAGAGGTGCCTGGGTAGCTCAAGTTGGTTAAGCATCCGGCTTCGGCTCAGGTCATGATCTTGTGGTTTGTGACTGTGAGCCCCACCTTGGGCTCTGTGCTGATAACTGAGTCTGGAGCCTGCTTTGGATTCTGTGTCTTCCTTTCTCTCTGCCCCTCACACACTCACACTCTGTCTCTCTCTCTCTCTCAAAAATAAATAAACATTAAAAAAAAGAACAGAGGGGCAGCTGGGTGCCTCAGTCAGTTAAGCATCCACCTTCAGATCTCAAATCATGATCTCACTGTCCTTGGGTTCAAGCCCCACGTCAGGCTCTGTGCTGACAACTCGGAGCCTGGAACCTGTTTTGGATTCTGTCTCCCTCTCTCTATGCCCCTCCCCCACTCACACTCTGTCTCTCAAAAATAAACATTGTTAATGTCAGGTTAATAATGATAACCCACAACTTTCGGACCAACTTCAAAAATAAACATTAAAAAAAAAAGTTTTAAAAGGAATAATATTTTTTTTAATATTTCCTCCTTATTGTGATTTGTATTCATTATAGAGGATTTTGGAGTTACAAAAAAAAGATAAAGAAAGTTTAAAATATTCCCACTATCAAGAATTTATGACTATTAAAATGTTGGTATTTATCTTTCCAAATGTTGGTATTTATCTTTCCAGTCTTTTTTCTTCTCTTTTTAATAGTTTTTAATTTTAATTCCAGTATAGTTAACAACAGTGTTATAGGAGTTTCAGGTGTACAATTTAGTAATTCAGCAATTCTTTGCATTACTCAGCACTCATTACAGTAAGTGCACTCTTTAATCCCTATCTGTTTCACCAGTTCCCCCTACCCACCTCCACTCTGGTAACCATCAGTTTATTCTCTACAGCTAACAGTCTGTTTTTTTATTTCTCTCTCTTTCTCTCTCTCTTTTCCCCTTGCTCATTTGTTTTGTTTCTTAAATTGCTTATATAAGTGAAATCATACGGTATTTGTCTTTCTCTGACTAATTTCATTTAGTAGTATATGCTCTCTAGCTCCATCCATGTTGTTGCAAATGGCAAGATTCCACTTGTTTTTATAACTGAATAATATTCATATCTTCCCTAGCATTTATCTATCAGTGGACACTTGGGTCTATTCCATAATTTGACTGTTGTAAATAATGCTGCAGTAAACATAGGGAGGGGTGCATGTATCCCTTTGATTGAATTAGTGATTTTGTATTTTTTGGGTAAATACCAGTAGTACGATTACTGGATTATAGGGAAGTTCAATTTTTAACTTTTTGAGGAACCTCCATACTGTTTTCCTCAGTGGCTGCACCAGTTTGCATTCCCAACCATAGTGCACAAGGGTCCCTTTTTCTCTATATCCTCGCCAATACTTGTTATTTCTTCTATATTTATTTAGCCATTCTAACAGCTGTGAGGTGATACCTCATGGTAGTTTTTGCATTTCCTTGATGATGAATGATGTCGAGCATCTTTTGGCTATTGACCATATATGTGTCCTCTTTCGAAAAATGTCTTTTCATGTCTTCTCCCCATTTTTAATTATTTGGGGTCTTTTGGTATTGAGTTGTATCAGTTCTTTATATGTCATTTGCCGGTATTTTCTTCAGTCTTTTTCAAATATTTCATCTTGGCATAAAAGAAAAACCCTCTCCCAAGTATTCTCTGCCCAGCTCTCATCCCTCCCTTTCTGAGGTTTCACTGCCAAAGTTTTCAAAACCTTCCTCTCACTCTTGGTCCCGTTTTTTTTTTTTTTCCTATGAAATCTATTCTCAGGAAATATATCAAGGTTTTCCTTTCTAGTTAGTCCAACTTGTATTTTGCAGTCTTTTTTAATCTCTAAGTCGTATTCTGCATTACACACCACTCCTTTATTCTCGAAATGTCTTTTCACAATGGTTTCATTTTTCTTTTATTTCTTTGGTCATTTCTTAGTCTCCTTTATAGGATCCCTCATGTCAGTTTATTCTTTAAAAATTTGATATTCTTATAGGTTCTGTAATGAATCCTTTTCCTTTGGTGATTTCAACTGCGCACACAGCTTCAGGTGCCACCTCTACGTGGAAAACTTCAAAATCGGTATCTTCAGTTTCTCTCAGGGCTTTAGGAGCTTGCATATACATACATGGCATGTTTACTATTTGGGTGTTTCTGAGGTAACTCGAACAACATAGCTTAAGTTGTCTTGAACCCTTCATCTCATTTCCTCCGACCAACAAAAGTTTGGACTTGCCTCTGCCTCCCCTACCATTAGCTCCTTTACTTTTAAGGCAGAAATGGGACTCTACATTGACTCCTCTTGCTCAGCCGCTGTATCCAGTCAGTTGCCTGTTTTGTTAACCCCAGATCCCTAATACCTCTTGAGTCCCTTCACATCTCGCCTGTATTTTTTCCTTGTTTACTTCTATGTGACATAATTTTAGGTTTCATATATATATAGTTGTCTTTGTCTGGAATATAGGTTCTATAATGATAGGGATTTTCATATGCTTTATTCATTGCTGTATCCCTTATGCCTAGAAGTTTGGCGCACAGAAAGCACATAATAAATATTGCTTAATGAAAAAAAATCCCCAAATGTTACACCAGTCTAAGATTTATCATGTAGATCACTGATCAACTTTTAACTGGTCTTTCTGCATGTTAGTAATGCTTTTCTAATTAATTGTTCACATTGAAACCAGAGTGAACTTTCTAAACTTTAATTATGCCACACTGATTTGAAATTCATTGATTACTTACCTTTGCCCTTTTGGATAAAGTTTCAACTCCCTTTTTTCATTTATAAAGCCTTTTATGAACTGAAATTCTTCCCACTTTGAACTTTGGGTTCTAGTCATCCTGAAATTTTATTATTTGCTTAGATGTACCACCATGCTTTCTCACCTGTACTTAGCATATGTTGGTTGTGTTGCCTGGAACACATTTACTTTCTCCTTGGTTTCAGGTGGATTCCTAATCCTTAAGGCGCCACTCAGTTAAAAGGCATATATTAAGAGAGTTCCCTTAGTCCCATATGCTCTTTTGGCACCGTATATTACTCTTTTCATAGTAGTCATCTAGCTTATTATAAATGCTTGTTTTAATATCCTGGTTCTACCTCTAAAATATAGCTCCTTGAGCAAAAACAATATTGATTTCCATTATATTGTTAGCACCTTGCACGTAACAGATGCTCGATACTTTTGAAACAAAGAATGAGACATGCACACATCATCTTAAACACACATATATTTACAGTCAGTCCTCATTATTCATGATTCTGTATTTGTGAATTTACGTACTCACCTTAATTAATTTGTAACCCCAAAATTACTACTTGTAGCACTTTCATGGTCATTTGCGGACATGTGCAAAGCCATGAAAAATTTGAATTGCCTAACATGCATTTTCAGTGGAGGTCAAATAAGGCAACACCCTGCCTTCTCGTTTCATTTCTCATACTGTTAACAAGTATCCTTTTTGTGACATATTTGGTGCCACTTTTTCCCACATTTTTGTACTTCTTGTTGATGGTTTTCCTATATAATATGACTCCTAAGCACAGTGCTGAAGTGTTGGTTTGTGTTCCTAAGCCCAATATTCGTAAGACTGTAATGTGCCTTACAGAGAATATGTGAGTTAGGTTAGCTTTGTTCAGGCATAAGTTGGCATGGAATTAAATATATATTAAATAAGTTATGTTTAAACAGAAACACACATAAAACAAGGTTATGTATTAGTTGATGGATGAAGATATTGTGACCAGAGGCTCTCAGGCACCTAACCCTGTATCACCCATAGGAACAAATAATTAAGTATATGCTAACTTAGCATTTCCAGTAACTTTATAGAATATAACTACCATAAGTAATGAGAATTGACTGTGTAGTTAAAAGATTTTGCTCAACTATATATATAATGTTTCATAATTTGCTTTCATGCCCCTATTAAGATTAATGGGTCTCATAATATACATTATATTATTAAGTAAGAAAACCTGTGTGTTCTTAAATGTTTGAGAATGGAGGCAGGTATGGTTGGTATATATCAGGTTATGTTGGTTACCTGGAAGAGGAGTATTTTTTTTCTTCTTAATTTATCTTTGTATTATCTCACTGGTCGCAATGAAACATATGTTTCTTTTGCAGGTATTCTGTAAAACATGATTTTTAATGGTTGCATTCCATTTCTCTTTCTGAAAGGAATAAAGTTTTGACCATGGTTTTGAATTTTCTTATGTTTCAGATAGTCAACGTCTACAGTTGGATCTACAGAAAATGGAGCTTCTGGAAAGTAAGATGACTGAGGAGCAGCATTCCCTGAAAAGCAAAATTAAGCAAATGACAGCTGATTTGGAAACATATAATGATTTGTCAGCTTTGAAATCATCAGGTGAAGAAAAGAAAAAGGTAAATGGTGACAGTCTTACAGAATTGTAATACAAATGTGTTTTTCTTGATCAAATTTAATATATATGTAGTTTATAGAATTTACTATTTTCAGTTTGATATATAAACTAAGAAAAAAAATAAAGATGTTTACATATATAGTAGGAATTTAGATGCAAGTTTTAAACAAAAGGCCAAAGCGAGGGATAGAACATTTCAACAGATACGAACTTTGTTAAACGCGGGTTGATTATGATATTTCCCTACTTAAGACTTTCTTGTCAGTGGCTTTTCATTGCTGTTTACATTAAAATAAATTATTTAAATTAAATTTGGTTGGTAAGACCATATATAGAGCAGCCTTAAAAGAGTTAATAATACAGTTAATACTGATTTTGCTTATTATAACTCAAAGGTAATTTTACAAACAGGTTTTAGAGTAATTAGAATCCTGGTAGAATTTAACCAGAATATCATTGAAATTATTTAAGTAAATTAAGTGATTTATGTAGGCCTACTAGATAGTTGCTAAAGTTTATTATTTACTTCTGTTTGAATCTATCTAGAAATTACATCAGGAGAGAACAGTATTAACAACCCGTAGAAATGCCTTTAAGAAAATAACACAGAAGCTAAATGTAGAGTGTGAGACGCTAAAAACACAGCTGCAAGAAAATGAGACACATTCTCAGGTAAAAAGAAAAAAAAGACTCTGAAATTTATTTCTGTTTTTAAACTGTCCCATGTTCTTAACCTATATTTCCACCCCAAAACAATTTTGTTTTTTTTAAAGTTGCTTTGTTTACCTTCCAGACTTTCTGGCTTTGAAGATTGTCAAACTGTTTACAGTCTCTGTTCAGAAATGAATTTACTTTTGCTTTCCTTCTATAAGCCTATATTGAAGGCTACTCTGTGTTAGGCCCTATTCTAGGCACAGTTGTTATAATAGCTTTTAAAAATTTCAAAACTTAAGCATTTTTAATGGAGAAACTTTACTAACTCATAAAAACCACAAATAAAAAAATAAACCTTAATGACTAATATGTCACAGAAGAAATAATTCTTGTCTTTTTTGTGTAGGTCCTTCTAGTCTCTGTGTGTATATTATATATATACACACACTTTATACATGTACATAAGTATATGTGTATTTCTACATATTTTAGAAATGGTATTAAATAGTACATATTATTTGTTTTGAATAATATGAAATACATATTGTTTTTCATTATTAACTATACCAAATAAGCACTTTCCCTTGTCAGAGATTTATCTATATTTGAGATTCTCTCTAATGGATATAATATAATTGACTTCATGGATATATAATTTATGAAAGCAATTCCATATTGTTGCACATTTAGGTTATTTTTAGTTTTCAAACTGTTTAATGCGGTAAAAAGCAGTCCTGTCCTTGAACTACTTGATTTACATTTCTCATTATTTACACAGGAGGCACAGACAAACCCCCTTTTCGTATCAGTCATCCTACTGACAGAATTGCCTGAGGTGTCAGAGGTCTTGCAGATTGAGTGCCCTGTCTGAGAGGGTGGAGATGATTTCTGTCTCACTCTCTTTCTTCCTACACTGTGCCAGGGGTTTGCACATAATAGATATTCAGAAAGTATTGGTTGGAGAATTAAATTAAGCATGTGTGACATGTATAAAATCACTAATTATGATCTAATAAAGATCGATCATTCTTATATCTAATTAGTGTACATTAGCAGTTTGTAACCATGATTTATTAATGCTAAATGCATGAAAAATTATTCTTTTCTTTATATGGTAATGATCATGATAGACAATCATTGTTAATATTTTGGTGTAATATCCTTGTCAACTTTTTTCCTGTACAATTATATTCCCATATTACATTGTTTTTACAAAAAATCAAATTCTATGCATACAGTCTTTAAACATTAATTTTCTCATTTAAATATTTCAAGATCTATTTTTGATGATATTTTAATGACAGCTATGTATGGATTTACCATTTTATTTTATTTTTAAAATTTTTTTAATGTATATTTACTTTTGAGAGAGAGAGTGTGAGTTGGGGAGGGGCAGACACAGAATCCAGAGAGGCTCCAGGCTCTGAGCTGTCAGCACAGAGCCTGATGCGGAGCTTGAACTCACCAACTGTGAGATCATGGCCTGAGCCAAAGTCAGATGCTTAACTGACTGAGCCAACCGATGCTCCATGGATTTACCATTTTAAAGACAAAGATCTACCTTATATTCTTTTTGAAAGGGGTAGAGTCTCATCAGAGTTTGCCACAACTACTAAAAGCTAAGGAATCACTAATTCACATACTCAGAATTATCAGTTTTTCTATCTCTACTTCATGATATACAGGTCTAGATATAGATTTGTAAGTGGCACAGTTATCCTAGGCTGTTAAGAATGGGGAAGAAATCTAAGAAAAAGTTTATGAGGCTATTGTCTTAAACAGTTCTTAGGAAAAACTATTGATATATTTAAGGAGGAAAACATTTGACAAACACGATTTCTTAGACCCAGTCATTGGCTACCTTGTTTATTCCCACATCAAGTACTAATCATATACTTAACCCTATATACTGATAACAGAAATTCATAACATAACTCACAATTTACAGTCCTCTGTATAATTTGTTGCTTTTTGAGAATCCTCATTGATCACATAAATCTAGTCCCATTATCTTTTATAACTGTTTTGAAAACTTTTTTGACATCTATCAATAATTTTCATAACAGACTTTTTTTGAGGAATGGATGTTATTTACTTGATGTCATTTAAACAATATTCATATTGAAACAAACTATAAAACTCCTAGTAGAAAACATAGGGATAAAGCCCCCATGGAGCACGTGCGTGGCTTAGTTGCTTAAGTGTCTGACTTCAGCTCAGGTCATGATCTCAGGGTCCGTCCGTGAGTTTGAGTCCTGCATTGGGCTCTGTGCAGACAGCTTAGAGCCTGGAGCCTGCTTTGTATTCTGTGTTTCCCTCTCTCTCTGCCCCTCCCCTGCTTTCTCTCTCTCTGTTTCTCAAAAATAAATAAACATTAAAAAATATTTTTTTAAAGCTCCTTGACATTAGTCTTGGTAGCACTGTTTTGGTTATGATATCAAAAGTTGAAGCAACAAAGGCAAAAATAAATATGTATGCCTACATCAAACTAAAAAGCTTCTTCACAGCAAAAGAAACAATCAACAAAATGAAAACAACTTATGGAATGGGAGAAAATACTTGCAAATCATATATCTGGTAATAGGTTAATATCCAGAATATATAAAGAATTCATAACAGACTCTTTAAGTAAGTTGTAGGAAAAAAACAGATTCGTGCTTCAAGATATCCTCAGAGGTTTAAAGGCAAGTCACTAATACAGATGTATAATATAGAAAGAAGTTGACCATTTACATAGTGTTGTTTTTATAGCATTATTCATTTAGCACTTAAGAGGTCTGCTGCATTCTAAGAAGGCCACCTCTTTGTATGAAACAAAGAGGAAAAGTTTGGTACTTGACTTTGCAAAAGGTTGTTAGAGATTTATTGTCAAAAAGTGCTGACTGCTTCCTTAAGTCCATCTTAACTTTGAGTTCCCAGCTGGGGAGCTGTATCTGATTTCATAGTGTTAACTCATAGTACATACAGTTTATATCATTAATTAGTTAGGATTTATCATAGTATTTAGATTTATCTCTTTAGAAGAAACAATGGGATGGATGCTACATTAAAACTGAAAATATGCCTTTAAAGTAATTTTAAAATGAGACTAGAGATGTTAATATTAATGCTGCTTCAGTTATCAGATTCTTAAAAATGATCATTACCTCTTAGAAATGTCCATGCACAATGTTATTTTAGTGTTCATTTTTCAGACAGTCTTTTGCTTAGGAAAAGTACTATGTGCATCTTAAAAAAGAAAGACCATAACCCAGAGTTACAAGGTTAATTAAATCAGAAAAACAATTTAATTCTATAACAGTAAAATTGTCTTCTGAGGAAGCAACCATCAATATAATATCCACATTAGTTTCCTGTTGATGCAGAAATTATTGTAACAGTGCCAGCTTTTTACCAGCCCTCTTATAATCTTCACACTGCAGCTCTGCTCTTATCACAGCTTGTGGAATTAGACAGGAAATTTAGCCCTGGAAATAAGGAAGTTACTCCTATATAGTTGAACCTTTGACAGTGTTAGAATATATATCACAGTTGTGGCATTAGACTTCCAGATTTCAAGGAGAGATTCCCATCATGTCCCATTCTTTCTTTCTACTTCTTTTAGGAAAGGGAAAAATCATAAATTGTCATTCAGTTGGCACATTCATTGGCATAATATTGTAAATGTTTTCCAATTAAAATAAACATATAGAGTAAAACCTGTTGTCAAATTCAACATTGTGTTTATTAGTGTATTTATGGTTTTTTAATCTTTTCAAATTTTCTTTTTTGTGTACCATGGCTTTATCTCACTAAAATGCAAGGAGTCGATAAGACTTAAAATTGAATTTTTTTTCCTTATCCTCTTAAAGGGGTGTATAATTGTTTTGAGTATAGGTACTGTTTAACATTTTTATTCTGTGTTTTTAGCTTACAAATTTGGAGAGGAAGTGGCAACACCATGAGCAGAATAATTTTGTGATGAAAGAATGTATCCTTTAAAAAGCTGCAAATGAACTTGACTGAGTGATTTTTTTCTAGGAATTTCTTTAAAAACTGAAATGAAAAGGAATTTAACACACATCTATCAAATATCACCAGCCTAAACGGTGTGGGCCATAAATGAGTAAGACTTAGTCTCTAGTCTACATTAATTAGGGTATGTATGTACCTTGGATATCTGGGCAGGAGAGGGAGGTAAACCCAGTAGTCTCCTGAGAAATTTGACCTTCAAGCTCATCTGTGTTTCAGCCAATTCAGCCTCACATTTCTACTAAGGTGGTACTTACATCCCATCTTCTTGCTTATCTTTTCGTCCTATTATATAGAAGGAAGCAGCTACTGAGGACATGTGTTGTGAAGTTTTAATAAACATTTCCCCAAAAGTTATTTTCTGTTCCCTTCTTTGTCCCATTAAGGACATCTCTGCTTGGAAAAGTAGCTCCTGACTCATTCGTAGTATAGATTCTCCTCTAGGCGACTGCTGAACTTTAGCTCAGGGCAGCATGGGTTCCAGCTTGTCTCCAGATGAAAGGCATCAGGAGCTCTATTCCCACAGTAGGGCAACTTAGTTTAAAAGCTGAAGACTCCCAGGACACCTGGGTAGCTCAGTCTGTTAATTGCCTGGCTCTTGGTTTCGGCTCAGATTATGATCATGAGATCGAGCCTCATATCAGGCTCCGCACTGAGTGTGAAGCCTGCTTGGGGTTCTCTCTCTCTCCTCTCTCTGTCCCTCCGTGTGTGCTCTCACTTTCTCCCCCTCTCTCTCAAAACAAACATTTTTTTTAAAGCAGAAGATTCCCACACACGATATGCTTTATAGTCCAGCAGTCTAGTCATGCAACACAAAGTAGGCAATGTTGAAATAGAGTGAACTCTAAAGACTTCTGAAATTGTGTGATACTCTAGAGAACATGGTTCTTCTGAACATTTCAACTGTTTTCAGACCAGAATTAGATTGAGATGCATAGCATATTAACTATAAAAAACCTTTTATACTTTTTTTTTAGAGTTAAATATGTTTTTTAATGTTTATTTTTGAGAGCGAGAGCATATGAGTGGGAAAGAGACAGAGAAAGAGGGAGACACAGAATCTGAAGCAGGCTCCAGGCTCTGAGCCCAGTGCAGGGATCGAACTCATGAACTACAAGATCATGACCTGAGCTGAAGTCAGACACTTAATCGACTGAGCCACCCAGGTGCCCCTGTAGGTGTACTTTTTTGAAACATGTTTTGCGTGGCCTTTTAGGTTTCAAATGATCTTAATCTAATACACTTTTTCTATATTTTCTAGTTGTGCTTTTTCTGTGCTGTTTTCAGTTTTCAATAAGAAAAACACCAGTTTGATTTGGTTCCTTCCAAAGCCAAAGTAGATTACTGTTTTTGTTGATTGGCGTTCTCCCTTAACTTACGTAATTAGTCATAGCAACCAAGAGTCAAGAGAGTGATTACCAGTCAATTATGAAGAATGTGACCAAGCAGATTGCAGAATACAATAAAAACCTCATGGACGCTCTGCATAGCATGAGCAGAAACTGAGTCTGAAACAACTGCAAGTCTCTGTAGTAGTGTCATCTAGCTGCTAAGCTTCGGACAAGCTGATTGGAAAAAAAAAATAGCTTACCCTTGAAGAGTTTTACCTAAAATGTTTGAGTGCTATAATTTTTGTGACCGTTTTGAAGAGTGATATTTTAAATAGTATAATAGTTCAATAAAAAGTTTGCATACATTAAAGTATCTTTTTATGATATTAGTATTCGTGTGGGTGATAAAAATGTCTCAAGCAACCAAGAGATAAAACTACAAGTGGCCGTTGAGATTCATTGGTTGGTATAATCCATCCATGGCAGTAAATGACATCCTTTTTTTTTATGTGTGATCTCTAGGGGGGAATACAAGGAGTCTGATTCTTATTTAGCACATATATCAATCTTGTCAATTTTTGCTTCTAGAAAAAGTAAGAATAGAAGGAAGATGTTTAGCTTCGAGCTTTATTTCTCAAATAGGGTGTATTTGATGTATTTTAGGGAATAGAAAGTTGCACGTAAATATATTAACACATTTTTTGTGTATCAGTCATCCCTAAAGATTCAAAATTAAAAACTTTAACCTTTGCATTTTAAAAATATTTTCACACATGTATATGCTAGGAAAAACAAGAAGTTTGAAAGAAATGCTGCACCTCGGGTAGTCTGTTTTAGACTATGGCTGTTGCTGTTCATTGCCACTCTGGAGTATACATTCATTCATTTGAACTAGAAGTAGATTAATTTGTAAGCATTGCCCAAACATTTGAAAAGAAAAGCTAGAAGAGGTAGATTTGTATAGTAAAAATCTGGGAGACAGTGTAGTACCTAAAGATGTATCCTCTCTTGTGGTCAGGAATGAGTCATCTTGGCCAGCATAACATATTTCTTAAAACGATCCTTCTTTTGCTCTGATTTCATGTTTGTCGAATACTTCCACTTTTCAGTATTCCTGAAAGAAAAGCATATTGGTTTCTTTAAAAAGCGGGGGAGGGGCTTTATTCAGATATAATTTACATAGTATGAATTTACCCATACATATCGCTTCCTGCAAGTAAATATTTATCACCATAAATTCTTCAACTTTAGTCTGTGTGAGAGTGTGAGCATTGTTGATTTTGGTTAACTCTCAAGTACTAATATGGCTGAAGATCCTGGACGGGAATCATTAAGTCATTAAGGTGGAATTCCTAAAATATGCTCCTCAGCCTGAGCTCCTTAGGTTATCAGTAGCTGTAGGCCACCAAAGGATTCGTGGTCAAAGAAGTTTGAGAAATGTGGTTTGAAACAAAGGTAAATTATTTTCCTTCTCCTTGACTGCTCAGAGCCCTTGAGATGGTAATGTGCAATAAGATTCAGAAGATTATATATTTTCCATTTAAGTTTTTTTTTTCCCCCTGAGTGGTGGGATTGTGGTTGTTTTAATCTTCCTTGGACTTCTTGGTCTAAAAATTTTGGTTCAGAATCACCTGTCATGTATGTGATGACACACACACATGTGTGTCAAATACAAATAAAGTTCTATATGCAGTTAGTACTTTAACTTGTGAAAGGAGATATGATAATCAGACAACTCTACAGTTACGGAACTAGATATGACCCAGTCTTCATCCAGAAAGAAGGTAGGAGGAAGATTGACCTATATATATTTGCATTGTAACAATGAGAAACTTGGCAGAAAAGAAAATTTCTTGAAAAAAGCAAGGTTTCCAACCTTCATTCTAAATTACTCATATATGATATTTGCGGAACATAATTGGGCAGGATTTCTTTAAAACGTGTTATCTGAGGGAAATTCTCACTAATGTCTCTTCCTTCCTCTCAGAGCTTTTCAACAAATCCAACAAGAATATTTCTCTGCTAGGATAGAGTTAGAGGCTACTATCTGCATGAACCGGCTCTTCCTCAGTCAGTCACATTTGCTCAGTGAGTTCCATTCCTGTTAAAACAACACCTTGTAAGTCATATGGAAAGAAGCTGCAGACTGAACAAACATGCTGAGTAGTTTTACTAATGAAAATCAACATGGGAAAGTTAGCAAGTCTTTGTTTTTCCCATCCTTATCCTTTATCAATAAATAAACATGAGTTCTTGATATTCTTTCACTAACTGGGGAGTCCTTGATTTGGACCACACTCTGATCTAAAGTTAAAGTGTAAAATTCAGTGCAAGATTAGAGGATTAGAGCATGGAGTAATGCCATTTGCACTAGAAATAAAAGACCAGTTAGGAGAAGCTCCTAGGGTTCTTGTTATCCCCTTGCCAGTAAATTAGAACATTTAGATTTAGAAATAAGGAGAAATCAAGAGGGACCACTAGAGATTATAATCTTCTGTTTTAATACTTTTCTAAATAAAAGTAGATTATGTCTTTAAATTGCAGATTCACAGTTTGAGAACTGATATTGAAAATCTTTTTTTTTTTTTTTTAATGTTTTTTTGTTTTTGAGAGAGAGACTGTGTGAGTGGGGGAAGGGACACAGAGAGTGGGAGACAGACTCTGAAGCAGGCTCCAGGCTCTGAACTGTCAGCACAGAGCCGGATGCCGGGCTTGAACTTACAAACAGTGACCCTGAGTCAAAGTCTGACACTTAACCGACTGAGCCACCCAGGCACCCCTGAAAATCTTTAAAAAGATAATTTTTTTTTAAGTAAGCTCTGTGCCCAACATGAGACTGAAACTCACGACCCCAAGGTCCAAGAGTCGCATGTTTCACCTAAGCCAGGCCAGGAGCATTAAACGGCAGTTTTTAATGTAAAGGTAGAAAATTTAGGAAAGACAGATAACATAACGAAGAGAACATATTACTTGTCATGTTTCCTGTCTCTTTAGATGTTCATCTATATATCTGTAACACATATCTTTTATCTGCATATTTATGAATTTTTAATAAAATTAAGATCACATTCTTAAACTTTTGCTATTTAAATTTTGTAAACATTTGTCCATGTCATTTTATATTCTTATGCAACATGTTAAGTTGATGCATATTATTATTTTATACAAATATTTTCTAAAAGCAAATTCCATATTATTGAATGACGTTTGTGATGTAGGAGTTAAGCATAAGCTTTGGATTAGGTAACTGGATTGAAATCACAACTCCCCTACTTACTTGATATATGACCCTGGGAAGTTATTTAGTCTCTGAATTTCTGTTTCTTCACCTGTAAAATGAAATAATAGTGCTTAACTCTTAAGACTGGGTCAAAGAATAGAATCCAAGGCTTTTGACAAAACCAGCTTTCAGAAGCTGGCATGCTATTAGTGTGCAAGAGTGCTTGTTTCCCTGCGCTCTGACCAACCCAGGTGTTATCCAGGTTGACAACGCACCACTCCATTTGATTTAGTTTTTTAAAATAAACCAGACTGCCTCCATTACTACAGTTAGAAACTTTATTGTGTTTTAATTAATATGCAGGATACATTTTCATATTAAAAAGAATTGATTTTTAAAATCATATTTTAAAAGGATTTACTATAACTCTGTAATAAAAAGTTTAATGCTTGATGCTTCTTTTTAGAAGATAATAGATTATACTTTGCTGCCGCAATCTTCATTCATAATATATCGTAATGAATTGCTCCTCTGAAAATCTGACTGTATAGCCTGAAGGAGAATAGGAACAATCTATGTAGAAATAATCTACTTGATAATAACCAGGGATGTTCTGCTGGGTAATTTTCTCAGTCTTCCTACAAGTCAAAGCAATAAGGACAAGCTGAGTTAGGGGAGGGATAATAACATCCACTAGAGAGTCCAGTGTACAGGAGTTTGGAGGAAGCATGATCCTGAAGAATTCTGTGGTCTGCTACCTAAAAGAGGACACACTAGGTAAGTCTTTCACAAGAGAAATATAAAAGCTAAAATGAGATTTTTCAAAATTAACTTTTATTTTATAGTCAAATCTTTCAAACAGTATTCATATTGTAATAACAACATGGTAATACTGTGGAAGAAAGACAAACTTAATCTGTTAAAACTATATTTGACACAAGGTCAAGAAAGAACTACTACTAACGAAACTATTACCTCCTTTTCTGTGTTTTCATTTTCAACAGATAAATTCACCCTATTAAAGGAAGTTCAGACTGACATGAAGGTGAAAATATTTGATACAATCCATAAATTCAACCAGAGTTTTTTATCAAGGGAAACTGTAGTTCACTGTAGTTCATTTTTAAAAGTCTCTATCTTTAATTTGCTTCTTGTTAAAGTGAACTTTCCCTTAGTTTGCTGGAGATGGGGAGGGCTGCCTTAGAGATTGACCGGCCACACCCCCATCCCTCTGCCAAGGACAAAGCAGGGACCTGTGTCTCAGGATTAGGGGAAATGGTTAAGAAGGAGAGGAAAAGAAAATTGCTTTTCCAGCTTCTCTAACTTCCCATGTAGCCTACAGAGAAAAGCAAGCATCCCTTGGGAGGAAATAACAAAAGTGCTAAACAGTAGATGGATAGATGAAGCCTGTATCCCTGCAATGTACTGGAACTCTTGCCTTTATAATGTCCCTTGCTTACGGTTCTCTGAAGGCCAAATGGATGTTTACTGCCAATTGACCCTAACCTCCTGGGCTCCTCTACCTTTGAAGCTGTTCCTTGGCTCAGTTCCTTTTCCTGCCAGAAATAGCAAAGTCAGAAAAGAGGGTCTGGTAAAACTGTAAAAGTCCAGTTACCTTGTTTTCCTTTCCAAGGACACACTTGAGGTAGCTGGTTAGCCCACAAGAGGTATTCATAAGAGACTCTAAGATAGACAGCAAATTTCCTGAGTGGCTCTGTTGGTTAAGTGTCCGACTCTTGATTTCGGCTCCAGTCATGATCTCACAGATCATGGGGGTAGGTTTGAGCCCCACAACAGGCTCTGTGCTGACAGTGTGGAGCCAGCTCAGCATTCTCTCTCTCCCTCTCTCTGCCCCTCACTCAGTCACGCACAAACACACCTACACACGCTTTCTCTCAAAATAAAATGAGAACTAGTTGGAAAAGTGTCAGGCAATAAAAGATAAGCAAACCTCTTCTTAAGACCATTCATCACTACATTATCTTTAAGGTGCCCTCACTTCAGCCAAAAAAAAAAAAAGGCTCCCGTGAAATAAACATCCTAAGGTTCTATATTTTCATTAAGAATAGATTGGATTTCCTTACCAAATACAGTACTATGATTTGTCAGGCTTTTCATTTTTAAAATACTTCATGACTCCCCTATATACTGCCATTCCCCTCTGTCAACAGTAAACTCAACAAAGATGGCAGGTATTGATGCCATATTTGCTTAATTATCTTCTCAGTAGAAATTGGAGTTTGATCTGATGAAAAGAATTTTTAAGAGTTTATATCAGTTTGATTGTCTAAAATTCCGTACCAAGATAATGCTTTGACATTGTGTGATCACAGTCTCAGAAATTCTAATGTAAACAAAAAGGACATTGATGATGAGCTGAAACTTAGCACTAACACATTATACGCTCATAAGGAAAAGTCTGTGGGATCTCAGTTACCACATGGGTTAGACCCTTTGGCATGTCTTATAAAAATATGACTTTGGGGGCACCTGGGTGGCTCAGTTGGTTAAACGGCCGACTTTGGCTCAGGTCATGATCTCACGGTCTGTGAGTTCAAGCCCCGCATCAGGCTCTGTGCTGGAGGCTCAGAGCCTGGAGCCTGCTTCAGATTCTGTATCTCCCTCTCTTCTCTGCCCTGCCCCTGCTCCTGCTCTGTCTCTGTCTCTATGTCTCTCAAAAATAAATAAACATTGAAAAAAATATGACTTTATTTCTATTTCATTCATTGTGATAAAAGCAGCTACCACACAAATGTGGTTAGACATTTCTTTAACCTTTCTTCATTGAAGGAGTTATGTAAATTTATTCACTGCAAAGATTTCCCTCACTTACTGGAAGAGATACATCTCTCCATAATACCCAAGCTAGTCACATACTTCCCATGGGTCTTTTCACCACCTCCTCTGCTTAGACATAATTACTGTAACATACCTGAAAAGGCATAGAACCTCTGAGTTTAAAAAAGTTCTTCCTATGCAGCTCACCAGCTGAAGGCCTATGGGCAACTCAGTCAGTCTTCCTGAGCCTATTTGCAGAGTTATTACAAGATTGATTCCTATGCATGTAAGGCATGTGAAATTGTTTTAATGTATAAAATGCCAAATAAATAAAGCATTAGTTACTATATTTCTTTAATTTGTTCCCATCCCTGCTGCCTGCATACAAACATTTTCATTAGTACCCATTCTTCCCTCTCAGAAGCGTTAAATGTCCGTCCCATCTCAGAAGAAAATGTCTTAGAACCATAGTTTCTACACCCTTCTAAAAGAAGGTCCCTTTCTGTCTAAGGCTAATTCCTCCCCTGGTGGTTACATGTCCACTGCAGATTCTTTATGAATCTTAATTCTCTACCATTCCCTTTCTCCTGGGGCTTTCGTCTTTCCTCCATTGATTTTATCCTCTCGGTACAGAAACACATTCACCTTCTTCCCATTACTTTCACATTCATTGTCTATAAAAGACTGGTCTACTTCACACCCCAATCTCTTCCAAACACTGCTCTCTCTGCTGCACTGAAACTGTTTTTGTTAACATAACCAATGATATTTTAGATACCAAAATAATAGATTTCTTTGGGTTGTATTCCAGTAAAATTTCCATATAGGCTTTCAAATTATTAACCACTCTTTCCTTGAAGCTTTTTCTTCATTTGAATTTTATGACCTCACTTTCACTTAATTCTTCTACCTTTTTGTCCGCTGTTTGTCTTTTTCCTAGGCATCTCTTCTACAAGAGGCTTAGAGATATCTAGCTTGCCAAATTAAATAAATTATTTCCCCATGGCTGTTGGAATCATCTCAAAGATCCCTATGTGTTAGGCAGATTTTGTGGTTGGAATAACTATATAATGAAAACTGGATCATGACTGCTTATTTTCCATAGACTTCTAATGTGTCACTAGATGTAGATAATTTTTAGTAACAGCTAACATGAATTCAGTTTAAGCCTCATCTAAAGGTATGAAAAGTCACAGTAGCAGAAATATAAACAATAAAAACTCCTTATTAAACATTTCCTGAATGCTAACTGTGTAATTATCAAGTACCAGGGTCACTTGAGCGTCTTGTGCTACTAGACCACAAGAATTTTCTCCCTCCCTCTCTAAGGCAGGTACCAGGTAGTAAGAACAACTCCTTATTTCTACTAAACTATGAGATTTTTCATCACACTGCGGTCTTCTTGCGGACCAGGGATGATGTCATACTCATCTGTGTCCTCTCTGCCAAGCAGGCCACTTAACATCTAAGTTCACAGTGAATGGGTGGGTTAGACTGAACCAAATTAAAATGGTATGGGAGATGCTTTGGAAAGCAATTTGGAAGTTCCTTAAAAAGTTAAACATAGATTACCATATGCCTTAACAATTCCACTTGTAAGTATGTACCCACGAGATGAAACATACTCATTCCAAATTTTGAACATGAATGTTCATAGCAGCGTTATTCCTAACAGTCTAAAAGTAGAAACATCCTAATGTCCATCAGTTGATAAAAAGAATGTGTATATACACACGCTGGAATGTTACTCAGCCATAAAAAGGAGTGAAGTACTAATATATGCTACAACATGTATGAAACTTGAAAACGTGCTGAAAGAGCCAGTCGTAAAAGGCGACAAGATATTGTGTGATTCTACGTATATGAAATATCCAGAATAGACAAATTAATAGAGACAGAAAGTAGATTAGTGGTTGCCTAAAGATAAGAGAGAGCTGAAGGGGTGATAATAAAGGTGCAGTGTTTATTTTGGTGTGATGGAAATGTTCTAAAATTTATTGAAGTGATGTTTGTACACCTTAGAATATTTAAAAATTTGATTATACACTTTAAATGGATTTTATGATATGTAAATTACATTCCATTAAAAAAAACAGAAAAAGAGAACCACAAATAAATAATAAATCTAGACTATGGTTAATGTGGAAGAGACATTTCATAAAATAGCTCATTATTTTTTTAAAAAAAGGAAGGCATAGAAGTTGTGGGATAAGGTTATGCAAGAGCCCTTTGGACATTCTCTTGCTGAGAATTTTCTGCTGAGAAACAAATGTCTAAAACTCCATTTTTCTTCCTTAGCACCACTATTCTAGTTCAAAGGGATCTTTTCGAAGTTTATTCAAAGAAAGGCTACCTTTCTGTTCCTCTGGTAATATATGATAGATATATAGAGAGAGAGTGGTGATTGCACTTGTTGGGGGGAAAAACAAATATAAAACTTGCCCTTCTATAAACATAATTGAGAAAGAGTCTTCTTGCGGAGTATTGTACTGGGTCAGAACTTTGACCGCTTTTCTCTTATAATACTTCTGACAACTACAGCAGTTGATTCAGTTTTCCCTTGTCTTTTACTGTGGTTGAGGCAACATCTGTTGAAAGTCATCATTTAAGCTCCCATTTGCTCCCTAGCCATTTTTCAAGGGTCAATGATTTGGTTATTTCTAGGCAGGATTTTTTTTCTTTTAATGGCCAGATTGTTTCTTCTCTAAGAACGTATATAAAGAAAAGTAAATGTGAAGTCACTGTAACTTAGTTTGGGGACAGACTTAGAGCCCCTTTACACCTTGTACACTTTAATGTCATGTCAGTCATTTTAATGTCTGTGGAATTGCGTTTGGAAAATGGGGGATATAACTTCTACTTCTTTTTTTTTTTAATTTTTTTTTTAACATTTATTTATTTTCGAGAGACACAGAGACAGAGCATGAGCAGGGGAAGGGCAGAGAGAGAGGGAGACACAGAATCAGAAGCAGGCTCCAGGCTCTGAGCCATCAGCACAGAGCCCGACACGGGGCCCGAACTCACAGACTATGAGATCATGACCTGAGCCGAAGTCGGCCGTTCAACTAACTGAGCCACCCAGGCGCCCCTAACTTCTACTTCTTAAGAGAGAGCTAGTGATTAAATAGATAATGCTTTAAAGATATTTTGAATTAAAGGCATTTTCATACATAAATATACTATAACTCATCCACGCATTCAGAAATGAAGCTCTTTGATCTTGTAGGAGGAAATACTGCCCTGCTGATTTAGAACAGTGCCGTCCAAGAGAAATATAATGTGAAGTACAAGTGTAAGCCAGATATGTATATTTTTAATTTTTTAGTACTTGCATATAAAAAGGAAAAAGAAACAGGTGAAATTCATTTTAATAATTTATTTACCTCACTATATTCCAAATACCATGTCCACATGTAATTAACAAAACAATTATTGATGTATATTATGTTCTTTTTTTTCTGTTCTAAATCTTTGAGATTTTATGGTATAGTTTACACTTATAGTTGGTCTCAATTCAGATTGGCCACATTTCAAGTGCTCAGTAGGAACATTTTGACAGTGGCTACAAATTGGACATCACAGATTTAGAGTTTAGAACTTTTAATTCTGATTATAGCAAGAGGAGTCATCAGAGGAGAAAGCCAAATAGCATCTTTGTTAAATAAAGGAAAATTGTTTCATAAGGAAAAAAAAAAAAACCCTTTCCTATGTGAGATTATAATCTAAAGTAGGACTTTATGCATTCTTTTTTATTAGTCTTGAGTTACTTTTACAAACCTATTTTCTTTAATCTTAATTGGTCCAATGGAGAAAAAAATATATGTGGTAGTTAGGAATATTTTAGGTACTTTGTTCTGAATAGGACCTCTAAAAGAATCTGATTGGCTGGGTCTTTTTAACTTCAGGAATAGAAAATATAAGAGGGTTTGTGAATTGTGCTTACATTTAAGAACACCAATGTTCAAAAACATTGTATAGCCTGTATCATATATATTACTGATTAATATATATTATTAATATTTATATATAATTATAGAATGATTATATCATTTTATATTATGCCATTATCAATTATATTTTTCATTTATCTATGTATCTAAATAGTAAACTTCAATTGCCTGTGTTGAGAAGCTTTTAATTATAGAGCTATTCTAAAAAAGTCTGTAACTGAGACCTCCTTTGGAAGAAAACCAGTATAGGAAAGAATTTTTTTCTAGTCTCTCCTCCTATGCCCCACATCCCTTGTCAAATACTAGTATATAGAAAAGTCTGTTTGATTAAGTATACCTTTTAATTTAATATAATACTAACATTAGAAACTAATAGAAGCTTAGATGAAGCTACAGACATTTCTTAACAGGGATTTATCTTAACAACATGAATTTTGACACAGTGGATTATCAAATACTGTTATTTAACAGTGTTTAAGATAAGCTGGGTCACACAAATAAACCTAAATGGCAGTTTGCTACCTCTTGAGCTCTGCGTAAAACTCTCCCTGCCCCCTTTTCAGCCACACTCCCTCTCCCCAGGCCTTCCTCTCAGCCTCACAGATCTCTGGCACTTGTATCTACAGAGGAAGGAGTGGGGATGAAGGCAAGTGGAGTAAAACAATGGGGAAGGGAAGAAGACCGAGTAGGCAGAGTACCTTGTGACCTTAAAATAACGAGCCATGTTTTCCTGTGTGTCTGGTAAACTGTCTCCAAAGACAATTCCGAAAAAGAAGCTATAAAAATGTTTAGAATAAAGACAACATCCTTGGGCCAAGAGCCTGCCCTATCAAGTTTGCTACCATGAAGCTCTTTACACTTTCAAATGTAACTGAAAAGCAGATTTTGGTGTTTGGAAGGTGAGGAATGGAAGTGAGGTGAGATCATTCTTACTATTTGAAAATCATTGTTCTAATGCATTACAATTTTTTGAAAGAAATGACACAAAAAGTAGCGCTCCCCCTGCTCCCTTCTGTTCTAAAAAATGACAAGGATTTTTTCGTTGAGAGAAGTTTCAGTTTTGTCGATTCAGGGTATTGCCTCTCAAAGATGTTCACATCCTACTCCCCACAACCTGTGAATATGTTACCTTACATGGCAAAAGACACGCTGCAGTTGTGATTAAATTAATGATCTTGAGATGGGAAGATTATTCTGGATTAGCTGGGTGTGCCCAGTGGAGTCACAAACATCCCTTTAAAAAGGAAGCAAGAAGGTCAAAATCAGAGAAAATGTGAGGAATAGAAGCAAATGTTGGAATGATGTAATTTGGAGATGAAAGAAGGGCTATGAGCCAAGAAATGAAGGGAGCTTCTAAAAGCTGGGTAAAGAAAGGAAACGGAATCTCCTCTAGAGCCTTCACAAAGATTTTAGCCTCAGACCTCTCAGTCTTATGACTAACAGAACTGTAAGAACAATATATTTATGTTGCTTTAAGCCAGAAAGTTTGTGGTAATTTATTATAGCAGCAATATGAGCAACATATGCCTTTGTATTTAATTTTTATCAACTATAGTTTCTGTCCTCCCATTTATTTATCATAATTTCATTGCCAACAACAGGAACTACTAATGATGTGAAGTCCATCATGGGGAAAGCAAATCATAGCTGCACATATAAAGGCATCTATACCAGCAAACAAGGCTGCCTATTTCCATTTACCAAATTCATTCATCTTCTCTATATTGAATAAAAGAGGGACCAAGACCAACAAAATTCCTGCCCAGTTGGAGCCTACATTCTAATGGAGGATACAGACAATAAACAATGCAATTTCATACGACGATAACTTTTCTTGGTAAAAGCAAATACTGGTTGATTTTGGCAAAGTTAACCAAGTGTCTCTTTGTAAACTCAACTGCCAAGTTCATGAATCTGTTACTACTGTAAGATGTTTTTTGTGAGGTATTCAAGTAAAACTTTCAAGGGTTCATTAAGAACCGGTATTTCATCTGTTTCATACCAGTTTTCTCAAATTTTGTGGGATAATCACTTTATAGCCTCTGTCTCTATGATCCACCTCTAGCCTTAATGCCATGTTCTGGGCAACATTCCAGAATAACCCATGCCTGTTCTCAAGTTGACTCCAGAATCTTTGTATGAGAGTGTTTTGGGGATGGTAATTTCATTAGAAGTGTGGTTAGGAGACTTGTCTTAACTCTGTTTGCATAGCAAGCACACTGCCTAGAGTAATGCTTGGTATAGCTACCTGGTAGGTAGTCAACAGATATTTTTAAATAAATTAATGATAATTTTGACCATTGCCATAAAATCCTGTATTGAGAAACTTATGCTCAGTGTTAGATGGTCAAAAAAGTGTTGGATAGTCAACAAAACTAAATAATCAGCATTCACATCATCAAAGAAGCCCCATAACCAGACTTAGAAGATTGAGATATCACTACAACAACCTTCCCAGGAGAAGAAAGGGTTACAATACAGAGGAAATCTGGTTTCAGAACAAAGGGAGGACTAATAATGTAGAATACTGGTTTAAAGTATGGGTTCTGGAGTCAGATGACTCTGAGTTTTCATCCTGCCTGCCACTTGCTAGCTGGGTAAACCCTGGACTACGAGCCAGTTGCTCTTATTCTCAGTTTTAGCAACTACAAAATGAGGATTAGAATATCTTGCTCATAGCATATGGATGAAATGAACTAATAAGGTAAAGCATCTGCACAGTGCCTGCCGCCAAAGTGTTCAGTAAGTGGTAGCAGTTAATATTATCAAATGGATGTTATATTCCCAGATATTCTATAATAGAAATACAGAGATTTTAAGTTTTATTGGATTCAAGATGATGGTATGGTTATAATGTACTAAGGCATGCTTTTTCATGATGAGAACAAATTGCCTCAGATGATTTACTTCCTATTTTTACTTCTGGTTTCCATTGATGAATTGTTATACATTTCTTCAAATTTCAAGTATTATTGCCTAAACCTTTTTTTTAATAAAAATGTTAATTTCTTTTTTTAAAATTTTTTAAATGTTTTATTATTTATTTTTGAGAGAGAGAGGCGGAGCATGAGTGGGGGAGGGACAGAGAGAGAGGGAGACACAGAATCTGAAGCAGCTCCAGGCTCTGAGCTGTCAGCACAGAGCTCAGTGCAGGGCTCAAACTCACCAACCATGAGCTCATGACCTGAGCTGAAGTTGGATGCTTAACTCACTGAGCACCCAGGTGCCCCTTCGTTTCTTTATTAATACATATATATATAATTTTGGGTGATGCATAAATATGAACACATAATCTTTAGTAGTGACTGTTTTTTGAAATCTCATCTCCTCTCTTCTCCCACTTCAGTTTCTTTTATATCCTATTTCCATGATAGCCCATGTTAACAGCATAATATGTATCCATCCATTTTTAATTTGTTTGTTTTTTATTTTAGACAGAGGGCACCAGTAGGGGACAGGGGCAGAGGGAGAGAAAGCCCCACTCAACCAACTGAACCAGCCAGGCACCCCCTCTTGATTTATAATTCTCTTTGTTTTTTATTTTATTTTTTTCATGTTTATTCATTTTTGAGAGACAGTACAAGTAGGGGAGGAGCAAAGAGAGAGGGAGACGCAGAATCGAAGCAAGCTTCGGGCTCCAGGCTCCCAGCTGTTAGCACAGAACCTGATGTGGGGTTTGAACTCACAAATCATGAGATCATGACCTGAGCCAAAGTTGGCCCCTCTACCAACTAAGCCACCCAGGCGCCCCTTGATTTATAATTCTATGGGACCTATTTATAATATACTTATGTACATTAGAAAATACAGGGTTAATTTGATCATTAACTTAAAAACTGGGACCATATTCTCAAGCATGTTACTTTTCTCACCCAAATATACCCAGAGAAAATATCTTCAATTCATTTGAGTATAATAGCAAAGTATTCCATAAATTAGATGTAACATTATCTATGTAGCATTTCCTCAATTATTGAGCACTCATTTTGTTTCCATTTTTTGGCACTTGTAATTACAGTACGATAAACATCCTTATATGTCTTTATCTACTGATATGTTTTTTTCTCTGGGCTTGATTCACAGGAGTAGGGAATGTATATTTTTAATTTTAATAGATATTTATTACATCTTTTCCACTAGAAGCAAGAAATGTAGAAACATTTTATATCACTTTTACCAAAAATATCACTTGTACATAAGAGTTATGTAGCGATAAATGTGAAATCTTGGGAAAAGAATAAACTTCTGGTAAGGAAGTTTCAAACAAAGATGTATTCCATTGGGGTATGTCCTCCTTTTAAATTACTGTAATTGGGAAGTGAAGTTGAGTAGGGGGTGGGGAGGGGCAGGAGACTTTAAAAAGAAAGGATACTGAAATATAAATCTCTCCAAGTTTACTTTCATATAAGTGACTGTCCCCTCTATAAGTATGCTGTTCTAAAACAGGATGTCTGAGAACCTGGTAATACACAGTCATGTGGCTGTTACACACGTTTTCTTGCAAGTTCATTGACTTCTTATTCTTTTGGCTAAAAGCTTTGCAGTGTGCAGCATACTGATTTTTACCACTTAAATATTTTTCATTAATTTGCTGTTGTAAGGAGTGGAGGAAGGGGAGAGAGTTCCAAGAACAAAGGCTGTCTTGTAAAGACATGTCATCGAGTACTTCAGCAAGTGCAAGTGAAGTCTTAGCAGAGTTAATTGCTCAATTCACTAAGTTTACAGTGCATCTTTGTAGGGATCAGAATAAAATACATGAATTACAAGTTGGAATGGAAAAAAAAATCTTCATAAAACGAAATTATCAGGCCTTTCCTTTTAATAGGAAGAATACTAACATAGAGGCTGGTATGTGTTTTAAATATTTCTTCATTAGTAACTTCTGTTAAGAAATACGAGTTTTGTGCAAGGTAGATATAAAATAAGCAAGAAAGATTAACATACTTAATTTTTACATTTACTTTAAAAATACGATAGAGAGATGAAAATTGGCTAAAAAGAAACTATTCGAAATGGTTAAAAACTTATAACTGTAAGACCTTTCTCCTGCAGACCAACTGGAAAAGAGCCTGATTAATTCATGGCCAAGTGAGCTAATTTAAAAAGACAACACAAAGACGACATTTGAGACAAAGTAGATATAAAATTTTACATTATTTCAAGAATAAATTAAATTCCCCTACAAATATGTTTCATTAAACAAGAAAATATTGGAATACCACATTAACGTTTCATTTTCGTCTTGCATCACAATTATTGTGCTTCAGATGAGAGCATTCTGAAAAACATATATATGTAATATTTTTTTTTACTGAGAAATTTGTCCTCTTTTTAAAAGCTGAAGTAGACTCAATTTTATTGTTTTTTAAAAATGTAACTTTAACTCAAATTAAATGAGTAATATGTTCCAAAAAGAGAGATTCTTCCTCTATTCCTAGAAAAAGTCAGGCAGGATATATAGCATTCTTTTACAGTATCATTGGAATTGTCTTACTTCATCAGCTCCAGGTTTGGACAAGCTCTGGGCCTGGTCTTTATCAGGTTTTCCCAGAACTGAAGAGAAGGGGGTGAAGGTAGAGACCAGACATATCTCCCAGTGTGGGAGTGACCAAGCAGTACTGTATCTCTTCTTTTAAGTCTAAATCTTCAAAGAGAGCAATGATTAGAGGGCAATTTAAACTATTAAGCCAAAGAAATGCACACACCTAATACCTAACTGTCAAAGGGATGATTTCACAACTAAGTTGCATACCTGGAAGAAAAAAAGAAACTTCGGAATTAGAATAAATGAACATTTACACAAACAATTGTACAAGATCTGCTGAAACTCCCAAGTGGTTCCTCCCATAATTTGGAGAATTTTTTGACAAGGCTGCCCTGGAAATCCAAAGCTTATCTAGCAGCAACTCAACTTCAATACAAACCAGACACAAACATCTTTCTTCGTGGTCTCCCTTCTGCTATTGACTTCTTTTCTCTATGACTGAGCCTGTTAGCTGTGTCCTATTTATGTTTTGCATTCTATTATTCTATATTCATTTTTAGAGAAGTCACAACAGGAAAATCCCACTGAATTTACTCTTTAATAAATACTATGTAGTATGACTTCTCCAGACAAGAGTTCCTTGTTTGTAAATGAGGAATCAAAGCATGTAGATGGAAAGATGATAGACTCAGAAACCAGAGATGTCTGTTCATATCCCAACTCTACCACTTACCGTGTATGTTGTCCTGGAAAATTTTAACAACTCATCTGTATCAAAGTCTCCTTGTTCTGACGTTTTTTTTTTAATTTTTTAATGTTTGTTTATTTTTGAGACAGAGAGAGACAGAGCATGAGTGGGGGAGGGGCAGAGAGAAAGTGAGACACAGAATCTGAAGCAGGCTCCAGGCCCTGTCAGCACAGAGCCTGACGCTGGGCTCGAACTCACGAACCGCGAGATCATGACCTGAGCCGAAGTCAGACGCTCAACCGACTGAGCCACCCAGGTGCCCCTGACATTTTTTGACTTAGTGATTTATTTAACGATGTTTCCATATTTCCATATCCTATTGAAGAAAGTGAACTATTAGCTTTAAGAGAGCCATGGAATTAGTAGACATCGACCGCAGAGCTTGTATATATTGCAGTTTAAACAAATTACAGTTGGAGACTCCCAGAAAAGTGCTTCAGTCCACTTGACTCTACACAACCATGTTCTTGCCTGCCCGAGGGACTGCCTCTAGCTGCCTCCACCTGAGATGTCCTCTTCCCTTTTGTCCATTTGCACTCTAGCCCCACTGCAAAGCCCAACTCAACTCTCATTCTCACTGAAGCAACCACTTTTTTTTCCTTTTCTTTAATTTTATTTTTTAAATTTATTTTTTTTAATTTACATCCAAGTTAGCATATAGTGCAATAACGATTTCAGGAGTAGATAACAGTGATTCATCCCCCTGTGTATAACACCCAGTGCTCATCCTAACAAGTGTCTTCTTTAATTTGGCATCCACTTCTGAAATATCTTTTTTTGTGAAAATTTCATTAAAAATTGAATATCAATTGAACTTTCTAATGAAACAGTATTTTCACCCTTAGCAATGTATAATAATACACTATTTGTTTTACATACATGATAAGCTTAAATTATTCATTCTCTTATTTACCTTCTTTAAAACTCATCAAAAATCTACCACATACTCTGTGATCTAGGACTTTATGTAATATATATATATATTGTAAAATGGAAATGAAAATTCCTATCTTTCAAGGTTGTAGAAAATTAAATAAGATAGTGTTTATGCAACTGCCTGGCCTGTGTTGTGGCATAAATGTCTATTTTTCTTTCTTTTGTAAACAGGTATTTTCTGAAAGTTAAAAAGGACAGGGACGCCCGGGTGTCTCAGTCGGTTGGGCGGCCGACTTGGGCTCAGGTCGTGATCTCTCGGTTTGTGAGTTCGAGCCCCGCGTCGGGCTCTGTGCTGATGGCTCAGAGCCTGGCGCCTGCTTCCGATTCTGTGTCTCCCTCTCTCTCTGCCCTTCCCCTGTTCACGCTGTGACTCTGTGTCTCTCAAAAATAAATAAACATTAAAAAAATTTTTTAAAAATAATAAAAAAAAGGACAGCTTAACTCATTCTCAAAAATTAATGATACCGTATCAAGAAAGCAGGTTTGGGGGCACCTGGGTGGCTCAGTCAGTCGAGCGTCTGACTTCGGCTCAAGTCACATGATCTCCCAGTTTGTGTGTTTGAGGTTGGGCTCTATGCTGACAGCTCAGAGCCTGGAGTCTGCTTCAGATTCTGTGTATCCCTCTCTCTCTGCCCCTCCCCTGGCCTGTCTCTCTCTCTCTCTCAAAATAAATAAACATTAAAAAAAAAAAAGAAAGAAAGAAAGCAGATTTCTTTGTCACAAGAAACACTGTAACTAGACTTGTCATCTTTACTAGAGTATTTCAGTATCTACTTGGAGTTGTCACTTGAAAAAGTTTTCTATCTTTGCTAACATGATAGAATTCTATGATCAAATGCTTAGAATACTGGGATAAAAAATGTAAGGCAATTTCTTCTTCTTTTTCCTCACCTGTGAAGGGTTGTTTCATACATTTGTAAGGCAGATAGATTTTTTTGTTACATTCTGTACTACATCCTGAGATCCCTTGGCTTTCTAATAAATATTTTTTTAATTTGGATGCATTAAATTTGCACGCATTCACTCTTTGCGCAGTAAAGTTCTATAGGTTTGACAAATATACAGTGTCATATATCTACCATTACAGTATCATACAGAATAGATATCCTGCTCTAAAAATCCATTGTGCTCCATCTGGTCCAATTCCTAGAAACCACTGACCTTTTGACTTTATAGTTTTGCCTTTTCCAGCATGTTATATATTTAAAATAACACAATATGTAGTCTTTTCATACTGGCTTTTTAAATTTAGAAATATGCATTCAAGTTTTTTATCACCAAATAGTATTCCATTGTATGCAAATATCTGAATATTTTAAAAATAGAATGCTGGGACACTTGAGTGGCTCTGTCAGCTGAGTATCTGACTCTTGATTTTGGCTCAGGTTATGATCTCATGGTTCATGGGATCAAGCTTTGTGTCAGGCTCTGCTCTCTCTCTGTCCCTCCACCCCCTCTCAAAATAAATTAATAAACTTTTAAAAACTAGAATCCTATTCTTCTTTCATGATGCAATGTCTTATATGTTTCTATAACTAATATTAGTCCTTTTTAAATTTTGACAAGTCTTCCTTAGTAGCGTCTCCTTCCTCCACATTGCTTTTCTTCTGGCTGTTTTTATAGGCCTCTGGTTTTACGTTAAAGGTTTTCCTCAGATACTTGGGCTCTCTTGGCTGTTCGGATTTTTTCGTTGTTGTTTGTTTTTGGCTTTTTTGTTGTTGTTTTTGGTTTGCTGTTGTTTTTCCAAGATTTTATTTAAATTCAGGTTAGTTAATATATAATGTAGTATTTGTAGAATTTAGTGATTCATCACTTAAATATAATACCCAGTGCTCATCCCAACAAGTTGCCTCCTTAATACCCATCACCCATTTAGCCCATTCCCGCACCCAACACCTCTCCAGCAACTCTCAATTTACTCTCTATAGTTAAGAGTCTCTTGCCTTACCCTACATTCATCTATTTTTTTTAATTCCACATTTGAGTGAAATCATACAGTATTTGTCTTCCTGACTGACTTATTTCACTTAGCAGAATATACTCTAGTTCCATCCATGTCATCGCAAAGGGCAAAATTTCATTCTTTGATGGCTAAGTAATATTCCATCGTGTGTGTGTGTGTGTGTGTACACACCCCACATCATCTTTATCAATTCATTTGATGAACATTTGGGCTCTTTCCATTATTTGGCTATTGTTGATAGTGCTGCTGTAAACACTGGGGTGCATGTGCCTCTTCAGATAAGTATTTTTGTATCCTTTGGATAAAGACCTAGTAGCACAATTGCTGGGTCATAGGGTAGTTTTATTTTTAACTTTTCAAGGAACCTCCACACTGTTTTCCAGAGTGGCTGCACCAGTTTGCATTCCCACCAGCAGTGCAAGAGGGTTGTCCTTTCTGTGCATCCTCACCAACATCTGTTGTTTCCCGAGTTGCGGTGGACCAGCCGTCACAGAATCGAATGGTTCCTGATAGGGGTGTGAGGATGAACTGATACACAAGGCACAGTTATTAAGGGAGGGCTGATGCTCCCAAGCGTCACCAGCAGCGAGTTTATTTTCACTCAGGTATTTATGCACAATCTGGGGGTGGTGCACGTGCGAGGCACATCTCCTCTCACAAGTTCTCAGGAGATAAAGGTTCAGTGTGACATTGACTAGAAGCACTCGTGACAGCTATCCAAGCAAACTGTATTTTGCTTTATCAAACTTTACAAAAGCATTCTGAACCTTCTCACACGACCTGGCCGCAGTCCCGACTCCAGGACAAAGGCCGCACTCAAAGCCTCCGGCTCCCAACACCGCTCAAGGCCTCTGGCTCTCAACATCTCTCAAGGCCTCCTGCTCCCAACACCAAGTTGTTAATTTTTTGGCTGTTTGTTGAAGAACAGAGGATCAAAAACCTGACTGGAAGCTCTGAGCATGAGGTCAGTTCATTGAGTATGAGTCTCTCTGTAGCAAAACTAATGGACTGGTTTTGTTGGAGGTGCCCTACTGACATATCTGTTGAAGAAATACAAACATTTTCAGGCTTATTCACTAGGGCTGGTCATACTGCTCAGAGATCTGCTGATCCTTTTGCCAGCTTTCTGCAAGTCAAAGTGGAGAGAAAGCCCAAGGCTTAAATTCAGTTCAGAACTTTAGCCTATTCTTACTGCCTATAACTGTATGGTCCAAAGAACCTCTCTCTTATACCTCCTTCAGAGAGAAGGACTCCGCACCCCCACACCCATCTTCTATACGGTAGAAAAAGTATGATTGCTCCAATATGTGCAGTGCAAGACAAATGCCTTGATGGTCTGTCTACCTGTTGTATTTTTATGGGAATAGTTTTATTGAGATATAATCCACATACCATACAATTCGCCCTTTAAAGTACATAATTCAGCATTTTCAGTATATTTACAGAGTTGTGCAACTCACATCAATTTCAGAACATTCTGATCACCTCATGAAGAAGCCCTGAGTCCCTAGCAGTCACCTGCCCACCCTTCCTCTCATCCTCCACTGCCCTTGACCCTAGTCTGAGCAACCACTAATTTACTTTACGTGCCTATGGATTTGCCTCGTTGGGACATTTCATGTAAATGGATTCTTACAATATGGTCTTTTCTGACTGGATTCTTTCACTTCGTGTAATGTTTTCAAGGTCCATCCATGTTGTAGCACGTATCACTTTTTTTTTTTTTTACCAAATAATATCCCATCATGTGGATATACCATATTTTATCTATTAATTTGTCAGTTGAAAAGAAGCCATCAACTGATGTTTGTTTCTACTTTTGGGCTATTGTAAATAATAACTTCTATGAACAATTATGTACAAGTTTTTATATGGACATGTTTTTATTTCTCTTGGGTATATGTGAATGGAATTGCTGGTAACTGTGTGTTTAACCTTTTGAAGAACTGTTGGTCTGTTTTCCAAGGTAGCTGCACCATTTACATTACCACCAAAAATATATGAGAGCTCCAATTCTCCACATCCTAGATGACACTTGTTATTATCTGACTTTTTATTACACCACTCTAGTGTATTGAAAGTGGTATCTCGTTTTGTCTGATTTTAAAACATACTTTCAAGTACTCTTAATTCTTTTAATGTTTATTTGTTTTTGAGAGAGAGAGTGTGAGTGGGGGGAGGGGCAGACAGAGAGGGAGACACAGAATCTGAAGCAGGTTCCAGGCTCTGAGCTGTCAGCCAAGAACCCAACATGAGGCTTGAACCCACGAACTGCAAGATCATGACCTGAGCTGAAGTCGGATGCTTAACCCACTGAGCCACCCAGGCACCCCTGCCACTCCTCTTAATTTTAATTCCACTTTATCCTCACTTCTAGCAGTACAAGTGGCCACTACTTTATCATCTTTTAGACGTTCTATACTGTACATTGCTTTCCCCTCTACCAATCACTTAACAGCATTTTGGTGCCTGTTGTATCTGGTAACTCTGGCCCATCAGTTTTCTAGCTTCTAAAATTTTGTGGTTTAGACGTCTTCTTTCCCATTTTCTGGTTGCCTTAATATCCTTAAGCAATAATTAACTTTATTTTAATGTCTTTGAGAGGGAAGAGTAGTTAATGCATATGATTAATTGACCATCTCTAAACTGGAAGTTTATTTTCAGTTCTATTTGTATGTTGGAGTGTTGGGAGCCGTTTTGGGCTCGTAGGTTGAGACCTCTCTCTGTGTGGAAAAGGTTGAAGCAAAGCTCCCGCCAGCCAAACTGGCATCTAATCTTACCTCCTTCTAAATAATCTTTCAGGCCTGGATTTCTTGAACTGCTCTCGTTGGCCTAAGGGATATAATGCTCTTTGGGTTTATGGCATATGGAAAAGGGGACCTGGAGAGCGATGTCTTGATGGATAAAATCTGTATGACAGTAATCTGGCCAGAAGTAACCTCAAGGTTGCCTCTTGGGGATAGGTTACACAAATTGATCAGAATAGCAGTTATGAGTTGGCTAGAAATTAGCAGGCATTAGGCCCCAAGACTCCTTGAACCAAACTAGATTTTCCTTGCAGGTATCGCATTGTGTTAATCATCCCCTCAGCCCCCCCATAAAACCTCAAGGCACATCTCTGTAAAGTTTCTCTCAGTATTTGGTTAACAGACTTATAGGAGAGATTGTAAAGAGACTTAGGACCTTCTCCGGAGGTTGGCTTAGCCCAAAAGTTAGAAGCACTGTTTACAGATAAGGTACAAACAATAGCCAAATAAAAGTAGCTACACATATCTTCAGTGATCAACAACAAACATTGAGTACCTTCCTGAGGTTAACGTTTCACGAATCCTTTTGCTATTCCCATCCCCACGTTTCTTTATAATAAAAAGGCAATAACAAAATACTTTTACAGAAACTGCTGTTTGTATAAAGAACAGATAAACACGAGCCCTTACGATATAGGCTCACTCACTCATAAAGGAAAAGAACTTAAACAAGTATTAGAGATCGTGTCTCTACCAAGCAAATAATGCCTCCTCCATTATGGTTAAAGATTATGGATAGAATGTCTCCTAAACTATCTATAGATGGTTAACATAGGTCGTAAGGCAACAATGTATGCGCCCTCTGTTTACCAAGGGCTACGACAATACTGCTTTCTTCCTAAAAACTTTATCTTGTTATTTCCTCTGCTCTGCCTAAAAAACAATGTGTAACTTTGGAACAAAGTCATAAAAACAGTTACTGCCTAATCTAAGTCTGAGGGATTCGCAAAAATGCCAACCTAAGAAAAATTGTAAATGATGCCTTGTCCTGGATGTATTGTCACTCGCTACCTTTAAAAATAAAGACACTGAGACTAGCAGGTCAGAGATGCCAGAATTGCCAGGGCTGCCTGCTTGGTCATCAGACTCCATCTCTCATGGTTCTCTCACTTCCTTTCGCCTGACTGTCCGTCCTTCGTGGACCCCTAGATTCGCCAGAACAAGGACCCCGGCATTGGAGTTTTTTGTTTGTTTGCTTATTTTAAGGAGAATAAGGTTTAACAAAATGTTTCTTGTTTCTAAAAGATCTAATCAAGGCATAAGCCACTTTGGGGAATAGATGAAAACACAAGCATACTTGAATCATTTATAATGGTTCTTTTCTTCTGTGATCATTTAAAAATTACATGAGTTATATGAATACAAATAATTACTTGTATTAATTTTTTCATCTTTTAAATTAATCACCAAGATACATTACTTTAAGCTTCAAACAAATGATTGCTATTAACTTCCTTTTTAAACCTTTAACAATAGTAATATTTATATTGTATGTACTATGTCCCAGGCACTGTGCTAAGCATTGTTCATACATTATATAATGTTTCTAACAATTTTGTGAGGTAAGTACTTTCAAACTGCTATTATAGTGAGGAAGCTGTGGCTTTCATATCTAGTAGAACATGCTAGGAGATGATGGGCTTAGGCGTTTATATTTGCTTTTCTGATTCTGAGGCCTATTGTCTTAACAATATGCTGTATTGTACTGGGGGGGGGGACATTTGCTTGTTCAATTTATAGTCAGAACAGGTTGGTTAAATTTCCCTTAATATGAATTGTGTGTCTATGTGTTTAAACATTGTGTTTGGGTCTGTAGGTATAACTAATATGTATCTGCATTTTAAATTAAACGTATATAATTGATTAAATGAGTTTTTCTTGCTTATGGATTTTTGACCTTTAATCCAGGTTAATGTACAGATAATTATAATCAACTAACATTTAAAAAAATTTTTTTAAACTGTATTTATTATTGAGAGACAGAGCATGAGCATGGGAGGGGCAGAGAGAGGGGGAGACTCAGAATCTGAAGTAGGCTCCAGACGCCAAGCTGTCAGCACAGAGCCTGACGCGGGGCTCGAACTCACAAACTGCAAGATCATGACCTGAAGTAGGATGCTTAACCACCTGAGCCACCCAGGCACCCCAGTATTATCAACTAACATTAATTTAATGTGTGATGCTGAAATGCCAATTTCAGAAGTCAATTTAAATATGGGCTTTCCAGTGTCAAAAAATTTGTAGCACAAAGAGACTCCATGTTCCTGCCTTAAAGAGTGTTTTGCCAAATGCAGGAGGAAAACAAAACAAAACAAAACAAAACCTTCTTACTTAAAAAAATTAGTTTCTATTTTGAGTTGTTTTGTTCATTTCCAGATTACAATTGGTTTTTTTTATTTGTTTTTGTATCTGATAAGAAGGATTGCAGATTGCTATCTCAGGGTAGGTGTGGCTGAAGAGATGATACACAATCTAACATTCTTTCCAGGTTAAATTGCTCTCTTTCTCCATCTCTTTTTCACTTGACTAGAGTGACTAACAGAGATTACAAGATAAAGGGAAAACTTATTACAAAGGCCTCAGGGGGAATGGATTATGGGGCTAGGAGTCTAGAATGTTCCAGGAATAGCGAGGAGGCCATTGTGCCTAATTGCAGAGGGCAAGAGGAAAGCAGCTCCTGATAAAACTGGAGAGACTGGCAGGATGGCACTGCAAACCACGCCAAGAGTTCACAATACAGAGCCGATGAGTAGCCATGAGTCACGAAGGGCAGGGCCTTCCATGTGGCCAATGCCAGGCACTAGAGAGTACTTCACAGCCCTCTACTGTTTTACTCTCAAGAAATCAAAAGGTAGAGATTTGGGCGGAAGTGTCTAGAAGTTTTGCAGGCAGTTTTAGAAGCCAAAGAATTACCGTTGAGCTATATTACAGTGAGATGCCCATACCCCTGAGTGGCCTGGCACGGGTAGCTCTAATTTCATCTATGGACACTTACATGTGGACATTATAAATATTATGTGCCAAAAACAACCTCTATTCAGAGAGCTTTTCCTGCACATTTAATCCATCAGCACTAATGGCACTGAACTGAACAAACTCCTGCTCATGAAGGAACTAGTTAAGCTGCTTTTATTTGGTTTTCCAAGATATTAAAGTTCTTCAAACTGGAATGTCTCTTAGATAGTTTAAAGGCTCTGCATTCATGTTTCAACTCTATGAACCTTTATAGGAATAGCTGCTGGAGATACCAATGACACGATTCCTACTCTCAGGGAGCCTATGGTCTAGTATGAGAGAAAGATGGGCATGTCATTTTTCTGCCATTAAGCATGGTAGATTCCCCAGTGGAGACCTGATTCAGTTTTTTCTATGGTTGTCACAGGTGGATGTTGATGCTTTTTACCTGTGAAATATATGGGTTGTATTTGATGATGATGATGATGATGATGATGATGATGATGATGATGATAATTATCATCATCAGGCATTATGCCAGATGCTTTACACAAATTACATGTTATTTAAAAGTAGATGTTATTAAAAGTACATGTTATTTAAAAGTAGATGTCCTCCTCCCTCTTCCTTCATTTAGCAGATGAGGAAACTAATCCTCAGAGAACTGAGTTAGCCCAAGGTAAAAGAGCTAGTGAGCAGGGTCCTTGTGATTTTCCCGTCAGTGATTCTGGAGCCCTGCACTTTTTGCTTTTCTACAAACCAGCTCCTTGAGGACTGATTTCTATGGTGTGTATGTGGATTGAATCAGAGGCAATTTGATAACTGCTTTACCACCAACTCTCCAAACACATTTGCACTGGTTTTGTTTTCAATGGTCAAATTGATCTCTAAAACGTGGGCCCTTCAGAACACCTAGGTGGCTCAATCGGTTAAGCACCCAACTTTGGCTCAGGTCATGATCTCACGGTTTGTAAATTAAGAGCCCCACATCAGGCTCTGTGCTGACAGCTCAGAGCCTGCAGCCTGCTTCAGATTCTGTGTCTCCCTTTCTCTCTGCCCTTCCCTCACAAGCACTGCTCCTCTGTCTCTCTAAAAACTAAACATTAAAAAAAAAAACTAAAACATGGGCCTTCTATATTCATTTACCAAAACTTCACTGAATATCTGTGAGTAAAGCACTGTACAGTGGAGCTACACAGATGACTATGACGCTGCCCTTGACTCTGAAGAACTCAAAGTCCAGAGGGGAAACAAGGAATTATAATGCAGAGTGACAAATACTGTTAGAGTCATTTCAAAAAGCTCTCTTCCTGCTTCTCAAAGTCACGTCTCTCACACTCCTCTACTAACTCTTCCCACGTATCTGCCCCTTATGGTCCAGGCTTCTCTTGGGTCCCTCCCTTTGCAGGCCATCTGGGTGATCTCAGTCATCCCCACAACAATGCTCAGGCTTCTCTCTCGAGCTTCATACCGATAGATCCACTGCAAACTAAGTATCTATCTATACTTGTCTATCTAATATCTAACCTAAACTTATGTATCCATAATAGAATTTTATACTGAATTTTTAGCATTTCCCCACAAATGAGCTTCATGTCCTATAGCCCTTTCACAGTGAGTATTACCATGTCCATATTGTTATACAAAATAGCAGCCTTGGATTTACCTTCATCTCTCTCCTCGTCAACCCCCAACAGTCACTATATTAATATTTCTATCACTTTAATGCTTGCCCTTCTCTCTACCTCTGATGCTACTATAGCCTTAGTTCAGATTTTGATGATTTCTAAATGCCACATTGCAATATTCATCTATTGTGAGTTTTCCTGGCTTTAATCTCTACAAATTTAACGTATACATTGCTTCCAGAGTGATCTTCCTAAAATGAAAGTTTGGTCATGACATTCCTTGATTTAAAACTTTTTATTTCCCATTGTTATAGACCTCAGTAGGGTATACCAAATCTGAAGACAGCTTGATTAAGACACCTTCTCTCTTGCCAAGCCCTTTGTTACCCTTATTTCATTGTGCTCTGTCAATCACTTATATTTTCCCTAACATGGTATATTATTTCACACTGCCACGTTTAGGCTCAAGCTAGTGGTCTATTTGTTGAAAAGCCTATCCTACCTCCCTCCTGTCCTTGTCATGGTTCATGGTTCACCTGGTAAACAGCTCATCTTTCAGTACCGAGATCAAGATTCCCTTGAGCTATATGGCCCTTTCTAGGGCAGAGGTATGACTAAATAAATAGCTGTAAGGAAGAGAATGTAAGTCAGCTATGACAAATTTCAAAAATATCAAAGTTGACTTCAGAACAAGAAGTATTGTCTGAAATGAAGATGAATATTAATTAAATAAAGACAAGTGAGTCAGTTTACGAAGACACATAACAATCCTAAATAAGAACAAACCTAACAAATAACCTTCAAAATACATGAAGAAAAATTGATAGAATTGAAAGGATAAATACAAATCCATAATTATAGTTTATCACTCTGCTTTCAGAAATGGATGTAACTGGCAGAAAGTAGGATTTAGTAGGGATATAGAAGACCTAAATAAAATTATATTTCAGCTGGACCTAAGTCTGATTTTTGGAACACTCCAAGCACTGACGGCAGAATACTTATTCTTTACAAGTGCATATGGAACATTCACCAGGATACATCTTATTCTGGACCATAAAACAAACCTAAACAAATGTAAAAGAACTGAGGTCATACAAACCATGTTTTCTGATCATTATAAAATTTAACTATAAATCATTTAAGGAAAGATACCTGTAAAATTCCATAAAAATTTGGAAGTAAACAGCTCATGAGTTAAATGGAAACTAGAAAATATTTTGAGCAAAATTAAAATGAAAATTCGACCTATCAAATTTTGTAGGACACAACTAAAGCAGTGCTTAGAAGGAAACTTATAGCATAACATGATTACATCAAAAGAGAAAGGTCTCAATTTAGTGATATGTTTATACCTTAAAACGCTAGAATATAAGGAGCAAATTAAGCTCAAAGTAAGCAGAAGGATACAGAGGAACTAGAACAAGTAAAACAATTTTGAAATAGAAGAACAAAGTTAGAGGGCTCACACTACCTGATATCAAGATTTACTATAAAGCTCTAGAAACCAAGATAGTATAGTATTCACAAAAGAATAGACACATAGATGAATGACATAGAATGGAGAGTCTAGAAGTACACTCTATACTCTATAGTATAGTGGCCAATCAATTTGTGGCCAATCAATTTTTATCAAAGGTGCAAAGCAAATTCAACAGAGAAAGGATGGTCTTGTCATCAAATGGTGCCGGAATGGTTGGGCATCCACATGCAAGAAAATAGCTCTCAACTTTTACATGATATATTATACAAAAATTAAAATGGATTATTGAACTAAATAAAAAATCACAAGACTTTTAGAAGAAAACATAGAAAATAATCTTTGTGACCTTGTGTTAAGCACAGAAGTAATATTTATAAAAGAAGATACAACACAAGAGCAATATTTATCAAAGAAAAAGGGATAAATGGCATCTTTTTTCAAAATTAAAAGTTTTCCTCTGAAAAACACAATGTTAGGAGAATAGAAAGACAATCCACAGATTGGGAGAGATATTTGAAAATCACATGTTTGATAGGAGTATATAAAACACTCCCAAGACTTAACAAAAAGAAAAGAAATAACTGAATTAAAAAATGGGCAATTTTAACATTCTACCAAAGAAGAGAAGTGAATAGCAAATAAATACATGAAAAGATTCTCAGCATTGTTAGTTATTAAGGAAATAAGTATCAAAATAATTATTTTTATATATATATAATATTTAAATAATAAATAAATAAATCTTTATTTTTGAGAGAGAGAGAGCATGCGTGCACAAGCAGGAAAGGGGCAGAGACGGGGACAGAGGATCTGAAGCAGGCTCTGTGCTGACAGCAGAGAGCCCAATGCAGGGCTCAAACTCATGAATCGTGAGATCATGATCTGAGCTGAAGTCAGATGCTTAACCTACTGAGCCATCCAGGAGTCCCAGAAAACAAATTTTTAAAAACCTGACAATACCAAGTGCTAGGATATAGGGCAACAAGAACTTTTGTTTGTTGGTAATGGGAATGCAAAATGTCACAACCACAACAGGAAAAGCTTAGAAGTTCCTTATAAAATTAAGCATATAATCCAAAGAATCCACTAATCCCAGTCTCCAGTATTTACCTGAGAAATTAAAAACATATGTTTACACAAAATATATGTATGCAAATGACATATAGCTTAAGTTACACAGATGAATAAATTATAGGGACTTTATTCATAATCAGTGAAAACTGGACACATTCCAAGTAGTGAATAAACAAACTTTGGTATGTCCATACAAAGCCATACTATTCAGAAACAAAAAGGAACAGACTACTCATAAATGCAAATACATGAATGAATTAAATAAATTAATTATGTCAAATGAAAGAAGCAAGATTCAAAAAACTATATACTGTATGATTCCTTTACATGACATTCTGGAAACATCAAAATAATAGAGACATAAACATATCTGTGATTGCCTGGGGCTGTGGGGTAGGCGAAAGGACTCACTGCGTTGGAACACAAGGGAGCTTCTTGGGTACTGGAAATTAGGGTGATTGGCATGGTGATTCTATGAAAGTATGCATGCGTTTGTGAAAGCTCCTAGGACTGCACCTAAAAAGGAATGACTTTTCACTTCACACATTAAAATGGCCACCATCAAAAAAACCCCAGAAAATATTAAGAGTTGACAAGGATATGGGTAAACTGAAACCCTTGTGCACTCCTTGTGGGAATAGAAGATGCTGCAGTTGCTATGGAAAAAAATATAGAGGTTTCTCAAAACTTTAAAAAAAGAACACTCATATTATCCAGTAATCCCACTTCTGGGTATATGTATCCAAAAGAATTGAAAGCAGAATCTCAAGGAGATATTTGCATACCCGTGTTCATTGCAGCATTACTCCAATAGCCAAGAGGCAGAAGCCACCCAAGTGCCCATCCACTGATGAATGTGTAAAGAAAATATGGTATATGCACACAGTGAAATATTATTCAGCCTTGAAAAAGGAAATCCTGTCATTTGACACAACATGGACAAACCCTGGATGTTATTCTAAGTGAAATAAGCCAGTCACAAAAAGACAAATAATGTGTGATTCCATTTATATGAGAAATCTAAAGTAGTTAAACTCCTAGAAACAGAAAGTAGAATTATGGTTGCCAGAAGCTGAGGAGAGGGGTGGATAGGGAGCTGTTCAGTGAGTAGAGAATTTCAGTTTTGTAAGATAAAAAAAATTCTAGAGGTCTGTTGCATGACAATGTGAATAGAGTTAACGCTACTGAAATGCACACTTAATGGTTAAAATTAGAATTTTGTTTAATTTTTAGACCGCAATTTTTTTAAATGAGGGGTGGGAATGAATGTTACTATATATATATTATATCTTAACAAACTTCAAGAATGACCAAAGTCTTCATTTTAAAAATTCTTGCCCTTTGCATTATAACTTTCTAACTCTTCATACCCAAAGATGAAGTCTATATGTTTCTACCTCTTGGATCCAGTCTTAGTTATATGCCTTTGGTAATAAAATGTGGCATAAGCAATGATGTGCCTAGACCTTGTTAAAAGATAAATTGAGGCAAATTAAAAATTTTTAAGAGTTTATTCGAGCAAAAATTGTTTTGAATCCAGCAGCACCAAATCGGAAGTGGTTAGGAATACCCCACTGTCAGGAGTACTGGGGAGCCAATTAGGCAGAAGCTTTTACAAAGAAGAGGAGGAAGCAAAATAAGAACATTTTTGATTGGCTGTAGCTTAAGGCCTACTTGGGTATGATTGGTTTTCTTACGGTTTTGATTTCATTATCTTCAGTCCTTTACAGGCTTAGATTTTGGTTTACTTACATAGACCTACAGAACTTTAGAGCTGCCTCAGGCTAACAGCCTCCTTGTTTAATTAATTTAACAGTCTCAAGAAAACTTGTATCCCTGACTACTGACAAATTAGGGAGGCCACGTGAGATCAGAACTGTCCATGTGAGGGGCGCCTGGGTGGCTCAGTCCCTTAAGCGCGGGGCTTCTGCTCTGGTCGTGGTCTCACTGCTGGTGAGTTCCAGCCCTGTGTTGGGCTCTGCGCTGACAGCTTGGAGCCTGCAGCCTGCTTTGGATTCTGTGTCTCCCTCTCTCTCTGCCCCACCCCCTCTCACTCTCCCTCTCTCTCAAAAAAAAAGAACTGCCCAGGTGAGCCTGATCAACCTACAAATCACAAGCTATGGAATTATTTCTTGTTTTAAGCCACTAAGTCATGGGGTAATTTATTAGACCTCATTAACTACATATTCAGAGGTTTTCATAGATGAAGTGACGTTTGAATTGTTTTCTGAAGGATAAATAGGAGTTTCTTTTTCTTTTTTCTATTTTTATCTTTTTTTGAAGGTTTTTTTTGGGAGGAGGGGCGTCATGAAACATACTCCCAGTCAGTTCTGTCTGTGGCAAATTGGTCTCATAGTGGTTGCAGAGCATTCTGGTTAGTCTTTCCCCTAAGCCATTTAGAAAATAGCATGGGATCATCTGAAATGAAGTACAGAGTCCCTGCCTTAATGGAAAGATGCCTCCTGTACCAAGGAAAGAGCAGGAGAAATGAAAAAAGGCAGGAGAATTGGTGCCTCATGGGCTGAAGCACAGACTCCTAAAAATTTTACTGCCACTACCACCCTTTGGTATTTAACCACACAATGCCTGGTTTTGTTCCTTAACTTTTCCTGTTTTGATCCATTGTTGTCATGCTAGGATTGTATAATTGCAAGGTTCAAGTGTAGCAACTACATCTTCTACATCTGTGTCTTTTCCTACAGCAATGAGCATAGTCCTTGTTATTTAGATGATAAAAGAAAAAAAAAAAGATTTAGAGTAAATGGGGTTCGTGGAGGGTCAGGTATTTTCCATATTTTCCATAGCCATCAGGTCCCAGAATGGGTGTTGCCACTTTAATTGTGGTGTCCTGGAGGAAGGCCAGGACTTAATTGTTGATGACCCTTCCTTTTCTGGCAGCAACTGTAAACTACAGCAGGCTCACAGAAAAGTTCCTGAAAGTCTTTAAGAAGCCAGATGTGATGGCACTGGAGGTTCAGTGCTCATGGCCCTGCACAAGCCAGGATGGCAAGGCCACCTTGCAGGAAGCCAATGACCACAGTCTGTTTGCTCACCTCCAGGACACGGAGTTTCACTCGAATTCTGTTTCGTATTTGCCAATGGGTGTTTTAAGGTTCATCCTATTTCCCTGGGTCAGCTATCTCCAGGATTCCCCCCAGTCTTCTTCATTTGTACACATATGCTCATTATTTTTAAAAATATTTTTCTTTTCCTTTTATTTTAGAGAGAGAGAGAGAGCCCAAGTGGAGGACAGGGGCAGAGAGAGGGAAAGAGAATCCCAAGCAGGCTCCACACTTAGTGCTGAGCCAGACGCAGGGCTCCACCCATGACTCTGGGATCATGACCTGAGTTGAAATCAAGAGTCGGACACTCAACCGACTGAGCCACCCAGGTGCCCCTTTTAAAATGTTGAAATTATAGAAAGTTATAAAGAAGAAAATAAAAATTATCAGTTCTCCAACAACCTAGAAATAATAGCATTTGTTCAATGAGTATAACATTTTGGCTTATATTTGTCATATATATTATAGTGTGTGGGTATATGGGTGCATGTATGCATATGTTCAATGAGTATAACGTTTTGGCATATATTTGTCATATATATTGTAGCATGTAAGTGTATGTGTGCATGTGTGCATATGTGTATACATTTCATGCTGTTCTTTTTTTAAAAAAAATTTTTAACGTCTATTTATTTTTGAGAGACCTAGAGACAGAGCATGAGTGGGGGAAGGGCAGGGAGAGAGAGGGAGACACAGAATCTGAAACAGGCTCCAGGCTCTGAGACATCAGTACAGAGCCCAGCGCGGGGCTCGAACTCACAGACCATGAGATGAGCTGAAGTCGACCACTTAACCGACTGAGCCACCCAGGCGGCCCCATTTCATGCTGTTCAAACTTGTTCCCAATCAACAATACACTATAAACATCTTCATTTATATCTTTCATTGTCAATATGCTTCCACTATATTTTGACATTTGTCTATTTCATTGTGTACCATGATTTATAAAAATAATCCATTTTTATTGACTGTTTAGATTGTTTCCATATTTTGATTATTATCAGCAATGCTTCAATAATGTCTTTATAAGGGCATGTGGGTGGCTCAATTCGTTAACTGTTCAACTTCAGCTGAGGTCATGATGTCACGGTTTGTGAGTTCAAGCCCAGCATCAGATTCTCTGTCCCCCTCTCTCTCCCCCTACCCTGCTCGATACTTGGTTGCACTCTCTCTCTCAAAAATACATAAACATTAGAAAAAATGTGTAATGCCTTTATAGATATATTTTAGGGAACATCTTTGACTTTGGCTTGGGGTATATCATAAATGTGGATTTTCTCAGCTAAAGGATATGTATCTGGGCTTTTGCTACGTACTTGTGATACTGACCTCCAGATGCATGATACCAGTGTATGAGTAACATTGTATACTGTCCATATCTCTTCACATTTTTTTATTGTCGATTGATATTTTTATTAATCTGTTTCAAAGATTTTTAATGTTTTCTAAAGATGTCTTTTCATACAATAAGTGCAAAACCCAGGGAATAGAAAACAAATCAGCCAAGTGCCTTGTTTATTTTGTTTTCTCGTTGCTGGTTTGGCTTTCTTTTTTGTTCTGCTATAAGCAATGTCTGGAAAAATAAAATTAAACTGAGTGAGCTTGACTCATGAGGAAGCCCCTTTTCATTTCCCTGAAGCAAGGCTGTGGAGTGCACACAGGTCCTGATATTAGCCATTACTATTTTGGAAGCACAATGAGAAGTGACTACATTTCTCAGTGTTATCAAACTTTTTCCATTATCTGTCCAAGTTTCATTTCACACACTTTCCTAAGGTCTGAGTATGCCATGTTGGTGTTTACGATATTTCCTATATTTCTTTTTATCTACTTTTTTGCACGTTGTGGCCTAAAGATGAACTATGTAAAAAAAAAGAGTCATATATTAAACTTGCAAAAATTGGAAGCCAAGACCAGGATTCTAATTCTCTCTCAGCTCTCCACACCTGAGCACATTACTTAGACTGTGTGAGACCTCATTTCCACATTACAAATAGCTCTGTATAACAGTTCAGGGGTGGTGGTGGTGGCTGTGGATAGGGAAAGAATCCGTAGATAGCTTTTATTAAATATTACTTTGTGGAGTGCCTGGGTGGCTCAGTTGCTTGAGTATCCAACTTCAGCTCAGGTCATGATCTCACAGTTCTTGAGTTTGAGCTCTGTGCCAGGCTCTGTGCTGACAGCTCAGAGCCTGGAGCCTGCTTCAGATTCTGTGTCTCCCTCTCTCTCTGCTCCTCCCCCACTCATGCTCTGTCTCTCTCTCTCTCTCTCAAAAACAAATGAACATTAAAAATTTTTTTAAATAAATAAATATTACTTTGTGCCAATAACTGTTATATATTATCTCATTAAATAAACATTTCCCCTCATTTCATTTTTTATTTTTTAAAAAAAAAATTTTAATGTTTATTTTATTTTTTGAGAGAGAGAGAGAGAGAGAGAGAGAGACAGAACATGAGCAGGGGAGGGGCAGAGGAGAGGGAGACATAGAATCTGAACCAGGCTCCAGGCTCTGAGCTGTCAGCACAGAGGTCGACTCGGGGCTCAAACCCACAAACTGTGAGATCATGACCTGAGCCGAAGCCAGACTGAGCCATTCAAACCCCCCTTCCCTCATTTTAAAGATGAGAAATCTGGGGTTCAGATATGTGAATTGCACAGGTGATGCAGAAAGTTAATTATAGCTGTAACATGGACTCTAGGTTTGCCTGACTCCATAGCCTTTTCTACTTGTCAGTATATGAGTAATAATGAAAGTATTTTCATTTATTAGCTCATGAAGTATTTATTTAAGACGTACTATGTGCCAAACACCATGCTCGAGACTGAGAATTCAGTGGCAAATAAGTTAGATGTGGTCTCTGCATAATGAAGATTATAGCCAACTGGGGAGAAAGAGACATTAAAAAGACAAGGACACAGATGTATGATTACCAACTGGGATTAGTACCATGAACAAAAGGACACCGTGTTGTGACAGAAGAATGGGGGAGGCCTAATTTGGATTGAACAGTCAGAGAAGAGTTTTCTGAGACTAAGGGGATAGCTAGGAGTTTGTCAGGCAAGGATGGGAAGATGATTTCAACCTGTCCAGGTGGACGGAGCTGCTCAGGGTGGAAAGCTGATCCAGCTGACCCCCAACAAGGCTCTTCAGGGAATGGAGATGCCCTTACGATGGCCATAGCCAGCTTTCTAGAGAAGGGTTGTGGCATGTCCAAGTATGTGGTATTTCCTTAAAACGTTATGTACTGGGGAGAGTCCTGTCCAGACGTGGAAGTGGCCTCTCCCTTCCCTTGGAAATTCTGGCATGCCATCCAGTTTTGCAACTTCCCAATGTGTTGCCAGTCAGCTCTGCTGACCTATTGGCTCTGCTGTGTGTGGTGAATCTCGTATTATTGTTCCTCGATTGGTTCTTCATGTTCTAATATCCACAGGGCAGAAAGTTGGAGCAGAGACTGTTTGGCCAGGTTTTTCCACAGTAATCTTCACTTTGCACCTGGAATTTACATGCTAATGATTCAGATATCCCAGAGAAAATTTGCTCAGCCTTTTGCCTAGCTATCTAGTCATAGTCTTGGGAAATTTAACAGGTATTTATTAAATGGACTCAATACTCTGGATAGCAGTAGAAAGGATTACATGGAAGATGAGATTAAACCACATAGCTCTTTTGGATAATGGAGCAACGTTGCCTTTTCTTTTTTTTTTTTATTTTTTTTAAATGTTTATTTATTTTTGAGAGACTTAGAGACAGAGTGTGAGTGGGGGAAGGGCAGAGCGAGAGGGAGGCACAGAATCCAAAGCAGGCTCCAGGCTCTGAGCCGTCAGCACAGAGCCGGACGTGGGGCTCGAACTCACAGACTGTGAGATCACGACCTGAGCCGAAGTCGGCCGCTTAACTAACTGAGCCACCCAGGCGCCCCAACATTGCCTTTTCTAAAATGAGCAATATTTTGGGTTACAGAGCAAAGAATGGAACTGAATCATCCATTCTGAAGAAGGAGGGAGAACTCGATTAACAATTCACAGTAAGGGTAGATCTTTCTGTAGAAAGAAATGAAACTGAGGTGCTTTTCTGAATAACAAAGGGAGGCAGCCCAGAAAAGGAAGCAAGGTAGAAGCATCTTTGGCCCACATGAAGTAGCCAACAGGAGGGAATGTGAGCAATGACTTCCTTGTGTGGCCATCAAGCACAAACAGAGGAAGCTGTGGCTGAGGAGACAGGTGCCCTGGAATTTATTTCCAAGGCTTTCCATTGCCGCTCCATATGGCCTGGGGCCAGTGGACCTCACAAATCCTCAGTCGCCATGTTCTTAAAATAGAGCGCGTTTGTGACCCTTACAGGCTCTGCAGTGACAGAGACACAAAGCTAGCATCTTCTCTGAACAGCCCAGAGGAGGGGACCTAGGAACCTAGGAGGAGAGGCTGTAAGGGACAGCTTAGTCATTTAGACTTACAAGCTGTTACAATTGGAGGGAAATTAGTCACATCCAGTATAAACCCTCCATTTTACAGTTGAGGAAACTGAGGCCTATAGATGGGAAATGACTCGTCCAAGTCCCCACAGGAAGAACAGAGCTGGGACTAGAGTCCAGAATCCCCGACTCCCAGAATGGTTTGTTACAAAACCAATCTTAAGGCCATTTCATAAGATGAGAGAATGGCTTTTTGGAGGAATCACTTGGAACGGAAATCAGAGACTGAAGGGAAAGACTAAAGGAAATGAATATATTAACATTTAATGAAAGCCTTCGATGAATAAGGCATCGTGCCAGCCCCATCTAATCCTCTCTAAAGTCCCCATGTTGGAGATATTAGTGGCACTCAACAGTAACAGCTGTTGAAACTGAGAATCAAAGAGATGAATTAAACATGTGGCCAACTAAGTAGCTGACCCCAGGTCTGCTTGAAAATAGCCTGTGAAGGGTGCCTGGATGTTCAGTTGGTTAAGCATCGGCTTTTGATTTTGGCTCAGGTAATGATCTCACGGTTCATGGGTTCAAGCTTCCCATGGGGCTCTGAGCTGAGAGCGTGGAGCCTACTTGGAATTCTCTCTCTCCCACTCTCTCTGCCCCTCCTCTCAAAGTAAATAAATAAACTTAAAAAAAAAAAAAAAAAGGCTGCGCTTTTCCACCCCAGCTGGAAACATCCATTGGTTCTCGAGTCATCACTGATGTGGTAAAACCTGGGACGGAAGGAGGCAAGACCAGCAGCATGTGCGTTTTCCTATGGTGAGCAGTGAGAGCAGGAGCATGTCTCTTTCCTCGGACATGAAGGTAGGGTGAACACGAACAATGACACCTTATTCTGCAATCGCAGTTTGTGTTATGGAGAAACTATCTTCTGGATAAATTTAGGACTTCTGATCTCATTTTAGATATGGTTACTCCAAAAGCTATTTTTCTTTTGGCCTATGTACTCTCTCTGCTCTTAGGAATGCTATTTTTATCCCAAATCAAATCACTTACATTTGGTTTTGACACAGGTTATTTTTAAAGTTTTGTATATATTTGCTTCTGAAACACTGTTGGCCAAGAACCATGAAATCCCTTTCATTACAAAAATCCTTCTAGGCCAAGTTCTTTAAGAAATGAAATCACCTTCAGATGAATTGTTAGCAAAAATTAAAGCTATAGCCAGTAGCATGGATATGTTTGGGCTCTTGGCCAAGAAATAAACCATGTGTGTGAAAGAAAACAGGCTAACAATTCTGGACTCTGGTCTCCGAGGCCGCATTGCACATTGACCTCACCGGTAATTATCCAAATTAATTGCCTTTCGGGTTGTGTTTTCTCATCACGGAAACCTTCCCTTCCCAATTCAATCCATGTGGGTTAAAATGAGAAAACAAAAGCAAAAATTCCTCCCCCGCACCCAAAAGCCCCTTCTGTCAGGGATCCCAGGTGGACCCGGAAGAGCTGTTGGAGGCTGAGAAGGCTGGTCATCATCGCATACCACACATAGGTGGAGGGCTGTTATTCTGTTTCCCGCCTAAGAGAGGATACCCCTATTGTTTCTGAAAACGCTGACCAGGACCCACACTTCCAACAGAAGTTCCTCTATCCCCACAACAGCAGCAAAACCAGCGGCAGAAGCAACAGCAATAGAGAAATGTTTTGATAAATTGCAAGATGGATAGGGCTTTGAGTGCCCCCAGCCCTGCTGATACCAAATGCCTTTAAGATACAGCCTTTCCCATCCTAATCTACAAAGGAAACAGGAAAAAGGAACTTAAAACTCCCTGTGCTCAGACAGAAATGAGACTGTTACAGCCTGCTTCTGTGCTGTTCCTTCTTGCCTCCGACTTGTAAACAGGACCCAGTAGAACGTGCGAATGGAAAGTCACAAACCTCTTGGTGCCTGAAAGGATCCTTGGGACCTCATGCACATCTGCGGAAACTGGATGGAGAGATTTGGGGAAGCATGGACTCTTTAGCCGGCTTAGTTCTCTACGGAGTCAGCTTGCTCCTTTCTGGTAAGGTTTGGCTTTGTTTGTTTTAATTTTTTTGGTTTTTTAGTTCTTCCTTTCTTTCTTTCTTTCTTTCTTTTTTTTTTTAACAGAGTTAATAATACTGGGTTTTCTCACCAGTTTTTAGTGCCGGTTAACAAGGGGCAGCTGTGTTATAGGCACTGTTTCTCTAGGACTTTCCATTTAATAGGTGTGAGGGTTAAAATGCAATGTCTTTGTGGTTTGGAACTGATTTTTTCTAGAGTTTGCCTTCTGCATATTTGCCCCCTGTGTTGCCACAGACTCCCTGAGAACTGCTCAGGTAACTTTATTTATAGAGATTCACTTACCGTGGCACATTATTTTACTCTTCCTCATTTGGGATTGTTGCCTTGTATCTTCCATAATTTTTAAAAAATAAAATTCATTCAGAGAATTTTGGGGACTTACTTAAGGCAATGTGCAGATTGTCATTTTTAAAGGAGAACAAAGACGGTTTTCTATAAAGATGTCATATCCACGTCCTATTAAAAATTTTTTTTAATGTTTATTTTTGGGTCAGAGAGAGAGAGAGAGCACTAGTGGGGGAGGGAGAGAAGAGAGGGAAGACACAGAATCCGAAGCAGGCTCCAGGCTCTAATCTGTCAGAGTAAAGCCCTACACAGGACTCGAACCCTTGAACCATGAGATCATGATCTGAGCCAAAGTCGGACACCCAACCGACTGAGCCACCCAGGGACCCCAACCACATCCTATTTTAAGTAAAGCCATCAAATGCTAGGCTTTTGGGTTTTTTATTAGAGCTTGGGTCACGGCTATATAATTATTTTCTGTTTTGTTAAAAAATATTTGGTATGTAGTAATTTATAAAGTCATTCTTGTCCCAGTGAAATGAAAGTTGGGGCACTTAACCAGATCACCAGGCAAAGGACAAGATCCAAGCCTGTTGGAGGGCTAAGGAATGGTCGGCTTGCATGTTTTTAGATCTGGTGGGTCTGCTGCCCAGATTCTCCACACAGTGGCATGCCTCCAGTGCTCACCCACCCTGCAGGACCCTGTCTGAAAGTAGTATTCAAACCTGAAGTACAAATCACAATTCTAATCGCCTTAGGTCTCTCCCTTTTAGTTTGAAAACATTCTAATTATTGTAATGAAGATAGAACTGATACTGGAAATTGAATTAAGCAAACATACTGAATTGAATGTTGTAGGGTATATTATATTATTAGAATTTGATCCGAACATACACATAAGTATGTGTTACATTATTTTCATGTTTTTCTGTATGTTTGGAATATTATTTAATATTCAAAAGATTAATCCAACAAGATAACAAATTGCATGTAACTTGTTTATAGCTTTTCAGCACACTTTCAACACCCAATTATATTAAAGATTTGATCATATTTTGAGACTAAGAATGTGTAATGTCAATTGCTGAAATGCTTTCAATATTTATGTAGAAATTATTTGTATTAACATAGAAATGTTAATTTCTCCTGTAATATGCACCTGTAAAAAAAGAATTATCATGATACCATTTTTGTTAGGTTTTTTTTCTATGTGACATACTTATCAGTAACACGAAATCTGGAACTAATTCTACACCAGGGATTCTACCCAAGTCTACCGTTGCTCTGAGATATTTTATAAGTTAAATCACCTGCATGCACACGCATGCCAACACACACACAGTTTTAATTCACTTTTCTGCCCTTCAAAGTGACTGTGTCATGGCATTTTGTAGTGTAGGCTTAGAAGAGCTTTGATAAAATCAGACAAAAAAAATTATGTGGTTGAAATAGGTGCTCTGTGTTTGGACCTTGGTTCCCTGGAAACATAGCCCTGACTTTGACAGGGAGAGGCCCAAGGAGGGAGATTTTGTCCTCCTATTGAAAAGGAAAGGTGACACTAGCAAGGTTGGTTTCTGGGGTAGGTCTGTTATATTGGAATCCTAACTTCCCTTCCCAGTATAACTCTCCATGGACATGAATACACAAGGCTTGGTGGTGGCAACAAGAATCTGGCATAATTATGTCTACAAGCATAGGAGCCTATTCGTTGCACTGAACTCCACTGGTAGATCACAGTAATGGAGCAAGGGACTTAGGGCTTATGAATTTTTCTCTCTATTCCAATGGATTGTTTCTGATTCTTTTATTTATTTATTTTTGTAACAAATAAGACTGAAATAAAAAGTAACATATGCCTCAGTGAAGGTGGCTCTGGGTGACAGATACTGACACTTAAGAGGTTTGGAAGAGGATAATTTATAGATGACTTCCCCAACCTACCTAGATTCTGCTACATTCCCCTCCCAATTGAGAATCATGGCCAATTTCAGCTTACAAACAAGTTCTAATAAACATATTAGCTTTTTCCTACTCTCCTATCCTTCTTGTCCTCACCAAACCAGGCTGTTCTCTCTAAAGAGTTGTATGTATAGAAATACAAAATAAAACAAATTACTCTTTCTGCTTTATCATAGTAGGTCCTACATGATCAACACTGACCCCCTGAGAAGTCTCTTGTGGTATGCCTTCATATCTCTTTGTTGTTTCACTTGACATTTTAAATAAGAACCTGGGTTCAGAGATAGTGGATATCTTATCAGGAATGACAGTGGAAATTCAGTTATAAGGTCAGGGAAGTGGTCCCAGATGGAACCTTCTCATTAGGGCTGGTCTTGGAAGGCTATATCGAGTCTGAGTAATCTAGGGTGGAGGTCTAGAAGCTGGGACCAGAGACACACCTGGGAATTATTCCCATAGGGAGAAGTTTTGCTTTCTTCACAGATGCTGCCTCCTAAGTATTGTCTCTCTTGGAAATGTCAGCATTTCCCTTTCAGCTCTGTGCTGGGAGAGCTTCCTGCAAGAGTTACAGTTCTTTTAAGACATCCCTCCAGGAGGGAAGGACCCTTCCAAGTCCATTTTAGAAGACTATGCTATGTCCTCTGGGAGATTCATATGGGTGGGCTCCAAATTTTTCTGACATTATCTATTTGACTACTCCTAAAAAGATACATATGTAATTGTGTAACTTGCTTATTCCCTGTAGATGGATTATTGGTTAGAGCCCAGAAACTGGATTCAAATGATTTCTCTAGGCTGGATGAGTGGACCAAACCCAAAAGACAGCACTTCAAAATAGATGAATGTGAAGTTATGAGTTTGGTTTCAATAAATGTATGTATGTATGTTCAGTGTGAAGAGAGACTTGGTTTGTCGAACTTTTGAAATGTTTATTTACTTTTGAGAGAGAGAGAAACAGTGCGAGTGGAGGAGGGGCAGAGAGAGGAGATGCAGAATCCAAAGCAGGCTCCATGCTCTGAGCTGTCAGCACAGAGCCCAATGTGGGGCTCAACCCACGGACTGTGAGATCATGACCTGAGCTGAAGTCAGATGCCTAACCTACTGAGCCAACCAGGCGCCCATGAATTTTCTTTTTTTTAATTAAAAAATATTTTTAAATTTACTTATTTATTTTGAGAGAGACAGAGAAAGCAAGTGAGGGAAGGGCAGAGAGAGGCAGAGAGAGAATTCCAAGCAGGGTCTTTCCGGTCAGCACTGTGCCTGATGTGGGCCTCGAACTCATGAACCTCGAGATCATGACCTGAGCTGCAAACAAGAGTCAGACGCTTAACCAACTGAGCCATGCAGGCACCTCTGTTTATTGAAATTTCCAGTGAATAGCACCTACATTTTGGTGATACACAAAATTCATAGATGCCAACATGTACTGTTTGCTAAAAAAAGTAATCTATAAGCTGCAACAGTTCACTTTAGTAGATACTTAAGGTCCAAATTAGAAAGGGCAATCACTTTCCTGCTCAGAGAATATCCCTTAAACACTGAAGACATTGAGAAATTCAGCAGTAAACCAAGTGAGAAAGGAGGAAAGTAAGTGCTTTAGAAACCATTTTATATGGGACTGGTGAGCCAGGGAAAGAGACAAAGATCAGCATTTTTAAGGGTTTCCATATACAAGGCTCCATGAACCGACATTCTGTTTTGCCAGATCTAGGATAGAGGGGTGAAGAGAGTTTGGTTTTATTGATGGAAACCTTCTAAAAATTGGATCACCATCCCCATGAAGAGTGAGCTCTCCCACTGAAGAGTGTTCAGGCCTAAGTTGGGTGATATCTATCAGAAACATCTAATGGATATGGAATGTGATGGTTACTATACTTGTCTTTCACCTCCCTTCTACCAACATCTTTGCCCAATAAAACCAAACTGGGGGTGTTTCCTGAATTTGAACTCCATCAACACGACTTGTGAGAAAAAAGCGTATCTGCACATGTGCTATCATGACTTTTCTGAAGCCACTCCTCTATGGGACTGAGGTGGACCTAATCAAGAATGCAGGAGAAAGATTTAAAAGTATGAATTTTGAAGCCACAGATCTGGACTTAAACTCAAATTGGATGATAATGGGAAAGTTACTTGATTTCTCAAAGACACCATTTTCTCTTCTTTTATGGATGAGAGTACCTATTTCCAGAGTAGTTACAAAGACCAAGTGTGGTAATGCAAGTGGAGAGCTTAGCTGGTAAGAACTTTCTAAATAAATGAAACTAGTGTAATAAAAGAGGGAGTGTTTCTTTGAGGACCTCTGTGCTAGGTCAAGACTGGTTTAATCTTTTCCAGTATGTAGGGGAGTCCCTGCTCATGTAAGCAGTGTCCTTTTTTTTTTTCTTTTTTTTAATTAATTAAAAAAATTTTACATCCAAGTTAGTATACAGTGCAACAATGATTTCAAGAGTTGATTCCTTAATGCCCCTTACCCATTTAACTCATCCCTCCTCCCACAACCCATCCAGTAACCCTCTGTTTGTTCTCCATATTTAAGAGTCTCTTAGGTTTTTGTCCCCCTCCCTGTTTTATATTATTTTTGCTTCCCTTCCCTTATGTTCGTCTGCTTTGTATCTTAAAGTCCTTGAGTCCTCATATGACATTTGTCTTTCTCTGACTAATTTCTCTTAGCATGATACCCTCTAGTTTTATCCACATAGTTGCAAAAGGCAAGATTTTGTTCTTTTTGATTGCTGAGTAGTACCTCATTATATATATATATATATATATATATATATATATATATATATATATATATATACACACACACACCACATCTTCTTTATCCATTCATCCATATACCATTATATATACATATGTATATATATGTATACACACACACCACATCTTCTTTATCCATTCATCCATCGATGGACATTTGGGCTCTTTCCATACTTTGGCTATTGTTGATAGTGCTGCTATAAACGTTGGGGTGCATGTGTCCCTTCTCAACAGCATACCTGTATCCTTTAGATAAATACTTAATAGTGCAATTGCTGGGTCATAGGATAGTTCTCTTTTTAATTTCTTGAGGAACCTCCATACTGTTTTCCAGAGTGGCTGCACCAGTTTGCATGCCCACCAGCAGTGCAAAAGAGATCCTCTTTCTCCACATCCTCGCCAGCATCTGTCATTGCCTGAGTTGTTAATGTTAGCCATTCTGACAGGTGTGAGGTGGTATCTCAGTGTGGTTTTGATTTGTATTTCCCTGATGATGAGTGACGATGAGCATCATTTCATGTGTCTCTTGGCCATCTGGATGTCTTCTTTGGAGAAGTGTCTGTTCACGTCTTTGGCCCATTTCTTCATCGGATTATTTGTTTTTTGGGTGTTGAGTTTGATAAGTTCTTTATAGATTTTGGAGACTCTTTATATGATATGTTGTTTGTAAATATCTTCTCCCATTCTGTTGGTTGCCTTTTAGTTTTGCTGATTGTTTCCTTCACTGTTCAAAAGCTTTTTATTTTGATGAATTCCCAATAGTTCATTTTTGCTTTTGTATCCCTTGCCTCTGGAGACGTGTTGAGTAAGAAGTTGCTGCGTCTGAGGTCAAAGAGGTTCTTGCCTGCATTCTCCTCAAGGATTTTGATGATTTCCTGTCTTACATTTAGGTCTTTCATCCATTTTGAATTTATTGTTGTGTATGGTGTAAGAAAGTGATCCACGTTCATTTTTCTGCATGTCACTGTCCAGTTTTCCCAGCATCACTTGCTGAAGAGACTGTGTTTATTCCATTGGATATTCTTTCCTGCTTTGTCAAAGATGAGTTGGCCATATGTTTGGGGGTCTATTTCTGGGTTCTCTATTCTGTTCCATTGATCTGAGTGTCTGTTTTTGTGCCATAAGCAGTCTCCTTCTAGAATAACTCAACATAGGGGCACCTATACCTGGGTGGTATATTCGTTTAAGTGCTGACTTCAGCTCAGGTCATGATCTTGGAGTTCGTGAGTTCAAGCCCCATGTCAGGTTTTGTGCTGACAGCTCAGAGCCTGGAGCCTGCTTTGGATTATGTATTTCCCTCTCTCTCAGCTCCTCTCCTGCTTGCTCTCTGTCTTTGTCTCTCTCTCTCTCTCAAAAATAAATAAATATTAAAAAAAATTTAAAATAACATAACCCAATTCCTCAAATTTTATGCTTGTCTCTCCCCCACTTGGGCTACTCTACAGTGCTTCCCCTCACTTACCCATTCATCCCTGCTCTTGGCCCTTTTAGTTCCATCAGGCCCATATCTTGCCTACACATTCTTTCCTCACAGCTCTCTTTTGTGCTGTTCCATCCATTTGAAAATGATACCCTCCATGCCTGCTCTGGAAACACAATTGAACTCAACTTGCCTGGGTCAGCTCTTACTCATGATCTTCTTCCCTTGATTCTGAGTTCCTTTCTCATAGATGCTGTGTCTTGAGCTTTGGGAACATAGATTTAACTCCATTAGCCTTTAACATTTTTAACAACAAATATTACTTCTTTTTTATTTTCTATAGTGCATTACATTTAATGTTCAGTAATCTTTATTTGATGGAGTTTAATATGCCACAGTAAGAAATTGTTGGTATGCCACAGCATACCTGAAAGAAAGAGAGAATGTTGTACAAAGGGTTTTAGTCACATTGAAACAATAACAATAACAATAAATAATATCACAATAAGCAATATCATATAAATTGCAAGTGGTATTCACTCAGAAGTTTGGCTTATGTTAAATATATGTTATGAATAAGGTCAAAAGAAAATTCCTTTATTCTCTTAGGTGTAAAACATAAAAATACACTCATGAAGGTGGCTTTAACTAGGCCTTTACCTAATACTAGGTATTATACAATGGTTAAATATTACCCAAAAGATATGTATACTTTTTTTTAAACAGACATTTGAGTTATTGGCTGCCTTTCGTTTATTCGTTTTTTTTATTCCTTTACTCAACTATCATTTCAGTCATTGAAGACATATTGAGGATTTACTCACAAAGCTAAGTCCTATACCGGATACCAGGAATGCAAAAAAGGAGTCATTTTCCCCCTTGCGAAATTCATATTTTAGTAGGAAAGAAGAGTATAGGCACATGAATTATATGAAGTTGTGACAAATGATATCATAGGGACATATATAAAATCTAGCTTTCAAGAGCTGTAAAGCTATTATTGGCCCCTATACTAAAAAATGAAACTTTAAAATCTAAATTATACATAAATGTCTAATTAAATGTCTAAAAACATAGAATATTTAACTTCATTACTTACTAAATTTAGTATAAATAAAATTAATAATATTTGAAATGCATCTGTAGCTTAGATGTTCCTCACTTTGCAAGAACTCCCTAAATAGTTGTAATTGCTACCAGTTATTGCCACTTATAGTTGTGAGTTGCTTGTAACCAAATGATTAGAAAATTACAAAGATTAAAAGGAAAAGGGAAGAAAGAACCACCCATTAGAGACAGCAGGAGGTGTGAAATAGCAGGTGAAGATCAAGAAAGTTGAGTAAGGCTGGAATGTAGGGTGGAAGTGGAGAATTAAGGTTGGGGTTAGGTCAGGAAGAGACTTGTAGGCCGTTTTAAGCAACTTGTACCTCATTCTGTACATGTTGAAATTTAGCATGGTGTTTGTTCTGTCGTAGCTGATCTATATCTTGGAAAATTTACTGTGATAATAGTATGGAAGATGGGTTGACATGGCAGAGACTGTAGGCCTGAACTAATGTGGCTTTTCAACACTACAGGAAGAAAGGCCTGGATGGAGGGGGCTTGAGAGTATTGAGGAGGTGAAACTGTAAGTGTTGGTGATTGATTGCATTTGGGAGATTGCGAGAAATGGGAGAGAATAAGTACAATTCCATTGTTCTGGTTCAGGTAATGGTGGTGCCATTCAGTGTGCTGGGAAACATGGCAGAAGGAACTGGTTAGAGATGAGCTGAGATGGAGCAAATAATAATTTTGTACATATTGATTTTGAGGTTCCATGTAGAGGGAAATATCTAGCAAAATCTGGCTCCCTGGATATGAATCTCAGATGAAGGAGATCGGGCAAGGGCTTGAGACAGACACCCTTGATTTATGGGAAGTGAAGCCATGGGCATAGATGTATATGAAGATAAAGTGAAGGAACCAAAAACAGAAAGTAGCCAAGAAGAGGAAGCAGTTAGGGAATTAGAACAAATTAGATTTCTTTTCTGGAATTTTAGAGGATTAGTGTTGTGGTAGCTAAGGAAGAAGAAAGTTTTAAAAAGAGGAGAATAAGGGTGCCCGGGTGGCTCTGTCAGTTAAACATCTGATTTTGGCTCAGGTCATGATCTCATGGTTTGTGAGTTCGAGCCCCTCTCTGGGTGAGCCCTGCATCTTTCTCTCTCTTTCCTTCACTCTCTCTCTCTCTGTCTCTCCCCATCCTGCCCTTGCTCACTTGTGCCCTCTTTCTCTCAAAACAAAACAAAAGAGAGAGAGAGAGACAATAAAGAGAGAGAGTTGTTAAAAAAAACAAAAAGAGGAGAGTAAGATTGGGGCAGCAGAGTGACAGCCTCTGGGTTTGGCATGGCGGCACCAGATTACAGGTGTGTTGTGTTAAAGAGAGCCAGCTGCACTCATAACAGTATGGACCAGAACTGGAAGGGATGTCAGAGGATCAGTTGGCATCACTCCCAGCCTTCAGGAAAGGGAATGTCTAAAGTTGCCTCCCTTATTTCTGGAATTTCAAACTAATAACCCAATCCCCACCTGTCTTGTCAGACTATTCCTTAACTCACACCACACGTGCAGAATGTTTTTTAGATCGAGCCATGCCTGCTTTCCTCTGCATGCCACCCCCAGCTACCTCCTCTTGTCCCTTCAGGAATCGGACCATCCTTCTCTCAGTGTTCATTTCCCAAGGCTGCAGGGGCAAGTGTGGGGACGTGGGTCTGCCAGATAGATAGAGTACTGACTCTTTTCAACACATCCGTTGATAGGCGGGAGCGCATTCCTTCTGCCTGGGTTCCCTGTCTAACATGGTATGAATATGACAGGGAGCCTGTCAGGCAGCCAGACGAGGGACATTGTGGATGGCTGCTGTTCACTTTCTGCTTGCCACAGCCCTTGCTCAGGGCTTGACCAGTGAGGTGCATGTGGTGGTCACACCCATCTCAGTAGATCTGTCAGCTTTCCCGCTTTTGTTAGAGGGTGATATCATGCTTCCTGGGGGGAGTGCTGGAAGACAATGCTCGGCCACTTTTCTCCAGATACAATAGGCGGAGTCAGGAAGGCAGTATTGACATTGCTGGGGCTGGGGAGGCACTCACTGCTCTACGGCCGTCAGATGGTGAACCAGCTTAACCTTGGCACACAGGGCCTGGGTTGTGCAAGGCGTCTGGCTGCAGAGCCAAAGGGGACTCCGCCCTGGGGACAGGGCTGCTTTAGACATCTGGGAATCTGGGATGGGCTTCAAATTCCGATCCCTGTGTCAAAAACAACCACAACACAATAATAGTACCAGATAACAAAAACGACTACCGTAGATTGAATGTCTCTGTGCCAAGTGTTTCATATGATTTTTAATAACTCATAACAACCTTGGACAATAGATATTATTATTGTTTTTTAAATAGATGGTGAAACTGAGGCCCAAAAAGTGACTTGCCCAAGGTTAAAACATAATAGACATCCATTATTTTGGACTACCTAGCATTCCTGTTTTTCAAGAGCTGCTTTTATTTCCCTCCATGTGACCATGATGGGACTGCCAATCACTAATTGCAGAGTATACCATTCATCTGACCACAGCAAGTTGGTTCAGATGGAGGATGAATGACCCAACAGGGCCAGTTAGACAATTTCTCTGAGAATTTATGAGAAAACATTCTGTCTTTTTAGTGAGGACACTGGACACCCAGAGCTACCAGCTTCCCTGGGCACTTGAAGGAAGCTAGTCTTTGGAAGGAGAGGATGAGGGCAGTAGCGCAGAGAAAATGGAACCATGGCAGGCTCTCTGATGTTACTGGAGTACTGAGTCCTGTGGTTTTAGAGCAGAGACCCACTCCTGTACCTTCCAGTTATGGAGCCAGTTACCTTTATTTGCTTCCACTATTTTGAGTTGATTTCTGTCTTTCAAAAGTGAATAGTCCTGAGTGACGCCATGGTTTCAGCAGGAAGTGATAGAGACAAGAGTTAAACTGAGAATGACCTGAAGCCAAATTCCGAGTTCTTTTAAACTCTTCACTGTGTGGTCTTCTAACTAGTGTTTTGTAGTCACCTCAGGCTGGTTCCTGGAAAATGCTGATGACAGTACTTATTTGTGTAGTTTTAGGAAATATTTTAAAAGAAACATTACTTCAAAGTACTTAGTATGGTGTTGATACATGATGAGCACTCAAAAAAAAAATCAAATGTTCTTAACTGGTTGCTTATAAACAAAGCCGGAGACTCTTAGGTTGCTTTATGCTAGTCTTTTCAAGGCACATCTTCACACTTGAGGGCAGGCAAATCCTATTCTATGCCAGATGGACCTCTCAGCTTCACTTGGTGAAACTGAGCATCAGTACCCTTTGCTTGGCCTTGTCTCAGAGAAAGGAGAAAAAGTAGACCTATGGTTACTTGTTTTTGATTTTTGGTTGTTTTTTTTTTTTTTTTGCTAAAAGTCTGGAGTGTCAGGTAGGAGAATTCCTTCCAGTGGATCTACCAAGTAGCATTCATCCATTGCCATCCTCCTCCTTTGTTCAAGGTTATGTAGATCTAAGAAACTAGTGGGTTCCTGCTCGTGTCTTGTACTGTTGTGCTGGAGAAAGTCCCGGGAGAGGAAGAGATGTACTTGCAGGGGCTCTGGGTGAGCTACTTTGACATCTGCTGCTGGAGCAGGAGCTGGTATGGGGTGAATTTGCATTGGTGCCCAAAAAGTGTTGCATACAGGCATCCTTATGCTTGCCTCTGTCATCATACTTAGAACATTAAATTACAATTAACAGTTTGCTTCTTTGTTTCACCCACTAGGCTATGAGCTGTGGTTGACTTTTCAATATTCTAAGCACCAGACATAGTATACTGGCTGGCAGAGAAAGGCTTTATTTATTTATTCGTTTGTTTGTTTGTTTGTTTTTGAGAGAGCACAAGCCTGGGAGGGGCAGAGAGAGGGGAGCAGAAGATCCAAAGTGGGCTCTGCGCTGACAGCAGCAAGCTCAACGTGGGGCTTGAACTCACGGACTGTGAAATCAGATGTTCAACAGAGTGAGCCACCCAGGTGCCCCAAGAAATGCTTTAATAAATTGTTTTGCATTGGATTAAATGTTCCAACCTAGTGCTTCCCTAAGTGTGCTCTATATATTACTGATGGCCTGAAAAAATGATTTTATGTGGCTCTTGGAAGCATATTTTAAATTACCTATTTTTTATATATAAGTATAAATATATGTATATATCATATCAATCATGTGATTTCATGAATATTCTTAATATGAGGCTAAGAAAAAAATGAGCTAAAGAGAATGGTTAATAGAATAATCGTACAAGCAGCATGTAGATTCAGCAAGGAGCGTGCCTGTGGTACATATATTAATACTGTTTGGGAAATACTGCTTTAACTGAATGAGTTAGCTAATTCTTTTTGAACTCTGTGTCCAAATAAAAAATAGAAAAGTAATTTGGCATGTAATGAATGCCACCCTGAACCAAGTGAAAGAGTCTTACGGTGATCAGCCTGTGTCAAAGGACTGTCTAGGACTCTAATCTTGCTTTTTCCAGTAAACCTATAAAATGGACATTTGTTATTAAATCATAGACAAGACCTAGTTTACCCCTTGGACATACTAGGGCATCCCTCATAATAGTCCCACCAGTCAGCCAGCAAACCAGCAGGCATGGTGAGCCAGTAGAGGAATGAGTAAGTCCATTATATTCACTCATTGAAGCTAACATTTATTGAGCCTTTTCTATGTCCTGGGAATCTGCTCAGCATTGCAATTAGAAAGATGGTTTAAAAGAGGCACATGACCTCAAGTAGCTTGCAGTCTGCTGGGTGAAAATCTCTGCTTTATTGGAGGCAGACGTTGGGAGATGGAAAATGGAGGGAGTAATCATGGAAGAGAACAGTGGTCTCAATAAGAGGATGACATTTGAGATGGATGAATGGGATTACGCTTTGTGGAAAATCAGGAGTGGAAGTGGAAAGTAGAGCATTCCGGGCAGAGGAAAAAGCATGAAAATGGGGAATAGAAAGTTTAGGAAACATTTGTGTAGTGGTTTTATGGGGCGATGCTCCAGGGCCAACTGAAGGAGGTTGCAGGGGATACAGCCGGGAAGATGAGTTGGGAAGAAGGTCATTTGGTTCAAGTTAGGCTGACTGGGCAGGGACAGAGCAGAGACCGTTCCTGGAGTCATTAGGATGTAGAGTGAGGCTGAGTAAGGGAATGAGACTGCCCAAGAAGAGGAGAACACCTATATAAAGGGGGTAAATGGGTAGAGAGAGAGGAAACTGGAGGCATTCGATGAGAGAAAGCAAGGGAGGAGGGAGTTTCAGGCACGTCAAAAACTGTAGAGGCAGGAGTAGAGTGAGGAGAGGGACTAGAGAATTTGGCAATGAGGTGTGCCGTGTGTTACAGAGCACTCTTGGTGGATGGTGCTGGGCTGGGATTGAGGAGTAAGTGGAAGATGTGGAAGTGGAGTTAGTAAGCATAAATTCCTTTCCGGGAGATGTCTCTTATTCTGGCAGGTTCCTTTTACCACGTACTTCTCTGTAAGCTTGATGCTGAGTGATCTAGAAGGAGAAGGTGTGAGGTCCTCTCTGCTAACACTGGCAGAAGACACACACAGGTCTGGGGATAGGAGGGAAAGAACTCTTCCGTTACAGACATTCTCTTTTGCCCCTGGATGTGGTCCCATATTACCTGAATTAGAGAATTATTTTAGTTTCACAAACATGAAGATAGAGGTAGAAGTCTTCATAGCAGGGCCACACACTGACTCTTACATAGTCACAGAATATTCAAACTGTCAAAGTCTTAAAAGATTATCTAGTCACAGAATATTCAAACTGTTAAAGTCTTAAAAGATTACCTAGTCCAGTATTTCTGAATACTAACTCCTAGGTGAATTGTAAAATCCTTTATTTTTCATCTTTGAGTATCATATGGAGCTAGCGTTTGGTACCTTGAGAAATACTGATTTGATTCAACTTTCTCATTTTATAGATGCCAACACTGTGGTTTAGCACTTTGTTTAAACCCACTCAGCTCATTTGAGGCTAAGTTTCTTCACTTTAGTAGAGCATGTGGAAGGTGATCTATAAATTAGAGCTGAATCCATGTACCGCATAGTCAAACTGCCTATTCAGTTTAGGTCCAAGCCCCCAAATCATTCACTTATAAATTCCTTTCCTTCTCATTTAAGTGCTTAATGGACACAGCTGTAAGGCCCCTGGCAGTGTTGGCTCACTTTGTGCCTCCCAGCCCCCTTCCCCCGTATATCTCACACCCAGAGTCAACAGGGCTTTTCACACAAATAGTCTGCCAAGAGGTGTGGAACTAGAGCCAGAAACACACAACAGCTGCAGAAGGTCAGTCACATCTAGAGGCCTGCGGTAATCTCCCGCAGGCCTGGACACAGCCCTGACCACTTAGTGACTCCGGAGTCCATAAGCCATCAGCAAAGTGTGATTCCAACATGAGTAATACACACATTCTGCCAGCTGCTCTGGAATCAAACAAAAACCAGTGTTGTTGCCAGCCAGGGGGGGAAAGGATAACCATTGATTGCATCACTGTCTTCCCACTAAGGCTGGGGAGAGCCTGTAGCTCAGGCTAACTTGTGTTGGAGGACCTCTCTTCCTCTCCTAGAGGTCACTTTCTGACAGAACTCATGGCTTCTCACCCCTGTGCCAAGCCCACATTTTCACCTTACCCAGGTGGTTATGAGCACAGACTCTGGGGGCAGATGGATCTTGGTGGGAGCCCTACCCTGTGTGAAAACGGCATGACCTTGGACAATTTATTTCGCCTTCCTGTAGAATGCAGATCATATTATCCACAGTGCAGAGTGGTAAGGATTCCATGATACCAGTTGATCAAATGCCTAGCAAGTGCAGGCTCATAAAAAAAAGCTCAATAAATACTATCATTATTATTTCTTAGGTTTCCCTGTGTTCGTAAGAGCACCCTGTTGCTAAGAACCTGTATAAATGTTATTCTGTTCCATTCCATCCCATTTCAACATCTCCTTCCTTCCCAGCCTATTCTATTCAATGAATATTTCTTGACCTTCTGCTCTGTGCCCCACCCTGAGTCAGCAGATGTAAAGATGAATAAAATAAAGTCTCTGCTGCTAAGGAGATTGCTGTTGGGGAGTTAGTTGAAGATGGATGTACAGTCCATTCTCATCATTCCTAGTAGTTCTGTTCTATAAACCATGAACACAGGGTTAGATCGCTGTAAGTCACAACTTTTTTTTGTCAACTGATAGATACATATCTAGTTTTGTGTGTGTTTCCTTTTAAAGGCAAATCATTTAATGCATATGGCTGATTCATTAGCATGGAACTCAAGGTCAACGGCATGAACTGCTGCCCGAATAGAGCTTATCTAAGACATGCGTTTTCTCCTGAGGTACCTCCCAACTTTCTCATGCTTAGCACTTCAACACTATGCCTGGGAGCCATTTTATTCTTCTTATCTTTTGGATTTGTCTTAAAGTTTTCTTTTTTATTTGAGTATAGTTGACACATAGTGTAACATTACTTTCAGATGTACTGCGTAGGGATTTGACATGTTGATGCATTATGTATGTTCATCACAAGTGTAGCTACCACCTGTCCTCTTAGATTACTATTAAAATTGACTGTATTCCTTATAATGTGCGTTTTGGTTGTTTGGGGGCCATTTTAAATGGTGAACTGCCCACTAAAAGCACCAAAGTGTGAAAAAATAGCACTAACTATACTGTAAAGAGGATACTGGTTTACAGTTGGGAACATATGCATCTGAGGACTCAGGGTTTTTCCTGCTCTGCTGTGCATTCTAATGACTTGGGAGGGCACCATGAGTGCTGATTTTAAGGCTATAAATAAATTGTGGGCAAAGTCAAGTACATGGAATCAACCAACAATGAGGATAGACCATTGATACAAATGACTCTACTCAGGCCGTAATCAAATTTCCACAGATGTCCAGGACAAGCACAGGAAAGAGAGAAGTGAGTTCATTCTGGGACAATCATCTCCACTGATGGAAATCAGGCTTTCAGAGAGGCATTTCTGACAGAGCAGACAGCAGACATGATGCCTGGAGGGATGACAGTATGGCTGCCAGTTTGGGGTTCAGGGTGGAGGGGGTTCTGTCTCCAGCACTGTACTGTGTGGCCTGGATTTGGCTGGATGCCCTTAAGCAGACTTCTCACCTACGTTCATTTCGAAGCAAGACCCAGGCCTTGAGACACCAAACACATGTGAAATGACCCATCTCCATAGTGTTAGTAATAGAGTTTCCAGTAGGTTGAAGAAGATGATTTGTATTGTACAGTGTGCAAAACGTATTAAGTTCCCAAGTAGACATCTCTCTGTTTCTTTGGCAAAGTTCGTCTCCAGTTTCCAGCCTCCTGATTTCTCCTCCTCCCTCCCTTCCACCTGTCCTATTCCAGGTGGAATACCACATACTACTCAGCACACCAAAAGCCAGCTAGTTATCTGGCCCCTCTCCTATGGACTCTTCACAGGAGCCCTGTATTATTAGGATGGTTTCAGGGAGTTTTTACTCTATACTTCATTCTCTACTTTCCAAATAGTCACTCAGTAAAATATTTTTTTCCATATTTTGGCATAAGCAATAAAGAAGTACAAGGTCCCAAATGAGTTACCACTCCCTAGTACTGTCAGTTATTCCTGACAGAGTTTTTTTTTCATCTTGGACACGTGATCCATGGTTTCTACAGTTATATTTTTAATTATTTTTTCTTAGAGGAGAGAGGATGTGAGTAAGGGAGGGGGCAGAGGAAGAGAGAGATTGAGAATCTTAAGCAGGCTACACATTTAGTGTGGAGCCTAACGCAGAGCTCCATCCCACGACCCTGGGATCATGACCTGAGACAAAATCAAGAGTCAGGCGCTTAACCAACTAAGCCACGCAAGGACCCCAGTTTCTACAGTTTTTAAAGAGCCTTGTCCAGGCCCTGGCCACACTAGATATTTGATAAGTGAATAGATTTCCCCTAAACAGATGATTGTGGGGAAAAGAGACATTTTTGTAATGTTTTCCTGACAAAACTGATTGGTATTGTTAATTGCTGTCATTTTCTTACGTATTTCACAGTAGAGTTTTATAATCTTCATCACCTTAGGTTCTAAATATTTCTTTCTAATAATTTTCATCAAAATTGCCAGTGATACTATTTTTGAAGTTTAAAATAATTGTGAATTTTATCTCAAAGAATAAGCAGAAGGAGCAGCTGAGAAAATTCTGGGGGGAAAAAGTAATTCTTGGTAATAGCTCTGTTGGCTCTTGTTATTATTATTTTAAATGTTTAATTATTTATTTTAGAGAGAGAGTGAGCAAACATGTGAGCAGAGGAGGGGCAGAGAGAGAGAGAGAGAGAGAGAGAGAGAGAGAGAATCCAAGCAGGTTCCGTGCTCACTACTGAGCCTGACATGGCACTCTATCCCACGACCAAGAGGTCATGACCTGAGCCAGTGAAACCAAGAATCAGATGCTTACCTGACTAAGCCATCCAGGTGCCCAGAAAATAGCTCTAATAGCTCTCAAGGTAGAGTATAATACTGTAGTAACAGCAGAGTACAGTGTAAGAGTCTGGAAACACAGATTAACAGACTTAGAAAAGCCAGAACCTGACTCAAGTTTACATAAAATTTTATTATCTATAAAGGATATAAATCAGTGGAGAAAAGAATAACAGTTATGGGAAAATTAGTTTTCTGTTTCGAAAAAAGAACTGTTTAAGAAATCCATCTGTTACCACACACTAAAATAAATTCCAAATGGATTAAAGAGTAAATGTAAAAAATTAAATCATAAAAGGAACATGGAAGTGAATATTTATTCATTTTTCATACGGAGAAAGACTTCTTAAGCTTAAAAATAGTGAAAGAAACCACAAAAATAAAAGTCAGTATACTTAGCTACATAAAAATTTAAACTGTTAATTTAGTAAGCAAAATAAAAAAGCAAAGAAAAATGAGAAAAATACTTGCAACAAATATGGCCTATAAGAGACTATTTTCATAAAAGACACTCATCGAAATTGATAGAAAAATTAAAACACGAACAGAAAAAGAGGAAGAAATGATTCACAGAGGAGGAAATACAAATGGCTAATAGCCTTGTGAAAAAATTCACCCTCTAAATTAAAATCAAACCAAAATAAGATACAATTTTTCTCTATCAAACTGGCAAAGATTAAAAAGCAAGTGAGAATATTCAATAATACATAGCCTGGGTTGGTGAAATGAGCGTGTATGAAAATACACTGCACCTTTTTATTTATTTTTTATTTTTTTTAAAGTTCATTTTATTTATTTTGAGAGAGACAGAGACAGCGTGAGTGGGAGAGGGGGGAGAGAAAGGATCCCAGGCAGGCTCCGCACTGCCATTGCAGAGCCTGATGTGGGGCTCGAACTCATGACACTGGGAGATTGTGACCAGAGCCGAAGTCAAGAGTCAGGTGCTTGCAGGTGCACCTGCAGGTGCCCCAACACTGTAGCTTTTTAGATAGAAATTTAACAATGTAAAGCAAAATGTTATCGTAAGATTTTAAAGGTTTTAAGATTAAGTAAAAATTCAGGATATTTACTTAGAAGATTAAGTAAAAATTCAGGATCTGTTTTAACCTAGGAGAAAAGTATGTACACTAGTTTCTGCAGTTTGTCTTTGTATACTCTGGGAAAATAACAAAGAATATATATCAAAATGTTAGCCAGAGTAAAAGTCTTTCTTTCTAATCATTCCTTTTTACTGTGTTTGGATAGGCTTGATCTGGTGTTTAAAGAGAGAGATTTCATAATAAGATACATTTTTAAAAAATGTATATTCTGTTCTAGAAAGAACATTAAATATAATACTTTAATAGTTTTAGAGATATTCTGTTATGATCAGTTTCATCCTTAAATTGTTATTTCCTAAAAGATAAAAATAAATATACAAGGACCCACGTTTATCAGGACTGCCATCTGTTTTGCATATAATATTTAGGACTGTTGAGATATTTTTTAATGTAGTGTGATTTACAGAAAACAAAAATAGATTCTAAGGACACTCTCTTCCTTGGATGTTTTTATTGGGACATTCAGATGACCTATCGAACTAAGACCAGGAGAGATGGTGAGAAATGTTTCTCTCACAGGATTCAGTTGATTTTTGATGTTTGGGAATGAAAATACTATGCAGATTGGAACTCTGGGTAGTTACTTCAAATTACAGCATTTGTATGCTTTAACTTCCTTAAAATGCATATTTTTCTACAAAAACAATTGGATTACAAAAATGATGACAAAAAGGAGTACCTGGTTGGCTCAGTCAGTAGAGCATCCCACCTTTTATTTCAGCTTGGTTCATGATCCCAGGGCTGTGAGATCGAGCCCCGCGTCAGGTTCCATGCTGAGCATGCAGCCTGCTCAGGATCCTCTCTCTCTGTCGCTCCCTTTCTTTTCCTCTGCTTCTTTCTCCGGCTCATGCACGTTATCTCTCTAAAATAAAAAAAAAATTTTTTAAAGATGACAAAAATAATTCACGTTCCTGTTGAAATATTTGGATATACAGAGAAATAATTTTAATATATAAATTAATTATATACTCTTTTAATAGATAAATATATTAAATACATTTTAATAAATGAATAATATAAAATAATAATAAATAAAATACATAAATTATACAGAGAGAGCTCAAGAGAAGAAGAAAGATTACAAAGATAGATTGAGAAGCAGAGAAATCGCTAGGTTTGATTGTGTGGTTTAAAACATCTGTTAATTATTGTCTTGAAGCATTAACCCAGTCGTACAGGCTTCCTTTTAGGATGGGAATAGAGAGGGGAAAAAAAACGGTCTCAACCACAGGACCATTGACCATAAACCGGAAGGGCCGTGGGAAGTGAAGTTACAGAGCTAAGCCAGGTCTTCTGATGCTGCCATATTATAATCAAGTAAGGCCCAAAACAAATCCTTTCTTCTTATCCCTGGACCTCCTCTCATCACTTAGAACTTAACCCTGAGGGATGAAGTGAAGATTCAAGGAAGTGTGATGGATGAGGGTAAATATCAAAAATGGGGTTAGAATGTCATATACACATTATTTGTTAATAAAGAAAAGGTATTGATATTAATGAAGAAGAGAGTCTTGACTTGTTTTAGGGTCATGAAATTGTTGAGAATGCCCAAGAATGCCTGGTGTCAAAGGGCATCTTTCAAAAGGCCGTGTCCTTCAGGCTCTGTGTCTTTTGCTCTCCGTTTCACCATCTTCTCTGTAAACCTTAGGAGCCACAGTCAGCTGAGTTTGAGAAAGGTGAGGACCACAGCCCACCAACGCCCTCTGCAGTCTTGTACTATGGCCTCCTTCGTGATTACAGTGGCATGTAACGTGCCCAAACCTGAAAGCCAGAGTCCTTAGCTTACTGCTGCCTGTTAGTATTTGTATCCAAACTAATTACCTGAGTATGTCTGATCTTTCTACAAATCTCCCATTAGACTCTAGGCCGGTGGCTCTCATACTTGCTTTATGAAGCTCTGGGGTTCCAAAGGGATGCCTGTGTGGCTGCCACAGCCAATGAAGGTGAGGCATATGCTTGCTGGTCTCGGGCCCCATACCACTACTAAACCAACTTCAAACAGGGTAACTATACTTTTATTTAGTTAACATACTATCATCTATATAATATTCCACCTGGTAAAGGGTGCCTTTGCTTCACCAAAAGCACATTGAGGAAATGCTCTGGCAAAGACAACCCTGAGTAGGTGTGACAGACATGTACCCTGTGTGAGGAATTATTGCTGAAGCCAATACTGGTTAGGAGTACAGGTTTCGAAACTGAAATATGAAAGGCGATTTGTTTCTTCCATTTACTGTAGATTGGAAACCAAGTACTCACACCTGTATATATAGGCTGATAAAGTGTTGATTGAAGGTTTGAAAGACTCTTCTAGAATAAAGGGGATATATATATTTTTCTTAATGTTTATTTTATTTTTGAGAGAGAGAGAGACAGAGCACGAGTGGTAGAGGGGTGAAGAGAGAGGGAAACACAGAATCTGAAGCAGGCTCCAGGCTCTGACCCGTCAGAGCAGAGTCTGACGTGGGTCTTGAACCCATAAACCACGAGATCATGACCTGAGCTGAAGTCAGACGCCCAACCAACTGAGCCCTCTGGGCACCTTGAGGGAATATGTTTTAAGTCATGAGCTTGATAATGCTGATTTCTTATCAGTATTATGGGAAAAATTGTTTGCCAAAAAAACAGTTTTAGGTGGATGAACTGTTACTGTATTGATACTAATATTTTATATACTTTAATTAGAAGTTAACATCATCTCATTTACTCTGTAAGATTTACTGCCAACAAACCTGAAATTGCATAGGTCCTTTGGGGAATCTATTGCATATGTGCAGGTATTTCCTTCTAAGTCGACGTTCAAGTGTTGATTCCTTTCCTACATTAAAATTTAAAAAAAAATTTTTTTTGGCATTTATTTATTTTGAGAGAGAGAGAAACAGAGCATGAGCAGGGGAAGGGCAGAGAGAGAGGGAGACACAGAATCTGAAGCAGGTTCTAGGCTCTGAGCTGTCAGCACACAGCCCAACGCGGGGCCCGAACCCATGAGCCAGATCATGACCTGAGCCGAAGTCAGACACTCAACCGACTGAGCCACCCAGGCGCCCCTCATACATTAAAATTTTGAAATTAGCTGCACAGACCTCAGCAATCAAGTTTTAATTTCTTTTTTTAAAAAATTTTTAGTGTTTATTTATTTTTGAGAGAGAGAGAGAGAGAGACACAGAGCGCAAGTGGGGGAGGGGCAGAGAGTGAGAGGGAGTCACAGAATCTGAAGCAGCCTCCAGGTTCTGAGCTGTCAGCACAGAGCCCCATGCAGGGCTTGAACTCACAAACTGCAAGATCATGACCTAAGCCGGAGTCGGACGTTTAACCAACTAGGCCACCCAGGCACCCCAAGTTTTAATTTCAAGCACACACTAGAGCAAAATTTTTGGCTTCTTTTGAATACATTTTACTTAGACATTCTTAGTCTAAGAACTAAGGTCAGTTTGATCTAGTTTTTAACTCCTTTAGAAGCCAAACTTAGGAGTATCAAAAATTCTATTCGAAACCTATGTCTCGGAGTGCCTGGGTGGCCCAGTTGGTTAAGGATCCGACTTCAGCTCAGGTCATGAGTTCGAGCCCGGTGTCGGTTGTGTGTCTCTGTCTCTCTCTGCCCCTCAGCCGCTCGCTCTCTCTTAAAAATAAGTAAACATTAAAAAAAGAAGAAACCTAGGGCTTTGGCTGATTAGTCATATTTTAAAATTCTGAATCCAGGGATTGCGGACTTTAGCTCCTAGAGCACATGGTAAATGTTGTTGTCCAGTGGTGACCTCAGACTATAAATAATGTGTGTCATCCTTACACAGAGTCAGACTTCGTCATTAAAGAAACCACAGATTAAAACTGCATGGTCCCTACCAGAAGTTAAGTCCTTTTGAAGATCTAACAAGCTAAGAGAATGAAAGCTTGAGCGATGCAACCCAGGATGATGTAGAAGGAATGCAGTTGAGAGTTTTCAGAAGCAAATATTCCGAGGGAGGCTCATTTCTTGCCTCTGTGTGTGCTGCCTTTCTGGGCTGTTACTGCATGGGAAAAAGAGAAACAAGGGCGTGAGATAAATTTTGTCGTAATGCACCATTATCATGCTGGGTAGTGTTCGATAGCTCACTCTTGGGACCCTGTTTTATCTGGATGTAGGATAAAAAACTACAAACTGCAGCTTTTGCCTGACATTGGCCCTGCAGGGAGGGTCACCCTCAGGAGGGTCAGGTCGTGCCAGTTTTGCAGGGGAGAAGACTCTGTTTTCTCTTCACTGCTCTCACCTCTCTAGGGAATCCTAAGTCATCACCATCATCATCACCATCATCATCATCATCGGCAGCAACATCAGTTTGTTGACCATTTCTATTGTCGCACACTCTTAACACATCGTTCATAGAATTTACGAAAGATTTTTTTCATGTGATGAAATGCTAAGAGGTCAGTATCATCACCTCCATTTTACAGAGGACCAAGAGGAGGCACAGGAGGCTGAGTTATTTGTGTACGGTCCCGAGCTACATTAGTAATATGTGGCAGATCTGGGATGGAGACCCAGGCTGGCTTGATTCCCTAGCTTCTGACCGCACGCTGTTTGGCTCTGCTGTTCAGCAAGGCTAACCTGCCTGACCGTTCACTCTGACGTGATCTGTGTTTGAAGGGCACAGCCCCGTGCGGGGCACCTGGAGACCGAAATACAGTTTAGACATACGTTACCACAGTGAAGGCCATGACTGTAAATCCAAGGCTTAGAGTATGCAGAACACAAGCCATTTGCCTTCCTTCCAATGAACTCATTTAAACACACATTTCTTTTTATTCTCTGTGTACAGTACTACTATCCAGAGATAGCCACTGTTAACATTGTCCAGATAAGACTGAATTTTCTATCCCTCCCTGTGGAATTCACACGCCCTCCACCAGGTTTCCCCTGTGAATTCCCAGGGTGCTCACATTCTCATGGTTCCCTCCCACACGGAATTGGGCTTCGGTTTTACTTTAACTTGTGCACTCCTTGCTTGCGCTCTCCTGCTGCTACAGTCTCTGTTCAGGTTGGTGCCGGGCCAGATGTGCAGCTCAGCCTTTTATCTCAAAAATAAGAAAGGCAACAATTTTTCAACACACACAGCTACAGATAGATATAAACAAAGAGGCACACAGACAGATAATACATTTGTGAGTATAACGCACTTGACCAATGCGTTCAAACAGAGATGTGGTAATGCAAACAGCTTCACGGGGAGTATCAGACATACCTATTTCTTGAAGCCATTCGGCGCCCCTTATACTGCCTTTTTCCTTTTGTGACACCCATGGGGATTATCTTAAATTTATTAATTAATTTAGGAAGAGTTATCTTTCCACTTAAGAACACTGAACATTTCTCCAGGTCTTTGTGTCCTTTTTATCTTTTGGTGAAATTTCATAGATATTTTCATAAAATTCCCATACATTTCATGTTGGGCTATTAAGTGATACATTAATAGACTTGTGATCTACTATACCATTCTTGCCTGCTGGGAATCCAGGGAAGTATTTACAGAAGATGCATCATTTAATAAAGTGGTGAACTGATTTGCTAATATTTCATAATAGTTTCATAAGTGATGTAAGGAGTAGTTTTCATTTTCCAGCTGTTTATTGAGGTTAGATAACAAGATTATTCTACCTTAAAAGAATTGGTAGATTTCTGTTTTTTAAAAGAATGTTTTTCTATTACATAAACTCTCCAGCAAAATCAGAGAAAGAGAAAGACAGCATGACCAAGGAATGGGTGGTGGGAGAGGGAGAGGGAGAGAATCTTAAACAGACTCCACACCCAGGATGGATCCTGACGCAGGGCTTGATCCCACAACCCTGGGATCATGACCTGAGCTGAAATCAAGAGTTGGACAGTTGCTTAACCCACTGAACCACCCAGGTACCCCAGCCCTGTGAATTTTTGATGAGATCATTCAGGCTTTTTATTTTTTGAGTTTAACTTTAGAAATTTATATTTCCTAATAAAATCATTGAATATATTTTTTTCAAATTTATTAGTTGAGAATTATACATGGGATTTTCTTGTGATTTAAAGCATCTTTTCACAAGACCTATTTTACCTCTTGTTTTATTATCAATTTTAGTTTCTAAATAGACTTCAGAGACTGACTATTGTGAATTCTACTCACACCAAGAACTAGCTCTTGGAATTCTCATTTTTCTCTTTTTAAGTTTCTTAATATCTGTATTTAGCTTTATTTTTTCTTTCTCCCTGCCTTTCTTGAGTCTTATTAGTTCTTTTACAAAAGTTTCCTTAGGTGAGCTCGATGTATTTATATTCATTAGTAAAGCCAAGTATCTAAAGCTCTATATTTGTCTCTGAAAGCAGTTTTGAACTCATTGTGTGGTTTTGAAAGTAAGATTCTTATATTTTCTAGAAGTCTTGTCTTTTTAGTTATGATCTCTCCTGAGAATTACTAATTGTTTAGAAGACTGCTTTATGATTTTTAAGAGTTGTCTTTCCGTGTTCAGTGATAGATCGTTAAACTTAATATGTTGTGTAAGGGATTGTTGTGGTTTGGGCATGTTGCATGGGTGGTTTCTTTTGGTTTGACTTCACTGAAGTTGACTGTGTGTGTGTGAGTGTGTGTGCGCGCGCGTCCATTACGACAGGGCTGCTAGTCCACTGTTTTGTATTGGTTCATCTGCACTGATTGTGAAAAGAGTGAAATAACTTTGAGTCCTCTGGTAAATAACTGCTGCTTGCTCCTCCTGAATGTCCCTGCCCTGCCACCTTGGCTGCCTACGTCTTTCTAGACTTCCCAACCATCCAGCATCTAGAGGGTTAATACCGAGCTCTCAGAGTCATTCAGAACCTTTTCTGGCACTCCAATCAGAATGCATTTTAACCTAGCTGGCCCAGGTTGTTGAATATTTTGAATATTCACCTCTGAGCCAAACCAAATTTAAACGAGGCAAATCCAACTATATATACTTGGTCTAAAAGTATAGAAAAGTGCAGGTAATTTCACTCGCCCTTTCCCGTGCACTGGGCTTGGTCCCTGTTGTAGATTTCTCATGCTCCAGTTGTAACCGTGTGTGGAGGCGCATTCTTTTTGCGCGACCTGATTCCTGAATACCAGCCAGCTCCTTCATCCGGTTCTCTCAAGGCAGCGGTGATCGATCCAGTGCTGGAGAAAAGCCTGCATGTTTGTAGATTAATGATGTACTTCCACGTTCTCTTTTGGGATTTTAAGGATTGTCAAGAGTAATTTTGTCTATATAGTTTGACCTTACACACTGATCTTTTGAAATGTGTTGCTCCATTGGGTATATACTCAATTTTGGTAAATATTCTTTGGATGATTGGAGAAAAAAAGAAGTTGAATTCCTTGTTTTAAGGTATAGTTAGATATGCCTGAAAGATACATGTATGTGTCTGTGCATGCATGTCTAGATGTATATATAATTTATAATAAGTATTAAATTGTATGTTTCATTTTCATCCACTTCATCAGTGAAAATTTCAGAGAGATGTGATGGTATCTGCCAAAACTATTGTGCTTTCCTCCCACTCCTTTTGCATTTATCTGTTTTTTTTTCATTATATATTTATTCTATATGATTTGGAGCCCAAAAATCCGTAACACCATGCTTTCATTGTGGTCTTGACCTTCCATCAACATAATGTAATAGACTTGGTTCCCTTTCCATCTAAAATTCCATTTTGTCTGAAACTAATATTATTATCCTTGTTTTCTTTATTTTTAATTCTTTTTTCTTTTCATTTCTTGATAAATTCTTTGTCCATCTCTTTGTTTTTAAGATTATGTGATTTTAAGTGAGTCTTCTGTAAGCATCATCTAGGAAGCTGTAATTTTTTCTGAGAGTACTTGCCTATAGGTGATTTTAAACATTCATCTTTCAATCACAAGTAATATGTTTAATCTTAACTTCTGCATACTTTTTTATGCTTCATATTTTTATACTTTCCTGATGTTTCTTTTAGTGTTTTTTCTGTTCTTTGCTAATTTGACTTCATTTATTGTTTATTTATTTTAAATATTTATTTATTGTTTACATTTATCTTCTCTAATCATTTTTAGTGTATATATCTGGTTTTTTATTTTATTAGTGGTTACCTTAGGTTTTTCAAAAATCATTCTTTAACCTATACTTCTATCTATATTTATAACAATAAATAGTAAAACCGTATCTTGAATATTTGGGTACCAATGAGGAACTCAGCACACTTAAACTTTCTCCAATTCTTTCTTTTCCCTTCTAAATCTTTGCTTACTTAATATGGAATTTGAGATCCAAGTTACACATTTTCAATTTTAAGAGGTACTTTTGATATTAAAAATATTTTTTTCTATTTTTTTTAATTTAAACTCAAGTGAGTCAAAATACAGTGTATTTAAGCCAAGTGTAGTCTTGGCTTCAGGAGTAAAACCCAGTGATTCATCTTTTACATTAAAAATATTTTAATATAAAAAAGAAATACGTTTTTTCAGTCCAATTTTATTGGACTTTGGGGTTATTAAATGCTGATAAAAGGTTGATCGGTCATCTTGGTTATCACCATAGCTACAATTCTTTATTTGTTTTCTTGTCTTTAGTGGAAAGTTAGGAGAGCCCATACCAAAGGTGCTAGTCAGATGACACCTTAAAATGAGATCCTCCAAACCATGGAATCAGCCCAGGTGTATATTAATAGATGAATGGATAGAGAAGAAGTTGTGTGTTTACACACAGACACACACATGCATGCACACACACACACACACCCCTCGTGGAATATTATTCAGCCATAAAAAACTGAAGTCTTGCCATTTGCAACCTCATGGATGGGTCCAGAGAGTATAATGCTAAGTGAAATAAGCCAGTCAGAGGAAGACAAATGCCATATGATTTTACCAGAGGGGAAGTGGATGGAGAGATGGGTCAGATGGGATTAAAGAGTACACTTAATATGCTTAAAAAAATAAAATACTTAAAACAAAAAAATCTGAGATCCAGAGATCTATTTCCATTTCATGATGTTGTTGATTAAATATGACTTTACACTTGGTATATCTTTTTCTAAAGTTCATTTATTTATTTTGAGAGAGAGAGCACACATGCATGTGCAAGTAGGGGAGAGGGAGAAAGCGAAAGAGAATTCCAAGAAAACCCTGTGCTGTCACCATAGAGCCCGACCTCTGGGGCTCGACCTCATGAACTGTGAGATCAAGACCTGAGCTGAATTCAAGAGTTGGATGCCTAACTGACTGAGCCATCCAGGCTCCCCTCCATTTGGTCTATCTTAAAGTCCTCTCTATTCTTTAATTCAAAAACACAAGTGTAGTGGGTTTGAATTTTCAGTTATAGCAGCCTTCAAATCTGAACTTTATTTCCTGAGCTGTGCAAAATATTGGAAGGCAAATTCCTGTTACCAATGAAATTTGAGCTGAGTCTCAGAAGAGACTGGACTTGAAAGGAAAAATGTAGGTAGGGAAGGGGTGTCCTGGGCAGAAGCAACAACATCAGCAGTGGCCAGGAAGGAAAAACAGCAGAGTCTGGGGCTACAGAGACCAATGGCACTATAATTCTGCAGTAGTTCAAGTGAGAAAGAATGAGGGTGTGAAAGGAGTCGAATGTGAGAGACAGAGCAGAGCTGAAATGGGCAGAACATGATGATTGGCTATAAACAGGGAAAGGCAGGTGTCAACAGTAACTCAGAGTTTTCAGGCATCTGTGATTGGAAAGGTGTAAGCTTAAGAGATTAATGAGAAAGAGAAGCTTAAGACAGGAGAAGATGCCGAGATCACTGTAGTCATATTATACTCGAGACGCCTGTCTGGATGGCTGTGTTTGTAGCTGGGAAGAGGTTAGAAGTGGAGACCTAGATTTGGAACAAGTGATAACCGAAGCCTTGGGAGTTGGTGAGCTCACTGTGAATGCGGAAACGGGGTCTTCCGTAGCCTTGGTCAGGCCATAATCTCCGAGCTAAGGCCACAGCCACTTGCTGAGTTTTGGCAAGGAGGGTGAATGGGAAATTAGATCCAAGGGAAACCTGCTATTTTAGATTCATGGCGTTACCCGTGCAGTGCTCCCGTACCTCTACAGGGATGACTGAGTACCAAGGCATACAGCTCCTGAAACAATGCATATGGTGAGCGTCTTGTGCCAAATTTTCCATCAGGGAAAAGAAGAGCTACGAATTTTCATTCTGTTCCCGATATCTTACATTTCAGATCTCATGTAGTCACCCCGTTTGCTTGGCTGGTCTATGTCAGTTTCCTCACCCATGATACGGAGATATAAATGACTGATTGATATGGTTGTTGGGGGAGAATGATGTAAAACAATGCATTTAAACTTCTGAATGATAGTAGGTACTTGATAAGCTGTAGCTATTATATTGCTAGCAATTCTAAGTAATTACTCGTGTGCTTGACACACTGCTATTGAAATACCAAACTAGCGAATACTTGATAATACCGATTTGAAAATGGTGCTGCTTTAAGAAATAAAGGAGCTCTAGGGAGGTGCCTGAGGGCCTGTTTCCAGGGTGGGAGAGTAAGTACAAAGCTGAGCTCCAGTCTCCTGGCCAAGCCACAGGAAGCATGGTTTTATCTGTTTTAGTTATCAGACATCAGCACAAAATTGCATTTACATAAAGGCCCCGACTGAAAAATGAGAGTTGTTTGAAATGAGCATAGACTTGAAGGCACAAGGGGAGGGAAGAGTTATTGAACCTGGATAGAGCAGTGGCGAGAGAAGACTATCCACCAGAGCTGTGGCTTCTGTGGGTGGCTCAGCCCAGGGTGGGGTGGGGGGGCTGGAGGAACAAACCCGCTCCTTCCACCCCCCTCTCTCCTTCTGGGGCTTCCTACTAGCTGAACCCAGTGGGACACAGGTGGCCTCCATGGACCCAGAGCAGGGTGGAGGAGGCAGGAGCCTGGTTGGTAAGGGCTACACCTTGTCAAATAGATCTGAGCAATACCCTGGCCTTAGCAGGTGAGACTCTCAAACTATGACTTTTAAATTTTTTTTTTTAATGTTTATTTATTTTTGAGACAGAGAGAGACAGAGCCTGAGTGGGGGAGGGGCAGAGGGAGAGGGAGACACAGAACCCGAAGCAGGCTCCGGGCTCTGGGCTGTCAGCACAGAGCCCGACGCAGGGCTCGAACTCACAGACCGCAAGATCATGACCTGAGCCAAAGTCGACTGAGCCACCCAGGCGCCCCTCAAACTATGACTTTTAAATTCGTGTTCTAAATTTGGTTGAAAAATGCACCCAGCTTATCTATGCCCAGAGTATCTGATTTGAATATTTAATGAAATTGCTTTGCTTTTCTACCTTTTGTGTTTTTGGACTGCTTTCCCTCAAGTAACTGCACAGAGAGGCTCTGTCTCCTTGCTGCCAGAACAATCTAAGGACATCCCACATTGTCTAATTGGGAAGATAAAGGAATCGTTCTCCTAAACCGTTACAGTAATAAACTTCCTAGCAGCTACTATAAATAGGGTCACAGTCTGTCGCACTGCCCTACCTATTAGGTGCCACATCTGTGCTGCCCATGAGACACAGCGCTTGCCCCGTGGCATCTAGGAGGCTTGCCAGGGTATGTGCAGACTAGGCAAGAGTTAGCCAGTTGAATGTGGGCATAGAAGCTTAGAGGAGGACAATACAGGCACAGAGTATAGTGCATGGAGAGAGTCTGAAGATGAGCCCTTAAGAAGACATGTTTGAAATGATGTCATTGTCACTGGAATAAATGGGCCTAGCAGGGGCCCAAGGTGATCTATTAACTATGACACCCAGGGTTTCTCAAGAACCCTCTTTTTAGAAAGACACACAGACTAGCACCTCTTAAGACAGTCAGGGCTGCAGTTTGATAGGGGAAATTCCAACATAAAGTTTAACTGATATTCCACATGGCAAATGTGTCAGTAGTCTGGAAGTACAAAGGATTTTTAAAAATATTTTTAAAAATTCTTTTAGAAAATGAGAGAGATGCAAGTTGGGGAAAGGAGAAAAGGGAGAGATGAGAGAGAGAGAGAGAGAAAGAGAGAGAATCTTAAGCAGGCTCCATACTCAGCACAGAGCCGGATGCAGGGTTCAATCACACGACCTTGGTATCATGACCTGAGCTGAAATCAAGAGCTAGATGCTCAATTGACTGAGACTCCCAGGCATCCCAGGATTTTTTTTTTTTAATGGAGGGGAGAGAATGTGACGAGACAAGCTGCTTTTCTTCCAGAAGTAGGTGACTTCCAATCACAGAAATAATTCATGTAAGGCCCAGAAGACAACAGATTCCAGAATTGTAATGAAGGAATTTCTAAATGCAATGATACAAGGTTAGAGTCCCCTGACCCCTCTTCTACAATGAGGGGCTGCTGAGTCAGAGTGTTCGATGCTTCAGAAGGCAGAGCCACTGTCCTGTTGAGGAGTAAAGAGAAGCAAAGTATAGGAACTATACTTGCAGTAGACTGTGCACAGACTCACTTTTTTTTTTTAATGTTTATTTATGAGAGAGAGAGAGAGAGAGAGACAGAGGGTGAGCAGGGGGCCAGAGAGAGAGGGAGACACAGAATCCAAAGCAGGCTCCAGGTTCCGAGCTATCAGCGCAGAGCCTGACGTGGGGCTCGAACTCACGAACCATGAGATTATGACCTGAGCTGAAGTCGGACGCTTAACCAACTGAGCCACTCAGGCGCCCCCAGACTCACTTTTAAAGACAATGAAAAAGGGGTGCCTCAGTGGCTCGGTCAATTAAACGTCCGACTTGGGCTCAGGTCATGATCTCATGATTCGTGGGTTTGAGCCCCACATCGGGGCACATCGGGGCTCTGTGCTGACAGCTCAGAGCCTGGAGCCTGTGTCTCCTTCTCTCTCTGCCTCTCCCCCGGTCAAGCTCTGTCTCTCTCTCTCTCTCAAAAATAAATTAAAAACATTAAAAAAATGAAACACAATGAAGAAAATGTAAAAGCAGATTCTCTGGCCAAGAGAAAAGGGGGGTGGCATTTGGTTAGGTGAGTGGTTTCCCCAAGGGGTCAGCTAGCAAAACCTGTGGAGCCATGGCTTATGTTATCTCCAAGTAGCCCCAGGGCCTCTCCAAGGCCACCACCATGCCACCAAGCTGGTTGTGAAACTGCTTCTCCAGAGTCACTTGCATGTGCAGAGAATTAGTTTCCTGTTAAAGGTCATTTTCTGTAAGAAAGGGGACAAGAATCAAAGGACTTTTGAAGGAAACAAAGGGAATCTTCATTAGCTCAGGATCGGCCTGTTTCCTGCCCATGTGGGTTTGAAGTGTGTGGGAGGGGAGGCACACAGCAGGACACAAAGCCATTAGCACTTCTTCCTTTGTAGGTGCTTGAGCTCCAAGGGGACTTAGAAAAAAAACAAAAACAAAAACAAAAAATCTTCCCCTGAGGCTAACACAGACCCTAGTCTGATACAGATTCACCTGGTCAAACTGGCTTCGCCATGCTGATAGAAACAGTCCTAGACACAGAAGTCAATGATTTAGATGTTTTTCTCCCATTTTACAGCTGAGTAAAATGAGACAGAATTTCAAGACCAAAGCTTTTAACTACTCCATCATCCTGTTGATGGTGCCAGGCAATTAGTAGTTCACGAAAGAGTCACCCAGGTTTAAGATGTATTAATTTCAATGATTGTGGAATTCTTCCAATTCAACTTAAACGTATGGAGAATACGAGCAATCTGTCAAACATAGTGCTTGAAGCTGAAGAGTTGAGGATGAACAAAACAGTTGTGTTCTTCAGGAAGCTCATGGAGACAGACATGTCAATTATTAATTAGAACCCTGCCAATAGGTTGATTCATTGTATGTGCTTTTCTAGAAATTAAAATATTTATTTTAAAATTACAAAAGAAATACAACACTAAATATGTGAAGCAGTAAGGTAACCTTTACCTTCTTCCTCATCCCACTCTTCATTTCTAAGCCTGGCAATTTCATTATCCAGAAGTACCACTGTTACTACTTTGGCGTATGACTGACATTTTTGTTCTGCAACATCTTTACTTTTATTTTTTATTATTATATTTTATTTATTTTTATTATTTATTTTTAATTATTATATTATTTCTTAATATATCAGGGATATAACTACATGCAAACTTAGAATATTCCATCATACGTAAGGGCCATCATTTATTTAGCCACGTTCTTTTCATGAAACTTGTGTTGTTTCCATTTTGTGACCGTAGGCTGTGATGAATATCCTTGCTGTGTCTTTGCCTATTTTTACTGGTCATTATGTAAGATAGGTTTTGAGTATAATTTTAAAAGTTAATATTGACAGTATAATTGACTTTGTGTGTGTACAGCCCTATGAGTTTTAATGTTTATATGGATTCATGCAACTGTTACCACAATCAGAATACAGAACCATTCTATCACCCCAGAAATCTTATTATACGGTCCCATTGCAGGCACCTCTCTCCTGCTCCTATTCCCTGGTTCTAATCCTTGATCTTCATCCTTAAAAGACTTTCCTTCTCCAGAATATCATATAAATGCAGTCATACAAGATGTAGCCTTCTGATATTACCTTATTTCACTCGGGGTAATGCCATGTTGTAAGTTTCAGTAGTTTGTTCCTTTCTGTTGTCGAGTAGTAGTCCATTGTGTGGATGTACCATAGCTTGTTAATGCTTCATCTATTGAAGGACATTTGGATATTTCTAGTTTTAAATGATTATAAATAAATAGAGCTACTATCATCAACATTCATTGTATGACCATAAATTTTCATTTCTCTAGGGAAAATACCTAGGAGTAGCATTGCTGGGTGATAAGATGAATGTAAGTTTCACTTTATAAAAAAATGTTGAAACATTTTCCCCAGTGATTGAACCATCATTACTACCAGCAACGCATGTGAGGTACAGTTGCTATGCATTCTAGCTAGCACTTAGTATTACCAGGTTTTTTTGTTTGTTTTGTTTTTAGCCATTTTAATAGGTATATAGTAGTATCTCATTGTAATTTTAATTAGAATTTCTCTAATGGCTAATGAAATTAGACATCTTTCTGCATGCTTTTTTTTGCCACCGATATGTCTTCTTTGGTGTAGTGTCTTAAGTCTTTTGCCCATTAAAAAAAAAATGAATTGTTTTCTTACCGATGAGTTTTAAAAGTTTTTTTTATAGATTCTGGATACAAGTTGTCAGATATGTGATTTGCAGATATCTTCTCCCAGCTATAATTTGTCTTCTTATTTTAACATGGTCATTTATAAACCAAAGTTTTATATTTTTATAAAATCTAATCTAATTTGTCCATTTCTTCTTTATGGGTCATACTTTTGGTGTCATAGCTGACAACTCACGACCTAACACCAACATCATGAAGATTTCTTTCCCAGATCTCAGTTATTTTTGCATATGGATGCCAGTTGTTCCAACCCTATTTGTGGAAAAGACAGCCTCTTGTCACTGAATTGTTGAAAGATACATTTTTGGTATGAAATGGTGTCATATAAGTATAGTTTAATTGTTAATGGGTTTTGAGGCCAGTCTGCTTAAATTTGAATCTCAGTTGTACCACTAATTACCCATGCGACAATGACCAAGTACTTAACCTCCCTTTGCCTTTATCTCCTTTTCTGGAAAACAAAGATATAGTACCTACTCCATAATATTGCTATGATAATTGTTATGTAAAATACACTTGGAGCAGGGCCTGACACATAATAAGTGATGAAGTAGGATTAGCTTTTGAGTAACTTTACAATTACTGTAGATATTATGAGCATGTCCTACAGATGCATTTCCAAGAAAATACAAAGTATTGCAACCACTTTGTCTTCAGCCTACAAGTTGGCTATTTGTATTTCTTCATCTGTGAATTGCCACTAATTTTATTTTTTATAAAATTTATTTATATATTATATATTTAACTCTTCAAGTTTTACATATAATAATGTTTTTTTCCCTTAGAGTGTTGGAACTTGAAGTTTCACTCCCTAACCTCTGGGGAGGGGGGAGGGGCTGGAGATTGAATCAGCCAATGGTCAATGACTTTAGCAATCATGCGTATTTGATGAGGCCTCTATAAAAACCCAAAAGGACTGGGTTCAGAAAGCGTCTGGGTTGGTATCATGAAGCTGGAGATTCAGAGATCGGCGATCCTGAAGACGCCATGGAAGCTCCTGGCCCTCTCCTCATATCTTGCCCTAGGTAGCTCTTCATCTGGCTGTTGATTTATATCATCATATCCTTTATCATGTCCTTTAAAAAACTGGTAAATGTGTTTATCTGAGTTCTGCGAGCCACTCTGGCAAATTAAAAGAACCTGAGAAAGTCCCGGGACCCTCTGATTTCTAGCAAGTCAGTCAGGAGTACAAGTAACAGCTGGCATCTCAAGTCCAAGGAGGAGGGTTGTGAAGCCTCCTGTCTGTAGCCCAATGGAGAAGCACAGATGACTGCCTGGACTTGTGACTAGTATCCGAAATGGAGAGGGGGTGGATAGTGGGCATTTTTATAGGACTGAGCCCTTACTCTATGGAATCTGATACTATCTCCAGATGCATAATGTCAGAATTGGGTTGAATCTCAGACACCTTCCTGGTGTCCAAGCATTGCTTGGTGTGGTATGTTGGGGAACTCCTCCCCCCACTTTAAAATTGAATCGGTGTTAGTAGTCCTGTAAATGGAATATAAGCACCTTTCTTTACTAGTATTATAAGAAGTCAGGTGTACAAAGTTTATAAAGTACTTAGCATAGTACCTATTAAGTAGTGTATGATGAAGAGTGCTAGCTTTTGTCCCTCCTTAGTGTAATCTAAGGTCTGCTGGCAAGGCTAACCCTCTTCCCCTGTCAGTCTTCTTGTAGAGATTATCATGATCCTGAACTTTTTCCATTATGGACTCATTTCTTTGGTTTGCTCTTCTAATAGTTCTCAGTGGGCTGTCACTTTAGGCTCTTCTTGATTATTCCCTTTTTTTGTGCAAGCAAATCAATCAAATTGTCTTCTCAGTTGGGAGCTGGAGATCAGGGCATGCAGTAGTTGAAGAGTTTTGTTTAATTCTGTCTCGGAGGATATAGCTATTTGGTTGTAGAAGTAGATACGCCCACCTTAGGGCAGCATAAGGGCGGAGGGGAACTTGGCAGGTGATCAAATCTGGATGAGAGCCAGAGAGAAAAGGTGGTCTGGCACCAAATGTGGATTCCTCTCACACCGCACACATTTCCTGGCACTGGATGAACATGGTCAGATTAGAGAGCATTCTTCTCTCTCTTTGCATGTAATGGAGAAAAGATGGTAAGACAGCATTGCAAGGCATGGGGACATTTGCAAGGTGAGCAAACTTCATTTCCGGGTGTTCCCAATCTCTCTGCCCTGTGCCCTTTCCAGACTTTGGGCTGCCTCTCCTCAGTGTGTTTCCTCCCTTGCCCCAGTTTCTACCAAGCTCCAGGATTTTCCAGGTACCATCCTGTCAGATTTGTAAACATTTCAGAATCCTTCACATTAAAGATGTGTCCATTAATACTGCCACCCCCCAGTGACAGAAAGGGCCGAGAGAAATCAGCACTTGGGGCTTGGCTTTTATACTGTCTTTCACGTGAGCCCTGACCAGTCTCTTTTCTTTGGGTCTCACTTTACCCTTTATACATTGTGAGGCTTGCACCAGGCAGTCTCTGAAGGCCTTCTAGTTTAAACAAGACTTGGGGCGCCTGGGTGGCTCAGTTGGTTAAGCAGCTGACTTCAGCTCAGGTCATGATCTCACACTCTGTGAGTTCGAGCCCCGCGTAGAGCTCTGTGCTGACGGCTCAGAGCCTGGAGCCTGCTTCGGATTCTGTATCCCCCTCTCTCTCTCTGCCCTTCCCCTGCTCGCACTCTGTCTCTATGTCTCTCAAAAATAAATAAACGTTAAAAAAAAAAGTTTTCTATAAACAAGCCTTGACTGGGTGGTACGATGCTTCCTCCATTGCTATCTTACAGAATAGAGTCCACATTTAAGTGCACATTTATGCTTGATAATTAGTAAAGTCTCACTATGTAGATGTTCGGCCTATTCCCTGAAAATAAAAAGTTTCCTGCCAACCGACTGCTGCTAAATCTTTGTTTTTTTTTTTGACTGATGCTAATTCTAACTAGAACATGTGTTATTTATCCCGGATGGAAACTTTCTGGTGTTCTAAGGTGGGGAGAGGATGCCATTTCCTCCAGGAGACAGACCAGGACCCTATTTGGCTGGGAAGCAGGGATGGGAAACAGGAATGCCCTTTGGGTAAACCAGCTTGGCACAGCTCGTGGGTGAGAACAGTTTGTTATTAGACAAACCTGTGAACAGCCTGTTCACATCAAGAATGTCCTTGTCCAACTTCAAACCCCCAATTATACAATAAAATAACTTCCTTTAGCTATTTCCAGTCTTGTGCATTTTGATATCTTCTCCTTAATTATCCAACGCCTTCTTGGAAGGAAACTTGAGGATAAAGTTATTGCTCAGAGAGTTACTACATACATAAAAGGATCATGGGGAACAAAAAGAGATTGAAGTGTTGGGAGTTGCCTGGGAACTGGATTTCTTCAGAGGAGACAAGAAAGCAGAGAGGATACTAAAAATACTTTAACATAGACATCGAGAAACGGCCCTAGTAGTTCTTAGGATCTGATAAAAAGAATCTAATGCTAACTTTAGGATAGACTTTAGGAAAGAACATTCTAGAAGCGGGTCCTATTAAACACTTATTCATTCTAAAAACCCTGGTCCATGGTTTCTCTTTTGGGGAAAACTTTTCTGTGTTCTCATATCCCTTTTGCTTTGCCTGGGTAAGTCAAACTCTCCTTTAGGCCAAATGTCACTTCCTGAGGGAGCTTTGCCTGATCCACAAACCTTTCCCCTACTCCAGCCAAGTCTGATTAAGTTCACCATTATGCTATCCCATAGCACCTTGCAATTCTCTCTCATGGTATTTATCATGGTTCCAGTGTTATATTTATGTATGCGCTTAGTTTCTCACATCTGTCTTTCACATTTGCCTATAAACTACATGAGGATGGAGATTATCTCTTTTATTCATTGTTGTATCTCCAGGACCAACTACAGCACAAAGGGAGGTGCTCAGTAAATTTGTTTAGTGGATGAGTGGACATAGAAATGACTTAATAAGAGGTTTTGTAACTATAGAGAATTTTCCTTTTTTGGACAGCTTTAAAAAAAAACGGAAGTAAACTAAAACCCATATGATTCCACAAAATATATTGGATAGTTTGTGGATTGTCTCGGCTTCTTTGGCTCTTTGTTAATCCTCTTGATACCAGAAATGCTTTTGGCTAAGGTAGTACTCACTGACATTTTAAATATTTGGAAGTTTAAGATACCTACTGCTATTACAAAGGTGAGACATTCAAGAACAACTTGGAAAGGTTTTAAATATAGTCAATACCAAACTTCCAAGAAATCATACAGATAGTTTTTCTGAAGACATATCTTATTCCAAACACATTATCAATGAAACTTTATCAATACGACAATTCTAAGATGTTAGGAAGCAGAAGAAAATGGTCTCAGTATGCAATAATTTAGCCTCTTTTTTATACTTAGTCTGTCAGCACGGAGCTGGGCTAATCAGAGCTTCACTGTCTGCAGCAGTACTGAACTTGAATGTGGGAAGAGAGCCTAACTGGAATGACCATGTTGTGCTGCATTGGAATGTATTTTCATTGATATTCATATTGAACATTTCAGTTGATTGTAAGAAGAAAGGTAGTTAAAAGTGATGGCCTTTGAGGTTTTAGGTTTTTATTTTAGCAAAACCTTTCCCCCCCACCCCGAATGAAAGCTTATATGAAGTATAAATGTAGAAAACAGATAAAAGTTGAGCATTTCCTTGAGAGTGTGTATGTGTGTTAATGTCCCCTCCACCAGTCTCAGAAACTCCTGGAACAACATTTTAGAGAATGAGAACTCCTTGAAATACAGTTTGAAAAATGGCTCAGTCTCTAATTTCTAATTCAATTAAGTTCTATTATATGGATGTTGATTCAGGTCCACAATCCTTTTTATGACTATTTTTATTTTTTATTATTATTTTTATTTTTAAAATTTTAATTCTAGTGTAGTTAGCATACAGTGCTATATTAGTTTCAGGTGTACAATATAGTGATTCAGCAATCCTATATATGACTCCGTGCTCATCAAGACAAGTGTACTCTTAATCCCCTTCACCTACTTCACCCACACTCCCACCCACCTCCCTTCTGGTGACTGTCTATTTGTTCCCTATAATGAAAAGTCTATTTTTTGTTTTGTCTCTCCCCCCCCTTTATTCATTTGTTTCTTAAATTTCACATATAAATGAAATTATATGGTATTTGTCTTTCTCTGAACAGCTTACTTCACTTAGCGTTATACTCTTTAGCTCCATCCCTGTTGTTGCGAGGGGCAAGATTTCATTCTTTTTGATGGCTGAATAATATTTCATTGTATATACAGTAAAACCTTGGTTTGCAAGCATAATACATTCCAAAACATGCTTGTAATCCAAAGCACTTGTATATCAAAGTGAATTCCACAACCCCAAAATAGTCATATAAAAATGATTACAATACTGTAATATAATACAAAATAATAAAGCAAATACAAAATATGAAGAAAATAAACAAATTAACCTGCACTACCTTTGAAAACCTTTGTGGCTGGTGTGAGGGAGACAAGAGAGAGGAGGGTTATTGTGTGGGAAGAATTTCACTATCGCTAAAGGAATCACCGCTATCTATTGGCTCACTGGAATTTTTTTCTGCATGGAGACCATTGTATATACTTGCACAATGTTGACTCCAGTACAGTATTAATAAACTCTTGTCATGTACTGAATTTAATGTAACTGACAATAAGGCAGCTGAGGAAGGAGTCTATATCTGCAGGCAGTCTGACCCAGAATGACGCAAAGCATTCTAAGCTTATTCTTATATGGAAAAGCAAAGGCCTGTCCATAGGTGCTTTGAAGGGACAAAAAATACACTAGTGCCAGTAGTGGGCACCTTCCAACCTCCTGAAAAATCACTGATTTCTGCCATACGCGATGGCCCGAGACCAAGCATCCGAGCATGGGAGACGATCACCCCACCGAGAGTGAGCTAACGAGCGAGACACACACACACAGAAGAACCATTGGCTAAATTGTAATCATGTGATGTTTGTCATCATGCACTACTCATATTGCAAAGTATTGCTTGCTTATCAAGTTAAAATTTATTAGAAATTTTTCTCATCTTGCAGAACACTCACAGAACAAGTTACCTGCAATCCAAGGTTTTACTGTATATACCACATCTTCTTTATCCATTCATCAGTCTACGGGCACTTGGGCCGATTCTCTAATTTGGCTATTGTAGATAATGCTGCTATAAAAATCAGGGTGCGTATATCCCTTTGAATTAGTGTTTTTGTATTATTAGGGTAAATACCCAGTAGTGCAACTAGTAAATCATTAAGTAGTTCTTTTTTAAAATTTTTGAGGAAACTCTATATTGTCTTCCACAGTAGCTGCACCAGTTTGCATTCCCAGCAACAGTGCACAAGTGTTTCTTTTTTCCACATTCCCACCAACACTTGTTGTTCCTTAAGTTTTTGATATTAGCCCTTCTGATAGGTGTGAGGTGATATCTCATTGTGGTTTTCATTTGTATTTCCCTGAGGATAAGTGATGTTGTACATCTTGTCATGTGTCTGATGGCCATCTGTATGTCTTCCTTGGAAAAACATCTGTTCATATCTCCTCATTTTTTAATTGGATTATTATGATTTTTTTGGTGTCGAGTTGTATAAGTTCTTGACATATTTTGGATACTAACCCTTTATCTGATATGTCATTCACAAATATCTTCTCACATTCCATCTTTTGATTTTATTGGTTGTTTGCTTTGCTGTGCAGAGCTTTATTTTAATGTAATCCTAGTAGTTTATTTTTGCTTTTGTTTCCCTAGCTTCAGGAGACATATCTAAAAAGAGGCTGTTATGGCCAATATCAAAGATATTACTGCTTATGCTCTCTTATTGGATTTTTATGGTGTCAGGTCACACATTCAGGTCCTTAACGCATTTCGAATTTATTTTTGTGTTTGGTGTAAGAAAGTGGTCCAGTTTCACTCATGCATGTTGTTGTCCAATTTTCCCAGCACCATTTGTTGAAGAGACTGTCAGACTGTCTTTTTTCCCATGGCATGTTCTTGCCTTCTTTGTTGAAGATTAATTGACCATATAATTGTGGGTTTATTTCTGAGCTTTCTGTTCTATTCCACTGATCTATGCATCTATTTCTCTGTGACTGTTTTTAAAGAAAAATATTTCTATTTCTTGGTATTTGAGTCCTTATTCAGAGCAATACTGAATATCAGAAAATCAAAGTGCAAAAACAATTAAACATTTTCAGTGTACCACAATGCAATTTAATAAGCAAATGTTACTGTGAAAGATGAGATGATGGGCTGTATAGCACACCACAAATAGAATGAGAAAAATGACATTTTAGGATATCGTTCTGCCTCTACTGTGATGGACAATCATTTGTTATGTTGGCGGATGCCATGTCATGATAGAAAGTAAGTAAGACATTTTAGGCAAATATTGAAAAGTGTTTGCAAGGTATTTGGGAAGGAAAAATAGTACCAATCCCCAGGATATAAATAGAGTTACTGCAAATTACTGAATTTGAGCAGAGCCCTTCAGACTAGGCTCATGGCGAAATAGCTCAGCACCGGTCCCCAGCAGGAGCTAAAGAAGACTGTGCTGTGATGGAGGAAAAGATATGAGGCATGGGACCTCATACTGGTGTGAGCCCAGATGGGTTCTGTCTTTTGGCTGTTTTTCTGAGGAAAGTGTCCCTAGTAGCAGTTCCTCTGTGGCACCAGCTGTGCGACTGTAGTCACACCTTTCAGTGTCAGTGGGTGAACTCTTTCGAGAAGCCACAGGCCACAGCTGTACCCATTGCATTAGGGCCCCCGCTCCTTTATTCTCTTTGAGAGGTTAAGTGCGGGGCCCCTGGGTGGCTCAGTCGGTTAAGCATCTGACTTTTGGTTTTGGATCAGGTCATGATCTCACAGTTCCGTTCGTAGGATCGAGCCCCACATAGGGCTCTGAGCTGATAGCGTGGAGCCTGCTTGGGATTCTCTTACTCTCCCCTCTCTCTCTGCCCCTCTCTCACTCACTCATGTTTGCATGCATGCACACTCCACCCCTTAAAATAAATAAATAACCCCCAAAAGCAATAATATGAAACAAAAGGAAAGGTTAAGTGTGGCTACCATCCTTCTCTCTGTTCTTAAATTTTTTTAAACCCATGTTTTTCCCTCCAGCATTGTGGAATGGCATTACATTTCCTGTTAGTCCAAAAAAGAGACAAAGAATGCATTACCTGAATGCAGTCCAAGGAGATTTGGGGTGGATATAGGGACCAATGATGAGAGACATATATATTCCTGTGGCTCTGCTCTTGATTCCCTTCCAAATGCATCTTTTTAAGGGAAGAGGATACTTTTTACATTTACTTTTTACATTTAATTTTTATGTATAGGTATTATTCAAATGGTTCAAAAGCCAGCATGTATGAGTACATGGTAAAAATCCTCCCTCTTATCCTGTCCCCTATCTACCCCATTGTCCTCTAATGGATCCCTCTTGTTCTCAGTTTCATGTATAACCTTCCAGAATTTCTTCAGGCGTACACAGACAAGTACAAATATGTGCTCTTGTTTTGGGAAAACTAAAACTAAATCTTTAAGAGCCATCCCAGGAATCCGGTAGTTATTTCTTCTCATTTTCAAAGCTCATATCACAAAATCCTTGTGATATTTTATTGTAGATGTCATTACAAAGGACAGAGAACTCGCTGGTGGGAGAGGGCTTCCTGTCACTGGCATGCTGAGTGAGGGTAGGAAAGCATCGCCCAGTCTGGACGTTCTCAGTACACCATTTTTCCCTTTCTGTCACTGAAGTAAAGGGAGAGAGCCGGGAGGAACAAAAGGGAAAAGAAACCAGATCCATACCCAGAAACAATTTACAGATGAAGTGTGGCTGTTTCTTCAAATCAACTGCTTTCTCTATTATTTCCTAAAGTCATTAAATAAACCACAGCCAGTGCCAGTGCAGTTCAGTGAGTTCAGAGCAGATCCCTCAGTTTTGGCAAGTCACTCAACTGGTCCTAGAAATGAGGCTGGATTGAAAGAATTACAGTGTTTCCTTCCTCTGATGACTCTCTCAGGGGACACGCCTGGAATGAGAGAGTGCGGGAGATGAGGTGGTGTTCACACAGCTGGATATACGTGTGGAAGGGGGGCTGTGCTCCGGTGTTATTTTTGGAGGCTGTAATTCTACTGCTAGTTTTCCTAGCTTACCCTCCCTTACAACATCTTCCTTATCTCAACCTGTTTTCTCTGGATCTTAAAGTTACTGTTGAGGCTTGAAGCAAGATAGATGGTACATGGTCAGGCTCGGAAACTCATGCTAGGCAAGATTTCCTCCCTCAATCCCATGTATTGAGTTAACATTACAAGAAAACAAAATACAGCTCTAATTCCTATTTACGTTAAGTCTTCACTCTGGCATTCTTCCTAATTGATTGGGTAAAAATGTAACTCCTAACCGACTTATTCTCAGAACATCACAGCATACACCCGACACTGGCAGTTGCCATTAGAAAACATTGTATGAAGACTTCATGGCAGATGTAATGCTTGATAAAAGCCAATGCTCAAAGAAGTTCTCGTAAATGAATACCAGTCAGCCCCTGTTACTCAGCAACCATTGATAACCTCTCTGGCATTTTATAAAAATCATAGCATTTGCTTTTTTCCTTTTTTAAACTCAGTAATTCTCAAAACAGCCTTTTAAGCATGGGCAAGGAGGTCAGTTTATTCTCAGAAGAGTACTTTCACTTTTAACCTCATTATCCTAGAAGTGGGAAAGGTGAACTTGAATCAGACAGATCTGGAATAAAATTTGCCCATCCATCCATTCACCCACCTGCTCATCCTTTACATAAGGGACGAGGATATTTATTAATCGTTTACATAAGGGGACTAGGCAGGGCATTCCTATAAATGTCAATGTGAACAAAACAGCTTCAATGCTCATATTCATGAAACTTATCATCTAAGAGAAGAGAATAAATAAAATAGTCCCAGATTGTGGCAACTTTTATGAGGGAAACCGGAGGCCGAGGATAACAGGATGAGAGTGTATAGAGAGTGTAGGTCAAGTAGGTAGGGAAACCATCTGTGAGAAAGTTATTTAGGCCGAGACTCTAAGGGTGAGCAGAAGTTAGCCACACAAGGAGCGGAGCCAGGTGCAGAGATCAGCATGTGCAAAGTCTTTGAGGTAGGAAAGGGCATGCTATATCTAAGGAACTGAAAGATCCGTGGGAGTTTGAATTCTAGCTAGGACTTCAGTAGCTGTTGAAGGTAGAATTGCTGCTTAATCTTTGGCGCCTTCATTTCTTCATATTGGATAATGGTGAACACCTCATAGAGTTGTTGGGAGAATTTAATGGGTATTAAAGGAAATAACATGTAGTCTACTTGAATTGCTCTACATCTTCAAAAAGGTCTCTAAGTCTTCAGTTGGTCCTTGTCACCCAATGTGCTTGAGCTGTTCAGCCTCCTGACCATTGTATGTAGACTTGGGTCAACCAAGTCTTGGTTGATCTTGGTCAAGATCAACCATCATTTGAACCAGAGAACACCCTCCATCCCTAGTTTTCCACAGCCAACAAGAGGAGAGAATAGGCACAGATTTCATTTGTTCATCTTAAAAACTTTGGACATTGAAAGAGAAGTAGGGAGAGGGAAGGAAGAGGAGGGACAGAAAGTGAGAAGAAAGGATTTTCTTTTCTAAAATGTGCTTCATCAATTATGGAATAACTTTTAAAGGCCAGATAGGATTTCTTAACTACATTTGGAGAAGGTTCAGGTTTGGGTCTATTGTTCAGAAAACAATAAAGAGAGCTGAAGTAGTGGTCGATGTATACCCTGTATATAGCAGACACAGTACTTAGTAAGTTTTGTACTTAATCTCCTTTAATCTTCACAAGAATCCTGCAAGATGGGTCTTATTACCCTTGTTTTAAAGATGAGGCAAACGAAGCTATGATGGAAATGTGGACTTCACTCAGTCTGTCTCTTGTGGGATTTAATATGGAATTGGACAAGTCTTTGGTAACAACAAGAGTCTATAAAGTTACTCTGCTGTGTATATAGTTGATATATTTCTTTAGAATGTTTTAATGTGGCAGTACCATATTATTATTAATTTTTTATTTTATTTATTTTTTTTTTTAAAGAAAGAGCACATGTCCATGTGAGCAGGGGAGGTACAGAGAGAGAGGGAGAGGGAGAGAGAGAATCTTGAGCAGGCTCCATGTCCAGTGTGAAGCCTGATGTGGGGCTTGATCTAATGACCATGAGATCACGTCCTGAGATGAAATCAAGAGTTGAATGCTTAACCAACTGGGCCATGCAGGTGCCCTTATCACTAATTCTTAATAATTAATGATAACTAATTATCATTAATTAATGACAATAATGCTATTATCATGAATTTATCTCAACTTAATGAGCATTTGCTGAATTCCTAACTGTCACAGACACTATAGTGGTTGGAGATATATAACATACAGCTTTGTCTTGGGGTTGGAGAATAAACCGATAGTTCATTGCAGTTAGGGTGTGCAGTGGAGCAGGAGTGGTTAGTAGTGTCTGGGTGATGTCATAGTAAAGAGTTTTGGATCTTGTCCTGTGGAAAAGTAGCTTTTTAGAAAGACTGCTCCTGAGCTATTTTTAGGCAGGGTTTTGTAAGCACCAGTTCATCTGTGGGGCCATGTTAATAACCTTCCTCATAGATTATGCACTTTCTTTTTAGGAACAGTGGACAGTGCCATGGACCTGATCTTGATCAATTCCCTACCTCTCGTGTCTGATGCGGAAACATCCCTCACCTGCATCGCCACTGGATGGCGCCCCCATGAGCCCATCACCATAGGAAGGGACTTTGAAGCCTTAATGAACCAGCACCAGGATCCACTGGAAGTTACTCAAGATGTGACCAGGGAATGGGCTAAAAAAGTCGTTTGGAAGAGAGAAAAGGCTAGCAAAATCAATGGTGCATATTTCTGTGAAGGGCGAGTTCGAGGAGAAGCAATAAGGATACGGACCATGAAGATGCGCCAGCAAGGTAACATGCCCCTTAGTTGTGGGCAGGTGTGGTCTGCCAAGACTCACACATGGCTTTTGTTTTGGCAGTTGCTCACTCAGAAACTGGGCACAGGTTGTGTAAGTGTGGAGCTTGAAGACCTCGTCTGCCTTTTTCCAGGCATTGCTTGTCTCGAATACATACATAGCATTAGAGATAGAAGAGACTGGCCAGTCCATTTCTTGCACATTCAACGCTTTCACTAGACGTTGTGCCTAGTCATGAGATGAAATGTATTCTCTCTTGTACTAAGAGCTTCATGATGCTTATGGAGATGTGAACATGTTATATGTATGTAATATGAAAATCACAGTGATGAAGACAACTGTCCATGCCAAAATATTGGCCGTTTTGAGCTTTCTCATTGATTGTTCATTTGATTCTTTGTTTTGCTTGCCCCTGAGTATTCCTAACAGAAGTTAATCTTTTCAGGGTAAAATGTGGTTGAGAGAAAAAATTTTAAGGGGAAACATCTATCAATAACTTCATTAGTGACTTAATGTATCAGTTTTCTTTTGCCACAATAATGCTGTGTGTCACATGACCACAAACCACAGCGGCGTACAACAGTAAGTACATAGAGCTTATGAGTGTAAGTCAGCAGGGCTGATAGGTGACTCTGCCATTCTCCACTGGGCTTTCCCACACATGGATGTTGGCTGACTGTAGGCTTATTAGGCTGGCCTTGGCTGAGCCAGCCTGGTTCTGTTCCATGTGTCTGTTGTCCTTTTGCAGGCTAACCTAGGTATGTTCTCGTGAAGATGGCAAAAGAGCAAGAGAACAAATGGAAACACACAAAGCTTCTTGACACCCAGCCTCATAGTGTATACTCTCACTTGCATCTCTTTTATTGCCTGAAGAAAGTCTCACAGCTGAGCCTGAAGTCAGAATGGACGGGCATCACAAAACTAAATGAGAAAGATTATGGTGACAGGGAGGGATGAAGAATTTGGGCCCTTTTTGTAGGCAGTATATTGTTCTTGGAAAGAGACCACGATTTCATTCTAAAAGTTGAATTACCACACTTAGCTCACAGAACACCACAGCTTTGAAGGGAAACATTGAAGGTCTTTTGCAAAGGGTACAGTGGAGGGGCGGTCATGTATTTACTCTTTGCTACCACCTCACAAGGCAGTGATGTGATGGAGCATTTTCCCCAAAGTATAAGTGGCTCTAAGTTAAATCTTTAGGCTGATCCTGAGGGCAGTTGGAGGAGATGGTGTTGTGAACATTATTTAATGATTCTATTTTGCCCTGAGGCTCCCAGGCCTGGACAGGCCGGTAGACTTCTGGTATCTTGGTGCTACCTGCTGGGAGGAAGGTACGGCATTCCAGTGGAGATGACCTCTCCTTGTTCCGACTGGAATGGTCTGGCCACTCAGTCATCAGCCCTTTTTACTAGGCTGCTCATACCTTTAACGAAGGAGTCCTTTCCAAATCAATGTCATCACAACCACAAGGACTGTGGGCCGAGATAATGACTGTGTGAACTCTTCAGGGTTTGATTGGTAATCATAAAACTGATCCAGATATAACACACTTCTACACATTTCTCTGATTGCCAGAATTTTTGTTGTCATTATTGTTGTTTTATATATGAGTCTACATTGTTTTAGACCAGTGTTTCTCAGTGTTGAGCGTGCTTGTAAATTACCCGTGGGTCTTGGTAAAATGCAGACTCTGATTCAGTAGGTCCTTGAGGAGAGCCCTGAGATCATGCATGTCTAACAATGACCCGGGTGATAAGATGCCTCTGGACTGTGGACCACACTTCGAGTAGCAAGGGTAGGGAGCCAGCCCCTAGCTGGGGTCCACCTGAAGACATTTCTTTGAATTTGCTAACATTGGTAATTAGAAGATTTGAAGGCAGCAAGCTCATTTTCAAGTCAAAAATGATAAAATCGCTATTCATGACAAATGAAGGAAAAGGTTTTCTTAGCAAAACTGCAATGTTCACCTTTAAATGACACAAGGGTGAGTGGGAAAAGTGCATAGTAGACATTCCCAGGAAGGCAGCTCTCCGGTGAGGGAAGAGAGTTTGAACAAAGGGATGTGAGGTGTGCCAAAGCTATCATGGCTAAAAAGTCAACTCTATTATTTTTTGCATGTGTCATTCGAGATTTGACCTGTATAAAGAGTTGTATCTCTTCGCTGGTAATTCCACATTCCGAATGAAGATAATCTGAGATTTGTCCCCCAGTGGCTTCATAGGAATGAAATATGAAGTGCCACTGTGCTCTTTCTGGGCTGGCCTGGGGCTGAACTTGACAGTGTAGATATAAGCCTGTAGAGAGTATTAAATCAGAACGTTGGGAGTCAAGACCAATGACTGCTTCAAACTGACACTTAGGCCAACACAGGTAAAGAACTTAAATTCAGTTACATGAGGCAAAAGCAGACTTGGCAGTGGAGAGATGATGCCTGTTAGGCTCCTCTAACCTGAATTTTAATTCTGTCTCTACCATTGACCAGCTCTGTGGCCTTGGGCAAGTTACTTAGCACCTATTGATTTCATTTTTCATCGCCTGTGAAATGAGTACAATGACAACACCTTCAAAATTGTCTTCGGTTTTAAATGAGATGGTATCTACCAAAAGGCAGTTCCCATGAGTGCATTCATATTAAGATTTGATTGACACCATAGACGTATTGATAAAAGCTTGGGTGAAATGAAACACTGTAGAACAAGTTCCCTAATAACAATAACGGTTTGTAAATGTTGGGAATGGGATTTGAAGCCAAGTGAGGTGACTGCAGAGTCGGGATGGATGACCACCACTGCAAGACCCTTGTTGCAGCCCTCCATCCTACTGCGAACCACCCTCCCCCATCATTCCAAGCACTTGTGTTATAAAATAGAACAACTCCTACGGAAACCCTGCAAAGCAGCCCAGGGCACAGGGAGTGTAGGGATGTGGGTTTGAGCCTGGCTCTGCAACTAAATGGTATGACACAGGCAAGTTACTTCACTGAAATCACTTTTCCTCATTTGAAAAATATCATGGAGATAGAGATTTTGCCCCGTACATTTGAGAATGAGACCACCAACCTATCTGGCTCCTCGTAAATGTTCAATAATTATCATAGTGCCCTGGAACAAGCAATAATTGAGACTATTTTTCTACTCTATTGTGGAAAACCTGAATACCATCCATTCACATAACTGGTATACAAAATTTATACAAAACGGAAAAATAGGTAGTACTTTCTTTCCTATGTTCATTTTTTTAATGTTTATTTATTTATCTTCAAGAGAGAGTGCGCATGTGTGTGTGCATGAGAGGGGGAGGGTTAGAGAGAGGGAGAGAAAGACTCCCGAGCAGTAGGTTCTCGAACCCGTGAACTGTGAGATCATGACCTGAGCAGAAATCGTGAATTGGATGCTTAACTGACTGAGCCACCCAGGTGCCCCCTTTCCTACGTTGTAATAACAACATCTCAGGCTGTTGAACAGATTCTTTTTTTTTTGCTGACCATCCAGCAGCTGAAATACGGTGCGAGGAAAGTGATACCCTTTATGGTGGATCAGGAAACCTCTACGGCAGTGTCTTCATGACACTATTAATTCCCTAGTAAAACATCATGGGATCTCAGAGGTGCCTGCCCAGGGACACGGCTGGATAGGATAAACATCCATGTATTCCTGCTTAGTGCTGACTCGTGCATCTGGGGAGGAAGTGGAAAATCCATTTGAGATGTGCCAAAACATGCTTAAATTGGCTCGCACGCTCCAAATGGCCAAACTGTTTTTTTATCAATGGCAAAAAAAAAAAAAAATGCAATTTGTTCAAACCTCCCTGGTGATTTCATTTGGGGGTAGAGAGATATAAATGAAGTTTGAAACATTTTCACATCCAAGCAGCTGTCTCAGAGTGTTCTATCAGGAGGGAACATAGGTTATTTCCTTCCTATTTTCATTCAAGAAATTACTTTACTTTAAGAACATCAAACCTTCCAAACATGATTTGTGAAGTTGATAGGAGCCATTTGTATCTAAATAACACAAACGAATGTGTTGAAAGTGTAAAGAAAATAGGAAAATTTGAAATCTGATCCATTCATTTATTCTCTCATTCCACAAGTATTCTTAGACCTCTATTTGTGTCACACACGGTGAGATACAGCGATGGTAGCATGTCCTGAATATTTACCTGCCTGACATTCCCGTGGGAGCTTTGTATACATTACTATGTAATTTAGTCTTTACCAAATGTGTATCTGGTGAGGACTGTGATGACCCTGTACTAACAGATGGGGCCTTTGGTTATTGTAACTTAGATGCATTCACACACCTAGTGTCCATTGTTGGGCCTGGAAAGGATATCCCAGGCTGATCTCAGAAGCCAGGCCCTGACCAACACACTGTGCTGCCTTCCAAAACAGAGGTGAATTTGTGTCCTGGAGAGCTCAGTCTAGCAGGGGAGCTGTGCCTTGGGGGGCTGCAAGGCGGAAGTGCAGGGTATTTGGAGAACAGCCTTGGGGCACTTACCCTGGATCCCAGTGAGTACGGCCCCTGGAGAAAGGGACACATCTACATGGAGACTGAAGAGGAGTGGGATTTGGTGAGACACAGAGAAAAGGCAGGAGCAGAGGAGCAGGGAGGGAGCTCATGACTTGCATGTGAGTGATCACGTGGTCCACTGCAGAACTGAATATAGTTCAGAATGGGTGCAGTTGAGAACTAAGGCTGTGGGGATGGAGTAAGATGAGTCTGGAGAACCGGGGTGGGGGGACGTTGAACAGGTGTGGGCATCTTGAGTTTGTGTCTTCACTTTCACTCTTACTTACTGTCAGGAGGCCTTAAGGGGCTAAGTCACCCTTAACTCCATCTTTCTCATGGGTGGACAGAGGATACACCGGTTCACAGCACTGTTGTGAAATTGTGCAAAATAATAATGAACATAAAACTACCCTTAGTCTTGATCATAAAAGGAAGACACCCAAAGTTGAACTCTGTTATTTTACATCCATGAGACACCTCTTTGTTTATAACTGTTACTCTCATTGAGTCTCTTCTCCAGCCCGTAAGGAAAAAGGGAATCACGTTCTTAGTTAAGTTCTGTCAGTTAATTAACCCATCCAAACGATGTTACACAAATCATCTTCAAATTCAGGCCCTAGCAATCTCATTTATAAATGAGGTAATAGGACTTCAAAGCCTTTTGAGTGCTAGCATTACATAACCTATGAAAGACTTCCAGAGCCAAGTTACCTAGTTCAAATCCTGACTCTCCCATGAATTTGCTGTGTGATTTTGGACAAGTTACTTAGCCTCTCTGTACTTTAATTTCCTCATTTGTAAAATTAGGATAATTGAAGTAACTATCTGGTAGACATATTATGAAAAGTAGCTGTGCGTGAAGTGCTTAGAATAAGCAGTGCCTGATAGTAGGCACTATTTTTTCCCTTTATTATTTATTTATTTTAAATCCAGGTTACTTAACATATAATAATGGTTTCAGGAGTAGAATTTGGTGATTCATCTCTTACATATAACACCCAGTGCCCATCACCCATTTAGCCCACCCCCCCCACCCTCTTCCCCTCCAGCAAGCCTCAGTTTCTCCTCTTTAGTTAAGTGTCCCTTATGGTTTTCTTGCCTTTCTCTTTTTAACTTATTTTTCCTTCCCTTCCCTTATGTTCATCTGTTTTGTCTCTTAAGTTCCACCTGAGTGAAAGTATGTATATATTAATCTTTCTCTGACTGATTTTTTCCCTTAGCATAATACACTGTAGTTCCATCCATGTTGTTGCAAATGGCAAGAATTCATTCTTTTTAATTGCCGAGTATTATTCCGGTGCGTGTATGTAAGGAAATGTTGTGCCTGGTAGTAGGCACTATTAAAAGGTGCTTATTGTTTTCATGGGCCTGTCAAGTCACATGACATTAGTCTGTGTATACTGTGTACAAGTTGGGCTCCTGCGTCATCAAAGTATAGCGTGGAAGGTTGTAGACCCCCTTATGAGTACTCGGCAGAGAACAGTGAACCTTGAGCCATGAATGCAGGAGGTGGCAGACTGGACAGCAGTGGAACTCTGCTATGAAGGTTTCTACCTAAGGAAACAGGAGCTTAAAAGGCACAAGGTCTGAAATAATAAAGATCCACAGAGTGAGGGTGGGGTGGGGAAGAAAAGCCCCACTGGAGTTGCGCCTCGGGGAGTCTCCGTTCCTTTTTAGAATACAATGCTGAGTGAGAAGTCCATGATCAGTGAAACAGTCTTCACACAAAGGGGCAGAGAATAGAAACAAACCAAGTAGAAAGGAGCAACAGCATAAAATGGTCAGAAAAGATTCTCATAGGAGGCCAGGATCCCGTCACAGAGAGCAGGAGCTGCACACGTTAGGATTGCTCATGGAAGCACCTTATCACTGTGAGCGGGAGCCCTGTCAAGTCCCCCTGCCAGTCCCTGCCTGCCTTCTCTGCATGGTTGGTTCATTTCGGGACCAGTGAGCAAGCTGCCACTCATGTCCATCCTGCATAGGTCAGCACAGCAGTGTTGCCGTTTGTTTATATTTGCGAAGGATACTGACCTCTGCTAAGTATCTGCAGGTTTGGCATCCATCATTTAACATTCCTAACCACCCTTCAATGATACTTCTCTTTTGGGGTGCTTCGGTGACTCAGTCAGTTAAGTGTCTGACTTCAGCTCAGGTCATGATCTCATGGTTCACAAGTTTGAGCCCCACATGGGGCTCCGTGCTGACAGCTCCAAGCCTGGAGCCTACTTTGGATTCTGTATCTCCATCTCTCTGTCCCTCCCCTCCTCGTACTCTGTCTCTGTCTCTCTCTCTCTGTCTCTCTTTCTCCACAAAGTGGATAAACATTAAAAAAAAAATAAAGAAAATACTTTTACTTCCTAATTACTGACAAGTAAGCAGAGATGTTCGCAGGTTAGGTAACTCATTCAAAGAGTTCTAGTAACTGGCAGAGGGTGGCTTCAAGCCCAGGACTGTCTTCCTTCAGAGCTCACGGTGCCCTTTGATCTATATCATTCTCCCTCTAGGGTTGCCCCATGTCACTGCGTCATCATCTGCACCAAAGGCATTTATGTGGGTGTCCTGGCAGGGGACCAGGCCTGGGTCAGCCAGCACAGAGGAGAATGGGCAAATGAACCGAAAGCTGAGACTTTGTGAGTGTAGTTCAAGGCATCTCCTGCCCCCACAGGGTAGGCTCTGAGCCCATGGTGTGCACAGTACTGCATCAGTCTCTCTCAAGCCACCTGTCTGAAAGCCACAGAGGAGCAGGAAGGAAGGCTGATTCACCCTATGGTCCGCAGCAGGCTTGGTCCTGGGCTGAAACTGCATAGTGATCTGAACCTTAGGGTATAGGGTGCTTTGCTATTGATTTCTAATTTAGGTGCCTCCTGGTCAGAGAATTTGTCTATAGGATATTGTTTCTTTTTATTTATAGAGATTTGCTTTGCGGCTTAATAAGGGAGGCCATATTCCTGAATGTATGCTCATATAGCTGGGCACGGGGATCCATGAAGAACCGACAGATCTTTAGTTGTGTTATTCAGATTTTCTTTATTTGTCCTTCGTAATTTTTGGTCTGTTTGATGAATTGGCTTCTGAAAGTTTCTACTGTGCTGTGGATTTGTCAGTTTCTTTAATTCTGTCAGTTTCTGTTTCATGGATTTTGAAGCACTGTTGTTAGATACATATACACAAATTCAGGATTACTTTTTCATTTTTTAAAAAGCTTATTTATTTATTTTGAGAGAGAGAAGGAGAGACAGAATCTCAAGCAGGCTCCTTGCTGTCAGCACAGTCTGACACAGGCCCTGATCCCACAAACCGTGAGGTCATGAGCTGAGCTGAAATAAGAGTCAGACATTGAACTGACCGAGCCACCCAGGTGCCTCCCGTTTTTTAGTCATTATGTAAAGATCGCATTTATCCCTAAAATTTTGTTTTGGCTTGAAAGTAAATTATTTTTTTCTGATATAAATACTGCAATACCAGCTTTTTTCAAATAGTATAAGTCTGGTATATATTTTTGTCACCTTTATTCTCAGTCTTATGTGTCATTATGTTTAATGTGTAGCTCATGAAAAAAAATATATTTTAATTCATTCTGAGATTCTCTGGCTTTATATATATTTATATATATTTGACATAATCTATCTTTTCTTTATGCCGTGATTTTTATTTGGACTTTTTCCTCTCCTTTTATGTTTTTTTACTTCCATTCTCTCCTGCCCTCCATGTTTAGGAAAGTTGTATTTTATTTGTTTGCTTGTTTATTTATTTCAAAGAGAGGGAGAGAGAGAGGGGGAGAGAGCATGCACAAACAGGAGGGAGGGGCAGAAGAAGAGAGAGAGAATCTTAAGCAGGCTCCATCCTCCGTGTAGAGCTGGACATGGGGTTCGATCCCACGATGCTGAAATCATGACCTGAGTCAAAATCAAGAATCAGACACTCAACTAACTGAACCAGGCAGGTGCCCCAGAAAGTTGTATATTCTGATCATCTTCTCTTAGTAGTGGTCCTTAAATTTTAAAAATTGGCCTAACTTGTATGTCAATTATATCTCAGTAAAGCTAAAAATTTAAAACATTGGCTTACCTTAAAAAAGCCTAAAGTTAATCTCCCCATTTTTGTAATTGTGGCTTGCTGTAGATTATGGCATAAATTAAGGGAATTCAGAAACTGTTGTGGCTGGAAAAATGTTAGAACATTTTATTCACACATCTTGTCCAACAAACCAAGGGACTCAAGCAATGTTATCTTCCAAGGCTGACACAAAGACAGATGTTTCCAAAATGGTTTTTTAAGCCAAATATGCAGTAGTTTCCCTGAGTGTCCTATCAGTATTGCCCAGTCTCATCTGGCCCAGTATGTGTGTGTTTGTATGTATATATAATTATATATTTATATAGTAATATATATTTAACTATACATTTTTAATTATATAACAAATATATAATTATATATATACTTAAAGGGAAGATACAGGGTCCCCTCGTTGCCTTATTGTTCAATATTCCAATATTTACACCATTAGTAATAAGTCTAGCATGGTGCTAATTCCATTTGAGAAATTCTTGGGGCATTCTAAAGCAATTAGAATTATCTGGATCCACACAACCAAAAGGGACCACCATCCAAAAGAGCCAAGTCATTTGGCAAATGTCTAACCATTTCTATTCTTTTCCACTTTGAGAAAACTTGGTAGGGATTGGAGAAAGATAGCTGATTCAACATTAATATAGTTTGTGGTGAATCTCAGGTCTTAGTTTGATAATAGGTATTAATCAACATAAAGTCCTTTTCTCCCTCACTAATTGTATGGAAAAAATACAATGTGTATATAGATGGTGTGTATATACTTACAGTTTTACAGAGAAAATGACTATTCCTTTCATCACATTCTTCAAAACCTTAACAATGTTTGAGACCCATTAGCTGCCATTGGTTTTTTGATCCTACACTTAAGCTGACTCCTGGCAAATGCAGCCCTCATCTTCTGGGTTCATAGTTCAGTTGCTCCTGGAGAAAGTATATCCCCTCATCTTCTCACTTCTTTGTTTTCTCTCTTTTAAAAGCTTCCTTCCTACCAGCTACTTTAACCATGACTGTGGACAGGGGAGACAATGTGAACATATCTTTCAAAAAGGTGTTGATTAAAGAAGAAGATGCAGTGATTTACAAAAATGGTGAGTATGTGTTTTGTTTCCTTCCAGCACCATCATGTGAGACGTCGGATCACACAAAACATGTTGGGTCATTACCCTGGTGCGGTCTGGTGGGCAGGTGTTTGAAGCAAAGCACTATGATGCAAGTCCATTGAATTTTATTAAACATGCTCTATTAGGCAGTGTGGTTGGTCGCTTAATCAAGCAAAGTAGAGATTCATATACATATGTGAATGTACGTATATTCTATATTTATGAATGTATAGTATGAAATTGTGAATGTACAATAAAACCCCATGATGTGATAAGTGAGGTCCCAAATCCAGCCATTTACATGTGAGGTTGTTTGATCGTGAGGTTAAAGGAATAACCAGGCTGAGCCTTGGAAGCCAACTGGCAGTGGTTCCGGGAGTCCAACTGTGCTGTAGAAATCTGTCCAGGTCCAACTATGGTTCGGCACCACCTGGTGGCAGTTTTCTGACTCAGGTGAAATATTGGTGGGGACCATTCTGAGTCCTGTAGATGGATAGGACTTCCAGACTGGTGTAGTTATTCTAGGTATCTCCTGGTTACTTGCTTAGTTGGCAGGGGTACCTTTGCCTGATCATCATTCCCTGCAGAAGATAAGCACTTTAGCCTTACCTCTATCTTCATGTGTTTGGTAGTAGATCCCATAGACTAACCTGTTTGTTCTATCACCATACCTTTCTCACTTTTTGGGAGAGCATTGAATAGCTCAGCCTTTTCATTCTTCTCCTACATCCAATATGCTAGAGCACATTTTCTATATCTGGTCAGGGAGAGCTGATGAAGTAGAGAGCCCAGAGGGGGAAACAGGGGTGTCTGCGTGTAACCTATCTTTCTCCACCCTTCTCCCCTTCCCAGGTTCCTTCATCCACTCAGTGCCCCGTCATGAAGTACCTGATATTTTAGAAGTACATCTGCCTCACGCTCAGCCCCAGGATGCTGGAGTGTACTCAGCCAGGTACATAGGAGGAAACCTCTTCACCTCGGCCTTCACCAGGCTGATCGTCCGGAGTAAGTGACTAGGAGGCCACAGTCTGTGATAATTTGGTTGTTAGGATTTTTAGCTACAAGTAACAGAAGCTGACTCTGGATACTTAAGTAAAAATCAGGGATTGGTTGGAAGTATATTAAGGACTCTCAAAAATTGGTGGAACAGCTGAAAAGCAAGTTTCCAGAAAAGATAGGCCCCAGGGAAGATCTGGGGCTCAGCATGGGTGGAGGCAGATGGTCTTTCTCTCTAGGATGTTACTCTTAGCCTAACTGTGCTTCAGCAATGTTTCTTTTGCTTCCAAAATCTGAATTCTCATGGTAAAGAATCAGACTGGCCTAACATACGCCATATGTCTACTGGTCTAGACCAATGATCTCTAGTCAAATGCGGAACCACATACCACAGTGCGGGCCCTAGGACTTCACACTTGAATAGTAGCATCATTCCATAGAAAGGGGGAATCACAGTGAGTTGGGAAGTCTTCCTGAAAGGAATCTGCTACATGGGGAGGAATTGGGTCTTCTAGATATGTCTAATATCTAAACATTAAGCCTCCTGTAAATCCCACACTTTCCAGATTCTTCAACATTCAAATGGGATTTCTGTTTTCACGTTTGAAAAATGTGCATGAATTAGAACTAGGAAAAGCTCCCCCACCCTCTTAAAACTACCAAAGTGGGGAGTAACCATCCACCATAAGTTTTTATAAGACGTTGATTTAGAGAAAGAAAAACTTGCCTTGAATTTTCTCAGATATACCAAGTATTTGTGCCCTTAAATATCCAGGTCTAAGTATTTGGGCTGCTCTGTCATTCTTCTAATGATTGGAATCTCTAACTCGTGAACAGTTTTACTTTTGCTTTTGCTTCGCATTAGATTCATTTATTCATTCATTTCTTTGTTCATTCAACAAATGTATATTGATCATAACTCTGTGCCCAGCATTGTATTGGTATGAAAATACAAGGATAATAAGATGAATGACCGTTCCTTGGGTATGGTAGCAGAAGTATGAAAAGTGTTGTTCATCTGGTTTGGGCAGGTGAAATCTCCTTTTATTCCCCTGCTCACATGGAGAGTGCAAATGGCAGGAGCACAGTTTGCCTTCATTTCATTTAGATGCTTTCTCTCCAGTCTAGTATAGCACTGTGTACCAGTGGTACTCAGAGTCTGGGGTATATAGGCACATTTTCTAGCAATATCAGAAACATCAGATGTTGACCTATGATAAAAGACTTTATTTTTCTTTTCTTTTTAAAGTTTATTTATTGTGCGAGAAAGAGAGTGAACATGCAAGTGGGGGAGGAGCAGAGAGAGAGAGAGAGAGTGAGAATCCTAAGCAGGCTCTGTGCAGTGCAAAGCCTGACATGGGACTTGATCTCACAAACTGCGAGATCCTGACCTGAGCTGAAACCTGGCAACGCTTAATGGAATGAGCCACCCAGGCGCCCCTAACTTTTTTTAAATGTCAAAACAAACACAACTTAATACAGACTGGAATTTGAAACTCACCTGATTTTAAAAGATAAAGTAAAAGAGTTCAAACACATTTTGATCTCTAGCTTATCCCTTGAGATTGCTAGGAACACATGTTCATTCTTTTGTCGTTAGGAGTATTTTGGTGGAACTGTTTGAGAAGCACAGCTAATACCTAAAATAATTCTAAGAAAGTTTGAGTGAGGCTACAACCATCCCATTTAAGAGTAGTTTTCCCCAGTATGATTTATTTGATGATTTAAGAAATGAGGTACAGCTGAAGGCATTTGTCCATTTCTCATAACTATAAGGTGTCTCTCCACGATGAATTGAAACCTAGGTATAATCAATGCATAAAGACTTTGTGTTATAAATCATACTGGTTTTATTTATAGGATTTCTCTCCAATATGAATTCTCTCTCTGACAAAAGATCTCTCACAACTATTGAGTTTATAGGATTTCTCTCTGTATGCATGAATATTTGTTTTCCTGAAATATAAAACTTCAGGGCTCTTGAAGAAAATCAGAGAAGGCTGTTGCATAGTTCTTGCTTATCAACAAACTCTTTTCCTGGCTTCTCCATCCCCAAGAGGTCACCCCAATTTCTTCACCAATCTTTATTCTTTCATCCTTCCCAGGATTAGGGGAGAAGCTGGGACAGGTCGATAGAGAAGTATATGGCTAGAGACATACTTTAATATGAGAAGAGGCCCATTATCATGTCTAAAGCCTGCTGTCATGAGTTTTCAATGTGTGCAGATAACCTGTGGTCTGGCTCTCAAGAAAGCACTAATCGTGCAGAAGTATTTTTCCCTTTACATATTAAGGCATGTAAATATTAGCTTTTAGACATTTTGTAGCTTTATCTATTAAGTGGAAGTCTGTAAGAAAGGGTCTGGGTAGACAGTCTTCCTGATTATTTTAGAGAAAATACTGATAACCAGGAGTTCTTGCCAAAGCAATTATAAAGTTACATCAGCTGTAGGCCCAGGTCCAAGCTTACCGCCGTGAGACTAATATTCAGGGACAAAGATACTAGTTCCTTTCAGATGAGAAATTAAATTCCTGACCACAAAGGGCCATCCCAATCCCCCTGAGTTTTTTCCTTATACCAGAAGGTGTCCTTGGATGTAATTAACCATCTAAATCCCCAAGTGTTAGAACGAAGTATCCATGAAAAAGAATCTAGAAGCATTTTACCATTCTTATATTTTAGGTTCTGTGTGTTCTGTTTTACTTCTTATATGTTTTTGAAAAAATAGGTGGACGCTACTAGCTTCTGCTTCCTTTTTCAGCTGAATCTTTTCTCTACATACTGTAGCCTGGGGGTTCTCATGTTCTGACATGCATTATCTGGAGGACTTGTGAGCATAGATTGCTAGGCCACCTCCAGAGTTTTCATTCAGTTGGTCATGGATGGGGAACACGTCTGAGATTGGCCTCTTCCACAGATTTCCAGGTACTGGAGAAACTATTGGTCAGGGATCACACTTTGAAAACCGTTGCTCTCTCTCTAACCATTCTTGCAGCTCTTGAACACACCAGGCTTTCCTTCCATATCTCACCTTTGCTTGGGATATACTCTGCAGCCTGTCTTCTTTGCTAATTATGTGGTACTGCAGATCCAGCTCACACACACCTCCTCTGGGAAGCCTTCCTATATGTCCTCTTCCATCCCCAAGACAGGACTAGATACTCCTTGTCTTTGTTTCTATCCTTATTTCCTGTTTACCTGTCTGTTTCACATATAAGACCATTAGCTTTGAGAGAATAACGACAATCTTCATTTACCAGTGTCCACTAAACTGACTGACAGGTCGTGGGTGCTCACTAAAGGTTTGCTGAGTTAATGTGCTCCACTCACCAGAGCCCTGTTTTCCTTAAAAGGATGTGAAGCTCAGAAGTGGGGACCTGAATGTAACCGCATCTGCACTGTTTGTATGAACAACGGTATTTGCCACGAAGATACAGGAGAATGCATTTGCCCACCTGGGTTTATGGGGAGGACATGTGAGAAGGGTAAGTGAAGAGGACTTGCTGAGTGAGTTGTGGATTGCAAAAGCTGTCATTGCCTGATTTAGAATTTAAACTCTGGATATAACTGGGAACAGAAGCTAAGTGGCCTGTGTAAGGTCATATGCTAACTTGGTGTGAGTTGGAAAAAGGTATCCTTTCCCAGGTGTTGTTGATTGCCAGTCACTGAAAAGCTGTCCATACCCCAGCTAAGATTGGCTTATTTTCCATATTCAGAAGTCTAGGCAAGACGCTTGAAAAGAAGACTCCTATGTTCCAAGGGGTTGACTATTTTACTCTGAGTCCTCTTTTTCTCTCCCTTCAAGCTTGTGAACTGCACACGTTTGGCAGAACTTGTAAAGAAAGGTGTAGTGGACCAGAGGGATGCAAGTCGTATGTGTTCTGTCTCCCAGACCCCTATGGGTGCTCCTGTGCCACAGGGTGGCAGGGTCTGCAATGCAATGAAGGTACGTACCAGGCACACCGCTGAACAGAGAAAGTTCTAGCAGGTATACCAAGGAGGTCCAGTTTGCTGGGATATACCTGTCTAGCCGGCGATTCATTGCTGAGGTACAGGGTTTTGAATCACAGATGTTTTCACCCAAGGTTAATTATGTTTTCATAATTAAGACCCTGGACCTTATCGAATGTGCTTCTCACGCACATCATCTGGGGTTCTTATTGAAACACAGATGCTGATTCCATAGGTCCCGACTGACACCTGGGCATCTGCATTTCTAACAAGCTCCCACATGGTCCTCGTGCTGTTGGTTTTCAGACCGCACTTGGAGCTGGAAGACCGTACAGGATTTGTTTTTTCAGTGGGATATAGAAATCAGGGCTGTTAGGTCCGATTCAGACAGGTTTTGGCGTTTAAAAATAGAGGAAGATCTTTTCTTCTGTGGACCTTACTTAGGCAGTACTGGTTGCATAATTTTGGTATTAAGATGGTTTAATTGCTGAACTTGAACACCTTCGTAATTGATGGCTTGAACTTCGCCTACTCAAAGAGTCCTTCTGCCCTTTCTAAAATATACCTTCCTGTTCAGTGAGGCTGAGTGGTATGTGTTTCACATCTTTCCAGTATGGGTTTCACATGTCCTTTGATATAGTAGCTTGCCATGAACACGCCGTCAGGTTTGCCAGACCCTCTCTTAGGAATGCTAATGTGGTGAGTTAACCAGAGCTCCAAGGTTTGTCAGTATTTACCTCACAAAGTCAGCAGCTTCCACATCCGGCATATTGGGAACTCTGATGGAGTCCCAGCAACTTGGTCACAATGCTCCGGGGCAGAGCAGTTCAGTCGAAATAGAAGCCAGCCACGTATGTTCTTGAAAACTTTCTAGTAGTCCCCTTTAGAAAATGTTAAAAGCAACAGCAGAGATAATTTTGATAATTTTATCTCACCCCATACATAGCTTGGAGAGACAAAGAAAACTAGCCACCCGCAGCCTTAGTTTTCTCCCTTCCTCTGTGTTAACAGTGGTTCTGGTGTCTTTGTCTACAGCATGCCAGCCTGGTTATTATGGGCCAGACTGTAAGCTTACTTGCAGGTGCAGCCATGGGGAGACATGTGATCGGTTCCAAGGATGTCTCTGCTCTCCAGAACGCCAAGGGCTCCAATGTGAGAAAGAAGGTAAAGCAAGGTAACACTGTAGTTTGGGCCATGTTTAGCGTGTCCGAACTGAGCTTTGCTGGTTATAACCCTCACCCCAGCAGCCTACATTCCTCAAGCTACTTCTATTTCCATCCAGAAGTTGGGAAGAATATATCCCAAGTCCTAAAGGGCAACATTCTAGTTCTTTTCTGCAGGCCCTCACACTGGCCTTCGTCTCTCCTTTCACGAGGAGTAAACCATAGGCGCTTGGTGGCACATTAAGTGTGCTGGCTAGCTGAGGGCTCTGCCTACCTCTTCCCCCTTCTCTGGGACCAGTCTTTTCCCTGGATATGCACAACAGGGAAGAACTACTTTGGAGGGATTTGGACAAAAGCTATTTTTGAAAGGAAGATTTAAAAAAGAAGGAAAAACAAAAAAATTACCCTCAAGATGAAATTTGAAATAATTCTAGTTCAGAAATTACCCTGGAGCAAAGCCTGACCCACAGACCAAATACAACCCACTATTTTTTTTAACGTTTATTTATTTATTTTGAGATAGAACCAGGGGGAAAGGCAGAGGGGGAGGGGGACAGAGGATCCAAAGCAGACTCTGCAGTGACAGCAGAGAGCTCATGTGGGGTTTTAACTCACGAACTGTGTGATCATGACCTAAGCCAAAGTCAGACACTTAACCAACTGAGCCACCCAGATGCCCCCCTATTTTTAACAGCTTTATTGAGATAGAATTTTTATACCATGGAGTTCATGCCTTTTAAATGTACAATTCAATAATTTTTTGGTATATTTAGGGTTGTGCAACCATCACCATAATCTAATTTTAGAATGTTTCTGCCATACCAAAAGAAATATTGTACCTATTGGCTGTAACTCCCATTTTCTGCTCCTCCCAGCCCCTGGCAACCATTAATTTATTTGTTTTCTGTCTCTGTCGATGTACTTATTCTTGACTTTTCATAAACTGTACATGGGATCATATATTATGTGGTCCTTTTCGGCTGGCTTCGTTCACTGACTACACTATTTTGAGGTTTAATTGTTTTGTAGCATATATCAGTACATCATTCCTTTTTACTTCCCCACCATCTGTTGTTATAAAGAAAATTTTATCAGATGCAGCCATGCTAATTCCTTTAGAACATATAATGTATGGCTGCTTTCACACCACAGCAGAGTTGAGTAGTTAGTTACCAGAGAACTTTCAGCTTGCAAAGCTGAAAATATGTACCGTCTAGTCCTTTGCAGAAAATGTTTGCTAACTCCTACCCTAGAATATATTTTTTAAAATTAAAAGAAGCATATTTTTGCGTATTTCAGAATTTAGAAATAATAAATACATAGTACCTTTGCAGTCCTATTAATGACAGTGTTACAGAAAGAAATCTATACTCAAAGCACAAGACCAAGAGCTTCACAGCTTTTTCTCTGTTCATTTTTAAAATCAGAACAGATATGGGAGGAAAATACCAACTGTTTTCTCAAAGGCTTCGGCTTAGCTTTACATGGTCACTTCTTTCCCATGTTTCCCCTGTGTTGGGACTCTGCTGAAGAGCAGGAACCTGGGCGGGTCTAGGAAGGGAGGGAAAGGTCTTGGGGCTGCCAAAGGATTGCATTGAAAATAGGCAACTGACAAACCGAAGGATTTGAATTTTCAGTTTTATGCCTGCTTTTCTGTTCTAAGCCTGATGTTGCAAAAGGGTGAGAACCTCAGACCCAGACCCTGGACCCCTGGCTTTCAGAGAGCAGTCTCCTTCTCCCCCAGTTCTGCTCTTCCTTCCCTGCACCTCTGACCGCAGGAAACACAAGGTGACAATGAAGGAAAGACTTAACTGGTTTAAAATTATCAAAGCACTTTTGGGACATCTGGGTGGGTCAGTTGGTTAAGCATCTCACTCTCGGTTTTGGCTTAGGTCATGATCTCATGGTTCTCAAGTTTGGGATTCTCTCCCTCTCTGTCAGCTCCTTCCCAACTCACTCTCTCTGTCTCTCTCTCAAAAAGAAATACGCTTTATAAAAATTAAAATTAAAATTAAAAAAGTATCAAAGCACTTTTTAAAATTTCCACTCAAGTACCTTCTGAGGCTGAAAAATCTGGTAGATTGTAATCACAATCCCTTCAAGTCTACAGATACATCAAGGAATTACCTTTGCAGTTATTAGACTTCTTTCTCTCCTCCATACCTTTTCTTCATTGCATTCTAGGCCTGAGAAACAGGATATCAATATAAAATATCAATATTGTGTTTACTGCGCCCTCCCCCCACCATTTCATTATTGGCAGCAATACTCTTGGCTGTTGCCTAGAAACCAATCTGGGCCAGTTATAGTCTACTTCTGGTATGTAAATGTGAATGTTTTTAATCTCCTGCTACTTGGAGATTCCCAATCAATGAGATACGTCTTGTATATCAAAACAGAGAATCAGCAATAGGTGAGGTTGTTGGCTGAGTCACAGAGAACCTAGTTTTTGGGTTTTTTTTTCTTTGCTTTTGATTTTGTTAACATTTCCTTAAAAAGTAAAAGGAGCTGAAAAGTAAGGCCAGGGGGATGGGCCACGATGATCATTTTAATATAGAGACTGTCCATCCCAGATCCACTGAGGAGAGCACAGAATTATGACAGAGCCTGGACTCTGGATTCATACAGATCTGAGCTTGATTCTGGACTCAGAGCCTCAGTCTCCTCATCTGTAAAACGGGATTACAATAGCATACCCCCTACAAGCTTATGATGTGATGATAAAATGATGTAACATTTGCAGAGTTCTTACCTGGGGCATGACTTGCTAAATGGTAGCTGCCTTTATGACTCTTGGTGCTGTGTTAACAATTAGATGTCACAGCGCTGTTTTTTTCATGCAGGCATGCCAAGGATGGTCCCAAAGATAGAGGACTTGCCGGATCACATAGAAGTAAACAGTGGTGAATTTAATCCCATCTGCAAGGCGTCTGGCTGGCCACTACCTGCTAATGAAGAAATGACTCTTGTGAAGCCAGATGGGACAGTGCTCCATGTAAGAGTTATTCTTAACCTATCTCCTGACACCACTAGATGCATTGAATGTAGTAATCCTCTCGTTAAAGGCTAGATTCCACATAGGGCTTGCATCCTCCTAAGCCAATGTGTTGTTAGCTTTGACAAAATGCCATGTCTCTGGGGAGGTGGAGCAGATTCAATGCAGCCTGGCCAGTGCTATGGTGGAAGGTTCAAAATAGACCATCCCAGTCTATCCACCAAGGCTTGCACTCATCCTGCAGAACTTTCCAGCTGTGTGTGTTGGGAAGTATATGTCAGCCTGTGCAAGACTCTGCCCCCCACAATATCCCCATGTTCTAACTTCTCCTATTAGTAAGAATTAGGTGGTCTTGTGGCCACCGAAGTGTGTGGCAAGGTAGATATGGCCCCATGAATCAGCAGGAGATTTATGTGTTACCTCCCAGGTGCTATCAGGAAATGGCACTTTGATGACTGGTCTACTTCTGTTATGCTATTTGGAGCAAAAATTAGCAGAGTGTAGAAGAGGAGATTTCAGCACAGCCCTTTTGACTCTAGATAAATTTGCTCCCACATTTCCCATTCAGAAACCATGATCCATGGAATCCCTTGGGTCTGAGGACATTCCTTGGGCCCCCTACTTCTTCCCTTGCCGCTGGTACTCAGCTCTGGCTAGCATCTGCTCTCATAGCAGTTCTTCTCTGCTAGAAAGGACTAAGCAACTTTTCCAATATGTTTGCCTTCTTTCTCCCAACAATCCCAAATGCAGCACAGACAGGATTTCCCCAAATTTCTCTGTGTCACAGGTGATCCTCCGGTAGGATTTTCTTATCTAAACATTTTTAAGTGGTTATTTTTTTTTTCTCTCAAAGATGATTGAACATCAACTTGACAATAGGGTAGATGGGAGTGGCCTCTTGAGGACAGCATAGGTAGAAAATGTGCCAATACTGGTGTCTACACATCAGATGTTCTTGATTCCTCTCAAAGAACTCATTAGTTAGTGAAGTCAATTGACAGCTGCTTAACATCTTGTTGGCCTTTTTATGAGTTAATGGAAGTAAGAGCTATCATCTAGTGAGGGTCAGCCATACCGTATACAATATGTTGCTTAACATTACCCATCCCCTTTTTGTAGAAGTGGAAATTGACTGGCTGAAGTTGAGTAACTAAGGAACTGGTGAAAAGTGACAGAGCAGGGATGTGAATTGAGGTCCATGTGTCTTCAGAGCCCTGATTTTCCCCACAACACCACACTTGACAGCCCCTCAATCATTTTGGGAAGCCATTTTGTCCTCTCACCAGCCATCTCTGTGTTAAACCAGGAAGGAGCAAATGTTACCAGAAGCAGTTGAAAAGAACTAGATTCCTAGCTTGTAAGTGTTTACCCCACACTCCCGAACATACAAACACAACAGCAGGATCTGAGAGGGCATCAATCCAATATAAACTTTCAGGGCTACTACAATAGCTTTGGAAATAAGCCAGTGATTATACTAGCGTTGCATTTGGCTTCTTAATCTCTCCTAGAAAGCTTCTTATCAAACAATGAGGTGGGGTCAGTGTTATGGACCTTTCGTGTGTTTATGCCTCCCTCGAAGCTTTTATTTGTATTCGACCCTTCCAGCCAAAAGACTTCAACCATACGGGTCATCTGTCAGTGGCCACATTCATCATCCACCAGGTCCTCCCCCCTGACTCAGGGGTCTGGGTCTGCAGTGTGAACACAGTGGCTGGGATGGTGGAAAAGCCTTTCAACATTTCTGTTAAAGGTAAGCTCCATTTTCTAGAAGTAGAACTTGGATCCTTGACACACTGTGTTTATGTGTCACTGGGTGCTGCTCCAAGATGGAAATGTTATCTGAGCACTAAAATGCCTTTTGGATATTTTCCAGGATAGTAAATCTTAATTTGTTTTTACATGCATGAACATGGAAGGGAGGGATTAAGTATATGACGTGTGGAGTCACACAGCCCTGTGTTTGATTTTTGTCCCTATTAGCCAGACACCTGTCTATAGCCCTGAACAAATGAATTAACCTCTCTGAGCTTTCCTTTATTTGAAAATAAAGTTTGGTTTATCTACCCCTCATGGTTACTGTGAAAATTTGTTAAATATGTAAAAACACTTGGAGTTGTGTCTGGAACAACATGTCTCACAGTGTTTATATTTCATGAAAAGTTTGACTGCATCATTGTTGTGACTTCCTATTCCCTATTGCATAGAGTAATTTGGAAAATACTTTGAGGATTACTCACTTATTATGAAACCCAGACTATGCTATATAATGAACATGAATGATTTCTTTCACATATTCAGCATTGTGAGTATTCTTCCTGCTATGAATTAGTATTTCAAAATTCAGATTAATCTAAGTGGATGTGTGTACACTTATGGCTTGAGCAGAAGAAGCAAGGTGGAGGTAAATCCGAGTTAGCTTGGCTGGTATACATGGATACCACAGGGAATTTTAAATTTGTCAGTTTCTTTTTATTAAAATTTGTTTTTAAATGTTTATTTATTTTTGAGAGAGACAGTGTGCAAGCAGGGGAGGGGCAGTGAGAGAGGGAGACACAGAATCTGAAGTAGGCTCCAGGCTCTGAGCTGTCAGCACAGAACCTGATGCAGGACTCGAACCCACAGACCACGAGATCATGACCTGAGCCGAAGTTGTTCGCTTAAACAACTCAGCCATCTAGGCACTCCTAAATTTGTCAGTTTCTCATGAACCTATTTAGACAGAAACAGCTAACATCCCTCCGATACATGTTGTAGAAAGTACCTCACATACCTCATTTTATTTAATTTTTATAAGAACTGTGTGTGATAGATGTTGTTATCACCACTTCACCAGTAAGAAAACAGGTTCAGAGAGTTTAGTTCACTTGTGTAAGCATATCTGTTAATGAGTAAATTTTAGTTTTGAACCTGGCTCTCCTGATTCCAAATATTCTACCATCTTTTTTGACTATTTTATTTTCTGAGTCTCTTGTGTTAAAGATTAAGAAGCAAGATAATCAACATTGACTTGTATTTTACCCATTTTGTTACCTGATTAGGAATCTTTGGGCTATCCCAGAGGTAATTCCCATAAGCGAAATAAATGTAAAAGCTCAGAACATAATCTTTTTTTGAAAGACCAATAACAAACAACGTTAGCCTGAATACAGCCTTATAGATGTGGGTTCTCTACTCCGAGGATCTGTGTAAACTGCCACAGAATCTTTAATAATTTTTGGATTCCTGGAAAAATGCCCTGATCTGTTTTATTCAGTAGAACATTCACATGATGAAAATAATTTCTTATATCTTACATGTTCTTGAAAGGAAGGAAATGATATGCAGACAAGACAAATTACCATATTTTTAAGCTTGTTGGAATGTTTGCTGCCCACGGAAAATAAAGAAGTCAAAAATAAATCATGTTACTAAGATTCAAAAGAGTCAGTAGTTCTCATTTTTATTTTTTAGTGGAAGTCATGGCACACAACATCAGTGCACAGAAGCATCCTTTTATAACCTTTTTATTATTATCACCTCACTAAGGAGCCCTTGAGAAGTTTAGTCCCAAACTCTCCTCCCATCACGTAAAATGTTAGTATTATGAATATACTACATATCTGTTTATGTACTGAGGATCTTTGAACAGCCACAAACCATTGTATTATCTGAGGCTTTTTCAATCCCACAAGAACCAATTTTAACCACATTGGAGTTGTTATTTCACCCCATTGAGACTACTTGGTCTGTGAGATGGGGAGATTATTCTGATTGACCTGGGTGGACCTAATGTAATTACATGAGTCCTTAAAAGCAGAGAATTTTTCTTAGCTATAGTCAGAAAGACATATCACAATGGAAAAAAAAAGTTAAAAAGACATGATATTGTTGTCTTTGAAGATGGAGGAAGGGGCCACGAGTCAAGGAATGTAGGTGGTTTCTAGAAGTTGGAAAGAACAAGGAAACAGTCTCTCCCAGAGCTCCCTTACTGCCCTGCTAACACCTGGATGTTAGCCCAGTGAGACACTTGTCTGACTTCTGACCTCCAGACTGTAAGAATAAATTTGCATTGCTCTAATCCAAAATAGGAGAGAGAGAGAGAGAGAGAGGCCATGCATAGTCTAGAGGGAAGACCAATATCAAAGGATCACACAAAATCTCTAAGAATAATGAATTCTGAAAATTGCAACAAAGGAAAAGTGTAAGTTCTGTGAAGGTGTATGACACACAAGCCTAGCTGGGTTTTTGGGATGGCCCCTGTGAAGAGGTCATATCAGAGCTGATTGCTGAATGATGAGTTAAGAAGTAACAGAGAATAGTGAGAGGTCTGGAGCATCGCTGGCAAAAAAACATTTACGAAGAACCTGAGACAGAAGGGAACTTGGCGCATTGTCAGTTGGATGAATTGAAAAGTCCGTGGCACTGGAGGCTATTGGGTGAGGGCAAGAGGAGGCCGGGACTCAATCGTGCAAGGCCTAGCAGGTCATGGTATAAATCTTAGATTTTACCCTAGACATGATGGGGATCCCTAGTTAGGTCTTGAGTAGAGGAGAGAGAGCATATTTTAAGGAGTACTTTGTGGATAATGGGAAGGAGGGGAAAGAGCAAAGCCAGGAGACCACACTGCAGGCAAATGCATTGAACTGATCAGAGAACTCTAAGAGTGAAAAGGAAATGGGGGGAGTTCTCTGGCTTCTCTGGCCCAGAGACCTTAACCATCAGCTTAGTGCCAGGTTCTTGACTTCATTGTGAGAAAGAATTCAAGGAGTCAGAGTAGAGCAGGGGAACCTTTATTGCAAAGCAAAAGAACACACTGAAAGGGGATGGGTGGAGTGCAGGTACAGTTAGATACAGGATCTGAGTCGCTTGGGTGGAGGTAGAGTTCTGCTCTTTATGGGGTAGTCATAACTAGGAGATGGTATGTTCTTGTAGGGTTCTGGGTATAGGCGGGGACTTCTAAAATCTCTGCATATTATTATGTATCTTCCATGTCAGCTACTATACGCAGGAGCAATCTGATTTTTCTCTTGTGGCTTTTCCATAGTCAAAAGGTACTAGGAGTACTCTAGCGCCCCCAATGCAGGAGTCATTCTTGGTCATTTGTACGCTAACTGGGTTCACGTGCACGCGTGCCATGAGCTTGAGCAACGACAGGATTCTTATGGCCGTGAGAAACCACAGAGCTATCACAGGGGTTACACAGATGTCACACTCTGTTAGGTGTCAGACTCAGTTCCCTGTCTTTTGTTCCTCCTGCAGTTACCCAGCATTTCCTATCGCACTTGCCTCAAGAGGGTTTTGTTGGAGACATAAGGGCGCTCATCCTCTATCTCCACCAAAGAATGATAATCAAACTCCAAAGTGTTAAGGACTAATCTGATTGTTGAAATTCTGTTTAGTTCTTCCAAAGCCCCTGAATGCTCCAAACGTGATTGACACTGGCCATAATTTTGCTGTCATCAACATCAGCTCTGAACCTTACTTTGGGGATGGACCAATCAAATCCAAGAAGCTCCTGTACAAACCCGTGAATCATTATGAGGCTTGGCGGCATATTCAAGGTAAGGTGTGAACAGGAAAGATTCCAGCTAAAGAAGTGGCAAGGGTTGAAAAAAAATCCTCAAATAGAGAAATCCTCCCTCCCACTCCCATTCCTCTGCCCTAGGGTAGTGGCTGGAGCAGAGGGTTCCATTTCAGAGTATTCAGACTGCATGGGTCCTGAGTTCTCGGGCTAACTTTCTGGAAGTCGTGCGTGGTGCACTGCAGGACACAGAACAGGGCTGTGTCAGGTGTTACTATTTATATCAGTATTTCTTTCCCACACTTCTCTGGGTCTTCAGTCCTCTTTTTAGCTACTCTGTCTGGCTTGGTCATGGTGGAAGATTCATGGCTTATGCCATGAATATGGTAATAGGAAAGTCCAGGGCCTGCTGGAAAGGCAAAGAGACTTATTCTGTTAAATCTGAGGGGTGATTGTTGCTGATGTATTGAGTTGTTCATTCTTTTTGTCATTTGAGTCTTGCTGTGTCCTGCAAGCTCCTAACACAAATAAATTTTGAAAAGAATTTGGACCTGAAAAGTTAGGGCTGCGGCAGACTTAACTGGGGTTGGGGGGCGGTATGTGGGCAAAGCGCTGCCCCTCCCCCAACTCCCTGAACGAAAAGAGCCCAAAATGTGATAAAATGTCAACAGTGCACGGAAAGAGTTAGACTTATTTGGAAACACAAATTGCAGTTCTTTGTGTTCCATGATGATGTAAATCATAGATTTTAAAAAGAAAGCTGAGCATTGTCAATTGACTGTAGCGAGAGCTCTCACTATCATGCTTGTAGATAACAAGCATCCCTCTGCCAATCCTTCACTCTCACTATGCCTGCGATTTCCTAAAAAGGGCCCTCTACACACTCTATGTCGGTAATTGACAAAGTTTTTACAAGAAGGTGAACAAAAGGTTTAAGCTTAATGCTAGCTGACCTGAGTATGTTCAATTAAGTCATCACATTGTTATTGAGCTCTTCACATTCTATTGTAGACTCAGCCAAAATTCAGAATCCCAATGATGTAAGGCTGGTTTGCTAAGTTGCTGTTTACAGGATTAATGGCTAGGTCTTAATAAAAAGCAGTCTTTTTGTTTTATTCATACGGTGGTACTAATCCATCATCACTTTCTGCAAGTGGACATCCACAAAGTGTTCTAAGAACTTTTAAACACAGCCAATTCTTTTTTCTGACCAACCGGGAATTTATCATATGTTAAGGCAATAGTTTGCAATAGCTATGGAGGACAGAGGCTGGCTAAAACTAATAGCTAAGGAGAAAAGATGCATATACTATTTGCTTATAGGCTCTGTTTTCAAGTACTTCAGAGCCCTTCATGTGTAAGTAGTATAACTATTACAAATCTGGAATCTGGTCTTTGTGAACAGACTCTCAAAGAATCTCTTCTGTTGAGAGCCTGATTGCAATCACTATGTATTTAAAAACAGTGGCAATTAAATTATTTTATATTATTGTAATTGGGATTTTTCTCCCTTTAAATCTAATTGTTATTTCATGTAGTTGAAGATTTGTGTGTTTTTTACCCTACAAATGAAAAGACAAAAGCCCTAATGCAGAAGTGATTAACTGGCTCAGAGAGACCTACATTAAATGTATACAACATGACCTGGAAACGTACTTTAAAAACTTTTTTCCCCTTCTGTTAGGAATGGCTTGCCTGTTTCACTTAGATCTTATATTCCTGAAAACCAAACACTAGTTCACATCGCAATAACAACATTCCGCTTTAAACAATGTACAAGAATGCCAACTTAAGTTTCCTGGACTTTCCCTCTTCTCAGTGACAAATGAGATTGTTACACTCAACTATTTGGAACCTCGCACAGAATACGAGCTCTGCGTGCAGCTGGTCCGGCGTGGAGAGGGCGGGGAAGGGCATCCGGGACCCGTGAGACGCTTCACCACTGCTTCTATCGGTCAGTGGAAGCAAACAGCATTTATTCCTGCGCTGGGTGGGAGCGGGGAGGAAGGGGAAAGAGGAAGGAAGACCAGGAAGGGTGGTGGTGGGCGAGTGGGTGGGTGGGGGTGCAGGGGGAAGGAGTTTGCTTTTGAATGGGTGGGAAAGTGACAGGAAGGTTGACAGCTTGGAGCCAAATCTTTCTTTTATTTGGGCTGCACTCCTGGACTATCTCCCTGGGGGAGGGTGTCTGCAGCAGTCCGGGACGGAGGAGGAAGCAGATGAGCCTTCAGGAAGGCAGGGACATCCCTTAGGAGTTGGGATTTACTTAGCAGCAACTGCTGGGTTCCTGACTTTTACCAACAGCTTCCTCTTTCCATCTTAAGGGCCTGGGCCAGACTCTTGCCACATACGTACTTCAGAAATCCCAGTTGGTTTATTTTTAAAATGAATTTCTAATGTTGCAAACTAATTCATGCACACAGTTAAAAGGGCAAATAGAATGAAAGGCTGTGATCTAAAGAACAGACCCCTGTTCCACCTCCCCACCTCCAAGTGGTCCTCCCTCCAGGCAGCCAGTTTCACCTCCTTAAGCTACTTCCTTTTTTTTTTTTTTTGAGAAAGAGAGTGCAAGTGAGCGAAGGAGAGATGGGGGGGGGAGAGAGAGAGAGAGAGATAGAGAGAGAGGGAGAAAGAAGCAGGACTCACCCCAAGCGGGGCTTGTGTTTACCTAAAGTGGAAGTTGAGCTCACCTAATGTGGGATTAGAACTCACCAACGATGAGATCATAACCTGAGGGGAAGTCAGATGCTTAACACCTGAGCGCCCCAGGTGTCCAAGCTACTTATTATAGATACCTCAGTGGTTCTCAAACATTAGTGTCCATAAGAATTACCTGGAGAGCTTGTTAAAATAGGTACTTGAGCCCCACCCCCAGAGTTTCCAATTCAGTAGGTTTGGGGTGGGAGTTGGGCTCAAGGTTTTACAGCTCTAAAGACTTGGCGAGTTGTACTGGATGTGCTGATCCTCTTTTCATATGTTCTGAGTAATATAGTATTTCTTTGAGTGATCAGTGTTTCTATCTATTGGCTTTCTATTGTGTTAATTGAGAATCCTTTGACTTTGTGAAGTTGCCTTGATGCTAACCTAGGCACCAGCTTTCTGCTACCCAGGTACCCCTTTCGGAGACAAGGGAGTGATCCCTTGTAAAGTTTACCTTTCCAGTGGTCACTGGGTATAAGCACTTGTTACTGTCTCCTGGTCAGCGCTTTGTATTTTGTAGTTCACGTATATTTAATTCATATTGCCTTGAAGGGTAAGAATTATCTTCCCCATTTTATTGATTGACAAGTAGTGGTTAATAAGTTGATCTTCAGATTTAACATCCTTTTACTTCTCTGATTATTATTTTTTACCTAGGAGCCCAAAGACACCATTTCTTTATCCCAATTGGTCAATCTTCATATTTTTAGTCCAGAAGGGTCTGGAATGAGTGTGAAATATGAAATAACATCTAGGTCTCCTGCAGGGGTGGTGCTTCCCTTAACAGAGATTCCCCCTTCACTCACCCCACCTAGTTTCACCTCACTAGCAGCATCCTTAGAGAACCAAAGGGAACTCAAGAGCTACTCTGGTGCTTGTAGAAGCATTGTGCAAGTGAGGAATGGTTTCCTGGGAACTCGGCAGATAGCAAATACCAAAACTCACACCAGAAACTATGTATAAATTAGGAGATAAGGAGATCAAAGGAGCCTCTGCTCTGTGGTCAGGTTGCTTCTAGAAGGCAAATGGTAGTTAATTCTCTTTCTACCAGTGTTGATGAGTCAAAGGGGAAGGTCACATTCTGACTCAGATGGAAAGTATTTATGGAACAGATCATAAAACACTTCACAGACCCACACTGGACTGTCTTCAGCGCTCAGAATATGTTCCAGCCAGGATGTATTTAGAAGTCTCTTGGAATATTTCAAAGGAGTTCTCAGGAGTAGGTGGGGAGGGAATTCTCAATGGTTCTTCTTTTCCCATCATTTGAATTTTGCTGATGTTTGGTTTTTAATTTATCTGGCAGTTGCACTGTTCATAAGTGTGTTGACTAAATGGGGAAGGCCAGAAGGCCAGGAGAGGAGGGAAGAGAGCACACTCTGAACACATGGCACAAAGAGGGCAGGTAGGGAGGGGTGAAGGGTAAGTCATGTTCCCAAACGAAAGGCAGAGGGAAATTGATCCAGTTACTCCTCTGCAGCAGGCTTAGGCTTAGAAGGTTTAGATGTATGTTACAAGACATCAGCCCTCTGTTCTGCTTTGTCGGGATAAGCTTGCCTGGCCCCTCTGAGTGGCTTCTTGGACCTTAAACCTCAGAGATGAGCAGAAGGAGTTGACTTCACCTCTTGCAGTTTGTAAAGGTTATAGAGAATAATAACTATGTAGAGTAAGAAATGTATTCATATTAAATAGTTATAATAATGCTTTAATTTGCAAAGGCTATAGAGAATAACTATTGCTTTAGCATAATGCCAAGCAAATTGTGGACCTGATTATTGGTTCTCTCTAGTGTAACAGCAGTCAGAACTGGCTGGTGAGAGTCACTGTTCTGGTGTATGAAAATAGACCCCTCTCACCAAGAAGAGTTAGAGCGATGTTTCTCAACCCTTTCTCCCTTTCCTTCCCCTCCCCCTCCTCCTCCTCCTCCTCCTTCAATTATTGCCCCCTTTCCAGATATCTGTGTTCTTGGGACCAAATGTCTAAGCCATGGTAATGTCTAAAATGTTCTCATATCCCAGGAATGAAATTTTGCCCACTTAGGGGTAATAATGTCCCCACTGAGAATGCACGAGTTAGAGGATCCCTGTTGTATGTTTTGAAAATACTTAATATGTGTTAATTTCAAAATCAATTTACTATTATTAACTGAAAATATACAGATTCCTTCTGTGTCCATTGACACAAGATAAGACAGGAAGAGAGGGAGGAAGGAAAGAAGGAAAGTAGGTTATGTTAATAGTCTCTGACACCTTCCAAGCATTTTCACATCCATTATCCCATTCACTCCTCCTGAGTCTGGAAGATGAGTATTTCCATCTTGTGTTACATGTAAACTTGGAGAGATTATGAATTTTCCCAAGGCCACAAAGCATTATCTCTTTCATTTCAAAACTCATATTGTTACCAGTCAAGTACGTGTCTGGTAGCCCAGGTTCTTGGCAGGAATGGCCTGTGGTTGTAGCTGATACCTTGATGTAATCAGAGGGGGCTGGTCCAGGCCCTGCCACCACAGCTGTTATAATGTTTGAAATTCTTGCTAAGGAGAAGTAGCCCTGAAATTGCTTTAAAATATGTTGTTCAAAATCATAACAGTAGCACTGAATAGTTAATTACCACCCCACAACATTAGATCATCCATTGTTATAATTTTTAAAAAATTTTTTAATGTTTATTTCTGAGAGAGAGAGACAGACAGACAGACAGAGTGTGAGCAGGAGAGGGGCAGAGAGAGAGGGAGACACAGAACCTGAACCAGGCTCTAGGCTCCGAGCCGTCAGCACAGAGCCCGACATGGGCTTGAACTCACGAGCTGTGAGATCATGACCTGAGCTGAAGTCGGCCGCTCAACTGACTGAGCCTCCCAGGCGCCCCTCCACTGTTTTAATTTTTATCACTTTCCTCCATGTCTTTCACCAGTTGTAGACCTGACTTTTACCAAGTTGCAAAGTTTTTCCTCATGTATTATAAATATTTTATTGGCCTCCCATACTTTTCCCCATGATCTATTTTAATCCATTAGATGGCTATATTATAATTTATTAAAGCATTTTCCTGTTTTGGGTATTTAGGACTGTTTGCTATTTAAATACTGCTATAATGAACATCTTCATGTGCATAGGTTTTTCCCTTCCTTTGGATTACTTCTTCAATATAAATCCCTGGTGTGGTCAGATTATAAGGCCAAAGCATACGGTCATTTCTAGGGCCCTTGAAAAATATTACCAAGTTGTTCTCTGAAGGGCTTCCTGTATTAAGATTATTCAAACTACAAATTAGAACTGTAACAAAGATTTGCAATTTTGATAGAAAAAAAAAGTCTTGCATGGTTGCTAGTTGTGTTTCTTTGATGGCTTGTGAAGTTGTATGTTATTCTAGAAGCCAAGGTGGTTACGTAAAGCTGCCCTTTGGGGCTGTTTGTGCTTCATGCTATGTAAAAACCATGATCTAAGGGTGCCTGGCTGGCTCAGTCGGTAGAGCATGTGATTCTTGATCTTAGGGTTGTAAGTGCGAGTCCCATGTTGGGTATAGAGCTTACTTAAAAATAAAATCTTAAAAAAATCCTAATCTTTCTGGTTTCTCCCAGGTCTCCCTCCTCCAAGAGGTCTCATCCTTCTACCAAAAAGTCAGACTACTCTAAATTTGACCTGGCAACCAATATTTCCAAGCTCAGAAGATGACTTTTATGTTGAAGTGGAGAGGAGGTCTGTGCAAATGAATAGTGACCAGCAGAATATCAAAGTGCCAGGCAACTTGACTTCAGTGCTACTTAACAATTTACACCCCAGGGAGCAGTACATAGTCCGAGCCAGAGTCAACACCAAGGCCCAGGGTGAATGGAGTGAAGATCTCATCGCTTGGACCCTTAGCGACAGTAAGTAATTAATGTGGCCCCAGCCTTGCCTGAATGACAGCTACTTGGACTTAGCTACCATCAAATCAAGACTGTTTGCCAGAAATCATAAAAGGCAGTTAATTGTGAATGGAAATTAGTTAATACCCCGCCCCAGCATACTAAATCATTTTAATAACCTGTAATGCATAAGAAATCTCCATGTATTTGGATTTGCAATAATTCACGCAGGACTGTGCTAAAATTTACCTTTCTTTGGTATGGAAGTTATTAATAAGTGAATTGATAACATGAATAAGGTTTTCTAGGGTTTGTTCAATTTGTTACAAGACAGTTTTAAGGATTGTCCTGTTTCTTTGGGCGCCTGGGTGGCTCAGTCAGTTAAGCGACTTTGGCTCAGGTCATGATCTCGCATTTCATGAATTTGAGCCGCTCATCGGGTTGTCTGCTGTCAGCACAGAGCCCGTTTCAGATCCTCTATCCACATCCCCCCCCTGGTCCTCCCCCACTTTGCTCTCTCTCTGTCTTAAAAAATATAGGAAAAAAAAGGGATTGTCCTATTTCTTTAGGCACACAAATGCTGGTTACTTAGGTCTTTCCTAATCTTAAAAGCCAAATAAACTGGCTTGAAAAATCTTCATAATAGAGAATTCTTGGGGTTCCAAAATATACTTGAGAGGGATAAAACCTCTTTTCTTTCAAAATATTCTGCAGTCCAGGATTTTCTCTATTTCAGATTGGGCATTTCAAATTAGTTGGACTTCTTGGCTTTTCAGGTAGTATTGAAAGTTTTTCATCATTAAGCAAAGAGTTCTCTTTTGATTCGCTGCATTAGAACTATATCTGTACATTTTGGAGTCCTTGGAAAGATTAAATATTTCTTGGCCACACCGACTACCCCTTACGTTAGGATCATGTGGTCTCTTGCTAATACCTGATGTCTGAGGCTCTCTTCTGCAGCTGTGTCCCGACTTCCTCAGTGCCAGGGGTAGAAACTGGTCTGTGTTTCTCTAGCCACTCTCTTGTATTAGTGACATGTGAAGTCAACTGTTGGGTCAGTGTTCAGGAATTCTTCATCATTTTGTAAAAAATTCTGTGAAACTTAAAAGTTACAGAATGGTGCACTTATATTCATAAGTGTTATATTCAAACACTTATATTCCTATCACCCAAAATTAACAATTGTTAATATTTTGTCATATTTACTTTCAGCCTTTTGGTTGATTTGTGGAAATAATGCCACCATACAGACAGATCACAAGCCCCTTGGAGCATCATCCCTACTCTCATTCTATGATCTCCCCAGAGACAACCCAATTATGAGTTTGCTGTGTATCTTTCCATTCAAGGTTGAATCAACTCAATATGTTAATTTCATCCACTAGTGCACATATGCGTACATATCATTCCTCATTTTGTTCTTTAGCATACATATCATGATTCCTATCTTATCCATGTTCATTTATTTAAATCTGACATATCGCTTTTTACTTCTGCATAATATTCTATGTTATGACTGTATCATCTTATCCATTCCGTTTGAGGTGGGCATTTAGCTTGTCTATTTTCTTCCTTCCTTCATCGTTCCTTCCTTCCTTCCCACCTTCCTTCCTATTTTTTTTTAACTGTCCCAAACAAAAAATTCAATGATCATCCTTATTCAGGTCTCCAGGTGAATAGGTGTGAGAGCTTTTCTAAGGAATATGTCTAGGAGTAGAACTGAAGCTATTTTTCTCTGAAGTGGTTATTCAAAGTATCTGATGTCCACGCCCGTGAATATATGAGAACACCACCTTCCCCACATCCAGGCTTCTATGTATATCCTTTGCTTATTTTATATCACTTGATGTTGAAGACCTTTTTATTTTTCATAATCTCAAAGGTAAAAAATGGTACCCCATATTAATTTCAATTTTTTTCCCTTGGTAACCAGTGTTGAGCATCTTGGGTATTTGGACTTCCTTCTTTTTTTGATGTATTTGTTGATACACTTTGCCATTTTCTATTGGTTGTCTTTTCTTACTGATTTGTAAAAAGCTGTTTGTATAATTGGATACTATTATTATTACACACATTGCAAATATTTTTCTCCTAATCTCTTTATCTTCACCTTGTCTGTGGTGACTTCTACTCTACAGATACTTTAAATTTTGAAGTAATGAGCGTTTCAGTATTTCCCTTTATGGTTTGTACTTTTGTTTTGGAATTATTCTCTACCCCAAGGTCACAAACATATTCTCTGTATTTTTTCTAATAGTTCTAGTTGTTTTGCATATTTAGGTCTTTAAAATATAAGGATGTTATTTTGGGGTATTTTTAAAAAATATTTATTTTATTTTTGAGAGAGAGGACAAGAAGGGGAAGGGCAGAAAGAGAGGGAGACATAGAATCCAAAGAAGGCTCCTGGCTCTGAGTTGTCACACAGAGCCTGACTCAGGGCTTGAACCCACAAACTGTGAGATCATGACCTGAGCCGGTCAGACTCTTAACTGACCGAGCCACCCAAGTGCCCCTGTTTTGGTGTATTTTAATCTTCTTAATTTTAATATTATTTATTCACATATAGCAAGCTAATGGTCACAATGCCATACTTTTGAATAGTCCCCCTAGTGACTTGTGATGCTTTCTATATCACACGCCTGGTTCTCATATTGGTTTTGCCTCTATTTCTGGGCACTGTTTTCCTTTTCATTGATCTCTTTCTTTTTTAAATAAATTTTTTTTAAAGTTTATTTATTTTTGAGAGAGAGAGAGACAGAGAGCGAGCAGGAGAGAGGCAGAGAGAGAGAGAGAAAGGGAGACACAGAATCCAAAGCAGGCTCCAGGCTTTGAGCTGTCAGCACAGAGCCCAACGCAGGACTCGAACTCAAGCACTACAAGATTGTGCATGACCTGACCCGAAGTTGGATGTTTAACCTCCTGAGCCACCCAGGCGCTCAAATCTCTTTTTGGTTTTGATTGTGTGTGTGTGTGTGTGTGTGTGTGTGTGTGTGTGTGTATTCCTATACCCTTTCCAACCTGTTTAAATTACTATAGGTTTATGAAATGTCTTGATAACTGTAGAGTGGATCACTATTTTCTTTTTCAAAGTTATCTTAGATGTCCATTCACTTTTCTAAATAAATTTTACCCTCAGAATTAATAAGTGGTCAAAGTCATGACATCACTATCATAGAGGATTAAATGAGAACTAACTAGTAGTCACTGAACATGGACTTGCCTTGGGAAGTTATTTGGGATGTGATGAGGGTGAGAGGTGTGATGCTGATGGCAGTGGTAGAGATGTTAATTGGCAGGGTAGCAGCTGGTCCCTGTAGGATCGGGCGATTAGGGCAAGGCGGATGTGGGTGAGAATATTTTAGTTTTAACAGAGGTAACTTGTTAATATGCTCTGTTGTCACTGATCATGTGTATAGGTTATTCAAAAGTAAAGCTAATGCTTCCAGTTATAAAGCTTTTGTTGGTGCCCAGCCTAGCAATTTCATCTGATCCAAGTGTAAGGAGTGGTATGAATTAAATTTGGCATATGGCCCCAAACATATGTAAAAAGATTACATGCATGTATGTTTTTGGTAAATGTATATGCAGAGTATATCATTTGATACTTAACAATTACTTTGTAAGGAAATTAGAATAGGAATCATCATCCCATTTAACAGATGAGGAACCTGAGGCAAAGGAAGGTAAGTGACTTGACCAAAGTTTATTAAGCTAGTAAATCGTGGGGTTAGGACTCGAAATCGCATATTTTAATTCTATATTTTGTTTGATTTTGCTAAACGAGGATACCCATTAGTCTCTTTGAATGGGCAGTGGACAATTTCAAAGAAAAATCACTTTTGGGGAAGTTCATTTTGCAGTCATATCCCAATTGTAAATTGTTTATGTTCTGATTAGCTTTTCATAAAGTGTTGTAAAATCTACTTTAGAACCTACCTGGGGAACCTGCTAAAATGTAGATTGCTGGGTTCAGACTTACTGCATCTCAATCACAGATCCACTAAGCTAGTCCAAAGGGTGACTTCTTTCAGGCATAATGTGGATAAATCAGTAGATGTAAATCTATGCTGTTTCGTTGGGCATTAAAATTAGCAGGTGTCTGCAAGGCACTGCTTTTTGTGACAGGTTTAGATCTACCACTGGTTTATCAAGTTGAATTTTTTTTGAGGCACAACTATATAAAAATTAATCATGTGTTAATAGTAGTCTGAAAATGGTAAGAATCCAAAGAATGTTATCTCCTCACGGGAAGGAAGATTATTCTGTATTTTTATAAAAATCTACAAAATCTGGTACTGGAGGCAAAGGAAGTTAAAATATACTGCCGATGAATTAATTGTGGTTTGGGACATAGAAAATGGCCATCATATTTGGAAAGCTCAAAATCCTTTATTTAATCCTCATAAATTGCCACAGTTACCAAAGGAGTATGATCAACATCATGGAAAGAGAAAATTTAGAATGAAGAAGAATCTCTGAGAGTTTAGGATAGAAAGAATAGACCTTAAGACATTTCTCGAAGGTTCTATCTTGCTTCTAAGCAGTAACATTTTATGGAAAGACAGTAGTATATGGGGTGAAGTGGCCTGGGTCTACTATTTACTTACTGGGACCAGTACAAGTCCTTTCATTTTTGAAGTCTCAGTTTTTTCATCTCTAAAACTTGGATAATAAAAATCTCAGCACTACTTACCTACCTATATGGTTATGAGGGTCAAGAGAGAACCTGCATATGGAAGCACCTTGTCAAAGCCTCACAGATGGAAGGTATAATTGATATCAGAGGTAAAACTTTGGATTCCTTCTTCCCTGGGAGTCATACAGTGTCACTCTATTGTATAGAGTCAGCGACTTCCCTCTTGCAGGAGCCCTTTACCAGACAGCAGTTTGAGTGAAAGTGCAGGGACAATTCTGTGCATATCATCTTCACATATGGAAAACCTCAGAGTCTCTCTTTCTCATCCTCCCCCAGAGTAGAATATGATCTCTATTTTCCCCAAATCCCAATACCCCTTTGTCTGTTAAGCCCGTCACACATTTTCTTATGTCTACACAGACTCATTACTGCTCCATAAATACGTTTAGGGCAAGGATAGGCTTTTTGGGAAAGTGGCTAAGACGATGGACTGTGGAGTCAGACTGCCAGGAGTTGAATCCTATTTCTTCTACATATTAGCTGTGTGACCTTGGTCAAGTCACTTTACCTCTCTGGGACTGAATATTTATGATAAGATTGTTATGAAGAGGAAATTAGTTACTATATGAAAGAGCCTATATAAATGTCAACTCTCATAATCTTTCTCTTCTCCCCAACATCAAAAACAATGTAATATATGTTTGTGGATAACAGAATTTGAAGTCTTAATTTAATGCAAGGATGAGCAAATATGTGATATATGTGTTGATGTTTTTCCTGTCTTATGCCATTTTGTCATGTCTGCATGGAGTCTACTTCCAATTGATTGGAATTACCATCTGAGAAAACACCTATTTGCCATTCATGGTTTATGAGCTGACATCTAGTATCTCTTAAGAACATAATAATCTAAGAGATGATCGTATATCCTAGGTGAATTAAAAAAATTTTTTTTAATTTCTAGTTCTCCCTCCTCAACCAGAAAACATCAAGGTTTCTAACATCACAGACTCCTCAGCCATGATCTCTTGGACTATCTTGGATGGCTATTCTATTTCTTCTATTATCATCCGTTACAAGGTTCAGGGCAAGAATGAAGACCAGCACATCGATGTGAAGATCAAGAATGCCACCGTTACCCAGTATCACCTCAAGGGCCTAGAGCCTGAAACAGCTTACCAGGTGGAGGTTTTTGCAGAGAACAACATAGGGTCAAGCAACCCAACCTTTTCTCATGAACTGACGACCCTTCCTAAAGCTCAAGGTTGGTAGAGTGGACAGGTATTTACATAGGATTATTTCTGGAGATGATCAGGGAAGCCCCACTATCTTAAGATATTTACCTGATATGTATGTCATGTGACATGACTCATTTGTCCAAAAAGGCTTCACCATCTCTGGATAGGTTCTTAAACTGAAAATGCTCCTGGGAAGGAATCCCTGTTCATCCATTTTATTTTGTTGAAGCTTAGACTAAATTAGCCCATCACACTCCCTATCCAGCAGTGGAGGCTCTGAGGAATATGAATTTGATTCCATGGGAAAAGAATGTGTAATCTCCTGAACAGAGGCAGGCCTACGCTGGGGTTCAGTGGGAGGCTCCAAGAACCAACAGCATTCTTTCTCAAATGAACTCCTCTTTTAGCTTGGATGACATTATACTATTCTGAGGTTTTTGTTTTTTTTTTTAACTTTTTGGATCCAAGTTATGATGTCTTCACATCCACTACTAACCCCCACTCCAGTGAGATTAAACTCTTCGAGATAGATGGAGGTCCCTGAGAGTGCCAAGCACAGGATGCCCAGGGTAACACCTGTTGAATGTAGTTAAGTAAACAAGGGAAGTGGGGTGGGGGTGGGGGGCTGCAGCTCCTGGGGCACCTTCCCTTTGAATTCTGTCTGCAGTGGCAACTCCCAGCCCTCTGCCCCGTGTAACAAGTGCGAGGGAACATAGAGTGATGTTAGATGGAAATTTTGGCAGATTTATAACCTGGACTAAAGTTTATTTTTACAGAAAATATTATAGTAGTAAAAACTTCTTGGTTTCAAGGCCTACCTAGGGCTTAAGAAATAAAATGAAACATGCTATATTTTCAGTGCTGATTCTGTGGAATATTTTTGAAATATTAAAGGAATGATGAGTCTACCAATTATAGAGAATTGGAGTTTTCACTGACACCCTTAATAAATGCATTGCTCTTATAATTTTTTGTGTTTTGGAAAAATGTGTACAGGTCCTAAATCCAAGCTCTACATAAAATACAAGCAGAAAAATTAAAAACAAGACTTAATGAAACAACAAAATCCTCACCATTCTGTTCCAGATATGTCTTTATGCTCCCATGAGTAGAAATAGAAGGAAGGAAAGAATCACAAAAGAATACTTGTAAGAAGATGGGGTCATGCCCTACATACTGTTTTTCATAAAAATATATTGCATTTAATTTTATGTGAGTTTAAATAAGGGAAAGAGTTGGAAGGATTAGACCATTATCTTTAAGTTAATTTTGACCTGAGCCCTGAATTTCATGGTTTTTCTCTTCTGTCTCTCCCTCCTTCCCCTCCTCCTCTCCTTCATTCTCCCATTGGTATTCTCAGATTTTCTCCATCAGTTTTTTAAATAAGAAAAAAATCAAAATATCTTATAGACTCTAAGCTTAGCATCTTAGAACAAGAAAACTTTTCTAGGTGGGGAAATTGTGCAGGGAACTTTAGCTGTTTTCCCAGAGTTTTACATCTAGTTAGTCATTCTCACTCTTTGACATTGTGAAACTGCTTGGGCCTCTACTTGGAAGTACGACTTGGACAAATGATGAGAACTAATAATTAGCATTTTTGCATTTTGTTTTTGTTTTTGTTTTGTTTTGTTTTTAGGTCTTAATAACAACCCTGTGACTCAGGCTCCTCTTCATTGAGTTTCAGAACATATGAATGAGTAGCCCAAGGTCCCATAGCAATTAGTTGACAGAGTCAGGGCTACAATGATATTTCCATTTCCCTGCGATGTCTCCCATAGATGGTCTTGCCATATCTCTCCCACACTAACCCTGCTGCTTCTCCTATGTTCTGTACAGTACCAGCGGACCTTGGAGGTGGAAAGATGCTGCTTATAGCTATCCTTGGCTCAGCAGGAATGACCTGCCTGACGGTGCTGTTGGCTTTCCTGATCATGTTGCAATTGAAGAGGGCAAATGTCCAAAGGAGAATGGCACAAGCTTTCCAAAACGTGGTAGTGTCTCATCTTCCTACTAACTAATAAGTACAAGTCTGCATGTATGCATAACCTTCACTTGAAATATGTGGACCAGGAAATTTACTTGTAAAGCAAGTATTTTCCTTAGGCAAGCCTCATCTTTTTTTGGCTTCCGTAATGAAATGGGAGATAAACAGCATGACTATATAATTGTTATCCAAACTGGAATAATTGTGAGAGTGAAAAGCTTGCCTTAGTAATTATTTGGGAAGACAGGGCTAAAACAGGCCCTAACCAAATGAGATGTACAGTCATCCTAGTGATAAGTCATCAGGGAGCCTAATCTTGCAGTATGAAGAATTGAACATTGTTGCTAAGGAAGGACATGAGTGTGGCCAGACCTCAGTGTCATGGGTAATGCTGTATTATGCTAGACATTTCCTACTTCCAGCTTCCATTTTCTGCTTCTAATATATTTCACAATCTTACTATTCCTCATGTATATTGTATGTGTAATATATGTGAATTAAATGTACATGTGTGTATCTCCATTCCTATGTACCCTTCACTCTGCAGTCATAGTTAATAACACCTGGCACTGCCTCATCCTTTCATCTAGACATTTTGACCAGTAACCAAAGTTCGCAAAATCATACTTGACCAATATGCATCCTGTTTGAGTCCTCTGGGTTTACTACAGCCTGAAGGCTTTTCTAGTTGTGTTTTCAAGCTCTATAAAATGAATTTGTACCTAGCTTTATCAATTCCATGTATAAAACATTGAGCACAGTTACACATTCCAGATGAGGTACACCTTCATGTCCACAAACCCCTGAGATTCCCCTCAGTGGAGGACAAGGGGAGCTTTGTTATCTGACTCCATGCCGTTGGTGGCTCAACTCAAGCTGTTCCTGGAGAGGAGGGGCCAGAAGGGGGCCCGGAGCACTGGAGCTCCTATGGTACTGGCGCTTTGTCATTACATGTGCCAGCCTCTGCTGGTACAGCATTTTGCTGTACGCCTCTGTCATCCTGGGGCCAGAATCTGTTCCAGAGTGGGCTGGAGAGGTTCTAAGGTTTAGGATAAGCCAGAGTGAGTGAATGAGTAGCCCAAGGTCCAAGAATAGACCAAGACTAAGCAAGAAAAGCTCTCATGGAGGCACGGCCTCTTCCTGCCCCAGATAGGATCTCCGTGTTCTTTCCAAACCAGAACTGAGTACCTGCTTATTTCATAGCTCAGTAGAAACTCAAGTGTGACTAACTCAGGGTTGTGCCATCCTGTGGCATACCTGCTGTTATCCCCCCCTGCCTTGCTCTCTGCAGACATTGCTAATCAGTTGCAGCATGCCTTCCCCAGATGCCTGGAATTGTCCCATGAAGCTTTATAGCCTGTTAGATGAAACCTGTTTCCATCTCCATTCTAGAATTAGAGAGTTTCTTGTTTCACCTGGTATGCATACAAAGCAGGAGTATTTATGCATGTCAGAATTATGAAAAATCCTGACATAAAACCTTTAAAAAAATTATTTCTCCAGAGGGAAGAACCAGCTGTACAGTTCAACTCAGGAACTTTGGCCCTGAACAGGAAGGCCAAAAACAACCCAGATCCTACAATTTATCCAGTGCTTGACTGGAATGACATCAAATTTCAAGATGTGATCGGGGAGGGTAACTTTGGCCAGGTTCTTAAGGCGCGCATCAAGAAGGATGGCCTACGGATGGACGCTGCCATCAAGAGAATGAAAGGTCAGTGCTTGGCCACGTCAAGTCAGCGTTTCACTTGGGCGGGGAGAAAACTTGACTTCCTGTTGAATCTTTGCTCTATGCTCTTCCATTATTTAAACAAAAAATTGGCATGATGTCAGAGCTTTTCTGTACAACTGCAGGTGATATTTCCTTTGAGGTCAGCTGGTGACAGGGTCAGGACATAAACATGAAGGCATGAACTGTTTAAATGCCACTGTCTTGACTTGTCATCCCTTTTGGGGAGCACTGTTGTTTCTCTTAATGCAGTGGTTCTCAAAATTGAGCATGCGTCACAATCACCTAGCGGCCTTGTTAAAAGCAGACTGTCGGGGTCCACCCTGGTTTCTAGTTCAGTAAGTCTGAGGCAGGGCCAGAGGATTTGCATTTCTAATTAGTTCCCAGGTGATGCTGATGCTGAGGGTTTGGAGACCACACTTTGCAAACCTCTGCATCAGAATTCCTGGAGACGTTGTTAGAAATGCATCTCCTTGGCTTCTCCTACTGTTAAATCTACTATATTTGAGTTTCTGGGGTGACATGTGAGAATCTGTGTTCTCAACAAACATGCTCCTTGATTCTTCTGTACCTTCAAGTTTGAAAATCACTGATCTCAGGTCACAAGAATGAAGTGTTTTCCAGTTGTGTTCATCTCAAGACTGCTTGGTGTCTACCCATCTAACAAGATGGTTAATAAACATCTGAGAAAGCAGAATGTCTGGTTCACCGGCAGCACTAGCTGTATTCTCTTGTAGGTGAAGTGGCAGGTTATGCACGGCTTCATTGAGAAGCTGCAGCGTGGCTTTTATAGGATCTGGGCTTGGAGAGCTGTGTGTCAGAGCAGGGAATGTAATTACCTACTGTCTTGGGTCAGCTTCACTGTGTGGGCTCTCTAAAGTTTCTGTAGTGTTTTCCTCTTTGACAGCAATATTGAGCGTAAGAGTGGAATTAACCCTAAATCTCATTAAGTCATTGCTGCTCTTTGCAGCAATGTCGGCAGAAAACAAATAAAACAAATAAAATACTGTCAATGCTTAGAAATAGTAGTATGTTTCAAACACACACATACACATGTACACACACAATCTTGCTTAGCATCCAGAAATATCTTTTCTGTTTTGCTACTTTAGCCACAGGGAGTTTTGGGGGAATAGTAAGGATAGTATGAGGAGAAAGGGTGTAGAATCTTGCAAAATCAGGGCTTTTAAAGTCTGATCTGAGCCTGATGGTCCTGTGCACATGTGAAGAGGTAAAATAGCTTAATGGGGCATCAGGGCAGAAAATGTCTGCAGGGAGAATGATGCATCCACAGGAGGACAGATACTGAAGTAGGGGACAATGTCATCATAGAGAACTTCATTTTAAACATACTCCAAAGACATCAAATCTCAGGCTTCTTGTGGTAAGAACAGGGTATCTGACTTGGGATTGCCTATTAGCTAGTTTTATGTGTACCCTTATCCCATATGAAACATTCCTGTAGTTTCCAAGCATGTTCAGGCAGGCACAGGGCCACCAGCACCCACTGACTGGCCCCCACCCCCACTTTTTTACCGTTATTTTTCAAAAAGCTGTAACAGCGCTCTGTCACCAATCAAGGCTGATCAGTTTGTGCATCAGCCAGAGATAGCCTTGCCTTCAGCCTGGTTAGTACCTGGTGGTTCTTCCTCTGATCCAAGTGGTAATGGAGAGACAGGATGAAAAGAATAGAAACAAATGCAGTTCAGCTTCCTATCAAGTAACTTCCATAGAAACGCCATTGGAGTTGAGTTTTTTTTTTTTTTTATTAGCAGGACTGGTTTGTGGAAAAGCAAGTTAAAAGTATTATAATAAAGGAAGGTGTGTACATTCCTGGTGTTGTTGTACTGAAACTTGGGTTCTGTTCCTCAGCACATTCGTTGCTGGACGGCGGCTTCAGCTAGAATAACTGGAGTCTAAGGTAGAGGCTGCTCTATCTCTACCAAGTCCTCTCACTGGGTATTTGAGAGCTTAAACAAGAAAACTTGAGAACAGTGGTTCTCTCGTTTGCCCCTGGGGGGGGGGGGGACATTCAGCAATGTCTGGATATAGTTTTGGTCAGGCTGCTGGTGTCCAGTGGTAGAGGCCAGAAATGCTGCTGAACATCCTACTATGCAGAGGGCAGCTCCCAACAACAAAGGTGTCCGCCCAAAGTGTCAGTGGTACCAAGTACTCTTTCTAGAGTAATCTCTGATTTCTATACAGTTTTCCAGACCTGATGAGGACTAAGTGCCTCTGAAGGTCCTGGGGAGCAGGAGGGGACAGTTGTTTCTAAAGAGGTCTAACGGCGAGCGATCACAACTTTTGACTTTATTCCCAGAATATGCCTCCAAAGATGACCACAGGGACTTCGCTGGGGAACTAGAGGTTCTCTGTAAACTTGGCCACCACCCAAACATCATCAATCTCTTGGGAGCGTGTGAACATCGTGGTAAGATGCTCTTTTCCTGTCTTTCCTGCCAGGATTTTTTTTTAAACAGACACATTCCATATTGAAATTAGTAAATATAACAATCTTAAGAATGCTACCCATTTTTTTTTTTAAAGTTGCAGTTTCATTCTGAATGTCTAGTCCCATTTAGAGATACTGATGAGGCTTGGCATCTTTTTGGAGGTAGGTCCCAAGGCTGGATCTTTTGCCTTCTGGTGTGGTTCGCCATCACGGCTCAAAGTACTCACGGTTGCTGCACGCTCCCATCCTTGCTGATCCAGGGGTTTCCTCAGCTATTATAGCTAGGTGGATTGAGGAAGCCTTCAGCAACAGGAAGGGTGAAGTACATTGGCTCTTCTGAATTGTCTGTCTTTATTCCTCCAGACCCAAGACACCAATACTCTGAATGTTAAATCCAGGAATGCCAACAGTCTACTGTAATAGGAAAGCATCAGTAATGGCTAGGATAAAATAATAACAGTAATAAGCTTATATCTGATAGAACTTCATTTTTTTCCAAAACAATTACCAGAACGACTATGGTGGAGCTTTATAACTATCCTATGACGTACATACCCTTAAAGTTCAACTTATATTATTAATTTAGATATTACTGAGTACTTCTATGGGTTTACTTCAGCATCCTACCTGAATCTATGCTTAAATTTAATTCCTCATGGAAAAGTTTGCTCCCACAAAAAAGCTCCACACAGTAATTATTTACAAACTTGACAACCTCTTGTTGACTCTGAGGCACAAACCAGGAATAGAAGAGAGACTACTTCCTTTTCCTCAATTTATTAAACTAAAAATACTGGGGCTTCAAACAATATATCATTCCGTGATCCAATAAGGGTGTAATTCTGAAAGCCACATCATGTCCCTTACTTCAATAATGAAGTAATGACATTTATTTTTGAGCTATTTCCTGAAAACCGTAGTTAGCCTGGGACAGCAGTAAATGAAAGTTAAAAAAAAAAAAAAAGTAAGCACTGCCAACAGAAAAATATGTGTCTTTTAAATTGTTGCTCTGTCATCACCTTAGCACGTAATTGGTTGGCTCTCAAAATTTATAGTCAGTGAGGAAGTGAGAAAACATTGAGGCGTATCTTGCCTTACAGTGCTACACGCTACAGTGCTAGATCTTTTATTTTTTTTTTTACAAGAATTTCATTTTCTTAGAATGTCTTTGAAGTTCAAATTCATTTGACATTTTAAATGTAAAAAATTGTATACCAAAAAATGTACAGTAAAAGACAGTAAAACCACTCTACCTTTCATTGACCCTAAAGATCAATGTTTTTATGAAGATTAATTATATATATATATATATATATATATATATATATATATATATATATATAAAGCAATTTGGGATTAGACCAAGACAACGGACCATAATTTCTTCTAGGACCTATTGTTTTATTTGTCTAAGTTTGAGTTTTCTGATTTCTGTAAGCAAAACGCAGTCTCTGACACCAGACTCTGCTGACCAGGTCAATGCAGTGATGTAGCAGGAGTGTTAGGGGAGGAGTAGAAGCAGGAGAGACAGTTAGCTGGTAAGAAGCCTTCTGCTATGAGTGCTTGATCTTTATTTTCTTTTTTTTTTTTTAATAACCTCAAGAGGGGTGCCTGGGTGGCTCAGTCGGTTAAACGGCCGACTTCAGCTCAGGTCATGATCTCACAGTCTGTGAGTTCGAGCCCCATGTCGGGCTCTGTGCTGACGGCTCAGAGCCTGGAGCCTGCTTCACATTCTGTGTCCCCCTCTCTCTCTGCCCTTCCCTTGCTCACACTCTGTCTCTATGTCTCTCAAAAAATAAAAACGTTAAAAAAAATAAAAATAAATAACCTCAAGAAAAGTCAGAGACCAACTGGAATAATATAATGCGTGGCTTATATTAGTTCTCTATCAATACTGAATAAAAAAATAAAAGGTGATGTGGACTAGCTGTCCTCAATCTTTTTTTTTTAAATATTTTTAATGTTTATTTATTTTTGAGACAGAGACAGAGCATGAGTGGGGGAGGGGCAGAGAGAGAGGGAGACACAGAAGCTGAAGCAGGCTCCAGGCTCTGAGCTGTCAGCACAGAGCCCAACTCGGGGCTCGAACTCACAGACCACGAGATCATGACCTGAGCCGAAGTCGGACGCTCAACCAACTGAGCCGCCCAGGCGCCCCTGTCCTCGATCTTCTGGAGGCAAATCTTACTGAGTAGGTGCAAACCTTCAGGAAGCCTCCATGTTAGTCCACACGTGGTCGATGGGAAGGGGTGGGAAAGAGGGGACCCTGAGTTCAGCATGGTGCCCTTTAAGCATAGCAGGAGCTGGAACTTCTCTCTGTCCCGTCTCCAGTGTTCCCAAGGTTGGTACCTCTAGACGTGTTGCCTTTTTTTTTTTTTAATTTAAGGTTGACTTATTTATTTTGAGAGAGAGACAGTGCAAGCAGAGGAAGAACAGAGAGAAGGCGAAAGACTCTCAAGCAGGCTCTGCGCTGTCAGTGCAGAGCCTGACGCAGGGCTTGAACTCGTGAACCATGAGATCATGACGTGAGCCAAAATCAAGAGTTGGACACTTAACTGACTGAGCCACACAGGCGCCCGACGTGTTGCTTTTAGATACCAAGTTCCACAAGTCATTCCCAAGACCACAGCACACCTCTGAAATCTCAGAGCTGTTGAGGGCCACTGAGAAGGTGGAGTCTCTCCCTTTCCCCGCAGGCTACCTGTACTTGGCCATCGAATACGCTCCCCACGGAAACCTCCTGGACTTCCTGCGCAAGAGCCGAGTGCTGGAGACCGATCCCGCCTTCGCCATCGCCAACAGCACCGCCTCCACGCTGTCCTCCCAGCAGCTTCTCCATTTCGCGGCAGATGTGGCCCGCGGCATGGACTACTTGAGCCAAAAACAGGTGTGTGGTAAGGACCTTGCTTTGGACAACTCTCCTTTGAAATTGTTTGGACTCAGAGTTGAGCTAAAACATACATTTTTCCAGTTAACCTCCCTCCTTTAATTACTCTTATGATCACCTTAATTTTAATCTCTTTGTTGCTATTCTATTTATATAGAAGTGAATGCCAGACATTCTGTATAATGTATGCCAGACATAACTGTATTTAGTGAATCTCAGCATAGGCATTTGGTGAGGAGCCTGAACTGATGGTAGCTTCATTTGGATCCGAATGAGGCATGATAGCAGAGGACTTACATGGCCGCAGGAAGATTTGGTGGCTTGGGTTTTGTTTTTCTTTTCTTTCTTTCTTTTTTTTTTCTTTTTCCCTGAAATGCTTCTCCCAAAACAGGCTGGGTCATTTGGCCAAATCCATTGAGGATTTTAGAGAGGAGCTTTAAGGGAATTGGGTTCTGCTCCTCTCTATTTCCCAAAGGTCTTGCCCCCGTGGCTTCGTGCCAGCAGAATGAAGTGAAAAAGCAAAAATGCTGAAAACACATGATGTTTTTTCTTTAAATTTCAGTTTATCCACAGGGATCTGGCTGCCCGGAACATTTTAGTTGGTGAAAACTATGTAGCCAAAATAGCAGATTTTGGATTGTCCCGAGGTCAAGAAGTATATGTGAAAAAGACAATGGTAAGTTCAGACACTGAGAACATCCTCCCCAGGACACCCTCCTTCTCCTGATGGCCCTTCTCTTGGAATGCCATTGTTCTTTGGTGACTCAGGCACCTGGCTGTGTACCCCAGTAGATAGTGCCCTGGCCCGGCAAACATCCTGTGTGAGGTTCGATTGCTAAAATGACCGAGGGCTCCATATTTGCCAGTAAAGAAGCCACTGTCACATGTGGCCAAGTGATTGAACACACAAGCCTTGTGGCACAGGGGTCAAGTCTACATCCAGGCGGAACCCCTAAGTGTCTCACTCAGAAACCTCTGAGGAGCTCCCTCAAACTCCTTTTGTGCACAGCAAACGTAGGAGGGGCAAAAAAGACATTTAACATACTTTCCAAATGTAAAGGAGAGAAATTAATGAGGTTCCTACCTCACGAAAAGGTCCTATAGAGAAATCCCTAGCTTCTAAGGCCCACAGAAGAATTCCCTCTTTACCAAAAGTTCTCCACTCTTTCTCCAACCGCACATCAAATCCACGTTCACCCGATGACACCTCCTCTCCCAAACAGTAATATTTAATCTTCAGGTACAAGATCCCAGGAAGACCTCACCACAGAAGGAGAGAGGCTGGATTCAATCAGCTTTTGTTGCCCGCCTTAAATCCCTGGAAATGCCCCTTCCAGGGACGTGATGACAACATGGTGCCACTCTCTGCTTTCCCAGGGTGGGCCAACCCGTGCAGGGCCTTGGGGTGACAATTCATCACATGCTCTACCCCAGGGGTATGGCTCCTGCTTTTCCAGGTCTGGTGGACATTACTCACGCTCGGCTTCCCTGGGACTGCTGCGGTTTTCACACGGTCCCTTTATTTTTGTGGGTAACACATTGCCTCAGCAAGGCTCAGGCTTCTATAGTTACCCTCTTTTCCAGTTTTTTTTTTTTTAAATATACTTATTTAGTTACTGACAAGATAACAGAAACAATATTCAAGAATGTTTTCAAAAGGAAATGACCCAGAGTTCACTAGCTTAACACATTTTATTTTTCATTTTTTACTTCTTGCCTTGCACAAACATACATATTTTTATATAGCTACTATCGCAGTGAACATAACTATTTTGGATCTTTCAGTTCCCTTGCGGATAAGGGCTTGAAGTGGGGCCTCTTTGGTCCTTAGAGACCATCACGCACATCCAGTGGGGCCCTGGATGCTTCTCAACACCAACACTTCCAGGAGCCGCGGGCGCCTCCCTGAGGGTTGGCTTCCATGCACACAATAACTATTTTCTCTAAGCTTTTCTGAATTCGCCTGACTCCAAGCACGTGTTTCTCTGCAGAGGCATGGGGCTTGTCTTAAAGAAGCAGGACCCACCACTCACCCATTTACTCCTCCTCCTGGGCTGCCTGCAGCTTGCTATGTTCTTCACAGAGCCCCTTTCCTTACTTCTCTCTGGCATTTGGGGGCCGTGGTGCCCTGAGTGAGGGGGTGGAGGCACTGATGCAGTTTAGCCCCACAATCTGCACGTTTTATTTGGAGGCTATCCTCAGATCCCCAGGGAGAATGCTGGTTTGCTTGGCATTTCCTAAAGGGCAGAGATTTCTACAGTCTTGGAGAGCTTAAGAGGAATGCTTAGAAAGGCAGAGCACTTTGATGGGTCAGAACTTAACTGTGTCTGCTAGAAGTGGCTGGGAGAAGGATCCTATGTAGCAGCATAGGGTCTGGGAGGAAAGACATTGGCCCGAAGGCACGGGAAAGGAGAGGGAATGGAGAGAAGCAAGTTCGCTGCAAGAGGGGTGCAGTGCAGCAAGTTACCACCAGAGGGCAGAGTGGCTACCTTCTCTAGACTACTGTTTAAATCCAAGATTTTCCACACCAGTTGCACCTGTCTTCAAATGCAGTGTAAACTGCATTGATAGGAGGTTATTTTTTCCTCCTCCACTAATGTGTATGCACACTGTTCTCTTTGGTTGGAAATGCTGTTCTCTCCCCAACCCACCTGAAGACACCTACACACACAGAACTGAGTCCACGTGTCCCCTTGTCTGAAAATCCTCCTCATCTCATCCAGGCAGAGTTGACCAGTTCACATCACCTGAGCCTTTTCCACATTACAGTCTAATTCTCGGTTTCCCTGCCTCTCTCCCCTTTCACATCTCTGAGTGCCTCTGAGAGCCACAAAGTGAATGAATGAAATGCCTACCAAAAATGCACATGCCCATCCATACACACACACACACACACACATTATTTTTCTTTATACAGAACCACGGTAGGGTCTCCTCGAGATCAGTAGGGCTTATACTCTTTGAGTGTCTTTGGATTGGAGAACACTCTTGTGCGTGGGATATACACAAACAGCAGCTCCTGACTGTGCCATACCTTATGTGTAGGGAATTCCAAACACAGTTCCTTGTGGGCTTGAGCGAACCACAGCTCCGGGCAAGCTGCGCCTCTGGAGAAGGGTCCCTGTCATACTTAAATGCATCTCACTTTGTTCTCTCCAGGGAAGGCTCCCTGTGCGCTGGATGGCAATCGAGTCACTAAATTACAGTGTGTATACAACCAACAGTGATGTGTGAGTAAGCCTTTTATCTTTGAGAGATTTTTTTTTTCTCCTAGAAAAATAAGCATCTGACAGAGGACTTAAAGCAAAGCGGGACTATTATGTCCATCTGTGGAATAAAGGTAGTTGATAAGCCCAAGAGTTAAATTTGGAGTCTATGAAGTGAAGCCTCAGAGTAGACGGTGTTCAGGGCGTGGCGTAAGATCACCGGTGACGGGCTGTGGGGTTCCTCCTGTCAAGGAAAAGTGGTGAATTCTCCATCTCCAGGGGAGCAAGGGGCATACGGAGCATTCCTGTGGCTCCACTTCCCAGACTCACCTCAGCACACAGGACCTGGAACAGCAGAAGGCAGTTGACAATAGCTGTTGGGGGTCAGATGTGGCCGGGGCAAAAGGCAGGGCAGATCAAGGGACATGTCTGCTCACAGCCAACAGAGACAAATCCCAGGCTGGCAGTGAAGGAGGGCTGGGAGTGAGACGTAGGCCATCTTGCCCACACCCCTCTATTGACAGGAGGAAACACTGAGGCCCCGAGGCTAGCTGTGACTTGTCCAGGGGACAAGCTTAGTCCAGGGCAAGGGCAGGGGGCTGGTAAGTACTGCGTCCTTACTGCGTGCAAGGTGTGTGTTCTCTTCCATCATCTCTGCATAACTTTGAGGTGGCAACTGGTGTTCCCACTTTCAGAAGACACTAAGAGGCCTCAAGAGGTTCAGTAGCTTGTCCCAGGTCACAGGAGTGTCAGGCGGCAGAGCTGGGGTTTAACTCCAGTCTGTCAGCTTAGAGTTGCACCTGCTTTCCCCAGTATCGGCTTATGTTCTCCACCTAAAGTGAGTGGGGGTTCTGACACTGTTTCCATGTTAGGATCCTTCCATTGGCCTAAGAGGAGATAAACATAGGCCACATGTAAGACCCTCTCCTGGGGAGAACACATTTAATATTTCCTTTTCTGGTAAAGCATCAGTCACCCTGACTTTTGAGGCAGAAGATTAACTGGTCAATCTGATTATTGGTTTCCCTACTGTGTCTCCTGCAGATGGTCCTACGGAGTGTTACTATGGGAGATTGTTAGCTTAGGTGAGTATCCATGTCTGTCTATCAGGTGAGACTCCAGGCAACGGGAGTGGACCCCTCCTGTGCTCCCTCACTGTGGGATTCCACGGGTGCCATTTCTCTGGGGCACCACCAGATGAGACTGGGAAATAGAATTTGATGGGTTTCCATGTACGGGTGTGTTTATTCCCATGTTTCTCTTTTTGAGAGCCCTGTGTCTAATGTCATATTTAATACTAACAACCTGTTAGTGGCTGTGAACTTCATTATAGGTTGTCTCTGTAGAGAGATGTCACAGAACTGTTATAAATCACTTCTACAACCTTAAGATGGTATGTTATATGGGCGTGAAAATTCATTTTCGAAGACCATTTACTAGCATGTGAAAACATGCATGCCAAAACCCAGAAATTTCCTTACACTGTGATGCCATTTTATAAATGTTATACATGTTTACACATGAAAACCCTGGAAGGACTCTGCGGGAGAGCAATTCGAATATTGCTTGCTTTCTTCATGCTTTTTTGTATTTTCCAAGTTTTCTATAATACGCATATACTTTTTAGAATTAAAATTGGGCAGTACTGAATATAGATAAAATAGGAATTCCGTAAGCGTGACTGCACACTTCCAAATAGGAAAGAGATACATCCCCTTAGTAGAGGAGTCGTGCGCAGGCAGACTCAGGGAAGAGAAACAGTGCTAGAAGCAAGGAGCCCTCTTCTGGACCTGTGCACTGATGGAATGGCCACACTGTTGTGCATTTTGGAGTGTAAGCCCCGCTGTGATATGTGGTGGGTTTTCTCAGAAGGGAAGATGACGCTTGGTGTGCGTCCTCTCTTGACATACCCTGTCTTTCTCCTAGTCTCTGGGCTCGAGAGGCTCTGGGCGGGACACACTGTGCTCACCAGAGGGGCTCAGGGAAACCCAGTTTCCTGTCTTCCAGGTGGCACCCCCTACTGTGGGATGACATGCGCAGAGCTCTACGAGAAGCTGCCCCAGGGCTACAGACTGGAGAAGCCTCTAAACTGTGATGACGAGGTGTAAGTCAGCCTGCACCCTGGGGGTATTTAAAAAAATTTCTTTTTAGGCGCAGCTGGGTGATTCAGTTGGTTAAGCGTCCAACTTCAGCTCAGGTCGTGATTTCATGGCTTGTGGGTTCGAGCCCCGCATCAGGCTCTGTGCTGACAGCTCAGAGCCTAGAGCCTGCTTCAGATTCTGTGTCACCCTCTCTTTCTGCCCTTCCCCCCTTGTACTCTATCTCTTTCTCTCAAAAATAAATATTAAAAAAAAAAAGTTTGTTTTGAGAGTGAGTGAGTTGGGGAGGGGCAGAGAGAGAAAGAGAAAGAGAATCCCAAGCAGTTTCCACACTGTTAGGGCAGAGCCCGACTCGATCTCATGAACTGCGAGATCATGACCTGAGCTGAAATTGACTCAAATTCTTTTTTATTTTTTTTTATTTTTTTTAACGTTATTTATTTTTGAGACATAGAGACAGAGTGTGAGCAGGAGGAGGGCAGAGAGGGAGACCCAGAATCCGAAGGCAGGCTCCAGGCTCTGAGCTGTCAGCACAGAGCCTGACGTGGGGCTCGAACTCACAGACCGGGAGATTATGACCTGAGCCAAAGTCGGCAGCCCAACCGACTGAGCCACCCAGGCGCCCCTGAAATTGAGTCAAATTCTTAACTGAGCCACCTAGGCACCCCACACCGTAGGGCCATTTTATCTTAACTTTCTCTTGGACAGACTGACTCTAATAAAGGGGTTACCTGATTCATACACATATGCATATATGTATACCTATACATGCACACGTATCGAGATCCTAAATACCCCCCCGCCCCCCTGCAAAAATGTGAGTTCATTAACCTTAACACCATTTTGCAAAGGGCAGGGAGTTGAAAGCTTTCTAGGCACAGAAATCCAGGAGGAATGTAAGGTGAGGATTATGAGGAAGGCTGAAACGAAAGGCAGCAAATGCAGACAAGATCTGAAATCAATTCATGAGATTATTCATGAATAAATGTATGAAACTTTGAGACTAACTTTTGGGATGGAGATTTTACAGCTGTGACATTAGGAAGATAGATTTTTTTTTTTGTGTGTCATAGAATCTCGCTTCTGCAAGGATTATTTTCCAGGAGTAAGACTTATACCCAGGGGAAGAATGATTAGCTTTTGTGAAACCACCATTCTCAAAACTGAGTTCGCTGCTGCCTAACTGACATGACGTAAAAGCACAAGGCTCTAGGTTCAGCAAAGAATCTATTGTTCAAACTGAGCCACTTCTAAGAGAGAGTGGTATTAATTATGGTACTGGCACAAGAGGGCAGAAACGGAGACCATGCTAGGTTAATAGCCTTCTGTGCACGTAAGATTGCCTTGAGGCATTTGTCCCCCGTGTGAAATTTTGAGCCCCACTTTCAAACATTGGTTCTGTAGCTCTGGGTGGAGGGGAGGGGTGCCAGGAATCTGCATTTAAAATTTTTGGTTTTGACAGGGACAGTGTGTGAACAGGGGAGGGGCAGAGAGAGTGAGACACAGAATCAGATGCAGGCTCTGAGCTGTCAGCACAGTGCCTGTTGTGGGTCTTGAACTCACAAACCGTAAAATCATGACCTGAGCCAAAGTCAGATACTCAACTGACTGAGCCACTCAGGCAACCCAGGAATCTGCATTTTAGTAATGCAAGTGGTTCTTACTACATTTGGGAAAGTAGTGTCCTAGACCAGTGCTTCCCAGGGGTGCCTGGGTGGCTCAGTTGGTTGAGCGGCCGACTTCAGCTCAGGTCATGATCTCACGGTCTGTGAGTTTGAGCCCCGCGTTGGGCTCTGTGCTGACGGGTCAGAGCCAGGAGCTGCTTCAGATTCTGTATCTCCCTCTCTCTCTGCCCTTCCCCTGCTCATCCTCTGTCTCTATGTCTCTCAAAAATAAACGTTAAAAAAAACAAACAGTGCTTCCCAGACTGTGTTCATGCACACACAAGAGGTAAATAAATGATAGAAGGGGGAAGGAGTTCTGTAGTCACCTTGGGAAATTCTGTGTTAAATCAGGTTAAACAGTTTTTGTTTTTAATGGCACGACTTCTCAAGATTTTACTCTGCTAATCCCTAAGAGGGAGATGCAGTCTGTGGCACTTTGCAAATTAGAGCAAGGAGCCATTTTTTTTTAATGAAATAACATTTTGAGAGATATAGTATCCCAAGGGACGCGCTGCCCTAGACACATGACTCAATTCTTTCCAGATAATCAGAAGAGCTGAGACCAAGATCTGCAGGAATGGTACGCAGGGGAGGCACTAGATTTGCTGGCAGAAGAAAGAGGGACTTGAGGGAGGTGGGAGGCCAGATAGAAACTCAGCGCTGTATGCTGTGCTGCCAGTTTAGCGAAATGACCATGTGTTGGATGGCTACTTTCGCTTTTTTCCATACCCCACACTGGGCCATGCCCAGGACTGAAGCACAGTCGTAGAGTTAATTTCTTAACTCTTTGTTTCCAAAGGTATGACCTAATGAGGCAGTGCTGGCGGGAGAAGCCTTACGAGAGGCCGTCATTTGCCCAGATATTGGTGTCCTTAAACAGGATGTTAGAAGAACGGAAGGTGAGCATGGGGTTCAGGGCAGGCTCTTGAGTCAGGACTCATGTGCCCTGTATGGTTAAAAAAAAAAAGGGCTGATACAGGTCCACAAGTACCGCTAGGTATCAGAATGGTATTAGAGGGACATAAAAGATATGGTCCCTAACTTCGAGGAAGTTACAATTTCAGAGGTAATGAGATTTCTATAAAAGACAGTAGCATGTGGTAGAACTGATAGAATTAGCCTGTGAGCTAGAAGGAACCTCATCAGTAATACCGCCTGACCCTTCAATTTTGTAGAAATATACACAAAGAGGTGAAAGTGGTATGTCCAAGGACACACAGCCAGTAGACAGTGGAGCCTGGTGTGCAGATTCCAATGGGGGAGGGGCAGGAATTCTATAAAAATGTCCAGCAGGTGGTTGGCTATACTGATCTGAGGTTGAAAAGACAAGTCTAGGTGAGGGAGACATCGCAAGTTACCCCAACCCAAATGGTCACCCACAGGGAGATGGGGGCAGAGAAGGGATCCATAGAGAATGGGATTATTTCAGGAGGGACCATGGAGAGACAGCAAAGAGTGGCCTGGGGACAGAGAGAGAGGGTGAAATCTTACCTTGTGAGGTTGAGGGATGCATTTCAGGAAGAAAGTTGTCAAATACAACATGGGAACTGAGGACAGAAAAATGTCCCCCAGGTCCCTAGTCCTTGAAACACGTTAAGGGAGCTGGGGTATGACTGCAGGTGCCCTGTGTGATGCAGGACCAGGGCAGCCAGTGTCTCTGACCCACTCTTGCTCTTGTAGACTTACGTGAACACCACGCTTTATGAGAAGTTTGCCTACGCAGGGATCGACTGCTCTGCCGAGGAGGCAGCCTAGAACCAACCCCATCCACCTGTATGTTCTGTCTCCCCTCCACCGGCATGATAGACCCTTGATGCCAAGAAAGCAAGCAAGACTGTGCCAAGAGAGGTGACCTAGAACATAAACATGTATATATTTTACTGTATGTCTGGGACGTTACTACGAAGACCCCTGTGTGTGACTCTACAGTACATTTTGACTCTCATAGGACTGTATATACTGTTCTGAGTATGTGCTGAAATCGGAATGCCTGTCTGTGGTTTCGTATGCAATAATATATTTTTCTACAAATATGGACTTTACAGGAAGGTGTGCGAGTACAATTACTATAATGCAGAACTTATTATCATCCTAGGTATTTTTGATATTTACCTTTATAGTGAATGCTATAAAATGTTTGGCTCTGTAGAAGAATGAGCTTGTTAGTAAACCTAACACAAACCCTGATAACCCAGGTAAGAAAAATGGGGGAAAGACCTTCGTTCTATTAGGACAGAGGTTAACATTTAAATGAGAGCCTTCTGTCCGTCTCTAAACTTTCTCCCTCGTGTGTAGAAGCCATCCCACTTTCACTTGGTCATATGTCCACTTTGTCCGGTTTCCAGACCCCACAAGTCACTCCAGAATGCTAATACCTATAAGTAAGCTTAAATCTCATTCCACACAAGTGTAAGAATCTTAATGAGATTTAGTTTTAGTTTTCCTGGTAACATGGATTTGCGTATTTTAAGCAACTGAAGTAGGAAGCCTGGAGTTCCATGTGGGAGACGTGTGATATTTGTATCAGCTGAACATCCCTACATGTACTGCACGTTGTAAAGTTTCAGTGTTGATCAGTTGTGAGTTTACAGTTTATACCGTAGGCACATGCTGCACTGAGGTCCTACAGTAAGTGAATAAATGTCTTGCCTACCCACTTTTCGTCCGGGAATGTTTCTCATAGGTATTGACAAATGTCTTTCTTACACTTTAAAGTTACCATCCTCGCACTTGGCAGTAAGATCCATGGGGAGCAGCGGGTGGGTACTCCGCCAGACAGGGACTCTCAAGCTCCCAGGATTGCAAACATCTAGAAGTGTTCTGCCTAGTTCATTTTCTTGTACCAGGGCCATTTACCTCCAACTGCAGGTGTAGATACTGGAGTGTTAAATAGTTCAACATACAGCATAAAGCTCCACATTCCTGCCACCTAATCCACCTTAGCTGTTCAGAAACAATAGCCTTCGATAGTTTCAAAAAGGAAGCTTCTTTCACCAGAGCATATTCAAGCAGAGTCAGCAAAAGCCAGGCTAGCATACCATGAATCGACTAATGCAGAAACTCAAATGAAGAGCCCGTAAAAATGGGTCCAAATAGTTTCTTTTGCTTTTTGTCCAAATGCTGTAGAGCTACTCCTGACAACTCCTAGCTTGAATGTACAGTCCGTAGAAATGAACCACAACAAGGATGACCTGAAAATGCAAATAAGATCTTCAAATTTTGCATATGACTTTGAAACAAACATTAAGGGTCCCCCCCCAAAATAGTGTGACTTGCTTAAATTTCGATCACTATGAATTTAAGTAATATATCATTATTTCACATCAAGTACTTGACAAGGGAGATGGCTAGGAAGTACTTGGAATAGTAAGAAAAAGATGTTCAGTGATAATTAAGATTTATTTGTAACTCATAATGCCAAGGCACCAAACCTGAAGTATGTTTGAGGACCTATCATGACAGGCAACTGATGTCCTTCTGGCACAGAGGCCTCACTACTGATTACTCGGACGCACCTGTACCACTGGCAAAGAAACCTTTGTAGTTTTGTAGCATCTTAGCAACATTAATATTTATAAGGTTCATACTTAATTTAATCAAACTGAATTAATTGCTTTTCGAGACTCTGGAAACTACATGACTTAAGAAAGGAGGAGCTAACTCCTCAAGGGATTAAGACACTTCTGGTATTCGGAACACAGGCTGGAGTGTGGTGTGTTTGAAAGATCCCTAGGATGCTGCCTTAGAAAAATGAGCAGCTATGAATTAAAATCAGGTAACATTACACCAGTTGGAATAAGAACACATTACATAACAGCCAAATGACCTAAATCTTTATGTTAACGGAGTGCACTGAAAAGTTTACATTTACTTTGTGAGGAAAACCTATTCTACTTATATAGGAGACCTAAAAAAAATTCTGTGTATTAGAGAAAGATGGTTTTAGATATTTAGAGAGAAAAAGAAATGTATATAACCTGACACATGACCTTCATGGAAGTCACGGACTTACTGCTTCAACTTGAAACCGTGTCCCATTGTTACACACTATCACTGAAAAGGAGCCAAATATTCAAACCAAACCAACTTTAATTCCTCCCCATTAACCATTCTCCCGTCACCAGTCATAACTTGAGAACTGTGGAAATTTGGCCTTTAAAATGTAATAAATAAACCTCAACGGCACTTCTTTTTCTCCTCTTTGAAGAAAAAGGTCAAGAAACTTTAAGCCATCATAGACCAAACTCTACCGCCAGCAGCAGAGGCCAGAGGGGTCACTGACACAACAAGGCAGGGACTGAAGATCTTCTCAGGCAAAGTGATTACTTCTTTCCCTTCAGGTCTTCTTTTACCTTCCAGAGGACCAGTTCCATGCAGGCAACTGCACTGCCAATTGAATTGTGACCTCCAAATGGTACAGAACATAAAACAACATGTTAGACAATGACTGTGTCCATGATACTACCCATGGCTGTTCTCAAAACAAAGCCTCAAGTTAATGTTTATAAAAAATTAACACTGGTTACTTAGCAAAATGGGATTTTGTTTGCTTTGTAAATACTGTACATAAGTCTAAATCAGCAAACATTTCCCTTTTCCTATGTAGCCTGTCCTTACATGGTGACCATCTTCCTGTGACTAGATAGCACATGGTTACCTTCTCTATGTACCTCCTTTCCAGAGAGAGAGCAGAAAAGAGGCAGGTATTACTAAAAGAGATCCGGCAAGAAGTAAAATACAGAGTATGTGAAAAGTACAACTGTCTACACAAAGAATGACCTTAGATACAAGATTACATGAGTTCAAAGAGTGGATTAAATTTGCCCAAAATATAGTTCTGACAAGAATAACAAATGTGTGAGATTAAATGAGAAAAATCGTATCGGCACTTCTAAAATGTTGGGTGTATTTTTCATTTGTGTTATTGTGAAAAAACAAAACACGGTATCTATATGTTTATATAAGCTATTTTTTGTTAAGTGAAGTATTTTCATGTCTAAGGCTCAAGATGGATTGCAATAGAATACATTTTATAATAGAATTTTTTAGGATCTCTTTGAGACGTATTTTTAACAAAGCAGATAAAGACCCACTTTGAGATGATATAGTGTCTAACAAAAAATGAAAGAATGAAGACCATAGGGGTACAATCTGTAGTTTGTACAATTCATGACAGGATCAGAAGGGCTTCCCATATCTTAGGTATCTTTAGAAACCTATCATTGTAACATAAATTTTAACATGCTCGGAATTAAATTTTCTTAGACCTTCTGTATCGCACAAAAGAGGAGCCAACACGGGCATGAATGTATCGAGTAACTGACCTCCATTCCAAGGCATACACGGCTCAACTGTGCATATGGTGATGCCACTAACAAGGAAGGTGGGAGCTACACTTTTATTTGATTAACTTAATACTGGGGGTATTTCATCAGCAAAACCAGAAAATGTTTTGAGAGCAAGATACACTATTTCAGTATGAGTTGAGTGCACGTATAATGCATCTATTGAATTTGAACTATACTTCTTCTAACAACACACCATGTACTCTGGGTGAGATACCCTGAACCCAGTGAATTTTATAATCTCATTTAATGAAAAGCCCATATGAAAAGAGGTACACAGCAAAATTGGGAATGGACTTACATCTCCACACTACAAGAAGTTTTAGACATGAATTCAAAGGCCAGGTAACTTGCAAACAATTATCCAGCCATCATTCTCTGTATAATTGCTATTTTGATGCCTGTCGAAGATTCAGGACTATACCAGGCAGTGGGCATTGCCATGTGGTGTTTTTTACGTGCTTTCACATAAGCAGGTTCAGGTCTTGCCACCGTATAAGAGAATCAATCAGAAGAACCTACCTTCAGCATTTCAGAGGGCAGAACTTTTACCGTCAATCGCATGATTTGTTTACTGAAGTCAGATTTAGGGTCCTGATAACAATCATTAGCAAACAGGCTCTTACCATCATCCTGAATGATTCTCTGCAAGTAGTCAGCCACTAGACTCTTAAGAGATCTTTTGTGAGGCAAGCCTAGCCGATGAGGAAACAGAACTGTCGTATCCACAACTGAAGTGTGAATTAACTGTCAAATGAAAGAGAAAATCCTATCAGAAGTTCTTCCCAAAGAATAACCATATAGAAAGCAGGAACAATAATGGTAGCAGCAGAGTTATGTTACAAAAGCAAGTAGCATGAAGCAGTTATGACGTAACAGTGACTAAGCACTCTACATGCATATCCATTACAACTTGCAGAGTAACCTAATGAGGTACATCTTTTATTGTTCCTTTTTTACAGTCAAGAAAACTATAGCTCTGAGAGATTAAAAAGGGAGTTAGGAGAGAACCCAGAATTGAAACTTAAGACTTTGGGATCCACTTTCCTACTGTGAGAGCACCATCAGGGGTCAGCATGAGGGCAGAGAGGTTCCATTGAAGACTTTGGGTAGGTGTAAAGCCATGCTCCTCTCACCTTTGGACTCGGCTGAGGGAGGCACACCTCAACTCAGCACATGTCCTACTGCACGTTAGTGGTTTACTTGTCTATGTCCGGTGAGGGGCATGGACAAGGACTTAGTCCTGTCTAGCTCCAAATTTCCTGTGCTTATACATGTAAGATGATGAATAAATTCTTACAGAAGTTTCATAAAGGAGAAAATAGAATAGATGAAGAGCAGTCGGATAACAGAGCCTAGAAAGTTAGGTACCAGTTTGGATTCCTAAGGAGAGCTGTATTTTTGAAAGGTGCATGGAAGAAGACTAGCCTCAAGAGCAATTTAAAGACTCACTGAAAACTGAGAAATTGGAAATTTAACATTTAGCACCTAGTGGGTCATATCTAGAAGCACTTTAAAATCTCCTTTAACATGTCAACTACCAAGACACCAGTTCCTGGCTGCAGAGTACTGCAGAGTACTGAGTAAATAAAAGAAGGTGGTGGTGGAAATAGAGACAAATAGGAAAACCCAAGAGTTATGCGGACAGAAGAAACAGACTGAACACAATGCGGAAATGTGATGGCTGGAAATTGTCTGTTCTGGGAGGCAGGTGCAACAAAATGGCTCCTGAACAGTTTGAGAGATGAGGTCTCTGAGGTGAGCTAGGAAGAGCTTTCTCACAGAAAACTTACATCCCCACCTCTCTTTCCACACAGTTTGGCAGGGTCTGGATGGAAGCACATTCCAGTCTTACTCGTCACATGCAGAGACAACAATGCTATTTGAGACAAATATCTATTTGAATACTGCTTCACATAGAAAGGCTGACATTCACCTATGAAATGTAAATGGCCTCACTTGTATTCTTGCACTAAAAAAGAATCAGCCCTTCTTTGCATGAAATCCTAGCCTGGCTGAAACAAATCATTAGCAGAGGTCTCCAAAGTTTTAGAGCTGTGCTGTTCACTGTGGTAAGCCATCGGCCACGTGGGGCTATTTAAATTTAATTTATAAAAATGCAAAAATCATTTTCTCTGTCACATCAGACATATTGTAAATGTTCAGTAACCAAATGTGGCTAGTGTCTACTGTAGGAGTGAAAATATAGTGTGATTGGATGCCAGTGTTCTAGAACAGGGGTGGCCACCAAACTCTTTCTTCAAGTGCCAAGTTGTGACTGTTTTCGGCTTGCAGTGCTACTGTAGCATGAGAGCAGCTACAGAGGACACAGAAGTGAATGGGAGCAGCGGGTCTAACAACAATATTTGGAAAAACAAGGTGGCCAGCATGGGCCATACTTCTGATTCCTGTTCTAGATCACAGAGCAAAGAACAGTAATTTTAACCTTAAGTATATTAAGGGGGAGATTTTCAAGTATATCATGCCTCCCAAAGTGAACATGACATTTAATTTTGAGCCTACCTACAAACTTACCTGACTTCATATGAAAAAGTATGTCCAAGGATGTGAATAAAATAACCTGATAAATTTAGTCTTCTCCATTTGAGTATTAAAGACAATGATTAAAGAGGATGTTGAACAATGATTTTCATCATAATTAATGGACTTTCGGATCTAGATGAGCCAAATGACTTTCTCTGTCTTATACTGTAGCTTCTGGTTTATTACAGTTGGACTATATTATCAGCATGGACAGCAACTGTTTTCTTCTTAATGGGGCAAATCAACAATCAATGATAACAATGATAAGGACTATCATCTTAACACATACTGTTTTGTAAAAGTACAAGCCTGTATCTCTTTACCTTAAGAGCATAAAGACTATGTTGAAAGCTATGTCCAATTAGGACAGTGTCAGCACTGAACAGGTTCAGCAGGATGGCTTGGACATCACGGACTGAAGTTTTGATGTTCTTCAGGTCCTCTTCGACCACACCAGAAAACCTGCCCCAATAAGACACATAATGCATAGAAGAAGGTAACTTACTGGATTTCATCAGTTTTGGTTAGAATATATTACTGACCCAATGTGACAAACATTCACTGAACAAAGATCTGCCCCTTTACCAAGTTTTATTTGTAACGCAGTAAAATTTATAATAGGGATTAATTTATGTAAGGCTGGGAAGGCGGGTGACATTCCAAGTTCACAGGATTCCTTTGAACTCTCTTCTTTCTAGAAGCTGAGTTTTAGTCATTACAATTTAGTTAAGTAGTCTATCTCCCATTAAAGTAAGCTTAAAACACCCACTGTGGAAAATAGTATGCACATTCCTCAAAAAAATTAAAAAAAGAAATACCATATGATGCAGTAATTCCACTACTGGTTATTTACCCAAAGAAACCAAAAACACTAAGTTAAAAATATATACACACCCCTATGTTTATTATAGCATTATTTACAATAGCCAAGACATGGAAGTAATCGAAGTGTCCAATGATAGCTAAATGGATAAAGAAGATGTGGTACCCACCCCTACACAGAGGAATACTATTAAAAAAGAAAGAGATATTGCCATATGCAACAACATGGATGAACCTAGAGGGTATTATTCTAAATGAAATAAGTCAGACTGAGATTTCACTCATATGTGGAATCTAAAAAACAATCAAAAAGGAGAATCAGACCAAACTGATGGTTGCCAGAGGGAAGGGGGATAGGAGGATGGGCAAAATGGGCGGAGGAGAATGGGAGAAACAGACTTGTAATTATGGAATAATTAAGTCATAGGGATGACAAGTACAGCATAGGGAATAGAGTCAATGATACTGTAATAGCCTTGTATGGTGATAGATGGTAGCTATGCTTGTGAGCATAGTATAACGTACAGAGATGCTGAATCACAGTGTTTTACACCTGAAGCTAGTGTAACATTGCATGTCGAAAATACTCAAATAATAAAAATATAAAGCCAATAGATGAAATATGGGTAGCATGGGAGAGCAAATGGAGCCCTAGGCAGAGTCTAGATAACCTTTTAAATTAGGCAATGACTCTGCCATTTGTTTACTCTATAGATTCTCAATTACTTAAACTTCTAGTCTCAGTCTTATCTGTGGAGTCAATTATCAATCTAATGGCTTATAAGGACCCAATTAAATACATGCAGAAAAATTACTCTAGTGGCTTTCATGAAGCACATTCTAGGTCAGTGTCCAGAAACATGGCTACTGCTATGCTGTATTGCAATTTAGGGGAAAAGCAAGCGATAAAAATCTGGGAAGGTATTTTCAACTTAAATTTTATATTGACATTATTTTCTCCTGTCAAAAACAAAACATACATGGCTCCACTTTTATTTAACATAGTATTGGCAGTTTTAGCTAGAGCAATGAGGCAGGAAAAAGAAATAAAAGGCATCCAAATTGGAAAGGAAGAAGTCAAACTGTCAATATTTGCAGATGACGTGATTTTCTATATAGAAAATCTAAAGACTCCGAAAAAAACTGTTAGAATAAATGAGTTCAGTAAGTTTGCAGGGTACAAAAGTCAATATACAAAAATCTGCATTTTTATACACTAACAATGAAATTTCATGAATAAAATCCCATTGATAAGCATCAGAAAGAATAAAATACCTAGGAATAAATTTAATCAAGGAGGTAAAAGGCCTGTACACTGAAAACTAAGGCACTGATGAAAGTAACTGAAGAGGACAACAGTAAATGGAAAGGCATTCCATGCTCATGGGCTGGAAGAATATTGTTAGTATTTCCAGATCACCCAAAGCAGGCTACAGATTCGATGCAATCCCTATCAAAATTCCAATGGCATTTTTCACAGAAATAGAACAAGCAATTGTAATATTTTTATGGAACCACAAAAGGTCCTGAAAAAGAACAAAGTTGGAGGCAGCACTTCCTGATTTCAAACAGTATTACAAAGCTATAGTAATCAAACAGTTTAGTACTGATATAAAGACACATGCAGAGATCAATGGAACGGAATAGAGCCCAGAAAGAAACCCACGTATATATAGTCAATTAATATATGACAAGGAATGAGTATCCAGTGGAGAAAAGATAGTTTCTTCAATCAATGGTGCTGGGAAAACTGGACAGCCACATGCAAAAGAGTGAAAGTGGACTATTATACCATACTCAAAAATTAAATAAAAAAAAACAAACTATCAACTATAAGTCCAGCAACCACAAAACTCCTAGAAGAGAACAGGCAAAAAGCTCCATGACACTGGTTTTAGAATCCTTTTTGGATCTGACTCCAAAAGCAATGGCAACAATAGCAAAAATAAACAAATAAGACTACGTGAAACTAAAAAACTTCTGCAGTAAAAGATAGAATCAACAAAATAACATACTGAATGAGAGAAGGTATTTGCAAATTATTTATCCTATAAGGGGATAATAACTAACCAAGAAATAGAATTCATATGATTCAACAAAAAATCCCAAACAACCCAATGAAAAAATGGGCAGAGGATCTGAATAGACATTTTTTTGCCAAGATATACAGATGTCCAATAGGCATATGAGAAGATATTCAATATCAGTAATCATCAGGGAAATGCAAATCAAAACCACCATGAGATATTGCCTCAGACTTGTTAGAATTGTGTGGCCACTATGAAAAATATGGAGCATCTTCAAAAAATTAAAAACAGAACTACCATATGATCCACTAATTATACTTCTGGGTATTTATCTGAAGAATATGAAAAGACATATGTACTCCAATGTTTATTACAGCATTATTTTCAATAGCCAAGATATGGAAACAACCTGAGTTGACAGATAAGAAGATGTGGCATATATATACAGTGGAATAACACTTTGTTCCGAAAATGAGTGAAACTGGGGCATCTGGGTGGCTCAGTCAGTTAATCGTCTGACATCAGCTCAGGTCATGATCACGCGGTCGGTGGGGTCAAGCCTCACGTAGAGCTCTGTGCCGATAGCTCAGAGCCTGGAGCCTGTTTCGGATTCTGTCTCCCTCTCTCTGCCCCTCCCATGCTCGCACTCTGTCTCTCAAGGGTAAACAAATGTTTAAAAATTTTTTTTTCAAATAAATAAAAATGAATGAAATCTTGCCATATGTGACAACATAGATAAACCGTGACGGTATTAGGCTAAGTGAAAGGAGTCTGAGAAAGATAAACACCATATAATTTCACCTATTAATGGATTCTAAAAGGCTAAACAAACAAAACTCAGAGATCAGAATTGTGGTTTCCAGAGGGAAGGTGGTAGGAAGTAGAAAAAATGGGTTACGGAGATCAAGAGGTACACATTTCCACTTATAAATCAAGGGGATCTAATGTACAGCGTGGGGACTATAATCATCAATACTGTATTGTAAACTTGGAAGTTGCTAACAAAGTAAATCTTAGAAGTTCTGATAAGATTTTTAAACTCTGTATGGTGACAGAGTGTAACTAGTTTTATTGTGGTGAACATTTCATATGTATACAAATGACAAATCATTATGTTGTACGCCTCAAACTGATGATGTATGCCAATTAATCTTGAATGTTAAAAAAAAAGATACCTGGCTCCAACATCAAGCTTAGAGAATGTGATACATAATCAAATATTTGGGTTAAGAGGAAATTATCAAGGAGTACTTGGGTTTACTCATTCAAGGCATTGAATGCATTTGAAGTTGTTTTGAGACTCCATAATTAATTATAATACAACCCTTCAGTTATCATTTTGTCACTGTGAATATCAATAATTACCAAGTATTTCCTGACCTGTTCCAAAAAAGCAGTTAGGAAAGATCCCATTGAAGTCACGGAAGAGTAAGTACCAATAAAAGCACAGTAACTTTAAGTACTTTATAATTTTGTGGCCAGTATACCCCAGTAAAGCTGAAAAAAACAGAACAAAACAATAAACTAGAGCTATTAGGATATGGCCAAAATGAGTAGGAAAAAAAATCCAGAGAAATCAGGAGAAAGATTAGTATACAAAATGTATTTTCTGATAATAACTTTTTCTGAGTTTTTATGCATACAACCATTTGTGTTAACTGTGAGGGAATTTATGTTAAACATTTATTAAAATTGTCTGTAAATATTCTCAAAATTCATCACCAAAATAAGTTTTAACTTACATGACCACTTTGCTTTATTGTGTTCCAAAAGGATCGACAAATACACATTATATATAATATGATACACATACTTTATACATAATATGTATTATATAAGATTTTTTACTATATATACTATTTTAATTATGTATACTATATACATTGTATATACTATATAGTATATATATGTCATGAGATATATATACTATATGTGTGTGTATATACAAGTCATATTTGTTTATATATCTAAACAAATATACATACACACACATATAAATAAGTAATTTTAAGCAGTATTGGAGAATTTGTTCAAGAAAAGTGAATAGATACAATCACATCAATAATAAATGCTTCTTATTCTAAAGTGAATTCAGATCAGTGCCTTCTATCTTATATTTAAATATGCAAATATGTCATTTTATATGGCTTATAAGCTTTAGAGAAAGCCAAATTTAATCAATCAATCATATGGATATGGTGTTTTCCTGAGTTTTTGTGCATGTGTATTAACTGCGAGGGAATTTATGGGCATACATTTTTTACACTAATCTTTCTCCTGACCTCATTGGACTTTTTTTCCTACTCATTTTGGCCATATCCTGGTGTTTCATATGAGGTTTATAAAAATTAAAGGTATATCTATATTGTACCATTTCAAGTTAGCACTGAGTTTGAGCCAGAATAGGTCTTACTTTAATAATAATGATTATTAGGATAGAATCTGCACTGAACCATTACTCTGCAAGGCATATCAAAGCCATGTATACTCAGGGACATGTCTACAAGATTGCAGAGATTTTTATCTAATGACAATTTTTACCTAACAGAAGCAGATAATATGTATTTTCAAAAGAAACTGATTACTGATTTAACAAACAAATGAATAAGAAAATCTATTCACTATTTTTGCCTCTCTCACCTCCTACCTACCCCTCCAACATGTCAACACCATGAGGGCTGAAGCTTTGTCTCTTATTTAGGGTTGTAACCTTGGGTCTAACACAGCGTTGGCAGAATTTTAGCAAGGTACTTAATAAAATATGAATGTTTTTTAATGAATGAATTAAAGGAAAATAGTGTAACTCACGCTCTAACACTGATTGAATGCAAGTACTAAGCTAAAATGCACATAAAATAAATGTTGAATGTTCTACAGTCTCAAAAGCCAACTCTTTTACATGACCCCTACCTAGTGTTATAGTCAATGACTTCTTCATCTGGTTTCACAAAGGTAGCGTAGACCACCTGAAGGCTGGGATCAACCACTGTCACTTGCGTAAGTTCCAAACCTTTGGCCGTGTAGCACTATAAAGGGGGAAATATTAAACTTATGTATCATACTGAGCAAACACATTTTAACATCTAAGATATCTTAAAGGAGTTTTTCCTAACTAGAATATACAATTTAATCGTATTATTCAGATTTGCTAACCAAAGCCAGTCAGTGGATCTGACAGTCTTCTAAAAGATGTTCCAAGCTTTCATTTTTTCCCTTAATGTTCGTAATATTTCTGCTAAGAAAATAATTTCATTTTCTGGGCTTAGTCTTTACAATCACTTTCATTAGTGATTGGTGCTTTCCAGGAAAGCCTTCTGTGATGATGAAACGTTCTGTTGCTATGCTGTCTAATATGGCAGCCAGTAGGCACAGGTGGCTACTGTGTATCTGAAATATGGCCAGTGTGACTGGGAACATGAGTATCATTATATTGGCTAATGCAGTTATAGATCTTGTTGAATAAAAAAAATCTTTACCATAAATATCAATGTGGCATTGAAGAGGACATTTGATTTCAAAGCATGAAGCAGGCCAAATTGTTTCCAGTTGAAGACCCAAGCTGGAAACTGAACAATGTCCTTCTATATCTATTGTAATTATTCTCCACGAATCTGCTCTCCAAATATACTACAGGGAATAAAAATTTTATGTCTTGGTAGAGACACCTGTTCACATGATGTTTGACATCCCACCTACATTCCCTTATTTTAGTGTATATGATTCTCTCAGTTACTGTGGAGTGATTATTAACGCCATACTTGACAGAGTAAAACATCCATTAAACTTGCTCAGGGGTGACAGTGGGGAAGCTGGAGCCTCCCAGGTCATACGATTCTATTCTGTTTGTTCCCTACTTTTTCATATTGATTCTCAGATGAAGAGAATCCCCATAAATCCCCATAAATATTTTGCTGCCTCTGTAAACAATAGTTTATGAAAATTCATTCAAGTTTTTATCCTGATTCTGGGAATAACAGTTCTATTTATAACATTTTCCACCCGCATAACTTCAGCAATTTGAGGAAGTGAAGCACCACCGGTGATATATAAAGAAAAATTAATAAATAGAATGAGGCCTGAGGACCAGTTCCTGGCCTCATCTCTTACTAAGTATGGGAAATCCTCCAAGTCACCTCTTCTGCTTCAGTTGCTTCTGAAGATAGGTGAATTATGCTGCAGAACTATGTGGGATCCAGATAAAGCCCAGCAAAGTGCTGTTACACACACAATACAGAGTGCCTCACAAGGATTCAGTTGTAATTACTGCAGTAAGGTAAGAGAAAACACGCACATACCACCTCACAGTTCACAGCAAATACACCATGATTTCCGTCGGGGGGCGGGGACTTGACAAAAGTCTTCACAAAGCCCTCTAGGTTTTCTTTTTGGTCATGAACGTGAAGCTGAAATAAACATCGCGAAATAAATTACCGTGTGTTTCTGCAAGCGCAGTTAAGCTCATAACAATTTCACCAACCAAAATTTAGCTAATTAACTGTTTCGAATTCTTTCAAATGCCCGTTGATCTCTGGAGGCAGCAACTCTTGTCCGAAACAAGCAGCCGTCTGGGTGACAAGCCCTACCTTGGCAACCTGACACCCGGTGGAGCCAAGGACACCTTCACAACAGCTGTACCGTGTTTCTAAGCCACCGAGGACTGCAAACCAATCAAAAAATACAAATCAAAACAGGCAAACTTTATAAGGCAGAGACCCACTCCCACAGCATGTGTCTTACACTCAAAGACCTATAAGGACACTGCAGTGCAAGTGACTTGATGCTACTCGTCCCAGAGTCATATTTTTGGATATTCATAATGAACAGGAAAAACTGACTCCTGGGACAGCTCTTATGGGTTGCACTTTGAAGGTGAATTACAATTACCAATGTCCTGAACACCTTCCACCCCCTTCCTTCCTCTTTCCCTTATTTTGCCCCGGTCCCTCAGCTCTCCTCTGGTATCACCTCCTTATTCTGCTTTGACTTAACCCCAGGTATGTTTTCAACATCTTCCCCACTCCCTGACCTTATCTTTCTGCTGGAGACCTCTGGGTGAGGGGCTCACAGTACCACATTCTCCCTTTCTACGTCTGAGTTGTTGATCTGACCCAAAAAACATCACCCAGTTATGCAGACTGAGACCAGGACACAGATGTCATCTCTAGCCTTGGCTGGACCTATCAAATCCTGATACCCTGTTCTGTATCTTTGCAGAAGTACTACGTACATTTTCACAGCTATGATCCCAAGCCTTCATATCTCTTACCCCAATTTCATAATCAGCTCATCTCTTCCTATATCCACCTCAGCCTTTCTTCATTCTGGCCCAAGGGAACGTTCTCCTGACTGTTCCCTATTACATCCTTCTGTCTCCAGTGGTTTCTGCATCAATTTTCCTGTAAAATGGGTTAGACTGACCTCCTTAAAGCACATATTCATTTTATGTTTCTTCAAGTCGTTCCCTTGTTTATTACTGATCAAATGCAAATTTCTCAGGCTGGCGCTGAAGGCTCATGCTTCGTCAGCCTTACATTACGCATCCAATTTTGACATCCCACAGCTTTATCCTCCCTTCTCCTCTCATGAGGAAGGGAGGCAGAGAACCAGTATCGACAGAGCAGCTACTATAAGCCAGGACTTTAACATGTCAGCTCAATGAATTGCAACATAAAGCTCTTTCTATGAAGGTGGAAACAAAAGCTCAGGGAGATGAAGTGACTTGCCCAAAGTCTCAGAGACAGTAGATGGCAAAACAGCCCCAAATCTCAGGTCTACTGGCTCCCATGTCCTTGTTCTGTTCATTATGCTGTATGGTCTGGTTAGCCCCATTGGTCTGTCTGGTACACTTCTCTTCAGTACCTTCCCTCTTTGTTCTTCTCCTTCTGGAATTCATAGTCCCTCCCTTCGGAAACGCAGGCCTCCATGCTCTGAACACTCAGGCCAAACTTGCCTGATTTATTATTTATCCATGTATTTATTTGGTCATTCAATCACACCCACTGTTCTATTTTCTCCCTGCTTTATCTTCTCCATACTATCACCATATCATTCACACTCATGTCCATCTCTACATAAATAGTCCATCTGTCCACCATCCCTCTCCAAATGTTTATTGACAGTCTATATGTACTAGGTACTATGCTAAGTGCTGGGGAGACCATGGGAGCAAAAACAAGAAAAAAAAAAGAATGGATGGTGGTCCTTCCAAAAGCCCACAGTCTTTTGGAGATGGCAGATAAACTACTAGGTCATTACAAAATGCAGTTCAGTGCTATGAAAGGAAGAGGCAGGCTAGAAGAGGGAAGACCTATCTCAGATGGTGGGGCTGGAAAGGACCTTGTGGAGATACAATTTAAGCAGAGGCACAAAGAGTAAAAAGGAAACAGCCACAGAAAAAGTAGAGAGAATAATGGGTAAGAGCGCTCTGGACAGGGGGTCAGTGTAGTGTGAAAGTGACGATGGACAGGGGAGAAAAGGGGGGGCAGAGACCGAGTCAGGCAGGGTCAGCAAGGTAACCAAAAGGTTTTAATCAAAGCATGGCAGAGACGGGACCAGATATGTGATGTAAAAGAATTATTCTGGGGTTTTTAGGGTTAAAAAATAGATTGGGGGGGAGGTAGACAAAAGGGTATAGTAGAAGCAGCAAGACTGGGCAGGACACTGCAGCAATTGGGCCAGAGATGGGGGTGGTTTGGACCTGGACAGTGGCAGGAGAGGTGGAGAAGTGACAGGCTCAGACTACATCACTGAGGGATAACACATAAGACACGCATGCTGCTAAGACGAAAAGGGGATAAGACTAATGACAGCACCCAGGTTTTTGGGTTGAGTAGGAAGAAACCCCAGGTGAGTGGCCTGTAGCGAATTTACGATGTTGCAGGAGAGATCAGGGCTGGTGGGGAAAGGAATCAAGAGTTCATCTTCATTCAGGACAGGGGCGGGGGCATCAAGGAATGGAAGCTATTAGCAAAGAAATTATTCTAATGTTGGCAGGTGCAAAGCAGGTGACTGCTGTGAGGTCTTCCGGCACCACCGTCACAGCCCAGGACTCCCCATGCCAGCGGACCACAAGGGTAGCAAGTAGGTGGTCAGAAGTAGGTGCTTGTAATTCAAACTTCAGATTCAGTACAGTTTCTCTTGATTGGACTGCATTTGAAAAATACGGTGAACTGAATACTTGATTACACTTTTCTCTGAACAGCTCTGGCACCGGCTTGTCAAATAAATGGAACAGAACTACCAAACACTTGCCTTTATGAGTCAGCACTCGGCCGAAGTGGTAGCAACATTCTTCTACCCTACTGTTCTTGCCTGTGGGACTCACACCATATATTTTCCCACAACGACAACAGATCTTCTTAGAAGCTAAAACAAAATACGAAGTGAAATTATTCATGAATACATGGGGAGAAAAGAAAAATGAGCCGAAATGCAGGGAATTAGTTGCCTTCGCATTCTTATCATTCATGGATTACATACCCAGTGTTGACCATGAGGTAACAGGAAACCTGCCAGGATTACCCAAAGGAATAGTTGCAGGTGACTTGCTCCCAGCACCAGGGATGCCTGTTAGAAGGCTGTCTCCAGAGTCAGCCTAATGCCAGATAATTGTGGTTTTAGTGCCACGATTTGACTGTAGCCAACTTAATTATCTACTTTCGGTATATAGTAGCTCCTGAAATAGGACACATGTCTTCCTTATTATTTTATCCCCTTTATACAGAGTGACTTGCATGCTTATTAAGTCTTTGAGAGCAGATCTAGGCCTTTCTCTAGACCCATTTGTGCATGTTGGTTTTTATTAATAATCCTCAAACTGGTTCTGATGGTGATGGCAACTCTTATTTGGGTGTCTGTTATGAGCATCTGAGGTAGGCACTGTGCCGAGCACTTGGCATGCATTCCTGTAACGGATTCTCACCACAACCTGATGGGGTAGCTGGATCATCCAGATTTGGGAAAACCAAGGCTGGAGGGAAAACCAGCAACCAAATGCGGATTTGCCTTCTTCCTTGAAAGTCCTGTTCTTTTCAAAAATTTTTAACATTTTTTATTTATTATTGAGAGACAGAGAGACACAGAGCATGAGCATAGGAGGGGCAGAGAGAGGGGGAGACACAGAATTTGAAAGAGGCTCCAGGCTCTGGGCTGTCAGCGCAGAGCCCAACGCAGGGCTCAAACTCACAAACCGCAAGATCATGACCTGAGCTGAAGTTTGACGCTTAACCGACTGAGCCGCCCAGGTGCCCCATGCCCCCATTCTTAACTGGGTTAAGGGTTGGGGTGGGGGGAAGAAATAATTAAATGGCAAAGACAATCATGAAAAAAATTCTAAAGATACAAAAGATAAATATTTTCTAGTCACTGAAAAATGTATTTTTGAATGTTTATTTATTCTGAGGGAGCCAGTGAGAGAGCACCAGCAGGGCAGGAACGGAGAGAAAGGGAGAGAACGGACTATCAGTGCAGCCCGATCATGAAACTATGACCTGAGCCGAAACCAAGAGTCACATGCTTACCTCACTGAGCCACCCAGGTGCCTAGAAAAATATTTCTATAATTGCATTGCAAACTCCAATGGACCTAAGATTTGACAGTTGTGATGTTAGGTATTCTAGATTTCTTTCTTTTTGTGGGGGGAGGAATGAATTTTAGCAATGCCTAGTATTTAGAGAAAATGTAAAATAGTGACACTAACTGTAAATCTTTTTATAGTAATTTCTAATGAAAGGAGAGCAAGTATTCAAAATGAGACACTGCATTTGTGTATGAATAGTTGTTAGGAGTATGGACTCCAGAATCAGACTCCTTGGGTTCAAATCCTGGTTCTACCACTGATTTTCAGAGTGACCTTTGACAAGTCATTTGACCTCTACGAGCTTCAATTTCCTCATCTGTGTGAATGGAGGTAATGCTAATACTTACCTGACATGATTATTAAGATTTAATCAATTATGTAAAGAAAATAAACTTCTTAGATAATTCTTAGTGTTTCAGCCGTATCATGTAGCAAGGAGCATTTTCAGCCCCATACACTTACTGTCATTTATAAGAGCTTTGGTCACGCCTGGGTTTAATAGAATACTTCCTGGTTTGTCAGGGCTGGGTTGGGGATAGTTATTTTCATGTAACTGTTCTTCCGTTAGAAGGTAGTCTTGCAGATGTCTGTAGAGAACAATTCCTGTGAGAGCTAAGAAAAAAGAAGTGTGGTTCAATAAGATTTAATTAGCATGTTTTAAAGTAGTGGTAAGGTGAGAGTCTACTATCCCTTTCAGATATGAAAAGTTCAAATGCTGATTAACATTAAGTAAGGGAATAGCCTAAAAAATCCAAGTCTTCATAAGCTTGGACCAATCTATCTATAGATAGATATAAATATATATAGATATATGGATATTGCTCCCTTCATCACCTGAGGTTCTATACTTTGGCTAAGAGAAGGGGAAGTAAGAATCAAATCAGTAATAGCCGGTGCATATTAAGCATGCCAAAAACTATCCTTGAGACTTTGATTTAAACTTTATGTTAACCCAGAAGGGCAAACTTACTGACCTCATTTTTGTAGACAAAGAAAACGAGGCTCAGAGAAATGAGGACACATGACCAAGGTTACACAGCACAGTTGATACACAAACTCAGGTCTTCTGGTTCCATGTCATGCTTAATTGGTGACTATCACAAGGGCAAAATGCTCAAGTTCAAGGATCTCTTTCCAACATCACTAACCCTAACCCCTCGTACTAATGGATTCCTATAATTTCTTCTAAGGTGTTATTTAAAATTCTGGCAGAACTTGCTACACTATCTTTCGCAAACCCTTTTGTACAATGAAGAATTCTTCTGTGTGAGAAATATTAGGAGATTCTAGAAGCACCTGCTTTGTTTCAGACAAGTGCTTAGAGGACAAGACAGGTACTACCATCTGGTTTTATTCAAATTACAACCCAAATCAAATAACACTTTTTCTCTAGCTTTTGCTCCTGGGAGTTTGTTAGAAATGCAGACTTGGAGCCTGTTCCCAGACATCTGAATCAGAATCTGCATTTTAACGAGATTCCCAGGGAATTCCTTGCATGTTGAGTTTGAGAAACACTACTCTTGCTGACTGGATAGATGTTAAGTATCCCCTCCCCCCCTTCAAAAAAAAGAGGTTGAGAATTCAAAAACTGATTCAGTAGAGCCCATTTTTCATCTATTCATACTACTTTTTAAAAAGGATATTAAATATGCACAGTCTACAGATGATCTTTCATAAACATCATAATTTATTTTTTATTTATGTATTTTATTTTAAAGTCCATTCATCTCTGAAAGAGACAAGGAACAAGTGGGGTAGGGGCAGAGAGAGAGGGAGACACAGAATCCAAAGTAGGCTCCTGGCTTTGAGGTGTCAGCACAGAGCCTGACGCGGGGCTCGAACTCACGAACTGTGAGATCATGACTCGAGTCGAAGCTGGATGCTTAACTGACTGAGCCACCCAGGTGCCCCAACACGATAGTTTAATAATTGCACTACGCCACATTTACTTCTCCTTTAAGGTGACAAGGACAAGGGTATGTCATCATTACACCAAGCTTACCACTTTTCTCTTCATTCTTTTTCAATCCAGTTGTTTTATCATTGTTCTTGCTTCCAGAGACACCTAAAACATACAAGAACTTTTCTCCTGTGGTAATGAATTATTTTTGTCTGCTTTATAAAAAAGTATAGAATGTGAGAAAGGCCTATAGTATAGTAAAGGTTTTATTTTTACCTTAAAACAGTTACCTTAAAAGAGGCACCCAACGTAGGAGACCAAACTACTTCATAACCAATTTTAAGTTGGGAAAAAATGGTAATTTACTGAACTACTAGGTAGACCAGGACTTTGTATTTTCCAAAGCTAATCTATTTTGTGCATTGGCTAGAGTATGTCTAAATGTGAGTCAATGAGTTTTACATCATCACTGACTACAACTCTCACAATTTGCAAACCATTTGTTTCGTTGCAAATATCCAAGTATGTACTTAGACTTCTATGTCCAATATCTGTATGCCGTATTTAATATGAAGACAAGGGAGGGGAATAAGAATACCATGAAAATACTAACCCAAGAGACCCTGTATATTTTGTTATTATTTCAATTTTTATTTTATTAAGTTTTTTATTCTAATTCCAGTATAGTTAACATATAGTGTTTATTAGTTTCAGGCGTACAATATAGTGATTCAACAATTCCATACATCACTCAGTGCTCATCAGGTAAGTTTTTTCTTACCCCCCCCTCACTGATTTATCCCATTCTCCCTCTCCACCCCCCGGGATCCATCAGTTTGTTTTCTATAGTTAAGAGTTTGTTTTTTGGTTTGCCTCTTTTTTTTTCTTTGTTCATTTGTTTTATTTGTTTTCTTTTTTTTCCAATTTTTCTTTTAATGTTTATTCTTGAGAGAGAGAAAGCAAGTAAGAGAGAACAAGAGTGAGCACAGGGGAGAGGCAGAAAGAGAGGGAGACACAGAATCAGAAGCAGGCTCTAGGCTCTGAGCTGTCAGCACAGAGACGACCTGCAATAAATATCATGACCTGAGCCAAAGTTGGACACTCAACCAACTGAGCCACCCAGGCACCCCTTATTTGTTTTGTTTCTTAAATTACACATGAGTGAGATCATATGGTATGTCTTTCTCTGACTTATTTTGTTTGGTATCATACACTCTAGATCCATCCTTGTTGCAAATGGCAAGATTTCATTCTTCTATATGGCTGAGTAATATTCCATTATGTGTGTACACGTGTGTGTGTGTGTGTGTGTGTGTGTATATATATGTATACACTATCTATATACATCTTCTTTATCCTTCATCTACCGATAGACACTTGGGCTGCCTCCGAAATCTGGCTATTGTAAATGCTGCTGCAATAAATATAGGTGTGCATACATCCTTTTGAATTACTGTTTTATATTCTTTGGATAAATAAATACCCAGTAGCGTGATTACTGGATCACATGGTAGTTCTATTTTTAAGTTTGTGAGGAACCTCCGCACTGCCGTTCACAGTGGCTGCACCAGTTGACCTTCCACATCCTCACCAACACTTGTTTCTTGTGTTGTCGATTTTAGCCATTCTGTCAGGTGTGAGGCGACATCTCATTGTGGTTTTGATTTGTATGTACCTGATGATGAGTGATGTTAAACATCTTTTCATGTGTCTATTGGCCATCTATAGGTCTTCTTTCAAGAAAGGTCTATTCATGAGATCTTGTATATTGTAATACACATATTCAAGTGCTACATTTAAAGTGCTATACATACAAAAAATGCCACAGGGGTGCCTGGATGGCTCCTTTAATTGAGCATATAACTCTTGAGTTTGGCTCAGGTCATGAACCCAGGGTCATGGGATCAAGTCTCGTGTCAGGCTCCACACTGAGTGTGGAGCATGCTTAAGATTCTCTCTCTCACCCTCTACCGCCTTCCTCTGCTCATGCTTTGTAATATAAAATTTAGATTTTTTTTTAAAAAAAAATTGGTTTAAATGCCATAAAGAAATTATCAAGTTTTTATATTCTTGAAATTAAAATAGCATTTCTAAGCATGACACAAAACCCAGAAACCAAAAAGGAAGAGAGTAATTACACTTTTATTTATTTATATTTATTTTTTTAATGTTTATTTTTGACAGAGAGCACAAGCAGGGAAAGGGCAGAAAGAGGGAAACACAGAATCTAAAACAGGCTCCAGGATCTGAGCTGTCAGCACAGAGACTGATGCGGGGCTCAAATCCACAAATCAGAGATCACTACCTGAGCCAAAATTGGACGCTTAACCAACTGAGCCAAACAGGTGCCCCTAATTACACTTTTGAGATAACCCCTAGGGTTACCTGCATGGCTCAGACGGTTGAAAGTCTGACCCTCGATTTGCCTGAGGTCATGATCTCGCTGTCCATGGGATAGAGCCCTGTGCCAGGATTCTGTCTTCCTCTCTCTGCCCCTCCCCCACTTTCAGGCACATGCACACGTGCTCTCTCAAAATAAACAAACATTAAAAAAGAAAAAATAAAAGAGAACTTTTTTATTATTACAAACTTCATAAATACAGCTTAAGTACGATGGACAAACTGAGGAAAACATTTGAAGCCCATTAAAAGGGGGTACGCAAAACACTGTTGCAGATAAATAGGCTGATAATAAAAGGAGACAGACAGATGCAAAAAGGGAATTTAAAATGAGATAGAAAAAAGGAAGGTCTTCAACCTCAAAAAAACAAAAACACTAAAATAACTTCATTTCTGGTCTATACTTTCATACTCCAAAACAGGATAAATGAGGAACTTTTGCAAGGTATGAGGAAAAACCTTATTCTCCTACCTTATTAGTGGGGAATGGAAAGGGCAAACATTTTCTGGAGGCAGTTAGCAATATTTACCAATTTTAGACACGCAGACCTTCTCTGCTAGCTATTCTGTGCCCAGGAATTTATGTTAAGGATACACAGGCTCTAGTATGAGGAAATGTTTGAGTTCACACACTATTAATCCCAGAATTTACAGTCGATAAAACAAGAAAGGCTCAAATGTGTGTTTTGTCTGTATTCTATACTCTAAAACAATGGAGTACCAATAGTTTGGGTTATAATATACAACACAGTATCATGTAGTCATTAAAGTGTATGATACAGATCTAGATGTTAACACGCACTCTAGATTAACCGATGAAAGCTTTCTAGGATATTATTCAGTGAAAAAAGTTAGACTATACATCAAATGATTGCATCCATTTCAATTATTAAAATTACATGTATTTCTGTATTCATTATGGTAGGGTCTACATCAAAGATTTGGAAGAAAGTTGTCTTTGGCTGTTTTTTTTTTTTTTTAATGCTTTTGTGTATTATTTGAATTCATGTTATGTATTCTCGAAGGTGGTAGGATTACCCCCAAGCAAACAAAACTTGCTCGAGAAATAAAAAAAAAAAATCATACATATTACAATAGTATATGGCTTTCCAAAGCTCAGCCTTACCCAGTGAAATATCATCCCTTAAGTACTTAATACTACTGGGGATTGGGGGTTGGGGTGATAGAAAAAACAGCATCTAAAAAGCGGTCTTAGGGGCCAGTAATGAAAAAAAAAAAAAAAGCTGAGAAATACTATTTCACATGGAATGAGTGGGTTTTATAATCAGAAACCAAATTTAATTATCTCCATGGTAACTCCTCAAAAGGAGTTATATTCATATGTCTAATTTCAAATCAGTTTGTTATTTTCAACCAAAAATCCCACCTGGATGTTCTACTCAAGAGAATATTTTTAAAATACATTTCATTTAATACCTAAAAACAACCCTGCTAATGAAAAAACACGTTTGATGTCAAGTGTTCATCACAAGTTTTTATCTGATCACTCGATTAATTAAAAAGAAATTACCTTGATCTCTCAGCTTCTTAAGAGTCTTTATCGCTATGTTCACATACATATTTCTACTACCACAGCGTTCATAAATGGCCTTTTCTTCTATTTTAGCCTAGATAATGAAGTGAATAAAACATATTAAATCTCAAGACAATAGACAATCAGTGTCATTTACAATGGAATAAATATGGCAAAATAAACTCAAAAGATGGGGAAAAAATGGCACAAACAAAAAGCAACTTATTTTACATTTTTGGGTTTATGGTTTTTGAGAAGGAAGAAAATAAATTATCCCATGAATCAAATCGAGGAACTAGATACTTCTCTTCACAAACTAAAACCACAGTATAGAATGCAGAGTGCAAAAAGCCTACATTACATATTCATTTTATTCTCAAAGCAAAGGCACATATTATTATTCTCTTTTGAGGCAATGAAGGCTCAAAGTAGCTAAATACTTTGCTTAAGATCACAGAGCAAAGGAAACACATAATCCTCTTTTCATTATATTTTCTAGGTCCTTTTCTTTTTTTTTATTTAAATAATTTATTTTCAAATTGGTTTCCATATAACACCCAGTGCTCATCCCAACAAGTGCCCTTCTCTGTGCCCGTCACCCACTGTCCCCCCTCCCACACCCCCATCACCCTCAGTTTGTTCTTAGTCTTTGAGAGTCTCTTATGTTTTGTCTCCCGCCCTCTCTGTGTCTTTTTTTCTTTTCTCCTCCCCCATGGTTTTTGCTTAGTCTCTCAAAATCCACCTAAGCGTGGAAACATATGGTATCTGTCTTTTTCTGACTGACTTATTTCACTTAACATATAGGTTCTTTTCTAAAACCATAAAACAATCACTGTTTTTTAAACTAAAATTAAATTTATTTGAGAGAGAGAGAGAGGAGAAGGGAGAGGGAAGAGGGGAGAATGGCAAGCAGGCTCCATATCCAGAGCAGAGTCTGATGCAGGTCTCAACCTCACGAACTGCAAGATCATGACATGAGCTGAAATCAAGAGTCAGACGCTTAACCAAATGAGCCACCCAGGTGCCCCAGTAATCAATATTTTTATGCTAGGATTCATTAAAACCCTAAAGGACAGTAAAAGAAAAATGGATTTAAAAATGACAGAAACCAGTAAAGGGAATATAGTAATGTTACCTTAATGCTTTCTCATGCACCTAGTATGTGCAGGCTTGGTATAATATTCAGTAAATGTTTTTTTCAATATTCACTGTGAATCAGTGAGGATGGGTGCCATCATGACTAACCTGTATGAGGCTCAAGAAAAAGTAAATATCTTACTGTTGCAGAGCTAGTAACTGAATCCGGGGGTGCCCAAACGCCAAAGCCAAGATTCTTCTCACTACACTCAACCTCACAGAAAGAAAGCCATGGAGGATTGGGGAGAGTAGAGAAGAAAAGCAAACTGAAATAAGAAAAGATAACATGTCTCTGTCAGAGGCTCCTTTTTCTGTCTGTCTTTGCTTTGCCATTATTCTTTAACCAGTATAGAATCCTGGAGGAGACAGACTTCCGGAATGGCAGAACGAGAATCTTCATGAACTCATCTTTCCATAAAAATAAAATACCGGCAAAACAACTAACAGTAACCATTTCAAAACTCCAAAAATTAACCAAAGCCACAGAACAAACTGAAAATTATCTAAGAGAAACTACGGAACCTCGGTAAGACAGTGGGGTCTATACCATTTTAGCTTGAGGGTTTTCCCATTCCCCACTTCCCACCCCCTGGCTTAATGGCACAGTGATAAAAAAGTTGGCAGCCTAGTAGCCAACAGAGAGGACTGACTTCTTTTACAGCTACACTAAAAGCATCATTCCCAGAACACGGTCAATATTTTGTCTGAATAAGCAGCTCCCTGGAAAATATTCCCAAGGTGTTGTGGGTATTTGACTCAGAACTCAGCTCATGGTGGGGACCCTATTGCCAGAGTACTATTAAAACAATAGCAACTGGGTGGCAATATGACAGCTACCTAAGGTTATGATTTCTTGTTGGGTAAACAGGAACCTGGCCGGGAATTTTAATTTTTATTTTTTTTAACGTTTATTTATTTATTTATTTATTTTTTTGAGAGAGAGACAGAGTGCAAGCAGGGGAGTGTGAGAGAGAGAGGGAGACCCAGGCTCCAGACCCTGAGCTGTCAGCACACAGCCCAACGTGAGGCTCGAACTTACGAACTGGGAGAACACGACCTGAGCAAAAGTTAGACGCTTAACTGACTAGGTCACTCAGGTGCCCCAAACCTGGCCAGGAATCTAAAAAAAATGTTTGGAGACCTAGGTGACCATAAAGTACTTTGAAAAGTTCTGACATATTACTGGGGCTTAAAAGGTGGCCCAGGAAAGACCTGGGAAAAGAGAAGACCCAACTCATTCACTAGTGGCTCTTCTTAAAGCCCTGGAACAAGGACGCAAAAGCTAAGGCTGGCTATAACTGCAGGAAGTTGTAGGGCCCATCTTCTCACACAGATTCCCCCTGCCAAAGGGAGGAAGATATACAGATGAGGCATTTAAGAAAATTTTCTAACCAGTCATTGGCTAACCAGTAAATTATGCTGACAGAGGGTGATCCCTTTAAAGTGAGCTTTAAAATAAAAATTAAAGGCAAGAACTTAAAAAACAATGCTACTAGAGAACTTAGTGGCCATACACTGAAATACAGAATCTACAAAATTAGTTCAGTAAAGTCACTAAACAAGTAAGTAGCAACAAGAAAAACAACCAAAACCTAGGAAGAAAAAAATGTACCTGAAACCAGCGTGATTACATTATTTAAGCATACAGTTTTTAACAAAATAATTATGAGTCATGTAAAGAAACAGAAAAGTATACCTCATATGGGATAAAAACCAGCCAAGAGCAAATGTCCCTGAGAAAGTCCAGATTTTGGACTTAGTATGAAGACTTTGTACATATGTTTTAAAAATGAAGGAAACTATGTTTAAAGAATGAAAGAAAATGGGGTCTTACTACATAAGCAACATGAATACAGAGAAATTTTAAAAATAAAAAATTTTTAGAAATTCTGGAGCTAAAAGTGTAAAAATGGATATCAACACTCTAGAGGGTCCACAAACAGATATATAGGCGGTAATTTGAATTAACATGAGAAGTAAAGAATATTGGTAAATATAACTTCATACGAATATATAAAAGAATAAATTTTTCATCTATAATCATTTTCTCCTATTTTAACAATAGCATAGAGCAATAACTATAAAATTGTATTGATAGGCTTATAATACATGTTATAAACCATATAATGATAATGGTATAAGGGAAGGGATAGGAAACATATACTGGAACAAAATTTTTGTAGGGTATTGAAATGAAGACAATTTTAATCTGAATTAGATTGTTATGAATTAAAATGTAATTGTAATCCTCAAGGCAAAAACTAAGACAATAACTAAAAAATACAGCCAAAGAAATGACATGGGCATTTAAATGATACACTAGAAAATATTTATGTAACACAAATAAAGCACTAATTACATAGAAAGCAATAGCAAAACACATGATGTAAATCCTCTTATTGGTCAGTACTTATTAAATGTAAGTTGATTAAATACTCCAGTCGAAGGAAGAGACTGGAAGAATCATGAAAAATATATAACTCTATGCTGTCTACAAGATAGACACTGTAGATCTTTTGTTTGTTTTGTTTTAAGTAATTTCTACACCCCACACAGGGCTCAAATTTACAATCCCAAGATCAAGAGTAGCATGCTCCACCAACTGAGCCAGCCGGCACTTCAAGATAGATATTTTAGAGTCAAAGACCAAACAGGTTGAAAGTAAAGGGAGAAAAAAGATGTACTTTGTAAGTAGTAAAAAATATTTGGAGTGGCTATGCTAATACCAGACAAAGTGGATTTTAAAACAAAAGTGGTTATTAGAGACAAAGACATAATGATGAGTCAATCCATCAGGGAGACATAACAATTATAACAAATTACAACAATTATAAACAACATCCATTTAATAACAAAGCAGGAAAATATAGAAAGCAAAAGTGGACAAAACTCAAGTGACAAATAACAACTCAACATTAAGAATGGATACCTAAAGCTTCTCTCTCCTCCAACCATCCAAGATGCTGAAAGGAAAGAAGATTAAGGAGAGGAAGGTGGCCTGGTGCCTGATATTGTGAAGAGGCAGGAGGCCAAGAATATAGTCAGTCCCATTTGAGAAAAGGCCCAAGAATTTGGCATCAGACAGGACATCTAAAAAAGCGATTCACTCACTTTGTCAAATGGCCCTGCTACATCCAGCTGCAGTGGCAAAGGGCCTTTTTCTATAAACGTCTAAAAGCGCCACCTGTGATTAACCAGTACACCCAGGCCTTGGACCACCAAACAGCTACCCAACTGCTTAAACTGGCCCACAAATACAGACCAGAGACAAAGCAAGAGAAGAAACAGATTGTTGGCCCAGGCTGAGAAGAAAGGTGCTAGCAAAGGGGATGTCCCCACTAAGAGGCCACCTGTCCTTTGAGCTCGGATTAATACTGTTGCCACCTTAGTAGAAAACGAGAAGGCTCAGCTGGTAGTGACTGCACATGATGTGGATCCCACTGAGCTGGTTGTCTTCCTGCCTACATGTGTCCTAAGAAAGGAGTTCCCTAGTGCATTATCAAGGGGAAGGCCAGCCTGGGGTGTCCGGTCCACATGAAGACTTGCATCATTGTCACCTTCACACAGGTTAGCTTGGAAGACAAAGGACCTCTGGCTAAGCAGTTGGAAGCCATCAGGACCAATTACAATGACAGACATGATGAGATCCACCCCAAATGGGAGGCAATGTCCTGGGTCCAAAGTCAGTGACTTGCACTGCCAAGGCGGAAAAGGCAAAGGCTAAAGAACTGGCCTCCATACTGGGCTGAGTGGACATTGTTCAATTTTCTATACATAAAGTACTAGAAAGTTCTCTTTCAGCCAGGGTCAAATTAAAAAAAAAGAGAATGGAGACCTTGTTCTCTACTTCAGTAATGGAAACAAGTCAGATGGTGAAGAAAATATTTCAACGATGCTATGAATCAACTATACCTAGTAGACATCTATAGAACACTCTATGCAACAATAGCAGAATATATAATTCTTCTCAAGTAGATACAGAACATTTCCCAGAACAGATCACGTGTAAGGCCATAAAGTAATCCTCAATAAATTTAAAAGGATTTAAATCACACAAAGTATGTTCTCTGACCACAATGGTATTTTATGATAAGTCAACAGTAGGAAACTTGGGAAATTCACAAATATGTGGAGATTAAATTACACCATGGGGCAAAGAAGAAATCAAAATGGAGATTTAAAAATTGAAATGCATTTAAATGGAAACACAACATAGCAAACCTTTTGATTAGAGAATAACTACTACTGTAAATGGCTTTATTAAAAATAAAATTGAAATAAAAAACTTCGCCTTCCATCTTAAGAAATTATAATTTTAATAGCAAACCAAATTCAAAGCAGTAGGAAGGAAATGACAAAAGAGTGGAATAAATGAAATAAAGAATTTTCTAAAATAAGGATAACAAAACCAAAAGTTGGTTCTTTGAAAAGATCATCAAAATTGCCAAAACTTTGGCTACGCTGACCAAGAAAACATAAAGAAGACTCAATTATTAAAATCAATAACAGAAGAGGAGGCATCACCACAGAACTTGCAGAAATAAAAAGAATTATTAAAAAAATACTATGAACAGATATATACCAACATATTAGACAATTTAGATAATATGGGAAATTTTAGAAAGATAAAACCTCCTCAAACTGAGTTGAAGAGTAGACCTATGAGATGAATTGATAATTAAAAAAAAAAAAAACACCTACAAGCCCAGACCTCACTGTGAAATTCTCCCAAATATTTAAAGATTAAAAAAAAATAGCAACCCGTTCATAAAATCTTCCAAAAAATAAAAAAAATGAACACTTTACATCTCATTCTATCAGGCCAATATAACCCTGAGAACCAAAAAAGAGTAAGTGACCATAAGCAAAGAAAGCTACCATGTCCACTATAGAATAATAAAGAAAATGTGGTATCACAGTAGTAAAACATTATTCAGCTGCAAAAAGAATGAAATTCTTTTATGTGCTACAACATGAATGAACTATGAAAAGATTATACTAAGTCAATGAAGCCAGAAACAAAAGGACAAATATTGCATGAGTCCACTTAGAGGAAGTACCTGTAGCAAGCAAATTCAAAGAGACAGAAAGTAAAATAGAGGTTACCTGAGGCTGAGGGGGAGAGAAGAATGACAAACTATTCTTTAATAGGTACAGAGTTTCTGTTTGGGATGAGGAAAAAGCTCTGGAAGTGGATAGTATTGATGGTTAAACAACATTGTGAATGTATTTAATAACAATGAATTGTGCACCCAAAATGTTTATAAAATGAGAAATCTTATGTCATGCATATTTTATCACAATAAAAATAACAGTAAAAGAGGTGACTGGGTAGCTCAGTCGGTTGAGCAACCAATTCTTGGTTTCAGCTTAGGTCCTAATCCCAGGATTGTGGGATGGAGCCACGTGTTGGGCTCTATGCTGAGCAAAGTTATATATAAAAAAAAAATACAGATTCCTATCTTTAGACCTAACTAATATTGACACAAAAACTCTAGCACACTGAATCCAACAACCTAAAAAGATTATACACCATGACCAAAGGGGTTTATCCAAGAAATGCATTAGTTTAAAATAAAAAAAAACCCACAACAATGTAATATACAATATTAACTGAATATAGGACAAAAACTATATGACATCTCAAGAGATAAGAAAGAAGCATTTAAGAAAATTCAAGATGATAAGACACTTAAACTAGGAATAGAAGGGAACTTCCTCAACCTGATAAAGGACATGTAAAAACAAAACAACCTACAGTAATCCCTGTAATTAATGGAGAAAGACTGAAAGCTTTCCCCTTAAGGAAAGGAACAAGACAAGGATGCCCCTCTTACCACCTCTCCTCAATATTCCACTGGAAATTTGTGCTACAGGTATCAGGCAAGAAAATGAAATAAAATATATCCAGATTGGAAAGGAAGAAATAAGACTATGACTATTTACAGTTGATATGATCTTGTATAAAGAAAATCCCAAGGAATTCACTAACTACTATAAGAACTAATAAATAGGGGGATGCCTGGGTAGCTCAGTCAGTTAAGTGTACGACTTTTTACTTTGGCTCAGGTTATGATCTCAAGGTTTTTGAGTCCAAGCCCTGTATTGGGTTCTGTGCTGATTATGCACAGCCTGCTTGGGATTCTCTCTCTCTTCTACTGCACTCCTCCCCCAGTTGTGCATGCACACTCTCATAATAAAGAAATAAACTTAAAAAAAAAAGAAAAAATAGGTATGCAAGGGCTCAAGACACAAGATAAAAATTATCAATTGTATTTTTGCCCACTGGCTATGAACAATCTGAAAATAAAATTACAAAAATAATTCCATTTACAATAGTATTAAGATCATAATATCTAGGAATAAATTTAACAAAAAAGTTAAAGACTTTACTCTGAAAATTACAGAACACTGTTATAAGGAATTAAAAGATCTAAAAAAACAGGAAGACATTCCATGGTCATGGTTCATGAGACTTAATATTGTTAAATGACGATCTTCTCCAAACTGATCTACAGATTCAAAGCAACCTCTATCAAAACTGCAATTCAGGGGCGCCTGGGTGGCTCAGTCCGTAGAGCGTCCGACTTCGGCTCAGGTCACGATCTCGCGGTCCGTGAGTTCGAGCCCTGCGTCGGGCTCTGTGCTGACAGCTCAGAGCCTGGAGTCTGCTTCGGATTCTGTGTCTCCCTCTCTCTCTGCCCCTCCCCCACTCATGCTCTGTCTCTCTCTGTCTCAAAAATAAACAAACACTAAAAAAAAATTAAAAAAAAAAACAATAGGAAATAAAAGCTGAAACTAAAAGTTATATGGAAATTCCGGGGACCAAAACAGTTTGAAAAAGTTAACAAACATGGAGCAGTCACGTTTCTAACTTCAATACTTACTACAAAGCTACAGTAATTAAGACTGTGTAATACAGGTATAGGATAGAAATAGAGATCAATGGAATAAAATCAGAGTCCAGAATTTATGTTCATTCGTATCTAATATTTGTGATCAACTGATTTTTGACAAAGGTGACAAGACAATTAAATGGGGAAAGAATAGTCTTTTCAACAAATGGTGCTGTGACAACTGGGTATCCACATTCAAATGAATGTTTGGACTCCTGCCTCAAACCTTATGTAAAAATCATCTAAAAAAATGAATCCTATGCCTAAAGGTAACAACTAAAACTGTAAAATTCTGAGAAAAAATAAAATATAATAAATCTTTGTGATCTTGATTTCTTAGATATAGATACCAAAAGCATAAGCGACAAAGAAAGCAGATGAATTGGAATACATCAAAATAAAGAACTTTTTGAAATGCAAATGATACCATCAAGAAAGTAAGAATGCAACCCAAAGAAAAAATATTTGCAAATGTTGTATCTGCTAAGAGACTTGTATCCAGAACATATAAAGAACTCTCAAAACTCAATAAAAAGACAACTAAAAATATGTGCAAAGGATTTGAACATATTTGAACAGACATACCGAAGAAGACATACAAACGGCCAATAAGCACAGGAAACTATGTTCGATATCACTAATTATTAGGGAAATGCAAATCAAAATCACAATCAGATACCATTTCATGCCAAGTTGGCTACACAAAAAGACAGATAAGCATTAATGCAGATATGAAGAAACTAAAACTCTTCACATCGCTAATGGGCATATACAACAGTGAGGCCACTCTAACCAACAGTTTGGTAGTTCCTCAAAAAGTTAAAAATAAAATTGCCATATGCCCCGATTATATATTCAAGAGAAATGTAATCTTCTGTCCACACAAAATCTTACAATGTCCATTTATGTACAAATGTTCATTATTAATAACCAATAAATGGTAATAGCCCAAGTGTCCATCAATTGATGAATGGATGTATATATCCATAAGCCAATATTATTTGGCAAGAGGAAATTATGTAATGATGCATACTACAGTATGGATGACGCTTGAAAACAGTATGCAAAGTGAAAACATTAAGCTGGTCACAACAGAACCCCCTATTATCAGATACCTTATTCTAGAAATGTCCAGAATAGCAAATTATAAAAAAGGTAAATGAGTGGTTACCTAAGGCCTGGAGATTCGGAGGGCTGGGGGAGTGACAGATAAAGGGTCCAGGGGATCTTTTTGGGGTGATGGAAGTATGTTAAAACTAGTATTAGTGGTTGCACAAGTGATTGACTTGAGTATATATACTAAAGTCACTGGAATGTCCATATGAAATGGGTGAATTAATAGCGTATGTGAGGTATATCTCAATAAAGCTGTTAATAAAGAGAATCCTTGAGTCCTTCCTCTCTTAATACAAAAATCTGTTATGATGACTTCACTTATATCCCAAATGTTTCTAGCTCACTACTCTGTGAAGCAGCAATTTTATGGGCAGCGTTATTAGTTACAAAGATCTTCGTTATAATTGGGGTGAAATCTGCCTCTTGTTGCATTCACTCATGGTCCTTTTCATAACCTCCCAGAAAAATGTGTATTGCCCTCAATCAGAGGAATGGTGGCACTAAGTCCAAATCTAGTATTCAGACATGTGTTTAACAGTACTAAAAATATTAAAATGTTTTAATATAAAAACTCTTGGAAGATTAGAAATCTGTAAATATTGGACTTGAATTGCCAAACAGCAATTATCAGATGGAGCTGAGTAGATTGCACTTATTCTGTTTATGAACCATAGATCCCCAACTCCTTATTATTCACAGAGTCCATAAGCACTCTTGAAGATATGCACAGGATGGGAGCTATGGTTATTGCTACTGATTTGTAAGGTTTAATTTAGGAAAACAAGGTTGTGAGTAGATTTGCAAACACAAGTGTCTCCAAAAGACCAGGTCTGGTTCATAAATGAGCATAAACAGTGGTATGTAATGGGGAGTAGTGGAGACTATGGCTCACTCGACAGTATATGGTCCACATAAAGGAGGGAAGACAGCGCTCAGATTAATATTCTATTCACCTTGTTAAGGGGGCGACGGGATGTCTCAGCTGGTTAAGCACAGACTTAGGCTCAGGTCATGATCTCACAGTTCACTAATTTGAGCCCTGCTTCGGGTGAGCCCTGCTTCTCTCTCTCTCTCTCCCTCTCTCTCTGCCCCTTGTGGGATTCTCTCTCTTCCTCTCTCTCTGCCCTCTACCCCCACTCACTTGAGCCCCCTCTCTCTGAGAAATAAAAAATGAAAATTAAAAAAACAACAAATAAAAGAAAATTATGGGACTAAGAGAGTTTTTGTCCCTAGAGTAACCAGGGTACCCTTGACAACTTATGAAGAACAGAAAGATTCCCCAAGAACCAGTCCTAAAGCCTGATTTTGAAAAAAGGGAAGAGAAAAAGAATAAAGTTGTTTCTTGAAATTTTTTATTCAATATAATACTTACAAAGTGTGTGTCTTCAGATTCACTGACCTTGTTAAGAGCCTCATCCTCTGTTTTATAAATTCTCAAATACTTCTCAAAGAGGTTGACATAGCGTTGTCTTACTTCCTCAGGAACTTTGGAAGAGGATTCTGATGTGACTAAAGCTCGCTTCCGATGAGCCATTTTATATTTTGGCATCTTGTTAAATAGAGTTGTTGATTAGAGAAAAGAAAAACATGTGTTTCTGTTTAAAATTCCTACTATGTGTCGGAAAGAAGTAAAAACTATCTCAGGTAAGTTCTATAACAAATTCAAATATAATATCAAGTTCTAAATTCATTAAAAATAAAATAGGAGGGTGCCTGGGGGACTTTGTCACTGAAGCATCCAACTCTTGATTTAAGCTCAGGTCATGATCTCATGGTTCCTGACATTGAGTCCTACATTGTGATCTGCACAGACAGTGAGGAGCCTGCTTAGGATTCTCTCTCTCCCTCTCCCTCTCTGTCCCTCCCCTGCTAGTGCACGAGCTCGCTTTCTCTGTCTCTCAAAAATAAACATTTAAAAAAAGAGAATAAATACAAGGCATAAAGTCACTTACACTCACAAACGTGAGCTGTGAGGCTGCGGAATCAGTGAAACTACCTTTGAGTACCCCATTCTAGCTGACCTGATTACTCAAATCATCTCTCAACTCTCCACACTCGGAATCTTAGAGCTCTGGTGTGCCCCTCTGCTCCGCCAATAGGAAAGTTTGTCACGTACCATTCTTAAAACAAATTTAGGTCCCAACATCAGTTACCATTTCAGAAAAGAGCTTTTATTAAGCGCAGACTTAAATAAAAGTTACGAAAGATTTATACATACTCAATATTATCAATAATATCCCAGCTATAAATAATTTTAGTGTTCCTTTGGAAGAACTTACTAATACTCTGAGAACTCTAGAATCAGTAATCTGTCTCACTTTTTCGGGGGAAAAAATGTTACACTTCCCTGTAGTTGTTCCCTTGAAGCACAAAGCCATTTTAGGAGAGAGAAAGCCTTAAAACTGACAGGTAGTTTTCTGCTGAAGAATAGTTAGTAAACAGAAAAAAAAAGTCATTGCCACAAATAGGAGAAAAATTACTAAAGAGGGAAGATTATACAACCATATCACTGATGGCAAGATTTATGAAAGGTCTGTCTGCCTCTTTCACATACACACACATATACATCCCTCACTGGATGGATTTTGAAAGGTATATTCCAATGTGAAACTTTACTTTGAAAATGAGGAGTCTTAATCATAGCCCCAGAAGCTTTAGGTCTAAAAATATGCCTAATATTTCCAGGAACAGGATTAACAACATAGCTAAATGTGGACACACAGACACAAACCCCATCATAAAATGACAATAGCTATCTAACAGTAGCTAGGAAAAGCTGCAATTTCTCTCTGGGGTCTGGCATTTATCTGAAGGGGAGATCTTCAGAAAAAAGAATCCAACCATTCTCCCAGGAGCTCTATGGGTAGACAGGTAAGTTGTTTATTAGCAATAAAATTCTGGCCTTTAGACCTAGTTTATAATACCTTTACAGGAAAAGAAGCAGTACTTTTCACAGCAATGTGTGATCTGCTTGATTTTGCAGTTGGCTTTTCCCTTGAGAGAACCACATCCAGATGAAGCCTGTTTGATGTAAGTGAATTTTCTGAGAAGTTTCAATGACAAAAAAAAAAAAGGTAAGTGTTAATGACATTAGCCTCAGATGATTAGAGTTCAATTATCAAATTCAAAGTTTGATACTACTTCCTTTACAGACTCCATAATTTTTTCTTCAAACATAATGTAAACACAAAAAATTCCCAATAGCTAACCCCAATATCGTCTAGAAGAACAAATTTAGACAACTTATAAAGCAATTCACTCCAGGTAGTGTAAAGTATTACCATCGATAGCTTAGCATTTAGGGACAAACAGCATAAATTATTTAAGTATCATGCTATTCATATTTTTCGCATAAAGTTCCATGCGAATGACTCAACTATAACTGGTAATATATGGATTTCAGGGGAAATGGTTTTTAAAATAAGGTAAAATCCATTTCTTGACTAAGTGATTTTCTCATACCTCCTGAGGCTCTCCTTTGGGTCTGAGAGACTGGACACGCAAACGTAGTTTTCTTTTGTTCTGAAGTGGCAGCAACGAAAGCCTGCCCACTCTTTATGTCAGCCGTGATCTGTGCTGCCTGTTGCTGGGCCCGAAGGATGCCAGGGTGACTAATCAGTGGTGCTACTGGTTCCCTGAAGGGGCTAATGATCTCTTTACTGGTTGGAACCTATACAGCATCCACAGAAAACAAGAAGGATTTTAAAAAGTTGCTAAGACTGATCATTTCACTTTCCCTTTTTGCACAAAGGCTTTCAGAGTTGACTCCATTTATCATAGCCCACGTGACACAACACACACATAAATGGAGTATCCGCAGACATATGCAGAGATAAAACTGAACCTTTGAAGTATGTAATTTAACAAAGCTTTCTTGAACTAAGAGACCACATTAATTCTCACGTGAAAATGACACTTCACTTTGTATGAAGGTAAAAGTGTTAATAAAACCGCTAACAAGACATGTCCTACCAAGGTGATTAGAATTTGAAATTAAGGAAGGAATTCTTTAGGAAAACAGGCATAAGTATCAGGTGACTCATAAAGAGAGAAACAGCAGGCTACAATCAGACTGCTCTGTGGCAATGTTCATTACAAGAAGAGAATGAAGGGGCACCTGGGTGGCTCAGTCGGTTAAGTGTCTGACTTCGGCTCAGGTCATGACCTCACAGTTTTAAGTTTGAGTCCCCTATCGGGCTCTGCACTGACACCTCAGAGGCTGGAGCCTGCTTCAGATTCTGTGTCTCCCTCTCTCTCTCTGCCCCTTCCCCATTCATGTTCTTTCTTTCTCTTTCTCTCTCTCTCTCTCAAAAATAAACGTTAAAAAAAATTTTTTTTAAAAAGGAGAATGGAACAGCAGAATATTCAGCTCGATTAGTAACACAGGAAATGTCCTACAAACAGAGAATTGAGCAGAGAAATAAAGCTTGTTAAAAGGGCATTTTTTTTAACACAAAAGTGTTAAAGGAATACTACTCACAGCACTGCCTTTCTAACTTCTTTACATGCCAGCATTTACGATGATACAAGAGATTTACATGATTTTGAAAATCTACAGTTGATTCCCCTTATTCACGGCACTTCTGTTCTAGAGAGTCCCACAAACAATACTTAGTGAATAATGAACCGTTGCTGCTAGGGTAAATATAGAGTTAGGTTCAGGTGAGTCTCTGATCACATTTTTGTCTACCAATCAATAGCCTAACCTTGTTTTCTGTGTAAAGACACCTTATTTAGTATATATTGCTGATTCGTGAACATTGAATTTGTGGTCATCACACTCATGCCTATAAAAAAGCTTATCTAACACATCTCTGTAAGGCACAGTCTAAGAACCTTCTTGCTCTTAGGAACGCTGGATGACCTTATACTTGTGGGCTACTTTAAATAGCAAAATCACCAACAAAAACCACCAATATGCAAAGAACATGGCACTAAATAGAACTGAGAAAAGGACATATGTTAACAGTATGAGAGCTAAAACAAGAATCAGTATTGCCTTGTTTGACCTTAGCTGGGGATGCGTGTGGGATGCATTTTTTTTTTTGCCATGACACAGCCCTATAAAGGACCCCAAAAACACGCATCTTGATTTTAAGGTTACAAATTAACTTCAGTGAAGAGGTAAATTCGCAGATGCAGAATCTGGAAATACTGAAGATCAACTATAGTAATTTATGGTTAAAAGGCTATGTGATAATAACATCCCTGCTATTAATGAAACTGTTAGATGATGGGGGAGAAAATGAAGAACGCAGAAAATGCTCACAAGCAGGGATCGGTTTACTGAGTGTCCCCTTGTGCCCCCAGGTGGCTAACAAGACAGTGAGTACTAGAACATACTTAAGGATCAAAATGACAAGGCATTCACTTTATAAGATAATGTGCCCCGCGAGACATAAGCTAAGGAACTCACATCAAACTTGGCAATGTGTGCAATTCTCTTTTTGGGTCCAGAAAGGTTTTGATAATGCAACTTATCTAATCCCATTTGCTTTCCTGAAGCCTAGTTGGAAAAAGATAAGAATTACCCAATTTCAGCAGAGTACAGGCAAATTTAGCATGTTTCCTGATGAGCCCCAGGAATCCAGGCTATAAAATACTAGGCAACTTATTAAGCAATAATTCACACAAAAAAGTAACTTGAATAATTTGACATGCATACACTACTACAGAATATTTCTCTAAGCTGGGAAATCAACTGTAAGTAACTGTGTAATACCATGGCTTCTGGAAGCTGTTCAGTCTACAAGACACTACAGCTGGCCAATTATCAAGTTTTTCACCTTGTTGTGCTAATAGATTATTGACCACAAGTATTAGGGTATATATATATTATATTATATACATACGTTATATAATTTCTATTTCTACAGAGTTCAGAATAGAGTATGTATTTAAGGGAAATGCCTTTAAATTTAGGAAAAGATTTAAAAGAAAAAACTGACCTGTTCAGTAGTCGCTTGCTTACAAGCTTCACTCTCTGTGAACTCTGTGAAAACTCGAAAGCATTCCTTCATAGTGTCCTTCGTAGTGTCATCAGAAAGAGAGGCAATGTCCTCCTCAGTAGGTTCCTTATCAAAATCAAAATCGACTAACTTGCGGTCTTCAAAAGTAGTGAGGTCCTGACTATTGGTTTGTCTCCCCAACATTTCGCCTTCTGCATGCTCACCTGAGGAAGAGACCTGGAGCTGGCTTGAAGAACCACCTTCAGTTTCTTCATTTTGAGAATCATCAGCTGTTTTTACATATTTTTTGTGATGTGGATACCTTTCATTATGAATCCTGTTCTGTATTTCTTTGTCACCGAGAGGTGCACGAGGTATGCTTTCTTCCAAAACACAGACATAGTTTCTCTCACCACCACAGCTTACTAGCTTACAGAGGTGGGTTTTAGCACAATTCAAGTTTAGGTTACTTTTCGTATCTAGGGAGCTACGTGTGAGCAATTCTGGTGGTTCTGATTTGTTACCGTCATCATCTACTTGTGTGGGTAGTTGGGTTTTATCTACTTTTTCCTCCTCTGTGCCAGTAATTTGAAGATCGCTCTCCTCTGGGGACATTATAGGTACCTTATCATCCATATTCTGATACTGGAAGCCTCTCAATGGTTTAGGTTTCTTAGAAGTAGGCATGATTGGAGGTATATCAATTACAAGGTCATCTTCATCAGATTCTTGAAGATTTATTGTAATTCTTATTGGTGAAACGTGAGGCCTTTGGCTCTCCTGAGACTTGTGGCAATTTTTGCCCACAGATTTTTTCAAGAGGCGGACGCGCTGTTTGTCAGTCTCATCCTGTGTCGCTTTCGATGCCCCAAGCAGCCCTGCAGAAAAATTCAGCAAGGGGTCATATTCAAGATCAGTTGCTGGACATTTGTGGTCCAGTACATACTTTTTCGGTGGACTCTCTTCATTCTTTGACAGCTCATGCCAATCTCCCTTTGGAAGCAGGCGATATTCAAGAAAATCTTGCCTCGAATTTGTATCACTCAAGGAGGTGATGTGGCTTCGCAATAGTTCTTCACGTTTTAAAGCAAACTTGGACAGGCTCTTCTGCTTTTCTTCAACCTCAGTCTTGACGGATTCAATTTCTTTGTTGAGCCTTTCCAGTTCTTCCATAGTTGTGCCTAGTTTTGTCAATGCAAGAGGAGTTTTGTTTTATCTTTAAAAATCACTTCAGATGAAATGCAGAATTCAGACTATCCTGGACAAGGAGTTTACTATCCAAAGGACGTTAGCTCCTCCAAACCCAGTCATTAACAGGGCGGGTTCTTTACTAACTGATCAGCTCTTAGAAGCAGAATGAGAAGTCAAGGACTAGCCCTCTTTAAGTCTTTCAAATGTCAAGCTCATCTGCATGGCTGATTAAAGTACGTTCGTGCCTTATTACTAAAGTGGCCATACTTCCGTGGGGCAGGCTAGGTTTATATATAATTATTAAACTCTGCCAAACGTGATATAGTTTGGATATAGCCTCTTCATCTTATTATTTACCAACCAATAACAATTTGGAAACAGTTCAAATAGGTGAATGCCACTTACACCAAAGTGTACATAGTTTCATACACCAATATATTTTCTCTGTTATAAGAAAAAGTTAAAACACTAGTGTTTAATTCAGTGAGCTTTAAATTTTTCATTAAGGTCCCTGGTAGTCTACTGATTGCCTCAAATACAAAACAATCCCCTCTCCCTGTCCACCAACATAAAAAATCTTAAAAAAAAAAAAAATCAATCACCAAAACCAAACTCCAGAGCAGCTGGATTCACACTCCTGAGGAAAACCCAGGATAGTAACAAGAGATAAGGCGTGCAGTAACAGCTGTTCCCAACACCTGGCAGCTATTTTCTGACTTTTAACTAAGGAAACCACAAGTTTCTTCCCCTCTTTTCAAAATACATTTTCCTGTATCATTTATGGGATAATTAAAAAACACTTCTCTCTTCTCTCCAACAAGAGATTTCAGATGGAAGATGTGGTCCAAAAGTTTAACCTCAGAATTTATTTTCGATAGTCCACATGTTTTGATAACACATATGCTGTTTCTTTACACAATGAGCTCTCTCCTGGCTAACAAGCTTTCATTTTCCCTTAAGAGATTAACGCTGCTGAAATTTACAACAATGGGTTACAAAGGTGAATGACATTTGGGTGGAGGAAGGAGAAGGCACAGAGCAAGCCCAAGAACGAGAATGATCCTAGGATCCAAACATAAATGCCTGGATCTAATTTCTCTTAAAATAAATGTGGCAGGGGTCTAAACTCTGGATAACCAGCCAAAACTGCATTTTGGCATCAGATGGGTTTCATGTGGTTGCCTTGATTGAGGAAGGACTGTTTAAGCAGTGCTTTGGGGGCACTACTGAAAAAAAAAAAGTGTTTATACTTTCTCTTCATCTCCCAAGTTAAAAAAAAAAACAGCTTTTCCACCTACCAGAAGCTACATTTTGGGGGGCTAGTTCTGAAGTTTGAAGGCACACTTAAGAACCTTCGGTCAGGCTACAAGTGACTGAGAAAACCTTCTTTGGATTGTAAATACTTCTTGCTGCAACGAGGGTCCCCCACCCCACCTCCTTGCACCGTAGCATAGGAAACCCCTTATAATAAATAATTCCACAATGGGGATGGATGACCCAAGTCCACACACATCCATTTTACAGCCAGCAAACCTGCGCATGCCTTTCTAGGATCCAGCGCTGCGGGAGCTAGCATCCGTGAGCCAGTAGCAAGATCACAGCCCAGTGAGCACGGCTTTCCCCTCCTCCCCGACCATGTGACGACGTAGGCGGGGCCAGCCACGTAGAAGGGGGCGCATGCGCGCAGACTCGCAGTTACTGCACCCCAGGTGCTGGGTCCTCGGCATCCAGGAAGGAGAGGCTGATAAGACCGTCAGCCCGTTCTATCTTCCCAAACATTACTGCCCCTCCACGCACGTTTCAGGAATCACGGGACCACTCAAAAGGCCCGAGAAAAACGCTCCCACTTAAGATCCCCATAGTACCATTACTGTTCGGCATATCTCAGAACATACTTTTCACGGGAGGGATAAAGAAAGAAGGAATAAAGGTTGGCACTTAAGGCTTCTGGGTGTGATACTGGGGAGATTTTACTCTCGGGGACTCTGGGACTACGGGACTACTTAGTTCTTCCTAAAGCAAACACTTTTCTCCTTTCACAGCCACTCTGTAGGAATTACCCTTAAGTAGCTAGGTAGGAAAAGGAATGAAAGTACCTCTATGAGGGCTGGGGAATAGGCAGATTGTGGGCATCAGAGAAAGGAAATAAGAGGGGAGCAAGAATGCCTGGGAGACAGAGAAATTAACAAGCAAATTTTTTTTCTTGTCCTTTCAGGGGCAACAGAGATCCAGAGAACTTGCTCAGGTTTGGTCAGTAGGGGACACATGAGAAGCACCCCCACCCCCAACACACAGACATACACACACACCAGCCTGGGCTGTATGGACCTCTCTCCTTACTTCTAGACCAGGCAAGAGGCAAGAAGGTGGATACTAGTAGGAATACCTGATATGCTTCATGCTCCACCCCCACTATAACTTGACTGCACTTTACAATGGTATCTGCAATGGTCTTCACAAGCTATGCCAACTGAGGATGAGAAACCAATTTTTAAAAATATGGTTAACATCTCTTTTGGCCATTTAAACCATAGTAATGTGACATTAACTCTATAATAGTTGTTAGTCCTGGAGATAAGTTGGGTGATGAAAAGGCAACTTACACCTATTTCTTATCGAAGAAATTCTCAAGGGTGTGTGGAGAAAAAAGGTGGGAATGGTTAGTGTCAAACTCTCAGCCCCAGCTGACATTCTTTCCACAAGCCCTTTCTCACCCATGGATTCAACATGGCTCCCATGGCTCCTCAACACCTGGAGGATTTCCAAGCAGCCTCAATCATCTGCCTCACTCATTTCCTACTGCCTTTCCTGGTGTCTGAACTGAAAATACAAACGTTGTCACTGACCCTCGGGGCTATCATAAGGGCATGGAAAATGGCAAAAGTACCCGGCACAAGGTAGCATGGGCTACTGCTCAAAGCCACCCCTGGCTCAGGAACTATAGACCCTGTATGAGCCCTACCTGCCATGAGCTGACCTGCCAGGTCTTTTCGCCCAAGGGTAGGTCTTATATAGTCCTGGGCTACTCAAAGGCGGAGCTTCCTAGCTTTCCCAACCAATGGTGAGACTGGGGGCTGGAGTCAGGGGAGAAAAAAGGCAGTGAGCACATGACTCTGAGAATGGATAACAGGGGAAGTGGCAAGTGAGTGGAAAAAGTGTGTGTATCCTCTATGGGGAAGGTTCATAGAGACATAAGCTACAGGTGGAGAGAACAATTTTCCAAGAGCTTAAAGGACCCTAAGTTAAGGAGCCTTCCACCATATGTATGTGGGGCCTACCTTGCTGCTAAACAGCATCCTTTGGCTTTTGTTATATTTATTAGCCTTCATGGATCACAGAGAGAACCTCACTTGGGAAGCACATCTTAGCTTTGCCCCTCTTCCGCAGGTGATCTTAGACAAGGCGTCTGACTTACCTGAGGTTTCATTTGTTGATCTGTGAAATAAACATGCTTTTTATATGGTAGTGGAACTCAGCGTGATATAATGTACCAAATTGCTTACCATAAAGTAGGTGAGAATTTAGGAAGGCAATGAAACCCAAGTTCTCCCCCTTCCCCCAGCTCCACACACATCCACAAAACACCCAGTGCATATTCCTAAAATCTTTACAGTTGAAACTAATTCTTCAAAGTGAAACAATATCCATATTCCATGGGTCTTTTTCGTAAACTGTATTACTCCTGGGATGGAGAGCTTTATGTCACTGAGAAGTCGATGATATTTAAACAAGAATGCTAGAAGTCTCTAGTACTAATTTAGTTTCATTTCTTGGTAGGGCACAACTGTTTCACCAGTAAAACACAAACAGGTGTGTTCTTTTTGCTTTGGGGGAGGGGCGTAGGCAGTGGTGATTACCCTAAAAGTCCTCAGAATGCTGATAAATATAAAAAATAAATATCTAAATATCCTCATTTTAAGTGGAACCGGCCTCGAGTGAATACTTTTCATAAGTCACTGTCCAGGATTATTTTTACTGGATGAGTTTTCCACACCTTAATTTATTTTCTTGTATTTTTTCCATTATACAGCTTTTTTGGCCGAGATAATTTTATTGAATACGTCCTCCTTTTCAGACATCAGAAAATTTAAATTTCTCAGCAGAGCTTCCAAATCATGACCTTAATGAGCGTCACAAAGAAATTGCTTTCTGACACAAATTTAACGTCTATTCATCCGTGGGAGTTTCCTCGCTTGGTTCCTCACTCTGAATTAAATCTGACTCTTCATTCATGCCTGTTTCATCAGAGGCTGTGGAAATCATGTCCGTCGTTCTAGATTTTGACGTTGTGTCTCCTTTTTTCAATTCTGAAGATGTAGTGCCCCAAAATGTGCTGCTGTCAGCACTCTTAGAAAAAGATGTGTCCGATACGCCTTCTGATGGTTGGAAGTAAGACAGAGTTGCCAGCTCTGGGTTGACGGAGTATTCAGTCGTAACTGGACTTTTATAACTGAAAAAGAAAATAGGTATCAAGAATTATTCTTAATTATATACATCTGCAGGTCAACTCAATTCAGAAAGGCATCACAAAAACTAAAACAATATGGAATTGGACTTCTGTCCAATTACTTGGCATAATGCCATATAAATAAATGAAAAATGTTAGACCCTAAGCAGATGTGTTGTTGAGCACAGAGGTCATAGTCCTTTTGTTCCCAAGCTAGCAAAAAAGAATGCATATCTAGATTGTCTATATCCTTTCCAATTGACTAGTGTTATTTTTATCTCTAGATGACTATTTAAAATACCAGGGAAAAATTCTCCCTGAGAGACAGCCCCATGCTCCTTTCTGAATAGGAGAAATGGAGCTAATTCTGTACATTATAAATGTGGAAACTGCATTTTCTAACGGTCTACTAAAGAGAAGTGGTGATAGCTTCATATCACACATGTTACAAAGACTCCGGAGGTCTGCAGACGTACCTCATTCTCTTCACCTTGTACAGCATGGCACTGCCGATGGCCAACATGATGACAAAAAGGAAGAGGGTCATCAATGAGATTCCCAGCATTAATTTTACCTTGATATTCTGTAGCTGTGACATGTTGTCTTCATTTGTAGCATTCAAATCAGACCCTGAGAAGAAAGAAAGAAAAGGCAATGGGAAAGAATGACTGCGTCCAGCATGTTTCCTGGGGAAGTAAGGATAGCAGAGCAACTGCAGAGAAGCCTTCACCATCCAGAGTAGTCTCTCCTCACACCCACTACTTACATACAGTGCAAAGACTACAGGCTACTTCCGATGGCTAAGTACCCTTCACATTTTTTTAACCTTCACTACAGTCCTGGAGTTGTTCTTCTTAGCTCTATTTCACAGGATCGCAAGAGTTTATATGAATTTGTCCATGGCACCTCGCTATTAAGTGGCAAAATGTGGTTTTAAACCCACCATTACAAAGTGCTAAAATGTGTATATAGGAGTCTTCCTCCCTGACTAATAAAAACCACTTCAAGACTCTGGAAAGATGACTATTGAAAATATGATGGACTCACACACCAGGGGTTAGTCCTTCAGAAGAGAAAGATACTTATTACTGTTGGGACCTGCATTGATTTTTCTCTGATGCTTATAAAAGGATGTTGTACCAGATGCTTTCTCCTGAGGTTCAAGAACTGATTTGCCATTTTATTACTGATATCAAACCCAATATATATGATGTTAAAGAAATGAAAACTTACTGCTTTCTAAAATGAGTTATGTAATAAAAATCATGTCCAGATCCAGAGATATTAAAGATATCAAATCTATTAAAAATAAATCTTTACTACTAAATTTTATATTTTCCTGAATTTATGCCTCACTAAGTAGCCATTTATTTAATGCTGACTTTAAATGACCATGTTGCTATTTCTCTCTCCTCCCAGATCTCTTCTCCAGCTTTCTCCCACCCAAAGCTTCCAAAGGTTTTCATTATTTGTTAGGTAATGATGTTTTGGATAAGCAGTGACAAGCTCCCATGTCTACATTCTCTGATTCTGTTAATTGTCAAAGTACAATCTTAGACCAAGTAGAGTGAAATGTACAACTATCACTGATTATCTTGACTTCGAGGCAGACTATTTTGGGAAAAATCAAACAAATGATATTGAAATGGACTGTGCTGCTGAATTGCTTTGCTACCCCTTAAAAGGGTTTTTATAAAGAGATGTGCTTGTAGAACATTTTGTTTTTCAAGGTGCTGGTCAAAACTAGAGAAGGATTTGGAATTCTCAACCACTGGACATTATGACAAAGCTAATTACAAGTATGGACAGGTTTTCTCTCTAAGACTCAGTTCTCTCATCTATAAAATGAAGATAATACCAACTTCATGGAGTTGCTGTGAAAACTGACATAATAATGTATGTAAAGTACTTGGCATATAATATGTCCTCAATACATGATAGGAAATCAATCATGCTCAATCTAATTAGTTGGAAAGACAAAATATCTCTAAGGTAACACAGCCTTTGTCATTTCTATATTTAACTTTTCTAAACGAAGAAGACTCTTCATTTTCTTGAAACTCTGCAAGGCAAACGACTGTGTTTATTACAAATAATCCAATGCAGAAGAGAGTTGTCAGGCCTTAGATGTATTACCAGATGCAATTTTTTCCCAGTGGTTTATTTTTAGGACAGAGCTTGAGGGGGTGGGGGAGTTAAAATATTGTCTTGTGAAATTTTCTATTGAAATCAGTTCTTTTACTCATATAAATATTACTAACTAACCCATTAATGAAAACTACAAAACTGCATTCAGCAGCAGAAATTCTCTCATTCCTTGCTTGTTGGAATATAAAACAGTATAGCCACTTTGGAAGTCAGTTTGGTAATTTCCTACAAAGCTAAACAGTTTTACCATACAATCCAGCAATCATGGTTCTTGGTATTTACCCAAATGAGTTGAAAACTTATGTCCACACGAAGATCTACACATGAATGTTTATAGTAACTTTATTCATTATTGACAAATACTGGAAGTAATCAAGATGTCCTTCAGTAGATGAAAGGATAAATAAATTGGTACAATTTATTGTACATTGGCCAATTGTGTGGACAATGAAATGTTATTCAGTGATGAAAAGAAATGAACCATCAGGCCATGAAAATACATGGAGAAAATTTAAATGCATATTAACAAGCACAAGAAGTCATGTGAAAATCAATATACTATATGTTTCCAACTATAGAACATTCTGGAAAAGGCAAAACTATGGAGATGGTGAAAAGATCAGTTGGTAGCCAGGATTAGGGACAGAGGGGATGGACTGGTGGAGCACAGAGGATTTTTAGGGCAGTGAAACTACTCTGTATATTGTAATGGTGGATGCATGACATTATGCATCTGTCAAAACCCACAGAACTGTACAGCATGAAGTGCGGACCCTAATGTAAACTGTGGACTTCAGCTAATAATAACGTATCAATATTGGCTCATAAATTATAAAACAATGCAAGGTGGTAATGATGGGAAAAACTGAGTAGGGGAAATACAGGAAAAATGTCTGTACTTCCTGCTCATTTTTTTTTTCTGTAAGCCCAAAACTGCTCTGAAATGAGAGTCTATCAATTAAAAAAACAAACTGTGTTCTATATATGATTCACTTGCCTACTCCCCCATTTGGTTTATCTGTTTTAGGAATAGAAGTTATAAAATGAGAAAATGAAAATAGCCGTCTCCAATATGGTACCTGGAGAATAATGCTTAGGGACAATTGCTTTTCTAAAACAGCAACTGTCCTCTCCAATATGTTAGCCCACCATGCTACCCTTTCACATACACTACACGTTCCTAGGGAAAACACTATCGCCATGCAGTGAAGTCACATACTAAAATGTGTGCTGGCACTGATGCATTCATTTAATTGAAGTATTTTGTGCTTACTTGGAATTGGGTGAAATAATTGATCTTTTTCCTCAAGCTCCTCAGCTGTTGGTGATGCATTTAGAGCTGTTAAAACAATAAATTGGTATTATGGTAAACAAAATTCACTTCCTAAAATTATTGTGTGTGTGTTTAAGATACAGAGTTTATTTTCATTATTCATGACAGTTATGTTCCCTAAAGTCACGTGAACACTGAATTAGTGAATACCAAATTGCTGCTCCTAGGGGAAACACAAGGTTAAGTCGCTGTGAACCTCTGGTCACGTTTTCATCAACCAATCAATACATAACCTTTTTTTCTGTGTGTTTCTGTTTAAAGATATTTTATTATATTATATTATTGTTGATTCATTAACATTGAATTCATGATTAACAGCATCATAACTCTAGCCTAAACAAAGTTTATCTGACACATATTTTCTCCATAAGGTATATCACAGCCTTCTTGCGCTTAGGAATACTAACTAGTGTCTTAATACTACGTTTGGGGCCATTTTAATTAGCAAAATCACCAAGAGAAAGCACAAACATGCAAAACACGTAGCACTAAATAAACCACAAAAAGGACCCTTAATTACAGTGTAAGAGCTAAAAAAGGAATGCAGAGCGTTGCCTTCCTTGTTTTACCTCAGCTGGGAACATGAGTGTCAGGCAATTAAAATTTTTTGCTGCTCTGCGCATGTCCGCAAATGACCACGGAAGTGATTTGGGGGGTTACAAATACTCTTTAGATGTGGATAAATTCACAAACACAAAATCTGCAAATAATGAGGATCAACTGAATATGTATATACTTCATGTCTACAGTGCATGCATATATGTGTGTGCTACACATGAATTACATTTATGCAGGTGTGCATCTACATATGATACATACATTTATACATGCATATATAGGAATGCATATTACATTTATGCACATATGCCTATACGCTTTGGACATATGCATTACATATTACATATGCATTTGACATATGCATGCATATATTTTGATATATACTTTGCATTTGTTCACACATCTCCATGTGCTTATGGGCAAACTGCTCCAAACACAGAAAGGGACTATACTGAGCAAGAGCTTTGCTTAGAATTTTTAATCATAAATAAATTGAATGACAAGATTGCAATATTTATAGGAGAATAAACATTTAGAGAGAGAATCAGAAAATGTGGGACACAGTCAACATTGTGGTTTTGTTTTGCGTTTGCTAGTATGTATGTTGACTTATTCTTTTTTTTCACTTTTATACTTTATTGTCTAATTGGTTTCCATACAACACCCAGTGCTCATCCCAACAAATGCCCTCCTCTGTGCCTGTCACCCACTCTCCCCCCTCTCACACCCCACTCTCCCCCCTCTCACACCCCACTCTCCCCCCTCTCACACCCCACTCTCCCCCCTCTCACACCCCACTCACCTCTCAGTTTGTTCTTGGTCTTTAAGAGTCTCTTATATTTTGTCTCCCTCCTTCTCCGTGTCTTTTTATCTTTCCTCTCTTCCCCTCCCCCATGGTTTTCTGCTAAGTCTCTCAAAATCCACCTATGCGTGGAAATATACGGTGTCTGTCTTTCTCTGACTGACTTATTTCACTTAGCACAATACCCTCCATTTCCATCCCTGTTGCTACACATGGCCAGATTTCATTTTTCCTCATTGCTGTGTAGGATTAACATTAGAATTAATTGAGAATTAATATACATGGGATATTAATATTAATATATTAATTAATTGATATACATGGGATATTAATGCCCAATTAATTCTAATGTTAATCCTTAATATTAGAACTGCTTAGAACTGATTGAAACAAGATTACACTGATCTTGGCTTTCTTGCATAAGACTTCAGAAAACCAAAACATTTTCTCAGCTACCTAACGACTGTGAGTTTACCTTTAGCTAACATTGTCCAAAATGCAGGCTCATTTGGACGGATGAGTGGTCCTGTTTAAAAAACAAAATAGAACAGGATAACTAGGTAAGGTGAGTTCGCTTCAGTAAATTTGTGATAGAACATTTATTCACTTGTTCGTTAATCATGTAACAGTTATACCTTCAGCTCCTACCATGTTCCAGACCCTGTGGTTAGCACTAAAGTTACAGAAATGACAAGGGCCTTATGCTGAAGGAACACACTCTCAGTTTGGGAAACAGACAAGAATCACTGTTCATTATGTTGCAGGGTAACGGGGGCTTCAACAGAAACCCACGAGTAGTGTGCACAGAGACAGGAGCTGCAAAGGCCAGAAACCCTCTGAAAGGGGGATGATACTCCAATGTAGTCTTAGAGGACTAGAAATTGTTTGCTAGGCAAACAAGGGAAGAGTGAGATTATTCCACCGTGGGCAAAGTCAGAGTCGTGAGCAGATTTGGTGAATTCTGAGAGCCTCGGGTAGCATGGAGTGAAGAACGTGGATGGGCAATGTGACCGCAGAAGAAACTTGAGCCTTGAGCCTTTCCCAGGGGTCAGATTGTTTCACATTTAAACACCTGGTTCAGAAATTAGAACATGGCCCTAAACCTAGTAGTAAATTACTGAAGATATTTAAGAAAGGATACCACTAGGATGATGAGATTTCTATTTCTAAATATATTTTTAAAAATGACTAAATTGTCTATTTTAGTAGTGTTAGAGATGCGAACTAATTCACAGTAGTCACATGGGAAACACACTTGGTTGCATGAACTGGAGAAAATAGGGTTTCATGTAAGGACAGAGGTCCATTGTCTTCAATTAGACCACTCGTTCAAGACCTTAGAGGGGAGCCATCCTGGGTTGTTATGGTTTCACAAATATTTCAAAAGAAACAATATTATCAGCAGGAGAGTAAAATGATGATTTTGATTTTGAAACCTCTCACTACCAACCCCCCCCCAATAATTTTGGGAAACACTAATAATTGACTCTAATTAGAGATAAATTTATTCCTCACGCAGATAGACATTTGTACATTATTATTTTAAAAATATTAAAATGTATTATATTTATATGTTTAATATAAATATAAGTGTAATACATTTTGTTAAAATAGATTTTATTTTAAAAAGAGCTCACATCCTCTCCCTTCATCAGATAAATCTAAAAATGGACTCAGACTTCCACAGTTTCAAAGATTTTCAAGTGACTTTAAATTGCAGCTGTATAAGTTCTTTAAGCATGCTATTACTTTATGAGACACCCAGAGTAATGAGACTTAAATTAAATCGTATAATGATACGCTCCAGGTATGACTAATGTGTAGAAACTTTAATACTTCGATATGGTTTTCGAGGGTGTTCACTGGCAGCTTTTCCAGGTGTAGTTGTTTCATTGACGAGTTTATCTGGGAAAAGGGATAATAAATTATCAGCACATACAAATATTGACAACGTCTGCGATTAGGCATTGTTTTAGCTATAAAATGGAACACCGAAGAAAAAGAGAAAGATGTTGACCTTTCCCTGAGATATCGTAAAGGAGGGGAAAGACAAAAGCACTGAAGAATAACATTTTGGGGAAATGAGTTTTCCAAGAGGGGATTAATACGCCTATAATTTGCGGGAAAGAAGAAAAGCTGGTACTTTTTAGAAGCTGGTACTTCTAATAGAAGCTGGGACTAGAAGCTTCTATTAGAGGTAAAGAGGTAAAATAGAAAGAGACACTGGCTTCAGATGGTATTCTGAACAGAACTTGAAGTGATGCTATCAGCCCCAGTTGCTGGTCAGTGCAAGGACAAGGAAAAGGAAGGCACATCAGTATCCGTGTAAATGGGAAACATTTCCATTAACTATTCAAAACAAAATCAAGGGTTTTCGGACCTGATTTACTATATATCTCAGCAGCCCTCTTCTGGAAGAATGTGTCCCTCTTCTGGAAGACTGTCAGTAAGAGTGTATTTGGGAACAGTTGTGACCTGAGACGTTTTCCACCCCACCCGCACCCCCATGGGGGCCATTTCAGTCAATTTTGTTTAATGCAGGAGCCAATGAAGTTCCACACAAAGTACAGGTAATCTCACTATATAAGAAGTTCTACAGAGAGGCAGAGTTCATTCAGACGGAGCGTACCGACAGCACCATGACAAGTACCTTGTTGGCAAGAAAGCTATGGAAAAGAGAGTGTTTCCAGACTTGACATGATCCAGGCAGGACTCCAGAAAAATTGGTAAGTAATCCTTAAACTCTGCTATACAACCCTCATACTCTATTTTGGCAAAAAATTGTGTGGATTGCCCCCTTGCCCTCACAGTTCTAGTTCCAATTGTTAGTCAAAATTATTCTGCAGAGTTCCATCTCCTTGAGAGGCTTGCTTCTCTAGAATGTCCCTACCACGTTACATATCCCCTCTGTCAGAGCCCATTTTAAATGGCAACAATTTCTTATCCCAATCCAGCTTTCTTTGACACTACTTTGGCGACGTGAATTGTGGGAATAGCAATCAGCGTTTTGGAATTTCTTCCATGGGTCCTACGGTCCTCAATAATCCCTCTCCAAAGGAGTGTGAGCTGCCTGATCTGTTTAAGACCCCCCTCTCTGTTTCTTGTCCCAAACAATTTAAGATGGTGTTTGCTGTTTACAAACGAAATTTCCGCGAGTGATTTGTTTAATGAACACATCCCCTTGACGTGTCCCCTCATTTATTTCCCAAGGTTTGGAATTGCTCAAAGTATTCCATTATTGTCAGATAGCTTTTATTAACAACTAGGTATTACTGAGTCTGGCTTTTCCCAATATTGAAGTTGCCACAGCCAGACATATTCTCTCTTCCTTATTTAATTTTATCCTCTTTTCCTTGTCTTCTGTTTTATGCTTGGATGTTTCAGTGAGTTGCTGACACTTCACGGTTGAAAGATACGTATATCTTTATACACATACATAAGGATATGTATATGTGCATATGTACTTTGGAGACTGTTAATGGCCTCCAAAGTCACATACTGGCAACAAACAACTTTATTTAGCAAATTCATTATGCTTGGTGGAAAGACATAAAAAGGAAATAAGAACATTTGAAGTTGGAGATATAAGCAGAAAGGAGTAAAAATCTGAATTTAAGAAAGACACACAGTTTTCTAGAGTCTTACACTTAATCATTTATCTTTTCATGAAAACCAAAATTTTGAGGCTAAGAAATGGAAGAACTTCCTTGACTTCTAACTTTATTAGTGCAAGGGGCATGGAGTCTCTTTATTTTGGAACTAAGATTCTCTGGCACTAGCTCCACTAAGACCTTTATCCTACTTGATACTCTCTAGAGCTATTTTGAAACCTTGCTTTAAAGGCTCTTCCTTTTTGCTAAGGTGGTTTTCACTACTTTCAGTACTTACAGTTTTTTAGAGCAAATTGCAAATCGGTTGTGGCTCTCACGGATATTTCAGACTGGCTGCCATTTGGATTTTGCGTTGTGAACACATCTAAAAACACAAGATCAAATGTTTTCAGCAATTAGCTAAGTTGCTTCTTCCTTTAAAATTTTCCTCATCTGATTTTTTTCCCTTTAAAACATAGGCATTAATTCCAAGAAAAGAATTATAAAGTATTTGAGACATTCTTCATCTGCAAATTGAGGAAATGGGGCAAGGTTTAAAAATAAAATTCATGGGGGAAAAAAACAAATTGGTATCCTGATATTAAATAACATTCCAAGAAGAAATTATGGAGGAAATTATAACAAGGTGCTAAAGTAGATTTGTTGGTATATATTATCACTGTATTGACATAATCAAAAGTCAACTAAGAAGTATTAGTTTGCCCTTGAACCTTCTGTTAAACTATAGAACAGCTTAAACAGCATACATTTCAGTAACAGTCAGGGTCTCCAATACATGTTCACATTTACATATGTACATAAAGAATCTTGCTCTTAAGAGTTCTCAGTGGGATTGGTTATAATTCAAAGCCAATGGATATATCCACCCAACTAGAGTCAGAGTAGATTGGATCAAGATGGCTGACTGACATTGACATGTGAACATATATACACATGTCTCTTTTTTCCAAACTCTCATGTTTGACTCTCATGTCTCATGACTCTCATGTCTCATACAAGACAGAAAATCTTATATGTACATGAATGCACATGTGTGTTTAGTATATATATATATATTCATTTGTCATACCACGCAGGCTCACGTGCATGCACACACACACACACACACACACACACAGTTCCATTAATATATCATGGTTTTTGAGGAATTTCTGAGCTATATCTATGGAAAAATATAACAAAAGGAAGCAAAAGCCCAACATGTATGTTGTGAGTTATGAAAGTATAAAAAATGAAACACTGTGGTATTTTTACAGGGAAAGGCAGATCAAAGAAACAATAAAAAGGTAGCAACTGACCCAAGTTCAAAAGAAAATATAGATTAAATTAAATGGGTTTCACATAAGTAGGGAATTGGTGCTAGATATTTGGCAATCCTCCTTGACAAATACAAAGCTTCATGCCTATTTTATGCCATAGATAAAGATAACTGGATTTAAGACCTAAGAGTTAAAAACAAAAATATGAAATTATTTGAAAAAATAGGAAAATATCTTAAATTGAATAAGACCTATCTAACCAAAATACGAAATGCAGAAATTGCTAAAAACTTAATCAACATTGGTTCTATAAAATTAAAAATTTTCTCTGTGATTAAGATACCTAAACAGGTTTAAAGATAAGCAATAGCCTGGTGGGGGGGAGATACCTGTTAACTTTTACTATAGGCAAAAGATTAATCTACTAAACATAAAAAGCTCCTACAAATACATGAAAATACAGCCTGATAGAAAAATGGGCCATGGATATGAATAGGCAAATCATAGAAGTAGGAAAAAAAATACCCAATAAATACTGAGAAAAATGCTCAACTTAAAGAGTAATCAGAATGCAAATGAAAAGAGTCTTGGAAAATTCTCATTTATACCCACAAAAATATGGCTAACAATTTTCATTATTAGATGAGATTGTGGAGCATTCTTGGAGGATGGAAATTGGTAGATGCTTTTTAGAGGGCAATTTGTGGTATCTATCAATATTTTTAAAGATTCGTGTTTTATTCAGCAATGTCCAGTACTTGGTATCTATCCAAAAGGAGATACGCTGAGCCTGTATGAGAAGAATATCCAAGAGAAAAACTTCACATATTCTTTATGTTTCTAATTCTTTAAAAAAAGATACCAGATCAATTATGGGACATCATTTTCTGGAGTACTAGGTATCCACCTAGTGGATAGATGTGAAATGACCTCAAGTTGTTAAACAAGAAAAGTGAGTCTTGACACATTTTTTCTGGAAAGATTTCATTTATGTTTTGTATATATTTGTGTGTGTAAGAACGATTTTTTTCTTTAATCAAAGTTATCAGGCTCTTGACTTATTTACCCTCTGGTAAATTCCAGAGGTACATCCTGAAAGGGGAATGGTTGCACCGTGTGCACACCATAGTGGCAGTCTGGTGCTGGACAGATTAGATACCACTCCTCCTGACTCTGCTTTTGGTAGCTGTGAAACCTGTCAATTGATCTCTCTGAGCATCAGATGTTTTTTTGCATCTACAAAAGACGGATATTGATTCATTGAAGAGAAAATAGAAAAATAACTTTTGCTTTATCATTCTCGAAGTACTTGAGTGTATATATTTCTACATGTATATATATATGTCTATATCTTGATTGTATTTCTATTTTTAATTTGATTAATATTAATAAGGATCCCAAGATAATTAGATTTACCTTTTTTTATTTGTGATTTTTAAAAAAAATTATTTATTTTGAAAGTGAGAGAGCAGGGGAGGGGCAGAGAGAGAGAGAGAGGGCGAGAATCCTAAGCAGGCTCCATGCTGTTAGCACAGAACCCCACATGGGGCTCAAACTCACAAACTGCAAGATCATGACCTGAGCTGAGATCAAGAGTTGGACGCTTAACTGACTGGGCCACCCAGGCACCTATTTTTATTTTTAACAAGAGTTTCTTACGAACTTTTCACTTTTTAGAATGGTGACCCTTACCAGGAGATGGAGAGAAAGCCCATATGAATAATGATGAATAAACTAAAGTTTGATGGACCTTCCAGACATCTTAAAGTCACCTTGACATGTATTGAATTTTGCACACCCCTCCCGCAAACGATATGTTGAAGTCTGAACCCCCAGCACCTCAGAATGAAACCTAATCTCAAAATAGGATCTTTGAGATATAGTTAGTCAAGGTGAAGTCAGCTTCTTCGTCTGGCCACCTAGGACAGGGCTGGCCAGGGTAAGGTGGGGTGGGGTAAGGTAAGGCAGGGGAAGGGGAAGAAAAGATGAAGTCACCGTCAGGTAGGGTGGGCTCCTTGCCTGATATGAATGGTATCCTTATAAGAAGATGGAAATGGACAGAGAGAAACAGCAAGAATGCCATGTAAAGACGGAGGCAGAGATTGGAATTTCCTGACAAGCTGAGGAATGCTTGGGGCTACCAGAAGCTAGAAGACTAAGGAATGATCCTTCCCTAGAGGCTTTGGGGAGAGTATAGCATGACCAAAACTTTGATTTTGGATTTTTCGATTCCAGAACTGTGAGAGAATAAATTTCTGTTGCTGTGAGCCACCCAGTTTGTGGTACTTTGAAAATGCCCTAGAAAATGGATACATACCTCCGAAGACATTTTGGTTAACCTGAACCATAGAATTAGATCAACTGCAAATCATCAAAATGCCACGTGCTCTCTGTTAATTATAGACCATTAATGAAAGAAACTTGTTAAACTTCATAGCATCTCATGAAAAAAAAGTGATAGAAAGTAAGAATTTCATTTACACATGAAAACCTTTAGAAGATAAATAAGAATTTAAGAAGTAGGAAATAAAAAGATGATAGAGTTTTTAAAAGAGTTAAATCAAACCAAAATAACCAGATTTTGCATATGTATTGCTATTAACTTTAAAGACTTACATTGTTTTACATCTTTATAATAATGGTTATTCTTCCCATTAACAGGAATATACATCGTATTTACTGGTGGCGGCTTATTTCCCGGTTGCTGCTTATTTTCCGGTGGCTCCTTATTTTCTGGTGGCGGCTTATTTCCCGGTGGCTCCTTATTTTCCGGTGGCGGCTTATTTCCCGGTGGCTCCTTATTTTCTGGTGGCTGAATTTCCGGCTGCTGCTTATTTTCTGGTGGCTGCTTATTTTCTGGTGGCTGAATTTCTGGTGGCTCCTTATTTTCTGGTGGCTGAATTTCCGGCGGCTGCTTGTTTTCTGGTGGCTGCTTATTTTCTGGTGGCTCCTTATTTTCTGGTGGCTGAATTTCTGGTGGCTCCTTATTTTCTGGTGGCTGCTTATTTTCTGGTGGCTGCTTATTTTCTGGTGGCTCCTTATTTTCTGGTGGCTGAATTTCCGGCGGCTGCTTATTTTCTGGTGGCTCCTTATTTTCTGGTGGCTCCTTATTTTCTGGTGGCTGAATTTCCGGTGGCTCCTTATTTTCTGGTGGCTGAATTTCCGGTGGCTCCTTATTTTCTGGTGGCTCCTTATTTTCTGGTGGCTGAATTTCCGGTGGCTCCTTATTTTCTGGTGGCTCCTTATTTTCTGGTGGCTCCTTATTTTCTGGTGGCTGAATTTCCGGTGGCTCCTTATTTTCTGGTGGCTCCTTATTTTCTGGTGGCTCCTTATTTTCTGGTGGCTGAATTTCCGGTGGCTCCTTATTTTCTGGTGGCTCCTTATTTTCTGGTGGCTGAATTTCCGGTGGCTCCTTATTTTCTGGTGGCTGAATTTCTGGTGGCTCCTTATTTTCTGGTGGCTCCTTATTTTCTGGTGGCTCCTTATTTTCTGGTGGCTGAATTTCTGGTGGCTCCTTATTTTCTGGTGGCTCCTTATTTTCTGGTGGCTCCTTATTTTCCTGTAGCTGTTTAAGTGGTTTTTGAGGTAGCATCGATTCAGGAACCATCATCATGCCCCCAGACTCTGCAAAAAGCATGATCAGAAATATGTTAGTTATTTTACTACTTTCCCCTTTTCAACTCTATTTTTTCACAAACGATTTGGGGCAGAGATTTAGAATGTACATTATACCATATTTCCAATGATAAACTTTATATCACCTTCTAGAAAACTGTCACATACCAATTTTCTAGGGTAATGGGTCATCTTATCTGGTATTTCTGTAAAATCTTTAAATGCTTACTCACCATCAATTTCAGAAGTTCTATTGGGGAGCTGTGAAGATAAAACCCCAGATACAAAAATAAACAATATAAAATTCATTGGGAAAATGATGTGATTTATCCAGTAATCTACTGCGTCTCCGCAGGGTTTCCTTCCTGTTGCCCTGCAGATCATACAACTAGCTAGAACATTATGATGTCACTGCCAAATGGAGGTCAGAATGCCAGGGAGGAGTTTCCAAAAGCTTTGTGACTCAATCTGACATCTATTTTTCCTTTGGTACTATGATGGTTTCTAGTTTTTAAAAAAGAAACCACTATAAGATTTTCTTTGAAATTAAGAAGTATATTTTCATGAAATAATGGGAATTGTTAATCCCTAGATTTTAAAGAACCATGAATATTATCAACAGCAAAATGAGAACCATGCTTTGGTTTTCAAAGCATTACAATATTGTGTGTTCTTTTGGATAGCCGCAGCAAAGTATCTGTTAAAAACCGATCAGAGATACCAAGATTCAATCCCAATACCCTGCAAGTTATCTTAACTATAATTCTTTAGGGAAAGTGTTTTGAAACTCATCTTTTTTGGATTTTAAGAACTGTATACTTTATTAAATATAAAATATTTATTTTGCTTAAAACATTTTTATCAACGAAACCCACCTTTACCTCACATTTCACTCATTGAGAAAATTATCTAATATTTAGGTAGTCAGAAAAGGAATTATGTTACTATAATTATATTAATAAAACTAATATCCATACCTTTCTCATATAATAGCTTACATAATAAGAAATAGAAGCCTAAATCAAATGGACATTATCAACAATATTGCTCTTCAGGATATTAAAGGATTACTTAACTTCTCCCTCTCAATTTTAATTATTGTTGATAGATAGCCTCTCAGCATTAGAGAATATTCATAATTAAAATTACAGAAGCATCAGGAAAAAACTAAACAAATTTGAAAAGACTTGAAAGTTATTTCAGCAAAATGAAGCCTCACAAATTAAGTCCAACCTGTTGTCTCTACTGGGCATACCTGACGAACTAGAGGGGCACCTGAGTAGGAATGTAATTGCATAAGTGGATGAAGGGAAGCAGAAAGGACTTCTTTTCTTGAAAGAAAAGATGGTCACGATCGAAGATGGTCCCGTTTCTAGCACTATTTTCTTTAGGCCCTCTGGCCCATTCTTCCGAGTGATGGGAGGGCTAGAAGAGATGTGCATAACGGCCCCGAAGACCTCTGCAGCTCTTTACTTTGGTATCTAACAAGGCGCAAACATAGAAAAGGAGAAATGCCTGAAACGGGCATGCACCACGTTGCTGTAGACCACCACACAGTTTTGCATGATGGAACTCAGCCACGATAAAACTTGGCAGGAGACAGAGGTTCCCGGGGGGAGAGATGGCATCCAATGACCAATTGTATCTGGTGTGGCAGAGAGAAGGAACCGGCTGGAGAAACACGGTGACGACAGTGTGCCCAAAGTATGACACGCTGCAATGTACAGCAGGTGCTTGAAAATGAGTTCAGGAAGCACTTACCTGCCACAAGTCAACGAAGCATTTCCTAATGACGCAAACAAAATAGTTGTTTTGTCATCTATCTTTCTAAATCCTCATATATTTCTAGGACAGTTATGTTTATTTTCTTGCCGGGGTCCTTGTTCCAGCGAATCTAGGGGTCCACGAAGGACGGACAGTCAGGTGAAATGAAGTGAGAGAGAGATGGAGTCTGATGACCAAGCAGGCAGCCCTGGCAATTCTGGCATCTCTGCCCTGCTGGTCTCAGTGTCTTTATTTTTAAAGGTAGCGAGTGACATTACATCAGTGACAAGGCATTCTTAACAACATACATTGTTGCCTCAAGACCTATGTTAGTCATCTATAGGTTTATGGTAGCTTTTGTAAGAGTATTTTGTTACTGCCTTTTTATTATAAGGGAGCGTGGGGATGAGAATTACAAAAGGATTTGTGAAATGTTAACCTCAGAGAGGTGCTCAATATTTGCTTCTGATCAATGAAGATATGTTTAGCTACTTTAGATTGTACCTTATCTATAAACAGTGCTTCTAACTTTTGGGCTAGGCTAACCTCCGGGGAAGGTCCTAAGTCTCTTTACAGTCTTTCCCATCAGTCTGTTAATACTGAGAGAAGCTTTACGGAGATGTGCCTTGAGGTTTTATGGTGGGGCTGAGGGGATGGTTAACACAATGCGATACCTGCAGGGAAAATCTAGTTTGGTTCAAGGAGTCTTGGGGCCTAAAGCCTACTAATTTCTAGCCAACTCATAACTGCTATTCCATATGATCAATTTGTGTAACCTGTCCCCAAGAAGCAACTTTGAGGTTACTTCTGGCCGGGTTACTCTCATTCAGATTTTATCCATCAAGACATTGCACTCCAGGTCCCCTTTTACATATGCCATAAAACCAAAGAGCATTATATCCCTTGTGCGGCGGACCAGCCATCACAGAATTGAACGGTTCCTGATAGGGGGGTGAGGATGAACTGATACACAAGGCACAGTTATTAAGGGAGAGCTGGCACTCCCAAGCATCACCAGCCCCGAGTTTATTTTCACTCGGGTATTTATGCACAATCTGAGGGTGGTGTACATGCAAGACACATCTCCTACCACAAGTTCTCAGGGGATAAAAGCTCAGTGTGACATTGACTAGAAGCACTCGTCAATGCACTGGATACAGCTATCCAAGCAAGCTGTATTTTGCTATATCAAACTTTACAAAAGCATTCTGAACCTCCTCACACGGGTCCCGACTCCAGGACAAAGGCTGCGCTCAAGGCCTCTGACTCCCAACATCTCTCAAGGCCTCCGGCTCCCAACACCCTTGGGCCAACAAGGGCAGTTCAAGAAATCCAGGCCTGAAAAATCACTTAGAAGGAGGTAAGATTAGGTGCCAGTTTGGCTGGCGGGAGCTTTGTTTCAACCTTGCCCACACAGGGAGGAGTCTCAACCTGTGAGCCCAAAATGGCTCCCAACATTTTCTGATGTGACAAACCCTCTCTACAGGTAGTGGAACTGCTAGAGTGCAGCTGTGGCAGATTTTTTAAAGAAACGAATTCCAATCATCCTTTGTTGCATGACCACTACTCTTTCTCGAACATATCACCAGGTGTTACAGATTGAAACATGCCTCTTCCCTCCATTCATATGTTGAAGTCCTAACTCTCTAGTACCTCAGAATGTGACCACGCTTGGAGATGGGGCCATTACCAATGTGATTCATTAAGAGGAAGTCATACTGAAGTGGTGTGGGCTGTTAGTGCGATATGACTGGAATGCTCATAATAAAGGCAGAGTTGGACACAGACACAGGCAAGGATGCTGCCTGGAGTGGGAGGCAGAGATCCGTGATGCAGCAGAAATTAAGGAACACCAAAGATTGTCGGCAAACCACCCAAAGCTCGGAAAGCGATGTGGGACAGATTCTCCCTCCCAGCCCTCAGAAGGAATCAATCCTGCTGGCACCCTGATCTTGGACTTCGAGACTCCAGAACTTGGAGTCAACGCATTTTTGGTGTTTAAGCCGCTCGGTGTGTGCCCTGTTATGGCAACCCTAGCAAATTAATATGAAATAAACCCTTTTGGGTTCTTGGGAAGATATTATAAAAACTAAAACTAATATGCCCTCCTTAGATGTCATCATCGTTTTAGGCTGTAGTTAACCTTTCCACAAATGTAAATATTCTATTACTCAAAATAGTAGGACCTTTTCTTAAAACAAAACAAAACAAAACCCCACAAGTGTACATTGACTTTTTATATATTAAACTATGTTTTAAGTCTTTAGAGTTTGCCCTAGAAAGGAACCATTTCTAATACCAAGAATGTCATTAGATATAATTAATAATCTCTGATTATGTTTTATTTCCTAAATGTTTTCATGTTTGTTGACCATGCCTGGATTACAAGCTCCTCTCTCCTATTTCAGTGTTTTCTCCTATAAGAGTAATGATCCCAGAGTAAGAGGATATATGTTTGGGTCTTAGCTCCATCCCTTCCTACCTGGGTGATCCTGAACATGTAAGCTCCTTTCTGGCCCTAAATTTGCTCATCTGGAAAATGGGTAAATTAAACATCACACCAAGAAGATATTCCAGTCATTTATTGGGTTGAATTTTATTCCTGAATTTATTTACTTCAAAGATTTCCATACAGATCATTTTTCTTCATGCCTAAAAAGATTAGAGGTGGTAATATTTTCATAAATATAGTTTTTAAAAGAGGGAAAACATACCAGTTTCCTACTCAGAAACTAAATATAAGTAGAATAGATAATAAAGTAGAAGACATACAAAAATTAAGAAATGACCCAACATATATCTTTGGAGACTGTCAAGTCATCATGATCTTTTTAAAAAATGTTTATTTATTTATTTTGAGAGAGTGTGTGTGAATACGAGCAGGCGAGGGGCAGGGAGGGAGAGAGAATCCCCAGCAGGCTCCACACTATCAACATAGAGCCCAACGCAATGCGGGGCTTGATCTCACAATCAACCATGAAATCATGACCTGAGCTGACATCAAGAGTCAGAAACTTAAGTGGCTGAGCTACCCAGGTGCCCCCAATCTTTGAGAGATTCTATTAAATGCCATAAGTTCCACAAGGCACAAATTAGTTGCAATCCATGAACATAACCATCAAAACCTTCCTTAAAACATTAATTTGAATATAATTTTCCTTAAATTTCAATGGTAAGTTCACCCATAAAATATAATATTTGTTGATGTTAAGCATTTGCGTTTAAAATTAGATCATTCATTCACAGCTTAATAGAAGAGGCAAAGAAAGATTGCATGTAATGTGGCCATGCTTAAGTTGTTTAATTAGGTTGCTTTTTAAAACTTCCACTTAACCTAAGTCATAAGGAGATTGTTAATTGATGGCTACCTAATGACCCAGGAAAACAGGGTGGATGCATTAGAACTGAGGGGCCAGAACATTGAGGTTGCTAAGAGAAGAGCAGAAGAAGAGATTTAGAGCGGGGTCTGGGAGTTTAACATTTCAAAGCTGGAACAGGGCAGTGTGGTAATGAGGTCCAAGGGCATGGTTTCAGATTGCTAAATTAGATTAGAGGGGAAGAGCATTGGCATTGGGATGTCACAGAAACTGAGAGACCAAGCTGTTGGAAGCACTGCCTGTGTGGCCAAGGAAGTTCTCTACAAGAGGAACAAGAGGAATAGTGGGAAATGGGTGTCAAAGTCTTCAGTGAATTAGGGCAGGTTTGGAGGATGACAAAAGATGATGATGGTGGGTGGATGGTAAATGGAGGGCTAAATGGTATAAACCTTGAAGGACAGATAGTGTTCAAGAGCAGGAGTCAAGGTCTTGAAGCAGCTAGAAGGCCAACCCCACCTCAAGGCACTGATATATGCTGGGATACACAAGATATATCAGAAGGGCTTCTAGAAGGCTGCAGTGAAGAGCTAGACTTCAGGTAGAGCTTGGGCTTAAACTGGATCTAGATGCTGCATTTACATCTTAACATTATAATATAAGCATTCTCATAAACCCAACATCTCTAAGACACCCAATTTAGTAAATATTCATAATTTTTGGCTCATTTGCCCTATCATTTGTAATTTGGGTTGTTTCCAATTTCCCTTATTATAAAGAATGAAGTAATGAGTATATTTATGACTAAATTTTTTTTCAGCATTTATGATTATTTCATTTAGATAGTTTCCTAAAAGTGGAATTTCTACCTTAAAGCAGATGAGCATTTTCCAGGCCCTTTATGCTCATTATTCCATAGTCATTTTGGATTTTCTCTCCTTAGCCCTAGAACTAGCCATTTCTCCAAGATTTCCAGGCTCCGATAGCGCATGCCAGGCCATCCTCTCCCACCATGGATTCCCTCCTGACTCTGATTCGGATTCCATATTTTATATAGAGCACCCCTCTTACTCCAATGCACTCGGTGACCTTACTTGAGCTCTGGGCCATCGTGACTCCCACCATCCTACCCTGGCACGATGCCTATGGTGTTTGACCTAAGGTTTTAAGATGGGTATTTTCAGGAAGATGAAGAGGGAAGTAACAACGTAGTTACCTCGAGATTTAGTAGGCTCAGAAATATTCCGTATTGCTGAACACTATTCTCTCTTACTATCTTCTCAACAAACACCTTCACCCCAAATCTTCTTCTAATTCCTTTTGCCTCTAGCTCTTGTCTTCTCGTTTGACTTGGAGTGATCATCCACGTTCACATCTTCTCAAGGGAAATTCACACAGTCAAAAGACCAAAGATTCTAGTCTTTTAATGAAAACTAGAGGCCTCTAGATATAGATTGAAGTTAAGTGATTGACCCTCCAAGTGGGAATGTGAAGTGGGAGTGTTCAAATGTAACTGAGAACTTGGGCAGTGATCAAGGCTGACTGAATCAATGAATCATCGTAACGTTTACGCTGATTTTATGTGATCTTTGGCCCATCGTATCCCAGAAGAGATTTTAGGAAATGTATAAGAGGTAAGTCTATAACTGGAGAGCATAAATAAAATGTGGAGGTGGGGATCAGGGAAAGAAAACGAAGGGCAGGGACCCAGGTAAGCAGAAATCAGCTTAAAAAATGCAACTGTAAAGTTCCATGATCATGTTCAAGGTTGGCATAGAATTGGGTCGATCCTTCATAGCAAGCAATACAAAAACAACAACAACCACAACAACCATCTTGTCATTACATGACGCATGATGTTGCAAGAAACAAGGAACTACTTCTCACAGGACAGACATGTAATCTGGGTGTTGGAATCAGATAGGTTTATTTTCTTTGTGATCTGCTTCCCTCTTCAGCTGCATCCACACTCTGTGCTGCCTCCTTTAGGGGGCCATCGCTGTGGATATGCCCCTTCAGCCCCTCAAATGTGCCAAGCCTGTTCTTGCCCAAGGATCTTTCTCCATGCCTCCCTCTTTGCCTGGAGGTCTCTTTCCCTTCTACTTGCTTGGCTAACTACAGACAGAGCTTAAGGGATAAGCCTAAATGTTTGCTCCCCGACGGAAGACTTTTCAGACTCAAGACCAGGTCACGTTTTTCTGTTCTTACGTGCCTTGGGCCTTTCCTTAGAGAACTCTTCATAACCATAAGGAATCCTTTGCCTGCATATTTGCTTCCTGACAGTCTTTCTTTGCTAGAATACAAGCTCTTTGAGACTCTGTGTATCTCATTTACTGCTGTATCTCCAGAACCTAGCACATAGTAGGTGTGAAAATAAATGTTGCAAAAAATAGTTGTGAGAGTCTCCTTAATGAATTTTATAGGAATATGTCTTATGACAACCCATTTTATAAACTGAAGGCCTAAGTAATCTGGGGACTAAGTTGGGAGTGTTAGCAAAAGGCCATCTGAATAAAAACTCGTGGGGAATGTGCTATGGGCCTGGTAGAATTGTGCTGTCCTGTCTCTGTTCCACTAATGGAACAAAGAGAGGCTGGCAGTGGCCACTTACACGTGGCTCTTACGGACCTGCCCACTCTGCTCCCTAGGGTTGTCCTTTCATGCAGCAAGGGCATCAGGCAGATGAGGTAAGGCAACACAAAACCACAGGTGCAGAGTTTATTATTTGTACTGACATCGCCCTACACAACAGGTCTCAGAACCTAAGAAGCCCTGAAGACATCACACCATCAGTACGTAACTAAGACTCTTTCCCTTGTGGTCTGATCCTTAATCTGTTACACAGCTCCCTCCCAGCCTCCTCCCTGACACTCTTGCTCTGCACTGACTCACCGTTTACTTTGTATGCATGTACTTTTCCATATGAGGATATCATTTAATGGGAAAAGTTCCCATTGTCAGGGCAACTAAGGGTATACTTGCTCAGTTCGGGCTCTACTGAGACCTCAGACTCCTGCTTGGTTCTTGACTCACGTCACTTGTGTAGTTGCAAATAGATTAATATTCTGTAGCTTTCTGTTCTATTCATCCATGCCCTCATGACAAATAATCCACTGACATAATAATCTCTAATGTAATCCACGTTGTAAATGCTTACTCACTAAAATTAACACATTCCATTCTTCAGTGTCAGAAGTGGCCCTCCAGATTAATTCTGTAAAGTAGTTGTGCCAGTGACACCCAGGAAAGCCTGGTGAGTCCTTACCTTGTCTTGGTTCCATTCCAGGCACTCTGAAAGGGCATTAGCTCCTCACAAGCTGCCATATTCCTTCCCAGGTGCCCTGAAAGGGCAGCCACAGGAGAAGTGTGTAGTGATTAAGACTCCTGGCTTTGAGTCTGATGATCTGAGTTCACATTTCCACTCCCTGACTAACTATTGGTTTACCTTGAGCAAGTTGCTTAATCTCTTTGAGACCAGTTTTCTCATCTATAAAATGGTAGAAATTATGGTAACTACCTCGTGGAGTCAATATGACGATTCAGTGAAGTAGCACACGTAAGTCAGTTGGCACAGTGCCTGGGACACAGTAAATACACCATAGTTGTAATGTCTTAATAGAAGTGTGTAAAGTAAGAAGTGCCTTTATTTATTTATTTTTAAATGTTTATTTTTTTGTTTTGAAGAGAGAGAGAGAGATCACAAGCATGGGAGGGGCAGAGAGGAAGAGGGAGACACAGAATCAGAACACAGCAGGCCCCAGACTCAGAGCTGTCAGCACAGAACCTGACCCGGGACTCGAACTCATGAACCACAAGGTCATGAACTGAGCCCAAGGTGGATGCTTAACCGACTGAGCCACCCAGGCGCCCCAGGTTGTGCCTTTAGTAAAGTCTAATGAACAGTCCACGAAGAGGGAATACATCATACAGTATGCTGTAAAATTTCCTTAAAATCCTCTTCATCCAAAATCTTTCCAACACCCCTTTTATCATCTCCTAAAATAACTCTCTTCTTTGTCATTCCACTAGCTCCTCATTAGTTTTCTTCCCCTTCCACCTTTGCTTCCTCTTCTCAATTCGTATCTATTTATTTGTTTTTCAAGTAGTTCCATGTCATTTCTCATTTAAAATAGTTGATCCTTCCCCACTCTAAGATTAATTAAAAAAAATCAACCTTTTGAGGGCACCTGGGTGGCTCAGTTGCTTAAGTGTCTGAGTCTTGATTTTGGCTCAGGGCATGGCCTCATGGTTTGTGAGATAGAGCCCTGCATCAGACTTTGCACTGACAGTAAGGAGCCTTCTTGGGATTCTCTCTCTCCCTCTCCCTCTGCCTCTCCCCTGCTCTCTCTCTCGCTTTCTCTCTCTCAAAATAAATAAATAAACTTAAAAAGATTTTAAAAATCAACGTTTTGTTTGAGTTCTTTTATGATTTCATACTTCCTTACTTTTAAATTTATAATCTAAAGCACAGACTGGTAAATATTCAGTAAGGACAAAATTATAAATATTTCAATGCTTTTATTAAGCCTCGTGCTTGCTATTTAGTGCAAAAAGGCAAGAAAATGTAATAGAAAAGAGAAGAATTGGAGAATAAGAAGCAAAACTGTCATTATTTACAGATCACATAATGGTCTACTCAGAAAATTCAAGAATCTTCTATGTATTAGAACTAATATGAAAATGTAGCTCAGACTTCAGGGACTCACAACTCTGACTCCTGGCTCCTGGAATACTAGCTGTGGAGCTGCAAGTGGCCATGTCAGAGTCCGTTATTGGAGACACCTCATGGAGAGGGCCCTTGACTACACGGACAAGGAGAGGGGCCAGCCAAGCACAGTCTCAGCGTTTCTGTTAAAGTACCAGGCATGTGAATGACACCATCTTGGCCCCAGCCACCGGCCCAGCCACCAGCTGAACCCTACCAAGTGACCTCTGTCATGTGGAGCAGAAGGATTGCCCAGGTGAGCTCCACTTGAATTCATGACTGACAAAATCATGAGATATGATCAAATGGGTGTTCTTTCAAGCCACTGCAGTTTGGCATATTTAATTATGTAGCAATACATAGTGAAAAATAAAACTAGAATCTTAAATTCAAACATCACTCTCTGGCACAACCTTCTCTCCTGGTAGGTAGCTCTCTAATTTGGATACTCCTGCCATCTTGTTCTCCACCTCATGAGAGTCTCTCATTTCCTGTCCTCTCCAGTCCCTCCCCATCCAGCCAGCCCCCTCCTCTCTTTACTGCTTCTATATCCAGCTTAGATTCTGCGGGAATTATTCTGATTAAGGATGCGATCAAATAATTATTTCTAGGAATATGTTTAGATAGAAACCCAGACTCAGACTATGGCTAGCACACAAACTATCTTTACCGCTGTCTGCCTTCCCCCTGAAACCACCTACTAGAGGAGAAGGGAAGCATCCTTCACCAAAGAGGGGACCTGATGGTTCTAGTTCTCAGTACTCTAGGCTGGCTTGGGTTAATGACAGAGAAGGAAGAGAAGGGAGGGTGGGCAAACCTCAACAGTCTTGAGGGCCTCAAGAAAAAGGAATTGTTTCTCATGGTGGGGGGCAGGGTCAATAATTCTCATGAGAATTATTTCTTATGGAGCAGAAGTTCCATCTTCTGGTTATAGTGGAGGCCATGGTAGCAGTGGGGGCCAGGTGTGGGCCTGTTCCCCTAGGCTGTCCTAAAGAGTCTGCCTGCCCTTCAGGTGACATCCTCTTAACTGGTGGTCAGCAAGCAGGATCACATCGAGAGTGACCAGGTGTGTAAGGGCTGTACTGGCCAAACACATCAAATGCCTCTAGGCATTCAGGACTCCCCAGGTAAAGCCACCAGCACCACCACCAAACAAACAACACAGCACATAACTATTTCAAACAACTGCATTACAACCAGGTTGCATCCGCCAGTGTTCTACAGAAGGAACACTTTCAGTACTTTAGGGGAAACTAGCAGACTTGCTTTTATTCTTAGATCTACTTTTTTTACTCTTTTGGTGTTGAATTGTCCTTTCTTCTATGAAATAAGGGTGATGATGATGGTACCATCCATGAATCACCCTCTATTGTTCCAGCCCACAAAATCCAAAACATGTAGAGATGAGTGAAGGGACTCTTGGTCATCCTTACTAACCCATGACAAGCCTACCTTAGGCCTCGCTGAAGAGAAGAGATGAGTCCATTCTGGTGGGAGCGGGCTATCCCTGAAGGACTCTTGGGGAAAAAGGATTCAGGTCTGAGATTCAGAAAGGGTACTCTGGCTTCAGTTTGTGAAAAGCATATGGTGAGAGAAGATCTTGGAGACAGGGAAAGCCCTATCCTCACTTCTGCAGAGTAATGGGCACAGGAAAGAACAGCCTGAAGAAATGCAAAGGCCAAACAAAATGGAAATGCAGGAAGAGGAAGCTCTTTGGCTTTAGGGATCATTTTCTTTTATTTTTAGTTTTTAATTTATTATTTATTTTTGAGGAAGAGAGAGTGCAAGCAGGGGAGGGGCAGAGAGAGAGGGAGACTCTCGAGAAGGCTCTGCACTGGAGCAGAACTGGATATAGGGCTCAAACTCACAAAACTGTGAGATCCTGATCTGAACCAAAATCAAGAGTTGGATGCTCAACCAACGGAGCCTCCCAGGAGCCCTGGGGCTCATTTTCTAAGAAGAGCTTGAGCACATCTTTTTCTAAACTGGGAGAACTTACTTGCTATTTTGTTTTTCCCCATAATGTCATTAAAATACAGAGTCTGCCCTTCAGGACAATCTTTCTAAGAATGGTACAGGAAAGGGTACAGTTTATTTTCTGTTTTTCCTAAACAAAAGCTGTTTTCCTCTGCTGTTAGCCAGACTAGTCCGTTTTGGCAAGCTTTTCATTGGTAACAGCTGCTTTCTCCATTCTGTATTCATGTATCAGTTGTATTTGAATTCTAGTCATTATCAGTTGTCTTGTTCGTATCCTTGGAGTACCCCGCCACACCCCCAAATCTGGTCCTAATCCAAACCACATCTTAGTACCTGGCCACATAAAGATTTGTACATATGTGGGAAAAATCATTCTTCTCGAAGGGCTTCTAAACTCAGGGATGAGAAAAAACAAAGACAGACGTGCCTAGTTCAAGCAAGGGCGCTGAGGCTTTCATACTCCCGCCCCTGTGAAATCCACATAACGAAAGCATCTGTGAGTACCTGCTAGTACAGGTAGTTTGCTTCCCTACTATGGCTGAGTATTTAGCTGTAGTACATAGCCATCTACTGAATCAGATGGAACTGCCCTATGTGTTTTCCAGTCTTGTGTGTTTCTATTGCCAAATTTGAGGAGAAAATATTTACTTTCCTCTCCTTGGTATCTACTAGTCTTTCCTGGAAGGCTGCATCTGGTCAGGAACAAAACTGTCTTGTGGAACAATTGGAAGGTGTGAGCTCCTTTGAACGAGAGTGCTTTCCTGTACCGCTGACTGGTCTTGTTAAGCTGGTGGAGACCGACCTTCCCTAGTGAGTCCTTCTTCCCCAGGCAGGACCCTGGTTAACGACAACTGCACAGGGACAACAAACCCACTAGTTTCTTCTCTCCATCTACCCATCGAGTTGAGGATCTTAATGTTCAGTGGCATTTTCAGCAGACACACACTTTCTACGCTGTGAAAGAAGCCTCCATCTCACCTTGTGTAACATCCTCATCATGGATTTCCAAGGTTCCTTTGGGCTTTTCAGGGGCTGCTCATTTTGTGATCCTTGTGGTGAAAGCAGCTCTGTCACCAGGATAGCAAGTGAGCAATCTAAAAGGAAGAATCACTGGGCACCTGGGTGGCTCAGTCAGTTGAGTCTCCCACTCTTGATTTCAGCTCAGGGTCATGGGATCGTGCCTCATGTTGGGCTCTGTGCTGAGTATGGAGCCTGCTTAAGATTCTTTCTCTCTCTCTGCCCCTATCCTGCTTGTATGCATACTCTCTCTCCCTAAAATAATAAAAATTTGAAAAATAAAAACTTTTGAAAGGAGGAATAACTTTTTAATAAATAAAATGTGTGCATCAGAAGAGCTATAACATAGTAATTAATAGCAGGGGCTCTGGAGACAGACTGCCTGGGTTCAAATCCCAGCTCCACCACTAACCAGCTGCATGACCTTGAATAAGAGACTTATTCCTCAACCTCGGTTTCCTCATCTGTGAAATGGGAATAATAATAATGGTACCTACCTTACAGGATTAATTCAGATATTTCAACTAAAACTCTTGGCACGGTGCCCAGCACTGAATGAGAGCAAGGACCACCGCTATGAGAGCTCGTTATGCTCCCCTGCATGCATCCGGCCCTCCGTCTCACACCTGGAACAGTCGTTGTCACTCATAGTTCCCTTGATGAATAGTTCTGAGAATGGGGTTGAGAACATACATCATGTACCAAGCACTGTGCATGGCACAAAGTAGATTTTCAGTAAATTAATTCCCAGCCCTTCTTTCCCCGAAAACACCTTCCTAATTCCCCTGAAAGCAATCAGCACACCCACCTGCTCTGTTTTCAGTTCTTTCCAACACAGTGCCTTGAAATCTGTGAGCAGCAGAGGAGGTTCACATAAAAACTGTCTCATTTATTCTCTCTTCTTCTTTGCAATGGGGGAAGAGCCCTAGTGTTTTCCTTCCACGTTTCTCCATCCAAATTGCATGGAAGTCTCTTTGAAGTCACTTAGAGGAGATAATGCATATTCCAATGAAATGTCACAAGCCCAGGACATCACAATCTTTTTCTCTGAATGCAAACAGGTGACATGGCAATTGCTGGCTTATGGCTCTTGGGGACTTTACGGACATGCAATTTTTTAATTTCTTTTATTTCAAACCCATTAAGTCATAGGGTTGTGTTAAATTCACAGTCCAGATAATGCTCTGTCATTCGTAATAACAAAGCTATACCTTATTATCTGCACAACCCCAGGAATCTTGTTCTAAGGCTGGAGATGTGCTAAAAATTGTTCCTGGGAATGTGAAATGAGGCTCACCTTTCGAATGAATTTTCTTTAACTTCCATAGTTCAATAGTTACTGCATCTAATGATTTGCTATTTAAGAACAAAACCCAAGGGGCACCTGGGTGGCTTAGTCCATTGAGCGCCTGACTTCAGCTCAGGTCACGATTTCACGTTTCATAATTTCGAGCCCGCATTGGGTTCTGTGCTGACAGCTCAGAGCCTGGAGCCTGCTTGGGATTCTGTGTCACTCTCTCTCTTTGACCCTTCCCTACTTCTGCTCTCTCTCTCTCTCTCTCAAAAATAAATAAAACATTAAAAAATTTTAAAACAAAATAAAAACAAAACCCAAGAAACTCCTTCCTCACCTGCCCCTCCCTCTATGTTCTGTAATGGGATCACTTCGTGGACAATATCCAGGAAGCCCTGGGAATGGACAGGTACAAGTCATTCATTCTATTACAGCGTCTTTATTTCATCCAGCCTTGAAACATAGGCTGGGATTACGACATGACATATTTAAGATCTCTCGGTGGAACTAGGAACGAGAGAACATTTTAAGGTCTGGTGACCCCAAAGAAGGCTGCACGAGTCAGGTAGATGGAATGGATGCTGCTTTTCAAAGGTAACGTGATTCCTGTTCATGTCTAGATCAGCCCATGGAATATATGCATTTGTCAGCCTCAGGGCCACATAGAGCTCTCTCCTCTTGGTTGCATATTTCTAGTTGTTGACATAACCACATATTTTACATTACAGCTGAGGAATTAAGGCCAGTTAATGTTTTTAGCAGAGAAGGAGAATCAGCAAAAATAAACCGTGATGGTTCTGCAAACTTTTTAAATTTATTTTTTAATTTTTAAAAGTTTTAATTTTTTTATTTTTAAGTTCTGCAAACTTCTTAGGGTCAAAGCTAATATCTTCAGCTTTGGGGGTTTCCAAATTCTTTTTTTAAATTATTTTATTTTTAAGGTTTACATATTTAATTTATTTTTTATTTTTTATTTTTGAGAGACAGAGAGCAGAGGAGCAGCAGAGAGAGAGAGGGAGAACACAGAATCCGAAGCAGGCTCCAGGCTCTGAGCTGTCAGCACAGAGCCCGATGCGGGGCTTGAACCCACGCACTGTGTGAGATCATGACCTGACCCAAAGTCAGACATTCAATGGACTGAGCCACCCAGATGCCCCTGGGTGTTTCTAAATTCTCAAAAGTCTGCTTGTTTTCCTCTAAGGATGAGTGAAATGCACGCCTTTTTGTTTGTTTGCTTGTTTTGTTTTTCATTTCACAGCAGGCTCAAGACATAGAATTCCTTAGGGTCCCTTTTAATCCATCACAGGAACACACTGCTCCCACTGTGAGTGATTCCTCCTGGACTTCCAGACTATCTTCTTGTCTCTGCCACTCAGAGACACCATCCTGACCTCTGATCTTACCCTCCAAACACTCAGCACTTTGTGGACTGGCCGTTCTGACCTTTTTGGTGTCCTCCTGTGAGATCCATTGTCCCGCCCCATCCCTAACTGGGGCTCCACTCTGTATCTGTGAATGCTGCACATCTTGTGAATAGAAATACTTTATGTTCTTAGTTGGACTGGTCACAGAAGCGCTAAGGCAATCACACCGACAAATGACCAGAAAAGAACCTGAAAGCTGAATCGCTCCACCACATGGAGCCTGTGTCCACAGAGAAGACGACAGTCTGAAGAAGAGCTCAGTGTCCAGTGGGTGACGGTGTCTCCTGCGGTTAAGGGTGTGGGCTCTGGAGACACCTGATGGGCGTTAAATCCTAACTCCACCATGTTGCTTGTAACCTTGGGCAAATTACTTAGGTGACCTTGACTATAGAGATAAATGTAGATAGCCAACCTCACAGGGTTGTCATGGGCATTAAATGAGATTATCCATGCAAAATGCTCAGAGTGTACTTAGTCTATAGTATGCACACTTCTGGTGTATCATCAAATTAATATTACTATATATTGCTTCTATTTCTCTTTGATAGAAGACCTTAATTAGACACCTATCTGCCATGTAAATTCGTTCATCATTCATTCATTCATTCGTTCATTCATTCATTCTTTCATTCATTCACCAATGGCTTACTCAGCACCTACTGTGTGCCAGACACTCTTCTAGGTGCTAGGGAAACATCAATAAATAAAACAGAGATCCCTGATGTTGTGAAATTTATATTCCAGTGGTGGGGGATGGACAGTAAACAATAAACATAATACATAAGTATTATATAATATTTATATAATATAAATGCTATAGGAGAAGGAATATTTGAGCAGAGAAAGGGCCTCATGAGTCCTGGGGGGGGCAGGTGTGATCAGCAGAGGCCTCAATGAGAAAGTGATACTCAGCAAACACTTAAAGGAGGAGAAGGATTTGGCCATGAGGCCATGTGGGGGAAGAGCATCCAGGCAGGGGAACAGCTGGGACAGATGTCATGAGTGTGAGTGTGCCCAGCATGTGCAAGGCCAGCAAGAAGGCCCAGGGTGTTGGAGCGGAAGGAGAAAAGAGGAGCTGAAGCCTTTGAGCAGAGTGCAAAGGAAAGCCTTGTAGGGTTTTGAGCAGAGAAGGGGCTATGTTCTCATCCACAGACAGGGCAGGGATGGGCAGCAACTTCCTCATTTCCAGCCCATGTGAACTTCTCCCATTAGACTTCCTGTCTAAAAGGGCTCAGTATCTTTACCAAGATTTTGACTCAACCATACTCATAAGGGCCAAACATCTCTTTTGTACCTTATGTGATTATACTCCTGGTGAGACAGGCCCTAATTGAAATAATTAGCCTTTAGATAAATAAGTAAGTCACAGTTTATGAATTTTCTAAATGCTGTTGCCTCTTGTGGCTACCAGTCAGCATGCAGTTTTTAGCAATACCAAACACATCACTGTAGACATATATATGCACAGTCGTGGAGCACGGTTATTTGTAACATTGTTTCTGAGTTAATAAACACAGGATTATGTTGATACCTTTTCCCCTCTATGTTCTACATATTTCTTGAAAATGCTTAGACTCTTACCCTTTGCTGATCTGATAATATATGAGGTTATGTCTCAATTGTATGATATTATTTCCTCTGGAGCAGAAATTCTGCTTATCTAGTGTGTGGTAATAGTTACAAGCTCAATCAAAGTTTATTTAGATTGAACTGGATTTCCTCGCTTAGTTTTTAATTTATTAAGTCCTGGCAATTTGTGCTTGGTTTTTGTGTTCATGAAAACTCAGATGATGAAAACTGCATCAAAACCGTGAGAAGTCCTGTTAAAACACTTAGTTCTGCTGAAATCTACCTCACAATGAAAAAGAAGAAAAATAGGATAAAATATAGAGTCGTGATCAATGACACTACCATTGCTTTTCAATGACATTTCTTTGGGAACAGAGTTTATTCTAAATTCTAATTTAGAATCACTGAAAGGTTGGATAGATTTGGTGATTGGCTTAACGTCCAAGGGAGTTATAAATTTTTGTTATTGTTGGGTGGAGGGACTGAAGGCATCTGATCTGAATTTATTATCTTCTAGAAGAGTTTTCCATTTATTATTATCAATACAATGTAGGTTACTAGAAAGAACATAATAATATAGCAGGTAGTCAGTGTGTGTAGGGATCAACTTGTAGATTAGAATTGTGGTTTCCTCAGTGGCCTCTCTAGACAATGCGGAGCAGGGACTGCAACCTGAAATGCCTTCAGGGAAGAGAGGGAAGCCTACCAGGGGAAAAGGACAATGGTAACTGACAGCCACATGTCTGGGATGCCCCTGCGAGTGCGAGGACATGGGGAAATCAGAGAGAACATACCCATCCCAATGGATGAGCCACGTCTCAGCCAGTTCCTGTCACACAAACACAAAAGCCTGGTGTTGCCAAATCTCCTGATTTTGTATGAGGAGCCAGACATTCTGAATTTTAGGTGTCAAATTTCACAATTTTAAAATGTTGGCAGCTAGTTAAAAAAAAAAAAAAAAGGAAAACAGGGGCACCTGGGTGGCTCAGTCAGTTAAGCATCTGACTTCGGCTCAGGTTGTAATCTCACGGTTCGTGAGTTCGAGCCCCACATCAGGCTCTGTGCTGGTAATTCAGAGCCCAGAGCCTGCTTCAGATTCTGTGTCTCCCTTTCTCACTCTGCACCTTCTCCACTTATGTGTGTGCATGCACACACTCTCTCTCTCACAAGAAAATAAATAAGCATTAAAAAAAAAAAAGAAAAACAAAACTGTGTTAATCTAACAAAACATGCCTGGAGGCCAAATTCAGTCTACAGTCTGCCTCTCTGTCACATCTTGGGATATGTTTCAAACAGTGGAACTGAAGTAGAGGAACCCTTTGTATTTGTGCTGGGGTACCAGCAGTCTCATTCCTCACTGTCCTCTCTCTAGAAACTACCTCATCACAAATAGCTTTTGTCAGACACAGTATTCGATTGTGGCTCTGAGCTACAGTGGCTGTTACTGGAGGCATTGACAATTATTATACAGTGGCCGTAAATGTACTAATACTATAAAAATATATAGGATTTATGTATCTGTTGTCCAAATACGTTAATATTTTTTATCTTATATTACTTTGCAAAGAAAATTATAAGTTCTTTAGGAACAAGTCCGTGAGCAACTGCAGTTCAAAAATCTGAGACAAAGAACAATTAAATATAATATTCAAAGTCACACAAGGAAGGCAGTGGCAAACCTGAGGCTAAAACTCAGGTTTATTTACTGTGATTGATGAGCTATTTCTATAGTCGAGGTTTATTATATTTACATGCCAGAATGTCATCAAACTTAATACCACAAGAAAAAAGATGTACAATATTAATATAAACTATATGCACAATATACTCTCCTGGGAAAATCTAAAAAGTATAAAGGAACTTCTGCTAAAATACAAATACATGTATGTGTGTTCTCAAATATACTCTGAATTACTTTTTGTAGAGTTAAGTTTTCTTTTCATTTACCTATTCCAGGATCCCTGAAAAACGAAAAACATTTTTGTTAGAGAAATTAATTGAGCGCACACAAAAAAAGACAGAATAGGTGATGGTTACGTACCTTTTATTTGTGACATTTGAATTCTAAGCTCACATGAACTGATTCCATAAATACCCTTTCATTTCCTCTTGCTTTCCTAATTGATCTAATTTGTTAGTTTGTTTTTAGAATCAAACCCTTAATTTAATCTCAAACGGAACTAAAAGATAGTAAACATTTTTTTCTGATGCAATTAGAAAAGATACTGGTAAACCTTGACATTAGAACACTAAAAGCTAGTAAAACAGCTCAACTTTCAGATTACAAATGGACTCTTCTCCCCTAAAAGTTACAAAAATCCTTATTTAGTCATCAAAAACTTCTTACCTGGAATTAATAACTGTCCAGAGGGAAATAAACTGTTATAAGTTTTTTAGTTGTTGATGTATTTTTTAAAGTGGGGGGGGGACCCCTTCTATTTCCAAAATGCTTTGTTTGTTTGGCTAATTCTAGGAGAGAATCACCTATTTTATCCAGGACCAAAATGTTCCAAGCACAAATGTCAACAGTATTATCCAAGTGACATACCTGACTCTTTTTCATGATTTTGCCTTTGTACACATTCCTTGAAGACATCGCTGTGCTTGCCCCATGATATTTCTTTCACTCACAGTGTGATACCCGTGGGATGTGGGAGTGATGGAAGGTCAGAGACCACAGGGAATGATGTGCTTCCATCAATGACCAGATGATGACTTGGCCTAATTCACCACAAAAAGACAAGAGGAGCTCCATCCAAGTCTCAGAGCTTCGCCAATTAAAGAAGTGGTTAAAATAAAACTGTCATCTGCTGAGGAATATCAAAGGTAGAAAGGAAGGAGATTCAGGAAGATAAACCAAAATGGTTAAATATAACAGAGATACAGTTACAAATGCATTAGCAAGCAAGTCAGGACTTAACAAAGACACAATAGAGTTTGGAGAAAGCATGCGGTAATTTCTTACTCGTTCACTGCTGGTTACCTCCATAATGCAGTGACATAGAAAGCTTGGGTGAGGGTTCCAGTTGAGGTGCAGAAATGTTAGCAAGTGGGCAACAGGGCTTCCGTGAGAATTCTGCCCCTGGGAGAGCTGAAGGGAAAGGAGGCTGAAGCCCAGTGGTGACTGGCTTCAAATACTTAGTGGATATTCAAATAAAGGTCTCATTGCTTACACTTCTTCTTATCCTAGATAATCTTTGTCTTTCTTAATGTGAGACACTAGGAAAGGTGTGCTGAAACCCAAAGATAATAGTTTGGCTCAGGTCAGATGGAAGGATCGGGTGCTGTAAAGTGTTCAGTGGAGGTTCACCAAAGAATGTTGTAGAATGTCTATGCTCGAAGGTCTTCAAGAGGAAAATGGGGTTTTCACTGGGAAAGTTAATGGATGGCATTTGAGAGAGTAGAAGGAATGGATGAAGAAATCTCTCCAAGTTGCTTTCCACTCATTCTAGCCCTTGGAAGTGAGAAAATACTCCAGGAAGAGAGATTTAACAACCTAAGAAGCAGAGTCTGACTCTAGATGAGTATTTCTTAACCTATTTTTTTTTCATTATCATCCTCTTAAGGAGTCTTTTAAGAGACTTTATTCTTAATCATGCCCATGAAAGTTTACCACCACATATATGCTTTTCATCTGTTTATGTACTATGGCCCTTTGAAGGGTCACAACCCACTGTAATATCTAAGATTCCTCCCCCGTCCCCCCAAAAACACTCCCCACAAGTTTTGCACCCTTGAGAGCAATCACCTTTAATGAGAACGCATACTCTCTAAAGTAAACCATGGGTCTGAGTGGGAAGTCATTGAGGATGGGCAAAAAAAAGAAAAAACAATAGTGGGTTTGCTACAGGGACCATACAGATTCTCGTTAGCCAACATACTAATCTAGTGCCCTTCTTACTTCCCTTTCCCTCTGTTAAATGGGAAGTTATGAATCCTTTGTCACTGCTGTATCATTTAACTGCAAAGGTTATAATCTTTTGGAGATCCTGGACCTCTTTGAGAAAATTAAGAAGGGAATGCACATTTGCACAGTCTCAAACTATAAAATGTGTGCATGCTGAATTTCAGAGCTTCTTAATGAATTATGTACCTTTACAATGAATGGATCAGGCAGACAACACCTGAACTCGCTGGCCAAGTTCAATATCATGAAAAGAGACAACTGGTCATATGCTTCCTGATAAATGCAATAGGAACAAAACATCACTTGTGTAGTGTTCTTGCTAAAAAAATGTTTAACTAGGTCTAATAAAGAGGAAATAATCCAAAAAAAATTCCAGATTGTGAAACATTCTACAAAAAATGTCAGTGTCATGACATACACATACCACAACCACCACCACCATGCCGTACACACACATAAGAACTCCAACCCATTAACAAAAGAGAATGACAATAAATGCCACATGTGATTCATAACTGGATCCTGGATAAACAGACAAAAGAAGCTATAAACATTTTGGGGACAAATGACAAAGTATTTAAAGTTTTACGATGTTCTGCAACACAGTTTGAAATGGTTCAGCAATAAGAATGTATATTTACAGAGAAAGAAAGAAAATATATGGAAACTGTCAACAATTAAAAAATGTTAACTGATGCACGTAAATGAAGGGGATATGGATATTCAATGTAATCTTGTCTCTTGGAAATTTCCAGTTTAAATTTTCTTGAAATAAAAAAAGGTAGTGGATGCATGTATCCCATTAAAGAAAAAAAAAAGGTGTGAAATGAAAGAGAGCGCATCAGGTTAGAAGACAGAGGCAGCATGTGAGGTTCAGATCTCCCGGCTGCAATGAGATATACTCAGGATGTAGTCAGGTCAAAGAGATAAAAACTGCTTGTGATAATTTTCTTTAGAATTGGCCAAACAAAGCTCTGCAGGAGTAAGGAACTCTGTAATTAAAAAAATAAGAGTGGTTTGCCAGAACGTATCCTAGAGGAGCTGATTAATGCAATCAGAAACACGACCAGGAGGAAATTGTGCCAAGAAGTTTAAAAAATGTTTGTTTTTTTTTTTAAATAGAATGGAAATTTCATATGCACAAACAGTTAATAGGAAGTAACCTTAAACAGAATTAATAACAAATGTCTTCGGAGTCCAGTATCCTGCTTGATTAGGCGTTAACTGAAATGCAGGAACATAGTTGACTTCTTAATGCAAAATTCCTGCGGTTTTCCATGATGGCAGAGCTTCGGGGTTCCTCCTAGGGCATGGGCTTTGTGCTGTCATTTCTCTGTCCCTCTGCCAGAACATTCCCATGCAGTACTTTATAGTGCATTGCATAGGCTGACAATGGTCGGGGAGGGGGTCTTATTTCTCTGTTCTCTGGATCCTTAGGACAGTCAGAAGAATCTTTGCCTGTCTTGTCCTCTCAGAGTTACTTAGGAAGCCAAGAAAAAGGGGTCTGTACGTTGTTGACCAGAGCACAACAATATGGAAAGAGGTAGCAGCATTTGGATTCCATGAGATAACTCTGACAAGATCAGAAGCAAAGGTCGGTTTGCTGGGTGAGGGCAGGACGCCACAGCGCCCAGACAGTCAGTCCTTTCTCTGGAGAAAGAAAGATTTCATGCTCTCTAGGCTCCTGTGGCAGCCACAAACAGCTTTAACACATTGCATATAATGAAACGAAATCAGAGTTGTTTAGTTATTCTTTAATCGGTGTTATATTAAAATACACTAATACATTCTTATCTACTTCCCTCCACCAACTGTATTTTGTGAGATTCCAGTGATCGCCGGAGTATTATCACCCTCAAATCACAGGCTCTCAGGACCACCACCAGTTTTGTGAATGAAGCAGAGAAGGCAACATTTCTTCAGCTAAGACTCACTTGAGTTTCAAAAGGCAGGACGTCGCACAGAATGTGGTATTCTGTTTACTGGAATAGAAAAACTGGGAAGGAATGGAAGAAGGAAGTCAGCTCCAGCTCCACTGTTGCCTTAGCAACTGTGGCACAATCATAGGGGCAGAAATTAATTCTGTGCCATAATATAATACGGCCGAGGAGGGGGAGTGCGGAGGAAGAGAAAAAAACATGGGCTGGACGTAGGAGCTTGGAGGGCCAGCTGGGAAGGCTACAAACCAATGAGCTGGGTATTTGAGCTACATGTACCAAATACCCAATGGCATTTATTATTTTTTTTTCACTGAAATTTCAGTATTATGTAGCCACAGCCAGAACTCCCTACCCTTTGCTCAAGAACAAACACTGCACTAATCTGGCTCAGAGCGTTTGCTGATCATTCTTGGTCATTTAGAACTTCCTTTGATTCCTCTCTTCTGGGAAACAGGAAAAAAAATTGAACGGAAGAGACGAGGAATCGTGTGGCTATTAAAAAAACACATTCTATTCAGAGTTAACTGGTAACCCGTCAGCTTTATGTTAGCGGCCAGTCTCTTCCCCATAGTTAAGGTTTGTCTGGGGTCATGGGTGGTCCCTGATAAAACTGTCTATTAGGGAATTCTTGCTGTGGTTGCAGGGTGGGGGTCTCAGATCTCGTCAAGGCTCCACGGTCCTGCATGAAGTCTACAGAATCAGACCAGGGCGGATGCTTTCAAAGACCTGAAAGGAAGGCTTGTTATAGACAAACTTGCTGCTCAACCGGAGTTCCAAAGTTCACCCAGTATTTAGAAGACACGGTACAGAAAAGTTGGCCAGTTGACAAGACAGGAGTGGGAAAGTACAAGTAAGTGTCTCAGTCTCAAAACCTGAATTCCAGTAAAGCTTAGGCGGCAGGTCACAGGCAGACAGACTGTGACTGCACGTAAGTGCAGAGGCTTCCTCGGGGCACTTGAGAGCCAGAAGGGAGAGGGGGCAGTCCTTCCCGCACGCTGTGGTTGGACAGACCCACAAGTCGTGGCTAGCAGCGCTCAGAGGGTTAAGAGCACACGGGGTGAGTGGGGAACGTCTCGTCTCTCAGGAATCACTGCTCGTCTCCGCCTTGCCTGCTCCTGGCAGCAGGTGGCATTTCGGCCGGGGGAGGTCTCCCTCCTGCCGGCGCAGGGCTCCAGAAGGGAAGAGCTTTCCTCTGTCTTCCGAAGGGGAGGTGGGGCGTTAGTGACACATCCTGCTGGTCATCTCTTTCTGGAAAGCAGGGAGAGAAGGATGGTTAGGAGTGACTAGAAGCGATGACATGTTGAAAGATTCCAAAGCAAAGCCCTCACAATCTCTGGAGGCTTTAAACAAGAACTTGCAAACACAGCCCATGGATAAGGCTCAGCACGCGAATGTGTTCCATTTGGTAAGCAGGTTTGGGTTATTTTTTTGTCTTTGTTTTAATCAAAGCAATATTTAAAAAAAAAAACCTGGCTAACTTACCAAAACTCCAGGTTGCTCACTTTTTTTTTTAATTGCAAGATTTGGAGTCACTGGACAGCTGCAGTTGAAGATGGAGACTATGTTCAGATGGAGACTATGGTCTCCAGTTGGCCCCAGTCCCCACTACTCCCAGTTGTATCCCCAGGAGGAGCCAAGTATCATTCCTGATTGATATGATCATTGGATTGAAGCTGCTACTTTTCTTTTCTTTTTTATTCCATAATTTATTGTCAAATAGGCTTCCATACAACACCCAGTGCTCATTCCAACAAGTTAGGCTGCTACTTTTCTCATAGGAGAGAACAATTTCTTTTTTACCTAAGTTTCAACGAAAGATGGAAAAATGAAGGATAGTGTAAGAGGGTATAAGTGAAGAAAAGCAGGAGGGAGGATGTTTTTAACGGGCATGAAGAATATACCAATGTGCCTGACATGCAACCACCTGGCCTTTCACTCCTCTCCACCACCTGCTGGCTCTTGTGAGCATCTGCACATCCCTAACGTGCCACCTGCTCTCTTTCTCTGGGCCTCCGCACCTCGCCCCTGCATCGGGGAGACCCTCGACTGTGCCCTGCTCCGACCACAGCCTGCCCTCTTTATCGAGCTAACTGCCACTCATTTTCCCAACTCAGGTAAGATGACTTTAAAGATGGCTGGAAGACCTTCGGAGGCTCCTGCCCCAGCCTCCGTGGAGTGAACCCGCTCCTTCACCTGTGCCAGCCTGGAGTCTCACACGCAGTGAGCTGGTTTGTACATCGGTGTGTATGCATGGACTACGGGCATTCTGTGGGCCCTACTCCACTGGGAGCCACTGTGTGTCAAGAAAAGAAACACTCATGGACTCGCCAATTTCCATTTGTCTTGTATCCCCTGCCCGAATACAATGCCTGGCACAGGGCAGCCACTCCACTTTCATCTCCAAGAATGGCCTGGATGGGCTAGTAATGAGCCCGAAGCCCTCCAGCACTTGGGAGGATGCATTTTACATCATTTTACGTAAATGAATGAGCTGCTTTCAAGTTCCATCCACTGCAGCACTGATGCCAGCTGCTACCTCTCTCACGTGCTAACCCCAGATCACCACAGCTTATAAAATAGAAAATATCTGAGTAAAAGGGGTTTGAGAACAGGAGTTCCCAGGGGCTTATAGACTTATTAGGAAACCATACCAATGTGTTGGTTAAAGAAATGACAGAATATACATGGCAGATTCTAGGTACTTTCGCATCCCCATAATGATATTATAGATGAGCAATCGCATACAGATAAATACATTAAAACACTAAATGACCAAGTCCTTATGCTCATGACTTGTCTTATGTACCACGTGCCTGGGAGACAAGGGTGATTGTTCACAAGGAGCTATGATCTACCAGAGAGAAAGAAATGTACACCACGAGCTAAAATACAGTGACATAAATGCAAATATTCAGAGGAGGAGAGATCATGAGGCGTGGTAGCACCAAATTCCACCCACGTTTAGAGCACACTTCTGTCCTAACTACTTACTTTTGTGACTTCCCTGAGTCTTTGGGTCTTAGCAGAAATGCCTTTTCTTTAGGGATGCCCTCCCTAAGCTCTGAGATAGGGCATTTCCCCTATCTTTCATAGCACCCTCCTCCACAACTGGAATAGTCTATCATTTGTTTCCTTCCTGCCTCCTGGATTCATCCCATGTCAGATCCTGTCAAATCACAAAGGAAGAGGCTGTGTCTGCTCTATTTCCTGTGGTGGCAACTGATACTCAATACATGTTTGTTTAAGGAAGCAATGAATGGGCCCTCAGTCTCCTCATCTATAAAATGGAACAGTGATACCTATGTGTCAAGGTGACCGGGAAGGTTAAAGGATTAAGATATGCCTGGACTCAATATACATTAATTTCCTTCTCTTCAGAAACACACACATGGCAACAATCACTTCCTGTCAGGCAACAAGAGGCTTAAAGAGACTTCTCTGATAATGTACCCACTTAGGTGGGCCCTCAAATTTATTTGTTTGTTGGTTTGTTTGTTTATGTTAATGTTTATTTATTTTTGAGAGACAGAGTGTGAGTGACAGAGGGGCGATGAGAGAAGGAGACACAGAATCTGAAGCAGGCTCCAGGTTCTGGGTTGTCAGCACAGAGCCTGATGCGGGGCTCAAACTCACAAACAGCGAGACCAGGACCGAAGTCAGACACTTAACCGACTGAGCCACCCAGATATCCCAGGTGGACCCCACAATTTAAAGGAGTCTGATGAGTGAGGCAGGGAGAAGAGGACTGGAGAGCTGGGGGGAAGGGTGGCCAAGGTGGTGACCTCTATGGTTTGTGGTACTGTGGCTGGAGCAGAGGGGCGGGGCCAGGATGGGGCAGTGGGGTGGGGACACAGGAAAATGCACAACTGCTTAAATAAGGACTCAGGAACTTGGCGTGAGGAGTGGCAATGAACGACGACAATCTTAAAACGAATTTGCTGTTCCTTTGTTAAGCTTCCAAAAGTTCTTGTGGTTTTGGTTAACTTCTGATGACAAAGGTGGAAAAAAAACAAGGTGGGAATGCATAGTGTGCACCTATGTGAGTATTTGAGCTAGCAAGAGAGACACGTGGCAGGGGAGGGATCATGGGATGAACACAGTTTGGCCTTATAACTAATTCTGCGATTATCTGCAGTGGGTTAGTACTTTTGGAAAGCAAGTAATTAGCATTTGTTAAGCACCTATGAGGTGCCAAATGCTTGGTGGGGGTGGAGGAGGTGTTATGTCATTGCACCTGTAAAACTCTAAGAGAAGGAAATATGGTCTCATTTGACAGACAAGGAATCCAGGCCTCTGAGCAGAAGTGGTTTGCTCCAGTGAACAGTTAAGGGCAGAGCCTTCCATCAAACAAAGGTCAGCTATCCCCTAGTCCCACTGACCCTGCAGACATTTCGTCCCATAACTCTTACGCTAACCTTGTGAAATAAGATTTGCCATGTTCATTGACACAGGCTCAGAGACAGACAGTAACTTCTCAAAGGCACACAGAAAGCGAAAAGGGTAGGACTTAAACTCAGGTCTACCTGAGTGGAAAGGCCAGTTCTTTCCACTATGCTGTGTGATTTGTGGTTTAAAGCATCTGAGAATTTCTTATGAAGATGCATGCAGATGATATTGACATGTGTTAATTGATGTATATTAATTATAAATGGTTGCAGTCATTCTTGGATTTTCAAAATGTCAAAGATATTTTTTCATTACCCAGACTGATGCCATGTGGAATTATAGGTGCATTAGGTAAATACTAAAAAACAATTATGCCACAAAAATACTACAGACGGTAGAAATATGGAAGAATTACTTACACACACACACACACACACACACACACACACAGAGGAACCCTTTGATAGAGGATATGGGACTTATCTAAAGCCATTAGTCTGTGGAAAGCCAGGACTTTCCTCACTTAAAATGCTTTCTTCACCTCAAAATGAAGGAGAAAAACATTTTTATAGGGAAAGAATGGTTGAAATAACAGACCAGGAATTCCCTGATGTGTCCGAGGAAGAACATCTATCTCCGTTAAATCCACCCTTCAAAGCTGTATTCCAGCACTTCTCCACTGGGTGGTGCAAATGAGCTGGTTAAGAAGCAACCGGTTCTTGCGGGAAAACACCCCCAAACCATAAACCAGTCAAATATTGGGTTCCATAGCTTTCGTCACCATCAAAGCCCTCCCAAAGTCATCTAGCAGAACCAAACACATTCCTTTCTATGCCCTGACTGTTCTTTAGGAATGAATTTGCCATTGTAGGAGTCATCTATATGCAACGCGTATTAAGGCAGACCACTAAAGAACTCCAAAAAGGACTTTAAAAGCTTCTGCGGAGGTGATGAGAATTTCCTGAGTTTTCTTGAAGACTGTATTTGGCTTGTATAGGAAGATGTTGTTAAGCACCAGGATTTAAAAAAATCCATTCCTGAGTAAAGAGTAAAGCTGGGTTTTGGTTGTGCTCACTCAGTATTATTTGCTTTAATGTAAAGCAGTAATTGGTTTTGTAAAGTTCCTGGTTCCCCACTGTCAACAGAACAAATTCCATACTCCACGGCCTGGCAAACAAAGCTGTTCATAACAAATTTACCCCCTCTGCTCACCTCCTGTTGAACCCCCACCCACTCACCTACCACACTCACCAGGCAACCCAAACTCCTCTCCTGTTTCCAACAGGGCACCGTCTATCAAGGGTTCTAGTAGTTTTTCTAGCTTTTTCTTCCATCTGAGAAATGCTTCCTGCTCTTCCGTGCCTGGCAAACATTGACATCCTTCAAGATTCAACCGTTAGCTCCCGGAAAGCATTCCTTGGCTCCCTTCCTTGGTTCCCCATCACTTTGCACACACCTGTCACTTTCTCCCAGCATTGGAATTCATCATTTAATTTTTTGCCTGAGTCTGAAAAGACCCTTAAAACTTTGTTATATATTAATGTATGATGAGAAATATTTTGATATATGGTTTGATATGATTATTTTGAGAAAAAGTATAAACAAAATATGAGTCCAACATGATGAGTAAGTTTATCTCTGGGTGAAGGAAGCGATGCATGTCTTCTATTTCTGATATTTGCACTTTGCATATCTTCTGGATTTTTAGATATTTTTCATACATGTATAATTTAAGAGAATAAGTTCCAATCATTAAAAAAAAAATAGAAGTAGACCAAACCTCCAAATTGAAATCATACTTAGTTTTAGAAATAAAGTTAAAATGACTTTTGGCTAGTTTTTGTGTGGAATGAGGGTGGTGGATGAAATCAGCATATCTTCTGCATAAGATATTCAAGCTCTTCTGTTCTAAACTGAAATAGAGATCTTTCCTGACCACTGTAACAAGGGTTTGATATCTGTAGAACCAACTTGCATGAGCTCTAAAAGTCAAAACTTACTCTTATCTCCCAGGGTAGCCATTTTTAGAATTGGTGGTGGAGGGTAGAGAGTAAGTGGTTGCAAAGAGAAGTGAAATAACTTAATCAAGGCCGCACAAATAATTGCTGACCGAGCCGTGACTACCAGAGTCCAACTGACTCTTCACTTACCGTACTTACCATCACACATTTTAGTGATCTATTTTTCACATGAAATAAAGGGAAAACATTGATGTCTACTAGATGTCAGTCATTGTGCTCATAAAGTGATTTTACTAAGTTAACATTAGAAATCATAAAAAAAGCTCTAAGAGACACCTGGGTGGATCAGTCAGTTAAGCATCTAACTCTTGATTTTGACTCAGGTCATGATTTCAAGGTTCGTGATATCAAGCCCTGAATATGGTTCTATACTGATAGCACTGTGGAATCTGCTTGAGATTCTCTCTCTCCCTTTCTCTTTGCCCATCTCCTGCTAGTACTCTCTCTCTCACTCTTTGCCTCTCAAAATAAGTAAGTAAACACTAAAAAAACAAAAAAACCAAAAAACCCAACAAGCTCTGAAAAATGGTGGCATGATCACAGAATCGCAGCCTAGTGCTAAAGTCAGGAGGACTCTTGGGTATTGTCTCAGACCTTCACTTCAGAGACTAAAAACCCAGATGGTGAGAGAGTGGAGACTCGCCTGAGGTGGCACAAATAATTAGCAGTGGTGTCAGCACCCCTGGCTGCGGGCTCTGGGCACTTGGTGTTGATCTGAGAGAGGCACTCTGTGTAAACGAGGATGTCTTAGAGTTGGCTCCATACGCTTCAGGTAAAGTCCCTCCCACGTTATTGGCTGTTCCTAACCTACGCTCTAACAGCTGTCCACAGTTTTCAAACTAGTAAGTCCCAACCCTCTTGTTCAATGCTCTTTTTCATCTGGACTCCCAACCTCTCTGCCACCATGTCACTCCTCAGCTCTCCTCTCCTGTGGAACCCACAGCAGCTCCTCCTGTATATGTGCTTTCGCTTGTTCTTCTCCCAGAACACCCTTCTCCCAACTCCAACATCCTTCAAGGCTCTTGATCAGGGTGGCCTCTTCAGGGACACCTTCTCCCGCCTCCATCCTCACCCCGTCCCCAAGAAGTCTTTGGTGCTCCTCTTCCTGTTTCCCTTAGCGCCCAAAGCACCCTTCACATTGTTCTGTGATAGTTTATTACTTTCCTGGCTCCTGCACGGGGTTACCATTGAGGAGGTTAACCGTATTTTGTGTCTGTTTGGATCATGGTGCCCAAGGCCTGACACATATCAGGTTCTGAAAAAATATGTGTTAATTAGACTAAAATCCAATGAAGAGAAAACAATCATTCGGTCTATAGACCCAGTAAACCTAGTGGTGGCAGGAAGTAGGTATTGAGAACCTACTTTCGTAGAGACATTTGTATTTATTTTATGGACTTCTTTTCAAAGCTCTGTAGAGTATGCATTGGTTTTTCTAATAGACAGATGAGGAAACAGAGGCTCAGAGGGTGGAGGTAACTTGCCCAAGTTCACAGAGCAAACAAGTGGAAGAATAAGGATTTGCACCCAGGGTTGGTGGACTCAAGAACAAAAATAAGCCAATAAACACAAAACATACTGTTTCCATTACTCCGCTGGGGTGAGAAATAAAAAAAAGCAGTGGGGCCTTCGATTTTCTAGTGTTTTAACATATATTCAGACAGAGGTCAAAACAACAGCATTCACTTCGTTAACTCTGCTAATTCTGAGAAACAAGAAGGAAGAAATTTTGGAAATAAGGAAATGTCTGAGGAAGAAGGGGAGCACAGAGAGATGAAAGAGAGGTGGGTACAGAAGGCTGGAAGTGTGGTAAGGAGCGAACACTGGGCTGAAAACTGTGAAAATGGCCTTTATGTAAATAAATGGACTCTCCCCCATTAGCCACCATTAAAAACCCAGTGGCTTAAAATGGGGTAGCTTGAATAGACAATCTATTGTTAGATTTGGCTCTAAGAGGGCAGTAAATTGCCTCTCAGGTAACAGAGTGTGAGTGTGTGCACACACACACCCACACCCACACACACATGTGCACGCACTTGCCTTCTCCAGGAATGGAGCTTCATCGACACATTTAAAAAACAATACGTTAAGGTGATGGTTGCTGAAAAGCACCCAAGAAAAGTGGTGAGTCCACCAGGAAAAGCAATCAGGTGTGGTGCTCTTTTTATAAACTGCCTCCTTGCCTGCAACCGGCAGCACAGCCTTAGCCCTTGGAGGTGGGTTTGAACTGCAGCCTGAGGAACAGGGACAGCATTTCTGGCTGGAGGGAGAGGGTGTGGCTGACACCGAAGCCCTGGAACCCGGAGGAATTTCATTCCCTGCAGCGAGGTTGGGCCTCAAAGGGGTGGTGGCCAGGTTAAAGAGAAAGCTTTCAGCGGTCCCTTTCATCCCACAAATTCCATTTTTTAGAGACTTGAAAATCTCCAAGTTGTATCACATTATCCACTTGTTCCTATTGTTATTGGCTATTTTTCCCCCTTAAAAGAGGGTGCTTTGAAAATGTTAACGATCTTGAAAATTCTCTTTCTCTCATGGGTCTTGCCCCCTTCCCTCCTCCATTCCAAACAACTCTACTGCTGGTGTCCAAGCCAAGATTTCACCAGAACCACCGCAATCCACCTGCCTCTCCAGGGTCCTCAGCTCCTGCCAACACCCATTTCCCTCAGGTCATGTTGTTGCATTGGAGGTCAAACAGATTACTTATTTCCTTATCTCAAGATCTAACCCACTGGTAGCAAAAGCAAGTCCCTTTGGAACTGGCTGTTTGGCTGGAGGAGCAAGGAGAGTGAAAGCCAAAGCCAGCTAAACTGTGGGTCAGTCTGAGATCAAGGGACAAGGACTCAGTAAAGTTTCTTGGGGCACCATGACACTATGAGTAAATTCCAGGAATGGGCAGGTGTGGCCCTAGGGGCTGTGGATTCAGAAGAGGAAAGTGGTATGGTGCTAAGGCATTACATTGTAAGAACACACATCAGCTGTTGTCTCTGAATCATCCAGTTTGAAGGACTCAGAATTTCCTGTGATACCATACTGCCTTGTGATTCCAGAGAGGCACATGCTCTAATCCCCGCTGGTATCATTGACAGTGCTGGCTGGAAAGGTGCTGTTGAAAATCACAGGGGCATAAACTTGCTTCTACTCATCTCCATCTCCTACCGGACGAAGTCCCAGCAAGTTAGAAACTGACACCTAAGCCCTGGAACCCAAAGTCCAGCAAGTTAGAAACTGACACCGAAGCGCAGGTATCTCAGGATCTGCCTCATTCTTCTCTCCAGGCTGCACACACCTTGCTTCTCTCTGCCTCTGTATCTTTGTGTGCTTTCTTCTTCTGCCTGGAGAGCCCCATTCCCTTCTCCTGCTCAGAACACTCCTGTTCACCCTTCCGTGCTCTGCTTACAGGTCTGTGAGGGTTACAAGCTGCCTCCATGGGACACAGAGCGATTCAGAGAAAGGAACCAGGCCTCAGGGAAAGGAAAGAGAGAAGGAGGGTCCCAGTGGCCCTGAAGCTGGTTGCTAAGGTCCAGCAACTAGCTCTCCCTCAGGGAGGGGTGCAGTGCAATTCCGCTCTGGAGGGCAGTGTCTCTCTTCAAAGGGGAGCCCAGGATGCTTGCTGTGGGGAAATCCCCAGAACAAGAAAGAAGGAAAGACAAACAAGCAAATACAAAATACCCCATCTACTTTCCAGCCCAGTTCCTGTGGGAAAGCTGGACAGTTGACAGTGGAAACAACGGGGTTGGGGGAAGCAGCTCCCACCTGCCCTCAGGTCCCAGGGAAGCTGCTGTGTCTCAGGCCCTTAAGCCCACCTTGCAGAATCTCTGTGGCACCCTCCCCCTGACCTCTCCTGCTCCAGGGGCTTGTTTGACCCTCAAGGACTTAGAAGCCAGGAGGACACAGTTTCTCTCCAGGGTCCTGTAAGCGGGGAACTTCTGTTCAGGAGGGCAAACTGACCAGAGAGTAGAGAGCAGGTACCTTGTGCAAGGATCAAGCATTGAGCATAAATGTTTTCTTAAAACTATCTTTCTTAACACAGGTATGTCTCTTTAATGGGACCTGAGACAAAGCATTCCAGTGGGAGACTGACACCAGACACCTTAAATTATTTTTGGAACAAGGCTTTATACATCATAACTAACTTGACGAATGAATGAATGAATGAATGAATGAATGAATGAATGAATGAAGTAGTGTCGGGTCACAAAAGATGGAGTCAACAAGTTGGGGCAATATTTAATGAATCAGTAAAAGTCTGTTGTGTTCCTAACAGAATAGAAGCTATCACTTCCTGTACTTTTTCTATGCCAGACACTGTGCTTAATGCTGGACATTCATTATTTCATTCAGTCCTTAGAGCCGTCTTCTGTGGGGAGTGGTGTTCTCCTCATTTTATAGATGAGGGAACAGAGGTTAAGTACCTTGGTCAGAGTAACACAGCTAGTAGTGAGGGTAGACAACGAGGAAACTTGAAAATCTGTCTTCCTAACCAGTACGCTACTATATCCTAAGGCCTTGTGCTGAATAATCTTCCTTCAGCTGGGTCTATCTGAGTCAGCGGGCATACACAGCCAGCACTGGCCGTGGGAGCAGGGACATGGCTGGTGGAACCATTCATGGGAGGCCCACAGTCAGCATCCCAAAGTCTGAATTCTTGTAAGGCAGGCAGGGCAGCCAGACTACAGAATTTTTAAAAGAATTCTCCCGGCTCAAAGTATACATGGGATCCAACCAGCACACAGGAATTAAAAATGTTCTTTCTGTTTTCTTTTAGGAATGTGGGTGGCAAATAAGCCAAAAGAAATAAAAATAGAAACATGGCAGGCCAGACCTCCCTAAACAGGAAAGAACAATATTTATTTGATTAATTCTGTTCCTAAACAGCAGCCCACATTACTGACACGGAGAGCATTCCCCAACAGAGCGGGTGTGTGTGTGTGTGTGTGTGTGTGTGTGTGTGTGTGTGTGTGTGAGTGTGTGAGTGTGCGCATATGTGCACGCCCCCAAGTACATGTATACATATGTATGGGTAGATAAACACACGGAACTGCCACCCACAGAGAATATTTATTCATATGATACCAGAATCAAACTGCTCTTCTTTTCCCAAATCCTGCACGCATTAAAAATAAGTCGCTTTATGTAAACATATTCAGTCTCTTGATTTATCCTGGTTCTCATACAGGCAGAGCTGCACATTTTTGAAAACTCTCTCATTTAACCACAGGAGATGGGCTATAGACACCCTCCAGATGGAGACCAGCTGCCTTACCAGGCATCGTGAAAGCAAGAGCGTGAATCAAAACGTTCCATCGATGCGTTTCTCAAGATCTCCTCTCAGAGATCTGAGGGCCCCGTTCTGCCACTCCGGGCATTGTCACGGCCCGACTTACTCTGTGGATGGAGCTACCGCATCCTCCCCACTCCATCCTTCTCGCTGCTGTGCCCTTAGCTCCTGATCATGACAGTGCGTGCATCCAACTGGGTTCCTGCTCCAAGTGATGCGACCTATAGCCCAACGTGGCACGGTCTTGGCCTCTCTGGCAGGCAGCCGCCCCTCCCTCCTCCTCCCCACCTCTGCCTACCCCTCTCCTCCACAGCCTGGCTTGAGGTCTACACAGTTAGAAAGTGTCTGACTCCATCCCTCCCACCCCCTGCGGGTGTCAGCACAGCTGGATTGGTTTCTGGCAGATGCTCCTCAGGCCCCTCGTTTTGGGGATGAGTGAAGGGTGGCCTGAGTGTACCCACTCCCTCAGAGGGAGGTGGCAGGTTTCAAAGTGGCCCGGTGGCCACCTATCACGTTGCTGCTCTTTGAAGACTGGATGTGGGAGGGCAGTGTAAGGAATTCTCTCGCTTCTGTCACTTGGCCTTTCCATGAGGGGGTGGGGAGGGCACCGGTTGGTGGAGCAGTTCCCAGCCCAGGCTAGGCAGCTGCAGGCACAGACTTACTATTCCTAGAGAAGCTTAATGGACCTAACTCTTAATGACATTCCAGAAACGTTGAAGAAAACACAACTTGTCATTTTGGGTGTGCCCTGAACTTTCAGGGCATGGGTCCCTGGAGGAAGAATTTACCTCCCCCAGGAAAACAAAGATTTCATAGAAGTTGTTCAGCCGAGCCGACTGCACCACAGGACAGAGCCTGCCATGACTTAATAAGACCTCTATTGTGTGTCTGATGAAAGCAGATGGAGATTTTTTTCCTCAGAGAGCCTGTAATTTAGGAGGATAGTAGCTTCTTAGAAGTCCCATTCCTTTGGAAGGAACAGAGTATTAAGTTAATGAAACACATAGACATGAAACAAATTGAACCTTCATTTTAACAAAATAAGATTGCTTGCTCGGGGTTAGACTACCACCAAATGAAACATGTTCTCAGGTGCCTCAGAGGTTTAGGGACTGATCTTTGGTGTGCCACTTTGTCACTGACTCTCATCTCTGTGGGGTGGCCATTATGCTTCCCCTACAGAGAAAATGAAAGCTAAGAGGTTGGTTCCGTGCCCATGGTTACGAGGTTAATACTTGGCAGAGCGAGAATTTGACCCGAGATCTGTCACGTGGGTCTTGTCAATGGGCCTCAGAATTGCATTTTTCCTTTCCATCAGGGAACTGGAAAACACAGCCCACAGGCCAGGTCCAGTCCATACCTGTTTTGTGTGCCCCATAAACTAAAGATAGTTTTTACACTTTTAAATCATTGGAAACAAAACAAAAGAATATTCCATGACATGTGATGAAGTTCAAATTTCAATGCCCGTCAATAAACTTGTACTGGGAAATAGTCATGCCCATTTGTTTATGCATTGTCTCTGGCTGCTTTCCCACCTGAAAGGCAGAGCCGAGCAGTTGTGACACAAGCCATTTAGGGCCCACAAGCTAAAACATTGAGTGTCTGGACCTTTTCAGAAAAAGTTTGCTGCACCCTGATCTACACCCTGGGGATACCATGGCCAGTGTGACTCTGAAGTTTTAAAGCCCATGGGATTATAAATGGATCCCCAAGCTGCCAAGCATGTAAAGCTGACCTGGCCACAAATAGTCCAATATTTCTCCCGCTCTGGGAGAGCAGTGACGGCACATCAGGAAGAAAACACATGCAAAACAAGAATAAACTCTGCATGTGCCTGTAGCCCCTTAGAACACACTTGTATAGCTTTCTGAGTCTGGGAGAAGGCAAGCCCCTTTCTTTTCTTAGCCTCTGATTCCCAATTAATGAACCGTGAAAACAACATGAGTTTTACATAAAGAGGATGTGCTTCAGAGAGCTAAAGCAATTTTTATTTGTTAGGGCTCCTTCCTCACTTGTTCTGCTGATATTTTACTATGAGGCTGCAATTTTAGACATTGTTGCAATAGAGGTGATTATGTGCTACTATCGCCACACTGTTTTGTTCTCAAGAGGGAAACTGTCTAATGTGTTGAAGGTGGGTAGCTATTCTGCCTCAGTTAAAGAGAAATAGAAGCAGATATGCTTTTTCTTTGCATGCTTTTTTGTTCCCTTTCCTGGCCTCACTTGCACAGCCTAGAGACCTGGCTCGTATGTGAAAATAAAATAAAACAAAACAACACACATATCAAGATGAAAAGAGTTGTGGAGATGGATGGTGGTGTGGGTTACACAGCAATGTGAGTGTACTGAATGCCACTAAACTGTACACTTAAAACAGTTAAGATGGTAAATTTTATGTTATGTGTGTTTTACCACAATTTAAAACAAAACAATAGCAAAACTCCCCATAGGTATTAATTTTGGAAAAACGAATTTCAAAAGCTTCATGGAGGAGGATTTTTATGTGCAGTTTCAGTAAAATGGAAAAAAAAATCCACAGAGAAGGTGTTTTGAAAGATCTGAAGCTTTCTCAGAAAAGATGAGCATTAGTGTGTGTGTGTGTGTGCCTGTGTACACAAGTGCACGCTTGTGTCTAACTAATTAAATGCCCTCTACTATTGCTGTTCATATCGGAAACAAAAAAATGTTGACAAGAACTTTTCCATCTAGAATTATCTATTAATACAGAATGCCAAGCACCCTTGCACCAGCAACAGAAACCAAAATAAAGGGTAACTGTCTGAGAAGCTCTCACAACCCTAACATCTTAGGACACAAGAGGAAAAAACCACACCCGCAAGTACCTATCAAGATTCTTCTCTAGTACGCAAAAGGCTGCTGTCACTGTCAAAGAAAGAGTGAGTTCCAAATAAAGAGAAAACCACAACAGAAACTTTATATTAAAAATGGGATTTAGATACGAATAGGAGTGCCAACTTCGTGAAAAGTCTACCTCTTCCATCATCAGGCCATAAAATTAAAACCAACACATGTTGGATGTGGTCAAACATCTTATTTGACTCCTGTCCATTTGCCAATGTCTTCCCAAGATTAACAAGATAAAAGCCCTTGAGTGTGTGCTGTGAGGATTCTGGTACTTTCTGCCAGTTTCCCCGAGCAGAGGTGGTGCATGGCGGGGCTTCTGAAGGCTCCACTGTTTGGAGTGAATGTATACAATAACAACAGCTGCTTTGCGGCCTGGCAGTGATGGGGTCAACAATCTCAATGCCAACTGGCGATGACACTGGTCGTGTCAAGTGAAGCCAACGACAAAGGAACAGATGTGCTCTGTGTCTCTCGGTGCCTCCAGCAATACAGTCACTGCAGACCAGCAATGGTGACGAGCACAGAGCAGCATGGTGTGAAGCTGACACCAACTCAATCAAATGGCCACTGTCTTTTCTGCTTCATCCAAACCGTGCACACCCCCTAACACACACACACACACACACACCCCAATGCTCACTTCATAGACTTGGAAGTTCTGGGCTTTCAAGATAGGAGAAAACTCTAAAAACAACACTTAGGTGCAGGCAGTGTGAAAGTGTTGCCAGATTGTAATGGGTCAAACCCTGATCTGGCCTGTCCGGAGGCTCTATATAAGGCAGGAGTGCAAAATGATGGCTCCTAAGTAAAGTGCACTCCTAGGAAGAAGTTGTTAGGCTTCTAGGTTTAGGAATGGAATGAAATAGAATGAAACGAATGAAATGAAATGAAATACAAGAACTTCTCTAATAAGTTGCCACCGCTTAAAATTCTGAAGAGTTCGCCTAAAATGTTGGAGCTTTAATTTCTTTGAATTGGAAACTCTGGGTCCCCACTCCCCCAATGAAACCATGAGCTGGAGTTGCATGGTGGTAGCTCCCAGAGCTTCCTGTTTCTCATGGCCTGCTTGCTAATTCACATTTGCTAACTGCCTGGCCTCTGTAGGCATCTGATCTACAGACATTACGCTTCCTGAAGCAGGCGCCGTTTCTTTTTAGTTGTCCCAGCACTGAGCACCAGTTCTTCACACACTGTCCTCTCCTCTGAGTCCTTAAACAATGCACATTCCGTGTGCTCAGAGAGCTGATGTCACTTGACCATGGCCTCACAGCCAGATGCTATTGTATCCAAGGGTTAGAACCTCAGGAAACCACATAGCTGCTGCGAATCATCAGAAACTGTTTGGATTAGTGTGTTGCTGAGTAAAAATCTGCCTCAGCAAAGGCCGTGTCTGGGTTTCAGGGTCAGACTGCATGTGTTGAAGGCCTGACTCCACAGGGCTATGTGACATGGGACAAGTTACTTCACACCTTGTCTGATTTTCCTCTTCTTTAAAATGGAGATAAAAACAGTATTTATATCATAGAATTGTGTGCAGATTATATGAGGTAATACAGAGGCACCTGGATGGCTCGGTCAGTGAAGTGTCTGACTTCGGCTCAGGTCACGATCTCACGGTTTGTGAATCCGAGTCCCTCATCAGACTCTCTGCTGTCAGCGTGGAGCCCTCTTCAGATCCTCTGTCTCCTTCTCTCTGCCCCTCCCCCACTAGCTCTCTGTCTCTCAAAAATGAACAAACATTAAAAAATAAATAAATGAGGTAATGCATAAATACATTACCCACAGCACCTGGTCCATAGCTTTCTTTAAAAAAATTCCCTATTATTATATCCTCAGGTGCTTAGCATATCAAATTTTAAAAGTATATAGTTATTATAGGACACTTAAAATTCTTCTGTCCTGAAATACTTTAATAAGACATAGACATAAATCTCTACTATAAACCTGTTTCAAAATAATTATACTATTACGAATAAATGAAGTAAAAAAACAGGCAGTGGACGATTTATGTCATTCTGTATCACACTGTGCTAGAACCGGAAGTATATAGAAATCTCCCCTAATGCAGTGGATTTATAACTAATTTTACAGCAGAAACCATTTCTTCTAATGCAATCTCACACAGAAGCCATGAAGGAAAAAATATGGCGGATCTAGTTGAAGAGGAGGTAGGGTTCCAGACCCCTGCTCTGGCTTCACTCTGCATGGGCACAGAACCTGTTGCTAAGGATCACTGATTTGGACTATGCCCCTTCATACTACCTGTGGGAAAACTAAGACTGTTCAGACCTCTCCACAGATAGGAAGACTCAAGTTAAGCACCAAGACTGACCTGTCACTGTATCCCCAGAGCCTAGCCATGAGCCTAGCACAGGACCCTGGAGGCACTAACGTTTGTGTGATGAGGGGTCAACACATGAAGTGGTATGCTGAAGTGGTGAGGTCTCTAGGGGATGGGCTTCTACGTGTGGAGATGATTGCTGCCGGGGGGTGGGAGGGTGGGCAACAAAAACACTATTATGGGTTACACAGGGTATTGAGTGTAGGGTTGATTCTGGGGGAAAGGATAGGGTGGAGGGACGTGAGCATGAATTTAAGCAAACACAAGTAGTGGGGCTAGGTGCCATCTAAGAAATCAAGATGAGGGCCACTCTTCAGCTTAGGCATCTTGTTGGATTCCATTTCTGCCCAGAAATTTGAGCATCGATGGTATTAGTTTCTTTTTTATTTCTTTTTAATTTTTTTTTTTTATGATTGAGAGAGTGAGAGAGATAGAGCATGAGCAGAGGAGGGGCAGAGAGAGAGGGAGACAGAACTGGAAGCAGGTTTCAGGCTCTGAGCTGTCAGCACAGAGCCTGATGTGGGGCTCAAACTCATGCACCGTGAGATTATGACCTGAGCAGAAGTTGGACGCTTAACCAACTGAGCTACCCAGGAACCCCTGGATGGTTTTAGTTTCAAAGTGTGATGCCTGGCCCATCTATATCAATATTACTTGGGAGCTTTATTAAAGATGCAGATTTCATGAGTCCTATCCCGGAACTACTGAATCAAAATTTCCAGTAGTAGAACCCATGCATGTATCCTCCACAAGCTCCCTGGTGCTCTTGTGTAGCAAAAGTCTGAGAAGCACCATATTCCATCTCCCTGGGGATCACCAGTGGTGTCACATGAGAGCCATGGAGAGAGCTTCACTTTGCTTGGGCCTTATCCTTGGAGATTCTGATTTAATAGGCCTGAGATGGAGACTGAGAACTGAGAAGCTTTCGGAAACCTCCCCAGGTGATATGCAATATGATGGTTTACAATCATTCTTAACTGATGGCCAGAGGGAAGGGCGAGGCACCGTCTCTGTGACAGAATTACTTCTGTTATTAAAAACTATAAAAATGCTGATATTCTAATTGGCCCTTAGGGATTAACTTGCTACTTCTCCTTTCAGTTTGTCTTGTTAACCACCCAGGGAGCAGGGAGACAAAAGTTTTCAGTGAAGGCCTGTCAAAACATCGTTTTGGTGAATACTGAAGTTGTTTAAAAAATAGATTGAATGCATTCACCAAGTATACTTAAAAAATTTTTTTTGACGTGTATTATTTTTGAGAGAGAAAGAGTGTGTGTGTGATTGGAGGAGGGGCAGAGAGAGGGAGACACAGAACTGGATGCAGGCTCCATGCTCTGACTTGTCTGCACAGAGCCTGACGTGGGGCTCGAACCCACGAACCGTGAGATCATGACCTGAACCGAAGTTGGACACTTAACCGTCTGAGCCATGCAGGCTTTATTTAAAAAAAAAAAATTTTTTTTAATGTGTATTATTTTTGAGAGAGAGAGAGAGAGAGAGAGAGACAGTGTGTGATTGGAGGAGGGCAAGCATACCTTAAAAATAAAGTGTATGGAGGTAAATTTGGTCTTCTAAAGTGCTTCTATTAAAATGTACAGTTTGACGGGTTTTGATTGGGATATGCTCCCAGGTAACCAGCACATTAAGATATGGAACATTTCTATCACCTCTGAAAATTCCCTCTTGCCCCTTTGCAGTCAAGCCCCTACCCACACCCTCAGCACCAGACAACCACCACCCTGCTTTCTGACACTGTGGATTAGCTTAGACTACTCTAGATTTTTATACAAATGGAATCAAATAGTATGTACTTTTTATGTCTGGTTTCTTTTGCTGAGCACAATGTTTTTAAGATCTGTCTGTAACATGAATTATATTATTTGTTGTTTCTTCTCTGTTTCAAAGGCAAGCGCACAGAACTGCAGCGCACTACTTCAAGGGCAAGTTTCTGGAGTGACAGAGGGAAGATTACTGAGACAACTGGCTTGACTATCTTCTATAAGGAGCTTGGCTCGGAAGGGAAGAAGTTAGCTATGACTCCTAGGTAACAGGTGTTTTCACTGAAGCAGGTGATTTCTGGAGGAATGAGCAATCTGGGGGAGGCAGCAGACATGAGCTGCAGGATGTGGGGAATGAAGAAAGGGAAATGCATGGGCCAAAGGCAAACATCACCTGTTAAAAACATTTGGTTTCTGGTTTAAAAATATATTAGAAGAAGTGCCTAGGGAGTTCAGTCAGTTGAATGCTTGATTCTAGATTTGGGCTCAGGTCGAGGAGCCTGCTTAAGATTCTCTCTCTCCCTCTCCCTCTGCCCCTTGCACGCACATGCATGTGCACTCTCTGCCTCTCATTCTCTCTCTTTCTCAAAAAAAGATAAAATAAAATAAAAATATATTAGAAAATTTTTTGATATTTCTCTCTTTGACAAATAAAGCTTAATTCCCCTCCCCTTAAGTGTGGGCTGGGCTGAATGACTCACTTCTAAAGAACAGAAAATGGTGGTATCATTTCTCATACTAGTCTTTAACAATATGGCAGCTTCCATCTTGGTGGCCCTCTTTGGGCTCAGCAAGCAGTTAGCACAGACCAAATGTGATGTAGCATGAGGAGAGATCCCTCTGAGGAAGGGACAATTAAACTGCAGCTTGCAGTTTGAGCAGGACTCAAGAGGACAGGGTGACCAAGCACTCACATGGATATCTGGGCTGGTGGTGAGAAGACAAGGCCCATTCAGGGAACTCCAGGAAGTTCCTTTCGAGTAGTCTGTATTTCTCTTGTTTTCATCCAGACCGACACATATGCATTTATTTTTATTTATTAGTCCAGGTACATTCACATTCACAATTTCATAGGAATCCATTAGCACTAACATCATGAAACTAATATTGATTCATACTATGTTCTAGTACTATGCTAGGGCCTAACTGGCTTCGTTGGTGGCCTATATATCTGAATGTTATACATAAAATTATTTCATGAGAAGAGGTGTTCCTAAGACCACACAAGTCCCTAGGGTAGGGATTGCCATACTCTTACCCTCATGATTTTAGGTGGTGGAGCAGGTGGGTGGTGAGGGAAGATATACTGTTATATTTCAATAAATAAAACCTTCCTGCATTCAAATCCCAGTACTCATTTGACATCTTTTGGAGCCAAAGAATCTAGTCTTTTCTGGCCGGGAAATTTGAACTAGTCTAGACCACACAGAGCAGCCAAAATTTGGCAGGCTTATCTATGGGCACCAAGCCATACTGACTATTCACATTTTCATATAAAAGCTCATGGAGATGAATTAATTCCTACTGTGACTGACATTCTGCAGCCATTTCCAATGCCACAGACACAGTGAAGTATAATTATGATTAGGTGCCCCAGAGACCAAAAGCAGTCCTGAGGTATGGAGTTGCTCGCTGAGGTGGAGATTCTGACATTGCACCTAGGGAGGAACACTGAACACACAATTTCAAGTTTTATCTGTTTTTCAGCCATAAACTAGGTAGGAGAGGTGTGGCCTCACAGAAAGAGACAGACCATGTGAGAAGCTAAATGCAAATGTCTTACTGAGGACAATTTTAAACATATTTGGCAGCCATTGGCGGTGGGACAGGGTATTATTAGTGTATTGTAGGAAGTAATTCTTGGGGATAGACCCTCTACCTCAGCGGTGTCCAACAGAATGTTCCATGACGATGGAAATGTTTACTATCTATACTCACAATAGCCACTAGATACATGTGGCTTTTGAGCACTTGAAATGTAGCTAGTAAGATTAAGAAATTAATTTTCTTTTTGGTTTAATTTAAATCAATTTAACTTTAAGCAGCCATAAGTAGTTAGAGGTTTCTGTATTGGAAGGTACAGCTCTAAGTAATGGATTAAAGGTATGATTCTTTAAAATCATGAATTTCTTGGGGCCCCTGGGTGGCTCAGTCAGTTAAGCATCTGACTCCTGATTTCAGCTCAGGTCATGATCTCACGATTTGTGAGATCAAGCCCTGAGTCAGGCTCTGCACTGACAGTGTGGATCCTGCTTGGAATTCTCTCTCTTGTTCTATCTCTCTGCCGCACCCCCCCAGTCTCTCTCTCAAAGTAAAGAAATAAACTTTAGAAAAATAAATAAAATAATTCTTAAAGAATGGAAATGTATCTTACATGATGGGCACTCAGCACAGTGTCTGCGATATAGGTTTTCAAATAATGTCTGTTAACAGACACTCAGCAGCCAGAAGAGAACTAAGCTCATAATACAGAAGGTAGATTATATAAGACTGGTAGTTAGTATTTCCCAAAGGGTATTTCAAAGCCTTAGATACACAAAACGCTCTGTAGTGAAAGGATTCCCTGATCAAATCAATCTGCACGTTGTAGGCTTTACTTGGAGGGTTAGGAGGCATGTTAGGGTATTAAGGACCCCAGAAGAGCTTTATTAACTCACTGTTTCCCACAGTTATTTGACCACGGAACTCCCCTTTCACATAACACCTTCCGACATTCCTTAGAATTAGCAAATTTGGGGAAGAATACTTTGGGATAGGCTACAGTAATGACAAGGTAGGAGGGAATCTTCCAGTGAATCCCTTCAAAGCAGGGACCCTGATTTTCAGCACATATTCAGCAGGTAATGCTAACTGAATGGTCTAGAAATGACTCTCTTCCATTAAAATCAGAGGCAGTCTAAAACCATGCCTGCTCAGCCAAGGTAAGGAGATAAGCCAATGTGTGACTTGTAAGCCTAGGCATTTGTAGGCTGTTGTAGTGGGTATGCCTGCAGAACTGGAAGATAATCTGACATGTAAGCATGACACAGAAGTATGTAACAGTAAACTGGAATAGAAATAACAACAGTTATGGAAATATATATATATTTAAAAACTTTTTAGCAATCTCTATGCCCAACGTGGGGTTCAAACTCATGACCCAGAGATCAAGGGTTGTATGCTCTACTAACTTAGCCAGCCAGGTACTCCTGGAAATACACTAATAGCGTTTTAAGACTAATTCATTGTGATTAGAATGTCAACCTCCATACAAAAGAATCAAATCAGGGATAGAGGATGGTGTAAAACAGGATGGGGCACGGGTTCCTGGGGACAGGAGAAGAGAATGGTCCTGAGGGGAAAAAAAGAAAAAAGATAATGCAAGAATCTGATTGAGACTAGGGCGATCTTAGTTACTTAGTTACTTCCCTAGTTACTTCTGGTTTTGGAGTTTGCTAATATTTTAGTGAGAAGGGTTTAGAATTTACTCTAGGTCCACATGACAATTTTAGCTAAAAACTATAGTTATTGTACATACACATATGCTTAAGTTTAATAAAATGTATATAGACCATTCCATGGTCTAGACTAATCTCTTTTCAATGAATCCCTTTTGTTCTCTTTTACTTTTATTTTTGTTTATTTTTATTTTTATTTTATTTTTGGGAGAGTGCAGGCAGGGAAGGGGCAGAGAGAGGGAGACAGAGGATCTGAAGTGGGCTCTCCGCTGACATCAGAGAACCCATTGTGAGGCTGAAACTCATGAACTGTGAAATCGTGACCTGAGCTGAAGCTGGACGCTCAACCGACTCAGCCACCCAGGTGACCCCGTTTTGTTCTCTTTTAAAACTTGAAATAAAAAAAAAAACAAACCTCAAAATTCTTTTCAGATCTAGCTGAGTAGAGGAATCTGGATGGGGAAAACTCCAACTAAACCTTTCATCAAGATCATGGAACCCTTTGCAGTGAGGCCCCCGCAGGGCTGGGCGTGTTACATGTGGGTGTATTTTGCAGCCTTCATCATGTGCTTTAGAATCACTGAGATCTTCCCCCTTCAAACTGGGGCTTTGAAATGAAAAATGCGTACATATTGTAAAGATAAACATTACCTCAATGTTTACAAAGATGCTTAACTCCCTACTCCAAGAGGGACCACTCCATATCCAGGGAAAGCTTAACTGTTTAGTCCACCTTCAACTATAGTCAACTACACTAAGTGGCCTGCACCACCACCAGCTTGCTCCTTCGAGACTCTCAGCCATGGTAGCTTCGTGACAGGAGAGCAGAGGGCCTGGCCAGAGACAGCAGAGAGGAGACACTCAGAGCCCCTGGTCCTGGGCACACAGGCCACCGAGTGCAGCTTTGGTCTTTGTTGGTAAGGCCTTTGAAAGCAAAATATTTGATTATTCTGCTTATCATAAAAGTGATACATGTTTATGATAGAAAACTTGAAAAGACTAAATAAGTGTGTGTGTGTATGTATGTATATATATATATACATGAAGCATTACCCATAATTCCACCGAGAGAGAACCACCTTGGACACTTTTTGCCATATTTTCTTTCTCATCTATGATTAAATGCTCGAAAGGACATACTAACAAATACATGATTAGAGTGACTTTCCAATACATTTTTGAGTCTCGTTTTTATTACTCAATATTACGTGCCGACGATTTTCCCCATGGGCATCATCTTCAGCTATAATTGATCACATTTTAGGCCCTGAAATAAACCAGACCACATCTCCCCTGATGCAACCAAAACAAAACAAAACAAAACAAAACAAAACAAAAAACTAAAACCAGTCATCAGCCCACAAACCAGAAGCAAAAGCTCTCTGGACATCAGCAAAGGATGAATAAATAGAACTGACAAAGACACGTAGCTGATTTTGCCGCATTCCCAGTAACTCACTACAACGTAGTTCATTGAAATTGGTCCCACATGTCTTTGCTGTTTTTCAAATTGACACTTTAGAGTATGTTTGCCAAAGCTCTTAAAATGTTCTCTGGCTGGCACACCCACTTAGCTCTGGGCATCTGGGTTGTCCTGTACAACCACCACCAGCTAATGCCACCCTGGACACACACACACACACACACACACACACACACACACACAACATGTCCCAGGAATGCAAACTCCAGCTATTCTCTGTGCCAGGTGTACCTCCCTCTGCTGGCATGGTGGGCTTTAACTCCTGGACGCCTCACTAAGCAAGAAGATGCCAGCCTGGACCAAAGATGACAAGGCTGGGACATGCCATGTGAAAGATCATAATCACAGTATGACTCTTGATGGGGTGTCTTTTACATCTGGAAAAACTGAGGCCCACAGACGTGACATGCCTTGCTCAGGGTCGGACAGCTACTGGGGTAACATAATAGCGGAAGCATCATCGTAGGGAAGGCCGAACTGCCAGACTCACAGGCTGAAGCCCTCTCTTTCTTCCTCAATGCCTGTGCCCATGTCTGAGCCACTTGGCCACAAGTCAAGGAAACTGCCTGACAAGAAACACCCCAGAGGACTTTGCATGGACGACGTTTCAAAAGAAAAGGTCCTTTCAAAAGCCCACAATGGCTCTTTTGGGGAGCAGCTCTGGCTCATGTGAGAGGTTCTGCTTCTTTTCACAGTCCTGCTCTCATCTTGCCATTATGGGCCAACCTTGGCTACTGCACTCACCCAGCCATCTCCAAGGGGAGTGCAGGCATGAGCTGGCCGCCCCTTAGGGGAAAATAAGGTCAGCATATGCTTGGGCCTAGATGGGTTGTGGCAAGGACTTTATAGAACAAGGCTTTCCAAATTTTGTTCTCTAAAGTGTCCTGGTCCTAAATCATCCATTGTTAAACAGGTGGTTTTGGAGCTAAAGCTTAGAATCATTAGGTGCATGGACCTCAATTATTAGCCAGCTTGGGGAGGAGTAGGAGCCGTGGTGTGAGAAAATGCCAGTAACGGCAGTGAGAGATGGAAAGGAATGTGGTTTAGATACGGAGAAAGTGACGATCACACTTGTCTGAAGTAAAGGTAACAAGTGTGAGAAACATAAAATAATATATGGAAAGAGCTCAATGGAATAACTGGGACTCAAGAAATGGAGCTACTGTCTATTGCTTGAATATGCTTGTGTGTCTTGTGCATGCTAAGAACTCAGTGGTGGGTGTCATACAATGATGCAGGAGGACTGAGGCGTGAGAATGAACAGCGCTGGGTTTCTTTTCTTTCTCTGAAGCCCTCCCCTAGGATGAGTTTCATTTCCTTCTCATCTTCCTCTTTCCACCTTCTCTCCTTCCTCACTCCGTGCAGCAGTGGTGGGTGTGGTGGGGGCCCCGGAGAGGCAGGAAGGGAAAACTCAAAATCTAGACACATACCACAAAGATGGAAGGGTGCTGCCCAAAGTTCGTTGCATGGATCACGATCTTTATAAGATGTTGATGAGTGATAACAAATGAAAAAAAATTGCGGGAGTCAAATGTAGTTAAACTGAGGGGCTACACAAAACTGAACCAGCTTCTTTACTGCAGGACTTCTTGAGGTCTTTAATCTGCAATTCCACATTGTGGGTCTTCAGGGCTGGAGAGGATTGTAGCATTTTGTAAACTTACTTAATCAAGGGAAAGAAGTTTCTTTTCACTGAGCATTAGTCATGATCAACTTTTTTTTTTTTTTAGTATAGTTGACACACAATGTCACATTATTTCAGGTGTACAACATAGGGATGTCCAAGTTTATCTGTTATGCTATGCTTACTCGCCATCTATCACCTTACAGCGCTATTACAGTATCATTGAGTATATTCCCTATGCTGAGCCTTTTATTCCCATGACTTCTTCATTACAGGATGGACATTTTGAGGAATATTCTTGACCAATACTGATCCTTAGATTTTTCTTCTTTGCTTCACTTCCCACCTCACTGAGCTAACTTCCAATCCGAGAGAAGGAGAAGACATGAAGTGCGAAAAATAGTAATTCTCATATCTGAGAGTATTTGTCATGTACAGTCTTGCCCCCAGAGTGTGGGAACCAGAAGCACAGACATCACCTGGGAGCAGAATGTGCACGTTCAAGTCCCTTCCTAGGTGTATTGAACTGGAATCTACAGTTTGGCAGCGTGCCCATGTGATTCACATGCACATTAAAGTCTGAGATGCTTGGTAGTAGGCACTGAGCTCAATAATTCTGATTTGCTCTATCTGTGGGGATGCCCAGGTACACACATTTTAAAACATAACCTCCAGAAGATTCTGATGCGCTAGCATATGGACCCCTATTAAGAAATATTGATTTAATCTAAGAGCTTCTACAGCCCTGTGATAATATTTGGTCTCACAGCTGCCCTTCTGCAGGGTAGGTGCTTAACAATCACCTTTGTTGTTAGAAATAAGGTAATGAAACCCTGGAGAGAGATGGAGAAGGCCCTGGACCAAGGTCACCCAGGGGTCAGAAGGTGCACAAGGGTGACCCTCCTGTCCTTCCTCCCCACCTCCATAACCTTCCTCCTCCTCCCTAATCAGCTCTTTATTCACCAGCTACTGCACTGCTAACAGTGCTTTCTGAGTTTGCTTTTGTTTTTAGTGAAAGGCCAACAAAACACTGCTGGTTATTTGTGCTTGCTAATGATAATTCTGATCAGCTCAATTCTGTCAGCTGACTCCCCGGCTGCCAGGGGCCCACAGCAGCCTGCTTATTCAATCAGGGACTGGACCATTTTCTAATTACCAGCATCATTTGGGCTCATTTCCTCCAACTGTGAACTTGCTTCAGTTCAAGGCTTCTTCAGCTGTTGCATTTACATGAGAAATGGCTCATCTGCCACGTCTGTGTCCCTGTCTATGTTCCAAAATCCCCCTCCCCATTGGAGACCAGATGAAATGGGTTCCCAGGCTGCTGCTGACCAGCAGGTTCCAATGGGAGCCAGGAGGCAAGCCCTATGGGGGGATGCACACACGCCTCCCTCACTGGGCTGGCCAGAGTGACCTCTTCCCAGCTTCTGAATTCCAAATTGTACTCCCACTCTGAGGCCAGAGAGGGTCACCAACCATCCCAGTTTGCCAGGGATTGAGAGTTTTTCCAGGACATGAGACTTTTAGTGCCAAATCTGGGAGGGTTAGTCACCCGGACATAGTAATATGAGAGCATTCAACACGGCTCAGGTGATCTAGTTGGAATCCAAAACAGAAAACTAACTGAAAGTGGGGGTCCAGATGATGATACTAAGACTGATGATATATCCCTTCACTGCTCTGTGCCTAATTTTGAATTTAACCTCTATTGCTAATCCAGTAGGATGAACCTTTATTTCCAGCAATGAAGAAGTGAAGTCTGCTGGCATGATCTGAGATGAAGGTGGCACCAAGGGAGGAATGACTGGTATATAATCCCTGTGAATGGAGAGAGTCACGTCCATTCACATCATCCTCAAAGTACTCTTCCTGGGGCGCCTGGGTGGCTCAGGCGGTTAAGCATCCGACTTCGGCTCAGGTCATGATCTCACAGTCTGTGAGTTTGAGCCCCGCATCGAGCTCTGTGCTGACAGCTCAGAGCCTGGAGCCTGCTTCAGATTCTCTGTCTCCCTCTCTCTCTGACCCTCCTCCACTCATGCTTTGTCTCTCCTGCTCTCAAAAATAAATTGAAAAACATAAAAAGTACTCTTCCTAATTTAAAACATATCGTGCACTTGGTATGTACTTGGCAATGTGGGCATGTGAGCATATATCCTGTATACCCCCAACTCTCAAAGAGCTGACCATCCTATGGGAGACACCAATACAAACATGATAAACTGCATCTGTTATGAGGATACCTAGGGGACCACTAAGATGCAAAAGGCATGGGAGCTGGGAAGTAAGAAGTGGGGTACCTCTGCTTACTAAATGCCGGTGACTTTATAGTCATTATCTCATTTAATAGACAACATTCCTGAAGCCCTTACCATGTGACTAATCCGCTTAATGTTTACAACAACTCAAGTTATTATACCCATTCTATAAGTAAGGGAAAATGAGGGTTCAAGAAACCAACTACTTGCTGAAGATTGCAAGTTAGTAAATGAAGAGTTTGAAGCCAGAGAGTCTGATCTGGTTTTAAGCACTGAGTTTGAATCTCCTCCCCTGTGGGGTGCTGGATTCTCAACGCAACCAGTGTGCTGGACACTCCGTCAACATCAGACGGAAGCTCCAGGGAGGCTCTGGAACACACGAGTGTGGCTGTCCTTGGTGGATGCACGGCAGAGAGGAACTTGAGGTGGGGTTTCTGAGTTCTACTGTGCAGTCCCGAGACAGGGTATCGGAGATGTGCCCCTGGAGGTGTGGGAACTCAGAACGCTGATGTTCTAAAGGAAGCTGGCTGCTCGAATGCTGCCCTTCTGGCCCTTTGCTGCACTAGATTGTAAAGAATGCACACTAGAATGTGAAGCCAGATGCCTGACTTGCTTATCATCTTGCAAGGGCTGAAGATGGGTGTGTCATTATTTCACATGTTTTAGATTGTATCTGTAAGTTCTTCAAAGTATACCCTTCTTATGCCTTAGAACATCTGAGTAACTTGGAGCACCTGAGTGGCTCGGCTGGGCATTTGACTTTGGCTCAGATGATGATCTCACAATCTGTGAGTTCAAGTCCCGCCTTGGGCTGTGTGCTGACAGCTCAGAGCCTGGAGCCTGCTTCAGATTCTGTATCTCCCTCTCTCTCTTTCTCTCTCTCTCTCTCTCAAAAATAAATAAACATTAAAAAAAATTTAAAAAAAGAACATTGGAGTAACTTGTGTTGCATATACAGGGTACCTGATACACGCAAATTAAATAAAAATGTGTTGATCTGACTATGACTGATTTTAAATGTTCATTGCTATAGTCAACTTAGATGTTCTAGCACTATCAACTATGGAAAGTGCTCATATCAGTAATTACAGTGCATAAGTATAGTATTCTTAGTGGACACCAGACTATGCTAAGTATCCAGAGCCTGACATTATATAATTATTATTACTTTTTAAGAGTTTACTTACTTATTTTGACAGAGAGAGCACGGGAGCAGGGGAGGGGCAGAGGAAGGGAGGGAGAGAGAGGGAGTGGGGGAAAGAGAGAGAGAGAGGGAGAGGGAGAATATCTTAAGCAGGCTCTGTGCTGTCAGTGCAGAGCCTGATGCAGAGCCCAGCCACACGACCCAGGGGATCGTGACCTGAGCAAAATCAAGAGTCAGACGCTCAATCCACTGAGCCACCCAAGCACCCCTATGATTACTGTCCTCAGAAATATTCTCAATATCTTTTTCTGTTAACTTCATAGGCTTTGATTGTGTAAAATGAACACATAATTTCAGACAACTAGGCATGAAAAACATTTATTAATATGTTAAAGCATTAAAATTAACCGCCCTGCAATTACGATTAAGAAAACATAAAGGTAGGAAGGATTCTGTTTCAAGCAAGGTTGAAAGAAATAAAAGGTTCCAGGGGGAAGAACTGATATCCTTCTTGCTCCCTTCCACTGTTAACAGTTCCTGGCTAACCCAGTCAGACTTCCCCTGCCTCCACAGAGGCTCTCTTCTGGAACACTGAGCTGTTCGGAGCCTTTCTGTGACTCTAGACTTCAGTCAGCTCCTGGCACTGCCAGGTGTTAGAATCCCTGGGGCTCTTCCTCAGTTATGGAAAATGACTGATCATTTTTTGATGGCTAAGAAAGGCCTTCTTTACTGGCTTGTGCTCAGCTTCATCTTACAATGGCCTTTATGCTTCAGTGTGTAAAGAAGAAACTGACTTTTGCTTCTATCCGTCTGATGTTTCTGCTCCTTTGGCTGAGAGAAACCAGCACAGTGAGTGCTTCGGAGAGCCTCTTCCTTCTGGTGGACCTTCGGGGAAGGTACTTCCCTTCAAGGTTTCTCTACCCTCTTTGTTTCCATGGCCCTAGAGTCCCTTTTTCCTTTGTCCTTGACATTTTCTAAAATTAGCTTTGTCAACTCTTTCCAGTCTTTTAACTCCCTTGAGCTGTTCGCACACCTTTTCTTCTTGTACTGTTTACCCACAGCTGCCTTTAAACAGGACATAGTAGGAGAATTTCAATCGTGAAGCATTTCAGCTTCTTTCCACACTACTTGTCCAACTGAATTCAGAGGCAACCTACTTCCTGCCCCCAAGAACTTTCTAGATAGCTGTTGTGAAAGAAAATGAAGAAAATGAGCCCTTCTTTTGCCAACGATATACCTTATTTGTGTCCAGAAAGTCCTGCTTTGTTCCAGAACTCTCACTCATCCAAACAAAAATATTTTGTTTGCCATGTACTTTCATAGCATGATAATAGATTTCAAGTTGAGAAACGCTAAAGGTGATATATAAATTTCTTTGCCAGATACAGATACTGTACCATATTAACATCTGTCTCTCTCTCTCTGTCTCTCTCTCTCTCTGTCTCTTTTTTTTTTCATATTTTGATTCTTTAACAACAGAGCCTTGCTGACCCTGGAGGGACTGCCCCACAGAGGGCTAGCCAATTCCTGTATGTAGTAAACAACTCACCCTCCAGCTCTTTACTCCTCAACCAATACAAACCAATCAATCCAGATCCCACAGTCCCAACCACCTCCCCTATGTCTCTCACCTTTAGGGCTACTCTTGTCCTCCACCCATTACCCTAGATCCAGGTACCACACAACTAAGACAGCCCCTAGTCCCCAGAGCCTCCTGAAATTATTCAAACTGGTCAATTCTAATCCTGCTTATCTTGGCTCACCTGTTTCCTTCCAGAGAAACCCCAATAAAGGTTTTTGCCCACATTGTCCCTGCTCCCTCTGCCTCTGACCAACCCTGGTGGCTCCCCCTGTGCCTTGCCTTGCCCCCAACCTTGACATGGTGTGCCCCCCTTTCTCTTTGGATCTGTGAGTATAATACTCTATTTTTTCAATGGCAGTTGTTTCCTGATCTGCTGGCCTCACCATACATAAATAACAATAAAACCTATACTTAAAAAACACGTACCTAAAGAGAAAGGAAGACTGACTAGGAAAAGACCAGAAGCTAGACCCTGCATTGGTCATAATTCAAATGGACTTAGATGAAAGTTAGTTGCTCTGTCACTTATATTTGGCAAAACTGCCACTTTTAATGTTTTAAGAAGAAAGTGCGAGATTAGTATAAAGCACTGTATTATACTGGATAAGAAAGTACTCAGGAGAGTCGACGAAAAAGAACTGTGATGAGGGCATCCACATTAAGATACATGTTACAAAAGATGTTGGGGATTTCGAGGGTCCTTGACTTCTAAGGCACAGACTGAGTCCAACTGTAAAAACACCTTACAAAGAAAATACGAGGAGTTCCCATTCACCTAAACAATAATTATAAAGTTTTTTAAATCAAATGTTCTGGATTTTAATATATCCCATTGAAATGTATCGCAGGAGACTCAATACAAAAAGCAAAGTCCCTGAGATACTGTATTCTCATCTGGAGCTGCCTTCTGTCTCTGTCTGGACTCAAAGAGCTTACTTCTGTCTCTGTCTCGGGACTCAAAGCGCTTACTTCTGTCACTGTCTCTGGACTCAAAGGAACTCATAGGCAGTTTTGCTTGACTTGGTATGACTAGCAACAGACACAGAGTAGGTGCTAAATATGCATTTACTCATTAAAGGAATGTTTCTGGTTATCTTTGAATAGAGGTATAATGGACAAGGTGAGAGATCAAAGATGCTCAATTAAGGGAGTAAGTAACTAGGTGGAGCTGAGAATTAGAGCTACTCCCTCTAGCCAAAACTATTACAATCCCTCCACATTCTGCCACTATCATCCCATTACAAACCACTACGAACCCACTGCATTGGTAGCCGAGGACATCTAGGCATCTCCTGCCCCTGAAACTGACCTCTAACTCCTGTCTCATGCTGCAGGCCTCTGGCTGATGGCTCACCACGAGTCCATATTTTGCACGCACCTGGCAGTGTGCTGGGACAAAAGGCTGAGCCCCTAGAAGTAGCATGGTGACACTTACCAAAGGCTCTAGCTCCTTGCGGTCTATGAGGTTCATCTCTGTGACGAAGTAATAGAAGTGCTTGTAGCAGGTGTTGACATGGGCCTCCGCGCCCATCACAATGACCCGGTCAAAGTGGTGGATGTAGACATGGACAAAGACTCGGAAAAGGCGGCACAGGATCTTCTTGCAGATCTGAAGAAAGTTCTTTGGGAATGGAACACCTAGAGAAGTTAAAAAAAAAAAAAAAAGACCAAAGCCATGATGGGAATGCTCTGGAAGCCTAGGAGCACGTGTGTGAGGCCAGAGAACAGTCCTGGACCTGAGCTCCCAGGCCAGTCTGCAGATGCCTAGCTCTCCGTGGGCAGCTGCATCAGATCCTGCCTAAAAAGGGGGCTAGAATGCCGTTATATTTAAATGCCAATGATGACCAGCAAGAAACCAAAGGGCCAGGTTTATTTCTTTATCTGATTGTATGTGTGTGTATATCTGTATCTATATCTATATCTATATATCTATATCTATATCTTTATCTATCTATATCTACCTGTATATGTCTACATATCTATCTATATCTGTCTATATATCTATCTATATCTATCTGTATATAACTATATCTACCTGGATATGTATATATATATATATATATCTGTATGTATATATATATATCTGTATGTATATGTACATATGTGTATATATATTGGTTATATTCATATAAAAATATTCATTTTTACATAGAAATATGTGCTCTCCCTTCTTGCCCCCCCCACTTTATAGAACACTTTCATTTTCCTCTTTCATCTAACATAAAAAAAACTGGTAGGAGGAGGGCAATGCTCCAGGGAGACAAGTACTCCCTGACACACAGTCACAGGGGGCATTAAGGGCGGTAGCAAATCAGACAGCACCTTTTCCTCAAAGGGAGCCACTATGGCAAAACTCCAGCCAAGGGTGGCTATAGGAGGACCAGGGCTGTTACAACTTCTGATTTTTCAAGAGAATTCAGAAATTTGGAGTTCTATATAAATTTGCTACATTTTTAAAACATTAGCAATTAATCTGAAGTTTTACAAAAATATCAATGGTCAAAACGAGACATCTTTCAAGCTTAATTTCGCCTACAGGTTACCAGTGTGCAAATTCTGATCCAAATTTCTCCTGAGATTCACTGTTTCTGAGATGAGCAAATGCAGCGAACTCCATAGACACTTTGCATTGCACTTATCACCACTTAATCCCCTTGAGGAAGGTAAGAGTGGGTTATGTGGCCAGAGGGGACACCCAGATTTCCTGTCTGGTGACCACTACTGCTAGCTGGTCAGAGCAACACACATTAGGGTCCACAAGCCCACTTCCTTTCCCCCTCTTGAACGCTGTTTAAACTCTTGTTATTTACACTGTCCTAAAATGGTGACATGTTGTAACTTCAACAGACTTTGATTTCCTGCTCTGCAATTTTGCTATCTGTATCACCATGGCACAGGAAAGATGTGTAACCTCTCTGAGCTTCAGTTTTGCCATATGTAAATAAAAGTTCCAACAGTTGTGAAGATTAGATCCAGATAAAAATGCCAGGGGCTGCAAGGATGAGAAGTGGTAGTCGTGTGACTTTGGCTTCTCATCTATAAAAGAAGGACCATAATAAAGCCTTCCTTGCATGAGTAGGAGGGTGTTAACATGAGTAAAATCCTTCAACAGTGCCTAAAACAGAGTAAGAGCTCACTAAATGGAATGGCCCCCATCTCTCTGCGCTGCAGGGTCTGGAGTACCTCACTGTTATTATAAAGAATATATTACCTTTATCAGGAAAAGGTAGACATGGCTACCAGCCTTTCATCAGAATTGCAGAGTGTGCTCAGACATGGCCCTGGTCCCTAGAAGCCTGGAGTTTTGCTGTCCGTTCCTCCACAGGGTCCCAGTGGCAGCTGTCTGGTGAGATACTTTGTAATGGGATCACCTGGGACCCCCAGGGCACGATGAGAGAGACAGAACGTGACTGGCAGCTGGCAGAGGCAAGATCTGTCTCCCAGGGGCCCGGCACTCGTACTGGCTTTTCTTCAAAAACAAAGTGGGATCTATCAAATGAACCCAGGGAGAGACTCGGGCACAGTGTGGCAGCTGTGTGGGCAACAGATGCTGGGATTCAGGGATGGAGGTGAGGTAAAGCTGGGAAGGAGGCGGTGGGTAGCCCCTTGCAGAAATTAGCTATGCTGAGGAGAGGCCAGCAAAAAGCACTGCTGCCAGGCTGGGGAAGGTTCTGGAGTCTTCAAAGAAGCTCGAGTCCCAGAGATGATGGAATCCCCTCCAAGTATGTTCCCATGAGAAGGGGAACCCTGTAACCCACACAATGACAACACCAGGGGTTGACATATGTTTCCTTTACAACCTGTCTGCAAAGTAGGCTTTACTACCCATATGTCACCGATGACAAACACGGAAGCTCTGAAGCACAGATTGACTTGCCCCAGGCTATTTAGCTAAAAAGTGGCAGGGCTGGGATTTGGACCAAGTCAGCTTGATTCTAAACACCAAGAGATCTGTTTAAGTTTGGAGTATAACACTCTCTACTAAGGACAGAGGAATTGCTTGATTGCTAAGTTTAACAAGGCATCCAAAGGTTACTCTTTGGTGGTAGAGAACTATGATTAAAAAAAAAAAAAAGTTGTGGGGAGAGAGAGAAGTTTGAAAGAGTCCACATCCTTGGCAGCCACAGATTCAAGCGGATAAGACGAAGGCTAATACACTCTGCTGCCTTCAAGGAGAAATGTGTTTTCTCTGCCCATACCTTAGGACTGTGGATCTGGGACTAATAGTAAAAGCCAACATCAACTGAGCAATTACTATGTTGCAGGGACTGAGCCAAGAGATTCACACGAATTAGCTGATTGAATTCTCAGAACAAGACCTGAAGGCAGGTACTATTATTATTGTTTCCATCTCAAAGATGAGAAAACAGACTCACAAGGTCACCCAGCTGGCAAACAGCAGAGGAGGTGTCTGGACCCAGGTCTGTCCAACCCCAAAGCCCAGGACCACCCTGAAAACCTGAGATACTTCTCTGGGGCTCTGCGCACACCTGTGGCTCTGTGGCCCTACCTTTCTGGGTGGCTGGAACCCCCTCCAGTGGGTTTACATTTCACGTCCCCTGCCTCCAGTGTCCGTGGAGGCTCACCAGCTGCTAGAGAACATGGGAGTCTCAGTTGAGCCAGTGCATCTGCTTGGCCAGCACCATGCCCCACACACGGACTAGCAGATAAAGCCAACTCTTGTGCATACTGAGGATGCTCATGGCAATTGCTAGGTCCCTCTAGACGGTCCCCAGTTTGCCATCTTCCCCCCATTCCTATTCTGTTCAGCTCTGAACTTCCTGGCACTGCCTTCCATTCCATACCTGGTCTCTGGCCTTGCCTTTGTCCTCAAACTTGGTTTGCCTCTTATCTCTCCCTTTTGGGCTATGGCTGGAAATTATCTTGAGATGAGCTGAGTTGCTTTGAGAATCTGGAAGGTCTACTTTTAAAGTCCTAGTTCTACAATTTGCTAGCTGTATAGGCAGGTTACTTCACTCTTCTGGATTATAAAATAGATAAAGACATTTGCTTTGCAGTGTTCTTATTCAAGTATCTATACTGTAATGGGTATGTATTGGGAACTTTTGGACTAAGTTCTATTTTTTACTTCTCACCTGAATTCCTCGGAGGCTCAGACTCTCTGGACTCTGGCTGCTAAATTTGATCTGACCTTTCCACCATTCCCTTCCTTACATGTAATTCATTCTTCAAAAGGGAAAGTTGCAAATGGTTCAAGTCACGACGTGCTCGGCATGCACCAGTCACCTCAGGTCAATTCTGGAAGCTGAGAAGTCCTGGGCTGAGAGTTCTAGGGAGCCCAGAAACCCCAGTGAGCTCTCTGCTGAACCAGTGATAAAATCTCAGTTCACAGAGCATGGGGTTAAGAATAAGAAAGCTACATAGCAGTTGGGAAATTCGTTCCATATTATCTATGGTTCGGGGGCCACTCCTATAGTTTATATAATATTTTAGCTCTTTTCCTCCCTTCTCTTCAGCCTTCCAGATGTTCAGATTTGTGTGTGTGTGGATATGTATGTATGCGTGTATATGTGTGTGCATGTATTTGTGTGTATGTATGTATATGTATGTGTGTATGTGTGAGCGTATGTGCATTGTATGTATGAATGTGTGTATTATATGTGTGTAGGTGCATATATGCATATGTTTGTGTGGCATGTATGTCTGTGTGTTTTAAATAAGCCTTCAGAAGGTGGGAGGTAGAAGAGACCACTCTCTTTGATGTAGAGAACTGGATGTCCACCCCTTTGGTGGACTCCGGAACTATCTCACCCTGTGTAACTGGCTCCATGGCAGCAAGAAAGGCAAGACTCAGCCCTGCTAATCCATTCTCTTCCTTGACAGGCCCCAGATGGGCCAGATCATGAAAACCGATCCATCTGAGGGTTTTTGTCTTCATGGTGCTGCTAAGAAGTATCCAATCTCCATTAAATAGCCAAAGAAAGGGATCCCTGCGTGAGGCCCGATACACGCGTGTATGAAGTCCTTTAGTCCCAGTGACACCCTGAGCAGTGATATTATTGTTGTAGTTTTGTTTTTAAAGTAACTGAGGCTTAGCTCAGTGATAGTATTTGCTCCTAGACTCAGAGCTAAAAGGAGATAATGATTTGGCTCTAAAATTCAGGTCTTTTCTTCTGCATCCTGTTACTGAGGGTTCCCTGGTAGCAGCGGACGGATTACCATTTTATGACCTGCACTTAGCTCAGTACCTGGCTTATGGAAGGAGCTTGGAAAATGTGTGTTTGCTTGCTTTAAATGACAAAAGACTACAGTCCAGCAATAGGAAGAATGAAAGGCTAATGAATCATTGCAAATGGATGCTGGGCTTGTTACAATGATGGCCGGCACCTGAGGGGGCTGTACACTGGCTGGGTCTGAGCAAAAGGCTGTGTGGACATGTGGCATCACTGACCCAGCTCAGGACCACGACCAACCTTCTGTCCCTCTGCTTCTCTTGCATGTGTGAGATATTATGGACTCTTCACTTTAGTATTTCCCAAGGCATGTTTAAAAAAATCACTAATCTTGGGAGATCCTCGGCTAAATAAAAGAGGGTCATGAGATCAAATGCGTTTGCAAAAATGCTGCTTTCGGGGCACCTGGGTGGCTCAGTCAGTTAAATGTCTGACTTCAGCTCAGGTTAGGATTTCACAGTTCATGAGTTTGAGTCCCATGTCAGGCTCTCTGCTGACAGCTCAGAGCCTGGAGCCCTCTTTGGATTTTGTGTCTCCCTCTCTCTCTGTCCCTCCCCCACTCTCTTTCTCTCTCAAAAATAAATAAACATTAAAAAAATTTTTTTAAACACCACTTTAATAGAGATTTACAACGTATCTCCACGGAGTAAAGGATTTGAGAATTCCTGTAGGAAAAAGTTCTAATTTACTCTAAACCCCTTTTTCCCCCATAATATCTACTGGTTTAAAACAGTCTGTCAACATACTTCCCAACTTTCATTTCCATCTCACTTTACTTCCTATTCACAATGTAGCCATGTGCAAATGGTTAGTTCCTCTAAGCCTCAGTTTCCCCATATAGAAAGAAACAGGGATGTTAATGTTATCTGTAGCTCATGAGGTTGTTGTGAGGATTAAATACACACACATAAAAAAGGCTTTGCCTAATGCCTTAAGAATAGTAACCACTCTCTTGAGAACTGTTACTTTTAGTATCCCATGGACCCAATGTTCTTTGGAACACACTCTGGGATTAAATTCCTCCCGCATATTTATTTTCAGGAGGGCAGCTTGGGTATTAACACATCAGTTCTGAATTTACAAAGAACTCACAGTGGCAAGTACTTAGTTAAGCACTGGGCTACATTCTGCCTTACATTATTTTCTACAAATTTCTCACATTTATGTCTCGTATTATTCTAAGCTCTCTAAAAAAAGGGATTGTTTCATATTCTGAGTTTGCTTTTAAAAGTACCTGGCACAGACCAAGGTAGGGAATACTTATCAATCAAAAGTGAATCTTAAAAGAGCAGTGATTTTATTTAGTCAAGATGTGAGTCTATCATTTCCTAGTGGGGGGAGGAAAAACGCCTACAGCAGAAATGACAGCCTTTTGCTAGGGTCTTGACACGGTCCTGGCATGGGAGGTTTCACACTGCCTTTGGTGAAAAGGGAGGAGAGTTCTGTATTAAAGAACATTTTGGTCTCACCTAGGAGGTAGGAAGGAAAAAATCTGAATCTCCTCTTTTCTTATCATTAAAACCTCCCTTCTTTGCCTTTCATTGTATTTTTTCAGGTGCTGATAGTTAGTTTTCAGTTACTGTACTCCATTAGAAAGTTAATGCCAGACAATATTAACCAGTAGTCTTAACTGAAGTAGACTGCACATCTGAAGGGTTTGGAGTTAAACTTTGACTGGTCTTACTATAAACCAGATAAGCCATGTGACCGCAATTCCAGACAGATATGTAGCAACTGATACAGAAACAACCTTTGATCAGAAGGTCTCTAAGTGATTCGCAATCGTTGATGGAGTCTCAGGGCAATCTCTATCTCCACCCTACCTGAGAGCCACACCCCAGGACTCTCAGATTCAAGCTGGGGAATTTCATACTCAAAGAAATTATCCCCAAATGAGAAGATGTGTTCAGAAGAGTGTTCTCTACAGAGGTGATACACACACATGCGCGCGCACGCACACACACACACACATAACCCTGGACCTGGATGATCTTGGGTCATGTGATGGAGTTGGGTCTCTGCAAATGGGGTCAGTCCTGAAATGAAGTTGGTGAACCTAAAACAGGACCAGGCTGAGCTCAGATTCCAGAGGGAGCTGAGGCAAAATGCCTGGGCAGAGGTCAGAATCCCAAGCCAATCACTCATATGTGGTTCTCTCAGGAATTTGCTCAATAATTAGCTTCAAAGCAAGACTAGAGTTTGCTGGATGATCAGGCCAAGGAGGAGGCTGAGCCAGAGAGCTGGGATGAAGGCAGAGAGTGAGGTGAGCCAGCGGGGTCTGGACTCCGCTGAAGGCCTAACAGGCAGCCCCCAGCCCTGCCTCTGCTGCTCAGGAAGACGTGGTGCTCTCGGCAGGGAACCAGCATCTGACAGAGCCCTGCAGAGTTTATGAATGTGCCTAACCAGAACTTTCTGATCTCCAAGCCACATTCAGTATGAGAGCTAAATCGAGCATGGAATATAATAATTTCTCTGGGGCCCCATGTGGATTTGCCTTTAACTTAGTAAATCTCCTTTCTCCCAAACAAAATTTAATAAAAAATTCCAGTAATTTCTGAGCTTCAATCCATTTTCTTTCTTCTTCCTCCCTCCTCTCTTTTCCCTGGCACTGTTAAGAAGATGCCCCATTCAATCCTTCCTTTTCGGACACCCCTGAAAGAAAATAAGCTGTCTAAAATGGCTTACGTTTTCTCTTTTGTTCTGTTATGGAAGCTACAAAAGAGTCCCTCAGAGATGCAGAAATGCTTTGGATGAGAGGGCCATTCCTGTCAGATCAAAGACAAAGGTCCCAAACTCAAGACCCACGTGAGAGTTTCTGTGCTAGGTATAATGCATTCCTGTTCTGTTTTCTTTCTTTTCTAAGAGAATGCCCAATGCTTGGGGAGGAGACTCTGGTCCACGATCACACTGGGTTGGACCCAGACTATCGAGATGTAGAGAGTAAGGGCTAAGAGGTTGTCTGCAGGCACACCTGGAACTTTCCTCATATATCCCAGGTTCCACAAGTAATTGGCTGATATCCCAGCCTGTCATTTATTTTGTTAATGCCTCTGCTTCTTAAGAGCTCAGCTCAAAGGCTCCCCTCAACCCCAGCCTCGGGTTGTCTGTCATCTACCATCTGTGGAACCTTCCTGAGCACAGATCCCACATGGCAATTCCATACTGCTCTGTGGACCCTGACTCAGGTCTGCCTTCTCTCCTAGACTGTACCCTCCCTGAGAGTCCTCACTGCCGACCCTCGGTGCCTGGCACGGAGCCTGGAGTGGGCTTGCGTGTAACCAATAGTTGACCAGTGCTGGACTGAGAGCTGCACTCTTAAGCCACATGTTAACTCTGAAATCAAAGCTCAGAAAGGCGAGAGGACTGACTGCTTGGGATTTCCAGCTAGTGTGTGAAGAAAATCGATCTGAAGGCCGGCCTCTGATTCCGGAGCCTGTGCTCTTTCCACTCTGCCAGGACACTCAACGGGGTGTTCTCACAGCTCCTTTCATCTCTCTTTAATCCAACTGCTTCTGGGGAAGCAGAACTCGTTAAAAGACGAAGGTGGAGGGGGGAGGTTTGGCTCTTACTTCCCCAGATGCATGTGTCATCCAGGGTTAAGGACAGTGGCTAAGGCATCTGGTTCTGGTACCCATTGGACTAGGGTTCACACTCTAGCTGGGAAACTTTCAGACTGCTTGTTGTTGAGCAAATTTGCTAACAGAAGGGCTCATTTCCTCATCTGAGAAATGGGGATAATAAGACCTAGGTCTCTGTGAGATTGTGAGGGTTACACAGGGAGCACAGTGCCAGCAGGCACTCAGGAGGCACTTGGTAAGTAAGAGTGGGTGTCAACTGTTCTTAGGAAGCTTTGGCTCTTCCTCATCAACACCAAGGCTGGGGGAAGGACAAATGAAACAGGACAGACGAAATTACCTTTTCTTCAAAGGGCAAACTCTCCTGGAAAGTTCATCTGCGGAACATCCAGTGAGGTGTCTAAGGAGTTTCTACGTGACACAAGATGAAACCTAAAAGTTGTGGCCCATCCTTTTGGGACCCGTGAGACCATACGAACAACAACAACCAGAAATGCCCACATGTCCCCTTAACACGGTCACTCACACCTGAGGGCATTTGTGCTGTCCTTTTTGTCTTTGGGGTCCAGAAGCCGAAGAGAGCACGTATGAAAACCCCTGCACAAGTCATAGAATTCTCTTGTTCTCAATAGTTCCTGAAGAAAAACAACATCCCACACACGTGGGAAAAGAAAACAGACCTCCTCTGGCAGCATGGCCGAGAACATACCATTTCCAAAACACTTGCAAAACAAAATGCAATTGGATCACGAGGAAAACAAACAGTGAAAAAAACACAGATCTGCTTCTTACAAATACACGGCCTCCTCCTCTCAGCTTCCACCGCTGCCCATTGCAGCCCCATTCTCCCACCTCCCAAAATGTATCTACACAGTGATCTAAAGAAGCCTCGTGCTCTGGCTGATGAAAAGTCAGCCGCAGAGGACTGACTCCTTGAAGCAGATGTTTTGTGTTATCTCAGTGCGTTCCTCAAGAAAGTGTCTGTTCGTCAAGCCAAGGAAAACAATCCCGTGTAGCAAGACTTTGTTCCCCTGCCTAAAAAAAAAAAAAGAAGAAAAAAAGAAAAAGTCCCCAAACAAGCTGACAGCTGCAAATGGTTAGAAATAAACCGGCCACTTCCCTGTTCGCCAATTCCCTCTGCCCTTCCCCAGCGCCCCCTGCGTTGCCCTCTGACCTACAATCACAGTGGTCGGACCAAAGGAAAATAGACTAGCATGTGATTATATGTTCTAAACAGATTGTTAATTCTTTCAGACATGCCATTTTGCCAGGCAGAGGAAGTGCTGTTTCAGCCACCCAAAGGAGCGACTGTAAATACAATGTGCCTGCCTCCCACACTTCCCTCTTCTCCCCATGTCACTTCGTGGCGGCCAGAGGCTGTTCCTTATCTGCCCATTCATCTCCAGGATGTCTGCTTTCACCCTCTGCCAGCTCGGCATGGAAATGGAAGTAAACTGAGAAAGACCCAAGAAACCCTGAGGAAGATACTCATTCACTACCGAGAGGCAATAAAAGCCATAAAAAACAAACTGTAGCTAGTTCAGATGTGCTGAATTTGCTGAAAATCAAATGGGCCAAATGGGATGGAGTGAGTCGAGAACAAGATGTGAATGAACTTCATTAGTACTGGAAAGTTAGACAGAGGTACCTGCACTTTGATCATGAGCCCCATTTGGAATCTGAAAATGACTTAGACTTCTTGTGATATACTGTATCTTCACAAGTAAAACTTTTCTCTATTCACCAGGAGAATCTTTCTTCCATTATGTGATGAAGGGCAACTAATATCAAATCTTGTCTGAAGGGCGTCTAATCTATAATTTTCCCTCCACCTCTAACACCACTTCTCTAGCTCAAGCCACCATCATCTCCTGCCTGGTTTGCTGGAGCTTCCCCCGCCTACTCTTGGATTTTTCTAGTCTCCCACTGGGCAGGCAGACGATCTTCCTAACATGTAAATCTAACCTAGACGGCCACCTTTCTGCAATAAACTCTAAAGCAGCTTCCTACTGCTTTAAGATAATATCAGAGCTATTTAACACATCAGGCAAGACCCTCTATGGTTCCAACCTGTGTATCTCTCCATCGTCACCTCCGGAGCTTCCTAATTTGTATATAATTCTCCAGCCTTCTGGAGCTAAGATCCTTTTCTGCTCACTTCTGGGAGTTGCCTCATACTGAAGAGTTGGTAGCTGGAAACCCTCTTCCTCAACTTCCCCTTTTCGTCCGGCCAACTCCCATTTGTTACTCAAGGCTCAACTACATTATCACTTCCTCTAGGATATCCTTCTTGTCCACCTCACCCCAGTCAAGTCAGGCATGTCATGACACCCTGTACTTCTCCTATGACAATACTTCCTACATTATCTTGTAATTGTCCATTTTTTAAGTCTTCCTCTGGACTGCAAATTTAGTATGATCAGGGAGTGTACTTTTACCTTTTTGTTCACAGTAATCCCTGGCATCAAATGCCTCCCCAGAACATGGTGGTCTCAAGTGAGTATCTGTAGAGTGAATACATGAACAAATAACCATGTAAAGGGGGGGTGGTGAAGACTTTGCCTGCTTGGGTTGCCTTTGCTTTTCCCCTCCCCAAGCAGTGGCCTTAAGCTACTACCTGAAAACCCTTGCTCTGTGGAAAGTTTCCCCACGGGAATTGTTTAACCTTGTCATGTCTGAAGCTATAATGCTGCAGTGAAAGTTGATACTTGTATCTCTTCATACTTGGCTGATCACGGAGAGAGATGCATTTTTCTATCAGATTTTCACTCATAAAAAGAAAGAAGCAACCCCTGAACTCATATTGTACATTTGAACTTAAGTGCCTATTTTCATCCAAATAGAAAAGTGCCAGACGGGTAGTTTTCCAAACTTAGCAAAGTTGGAAATAAGTCAGGATTGACTGACAAATACTCCTGATACATGATGGGGGCAAGCAGGGGAGAGGGAGACGACAGCAAAGGAAAGGATCCTTTTTACAAAGCGTGGGAGGATCCAGAAAGAATGATGACTGGAACCCAATTTTGAGGAGTGCTTTGTAGAGCCAGTGACCAGGAAGAAATTAATCTGAGGCAGGGGTGTGACTGTTGGGGGATCTTCTCCAGACAGAAAGAGTCTAAGAAAAGGACACTTGGCCAAAGACATTCAGGGCATTCTCTGCCTGCAAAGACCCTCGAAGCCTGAAGCTGAAAAACAGCAATTGGACGCAGACGACTCTTTACACCTGAGCTGGAGGGGCGAAGGCAGGGACTGAGCAAGAAATGGTGAGTCATTGTATTTGCATGTAAGAGCCAATGAGGGTGAACCTGTAAGAGAGGGGTCAAACCAGAAACAGAGCTTGGATACTGGATCTCTGGGATCAAAGTTCAGTTAAATTCATGGACTAAGCTGTGTATCTGTAAATTACCTACTTGAATACAGTCAGAACCGGGAATCACAAAATCGAATGCCTTCAAGGGTCAGAAAGAAACAAAGAAGAGTATAGTCGGCTGGGTGTAATAAGATAATGAGCAGTGCATACAGTGACAACCTGAGAGGGCTCTATGCAGGAAAGGACGAGGGCCCTCTGCTTTGGCTGATTGCTGTTGAGCGGAAATATGGGTCTAGGACTGCCAGATCTTCTAGGAGTCTAGATTCCAATGTGGAATCTGTTTGTAGTTAAACGTTGGTGGTTAATTAAAAAACATTAAAAAATTTGAACATTTTATTCGTTAATGTCATTTATTTTTACATAGTTAGCTTGGAAAAGCTGAGTTTCTATAAGATGACTGCTTAGTTTTTAAAAATTTACATTAAAAAATGTAAAATCCTCTGGTAGCAATGAGCTACAGCAACGAGTGTGCAACACCCAGATCTTAGCTGCTTTTTTTTGTTTGTTTGTTTACATATTTTGAGAGAGAGTGTGTGTGTGCAAGCGGGGGAGGAGCAGAGGGAGGGAGAGAGAGAATCCAAGATAGACTGTGCCCTATCAGCCCAGAGCCTGATGTGTGAGGCTTGAATTCCAGAGCCATGAGATCATGACCCGAGCCAAAGTAGGAAGCCTGACCAATTGAGCCACCCAGATGCCCTCCAGGTCTGAGCTTCTAATACCATTCTTCAATAAAAGGAATCAGGACTCCTTGGGCTGATTCTAGTGGTGGGGCAGGAAATGTAAAAAGATGGCCTGGCACACCTTGCTGTGCCAGAAAGAAAGGATGTCTTCAATAAAATCACAGCCTCGTGGGGGATGTCTAGGGACACTGGAGGCAACCTTAAAGAGCTCCTGAACCACCAAAGCTGGAATGGGAACAACAAAATAAAAGGAAGAGTACTGGATTGTAACCCAAAGTATAAAATAAATATCCACAAGTCCAGACCGATATATGATTGAATAAATGAATGGAAGACTGACAAATGTCCCATGCAGTGGAATTCCAGATAATTTATGTAGATAAATTTCATGTCATTGATTGCAGGGTATGCTAGGTGACTTTCTTCCAAAGAGTGAGTACAGTATGGAAACGGTTAATGGAGAAACTTAATGGAGAAATCTGGCAAGCACTACCTTGGCCAGGCGATCAAGGTTAACATCAATGACAAGTCATGTGCGTGGCACAGATCTTTGATAGGATGTGATGAAAATGTCACTTCACGTCTGTAGTCTTCCTCTCAAGAACTCATAACCCATCTAACCATGAGAAAAACATCAGGGAAACCCAATCTGAGGGTCGTTGTACAAAATATTTGACAAATACTGCTTAAAATTGTCAAAGTCACCAAAAACAAGAAATGTCTAGGAAACATTATAGCCCAGAGGAGCCTAAACAGATTTGATGGCTAAATGTAATGTGGGGTCCTGGATGGAATCCAGGAACAGGAAAGGGGCATTAGGGAAAGATTCATAAAATCTGAACACTGTGCAGAGTTTAGTTAATAGTACTGTTGTTAGTTCCTTAGTTGTGACACATATATTATAGATATAAATGTAGTATAAGATGTTACCAACATGAGAAACTGTGTGAGGGATATTTGGGTTCTCTCTGTACTACCTTCGCAACTTGTGGATAAATCTAAAACTATTCTAATTAAAAATTTTATTTATAAAAAAATACTCTGTGGATCACAAATATTTGATTGGGCCTCGGGACCATAATTTTTTCCCTTTGGTTCATGCACCGACATTTCTATGTTTACTGATGAAACTCTGATCAGGACTAGCTACATAATTTTCAGAGCCCCTTGTTCACAAATTATTAAGAATTTCAAGATGATACAGCAGAGTATTAAACCGAGCACAGGGCTCTCCTGAAGGCAGGCTCCATGTGACTGTAACGACCCGTGGCTGGGAAGCAGACAGTCTCTGGTAAATAGCATGGTCTGAACAGAGCAATCCAGCTCATAATTATTCTTGCCAGATCAAACTCCTACCTACACTCTTCATTTGTTCACTAACCAATTTACCTAACTAACAAACATTTATTTATTTGGTGGTGCACGTTTATTTATTTGGTGGTGGTACTAGAGATTCAGCAGTGAGCAAGAGTTAAATTGGACTGATAAATCATAAGATCACCTTATATGTAAGTGAATTTGGGCACTGACCCTCGGACCTCTCCCAGGCAGACACCCCTGAGGTTCCTCCCCTCACCTTCTCGATTTTCCCCTTTTCTTCCATCTCAACTGCAACACTACTTACTACGATGGGATTTCTTGTATATAATTTTTTAAAGTTTATTTTACTTATTTTGAGAGAGAGAGAGAGAGAGAGAGAGAGAGAGAGAGAGAGAGAGAACCCACAGGGAGGGGCAGAGAGAGGGGGAGAGAGAGGGAATCCCAAGCGGGCTTTGTGCTGTCAGCATGTTGGTACAATGCCATATCAATGTGGGGCTCAAACTCGTGAACTGAGAGAGAGATCATGACCTGAGCCAAAATCAAGAGTCAGTTGCTAAACTGACTGAGCCACCCAGGCACCCCTACATTAGGATATCTGAAGAAAGTGGATTCTAAAAATTCTAATATTAAATACATAAATGCTTTATGAGGCTATTTTATAATATTTGAAATTAAAAGTTTCAGTTACTTTGGCTCCTAAGAGAAACTTTATACTTTCTGAGCATCTAATGGCACCAGACATTAATGATGTAATACTGATTACCCTAAACCAATAAACCCTTGAGTTGTTCCCCCCTCTTTGCTTAAGAGAGGTTGAGTCACTTGCCTGAGAGATACAAATGACAGGTGGTAAAGCTGGAACTTCAACCCAGACCCACCTGACTCCAAAGCATACATTTTTCAAATAAAACACACTTTACCCCTCGAAAATCAGGGCAGTGCCTTTAAAATTATTTTTAAATTAACTTCATCTTCCAGAAAATACCTCTGAATAGTTTGTTTTAAAAATCCTCAATTGAAATAAATTACTGTGAGGCCATTAGCCAGTTTTAAGGTCCTTAATAAAGCATGACTTTCGAGAGGAGAGTCTGAGCATTCAGGGAATTTTTGGTGGAGGTAGGTGGGAACAGTGGTAAGAAGACAAAGGGACTCCAGCAACTGCCTCTTTAGTGTCTGAGATTCTAAAGCAGAGGGAAGAAGCTGAAGCGGCAGGCTGACACCAGCCAGCAGGCATGTTTTCTTTGGACCACACAGTATTTTGCAATGCTGCCAACACTTAGAAATTGGGAACTATAGTCCAAAGATCAAGAATTCTGGCTTCTCTTTGAAAAACTCAGAAGACCTCGCACAGCTGGACTGAAATTCTCTCATGGCAACAACTAAGTGATACCTGCTTTCTGTAAATGGGAGATGCTACCTTCCCCTGGGCAGCTCCATTCATTTCATTCATTCACTTTGCCGGCTTGGACCCTTTAAAGAAAACATTGCACGTGGTTGCAAATTTGACTGCAGTAAATGGTAGGCACTTTTGGCCGGGTGCCCTTCCTCAGGACGGGTCCTCTGCCCCTCAGGGAGAAGGGGCTGTTTCCACCAAGGGGCCACCCCAGAATGGTGCCCACTAGCCTGCCACCTGCTACTCTAATGGGTCACCAGTCCCAGCTGTCGTGGAAGCAGATGGTTTTATTTTGTGTGGCCAGGTGAGGCTTGGTTGCACAAAAAATGTCTACTCACTATACTGGAAAATGATTACTCTAGTGACACTGCCCCTGAGTATGTAATATTTTCAGATTCCTTCTTACCAGGCCTCTCTGAGCACTGAGTGAAACCATCCTCTTTCTAGTCCTCCATCTGACGGCAATGTGCAGAGAGCGCTTGTTTGAAGGCAACTCCAGGAGGAGCATCAACAGACTTCTGCGTTAATGAAGGCAATGGGCTTGGTGTTTTGCAACACAGGAGTGTCCTCCCTAGGTCTTTCCTTTGTTAACATTTACACAGACTTGATTTTCTTACTGTCCGCATATTCGCATGATACACAAAGACATTGCTAACCCCCCTTCTGGCACATTTGGTCTATTCTACACTAACTGTGGTGATGCTTTGGTGATGTCACACAGAGGCACTGTCAGCCCGCTTACTCACTGGAGAGGACAAAAGTCCTACCCCTACATCACCCTGTGCACCTTGAGAGACTCCTAGGAGTCCCAAGGAGACCACTTTGCAGAGCACGTGTCCCCTTGCCCAGCACTTCCTCTCCTAAGTTCTGATGAAATTCTCACTTTCCTGGGCCGAAGTGCATTAGCACCTTTGGAAACAGTAATTAGCAATTTTAAATGTTTTCTAGTTTTGTGAAAAAACTTCTGACTTACAAACCTACGGTTTATGTTTTCAAGCAGGTATTTGGGAATATATATTTATAAACATAGGTCATTGCCTGAATTCTTTTGGTCTAATCATAAAAGTAATATTGTTAAAAAATTAGAAAATGCTGTCAAGTATAAATATCATTATCACCCATAATCCTATCACGAAATAACCACTGATAATATTTTGGTGTGTTAACTTCCAATCTTTTATCTTTGAAAAATATATATATATATGTACATGGTATATTGCTTTTTAAAAATAAGATTAAAATCATATAATACATTATTTGTATCCTCTTTTTTACACTTAATATTTTATCACGAGTACATATAAATATTCTTTGAGCAATGGATTGTCACAGATTCAGCAAGTATGAGGTCAAAATAATATGTTTGGGTGACTCTCCTTGAGTATTTCTTTGGCAGTTAGTCTCTGATATGTTACTTGGTTAGATTCTTAGGAACGGGTAGAATCCTATAGATTGTATTAGTAGTTCATGCACATTTTGTACTTTACTCCACAGTAGATCCATTTGTTTTATAGAGATTATTGACTTTTCTGTAAACCTTGAAATAAAACGAATGGGCTCTATTTATCCTGCAGTGTTCATATTCCCTGGCACACCAGTGGGTTCCTTGGCAGTGTGAACACCCCTGCTGGAGAAGCCCTGACGTAGGACTGAAGAACTAACGCTGTAGATTAATAATCTTCCTTTGAGTACATCAGTGGTTCTCTCAACCCTGGCTGCACATTAGAATCATGTGGGGAGCATATATTACACACACACACACACACACACACACACACACGCACGCACGTGCACACACACACAGAATGGCAATGTCTCATGCTAGAACAACTGAATCTGAAAATCTCCAGATGATTCTCATGTGTAGCACTGGTGGACAAACACTGGCCTAGAGCCATGATTCTTGAAGTGTGGTCCTTGAAGCAGCAACACCAGCAACATGTGGGAACTCGTTAGAAATGCAAATTCCCAGACCCCAACCTAGAGGGACTGAATCTGACTCTTTGGCACCAGGGCAATGATGCCATCAGTGCATTTTAAGATGCCTTCCTTATAATCCTGATCCATGCTAAAGTTGAAGACCACTAGCCTAGGGTATTACTTGTGCATGTTCCTGGTCCAGGGATATAGTGTATTTAATCAAGCAGGGGAGCTTATTAAAGATTCATAGAATCTGGTATTAGGCAGATTGCGTTCAAGTCTCTTGTCTGCCAGTGACTAGCCACATGATCTCGGGCAAGTGAATTAGACCCTCTAAGACTCAGTTTCACTATACAGGACATGGGGATAATATTAACAATACCCCTACCTCATTTGGTTATTATGAGGATTAAATGGAAAAAAATAATGAAAGGTATTTTGCAAAATAGGTAGAGCTTGAAAAATATTTGCTATTATCATTACCCATCTGAGATACCATAATTAGTGGTCAGGAGGCTGGAAGGAAGATTCAGAGGTGGAGGAAACCAACTGATCTGATGGTCTGAACATCCCAAACAAATGTTTGTTTCCTGACTGCTCTCTAGCATAGGCTTGGATTTAGATTACATCTGCTGTTGGCATGAACAGATAAGTCTCCCAGGATAAGACAATAAATAATTCTCTCAGGAGCTGTCTTCAAATTGTGGAAGCACTGAAAATATATGGCTCAAGACACAGGCTTGGTCACCTGGATATGAAAACTGCCAGGGGTAGGAGGAGGCAGAGAAGGAACGGGACCCCATATTCCCTAGACCAGTGTTCTCAAATGGGAGCCATAAGAAGCACTTGGAGGGCTTATTAAAATACAGATTGCTGGGGGGTACCTGGGTGGCTCAGTTGGTTAAATGTCCGACTTCGGCTCAGGTCATGATCTTACGGTTTGAGAGTTCCAGCCCCACACTGGGCTCTGTTCTGATAGCTCAGTACCTGAAGTCTGCTTCAGATTCTGTGTCTCCTTCTCTCTCTCTGCTCCTCCCCCCTCCATGCTCTCTCTCTCTCTCTCTGTTTCTCAAAAATAAGTGTTAAAAAATATGTTTTAAAAAAATCTCACAGATTGCTGGGCTGCACTGCAGAGTTTCTGCATGTTTAGGGGTGGGGTTCAGGCTTTATACTTCCATCAAGCTCCCAGGTGATGCTCACATAGCTGGTCAGACCACATTTTTCATGCTAAATTGAAACTTCATGAAACTGAAAGGCCACACTGAACGGTGACCTATAAAAGTTTAAGAAAGGAAGAAATGTTCTCCAAAACATTCATATTTCCTCTCTAAAATTCAAATTCCTGGGGCGCATGGGTGGCTCAGTTGGTTAAGTGGCCAACTTCGGCTCAGGTTATGATCTCATGGTCTGTGAGTTTGAGCCCCGCGTCGGGCTCTGTGCTGATGGCTCAGAGCCTGGAGCCTGCTTCAGATTCTGTATCTCCCTCTCTCTCTGCCCTTCCCCTGCTCATACTCTGTCTCCATGTCTCTCAAAAATAAATAAACGTTAAAAAAATTATTAAAATTCAAATTCCTTTTGATATGCTACTTAGATTTGTCTCAAAACAGGACTAGCCAACTTGACAGACATGCTGATGGTCACGTTTTCATCTGAAGACCAGGTCCTATGCAGGATGTTGGAGACATGAAGCGATGAGAGGTTGTAGCCCTCAGGCTGCTCTCACGGGTGGTGGTGGTGGTGGTGGTGGTGGGGGTGGGATACCAGCCATTCCCGGCTGCACCTCTTCCTCCCAAGAAGCCAACCACACCAATCACTTAGTATGTCCTAAGAACTTGCTTTTTTTTTTTTTTTTAATGTTTATTTTTGAGAAAGAGACAGAGTGCGAGTGGGGGAGGGACAGAGAGAGAGGGAGACAAAGAACCCAAAGCAGGCTCCAGGCTCCGAGCTGACAGCACAGAGCCCGACGCAGGGCTTGAATTCATGAACCTTGAGATCTTTACCTGAGCCGAAGTTGTATGCTTAACCAACTTGAGCCACCCAGGTGCCCCTGGACTAAGCATTTGTGTACACAATGTCATTTAATCCTTCTTATGATCTTATGGGGTAGGTATTACTTGTATCCCAGTTTTGCAGATGATGGAACTGAGCTCTAAGAGGTTAAACAAGTTTTCTGAAGACATGTGACTAGTAATAAAGATCTTCAGAAATCATAACTCAACATCTTCCTTTATCTTTCTGGCCCACGCAGTGGGTTCAGGAGTCCTAGCATGTAGACTGAAAAGACTATGTGCATGGCTGAGAACAAACCGGGCATTGCTGGTATATGGACACCCCGTATCTGAACTGTCATGGGGCTAAGACAGTAGGATGGACTCAGAATTTGGGTGTAGGTAAAAGGGGCACAGCCCATATTCCTGTTCTCCTTGTCCTCCAGCAGGCTCTGGTCTCACACCATTTGGACCAAGTAAACAGGAGGGAGAAGTGGCCAACACCTTCAAGGATGTGGTCAGTATGATGACATCTACCCCTGGCTCCAAAGGGACACAGTCAAAATTTAGACTCAGAAGCATCTGAACTGGAGGTCAGCTCAGTTGAATGACCATAGGGGTGAGGGCTGAGGATTTCTGAGGCAGTCTGTTCATGCCTCTGGCTCACTCTTTGGTTTCTGGTCCACTCACCCAACCCCTGCCATCTCTGTGTCATTCCCTCACCAGAACCACACCTGGGGAATTATATGCATCTTTGGGTGTAAAGTGACTGGGCAAAGGCAGAGCCTGGGTATGTGACTGAAGTGATAGGAGAAACTGAAGTCTTATAATATAGGGAGGCTAAGAGAAGACTGGAAAGATAGGATTCAAATACTGGAAGATTGTCACTGGAAAGACAAAATAGCAAGCCATTTGCCTAGGGCCACAAAACTAACAAGCACTGGAGTTAGTTGAGAGCCCATTTCTTTCTGACTTCAAAGTCTGTTCTCTTTTCACTACTCTATTCCTCCTCCTTAAGGACAGAGGCAGTCCCTTCCTTCTTCAGGTTAATGCAAAGACAAAACTTTGTATCACCAGAAGTGTCCAAAAGTGGGTTGCACTGCTTCAGGTGATGGTGAGAGCTTCCTACACAAGGAGATGTTCAAACAGAGGCCATATGCTAGTGTTGGGGATTCAGGTAAGAGAAGGTGGTTTCCATTACGGGCTATATGTGACAATCACCTACATTCGTTATCAGGACAGATTCCCAACCCCTATTCTGGTCTTCCCTGAGAACAGGGAATTTTTCAAAGCATCTTCAGGAATTCTAAAGCAGCCTTTGGTAACTGTTAGGGTGTCTTTCACCTCTGAGATCCTATGGCTATAGAGATTCTGGTGTAAGAGAAAATCAGCTGTGGGATGTCAGTGCTGATGGTAACAGTAACAACACCAGTTGTTATTCAACCACTGGGTGAGTGGAACTGAAACCAAAGAGTGAGTCAGAGGCATGAAGAGACTGCCACAGAAACCCCTAGCCCTCATCCCTATGGTCATTCAGCTGAGCTGACCTCCAGTTCTGTGCATTACATCAGTAGGTCCTCAAAACCATCCCGCTGGACAGACACCACTGTCATCTATTTCACAGATGAGGAATCGGGCAGAGGCAGATTCACTTCCCGGCCCAAAGTCACACCACAAGGAGTTGGAGGAGCCAGGCTGTGAGTCCATGCAGGCTGGCTCTAGATCTTTACTCCTAACCATAGGACCTGATCCGAAGCCATCCAGTCCAGGGCAGGTTCTGAATGAAACTCCCAATTAATAAAAACTGCACAGTAAAGGAAGCACCAGGAGTGAAACAGACTCAGACCTTGAAATGAGCATAAGAACTGAGTTGCAAAGTTCCCAAGGTGTAAAGTCTAGACATTTCTTTATTCTAAGTGTATTATATTGAGTTCTTAAAACTTAAACTTTTAAATACAGCATAAAGGGCATCCAAGTGATTCTTTCACTTAGAAACAAAACAGGGACACCTCAAGTCCAACTTCAGCTCAGCTCATGATCTTGCGGTTCATGAGTTGAAGCCCCACACTGGACTCTGTGCTCACAGCTCAGAGCCTGGAGCCTGCTTCGGACTCTCTGTATCCCTCCCTCTCTGCCCCTCCCCTGCTTATGCTCTGTCTGTCTCTCTCTCTCTCAAAAATAAATAAACATTAAAAAATTTAAAAACAAACAAACAAACAAACAAAACAATACTTAAGGTGCTTGGATGGCTCAGTCGGTTGAGCCTCCGACTTTGGCTCAGGCCATGACTCATGGTTCGTAAGTTTGAGCCCTGAATCAGGCTCTGTGCTAACAGCACAAAGTCCCCTTCAGCTCCTCTGTGCCCCTCTCTCTTGGTCCCTCCCTCGCTTGTGCACATGCATGCACTCTCTCTCTCAAAAATAAATAAACCTTTAAAAAACAGTATGAAAAAATAAAACAAAGCTTGCTTACTTAAAAATGGTTTTATTCTGTCATGGAATGTTTAAACAAAATGGTATAAATGTATTGCCACAATGGTTAAAACATTAACTTCAGTGAAACTCCTGATGTGCTAATTCAACAGAACCTGCCTATGCCTTTCTGGGAAGAGTTGGGTCACCCCTGCTTGCAGGGTATGTCCAAATCCTCCCCCACCACAGGTCTAGGGGTCACCACCAGGAGTGAAGCTTTACTTCAGAGCCTTTCTCAACCAAGTATGTTCTTATTTCTTCATTCTGGGCCAATCTCAAGGTCTCAGGAGGGCTAAGTACAAAAATAGGTGGGATCTTCATACTCTGAGTGCTGAACTCACTGGGGACTTTCCAGGTACATGCCCTATTAAACTAATCCTCTCAGGAAAGTAGATTCTGGGCAAGATGGTTGGAGGAGAGAAGCTGGTCCATCTTCTGACTGTCACTCCCTCTTCCCCCCACAGCATTGCGAATCACCCTTGTTTTTGGTTCCAGCCCAGGGCTCTTAAACTATTCTTGCTGTTTAATAATCCTCTCTCCCAAAGTTGTTAACTCCTTGCGAGATTGGTTAAAACTCACAGGAGGGAGTTGTAATGGCCTGAATGGGATGTCTGAGTTTTTTCTCGCTGCCGAGGGAAGTTCGGCTGAAGCTGTGGCTGGGAGGAAGTACAGCCAATGTCACATTTGAAGACCTAGAAATTATCTGGGGAATACTGATTCACACCACCTCTCACCAGACGAGTATCTGGGTGGCCTCTGGAGGAACTCAACTAATCTCCGTAGGGTTTCAGGCTCTTCAGCTGACAAACAAGAGGTCTGAGATCAGCCTGTCTCAGACATTTTATCGGGGACACTGAGGCATTTCCATGCTGGCGGGAGGAACAAGGGGATCTCTTCTTCCACCTGCCGAACCATTGTGACATTCGAGTTCTGTGTAGGATTTCACCTGACAAAATTAAAGTTAGAAAATTCATGGCCTAGGTGATTTCTAAGGTTCCTTCCAGACCTAACATTCTATGGTTCTGAGATGCAATTTCCACAGAAACAGAATGCTGTCTCCTCTTGGCGTTACCACCTCAACCCATGCATAATCTGTAAATTGTTTGAGGGTTAATACCTCTTCCCTGGAGTCCTCAGGGCTACAAATTAGTCTCTGCCAAATGACTGAGAAGCTGCCTCTATTTGTCTGTACATCCTTCAATTGGACAGGATCCCTCACTGTCCCTGGAACTCTGCCAAGTGCCTATGCAAACCAAGCCAGTTGCAGGCAGCAGGGGTCTGGGAGGAATGGCCACTTTAGGCATTACAGCCCAGGCTAGGCCTCTCATGACACTGCCTGGTTTGTGATGGAATTAAAGACCGCTTCCTTTAGGTGTTCCCCTAGCATTTCCAAGTCTGTGAGAAGATAACATTAAATTGATGAGGGTTAGGCATAACCTGATAGGAGTGGATGTTCTCAATCTGAAGCCTTGGTGCCAAAAAGGCCTGGACTCATAATTCTGGCTTCCCTTCATTCTGGCTTATTTCAGCTTTTTCATAGGTCAAACAGGTGAGGAAGTGACATTGTGTGTGTTGACAGCTTGGCACAGTGTCTGGCATTGTACACGTTATTATCTGTTATTGCTGCCACTTCGTACTCAGTGAACACTTGGATTGCCTTAAAATGTGATGAGTAATGAAAGGAGTCCAAAAAGTTAAGGGGCTCAAAGTTACCCAGTTGTGTGGATACCCATTGCTTTAGATAGCAAATCAGTTCTCTTTCTACAAGGGCTTCTCTGCCTGAAGTCCCAGGCTCCCCATAACACACCAAGCATATTCAAGTACTCCTAGTTATTGCCAAGCTCTGACTCATTCTTTGTACCTAGAAGCTGGCAAGTGTGAGCACTGTTTAGAAGATCAAGGCCAACGGTACCCCAGCTCCTCCACACTCCCCCCACCCCCACTCTCATGGCTTAGGGTGGAGAAAACCACCTCATAAATCAAGGTACATTATGAGTGCCTTCATGCTGATTCACACAAATAGCTCCTTAGCTCCTATCTGGGCTGAGAAAAGACAAGCCCAAGAATTCTATAGACTGTGCCTTCTCAGGACTTAATAAAAACCTGGTAAATGTGAACTTGTCGTGATATATGGTTCTCCAGTGAACCATGAGAAATGAAGGGATACTCAGGGGCCACTCAGAATTTTACTCACTATAGAGCAGGACTGGCAGAAACAGGGTGCTTACTGCAGTCTCCCAGGGGTGTGACACTAGCAGTTTCCCTCTCCAATCCTATCGAAACACCCACAGCAATATCATGAACTTCCAGGGCTTGGTGCTACGTGACCTTTAGGGGTTAAACATATAAACAATTAAACAAGTAAAATCTCATTAAGCCAGAAGGTACTGGGGAAGGGGAGAACAAATTGATTAAGAAGAGAGAACAGGGGCGCCGGGGTAGTTCAGTTGGTTAAACGTCCGACTCTTGGTTTTGGCTCAGGCCATGATCTCACGGTTCCTGAGTTCAAGCCCCACATCAGGCTCCACGCTGATAGAGGGGAGATTGCTTGAGATTCTTTCTCTCCCTTATCTCTCTCTGCTCCTAACCCACTCACACTCTCTCTCTCTCAAAATAAATAAATACACAGAAAAAAATTTTTTAAAAGAAGAGAGAACAGACGTGGAGAGGAATGTTCATCAATATAGGCCTACTCCATGCCATGTGCTATTGAAGTTCTTTGTAAGAAAGGTAGAAAGGTGAAGTAGCAAGAGCGTGGATTTGGAACCCAGCCTTCTAGCATTCACACCTTGGCACACGGTCACTTGGACAAGTTATATCGTCTCTCTGCATCTTCAAGGGCTCACCCACGGCACGCCATTAGAATGACACAAATTCATATGTGTTAGTGCTCATATAACAGCCTGGTGCCTAGGAAACGCTACAGAACCAGCCCTTATTCACAAGGTTTCTCGTTTAACCTCTCCAGCTTATTTTGATCTTGGTGAGGCAGGCAGGGTCCAACTTTTACAGTTGAAGAAACCTGGACACAATTTATCTAGGGTCACATGGGTAATAAGTGGAAGTTTGGGAATTCAGATTCAGCCTCAAATGATTCCAAGTCAATTAGATAAATAAACACTGATTCATGAAGTTTCCATGAGAGAGAGCCAGATAACTTGTCAAAGGAGCTGACAGAATAGGTTGTAGGGTGGATCCCGAGTCAAGTCTAGAAGGGCAAGCATGCTGTTTATATGTGGATGTGGGCAGAGAAGGATACCTATCTGTAGAAACACACTATTTTCCTTTTAAATCAGGACAGAGAAACTCTGTGAACCCAGTAAGCCAGTGCATGTTTGGGAATTACGAACGTACATACATTCCCTGGTAAGCTGCTGGCAGACTGCATTCTTAATTTGTGATTTATACTGTGCTCTACCCAAAACATAGCGGGCATCTAATAAATGGTTGTGATTACCCTTAATTACTATTATATGTTGGCATGAAGTTAAGTTTACATGCATTATCTAGCATTCCTCAAAGTTTGTTCTCATGGTTAGATGTTCCTTAAAAAAAAAAAACAAAAAACTAACAGGGGAGCCTGGGTGGCTCAGTGAGTTAAGCGTCAGCCTTCAGCTCAGGTCCTGATCTCACAGTTCTTAAGTTTGAGCCCCATGTCAGGCTCTGTCTTCCTCTCTCTCTCAAAAAATGAATAAACATTAAAATTTTTTTTTAATTAAAAAATATCAGAGTTAGATAAAACGCTATTTACTAACTCTTTCCAGGACATTTCCTGGTGTTTATAAGCCTCATAAGGGTTTTGAGAAATTCTACAGTAAAGGAACCTGTTTACTTTAATGCAGTATTTCCTGAGCCTACTTGGCCACAGAGTGCTTTTCTATGTAATAGAAACTTTGGCGAATGTTGAAATTACCTGATTAAATTTTGACTTCCCTGAGAGTAAGGGATAATTATCCCCGTTTTTGAGGTAAGAAAATAGAAACTCATCCAGTAGGTGGTGGAGCCACCGCTAGACGCCCAAGTCTCTGCCTCCAAAATAAGAACACTCACATTTCCAAAACACTGAGCTATAAAAGCCACCATCATAGGCATGACGTCTTTTGCTTTTCATTTTAAAATTTGTAGGTAAAACTAAATGTTAGTAGAATTAAATGGTTTGGCCAAAATCACAGAGCTTCTTAGGAGTGGAGAGAGGACTAGGCTGGAGTTCACTAGCTTTTAAAAATCTGTAAATGAAGAAATACGCTATGATCGTTTGTCATGAATGGTCTGAGTGCGCACTGGCTTGAGGTAAGAGCCCGCCCAACAGCTGACCTCTGATGGCATTTGGGATGAATTGCAGGAATGCAACTGCGGAGATCCTATGATTTCAGAGCTCAATAGCTCAAATAACCTCAGTCGGTTCCCACTGGCAACTAGCTGGCACACCCCTCAATGAACTGATGAAAACAGAAATCTGGCCACTTGGCAATTATAATCACTCCTATTAAAAACGAATGTTGTAAACTGAGGGGAGAAGGGGGTGTGGGAAGGGAGAGAGTGGGGGATGGGCACAGAGGAGGGCACTTGTTGGGATGAGCACTGGGTGTTGTATGGAAACCAATTTGACAATAAATTATTCAAAAAAAACCCCCAAAAAACAAAAACAAAAAAACGAATGTTCTCAGGAGCTTCTGGGTGGCTCAGTCGGTTAAGCATGATCAGACTCTGGTTTTGGCTCAGGTCACTATCTCACAGTTCGTGAATTTGAGCCCTGCATTGGGCTCTGCACTGGCAGTGCAGAGCCTGCTTGGAATTCTCTCTCTCTCTTTCTGCCCCTCTCCCGCTTGCTATCTCTCAGAAAAAATAAATAAACTTGAAAAAAATTAAAAACTAATGTTTTACAGCAACTCCTATTCTTCCAGAGGAAACAGCAGTGGAGGAGAATGTGCTTTAGGATCGGGGCACGCCCACCCAGATACTGACTCCATCGGGATCTCCCTCTAGCGTTTCTCTGGCACATCTGGGTGGACAGAAACATCCCCCAGGCTTACCAAGTGCATCCCAGTGCAGCCCACCCACTGTTCTGCCAGTAAGTAGCATCTGATGTGGAGGCGAGTCCTCCTGGCCACATGGCGCAGCCAGTATCCGGGAAGGTGAGCCTGCTTCTCAGCCAGCAGCCTGCAGCCCCCCTGCCAGGAGCCCAGATTGTGTCTCACCAATCACAAAGGTTGCTCAGCGAGTCCCTGTCAGGGGGGAAGTGGGATACGCATCCAGAGACCATTAAGGGATGGAGACAGTCTTCTTACCCTAGAAATCAGCATGAAGCCACAACCGTGTAATTCCTGCTGCACAGCCTGCCACAGGGCATGAAGCAGGACCACCAGAGGAGGAGGAAGGAGAAAAAGAAGTCTGTAGAGTATGTTTCCCTGAAGGTGTTTTTTAGTTGAGTTTCCTCTGTGGGGTTTCACATACTCCTCTGAATTCTTATACTAACAATAATATTTTTTTTAAGCAAAGCAGGACATACAAAAAGAACAGTGACTATTTTTTCCCAGTTCATGTCAACTCAGTAAAAAAATGTATTCAGCACTCCCAGAGCATCATGCCCTATGCTAGGCACTATGACAATGACAGAGTAAAAAGGAGATAAAGAAGGTTAGGACAGGACTGACCAGTGGCTTTGAAACTGTATTGTGCAGGTGTCTAAGGGGCTGCAATGGGGAGGGGGTGGTGACAGGCTGAGAGCTGGGGATCTCTCCTGCTTACTGCTCTCTTCCTCATCCACCTTGTCTCCAGCAACCTCCGCAGCCCTCCTATGAGTTGCTCTGTCTCTCTGCAGGGGGAGCGGTTGGGAGACTTAATTTCTTGATATCTATAAATCCCTTGAGGATATCTGAAGGTACTTTCTGCAGCCCTGGCCCAGGAACAGAACTCTTACTGAGCGTGCAAAGACAGATGCCGATATCGAGTGCCCTAATGGGTTCTGGCAGAGGAAACACACTCACGGTGAATTGTTTGCTGAAGGCTTTAGAGCATGCTCCAGCATTGGCTGGGCAGCACGGTCTCACGCACCAACTTGCTCCCTTTGACAGTTGGCTGTGGCAGCTGCTGGGGTAAGCCCCAGGGCACCCTAAGCTTTGGATGCTTCTGGTGCCAACCATTATGGTGATGGGTGCCTCCAGGCCTCATGCACAGGAATGAAGAGGGTTCGCAGGCACTTTCCCCACAGACATGTTTGGGGAGGCTTCCAGCCTTGTAAGCTCCAGACACCTAGATGGCTGCACAGAGATATACACGAGGCACATCTGCGACTGTGTCTCCTTGGGCATATCTTGTTCACAGGCGGGAGACAGCATGTAAAAGACACTGTGTGTCCAAGAATGTGTGCAAAGTTCAAGTCCTGGTCCCACTCCTGCCTCACTTGTGACCTGGGGCAGGCATGTGACTCCTCTCTGTAAGCCTGTATTTTCTCATCTGTGGATCAGGGGGCAGTACTGTTCCTGTCTCATTGTCTTGAGGGGTTAAATCAGCCACATGAAGTAATGAGCATATTAGGTAGGTACGTAATATATCTCAGCCAATTTTAGTATAATGAACATTATTACTGATACGTCTGAGAGGAATAAGCTCCAAGGAAAGTCCAAGGACATGTCCCTTCACAGCACTAACCCATGTGATGGTCTGGATCTGGAAGTAAGACTTGTCAAAAAAAAAAAAATCACAAAACAAACAACAAAAAACCCCGCAATAATAACAAAACAAGAACAAAACCACTAAAGCAGATAGAAGGAACTACTATGTTGATGGCAACTTTCTATTTTCTCAAGAACAGCACGAAGAAATTTTTTTCAGATGCTAGAATGCATAAGTGCAAGAAACTTCCCTCCTTAGAGAAATTCACCAGATGGAAGCTCTTTTCGAAGGAATTTCAAAATCTATAAATGTAGCACAAACAGGGTCAGGTGTAACCCTGTATCAGCTGTCATCACATTCTTGATGGCCCTCAAGGCCGGTCAGCCTGAGGTCCAGTGGTATCTTATTAAGCTACAGGAACTGCATTTCAGGACATGTTTTGAAGGAAAATGTCATGAGCTTATCTTTCCAGGGGCCAAGGCAGCAATCAAAGGAATCAGCTCTTGACTCATGTTATATCCCTCATCCAAGCACATTTCCCTCTGCCATCTCCTTGCTGTTGAAGGAGTTTCGAGGAAGGTGTGAACATTCATCCCTACTAAATCACATGAACTCAGCACACCTCTAATTTCACAGCTGTCTGCCGTTGCCACAGTAATGGACATTCTGTGTGTATTGGCTTCTCTGGGCAATCTGGAAATAGTAGCAAAATGTGGAAGAGTTGCTTCTGGGTACCAAAAAAATGTTACAGATCTGTGAAAACGAATACCTATGACTTAATGAAATCGGTGGCCTTATTAGTGTTTGCTAAGAAAATTAAATTTAGATGCCTCTTTAAAAAGAATGAAAGAGAGGAAGTGGATGAATAAATGAATGATTGTTTACTTAAAATAGGTGTCATCAGTGGGATTCGCAATTTATAAAATACTTTCGATGCTGGGAATTTGCTACTGGAGAGACTCGGCAGATTTAGAACTATGGCTGAGGATTAACAGTGATGCATCTTGGCAGGCAGATCATCTTACTCTCCTTTGCAAACACAGTAAGCTTAGGAGGATAAAAGTGGAGGGGCAGACTGCCTGGGTCTGAACCCAACTGTTACTTAACTGTATGAGCTTGGGTAAGGATTTACAACTCTATTTCTCCAGCCATAAAATGAGGATGATAATACCACCAAACTCATGGTGTTGCTGTGAGGACTGAGTTAATATTTTTGAAATATTTAAATCTGTGTTATTGCACATTTCTATATGAATATTAGCAGCTATTATTATTACTATTATTACCATTATCGTTACAATGATTTTCATCAGACTCTGCCATTTGTCCTCCTACAGGATGCCCTAAAGTTCCTTACATAAGCAAATTTAACAGGAACATTTTAAGTCCAGAAATGCCCTCACTAGAAAATCATTATAGCACCTCCTTAACCACTGACCTGTATTTACATTTCAGCCTGACTGAAAGTCTCCTTGACTTTTTTTAATGTTTTTTTTATTTTTGATAGAGATGGGGGAGTGTGAGCGGGGAAGGGCAGAGAGAGGTGACACAGAATCCGAAGCAGTCTCCAGGCTCTGAGATGTTAGCACAGAGCCCGATGTGGGGCTTGAACTCATGAACTGCAAGATCATGACCTGATCCAAAGTTGGACACTTGACCAACTGAGCCACTCAGGTGCCCCCAAAAGTCTCCTTGAAAGGGGGTCCTGAATGGATGGGATAAAAAGAAGGAATATTAAATGAGGAATAGTTTGTTTTGTGGCAAGGGGTACCATGGGGGTTCAAATGCTATGCTATTTTGCTTCCCCAGGGTACATGTGGCAATGTCAGCAGGTATTCTGGGTTGTCACGGTTAGGAGGGGGAGGGCTACTGGCATCTGATAGGTAGAGGCCAGAGATGTAGCTAAATATTTTAGAAGTCTCAGGCCAGTAACTCCTGTCTGCCCACAGCAGAGAATCAGCCAAACCAAATGTCGACAGTGCCAAAGGTTAGAAACTTTGTGTTAGGATAGACCTTGGAAAGAAAAGCATGCTGGCTCCGCAGGATCTTCCACTTTAGAATGGATATAGTGGACTTTTAGTGTTTATTTATGTATTTTTGAAAGAGAGAGAGAGGGTATGTGTATGTGTGCACATATACACAACCTACAAGCAGACGAGGGGCAGAGAAAGAGAGAATCCCAAGCAGGCTCTACACTGTCATTGCAGAGCCCAGCCCAACAGGGCATGATCAACAGGGTTTGATCTCATGAACCATGAGATTATGACCTGAACAGAAATCAAGAATCAGACACTTAACTGACAGAGCCACCCAGGCACCCCTAGGATGGATATAGTGTTAACTGCCAGCAATCCAAGAGTTAATCTAGTTTCCAAAGGTGCTGGCCTACTTTAAGGTGCTTTGGGGGGGGGTGCTACTACACTAGTAGCAGTATTCATTTATTCCAGAGCACTTCCTGAGAAAGGAAACCAAGGATCTGGTCCTCCAGCATCCATACAGTTTTCATTTTAGCAATGAAGAGGCTACTGCCTTCGATATATTCAGTTCGTGCATTGAACATCTGTACATGCTAGTTCTGAGCCTTGAAATGGTTCTTCAAATTTAACATGTCTAAAACACACCCAGCCAACTCCTTCCCTCTTCTTACTGAACATGCCCATCTTTCCTACCTCGATAAATGCCTTGACCATCTTCCCTGTTTCTCAAGCCCGAAACTCAGGCAATATCCCCTGTCCCCTTCCCCTCATGCTCACATTCAGGCCTCAGGCAGGTCCTTTTGCCCCCACCTCCTAAGTATATCTTGTATGCTTCCTCCTTTCTATACTGCCACTGCCTTGGCCTGACCACTGTGACTAATGTCTTAAATGGCTTCCCCATTGTTATTCTTGATAATTTCTAATTAATTCTCCACACAGGGATCTAAGTCATCATTTAAAAAATAATAATTAAAGGCTATGGCTCTTGACATCCTTTGATGGCTTCTCACTATGCTTCAACTAAAATTCAAATCCTTTACTATGGCCTCAAAAAGTCTTACTTACATCAGGGGATCTCAAAGAGTGGACCTGCGGCATTGGTGTCACTGCTGTGTCACCAGGAACTGGTGTGCAAATTCTCAGCATTGCCTGCCCCACCCCCACCCCAGACCTACTGGATCGGAAACATCAGGGGTGAGGGCTAGCAATCTGGGTGTTAACAAGCGCTCGGGGTAATGGTGATGCATGTGCTTCGAGAACCACTGCTTTATGTGATCTGATTCTCCTCTTTTCCAACTACACTCCAGTCAAAGGGGCTTCTTTGCAATTCCTTGACTATGCCAAGGTCTTTTCTGCTTCAAGTCCTTACATGGTCTGCTCCTGCTGTCTGTAACACATTTCCCATCTCTCTTCTCCTCCCCTTCCCTAGATATTTCTGATGACTCTTCCTTATGCAGACTTTTGGCTCTTCCTTAAATTCTTGGATAGTTTTCTTCACAGCACTCCCTATCACTAGTTCTTCTCTATCTTCTTTTTTTTTTTTTTTTTCCTTCTGGTTTGCTTGTTATTATCTGGATCCTCTACTATTGCACAACCTCCACTAGGCCAGGGCCATGTCTTGTTTGTTAATGTATATACAATGAATATTACAGTGCTTGGTACATAGTAGATGATCAATACAGAGGGCTTGAATGTATTATCACCCTATGGTACTTCCAGTAGAGCACAGGGAGACACAATATGTGGCATCTGCAGCCACTCCACCACCTGAATGAGGCAGACATAGCTATTTGACGTCCACATCCCTCCTCCTTATACCTGGCTCTGCTTCAGAATTTGTCATGACACTTCATTCTAAGGAAGGAAGGAAGGAGAGGAAAGAAGGAAGGAAGGAAGGAAGGAGAGGAAAGAAGGAAGGAGTGAAGAAAGGAAGGAAGGAAGGAAGGAAGGAAGGAAGGAAGGAAGGAAGGAAAGAAGTTAGAAAGAAATCAAAGTTGTTACTTGCAGTGGACATGGAAGAACTATGTCAGTAATTGAATTGCTAGTATTATTTATGTGCCTGACAGTGTGCTTATACTTCATAAGCATTATCTTATTTAACAGTCACGTGGAAGAAGCAGTAACTATACTCTCGCCCCAGTGGAGGTGCCAGAGGGAACCCTGGAGGAGTTTTGAGGCATGGGTGAATCAAAACCACAAAAGCAAAGAGGCAGGGAAGCAGAGGCATGAACCCCTTCCTCACACCTACTTTCTTAAGAGAGGTCTTATTTGAGAAGAGGAGGGCTTGGGTAAAATGACTTTTGGCTGAGCAATATTCTATTCAGAGGTTATACTGCTGGCTGCTCTTGCCTCCACCAATTCTTCAGTGATGATCTTCTTTTTGAATATTGGCAGCATAGCTGATCTCTGTGAAGTGTACCGGTATAAATGAATGGTGGAGTGTCACGGCAGTGCTTAAGAGATCTCCAGAGAAAGGACTTTCAAGTTATACGTAGGCCCCAGTTAATCTGATTCGTGTCTCCCGGGCCAGTAATCCCTGCCTGTGATGAGTTAGGTTATTGTTGGAAGTGTACTGTTCGTGTGAAAAATGTGATGGCATAAATGTTTGAAGGCCGTAAATTATTAAAGTATTTTAATAAAAGTAAGTGTTTATACTAAATATCCTCTCTGAGTGTGATTCAAAAGAAAAAAAAAGTGTTTCTCACTTGATTTTCAATAAAGGGAAATCGGCATAGAGGTGGGAATTACAGCACAGCCTTCATTTCCACAGCAACGGACTGATGTCTCATACAGGATGGAGACTTTCCTGATGGGCCAGGATTTGGCGTGGAGGTATTACATGTTTAGTCAAGTGTAAAACTGATACAAAATATAGGAAATTTTTTTTAAGATTAATTTTACGTAAATTCATTTTGGAAGGAAGCACTTAAAGCAAGTCAGAGTATTTTTCCAATACTTTAACCAGAAATGGATGTCTAGAAATCTCATATAATTCATAAAATTGAGCTTGACATGATGCCATGCCTCCACGGAAAGGACAAAGAATTCTCAATGTGGAGAAGAGACCATTTCATGTGAGATCCAATACCTTTATAGGAGAGTTTCTGGAAGTATCATTCCCAGATGAGCAGCACCAGCATCCCCTCCAAGGGGTCCTAAAAACTCAAATTTGGGGTCTTGCCCAGAACTACTGAATCAGTCTCTGAGGGCAGGGCTCTGGAATCTAAAGTTTTAGTGTTTCCCAGAGAATTTTTAATTGAAACCATTTTTTGGTAGAATCTGAACAAAGTAACAAGGAAATGTTCCTTTATTATATCGAGGAGCAAGTAATTCTCAAACATCATTGCTATTTAATGAAAAATATAGACCATAATCACATACGTGGCTCATAGGTTATGAGTGAAAACATGGGCAATTAAGACAATTGCACGTATTTTGAGGGACAGTATCATATAGTAATACTAGGCTTCTGGGTTTCAAAATTCAGCACAATTTTAAAACTACCTGAGTAAAAGGATCAACACAAGTTGTCTCCTTCACTTTGCCAACTAAGGCACATAAAAATGCCTCATCGGCTCTACCATTTCATAAAAGATAGGACTTTTATTTTTAGAAAAATGACATTTTTAATGGCAAAAAAAATGAGGAAAGAACCTCAGAATTAAAAATAGTCCTTTATCCAGAATACACTGAAGAATAAGTACAAAGCATGTGATACAATGTATATATTTTCCTCATTTTCATTTTGTCACAGGGTGCGCTGACCCCAACAGTAATGTTCGGGAACCTTTCATGTAGTGGAGAGACCAGGGTGTTTAGAAAGTCCAAAGTCTATGCTAAGCTTCGCCCCTTGCTAGCTGTGTGGTTTGAGTATCACCTGCATGACTGATGGATCTTGGCTTCTTGTCGTCGTAACCATGGATTGGTCAGTTGTCACACTGAATGGACTCGAAAGATTTCCTCCTTCTCTGGTTTTCACTTCTTAGGCTTTACAATCTACTAAGAATCTGTTGGATGCGAGATAAAGACTTGCTTCTAACCAAAAGGAGGGAAAGGGGCTGCTTAACTAATTATTCCAGCTTTTTTTTTTTTTTTTTTAAAGCTTCTTTTCTCTTTCTTTAGATTCTGATGAAATTTCACATGAGGCAGAGCCTGGGTATCTGGCTGTTACCAACTATCTGAAATAGCACTTCCCTGCCTATGTTGTCATAAAAGAACGGGTACGAGTAAATTCCTGCCACACAGGTTTAAAATGCAATCCAGGTCTTTTCTGCTTTTTCCATTATAACTATTCATGAGTAACTTATTTCCCTAAAGTAAGAGTGGGCCAGGTGATTATTTGTAAGAGAGAGAGAGAGAGAGTAGAATGGAGGGGAAGAGAGCTGCCTGCACAGCCCCAGGGCACCATGCACACTGCAGTCTACACGAATGGGGTCCCACTGCTAATCGTGTCCCAACGAGTCATACAGAATGATAGACCTGGGTGGAGGGAGGCACACAGACGAACACTGTTCCACAAACAGAGCCTATGCATAGGCCCCCAAAGAACTTAAGATAATTTCATAGCTAGCACTTTGGTAGTCTTCCGTGTCAAGCATTATGCTAAGCATTTAATATGCATCGTCATATTTTATCCCTTACAAGCCTACAATTATTATCCCCCTTTTGATACGAAGAAACCAAGAATTAAGTGGTTACTTGCTCAAGATCGCCCACCTGGTCAACAGGCAGAGGCAGAATCTGAATCTAAACCTATGGAAATCCACAGCCTAAACTCTATACCCATTGGCTCAACCACCCCTCCATGTAGAAGAAAAGTAGAGGACAGAGATCTTGTTTAACACATGAACTTGAAAGGACGGGTGGTTTCTCTTCTTTCTTTCCTCTTAAAAAGGCAGTTGACCAGCTCTGGCTTATGTTTTACCTCTGTGAAAGCAGAAAACAAAAACCCTTTTGAATAACTCATTCCTCAATCCCTAGAGCAATGGTATTTCTGTTTTCCTGGGGATAGGAGGCTCTCATATTTGGGACTCTCACAGAATAAGTTGGTTGTTGTGTTTCCTAAAGGGATGACCTCACTTTCTTCAAGCAGCAATCATTCATGCCCTGCTGAACTGGACAGAAAGCGGTAGCCAAATATCCTGTCGTCGAGCCTCCTCCAAGGCAACTCTGGTGAGTGGTTATTTTGGAAGTGGCTCTAATCTGTCACGTTATGCAGCTTTGCTAAGACTCACTTTATTAGCTACCACCAAGAGCTAATAAAACATGTCAGGAAGTCTCTGTAAGCTGTAAAAACATTTCCAAAGGTCACTGCCGACACTCCGGACTTCAATGAGTTTTTAAAGGAAAAGAAAACAGAGGCAGAGGCCCAGGGTTTCAAAAGACAGAACTGCCAAGAGCAGTGGCCCCAAATGGGCTGTAAAGGGCGGCAACTCCATATTACACCCACCATTGAATAAACTCTGTCCAGAGGATGTCTTGAAGAAAAGGTCCAAAAGCCACAAAAGGACAGTGGGGATGGTGGCGAGGAAGAAAAGCAGGACATCCCAGGTTTGAGCTCATATGAAGATACTTTATCTCTCTTGGTTATTTAAATTTGGTGTGTGGGGCATCATACTGTCACACTTATTTACAACAGACTCCTTTATAAGCAAAGGTGTGGGTGGCAGAGAAGTGATTAATTTAGATTACCTATTGCATGACGCATTTTTCTTAATATAGGACTTTTTTCCTAAAAGTAAAAGCGCACTTTTAATAAACAGTAGTAAAACATAAAAAAGGAGAAGTAATCATGTCATCTTAAAAGCAGGGAACAGAGTTTCATGCTTTGTGTTCCAGGAGCCATACTTTAACATTGGGCTGTCTTATGTCAGGTGACTAGAGCCAGTGATTCTACTAGTTTGAAAATATTAATAATCACTGGGATTTCCATTCACCACTGATGGACAGATCCAGGCTCAGAAGACACAGTAACAACAATCCTGCCTTAGGATAAAAATTTTGGACTTGAAATCTCAACTTTGGGGGGAAGAAAGGTCATCCACAGAGTCAGTAAGTCAGGATGTCATCTTGTAGAAGCTCTGTGTGAAAAGACCGTTGACAAATTGGTGTGCTCCAGACGGAGAGAGGCAAGTTCAGTTCTGCCTTGGAGCAGTTGCCAGAGGCTCTAGTGCATAGATTGTACACGGCTATCCTTAAAATTTATTGCAGGCTGGCATAGCGGGTGAGTGTGATTCAATTCCTAAGGGTTGCAATGCACAGTGAACTAGTGACTAACTGGAGACCCAGTAGAGTTGAGCTGAATCGGATAAATTCCTTTAGTCTTACTGTTTTCTTTTTCCTCCTCTATTTGCTAAGACAGGCAACACAGAGCAGTAACAGGGCTGAGTCCCTGCTCTGTCTTGCCTGCTTCTAACTTCAGGCTAGCTCTTTTGCTCCCACAGCAGCTCAACAATGAAGACAACAACAGGGCCAGCCTCAAAGAACACTAGGAGGATCAAATGAGCTCCTAAAGCTCTCAGCAGAAAGCTTGGCACCTTGTGGGCATTCAGTATGCAAGGAATTCACAACACTGTGTTGCTAGTGCTAGACTGGAAGCTCTTTGAGGACTGGGCGGGGTCTCCTTCTTCAGGTTCCAAGCAAGATGAGCCTGGGTACAACCCAGGGAGGTGGGGTTCTCTAAATATGCTCAAGAATAAATGAATTTGGCTTGAGTTATTTCACTTTCCTTTCATGGTACATTCTTCCTATTTTTTTTCCTTCTCCAAAATAGTGAACCACATTTTTTATTGCTTCAAACAGATGTATCATCATTAGCAGGTTAAGGCTATCTGATTCTTTCCTTCTCCTCCTCCTCCTCCTCCTCCTTCTTCTTTCTTCTTCTTCTTCCTTCCTCCTCCTCCTCCTCCTCCTCCTCTTCTTCTTCTTCCCCTTCTTCTTCTTCTTCTTCTTCTTCTTCTTCTTCTTCTTCTTCTTCTTCTTCTTCTCCTTCTTCTCCTTCCCTCCTTCTTCTTCTTCTTCTTCTTCTTCTTCTTCTTCTTCTTCTCACTTGTTCTAGAAATATTTATCTTTTCTTCTATTATTTTTGATAGTCAGCTTTCCGTTCCACCTTCTTCTTGCATAGCTTTCCTCCCTGGGATAACCGCTTTTCCTTTAGTTACTGGGGTTCTCTGGTGAGTTTGCCAGTCTGTTATCCTTGCCACCTTATCCCTACCCACTCCATTTCACATATACCAGAATCCTCATTTGACTGAGATCACCTACTCTGTAAGAAATCTTTTTTCCCACTCAGGTTAGTCAGAGTCTGTTTCTGTTGCTTGCGACCAAAGAGCCATAGTTGATACCTACCGATTTTTTCTTCCTTTCTAGGGATATTTCCTTCCTAGTTTGTGGGTGGTTTCCTGTATGTCTCCTTGACCAGCTACCACCTATCTCCTTCCTCACTAAACATGGCAGATTTTATTCTGTGAATAAAAATGAGCCACCCCTCTATCACAGGTCAGCGCTTGTCTTAACTAGCACAGTGGCTCCATGAAATTCAGTTACCTTCAAGGCAACCTGATATTCTGCTGAACAAAATGTTAATGTCAGCATCCTAAGTGCCCTGAGACTTGGCTATCACAGTCTTAAAGTGGTAATGCATGAGGAGAAATAGCTACCATCTGCTTTAACTCTATTCATGTGATGGTACGGAAAAAGGAGGAGAGACTTTTAATTACTTGTAGAAGGCCAAACGGCTAGACAGAGGACAGATTAGAATGCAGTCTCCTGATCCTTGGGTAAGGTACTTTCGCCATGTGATTAGGCAATTTACAAGGAAGTACTATTTTGGACCCAATCTGAGCAAATTTTCTTTGTGAAACAGAAAAGCCTTTGTCACAGGAGGCTAACATCTACAAGACAGTCTCATAATAAAGAGATCTAAGAATTGTTCAAAATCAAAAAAGAAGTCAGGGAAGAAAGAAATGCACAAAGAAGGGAGAGAGGTGTTAAGGAAAAATGCCTGATATTTCATCCACAGGGAGGTGCAGGGATCCTCCAAAATGAAACCATTCCAAGTCCTTTGCTGGCCAACACATATTGAACATAACACATACTGTACATAAAAATGTGCAGTGAACTGTTTTAAATTTGAGGGTTCCCCACAAAAAAAGCATTGGATAAGTGACCCAAAGCAATGAACCAATAAAAGAGTTCTTTATTTTAAATTCATATAAAAATATTTAATTTTCTTTTGTCCCCAAGGAGCAAAACATCATAGTCTCTTAAAACTCCCTGAGTGAATGAAGGCAATGGGAAGGGAGATATGTAGGTTTTGGAAGTGCATTGCATAATACATGTATAGTTCTCCAAAATTTTTTGTTAGATAACACTATATAAATATCATATCCCCAAGTATGAACACCAAAGGCATATGGCAATGATATGTATCTTTAAAATTCTCTGATCTAAAAATCTGCTTTTCAGCAGATATTTTCTAGACAAGGGTGTTGGTTGTCATACCATCTGGCATTTTATATTAGCTTTAAAAATGAATGAAATTAGATCTGCACACTTGACTTTAACCACGTAATTAAATGTCGATGTAAGGCAGTTGTAATTGACAAAAGGTGGGCAGATACAGCTTTCCGAATTTTTTTTTTAACAGATTCTCTAACTCGGAGAACTTTTAAATCAAGGGCTTTGAGAGAGACTGCTTAACTGTTAAACACGTCAAGCAGGGTGGTCAAATATATGGCTTACATGTCACCATGCTCCCCACCACGCTTTCAAAGCAGACGTTGCTAATTCACCACAGCGCTCTTTTCAACTTGGGCCAAAGAGTCTCAGAATCTTCTCAACGCAGTACGATAACCAGCCATAACCAGCAGATAAACACAAAGAAACCCACTTACCATTCCCCTATTGAACTATCTTGGTACTCATGCTACTTTTTCAATGACTGGAATTTCCATAGTTCTGCGAGTTACCAAGTTGATTAATTATGTGGTCCTCCCATAAAGAAAAACAGTTATCAGTTACAAATGGGTCTAAAAATGTGCAGAACACATGGGTCGTTCATTTTCCCTAGCTCTCAAGAATACAGAGATGGGCCCTGAGGATCCATGTACCACAGCACTTTCCATAACGTCTCACTCAACTCCACCTCTGTAACTGAAGTAAAAATATCCTCAACCATGACAAAGTAGTATTTTTTTCACATTGCCCAGCTCAAAAATGGATTTCTTTTCCTCTATTCAAGATACAGGCCCTGGCCTCTTCAATTTCATATCCTCCCCAAAGTAGAAATAAAACCCATGGGCAGGCCTAGGATGAGACCTAGTCTTACAGAAGTGCCCCCCAACCTCACCACAGCAAATAAGGTCAACAATGCTAATACAGTTGACCCTTGAACAACAGATTTGAACTCTACAAGTCTACGTACCTGTGGATTTTATTGATAAATACAGTACTGTGAATGTATTTTCTCTTCCTTATGGTTTTTAAAATAACATTTTCTTTTTGCTAGCTTATTTTATTACAAGAATACAGTATATAACACACATACAAAATACATATTAATTGGCTGTTTATGTCTTCAGTAAAGCTTCCGTTAACAGTAGGCCATTAGTAGTTAAGTTTTGAGGAAGTTAAAAGTTACATGAGGATTTTCTACTGTGTGTGGTAAGGGGACAAGTACAGCACCCTTAACCCCCACATCGTTTAAGGGTTGACTGTATTAACCATCTCATTTAATTCAAGGCTTTTCTTCCATTGAACCACAGCCTTTTTAGAGCTAATACTTACATTAGAAAGTAATGGCCAAATAAACATAAGTCAATAGTGTCTCTACTGATTATTATAAAAAGCAATACATTACAAGGGAATAAAACAATAATGACTCAGTATTTTGAAGTTATCACTAATTCTGAGTGATTACCTCCTCTCCTTGCTCTGATGAGCATAAGTCTGTGAAATTGGGCTGTATCGCTTTTCTTATTACAATATTCTTTTTAAAAAGTTCATAGTGGGGTGCCTGAGTGGACGCAGTCAGTTATGCATCTGACTCTTATTTTGGCTCATGTCACAATCTCATGGTTCATGAGATCAAGTCCCCTGCCGGGGGTTCTGCGTTACAGTGTGGGGCCTGCTTGGGATCCTCTCTCTTTCCCTCTTTCTTTGCCCTTCCCCTTCTCTCTCTCTCTCTCTCAAAATAAATGAATAGACTTAAAAAAAAAACTTCACAGAAGACTCAGGAAGTAATAATTAACAATAATAATTGAATCCCCTCCTAAGAATTGCTTTTATGATTAGACATTTTGTAATTTATAATTGCAGTAATTTTTCATGTGCAGATAAGTACTTCCAAAATACCTGGGATTTCATGAAGTTAACTTGCTCTTTTACAGCAGCCGAACTGTTTTCCCAGCAAGTGCACTTTAGACCAGAGTTTCTCAACCTCAACACCATTCCCACTGGGGCTGGATCCTTGTAGTGACAGGCTGTCCTGAGCATTGTAGGGTATTTAGAAGTATCAACCTGATAGATTCCAGGAGTACCTTCCCACATGTGACAACCAAAAAATGTCTCTAGACATTGCCGAATGTCTAGAATCACCTGGGTTCAGGATCACTCTCAGTTGAGAACTCCTACTTCAGGTCGCTCATCTCCTGCTTACTAACCTCTACTGATAAATGAAGCAAAGATAAATTTTATGATATACCTTCTCCCTTTTGAGAAGGTCACCCTTCCAAGCTACCTGAGTAGAAATTAAAGCAAGTTTACCTTTAAACACATAGAGTCCCTTTGAGGAGCTCATGTCTTATCTTCAATTCACTGTTGAGAAACAGAATCCAATACTGCAGAGTAAACAGGGATACAGTGTGTCTCCTGAAAGATATTTCCTTCTCATCCCCCCTCCCAGTCTGGGTAGAGAGATATCACTTCATCTCTTGCCTTCTTCCCTCAGGGAGATCAACTTTGCACTAGAGGGTTTCAGAGCTCAGAGCAAGAACTAACCAGCAGCAACCATCTCCTAGGTAATTCTGTGCAAGGTATCTCATCTCTTAGAGCCTCAGAGATTTTCCTCTTCACAAAAACCAAGATAATTCCCACTTCTTAAAGTTGTTGCTTGGAACTGAAGAAAAGAGTATATATATATATAAAGAATTTAGCACAGAATTTAGTATACGGCAGATGTACGTGAGTATTAGGAGTCTTTCAGTCCCTCTACATGGAAGCTCAAACCAGGGCCACCACACAGTCTAATTTGGAAGTCATGATGGAGACCAGAAGAGCCATGAGGAAAAGCAAGCACACATGTGTCCCTGCCATGATCTGGATGAACAGGGAAGCTCAACATATCTGAGAGGTGGAAAACACCTTTGAAACAGAAACATTCACTCTGTAATACTGCCAAGTCTATCTACAAATACATGGTTACATATAATTAAATGCCTTGGTGACTTTTTAAAGTCATGTATGATCGGAACTGATGAAAAGAGACATGTGTAACTGTTGTGACACATTATGCACACAGTACATAAAATTTCCCTTGTTTTCACCTCACCGTCCACATCCCTTGCTGCTAGTAGGCTGAACCACATGAAACTGCTGATATGTGACTATTTTTCATCTGTGAAATGGCAATTTCTTGGGGGTCAATCTCACCTTTGGGGGAAAACAGACTCTTCCAAATCTCTAAAATGTTACCTTCTCAAGTAAAGATCAAATAAATTATTCTTGGTTACTTGTGGAAAATTTGGAGGAAGCCAAGCCCACGTGAGATGTGCTCTCAGTGTGGGTGAAAATTCTATTCTTCTCCATTTTTTTTTTTCATCAACTCAAGATGCAAATTTACAGTGCTCCCAAAAGACTCTAGCAAAAAAGGCAGGTGCTTGCTTCTAATTCCAACAGAGTTCTGAATTAATAATCACAGGGAGAGGGAATTACCCATCTGAAACTGCTCATAGGCTATTAAGAGAGAGGCATACTTATGCCACATGGGGGCAGGACAAAGGAAAAGGACTTTGCAGCACAAAATGGCAGACTGAAAAGCAGTTGAGGCTATGATAGATTTGGGCATCCCACCCCTAGCTCACTCCAGTCTACGAGCATCTCACTCCCTGCTCACCTCTAGGAAGCAAACACTAGAGAGTAGAGAGGCAGAGCTCCAGGGACTTGGCTGAGAGAGACAAGCCCCTGGATGGGTGTTTTAGAGAGTACTACACACACCAACTGGACTTGATTGCTGTGGCCTGGACACCCTCCCATTAACACAAATCTTGAAAACAGTCTTGCACACCCCTCTGAACCCTTCCATTGGTCACAAGGACAAAGGAATCAAAACTCCCAAATCTGTCCATTCATTCCTAATTCCTTTCCCAAGCTCAGACTCCCCACTGACTGCCAACAGATCTCTGCTTCGATCTCTTATTAGGTCTTAAATTTAATATGCTTCCTAAATGAAATCACAGTCTCTCGCTTGTTCCGGTTCCTCAGTCATCTCTCTCAGTTAGTGCAACCACTATTGACTCCACCTCTAAAAAGGAAATCCTTTGAACGCAAGGTTTAAGGTTCTTTTTCATTCTCCTTCCACATATTTAACTAATTTTGCTTCAGAAGCATGTCTCAGGGGCCAACTTCTCCTAGGGAGGCTGCAGCGGTGGCCCAGGATCAGGTCCTCCCTTCTCCCTTGGACTTAGAGCTGCCTACTGCCCGCCTTTCCTGTTCCTCACCTTCCCTCATACCAATCTCTCCTCCAAACTGCCTCCAGAGTCCTCATCCTGAAAAACTAGCTTTAACACCTTTCCACTGGTTGGACATTGCCTGCGACACATTTCCTTGTTATTTAACTAAATGAGAACAATATATATGAATGGGTTACTTTGGCCCTGGCAAAGAATAATGAATAATACTCATTGTAATTATTAACCCCATTGTTAATTGTATATTCAGCTCTTCAAAATGTGGCCCCAACCTAACCTATTCCTGCCGCTCATCCAAAACACCCACTTTTTCAACTGCATTGACTTTCTCTTAATTCCATGAACTCCTCAGGACATTTTAGAACTCCCTCCCTTTGCACATTCTTTCCCACTGCCTGGAGTACCTGCCTCCCTCCTTCATTCTCCAACTGCCAGGCAGTTACTTGCTTTTCAAGATTCTGCTCAAAAATCACCTCCTGGGTGAAACCTTCTCCAGTATACTCACGTGAAAATGGTCATTCCTTTCTCAGAGGGACATTTTATATCTCTGCTATTATAGCACCCGTATTTTACGGTGGCTTATTTGTTTGCTGTCCTCTCCATGTTACACTGCAAACACCTCAAGATGAGGTACTTGGTCACTTACTTTCATCTACCCTGTATCTAGCACAGAGCCGGAATTAGAGAAGGCTCGTGTAACAGTGGGTGAAAGGGGTGGCCAGTGGGCAGAGTATAACAATGGTTCTAGTGTCACATTAAGTGTACAAAGATAATTACTTAGGGGCGCCTCAGTGGCTCAGTCAGTTAAGCATCCAACTCTTGATTTCGGCTCAGGTCATGGCCTCACGGTTCATGAGTTCGAGCTCCACATTGGGTTCTGCTGATGGTGCAGAACCTGCTTGGGATTCTTTCTCTCTCTCTCTCTCTCTCTCTCTCTCTCTCTCTGCCCCTTTCCCTGCTCACTCTCTCTCTCCAAATAAATAAATAAACTTTAAAAAAAACCACAAAGATGATTACTTAAATAGGGCAGTTTTCTTATATGTTCTCTATTCTTTCTTTTAGTGTTTCTTTCTGGAGAAAATGATACGAAGTATCTAGCTTAGCATTCTGTGGAGAGGGCAGAAGTATCTGAGACTCAGAAGCAGGACATCAAAGGGTTCCTCTGTTCTCTTTCGAATTGCTTCACCTGCTTTGAAAACTTGTGTTTTTATCTATTCATTGCACAGAACAGAAGCGTCATGAAGCTATTTAAATAAGTGAGGGATTTACTGTGTTAAATATGGCCCCCGAGAGCAGGTAATGGAGCACAAAAGCGGAACTGGGTGAGGGAACCGAAGGCTGGGGGCTGGTGCTCTTCCTCTCTCACGGGCCTGTGGCCTCATTTCTTTGCATGGCACTAGCACCTGGAGTCATTCATTTCTTCTTAGCCTCCTGTGAGACTTTACTCTCTCTTCGTCTTACACCCATGTAAGCCCCAAATGGCAGCCTCGCCCTGGCCCCCATGACTTTTCAACTCAAGGACTCTAGTTAACAATTTCCCTCTGGGCCTTAGTAGTATTCAATCAGTTCAACAAGGAGGCCATTAGGTGCCTCTAATTCCTCAGAAGCCTATGCAAGCAAACCAAAACCTGAGTCTGAAATGCCTGAAGGTTAGGAAATCAAGCCTAAGGACAAACAATCACGTGTAACCAACTAAGCTTTCCCAGATAAGGCAAATGCTTAAGCTATGACCAAAGAATTTTCTTGCTTTGCTTCCACCTTTTCTCCATGAAAATCCTTCCCCTAGCACCAGCCAATGGAGAGCTTCTAACCACCTCCAGTTTGGCGCTGCTTGATTTGAACTGATTTTTGTTCATAAACTCTTAAAAATTTTACCATGCCTCAGTTTATCTTTTTTTTTTTTAATATTTTAATGTTTCTATTTATTTTTGAGAGAGACAGAGACAGAGTGTGAGCAGGGGAGGGACAGAGAGAGAGGGAGACACAGAATCTGAAGCAGGCTCCAGACTCTGAGCTATCAGTACAGAGCCCAATGTAGGGCTCGAACTTGTGAACCATGAGATCATGACTTGAGCTCAAATTGGATGCTTAACCGACTGAGCCACCCAGGTGCTTCCTCAGTTTATCTGTAACAGTAAAAAGATCATAAGAGAGGAGCTCTAGTTGGCCCAGCTCCCCTTTTAGATGACGCAAGAGTCACAAGGCACCGGCCAACCTATTAGTGGGCCTGGCACATGTAAGGTGTCCACCCTGGTCCAGTCACCTATATCAAGAAGGGGTGGGTTCACACGGACAGATAGATGTCTTTTTATCTGGGGCTGTGAGCAAGAATTAGTGATGGAAGAAGGGCCACAGGCAGTATAGTCAACTCCATGGGTATATTTCCACTTCTAAGTCCCCACCCGCCAACCTCCAAGATTTGTCCTATACGTTTCTGCCTCACCCTTCATCCCTGGCAACTCTGCCAGCCTGCCAACATCAATACTGTCGGATAGGGCACATCTAGATGCCAAAAGTTAAATCCTTTTAATAAAGTAATGAGGAGTTAAAAGCCTTAAAGGAACATCAAAGCAAAGAAAGCAAAAGAAAAACATATAGGTAAGCCAAAAATTAGAAACATATGATAAATTTTGCAATCTATCTCCTATCTGAGAGCAGATTTTAAAATACAGCAACCACAATTCCAGAGGCTAAACTTCATTTCGTCCATTATTCCACGTAATGGGTGAGCCCTATGCTCTACCAATGTCCTCTGCTCCTGTCCAATGGCCTGACACGCAATGTGCAGATGTCTCTGTTCTACAGAGAACAGAGCCCAGAGTTGGAGTCAGACTGAGTTTTGCCAATTAGCATTTGTGACCAAGAGAATTTCGTCCAACGTCTTTTTATGTCAGGTTCCTCATCCATCAAATGTTAATAATAAACTCCCTTTGCAGGGTTCTTGGGTATGTTAATCATAATAGTCATAAAACATGTCTTCTTATGCCTGCCATGTAGGGAGCAGTCAATGAGCAGTATTGGGTTGTATCAGATGAAGTTGACCTTTTGGTAGGTCCACTGATTCGCCTATCAGAGAACTTATCACTTTTCGTGATTTTCTTGTATGTGTATGTTTCCACCATTAAACTATGAGTTCCAAGACACTGCGGACTCTGCCTTCCTGCTACCCTTACAAGGCCTGATGGCACTTGGCAGACAGTAGGTGTTTCATCCATATTTTTTGAGTGAATGAATGTTAACAACGATGGTGATGGTGGTGATGATGAAGCTACCTCTTCTGGACAGCCTACTGGGACACCTACTGTGGTCCTTGATTTCATTGCCTGGCATACAATAGGGACATAATAAGTGTTTATTAAAGGAATGAATGAGTAAACAAGTGAATGAATTTGAGGCCTATGTACACAAATTCCAGAGGGTATCAAGTCTGTAAAAACTGCTGCAAAACTGGGTATTGGTCATTGCCATCACAAAAACGTACATGGCTTGCCTTCATTATCACATTTTCAGCAGGCTCTTTGGTATTAGATGGGCCCTATCAGCATTCACGTGGCCCCATGGGCCTCCCAGGGAAATGAGAAAGGCAAAGTGCTGAACTACATCCTGACAAGCCAGGAAGGGTTAGGACTGTTGTGTATAGCTTCCACAAGCATGCTGGCTTTAGTCTTTCCTAAAACAGGCAGCAGCTTGCAATTGTACCATAAGCCTTTAGATGAAAGAAGACCTTCCCAAGGCACTGTGTGGGGCTCATGCTACTTAACATAGCTTTTGTCCAAGAAGACTGCTGAGTTGATTCATTACGTCTCTGATCAAATGTTCAGTCTTCCCTAGAGAAAGAAGGTTGGAATGGAGAATAGTCCTGGGGAAAAAAAAGAAGGGAGAAGGGAGAAAGGAGAAGGAGAAGAAGAAGAAGAAGGAAGAAGGAAGAAGGAGAAGAAGAAATAGAAGATCTGGTATTTGGCCCTGGTGACCACCAGAACTGGAGAGGGGGGTGGGTTGATCAGAAGACAAAAAGAAAAAGATCCAGTAAAAAAGGAAGACTTCGTTCAGCCATACATGTATCTTTAAAATTTCAATAATGACCAGTTTATGTCGCTGGATTTTAAAATGAAGTCACTTTTAGAGGAGAGGAAAGTTCTTTCTGGTTTTGTCAACAAATAAAGGAGAAACAAAGTACGAAAGGTAGAATGTAAATTACATTTAAGAGAAAATCAGTCGCTTTCAATTATTTAGCCTTCAGGAAACCACAAATATGCAAGTATGGGGAGAAGGGAAGAAGAAAAGAATGGCTGAGGTTCACAGAGACAAATGCACCAATGTTATCCCCAAAGATCTTCCACACTGCTTACTGCCTGGCCTCTTCTCTGTGTTATCTGGCAGGTCTGGGGAAGGCAGAAGTGCCCTGCATTTCGCCCTGTGAATTTAGAAAAAATACTCAGAGCAAAACATCAGAGAACCATTCCCAGACAAGGGTAAGGATTGCTGCCATTTCTCACGAATGATTCGAGAGCTGGTCTTTTCAACTCAAGCTACTGTTTACAGAAGTGTTACCACAGGATTGTAATTATAGGTTTTGTTTAGTTATAAAGAGGGTCTGAATCCTCCATCAAAGGAAGAGGAAACAACTCACTCAGAGGTGTGGAGTGAATCTTTCACACTCACTGTTGGATGGAATTCCAGTGGTCTGCATGGATTCAGGCCAAAAGCATGAGCCCTTAAGGTATGGGGAGTTCTGAGCTCATGGTGGGCAGGAAAGCCAGTGCTCTACCCCACCTGTCCCTCTTGGAGAAGGGCTGGAAGTAAGGGAAGTGAGAAAGGCCTGTGCCCCCATGGGCCAGCTCCCATCCAGCCAGACTTCCCTCTGCTCTGAAAACTGGCTATTCTCATTTCTCCCACCCAGACACATGGAGGGGTACTGTTCTGGCAATGGGAATGTGGGGTGAGGTCTCAGGCGCTGTTTCTGACAAGACAATGGGATCCTTGGAATGCCCCCAATATTGCTTCCTCTCAACTTTTCTGGTCTTTCTCTCATCTTTGGGCCTGCTCCTAAAACTTGGACTGAATTCACACTCTTGGACAACCCATCAAATCACTGGCTCTGAAGAACTAAACCCTGGTCCTGCTTGCCCCAGGCAACATCTTTCCTGAATCCTCAGAGGTCTCTCCATTTCTAGAGGTTATGTCTGTGCACTGAGCCTGGCACCTGGAGCACCTACGGCTCTCCAGCACCCCAGGGTATCCTGCTGATCTCAGCCAAGACATACACAGCGGACTTGAGTCTGATCGTCTGAGAAAACGTGCTATGCACAGAGGAGAGCTCCACCCCGTGAGAGCTGTACAGATTAATATATTGGTGACTCAGCTGCTGGAATAATGCATGTACTACTTCTGACATGTCCCGGCAGGCTCTACGGAGTTGATAAAACAGGCAAGCCACACCGGAGGTGAAAGCAAAAATTACCCTCCTCCTAAGAGAATCCTAAGAGAAATCTGTTTGACACAAGCCAGCAGCCATTCACCAGACACATAACAGACCCAACTGGGACTTAGTCTTCAGCCTGCCCGAATCCTCAAGAATCTTTGCTTCTGCACCCAGATGGGAGGTGCATTTTCTATTAACACCTGAGCAAGGAGAGAAATCCTCGGCTTTCCTCTCCTTTAATCTACTTTCTCCTGGACCCCGGGTGTTAGCATTCCATTAATGTTTGGTTACATGGAGCTTCATTTTCCAGTGCATTATTATGTTTCTTGAAGGAACGTGGAAGCTGTAGCTATAAGACCCACCATCCATCACTGGTCATGAATCTCCATTTAGTGTTCCTCGTGCGGCAACCTCACTGTGCCTATTCTGGTTTAAGGTCCTGCTGACTGAGCTTATTGACAGCATGCCTCCCGGCTCTCTTCCTGGGCCTCTGGGTCTCCCAGTATCATTGCCAGGGACTGCATTTGCTCTGGGGAGCTCTGAGCTTTATGGATTTTGCAGCACTTCCCTTTTCTTCCTGTTACAAAGCTCCAGCTTAGCATGAAAGCCACCTGGCAGAAGGCACCATCTTTTTTCCCATGTTATGGTTAAGGAAACAGAAGCAAGTTATCAACTTAAGTCAGGCCACATAGCTAGTTGAATGAATTCATCCATTCAACAGATAACGTTAGGTTCTTATAATGTGCCAGTCACTGTCTTAGGGATTGGGGAATTCCATGTTAGTAAACAAAACAGCCTAAAATTCCTTCCCTCATGTTGCTGATTTCCTACTGGGGTTTACACTCAAAGCTGTTTGACACTAGAGTCAGGGTCTGACAATGGTTAAATTACATGATACTAGTTCAGAGGTGGTCAAAACCGCATGGAAAGACTTGCTTTAAAATGTTTCACTGTAACCACAAGGAGATACCACTTCACGCCCATTAGGATGGCTTGTATCAAAGAAATAGATAATATCAAGTGCTGGCGAGGCTGTGAAGAAATTGGAACTCTTGTGTGCTGTTGGTAGAAATGTAAAATGATGCCATCACTGTGGATGAGAATTTGGCAGTTCCTCAACAAGCTAAACATAGAATTATCGTATGATCCAGCAATTCCATTTCTAGGTACACAACCAAAGGAATTGAAACCAGGGACTTGAACAGACACCTGTACACAAGTGTTCACAGCAGCATTATTCACAATAGCCAAAAGGTAGAGAAACCCAAATTTCCATCAATAGATGAATGGATAAACACATGTGGTATATACACACTATGAAATATCGTTCAGCTTTAAGCATTATTGAGAATGAGATTCTGACACTGGCTACAACATGGATGAAACTCGAAAACTTTACACCAGTGAAATAAACCAGATACAAAAGAACAAATATTGTATAGTTCTACTTACACGAGGTACCTAAAATAGGCAAGTTCATAGAGTCACACAATAGAATAGAAGTTACCAGTGGCTGGAGGAAAGGCAGAATGGGGAGTTAGTGTTTAATGGATGCCCAGTATGTTTGAGGTGATAAAAAGTTCTGGAAATAGGTAGTGGTGATGGTTGAACAATACTGTGAAAGCACAACATAGTAAATTCACTGAATATAACACTTAAAAACAGTGAAAATGGTGAATTTTACGTTTTGTGTACTTTACCACAGTACAAGAAACAGTGTTTTGTTTTTACTTTATTTTATTTTGTTCTGTTTTGTTGATCATAAAGGAAATCAGCTCAAGAACAAGAAGTCAGCAGATAATTATTGAGGGCTCTCAGGGTCTGTAGCACCTGCTTGATCACTCTGTCATTTTTTTAAAAAGTTGATTTATTTATTTCGAGAGAGAGAGAGGAGGGGCAAAAAGAAAGAGAGAGAGAGAGAGAGAGAGAGGGAGAGACAGAATTCCAAGCCCTGTCAGCACAGAGCCTGAGGTAGGGCTCAAACTCACGAACGGTGAGATCAAGACCTGAGCAGAAACCGAGAGTCCGGCACTGAACCAAATGAACCACCCAGACGCCTGAGACACTTTGGGAAGAAAAGATGCCAACTTTCTACGAGTCCTCACTCAGCTCATCCTTTATCCAATGGCGTCATTTATCCCTAAACATACAGCCAGTATGGTACAAATGTACTGAATACAGTTTGATGAAGGTATGGTGAGGCAGTACTGGAAACTGGCAAATCTGAGTCACCAAATACAAGAGTTTTTACATGTATCTGGCTAGGAAATTGTTTGGAAAAGAGGATTATTATGCCTTGAGTGTCTGGAAATTCTATTAAGAGCACAGTTGCTCTGGGATAAAGATTTATTTTGTATCTTTCTGGAATTAAGCACAGGCAAAATTAACCATAGGGCCTTGCATCTAACAGGTGGGGTCTTCTCTAAATAGTAGTGGCTTCTTTCCTGGTAGATATTTCTCTTCTGAGAAAAAGGCACATTGCTCTCTCAGTATGAAATCTGGGAAGAAAAGTCTGGGGGTTAGGGGAGAAGGACACTATTGCAGTAGAGGAATCCAGCTCTCTCCTGGTCCCAGAGAAGGTTCACAATTTCTAGGAAGGAGCATCGAGATGGTGAAGCATGGCCCTCTAATTTCCACCAAAGGGCTCGCAGATTTGCACCAACCTTTTGGGATTATAGTGTGGGGGTCAGAGGCCAGTGTGAGGCCTCGAATGGGCAAGGAGGCCTGAAGAAGTGGACAGCCATCGTCACAGCCCACGCTCCGCCTATTTTTAGACTTTTAAAAAGTCTGGACATATTTCCTTGTTGATCTTTCTCTGGAGCTGGCAGAGCTTGAAAATTTGAAGGAGGCCAATTCTACTAAATGAGGCAACAAAGGAGAGTTTTAGTTCACAGTTGAGGCATGACAAATGTAAATAAGTAAGTAAATAAAGACATAAAGGGGAGTGATGAAACGGCTAAGTACAGGGTAGTTTTAGGGCAGTGAAACCATTCTGTATGACACGGTGGATTCGTGATAGCATGCGTTTGTCGAGACTCATAGAATCCTAACACAAACTGAGCCCCACTGTAAACTATGGACATCAGTTAATAACAATGAATCAGTTTTGTTCCATCAATTTTAACAAATGTTACAAGTGGCCTGAGATGTGAACAACAGGAAAAGCTATGAGAGGAAAAGGCACGTAGGGTAAGTCTGTATTACCTGCTTAAGTTCCTGCTTAAAACCTAAAGCTTCTCTAAAAAAATAAAGCCTATTAATTCAGGGAAAAAAAGGATGGCTATTGGTCCCAAATCATTTATTACTGGTGCTGTTTTCTTGCAGCCTAACAAAGTAAAATCAAACAGTTCGGGTAGTATGTGGCAGGATAATATGGGACACAAGTTATTAAAAAAAAAAAGGCAGCTTTGTCTTGAAAACTGTCCTTAAAATAAAAAAAAAACTTAAAAATAAAATAAAAACAAGGAAGAAGTAGAGTAGCATTCCTATCCACATCCAGGGCAGTGGTTGGAGATGTAACTCAGAATTCCAGGGAGTGGAGACAGGTTGCCTGGCCAGGTTCCTTTCCTCACCTGGAGAGTCTTTTCCAAAGCAATTGTCTTAAAAACTCCTAGTTGAGGGCACCTGGGTGGCTCAGTTGGTTAAGTATTTGACTCTTGATTTCAGCTCAGGTCATGGTCTTATGGCTCGTGAGTTCAAGCCCCACTTTGGGCTCTCTGCTGATAATGCAGAGCCTGTTTGGGATTCTCTCCCCCACTCTCTCTCTGCCCCTTCCCTGCTTGTGTGTGCATGGTCTCTCTCTCTCTTTCTCTCTCTCTCTCTTTCAAAATAAAAATAAACATTTAAAAAAACTAGTTGACTTTTTTTAAATGTTTATTTTTGAGAGAGAGAGGGCGAGCATGAGAAGGGGAGGGGCAGAGAGAAAGAGGGAGACACAGAATCCAAAGCAGACTTCAGGCTCTGAGCTGTCAGCACAGAGCCTGATGCGGGGCTCAAACCCACAAACCGTGAGATCATGACCTGAATTGAAGCAGGATACTTAACTGACTGAGCCACCCAGGTGCCCCTTAGTTGCCTTTTAATACGAGAGGTGGTAGAGTTCCATGATGAAGCCCTCAAACTTCCAGATTCTAAAGGGTTATAGTCGTGCAATAACCCATTCTTAACATGTATTCTTTCTCTGTACTTCAGCGCTATAAGGAAATATTCAGCACCAAGCACCAGGAGACAGTGTTTTCTTTGTTTGTTTCTGCAGTTGTCATGGTCTTTTCTTTTCCTTCCCTTCCTTCTACTTCCTTTTTCTAAACTGAAGTACTGAGTTTAACTTTCCCCAAAGCAAGTCTTCTGGATTTATAACCATAAGTCAAAAAGAAGCCAACATCCTTATTTCCATTAAAGGAAGAGAATGATGACAAGCAGTGCTGAAGGTTTATGCAGCATGGTCTCAGGATGTGACCCAGGTGAGGGCTACAGCTTTAAACCAGTAAGCTTAGCTTATTATAGCCAGTCACTAAGTCATTAGCTCATACCTATTTCTCAGTTTAATTCTGATGATTGATGCATGTCCCATTGCTGTATATATCCCATGGCAGCCCTATCTATTGAGATATCACTTTTCCTTGGTTACAGGTGATTGGACCATGAGTGGACCATGCTGGACCATCCACTCAGAAGGATTCTCATTTGAAAGGATCCCTTTATAGAGTTAGCTTTGGCCATGTGTAGAGCAGGAGAGCACAAAGCCACCTAACCACATAAGAGTTGCACAAAACCACTCAACCTTGGTAGAACACAGAATAGCTGTCCATAGTGGGATAACAATGAAGTCATGGAGGGGCGCCTGGGTGGCTCGGTCAGTTGAACGTCTGACTCTTGGTTTCAGTTCAGGTCAGGATCTCATAGTTCATGAGTTCAAGTCCTGCATTGGGCTCTGCATTGACAAAGTGAAGCCTCCTTGAGATTCTCTCTCTGTCTCCATCTCTTTGTCCCTCCCCTGCTCTCTCTCAAAATAAACAAATAAACTTTTTTTTTTTTTTAGATGGAGGGGCCCCTGGGTGGCTCAGTCGGTTAAGCGGCCGACTTCGGCTCAGTTCATGATCTCACAGTCTGTGAGTTCGAGCCCCGCGTCAGGCTCTGTGCTGATGGCTCGGAGCCTGGAGCCTGCTTCAGATTCTGTGTCTGCCTCTCTCTCTGCCCCTCCCCTGCTCATTCAGTGTCTCTCAAAAATAAATAAACATTAAAAAAAAGTTTTAAGATGGAATAGGAGTGGAATCCTGCCATATTTCCATTGCTCTACTCCCCTGAAGGAAACAGCTCAATTATAAATCTTAGCACCACAAAGAAGTGGGAGACAGAGATAGGAGGAGGAGTCTTCCCTTCGGAATGTTATTATCAACTCAGATTGGATTCATTCTGATTACTGAATTAGGGCTTTTATGTGATTTAAAGTGATGTACAGTTGTTACTACCTGAGAGTGACTGGAATGGCCTGAAACAATGGCCTGGGAACAAAAGAAAGACCATCACACTGAACACATTTTTTTAAAGGGACAGTAGGAGACAAAGCATAAAGTTACATTCTGGCTGCAACACCAGACACACCCACTAATGGACCAGTTATGCACATGGCTAGGTTTGTTTTAAAAGCTTTCCCTTGGCTATTTTGAAGAGAATGGATTGGATAGGGGGCAAGAATAAAGTTGGAAGACTCAAGATTGGAGGTGCTGTGGTATTCCTGTGGACAAATGATTACAGAAATGGCAATGACAGAAAGGGAGAAGTCTGACATGCATTAGAGCGTACAAGCACTAGTAATTAAGGCTAGATTGAAAATGCAGGTAATGTAGAAAGAAGCAAGGATTTTTCTAGGTTTCTGGCTTGAGCAATTGGGTAGGAGATCATGACAGAATTGTGAGCTGGAGAGCCCTGAGAAGCACAGAGGGGCCTGGGGTGGAGGGGAGGCTAATAAATTCAAGCTTAGCAAGTTCCTGAGGCTATTTTAAAACAGTCTTCCAAAGAGCTCTGGTTTCTTTGAGGTATCTCAATGAACAGAAGGCAAATGCTGGAATCTGGGATGTATTTTGAAAACTGACATATGCATTGGCTGGAGTCAAGCTTTCATTTAGCTTGGGAGCAACAAAGTATCCTGTGACATCTCCACACGGTGCTGAGCCCTATAAATCTGGAGTGGGTTCTGATGGAGAAATACATATGATCTCTCTCACTGCTGCATCCCAAGGGGAGGACTTGCTTTTTAAAGCACCAAATGTTTGCCTACTCTCGTTAATAGATGCCAACTTCTACAGGTACCATTAAATGTCTTCGGAAGACCTTGGAGTATGACTGTGAATAACCCCCATCCCTGGCGACACGCAGCAAAACCGCACATTCACCTCCCAGTATTCAGAGCAGAAACATCTGTCTAAAGCCACAAGGCCTTGGTGGACACAGGCAGCGGCAGACCCGTGGGGCCCATTTGTCTTGACACCAGATTGTTACAGATGTTTGCAGCCGCTGAGAGCCTGTTCCGAAACTCATGGCCTCCATTCAACTAGGGCTGGGCAGCGGGATGACCCTAAGGTTCCCCACATGAGGCAAGACCCACCTCCTGCTTCAGCAAAGCTAATATGGGGATTAGGTTTAAAATGTCAAAGTGTTGAACAAAAGGCAGTTTTTCTTGGCTCCCGCTACTGAGGTTATACTCCCTTTGGCCCTGGATTTGGTGATAAAGAACCAGTAACACATGGTGTAATTTTCAAAGTGCTGCCTCACTACTTAAATCAGCAACATAAACATGAAATGACTCGGTCACAAGTTCTTTTCCCCCAATAAGTCAAAAGCATGCAGGCCTTCCGAGCAGCTGTTGGTAAGAATTGCTGTTCAGATCTTCAAAATTTTTCACCGAAGTGAGGAGAAATCCTTCAAGAGAGCTTAGCCAAACTGTAACTATGGGTTTAAAATTCTTTGGAATGAAGGAATTGTTATAAAATGGCTTTACACGTGTGCACAATCTGTAAAGACAAAATACCAACTTTTTGTCAAGTATAGGCTAAAAGTGCAATTTCACTATATGTTTTCAGAAAAGTTATGAAAAATCCTGATTTAATGCCAATTTCCTAGGTTTGAAAATTGCCCTAAGGCTATGTTAACGTTACAAGGAGCCAGGTGACTGGTACATGGGAATTCCATGTACTTTATCTGCAACTTATCTCTTAAGTCTAAAATTCTTTCGAATTATAAAATAAAATTTTTTTAATTATGACAGGATTGTATGGTCTTTGGGTTTTCCCATTGATGACTTTTCTTTCCAAGAGCATTAATTCCCATCCCATTTTGGATGGGATCATGCACAATAAATGAGGAGGACGCTTGCATTTTATATCAGTTTAAACTTGGCAATAATTGACCCCACACGCTAGCAAAGCACCACCAGCCAACTGTATGAGAAAGGTCCTCATTCTTCCCTTCAAATGGAAAACGTCCTGGCTGATTCAAATGGATTTGGCTCTAGATCTGAAAACCACCATGTCATCCAGGGACGACCAAGCAGATGTCTGTCTACTTTCCTGTAAGTGCTGCCTTGTGGAGGAAAACACAATTTCATCACTAGTGGTCCTAAACTGCAGCATGAGTGGATTCTATCGCTTATGTAGATTTTAATGTGGTGTTTTATGATTTCTTTTTTTAAATGTTTATTTTTTGAGAGGGCGAGACAGAGAGAGAGAGAGAGAGAGCGAGCGCGCGCAAGCAAGCGGGGGAGGGGCAGAGAGAGAGAGACACACAGAATCTGAAGCAGGCTCCAGGCTCTGAGCTGTCAGCACAGAGCCTGACATGGGGCTCGAACTCAGGAACCACGAGATCATGACCTGAGCCGAAGTCAGACACTTAACCAACTGAGCCACCCAGGCGCCCCTGCACTTATTTCTTTAGCTAAATCAGGCAGACAATAGGATTAGATAAACTTTTCATATGCTGTCACTTCTGAGTCATGTACGTTCAAGCTCTGTCAATATTTGGACTTGCAATTAAGTTTTTATCCTCTTATGCCAAAAGGTATTTTGGTTAACGGACTATCCTAATTGATAAAACTATTTTGTAGCACATACTAGTATTCTTAAGTTCTGAATAATTAGAATGTAATAAACTACACTTATGGGGGGAAAATTAAGTATTTCTCTTAAGCTCTCCCTTCATGATCTTGAAGGACTGCAAGATTTTATTAAAGGTATGCTCAAAGACCAGTTAAAGAGAAATCCAATAAGTTTCTTATCAAAGAAAAAATGTTTTTCTTGATTTCGAACATGAGCAAATTTGGTTAAATGGCAACAACAGGCCTCAGAAAACATCGGGTCTAGTTACCATGTTTCAGGATTTTAGGAGGTTTAAAATGACTAGTGCTTAATTTGGGGTTGGGTGGGTTGCTAGTCTACTTGGACAATCTGATAAAGCTATAGAGATCCTACCTAGCAAATGAAATACTTTAGGTATAATTCGAAGGGTCTGATGGAACCCCTGGAGGATTCTTTTCTTTATTTTTGAAAAACAAAACAGAATTGAGGCACCACCATAAGTCTGCAAACGTGTTTACGGTTGTTTGAACAGACAAGGGAAAGACTGAAGAAAGATATACACTGAACTGTTATCTTTAGTTGCATCTGGAGTTTGGCATTATGGTGGGTTGGGGGGTGGAAGACTCTTAATTTTATTGAAACTTGAGACACTTGGTATTGCTTAAATCATTAGTGCCAGGATGTATTAACACAAAAGCCTGAAATAAATGAGAAAGAGAGGGAGGGAGGGAGGGTGAAGAGAGACCAAGGGGGACAGAGATCCCACCTTTAAATGAAATGATCAAGTTTGGGCAACATGACTATGGCTCATCTTCTCCTAGCCCCTCGCCCCTGGCTCCAAGAGTCAATAGTCGTCTTCTCTGGGATTTTTAAGAGCACCCTCTAAGCCTCTAAACTCCTATTCAGTGTCTGTAGGTGAGAAGAAAGAACACAAGACAATACTTCGGACTATAATAGTAAAGGGATGGTGAAGGGAGCAATGTTTACTGAGGTTCTGCCAAGAACTTTACATATCTGATCTCTTGTGATCCTTGGACACAACCCTCTGGGGTGATGGAACAACATGCATCACTGACCAGAGTCTGGCAACAGTAATAATTTTGCCTGCACTGTGAGCCTTCAGCACACACGCAGGAATACTTTACACCCAAACCATCCTCACAGGGAAGAGAGGTACTGTCACCCCATTTTACAGATGAGGGGTGGAGGCTTGCAGTCAAAGAGCTACCTGAGAGTAGCAGAAGTCAACTCGAATCTTCTCGTTCACATCAAGTACTCCTCTCAAACCACAGGGTTCTCTAACAGAGCAGTTGGAATCGTTCTCTTGGAAATCAAGGTAGATTACTTCATGTCTCTGCTCAAAAGTCTTCACTGGCTCCCCATCTCCCTCAGAATAAAATGCAAACACCTTACTGTGGCCTTACGGAAAGTGACTTCCTTCGACTGTCCCCATTTTCCCACTGTAGCCACACTGGCCTCCCTGCCGTTCCTCGAGCATCCAAACACGGTCCCGCCTTAGGGCCTGGACATTTGCTCTTTCCCCACCTGGAGCGTGCTTTCCCCAGATGTCCAGGGATGCCATCTCTCATGCCATTCAGATGTTGCTCCAAGATCACCTTCTCACGGTGGCTTTTCTGTCCTTGTGGTATGAAGCAGCACTCCGTCACCCTCCAGTTGACATCTTATACATTTGATTCTAGCCTGCCTCCCTCTTCTACTCAGAAAGAAGCCCAATGAGAGTGGAGACTTAATCTTTATTATTCTCTGCTGTATCCCCATTACGAGTCAAAACAGAGCCTGGAACTTGATAAGGGCGCAACCAATATTTGCCAAATGAGTGAACAAAGAAATGCAGGAAGAAGTGAATGAATGCTGCCTCCTCTCGGACCACTAAGTTACAAATGGAAAATAATGAGGACTAAATATTCAGTCTGGCTTATAAATCTAGGGCTGATCCCACTTTCTAAAGAGGTGGCTGGCTGAGCAATTTACACTTGAGCTTTCATTTCCCAGCTTTTCCTGAGTTCATTCATTCGGTCTTCTCTCCATTAAAATAAATCAAGCATGGGCCACTTCGTGCATAAATTAAGTTCAATCCAGCTTTATAACCTACTTTCAGAGGAGACTTTAGTGAATGTGAAATATGCTGAGCCCCTATACTAACGTCATTTCTTTAAACCTGCTGATGTAGTCTGACCTAGGTTAACATTAGGCACCTGTAGAAATGAAAGCTATTAGTGGAATGTAACCAAGGCATCCTATTTAATAAAGACAGATGAAGACAGATTTTTTTTATCACTGTTCTCACGCCTTTGCAGTATGTAGTTTTATGCTGTACCAAAAGTTTCACAAGAGCGATGTACTTCATAAGCTTTTTGTATGACAATCCTTGTGAGATCAGCCTCTAATGAATATTAATGACTTTGTAAAGAATGTATCTGGAAGAGATAATTCTAGGATAGGTTGAAGCATGCATACCACTAATTCTACTTTGCCTGCAAATTGCAGATACAGAAACAATTTGTCAGGAAACACTGTATTGTGATTTTTAAAAAAATTATTAAACGTACTTATAAAATTTTAAAAGGTATGCCTTGAAAATCAGTTTTCTATGTCCTGACTTTGCAGACAGAAAAATGATGGAGATGTACAGATGTCAGGTCTTGACAGGGTCAGGAAAAGAGTGCTGTCAATGGTTACCTGCAGAGAAGTGGTATAAATCATTCTAATAATACAAATTAGGCACAAAATTTAAAAATGCTCACATTGAGGTTTGCTTGTGTTCTGCACAGAGAACCAGAAAGAGCACGACATGGGGATTCAGGATGTCCAGATGCCACGCCATCCAACAAACACTACAGGGGCTAATTATGGTTCAGGCACTGACCATGCCTATGATGTGGGGTCATATTTCTATTTTGGGCTTTAGTTTTCTCATCTGTACATTGAGCATAAATCCTGCCCTGCTGACTTCACATCACAGTTGTGAAAATCAAGGATGAAGAATGAATTACTAAGCATTACAACTCTTCTGTTTATTATTGCAAATAAATGCAAAATTTTCACTTGTTCTATAGATATCTTTGGCCCCACACATATGATAGTGGAAACTATTTTAAAAAAAAACAACAACTTATCCATAATTTAAATCACTCCTTGTCCCAAGCAAGCAACTATTGGCATAACTGTTATTCTAAGACATCCTCACCTCTACTTAGATTCTGATCATTGGACAGTGTATAAAGTATTTCATATGAGTATTAAAAAAGAAAAGACAGTGAAGTTGGATTTATTATTATCTGGTTTCTGATCTCTTTAGAAAGCATAATGCTTGCACCATCCCATGTGTAATAACTTGTTTACTATCTGTCTTACCACAAGACTAGAAGATACATGAATTGTTCACCTGTTCAAACACAGTGCCTTCACATGGTAGACACAAAATGCCTGCAAATAAGTATCTATTTAATGAATGAGTAAGAGCCCAACTCAGACTCAGTGCTTGCAACAGGAAAGTATCAAATGTTTATCCAGAACTTCTTATATGCCAGGTACTTTCTAAGTGATTTTGCATATATTAGCTCATCTACTCCTCAAACCACCATAGCAAATAGGTGCCAGTAGGCTTACTTTACAGGTGAAAGAATGAGGTCACAGTGATGTTAAGCAGCTTTCCAGAGGTCATGTAGGTAGTAAGTGGTAGAACTAGGACACAGGACTGGAAGGCTGGCTCCAGAGTCTGTTCTCTTTAATCCCTGCACCAGTCAGGGTGAATGTCTGTGCACATTGTGTATGTGTCCAGTGCTCCAGCTTCCTGTCGGATAATCATCACTCAGCTTGACTTCGCCCCTTGACATCCTTAGATAAGAGAAGGAAGATGGGAAAAGGACACTTAAAGAAGTTTCTGTGGTTTCTTAAAGACACTAAGACTAAAGGTAATGCACTTAGGAAAAATGACTTGGCTGATTTTAGAGGCCCATCCAAATAGTCATGACCAAGTGAAGCCACGTTCCAAGACCCATGGGCCTGGGAAAGAGAGCTAATGTGCGTGGAGCTCAAAGTAAGCATCCAAAGAAATACTGAGGAACAGAGTTGCTTGCCTCATTTCAAATCAGTGTGGCTTTTTGCTATCCTTCTCCCAATTTGCTTTATTTCGCATATATTTTTATGTAAATCAAACTCGCCGACTGCAGAGGAAGATCAACTCTGACTGATTTCTGCCATTGCCAAACCCCATGGAGGAACCACTGGGGGCTGATCGCAGGCTGCACAGGGACCACTGGCTGCTCAGAAGCCTGGCAGCTCAGCAGAGCCTTGGAAGACCACTCTGAAGAGACTCTATGAAAGGAAATTCTGATAACAGGCTTAATAGAAAAGTGCAATGTGTGTTGGCCACCTAGCAAGTAACATACCAGACTGGAGAGCCAATGTGTGAACTGACGCATATGTATTATGTCCCTACCACCCGCCATAGGCTGAGGCTCCAGGGTTATCACTGGTGCATCAATGGCAGCCACCTCTAGAACCAGAGATCTAGACCTTCCGAGATCTCCTAGGCCTGCTTCCCTCCCCTTCTCAAGGCAGCTGCCCTTATGCCCTGGGGTTCTGTAAGACATGCCTATAATCCTTGAAATAAATTTCTTGCCCAACACCCCCCAAGTTATTGTTCATTTGCTTACACTACTTCACGTTAGCTTTTGTCAAAGAAAAAACCCTATTTGAAGTCATTGGGGACAGACTTAGTACGATAATTTAGGATTTCTCAGAATTTAGAATAGCAATGTAATGGTACATATACTGCTTATTATATAACGCCCCAAGCAGGGCCAGGGGCAACACTCTGGAATCAAACACATTAATGTATCTTTGTGGCAAAACATAAGAATGTTCCTATTAAGTTTAAAGAATATAAAAAGCCTCATGCCAAAGGAAAACACTTGTAGCTTTTAGACCTTTTCTGGACTCTGAAATGGCTGATAATGGATTACAGACCCATATTTATAACCTGAAGTCCAATATGGTGGGCCTTACAAAACTGGACGTGCTCAGGGTGGGATGGAAGACAGGGTTCAGTCGGTCCGTCAGAAAGTCTGAGGGCCCCTCCATCAGTCCCCTCCTCCTTTCGTTCCTCTTTTCCTGGTACCCCCTCCCCAAGGTGTTTCCAAACTTCATGTATTTCAAGCATACATTATACCATGTGTTCATCAATCAAATCACAGAGGGCTCAAAATGTGAGGCTAGAAAAGGCACAGAAAAAGTAAGGAAGATCGACTGCTAAGTGGCTTGTCCATTATACAACACAGTGCTATCTTCTCTATGAAAAGAAAAAAAGAAATAGTCCGATATTTACTCAGTGCTTCCCATAGCTAAGCCTTCTATCAGAAGGCCTTATTCTATCCTCTCAGTAAATGTTAGGGGATAGATGCTATTATTACCCCTATCTTATCTACAAGGACATGAAGGCAAACTAAGGTTAAGTAACTTGTCAGTAAGTAGCAACACTGGGATTCCAACCTATACTGTGTTGATACTAGAGAACACACTCTTGATCTGTTTAACTGGGTGTTAACTTGGAGAACACACTGAGTGATACCGAAACCCAATTTTCTCAGTTATAAGCATCACTTAGAAAGGAAAGAAGGGCGGCATGCCTTGTTGTTTTGTTTCCATTTTTGCTGGGCATGAATAGGACAGGAAGACGCTTGTGTTGACAGGTGGGGAGCAGTCTTGGGGAGTACAGATTTTAAAGCCTTTATTGGTTGAGACATCACACATATTGGCAGAGCTCATGCACACAGAGGTCCAGGCAGGTGACAAAACTGCTGTGAAGCAGATCTCATTTAGGCACTAATTCCACTCCCATGGGGATTTCTGAAGCTGACTTGAGAATGTCAATGCCATTGCACATCACAGGGCTCTAGCTCATGTCTAGGCAGCAGCCGTTGCTTCTTCAAAAGAAGCCCAGGCTCAGCTGAATTCTGATCTGAGAGTAATACAGGACACTCTACCTCTCTACCAACTCCGAATTCAAGGGGGACATGAACTGCTCCAGGCTCCCCAGGACTCATTTTCCCAGCTTGCACAATTCCTTTTCTGCAGCCCCCTATTGCCCAGACAGGGAGGCCTGGCTTCTTTCAGAACACTCTCCCCTCCCCCATGAGTGCTTTCAAAGCAAGCTCTCAGAGTTCATTACAAGCACAGAGAGGTGGAAGAGAATAGAATGGGCAAGGACGCTTGATTTTTCTTGCAGAACCCCATGCTTGTGTAGGCAAGATTGAATTCGCAAGCACACACTGGATTATCCCAGGTGCCAAATTCAGCAGAGGGTATCCGAGTTTGCCAAAAGCAAAGGCAGAGTGAGTGCTACATGTTCCCCTAAAAGCAGATGCAGGCATTCCAGGGCAAGGACTGCAGAAAGCCTCCAAGGCTTAACTTCTTACCTACCTGCAGCGGAGTTCGGAGCCCCTCGCTGCAGCCCCAGGACAGTGCTGCTTCCATTTTTCCCCCCCACCCTGGATCTGGTGCTAAACTTCCTTGATACAATCCATACAGATTATGTTCTACAAAAGGAGAAATTTCAGTAACTGATATGGCACCAATGTGCAAGCATCCCCAAAGAGTATCTGGTTATCTCCTAGGGAAAAGGAAATACCAGTAAGAGTGAACCATTTCACCTGCCAGACAGTTCCCATGTGGCAAACATCAAACATTCCTTCAGAGTGATCAGTTTGAAGAGAAATGTCTGCGCAGACATGCATAATCTTTTCATAGCCAGCCACCTCTCTGCCCCGGTTACTCTAATGGTGCCTTAATGGCAATCCAGCTGGCCACGTCTTTGCAGTAAGTAGGTGTGTAAAAGCTGCCACCAAAATCTCAGATTCCTAACTAACTTGAGACATGGATTTAATCCAATTTTTTGGCTCTTCTCCCCCTACCCTGAAGTTCAAATGCATAAAAGGAATGAACAGAACAATAAAGATTCTGTTCATATTTTGTGCCTTGTCTTTGATCTCGTTGGAATCTATGTTTCAATGTTGAGTGGGAAATGAATGCCGTTGGAATTTCAGTCTACTTGTCCAAACTTATTTCCCATCATGTCCTTCAGAAACCCTTCCAAGGTCTCCCTAACCACTCTTCTTCTTTGCTTCAGTCTTTGCTCCTCTGCCTCCTGGGTAGGTTCTTCTATAAGCTCTCCAACTCAGGCCACCTGGTCCCAACTGGCCTATTAAGTTGGTTATGATACCTGTGGTCCTGGCTACTTAATAGGAGCTGAGCCCACCATTTCTGGCTCCACTGAGTGGTGTCCCAACCTACCTCCTCCATCCCCGGCTTGGTCCAGTATAGTAACTCCCAGGGCACACTTGGGGCACAATCCCTCTTCTAATAGCAGCCATTGCAAACTGAATGTTTGGTCTATATCATTACTATAGGCTCTTTATGCATTCAGTAGGTATTTACTGAGGGGCTGGCATGGAGTAGGCACTGTGAAAGGGGATATGGAGGTGAGAAAAAGAATGTCCTCATGGTCAGGAAGCTCAGGATCTAGTAAGTCTGTGCTTCTCACACTTTGACGTGCATATGGGCCATCTGGGGATGTTGTTAAAACAAAGATTCTGTCCCGGCAATCTGACCCTGGGTACGGTCCGAGATTCTGTATTGTTTACAATTTCCCATGCAATCCTGTTGTAAACCATATGTGGAGTACAAGGTAGTAGGAAAGTGGATGGGCAGGTAGAAGGGATGCACACGTGAGCACCTCTAACTTGGTCAGCAATTACCACAGCTAAGATCTGGAGGATGAGTAAGAGGTGGCCAGAAGAATATGGGTTTGGTCTGTGTGGAAAAATGAGTGGCGACAGAGGCAAAAGGTAAAATAATGTAAAAATGTTGAATTTCTGTCACGGAAGTTCTCAAAGCCTGAAGAGCAGGACATGTTGGAAGATAATGCATCGATGACTCATTGGTGAGGGAGCTAGCAATCTACCAGAAGCGACAGCATTAGGGTGTGTCTAAAACATAAGATGGCAGGTGCCAGGGCTCCCAACTCTACCAAAGATTTCTGTGCTCCAAGAATGCACAAATGCAGTACTCCAGGGACCACGTGGGCTGGGACAATGGGCATCTCAGTGGTAACCAATGTAGATAAAGGACTGACTAAGCTGGCTTTGGCACTGAGTCAAGTCCAAGAAGCTCTGCCAAACTCTAGGGAGGGATGGAAAGTCTCAACAATGTCTGGAGCTGGGTTTCCCACCAGCTGGTAGAAAAAAGACTGTATTCGTAAGTTAAATTAAGGAAAATAAATGTGACATTCCATTCACACTCGGGTTTGTCTTCTTGATTTATACATACTACAGAAGCTTAAAGAATTCACACTGGTTTGATCTGCAGGTGACACTCATAGGAAGACACTCTGGCTTTAGATCCACACTTTGGATGCCACGGCACCAAGGGAAAGCACCCCGGTAACACTCTGAGTGCTTCTCACCAACTGTAGGAACACGTTGTTACCCTCACTTCAACGAACAGGTCTTGGTTGAGTTTAGGACTTCAGAACAATGTTTTAAGACGAACCACTTGGAAAGCCCAATTAGATACAGCGGCTGACATACTAATGAACCACACAGACCCACAATGAAATCTGTAATCTTTGGAAATACCCCCATGGAAGGAGACGGTGTATACAGAATGAGTAATCGTGTCTCAGCAGACATCAGCTTAAACCTGACCACAGCAAAGGAGAAGGGGGGGGGAAATCTCTCCTAAAAATATTCTAATCCCATTCAGAACAAATTCAGAGACCAGAAAACAGTAAAGAGAAAAATCTATCTTAAAGCCATTAAAATAAGTAAAGGAAAACTCTTGGTAGCTAGAACAGAATTTGTTTTCTCAGTTCGCTATAGCAGCTGGTTAACAGCAAAAAAGAGGAAGCTGGGCCAGGCACTGGAGAGTTAGGAACCCAGGAAAAGGAGTACCCAGATGGAAGCTGTGGCTGATACATGGATGGGAAGCTTGGGCCAGCCCACCCATGGTGGAAGGTTACCCAGTTTCAAGGTCATGAGTGTGAAGGGTGCCAGTTCAAGGTCATGAGTCTGAAGTTTCATAACCTCAAGTTTCAAGGTTACCATTCAAGGAATAAGCACCATCACCAGGTAAAAGCACCCATGACACCTCTAATGGTTACTATGAGAGCAGGTATCAGGGAAGAGAAAGAATGTGTTAAGGCTTAAGAATCTAAGATAATATCCGCAGAAATATTAGTGTTTATAGCTCAGAAGTGAGCACAACAAAGCTCTCTGGGACCCTTTGCAGCAAGAGAGTTGCCCAATGGACCCCAAAGGTGTCAACTGCTTTGTAGTAGCTTCCCAGAGTACTTCCTTAAACTATGCTGCCTGATCAACCTTGCTGAATTTAAGGAGACATTGCTACTCCCTGGCCAGGCACTTTCACCATCCACCTCTCTGTCTAGGCACACTTTCTCACGGTAAGTAGAGAAGACTGGAGAAGTTGCTGAGACCATCAGAGGCTGGCACTTGAATCTCCAACCTCTTCCTTTTTAAGCAGCCTCTCCCAGGTCTGTGACTTCTTCCTGACTCTCAACAATAAGAAAGGCGGGCCCCCAGGGAAAACTGTTAAATGCTTATGAAGCAAAGATTTGCAAATGGTGTTCCTTGAAGCTTTAGGGTTCCATTTTATGAGTGAGGGAGGTTCGCCTTAAGTGGTGGTGGCTGCAGCAGCTAGGGGTGGGGGAGGGGGACTCCCAACCTTTCATCCACCACTGTAGCCAATGCAGATCCAATTTTACTCATTTGGTTTCAGGTTCTGTATCTTTTCTTTTTGTTGGTTTGAAAAATATAAAGAAAGGTTTTAAAACCAGTAAAATGGTGTGTCTGTATCAATATCATCATATCGTATTTTTTTTAGAGTTTGCTCATATCGTATGCTTTTTTGAGACCAAAAGCAGAGTGTGGCCAGGTGGAATGCAAAGGAGACAGGAAATTCCTAAGACAGGTTATCAGAAAACACAAAAGCTCATTGGGCCGATTATTAAGTGAGAGTTTCTGTGGTCATTGTTTTTAAATATTTTCTGTGAGGAGAGGCACAAGGCCTGGATCTCACCACCATGTTAACCTTCTGAACCCACCCCTTCAGAACATTAACCACATGGTTTCTGTTCCACATTTTGTTAAGCGGCCATCCTGCCTGCCAGCAAAAAAAAATTTCCCAGTCAAGGATCAGATTTCACCTGAGACTTTTAAGCCCCAAGAATTTGGCCACTGCTAATTTAGCCATTCCTTAAACAGGTTCCTCCACTTGTAAATCACTGGGATTTTGTGCATAGCTAGAAAAACTGACTTCTGCAACTGGGGGAAAGTTCAATGTTTTTAATTTTTTTAAGAGGGAAACTGCCATTTAAAAAAACCAGTTTTTTCCTTGAAAGGATATTCTGTATATTCCCAAAGGAGGAGACGCTAGATCACCCCACAATTAAAAAAATAAACAAACAAATCCCATGAATCACAACCAAAGAATCAAAAGTTAAACAAACAACAGTATTTTCCTCACTTAAGGGGAGATGTGTGGTTTTATTTTCGTTGTTAAACCCAACTCCTGATGTGCTTTCAAGCAGGCCTAGAGACTTAATAAGCACATTTGAAAGGAGATCCAGGAAAGAAAATGGAGATAGGGAATGTGACTGAGGAATCTTCTTAGCTATCCCTTCCCCAATCTTCACAGAAGTCAGAGGGCACCAAATCTCATAAAGATGAGAGCCTCAAGCGTTTTCCAGAAAGACAAGACTTCCCTTGGGAAGAAGAGCTTGACCTGGAGTGGCAACAGGAGCTAACTACTCTGGAGAGAACATGAGAAGTCTGATGTAAATCTTCCCTGCAAACCAAAGTACAGCGGAGATGACTGACAGCCACACTCTGTTCCCCTCATCTTCTCTGGCTTCCCTTTCTAATCTGCCTTTATAGTGTAGGGTCGGGGTGACTGGGGAGGTGTGAAGCTGGGAATCTGGTCATTCTCAAATGCAAAACTCTTAAGGCAGCCCCAAGGGAAGAAGAGAAAGAACATTTTTTTTCCAAATGACAGCAAGCAGCCTTAAGTAAAGTTCTTTGTTCAGAAAAGGTCGTAAAGTCATGCTTTTCCCATTAAACACTGTAAGCAACCCATCAACACGAGGTACAAACACAGCCCCATGTACCAAGAGATAAATAAATATGCTAAAAATTCCCCCAAACTCTCTGGAGTGCCAGGCTGATGGATCACACACAGAATAGATGAGCTGAGGTTTGGGACATCACAGTGCAGGGCAGTTTCATGCAGAGCTAAAGAAACTTTTTAGGGCTGGAATGAACTGAGCACCAGCCTAGAAATTAAAACAACAACAACAAAAAATAACATTAGAAACAGTCCAACATCCACTAGGTAACACACTTCAGAAAAGCAAAAGACATCAGGCAAGCAGCTATCATTTTCAGAAAAATAATGCAGAGACGTGCCAAGCTAAGAGAGAAACTAATTCCAAACAGGAAGGCAGCCTATTATTAAAATGGTCACATAAAGAGCAACAGATCCCTAGTTTGATTCCCCGTCATTTCTATAGAACATTTTGTGATCACCTGGCCAGTTAGGAGCTCTCCTTTTGCTCTTCCGTAAGATGTCTTTCTTCCTGTAAACTGAATTTCATTCCCTGGGTAGTAGAGATAGCAGTAACTCCATCTTATGATTACTGCCATATGAGGTATGAGAATAATCCATACACTAAAAAGTTGTATGTTGTGTGGTCACATTGGTAGAGCTTTAATGTTTCATCGTTTTTCACTTTGAGGTGGGAAGTACTTTTCGCTGTTCTTTCCGTGCCCTGCAATGCCTCACCCTCTGCCCAGCACCTGGCAGGCACTCGTCCAGTAAGTCTCTTTTGAACTGAACCGAATCCCAGCCAGGGTTGCAAGCTCCTGACCCTTGTCATGCCCTCAGAGCGGGTTCTGTCAACGACAATCCTTTTCCATAACAGAATGGTAGCAGACGCTGGAAGTCTTCTGGTTTTATCCCTTCCTATTCAAAACCAGTGTTAGGGAAAAGGCAGAGTTCCCAACTTGTACATAAGGGAGGGTCCAGTTCTAAGCTCTGCATTAACTACTGTCTTCCTCTGCCTCTTTGATTCTACACCCTCTTGTGCAGGGAAAGGGGTATCAAAGGAAGGCATCAAGATGAGGTGAAGTAGAAGAGGAGGGAAAAAAATCTGTTTTCCAACCTTTACTAGAAACACAAAAATACTTCCCAATCACACTGAATACTTGATTCACCTGTGAAACAGAAAAATGATGCTAAAAAAACCAAAAACCAAAAACCAAAACAATCCAGGTACATCCTCTTCTCTTCTTTGGGGAATATTATCTTTAAGAAAAAGCAACATTTTCTTTCTGGAAATTTTTTTTCTAAATCAGATTTGCTGATTTTCAACTAGGCCCCCTCCCCTAAATTTTAAATCAAATTGTTCCCGGCTCTAGCTCCACTCTTTTTTTATTTTTTAGCTCCAAACACATTTCTACAGACATCTGTACCACGCCCCAGCTCTTACCTTCACCCACCTTGAGGAGCAAGATGATTCTAAACTAGGAGGTGCCCATGAATTAAGCCACAGAGAGGTGAAGTCGCTGGCAGATGTTCAGGGGAAATGGGGGTACCAGCCTCACTGTCACAGAAACCAGACATGCAAAAAGTCTCTGACATAAACCAATCTCGTGTCTTCTGCCTTAAAAAGAGAGATATTGTTCTCATTTCTTCATACGGCCAAGGATACCGAAAATGAGCCTGCAAAGCCCCATCTCCAGGCTTCCAGTTAATCAAGTCTGAAAAAAATTCCTGGAAGCTAAAGAATGGAGGGAGGTTGTGCTGTGAATCGTCAAGGTCTTTAGAATCCCTGTGATTTACAAAGGAGAATGAAGCCTTTCCCGTGCATGTGGAAGGTGCATGGGCTTCTTAATTTATGGTGTAGGAATTGCAGGCTACGGCAATAAACCTGCTAGGCTACTGAATCACTGCCAAGGGTGACCTCTCATGAAGCCTGCGGAGGGCAAGCAGCCTTATTCTCTCTGCGGGTCAGAGTTCTCAGCTTACCCAAGGCGCTTTGGATTGAACAAAAGAAAACCATTTGAGTGAGCACAGCAAATGCAGGCAATTTGGTGGAAGGGAACGAGGGTGGGAGAAGCAGCCCGGCATCATGAGGGGAGAAACGGAACTGGGAAGTCAACACCACATTATTCATCCAGCCTCTCTGGAGATGCACGGCATCCCTTCCCCTCTGAGAAAACACGGTCTCTGGTTTGGAACAGGGATTCGGAGCTGGCGAGGGTCTGTTAGGCACGGATGTGGATCAGAACTCCTTCAGGAGAACAGGGCTGCCTTCTAGGTGTTTTTGCCTTCCCTGGACTGCTGCCTGCCCCTCTCACTCTGTTGACCTGTGATGCGCCGGCCTTTTCGGTGCTCATCTTAACCTTTCAAAGAGCTACTCTTCACAGCACACCCTGCCCCTGCTCCGGGACACCACGTCCCTGGCTTTTCTCACTCTGACTTCTCCAGCCCCTTTACCAACATACCCCTGACTCTGCCCCACCCCACTAGCTATGGGGTCCCTCAGGGCTCTGTCCTAGGACTTCTCCCTTATACTTTAAACTCTCCCCTTAAGTGAAGCCACACCTATGGCCTCAATGCCCTTTGCATGGCCCACCTCTCCTCCGAGTCCCAGACCTGGATCTCCACTAGCCTGGTGCATATTCTTACTTGGATGTCTCAGAGGCACCTATAAATCAACTCATCCAAACTTCCAGCCCCCCAAACTCCTCTTCCAAGATTCTGAATCTCACTAAGTGGCTCTACTCAGTGCTCAAGCCAACAACCTAGGAGTTTCCCTTCACTCCTGTTCCCTGCGCTATCCCCAGACATCCCATCACTGATGCTCCCTGCTAAATCTCTTCAATCCACCAAATTCTCTTCAATGCTTAAGTTTCAGCTCGCATTGTCTCTTGTCTGGACCACTGCAGTGGCATCCCGGCTGGTCTCCATGCCTTCCCTCTCCCTGGTTTGTGGCCAGGGAAATCCTTTTAACATTCAAATTGCACCATTCATGTATCTGCTTCCAGAGGCTCCCTAACACCCCAGAATAAAGTTCAGAGTTCTTCTCAGGACCTCTGTGTTCTCGTGCATGGCCTCCAAGGCCCTGCCACCCCTGTGAACTCTTCCTGTGTCACTCCTACCTCACTCAGTATGTAGCAGTCACATCTGCCTCCTTTTAGCCCTTCAGAGATGCCACACTTTTCTCACCTGGGAGTCTCCACACATGGGGCTCTCTCCTTCTGCCCAGATCACCCCCCTCCCCTCCCCTTTCACCCTTGCTGAATCCCACTCACCATCCAGTCTCACCTTAAATATCACTTCTGAGCTCCCCCTGTTGCAGACTTTGTATGTATATGTGTCTGCATTTGTATTTTGTGTTTTTGTATATTTTGTATATTAGGAAGAAAATATAATATAAAGGTATTTGTTGACTTTAGTCCTCTTTGTGAGTTTCAAGCCCTTGCTAACAGCAATGGGATAATGTCCTATTTTACTGGACACTAGCCAGTTAACGGGCCATGACTCTTTTAACACATTTGTTTATTTATTTATATGCAATCTATTTATCTACTAATCATTGACGACTATGATTCATTTGATGGGGGAAAAAAAACCCAGTAGTCATTTATGATAAAAATCTCCCTTCAACTATTACTATGTGCATAACACTGTCACCAGATCCCTTCCTTCTGAAGTTCACTGATGCATCCTACATTTGTCACACTCATTATTCATGAGCAGTGAGCTATACAGCAGAGTGAGAACCATCCTTAGGGAAACATCTGCCTGTCTTGTATCCAATAGTGCTTATTCTCCAAGGAAAAAAGCCTGTAGTTTTTTTGTTTTTAATCATGTCATTCAAAACAATGTATTGAAGTATTTTTAGTCTGGAGCCTTTTTCTTAAAGCATGGGATAATGATTTCGCTGAAGCCCACTGAAAACAAAAACATATCTAGGAGCTACGGAAGAACAGAAATCACATTGCTATTTTTTAAATTAAGGAGATGGGCAGCTAGAGTAGATGAATGGAGTATCTTGATAAGGCCTCCCATGCAATGTGTCAGAGGCATTTTTCCTTTTCTTATTTCACTGCAATACCATTAAGACATTGTGACGCAAGCCAGTTTACCTGTGGGATGCTGCCTTCACAGGGAGCGGTAGCCACAACTGCATAAACATTTGAGAGCACTGAGAAATCTTGTAAAGCAGGGGCTGCAGGATCTCTTAGTCACTCAGCCTTTTACCACACTTCAGCTCAGGCAGAGGAGCAGAGTTTTAACCTTAGAAAAAGCCTGAGCAGGGGGTGCCTGGGTGGCTGTCAGTTAAGCATCTGACTTTGGCTCAGGTTGTGCTCTCCTTTTTCGTGAGTTCAAGCCCCACATTGGGCTCTATGCTGACAGCTCAGAGCCTGGAGCCTGCTTCAGATTCTGTGTCTCCCTCTTTCTGCCCCTTCCCTGCTCACACACTCTCTCTCTCTCTCTCTCTCTCTCTCTCTCTCGAAAATAAATGAACATTAAAAACAATAAAAAGAAAAGAAAAAGCAAAAGCCTGAGCAGTATCAGCTAGAGGGAAGCTTTGATTCAGAGCCCCATTCCTACCCAGCTTGGGAGCCCTCACTTACTCCCTGCTCAAAGCACAGGGCCCAGTCTGAAGTTGTGGCTGGCTTCAGAGCTTCTGCTAAGTTGACGGTAGGAGGACTTCTTCAGCAGCATGAGGTTTAGGACCCCTGACAGATCCATGAGGATGAGGCAGGTGCTTGGAGCAAATTTAGAGGCATGAAGCCCATGGTGCTGCAGCAAATGGCAGAGTTTTGCGGCACAGGAACCAAGAGCTGGCCAGCGGTCAGCATGGAATGGGCTGGCATCAAACAGTGGAGACACTGTGATCAGCCTGGACACCATAAGTGACTCCAATGTGAGCACGACTGGGCAGACAAAGTGAGATGCCAGTCTGTGACTGGGGTACCAGGTAGAACTCTGGGCAAGATTCACTTCCTGATCTTGGAATTCGGGGGTGTGGGGTCAGCCTGATAAACAACAGTAGGAGAGTTCCGGCCAGCCACTAAAACCTGGGGAGACAGTCAGAGGCTCTGGTGGGTGAAATGCTCCAAGTGTGGGCTCTCGGGGGTGTGGAGGAGCCCCCGAGAGGCAGGCATGGGCACACCAGTCTTTGTATTCCACTCATGAAGACAGTACTTGGAATATGTAAGTATTTAATAAATAGCTGTTGAATTAAGAACACTGAACCCAGTCCTGAAATCTAGCTTTTTCAAGAAACCTGTCCTTATAGATCAATTATGGGTAATTTGAAAGGTTCACTTTGTTAACATCCCCTTTTCAAATGGTCTTGGAAAGAGCTACACTATTATATCCGAAAAACTTGAGCCCTGCTTTTGGTCGTATTTCTCATGAGCTGACAGAGTGCCCCCGTGGACCTCGCTCAAAGGCCAGCTGCTGGATAAGCACCGAGGGGAGGCCTGGTTGCTGTAGGAGGTGAAATGTACACCTGTGACACCTGAAATAACATCGGGTCCAATCAGCCCCATGAGTCATCATAGCCTGATCAAGGCAGCCAGATTCCACGGCTATTTTAAGAGTCAACACGTTTTAGATCTAAAAAGATTTCATGGGCCCCGAAGGGTCAACTGTCTGAGGGGGTAACTGAGAAACCATGGCTGAAAAGTCCACCTCTGCAGGAAGTTCAGAAACCTGCTTCTGACCCTGCCTGTAGAGGGCTTAGGTCCTCCAGAGTCTTTAGTTCTGGGAGCTTCAACCATGAACTGGTATGTGTAGCTTCTTCTGTGGGAGAAAGACACAGCAACTACTTTGCAGATACGCGGTATCAACAATAAATAATTAGGAACCATGTTGATATTTATTGAGCATTTTCTACATGCCAAGTTACATAGTATCCTAAGACCTCATAGCAACTTTATGGCCCAGGTTCTCTAGCATTACAGCAGAGCAAATAGGGTTAACAAACCAAGGGGCAAAAAAGAGGAGGCAGAGGGAGCCACACACAGGGGCAGTGCATATGAGACTGAAAACTGAAGACTATATTATATTGGTCTGCTCGGGGATGCAGTGTGAAACCACAAGGCACTCAATGTAGCAAGCTGGCATGCCCTCACATCCTTTTATTTTTTCCTCTTCTTCCTAACCAGTGAGAGTTTTAATCTTACACACACACACACACACACACACACACACACCCCAACCCTGACCACACACATGAAAATCACTGAACCATCTGTTTCACCTTATTAATTAATGGAAAGTTTGCCCCACTGGCATCAATCTTCCAAGATGCAGCAGACTGTGCATCAAAATCTCAGTATTCAAGGCATGGTGAGAAAGTTTCAAAGCCATGACTTGAAATATCTTATTTCATCCATGCGGGATTTCTTCTGCAAAGGCCTCTTGCTTTGTCATTACAGAGAAGCCAAACTTTTTGCATCTTTAAATCATCCTTTCACTTTTTCCCTCTCTCACTCAGCCTTTGAATATATTTATGTCTGTGAGTTTATGCAAAGGCAGGCACATACATGCCTCGCATGTGCATGTCACAGAGGTCCCTGGCATAGTGAAAAAAGACAGTGGAGTCAAGAAGAATTGCTATAGGCCCTTACAGGCTGTGTGACCTGGGATTCTCTGAGACTGTCTTATTTGGGAAAAAAGTAAAAAAACATCTTTCTAAAAAAGGTTATTAAACCCAAGTGAACTTTTAAAAGCACTTAATCTCCATCGTAGATGATCAGTAACTGGTACACATCATTATGGCAACTCCGTAATATCAAAGCTAGATACGACATAATCCGCTCAGAAAGGCAGATGTGAGATTTGCCTCTGACAAAGCAATAAAACTAACATTTCGTTTGGCATAAGATATTTTATAAAATTCATTAAAAACTAGTCCGTCCACAGATGGTAACACGTATCTGCCTATTTGCACGTTGAAGCAATGTGGTCATGTCTACCTACAGCTGACTAACGGTTGTCTCCTTTGTCATGGGGCTCAGGTAATGCTGAATTCCATTATCTGTGCTTATGGCAAGAGCAGGTCACAGATAATCCAAAAGGGCAAATACTTTCTAAATCATTTGTTCAATTTTTTTTCCATAAAAGCTTACAATATTACTTAGGTCTTGGCTAATGTTGGCATTCTATAAGAATCTAAGAATGCGTGCCAGTTGATGGGGAGAAGAAATTCATGACCTCTCATATTCAGATAGGACACTATCCTGAACTTGAAAACTTGTTGCATAAAATTTGTAAGATGAATAACTGGTCTACCACTCTTCAATCATATGGCACAATAATCATGTCACAGCAATTCCATTCAAATTTTAAAATACTTTCTATGTGCACAGCAAGAACTGCCAATTAAGTGTCTAGTCTGGAGTAGCTCATTAGATTGGTGTGAACACAGTGCTAAAGAAATTGGGGGTTCATTTTTTTTCCAGAGAGTAATTAGCATCTTTCTTTTAATGGCCCTACAAATGTCTGTGAGAGGGAGACTACACAGCTAAGAACATGGAAGTGAAAGGTCATTAGTCTTGCTGGTAAATACTACAAAGCTTATGTCCTACTGATCAATGGGGCCCTACGAACAATGTTATCTGTTTTATATTATCACGATGTCACCAATATCACCATTATCACAAGGGAAAGCAAACCCTCAATGCAATTTTAGTTTGCGTTCATTCAACCAAAATGTCAAATGCCTAGTAGGTGCAAAGGACTGGCCTCCCCCATTGCTTTACTTGTATTGGTGGTTTTCGAAGTATTGTAAGGAACCCTGGGGGTTCTTTCATGGGGTACTGTCAGGGGTACACAAAGCCGCTGCATTTCCAACTCTTTATCTGTGACCCTGGACTTGAATTTAAAACAACCTATCACAAAAGATCAAAATGCAGAAGCAGATAAGGGAGGCCAGCTGTTTAATGTCTTCTAAACAGACATTAAAGTGATTTATTAAAAAAAAAAAACAAAAACAAGAAAAACACAATGTCACTCTTCTTACTCAATTTTTTTGTTTTGGGAAATATTTTTCATGAAAAATGTTATATATGTTAATATGCAATGACTTTATTATTTTTTTCAATGAGTACATTTAATGAATTCATTTAATGAATTCAATGAATACATACTTTAATTTCTAAAATGGTAACTATTTTTTTTTTCATTTCTATAATAGCTTATTTTCAAATTGGTTTACATATAACACCCAGTGTTCATCCCAACATGTGCCCTCTTTAATGCCCGTCACCCCCTCTCCCCCCTCCCTCACTCCCCTCACACTGAGTTTGTTCTTAGTCTTTGAGAGTCTCTTATGTTTTATCTCCCTCCCTCTCTGTGTCTTTTTTTCCTTTCCCCTCTAGCCCTCCCCCTGGTTTTTGCTTAGTCTCACAGAGTCCACCTATTCCTGGAAACATATGGTATCTGTCTTTTTCTGACTGACTTATTTCACTTAACATAATACCCTCCAGTTCCATCCATGTTTCTACACATGGCCGGATTTCATTTTTTCTCATTGCCACGTAGTAGTCCATTGTATATATGTATAAAATGATAACTATTGATAGATGTAACCTATGTAAATTTCTCATTGCCACGTAGTAGTCCATTGTATATACGTATAAAATGGTAACTATTGATAGATGTAACCTATGTAAACAAAAGGCCTGTGGAATTTTCAATAATTTTTAAGAGACCAAAAAAAAAGAAATTGAGAAGCACTGTTCTATATCTATCTCATTTAAATCTTACAGCATCCCAAACCCCTGTCCCAGCTTTAGTTGTCTCCATAGAACTTATCACTACCTAAAATTATATCATCCACTTGTTTATTACTTATCTGTTTTCTCCACGAGCCTATTTGTTCTGAGATCCATTCCCCACCTTTTACAACATATGTTCCCCAGGCTCCTTTGCCAAAGACAAGGGGAAGCATTGGTGGGAGAGATATCATTTATATTAAATGATATATTTAATATTTATATTTATCTATATTTAATGATAGATAGCAGAAGCCCAGGGGATTTTCCTTGCCCTCTCTCCTTTGGGCTTATCTTCTTTTATTTTTTATTAAAATTTTTCAAAATTTTTATTTATTTTGAGAGAGAGTGTGTGTGCAAGTGGGGAGGGGCAGAGAGAGAAGGAGGAAGAACCCCAAGCAGGCTCCGCACTGTCAGCACAGACCTCTAGGCCCTGGGGCTGGATTCCACGAACCTCGAGATCATGACCTGATCCAAACTCAAGAGCCAGACACTTAACCAATTGAGCCACTCAGGTGCCCCTGGACTCATCTACTCATCTTCTTGGCTCCAGTGTTTATGGACCTGGTCTTTGCTCTGTGCTCCCAACTCTGGCTGAGCAGCCTGCCTCCCCCCTCTCCCTTTGTCCAACCCCAGGGGCACAGTGGCTGCACCTTTTGTTATTACCTGCTTGCTTCACCTTCCCTATTTGACTTTCCAGCTCTCACCATACTCTGAGGAGAGAGAGTCATCTCAGGTACCTCATTTCAAAATAGGGATCATAATAATGGTCAACCAGAGCTTCTGTGAGGTCTAGAAACAAGTATATGGAAAGAACTTAGCATTGTGTTTGGCCCAGAATAGATAATACATGTTTGTTAATATTACTACGACTGTATTTTAAACTTTGGAATTACTGCACTACGTTTAAAATGGAATCTTAAAAAAAATGGTATCTATTACTTTCAGCTGTTGTTCAAGTTTTGATTATTAACTGAGATTCTAATGCATATAAAAATTATTCTTTCCAAGATAACTATTGTAATTATCATCAATAACTTTTTTCTCAATTTTACTTCAGTTAGAAGTGTGCAGAGTATGGAGCAGGAGGAATTTTCCTCTGTAATCAGGCATTAGAAGCTCCAATAAATCACAAGCCTTCCTTTTTTATATCACTATGAAAAGGAAATAAAGTTCAAATTTATTCAGCACTTAACTCTCTACCAGGAACTCACTAAGAGCTTCATGTGCATTATGACACTCATATCTCATAACCTTACAAGGTGGGTATTATCATCACCACTCCCCATTTTCCAGATAAGGAAACAGGCTCAGAGAGGTTCAGGGCTTGCCAAGTCACACAGCCCATAAAGACAGGAACAGATTTGAATCTGGACTGATTATCATCCATTAGTTCTACACTACTTTTGGGAAACAAAAATAAAGCCATCAAAACACATTCCATGTATTTTGATAGTTCCTGCCCACAGATAGTTTCTCAGTTATAGTATCCGTTATTAACGGATTTGCTCACATTCCTCTTCCAAGACCTGGGAAGACATACTCCCTTAGCTATAGGCTTTTTCTTCCCTGCTCTAGGAAGGCAAAATATGAATGGTTTAAATTTGATGAGAGGCCATACAAGGCAAATCCCCAATATTCAACAACTGCCTTCCCTCTGCTCCTTGAAGGATTCCTGACAGAACTCCCCGGCTGCGCCCAGCAACCAAGGTGATGCAGAAGGAAGTCATCCACAAGTAATCCTTGGTGGGCCTCAGATGGTGAGGCTCCACTGGGCTGCCATGCCAAGCATTAGGGCTTCCCACTTCAGCTTCTCTTTGCTGGCAGTTTCCTGGATGATATGACTCAGGGGGTGGGCAACAAGACAAACACTGTACAGTTAGCAAGAGCTTCCCCCTCAAATCATCCATGCTCTCTGCTCTTGAGATCTTGGGCTGAATGGTGTAAAAACACCAAAAGCCTATTGCTTCTTTTGAAGAATGATTCCTCCTTTTCCTGTGAGAAAACTAACAATTTGGTTTGTCTCTCCACAAAGACAAACACTTTAACTTCTAGATGCATGCGCTGAGAATCAATTAGACATATCGCTAAAGAGGTATTCACTTAATAAAAGGATTCTTTGACAAACTTTCTTTAAATATTGGACTTTCTCTGAGAAATGAAAATATTAGCCAAGTAACAAAAAATCCAACTCCATATTTTTTAGGGCTACATCTGTTCTGCAATATGAACTGTATGGCATTGGCCAATCAATCTATACCTGCATAGTAGTAATTAATGAGTTCTCCAGGTGTTTACTTAGTGCAGAGTGTTATGCAGAATGCTGTATCCTGTAGTGGAAACAAGAAGGTGGAATCAGCTAGGTGCAGGCCACACACGCTGTGCGTGTGAGGGATCTTCTGAAGTTCCATTGTGGACCTGTTCCTGGTTCTGGCTGGCAAGACCAAGCAAAGTTAATCTCATCCCATGAAAGTTTACCTTTCTTTCCACTGGTTCCATGAGATGTAGCAAAAGAGGAAGGCAACAGGGATGATCAACTCCACAGTCAGATGTTTCATATAATGCTTAATTTAAAAAAATTTTTTTAACGTTTATTCATTTTTGAGAGACAGAGACAGAGCACGAGCAGGGGAGGGGTAAAAAGAGAGGAAGACACAGAATGTGAAGCAGGCTCCAGGCTCTGAGCTGTCAGCACAGAGCCCAACATGGGGCTCGAACCCACGAACTGAAAGATCATGACCTGAGCTGAAGTAGGACGCTTGATCGACTGAGCCACCCATGCGCCCCTATAATGCTTGATTTTTATCCTAGGTTCTTTTTCACCTCAATTTACCTGATGAGTCTATTTTGTCACACTGATACTGTGTGATACCAAGAGAACTAACACTTAAAGCATACCTAACACTGAGTGAAGTGTTTGAAAAGTAGCATGTTACTTAATACCTTCAACAATCCCAGGAAGTAGGTACTGTTACATGCATTTTATAGATGAAGAAACAAGCTTAGAGAGACTGCAAATTTGCTAGTAAAAGTTGATAACTGGGATTCATAGTCACATCCGACAGACACTAATGCTTTTGTTGCTTTTTACCGCTCCCCCACTCCCCACTTTGAACTGGCTCATTTTCCCAGAGCATCCATTTTTACTAGAAGACTTAATGGAAAAAAAAATGATTATGTGAAGGAAAACATGGATAGAATTATCACTTAGAGTATGCATTTAGCATGAGTTTTTAAAGATAAAATGACAGAAACGTCTTGTCTCCAGAAGTCTTACAGACAACACGCGCCCCTAGACCTGTAAGTTATTTTAAAGGAAAAGCTAGTGAATCATTCTCCATACATGGGGATCTGGGGCAATCCAATCATTTGATCGCCCTTCAAAACAACATTATTTAAGAATCTATATCCTATCTAAAGTGAGGTAGAACACTGGTCAGGAGGTAGAGTGAGAAGGCCCCTGGTGTCAGGGCTCTGCTGACGCCCCTGGTCCGATGTGCTCCCTTTAGAAGTCAGTTGGGAATTCCAGTACATGCTTAGGGGTGTCATCCTCACTTCAAGTGGCTTGTACAACTGTTCCCTCCAACTCCATACTCTGTTCTGGGCAAGGGTTCTGCTTAAGTAGCTTTGGTCCATCCTGCTGCACGTCCAGATATATTTCCACATCCCTTACAGCACGGCTGTGACTGGGACTGCTTCTCCGTGCAGCACTGACCTCCGCAGTTCAGCCTTTGTTGGCTAAGGAAGGACGTCATGTCTACAATCGCCAACCCAGTTAAAGCTGCAGATGCCCCACCCCCACCCCATTACAGCTTTTGTTTTTCATCTCTGTTTTCCACTGAATATCACATATCCCTTTTCCCTTCGCAGCTGATGCTGAGATGTAACGACTTGTCACCTGAGAAAAGGCCCATTAAAATTACATAGCCCAGGTAATGGAGAATTCAGTGCAGGTTGGGGCGGCAGGTAATTAGCCTTACCTCACAGGGCAGTCTTCAGGCCCTCTGAGCTACCTGTATCTGCTTCCCTTCCCCTCTGCTTCTTAGCACATGGAGGCACTCACCATTTTTCGGAGGTATCTCTTGGCGTTTGTTGAGTGGGGGTGGTTATTTAACACTGTCCTCATTAACTGAGCCACCAAGCCACTGTTGTATTGGGTTAACAAGGCAGGGAACTATGACCATCCACAATGGACCGTCAGTTCTCCAGTAGCCAGTGGGGGTAGGGACGAGTGGATTCAGCTGTGTCTGCATGTTTTCCATGAATATACAACTGAACAAACTTGCGTAGCATCAGAATCTAGAGGAGGCAAGTTCTTAAAAAGAGCAGAACCTTGGAGTTCCCATCAGTAAGGACCCTGTATAATTTGTATCAGATGCAGGGCCCTGTCTGTTTTCACATCCCTTGCTGTGGCTATTGGGTTTGTCTTAGGACTTTTTCCAGAGAGGATTTAACATGTGATGCAACAGGCAGGGCGAAATCAAGGGTGGTGTTGATTCTGGGATATGAATATCACAGACACAAGATGTTGCAAATTCTTAGAAAGCCAAACAGTTTCTCAGATCCCAAAGGCAAATCATGTTTCCAGAGCCTTGGGAAAACTTGCTAGTTCACAAGGCTGTCCTGTGAATGGGGGCTCCATTCTTGGCACTGAGAACCATTTCCCCATCCTCTTGAGAGATCAAATCCAGGTAACCTTGCCCAACACTGATTTTAATGAGTAGCTGATTCCAGATGTGACTGGTAGGCTATCTCCCTTCTTCTCTAGCTAACCTGTGTTCACTCTTTGCTGAGGTTAGCTGGTTTGACACTGCACATGAGCAAGTTTAGTGAAAACCAGATGAGAAGACACAACCAAATGGCTTTTTTACCTAAATAGTTGCATGTTCATCCTCTAAACCAGGATTTGATGTAGCTCCTTAAAAAACACTGAAAGATGACAACCAGTAGTATTTACAATCCCATCACAGAGCAACTCAGCAATGAAGACTGCTTATTTTCAAAAATCTTGTTGAACCTTTTACAATGCATTTCATTTTTCTAGGGATACTGTTCAGAAACCGCCTAGTGATCACCAGAATTTTGGGTTGTTAGTTATGCCGAAATGTATGCAGAGAGAGAAAAGCAATGAACACATTTGTTTTTCAGCACCTCTTATGCGTGATTAGGGCTCTGGGTTCGGTGTTTTTACTCACACCGCCTCATTTAATCCTTAAAACAGCCCCATGAGATTGAATTACAATAGTTGGTTTACAAACAGAAATGTAAGCTCAGAAGTAATGTGTTTACCGGGGCACCTGGGTGGCTTAGTCGGTTGAGTGTCTGACTTTGGCTCAGGTCTTGATCTCACAGCTAGTGGGTTCGAGCCCCATGTAGGGCTCTATGCTAACAGCTCAGAGCCTGGAGCCTGCTTCAGATTCTATGTCTCCTTCTCTGCCCCTCCCCTGCTCATGTTATCTCTCTCTCTCTCTTTCAAAAATAAATAAACATTAAAAAATTATATATAAAAATAGAAGTTACATGTTTACCAATGTCACATAAGACCTTGTAATGGCAGAGCTTCTTGAATAAATTCAAGTCTCTGTCTACAAGTCCAGTGCTAGTTCTATGACACCAGAAATGTATTTTGTTGATGTACATTCTGTCTTTCCAGTGTTAGACAGATTTATATCAAAACAAAAAAAATGAGGGAGGCATACAATAAAAAATAAAACGTTAAAATTTAACGACTAATTATAAACTCAGTTCCCTGACACCTCATGTCTGAAAAGTTCTCCCCATGGACATTTTTATAGTCTCACGTTTCCTGCCACAATATTTTGTGAGAGGATGAAACTCAGCTGTAGCCTCATGAGAAAGGTTGTCAAAGGGATGTGACTATTCCCACAGTGCACTTGACCAGTGAGCAAACTACTCATTTCAGAAAAACGTACAGAGCAACTAGACCTTCTGGACATTATGGAAACACCTTAAGGACATGAACTCTGCTTTCCTCTCAGTGCTTAAAATAAGGCTTGCTTCCAAGCAGGTGCTTGACAAACATTTATTGAATGAATGAATGAATGAATGAACGGCAGTAATAGGTCACTGTGGGCCCACAAAGCACATGAGGCTAAGTCATCCTTTCCCTAATCTTGGAATGGAACATGGAAACAGTTACACTGCTTGGACACACACTTAAGGCATTTCAGGGGTGATTTTTAAAATAGGAGCAAACGAAAACAAAATAAAACAAAAACTAAAAATCACTTCCTTAAAAGTTATAACAAAATTGGGGTTTCTAAAATTTTCTCTATCCTAAACAACTTGCTAAAAACCACTGAGTGAGAAATCTTTAGCCATTGTGAAAGAAAATTTGCAAAATAATAATACATGCTATGAATGGTAGTGAGAAATGAGGACATAGATTTTTGTCTACTCTTGAGCCCAAACTCTGACTTCCTTCCTCTTCCTCTTCCCCTTCTCCTTTTTTTTAAGTAGGCTCCACACCCAGCGCAGAGCCTAGTGTGAGGCTTGAACTCATGACCCTGAGAACAAGACCTGAAATGAGATCAAGAGTTGGACCCTTAACAGACTGAGTCATCCAGGCACCCACTAAATTCTTACTTCTATATGACTTACTAGCTATACAGCCTGGGGAAAGCCCCTTAGCTTGTTTAAATGTCAGCATCCTCACTGGTAAAATGGAATATTTAATTAACTGAGTTATTGCAAGGATTAAAGATTAACAGTGGCACTTAGCAGGCTCAGTAGAGCCTCCCTCGCCTCTCTCCCTTTCCTTCCCTGCTCTTCCTTTCCCTGACACCCATCTAATCTAAACCATAAAGGTAGGTGAGATCATATAATTAATTTTTAAATGTTCTTATGCCTCCTGTTCAGGGACTTTTTAAAAACATGAGTTGGAGGAGCTCTAAGTTTTCCACTCACTTTTTTTCTTAGCGTCAGAACTAAGGTATTACATCCTATTATATAACAAGAACAGAGAAGCTGGGCTCTAGAACATAAAAATTATTGTAACGAGACAAGCAATAGAATAAAAACGAAGGCTGTGGCTATTTTTCTGTTATCTCTAAAAGTGGTTGAGGAGATACAATGGAAGAGGAGGAGGTGGCCTGTGCTTCTGAAGTTACTGCTGTCTTAGAAGCTTTAACAGGGACATCTGTTGACTTTTTAACAAAAGAAGCTAAAGGAGATCAAGGGGGAGTGAAGGAGACTCTGGTTCACAAAAGAGCCACATCTGTTTGGTATTCTCCCAACTGAGAAAGCTCGACTTCGAAATAGTATGGGGATCCTAGTTAAACTAGGATCCAGGAACAGATGAAAGCTTTTCTTTTCCCCATGTTTCAATGGTAGAGATCAACAGCTGTTTATATCCTTTAATACCTAACTGAGGGTGAAGCCTTCACATCTGTCAGTATTTTCCGGTCCTATTTCCTTGGATCACAGTGGGGAGGAGGTGAAGTTTGAACCCCTCCCAATTCCCAGGCAAGAACACAGAAACATGCCTGGGATTCATAGCTGTAATGCTAAGCAGGACTCCCCATTTCTCATCCACCCAGGGTCTGCTGTTTGCAGAGAATTCTTCTTTTACTTTATCCTGACAGACATCTTGATCATTTCCATGATAATGACTCACGGCAGCATGAAGATCAAAAAGAAGAGAAGTGGGCTGGAATCAGGGGGAGGAAGAAGAGGAGGAAATGAATTCTAACAGAGAAAGTGGCTCCTACAGATAAATTTTTTTCAAAAGATAGCAATAATTTTATGCAAGGGCAAATAACTGAGGTGAGCACGAAGCTGATGAAGACCCTCAGGGTAATGGTGAATAGTGGTGGTTTTCACTGACTCCTAACATTACACCTTGGAAAAATTAGAGATCATTAAACTGTGAAGGCAAGGTACAGGATATACCGAGGATGGTGATAAAGGGATTCAGAGGCATTTGTTTAACTTTTGATCCCCAGCACTACAGACATGTTAGGTCTTTGTAAAGATCATTTTTCCTCCATCCTTCCATCCATCTATCCACCCAGCCATCAATTCAACAACTTATAAGGCACCAAGACTGGACTTTGTGCTGGAATATTTAAGTGAATAAAACATATTCTATAACTTTAAGGAGCTTACATTCTAACAGGTGAAAACCTTCACAGAGGTATGAGAATTTACTAGTTAGAGAAGAAGGTGTGAGATTTCAGAAGGAGAAAATAAGATGGATAAAACCAGAGAGGTAAGAAATAGACTGTTTCTGGAGGGGGCGGGGAATGAAAAGTATTCTGGGCAGTTAAACAGAGGAATGGAAGGTGCTTACTAAAAGTGCAGATTGTTAGGTCTCACCTTAGATATTCTAATTTAGTTGTTAAGGAGGAAGGGCAAAGAATTTGCATTTTGAACAGAAGGCCCAAAGAATTCCGAAAGAAACAAATGTTTGACCATTCTAACTTATATAGATAAACATTTCTCAAAAGATGCTAATGGTGTTCCATAAAAAAAAATACATAGATTCAAATTAGGAAATACTACATACTAAAGTATTCCTTTCTTGGAGAATTATAATGCACATTAGCATGTTAAAAGTCCTGCCATAACTGGTTTCACTCAGCAGTTCCCAAGCTTATTTTCCACGGGCAAAAAAAAGAAAAAAAAATAATGATGTGCCTATTAAGATCCCTCAGGACACCAGAGTGCTATGAGCAACAGAGGACTCTGATGAGGTGAGCATGGCTCGCAAGCCCACTGAATGGCTAACGAAATGTCTGGAAAAAGACAGCAAAGTCTATTACTCTAGGGGATATGGCGGCATCTGCTGATTTCCTCCAAGGAAAGTCTAAAACCATCTATGATGTCCTAGTTTCCAAGCAGACTGCCAGAAGCTTCCTTACTCTCACGTAACACACCATGGTTGTGTGATGTTATTTCTAGTCACCAACTCTATGTGGTAACCACAGCTGCCAGAGACAGCAGAAGTGCCCAGAGTTAAAAGCATCAAGGAGTAGAAACAGAAGGAGAAAGACAAAGAGGAGGTATCATTGCCTGAATTTATTTATCTTTATTGCTATCACATGTTCTGCAGAGAGACTTGGCAGGTGAGAAAATTCCTCCTAGCAAAAAAAGAAGCCTCTGCCAGTCAATGAAAGTACAAAACACATGAACCTAAGAAATTCCCACCCCTTCCAAGGTGCCTGTTATACAGCCGGGGGTGTTTCTGAACCCTGCCTTCTTCCTCCTGTGCTGGTGAGCCAAGGGTTTGCACTACCACACACACCACCTCCTTCCCTAGCAAGGCACAGCATGGAGAAAGAGCATGCGAGAGCTGGGCAAGTCAAGGCAATACACTGATTCTGAGCAAATTGGTGTGTGTATTGAATATTTCAAGATGTACATACTGCCCTAATCAATTTATACACTTCCCCCGCCCCCGGTATTAGCTTAATTACTTCCATACACCCCACCTCAACTTCCTATATGCCACATGGGGACACATACATCCCATCTAGAGGTGATCTCAACAATGTGCTCCAAATGCTTCTTTTATATCCCAACCATCTCAGAGCTTTTTAATACTGCTGTCTAACAGCACAAGTATTTTTTCAATCATTCCACAAATATTTCCTGAGTGCCTACAAAGTTCCAGGACACCGTGCTAGACACCGGAGACACAAGTGGAAGTAGGAGATTGCTCATTCCTATTGAATCTGACGCCTAAAAAAACCCTGAAGTTTTAAATTCAGCCTGTCAGTGCATGGCAAATCCAATTATCAGCAGCATAAAGAAATATAAAAGGGAGATAAGGTTTGGTCCTTCCCCTTTAAGAGTTTTAGAGCTCAGAGCAGCACACAAATGGAAGCATCTGCATTTCAAGTGTTCTAGTGGGTCTAGCAGCTACACAAGGATCCAGAGTTAATGGTACAACCTGGAATTAATAACAAATGATCAGGAGTGGGAAAATAGATGCCACGATCTTTATTTCCCCAGGATGCCACCCCCTGGTTGCTTGATCCCCAAACAAACCCACGCATTCTCACTCTGGGATTCCTTAACCTGAGAGATGAATACCAATAAATACACTAGAGTTAATGTGACTTTAACTAGGTAATTAGCCAAAAAGTGAAAATTCTACCTCGCTAACTAGGTGGATTGGGACTGTAGTCCGGAAACCAGCAAGATCAAATCTAACATCTCAGCAAGGCAATGTTCCCTAGCATGTGGTATGTGTACCACTGAGGTCCACAAAATAATTGTAAGTAGCCCACAAAGGATTTTTTTTTTATTTCAAAGAGGTTCTTAGATATAAAAAAAGATACTGCAGGTATGATGGACGTTAGGGAAACACTGATATGGTGCCACTCAACGTTTAAGGACAGTCCTAGAAGAAGCCTCTGCAAACTTTCTGAGCTTGGGTGGGATGCACCAAAATAAGCAAGAAGCTGGTCATGGACTTACCCACACATGTTGGAAATATGTCCTCATTGTTGATCTGGACCTCAATCCAATCCATAAGAAGGTTCATGTACTGGGGGGCTGGCAGGGCAGTTGGCTTCTTGTACTTGAGGTCATCCTGCCACCGATACTCATATTTGGGGCCCCCTGACATCACAGGGCAGGTCTGCTCGGTACAGAACTCACAGATGGTGCCGTAGATGAGGTTGATCCTATTGAAGAAGTCCACCACGTGCACCGCCACCCAGTCGTTCTGGTCCTCCCCACTGGGCAGCTGCACGGCCGCCTTCAGGTCCACGCCTGAGTTGAGGGATGCCTGAGCCCGTTTGTGGAGCTCAAACCTCTGTGTGCCAGGTTCAAATTTCCTCTTGGGCCGGAAGGTCTTGTCCTTGTTGAACACCTGCTTCAAGGCTATGGACATGGTCTTTTCCTTCTCTTCTTTTCTTTTGCAGGAAGCAAAAAGGCACCTAGAACTTTTCAGAGAGAGGTCACAACCCAGCAGGGTTTTCCACTGCCAGCCCTCTGGCCCCAGTCTTGCGGTCTGCAGCTTTTAATCTCTTTTAAGCGGCCCCTTCCATCTTCCTCTTGAATAGTTTCCAAGAGAACCTCATGTTTCTTCCTAAAGGCTGAAGAGAAAAGAATCTTATTAGTACCCAGTTTGCATTTAAGAAAAGACAAATGCTTAGATCTGATTTCCACCTTGCTTCTGGCAGTACCTACTTCTGTCCAAGTATAAGGATGTTGAGGGTACGCCAAACCCCCAAGGATCTATAATAGTGATTCAAACCATGCAAATAACTCTTTTTCTTCATAGCCTTGGTCAAATCTCTGGCAACAAGTCCCTGCATGGTCCATAGGTTAATGAACTCTCCAAGGTGTTAACACAAACATGTTAGTTAATACCCCATCCCCATGCCATATATGCTCCTTTTTAGAGCATCTGCTCTACTCCCCACTGCCTTTATTGAGTAAGCATGGAATTACTACCCCATTCTCCTAAATATACCTGATTTATGGATGGCTATCACACCACGCTGGCTAATATCTTTCCTGGGAATTTGGGATCAGGATATAGCCTTTGTCAGGCATTGTCCCTGAGAAACAATGAAAACTGAGCCTGGTTGAGCCCTATTTGGACCATATGCAGTGCATTTAAGAAAACTGGTCTGCAGAGAGGGGAGGGAGGAAAGAAGAATGAGGGAGGAAGAAGAATAAGGAAGACAGGGGAAGAAGAGGAGACAGGAGAGGAGAAGAAGGAGGAGTAGAAGGAAAAAGTCATTGACACATAGAGAAACAGAGACAACAGTTTAAGTGGCTACAGAGAGAGGAATCCAAGAGAAAAAGAGAAACAGGGAGAAGAAGAGTGGCTTCTTGAGTTCCTGATAACCTTCTAGGAATTTGTTCTATTATTTTAAAAAAAAATTCTTTTAATGCTTATTTATTTTTGAGAGAGACAGAGCACAAGCAGGGGAGAGGCAGAGAGAGAGGGAGACACAGAATCTGAAGCAGGCTCCAGGCTCTGAGTTGTAAGCACAGAGCCTGACACAGGGCTTGAACTCACAAACCATGAGATCATGACCCGAGCCGAATTCAGACACTCAAATGACTGAGCCACCCAGGTGCCCCTGGTTCTAGTTATTTTTGAAGCCTAGTTATGATTCCAGCTCTTGAGATCCATACATTTTCCCTGAATTTGCCGAATAAACTTCTTGTTTCACTTCAACTAACTTGAGTGGGTTTTGTGTCTTTCCAAGAATCCTCAACTACGACGGCATTTATCATTTCTCTAATTTCATCCTTTACATATTTGGTATCACACCCTAGAATTCTGAGGCAGAGGTGTACAATAAAACTTTCTGTGATAATGCAAATGTTCTGTATCTTTGTTGTCCAATATGGTACCCACTAGCCATGTGTGGCTATTGAGCATTTGAAATGTGGCTGGTGAGAGTGAGGCGTCGAATTTTTCATTTTATTGAATTTTTAACTTCATTTTATTTAATTTTAATTTTAATTGAAATTGAAATTCAAACAGTCACATGCAGTTAGTGGCTATCATTTTGGAAAGTGCAGCTTTGCTTTTCAGTGCTCTCTTCTTTATTATTTCATTTGACCCTTACAAAATTCTGGTGTGGTTAATAGTAGATGTGTAGGAGCTATTCTCCTTGGGTCTCTAAGAGATATAATTACTTGCCTAACAACATCCCATAGCTAGTACAGGCATACGTAGGATTGAAATCCAGTTTCCTGACTCCTAGCAGATGCTCTGTCCACATAACTTTCTAGTCTAAAAAGTGATGCCCTTCAACTTGTCTTTCCTGCAGGTTCATGAAGCCTCTATCCCCAGACCTTCCATCCACATATTCCCCAAAGACCACAAGTATAGACTGGCTGGAAGGAAAGATTGTGTCCTGTGGCTTGGAAACAAGGAGGAGATAAATGATCCACTCATGGGTCAAGCCCTAGCAAAATGGGCCAACAGCTGCGGCCAGATTCAGAACAGCCCATCATGGTATCTGTGAAAATGAACCTGGAGCGTGATCACGCTGAACGGCACTTTCCCTGCTTAGATGGGGTTTTGCTATTCCACACTCAGGATGCGTTGGTGATGAATTCAACCTAAAGTTATTCGGGCAAACACATAAGAACAAAAACACCTGAGACAATCATATTCCCTCTCACAGACTGCTCTTTGCACAGAACCGCTGATCCTTCAGGGGATGCCTCCTCTGGCCACTCTCTGCAGCCTCTGTCTGCTCACTTCTTTCCTCTGGATCTCACCCTCTTCCTATTAGGTTTCATTGAAATGACACTATGGCAAGGTGTTTGTTTTTCCTCCTCACATGGCACTGAGCACCCCCCCCCACACACACAAAGATATCCATGTTCAAAAGCAGGTCCTATGGCACTCTGCCTGAGACTGTCTGTGAAATGACACTCCCGGGGTGCTTCAAAATATCACCACAAAGGAGATCACCACACAAACTCTGCCAACCCTAGGGACAGAAAGGGGCAATCTCTCCCTGAAAAAAATACTTTCCCAAAGGCTGGCTCTGCCTGGAAATAGTGTGAGAAAACCGAGGGCGCTAAAAGTGCTTTTCCAAACTAAAAACATGATCTGGAAGTTGGGAAGATGGAGAAAGGATGGTGCGGTTGTTTTTTGTTTGTTCGTTTGTTTTTTGGGTTTTTTTTTTCCTCTCTTAAAATAGACAATAGTCCCTCTGTACCATAAATGCTTAGCTGCTGACAGGAAAGCAGGAACCATCCATCAGCCGCCTCCTCATGTCTCCAGCAAATAAGACTTGCTGTTCTGCTGTTCTAATGATGAGGGTGCTGTCAGTTACCACGGTCCTCAGAACAGTCTTCTTTCATCACCTTACATGACCCTCAGTATCAGTTTGGCTGTTTCCCCGGGGCCCGGAGTATCTGTTTGCATGGATGCCAATGGGAAACCTTCCTGTGTACCGTTGCCAGGCTCCTGTGCACACCGCATACCATCAAAAGAGCCTCCAGCAAGCACTTCTGATGAGAGCGTGTGAATCAGATGGAATAATCACAGCAAATCCATGTCACAAAACCCTGCAGTGTGGCTGGTGCTCACAACTATTTCAGTAAATATTAAAACCTCATATGAAGTTTGGAGATTTTTCTTCCAGAGATACTTAGATAATGAACTTCAAGACATCAGCCTCTTGAACCACATAGGCATTTATTCAGAACTTCAGCCGGCTTTAAAGTCACTCTTTCTTTTTGCCTCAATGTAAAAGGCTGACTGAAGGGGTAAAAAAGTCATCTTTGGAGGATTATTTCTCAACCAAAACCCTTAAAGTGCCATTATTGGTTACCATTTATTAAATTCTACTATGCACCAGATCCTTTACATGTATTATTAACATTTTTTCTTTATGTTTATTTTATTTTTGAGAGAGAGAATACCCACGTGAGTTAGGGGAGAGGCAGAGAGAATCCCAAGCAGGCTCTGCATTGTCAGCACAGAGCCTGCTGTGGGGCTCAAACCCATGAATCATGAGCTCACGACCTGAGCTGAAGTCAAGAGCCAGAGGCTCAAGTGACTGAGTCACCCAGGTGCCCCGGTTATTAACATCTTAATCCTCACTACAGTCTTACATAGTAGATGTTTTTGTGACCATTTAAGAGAAAAATAAATTGAGACTCAACTAGATGAAGTAATTTGGCAGAAATCACAAAATTAATAAATGGTAAGGCTAAAATTTTGAACCCAGAACTCCCTGGCACTAAAACATAGGTGATTTTTTTTTCCTCACTAAAGCTGTTTTGAAATCTCATGAACACTTTTATGTTTTCAAAGCTTCTTCACATGTAGATTTCAAAGCTCCTCACAACAAGACTATAAAGGAAGCTAGAACAGATGGTATTTTTATCTCCACTTTACAGATAAGGAAACAGAAACTCTGATCTCCAGTGCTCATTCCAAATGCATTCAACATTCTGACACGCTCAAACATTACGATGTCTCTTTTGCTCACTTTTTCATCCAGAATGAATCTCTCTGGAGGTGGGAAGAGTTGATGGGCAAGTCCCCATGTCTAAGGACACTGGCCATCCAGGATGGGCAATAACAATTTCACCATTTAACTAAATGGCGGAAGAAAGAGCATCTGTGTCTTTATTTGAGTGTCAAATGCATGTTGTGGCAGATACCCAGAAGAGTTTGAAATGAAAAAGGGAACAGGAAATCCACCTGGACTTACTTTCCAACCCAGAGTCCTTTCAGGACCCCCGCCCATAATTTATACCATGGGCTTATTAAATGGTTGGAGCAGTGCTTCTCAAATGTTAATATGCGAAGTGTTAAAATGCAGGTTCAGATCCAGTAGGTCTGGGGTGATGGCTAAGCATCTGCATTTCTAACAAGCTCCCTGGCGATGCTAAATCTACTGCCCACAGATGACACCTTAGGTCACTATGAGAGTTTGCTAGAAATGCAGGCACTCAGGCCTCACCCCACACCCAGCAGATCTAATTTTGCACTTTAACAAAAAATCTCAGAAGTATATGCTTTGAGGAGCACTGGGTAGGAGGGCTGCCTGACTGGCTGGATAAAAGGATGACTAAATAAACTTCCGTTTGTTGTTATGTGGACAGTTTGCTTAATAAACATAGTCTTCAGGTGTGTGTGTGTGTGAGAGAGAGAGAGACAGAGAGAGAGACAGAGAGAGAGAGAGAGAAATGAGGAGAAACTCACTGTTTTGAATACAAATGCCCTATGGGGACAATGACAGGTCTATTGTTCTGGATTAATTTGGAGAGCACAGCGCCCAGAACCCAGAAGGTTCCCAGTAAATAACTTTCCATAAATGCCAGATGGAACAGGGCTGCTGCTAGTGCTGCTGCAGCCTCATGCAGAAAAGCTTCTTTGGCTAAAGAAAATGTAACACTAGCAACAACACAGTTGTTATTCTCTGTCCTTGTCCAGTCTCCAGAAAGGAAAGAATAAGTCATAAGTTTTGCCTCCTGGGTAGTACTATAATCAAATTTTATGTTATGAATAGCATCCACTACAATGCTGGTTCTCAATAAATATCTGAAACAAACTCCTCAATTCAGTGGACATTTACTAAAGACGTTGTATGGGCCAGCCTTAAGGCTAGGCACCAAGGACCCAGAGCTAATGAAAACTTGGTGTTTGCCTTTGAAAACTCCACAATTTGCTGTCTACTTTGAGTTTCGTTTATTGGCTTTTGTTTTTTAAGCTACAAAGTGAAATGCATCAATGTGGATAGTGATGTGGCTTCTTCACAGATTATTCCAGTTAGGAAGGCAAAGGGTACTAAAGAGTAAGGTCTCATGGAAAGAGAAAAATGGAAACCCAAATAAACAGCATAAAATTGACAGGAGCCCCATGTGTTCTCCATATTTTCTGCTTAATAGATCAATTATAGCAATAAAACATGTGCACTATAAAAATATGCAGAGAGAATTCGGCCGGGCTGCAAGGGAATGTTGACAAGGTAACTAAGCAACCCTGGCAAGGAAAGTTCTTATTTTTCTTTTCCTATTGATGTCTTCTGCCTTATTAGTTGAAAATTCAAAGTGTCCTTGCCAGGATGAGGAAGAAATGAAGCAATGCTCCCATTCACTCTGGAGAGATCCATCTTTCTCGGTGTGACCCCCTCTAAAGAGATGTTGATGGTACAGAAGGGTGGGCAGGACAGAAAGGAGAGAAACCAAAGCTGGTATTAGTTTGGGGAAAGAAGTTCACTATCTCATCTATACGATGGAGGACTCCTTCTGGCAGGACCAGCCAGCAGGGCGATCCACCATAGGAAGGTAAGGGAAATGCCTTGGAATTGCCCCGCATGAGGGAGGCTCCATGCCATTTTCACTGCCGGGGTCCCAGGAGCTAGGATGGGCCTGGCACATAGCCAACCTCACTGAATATTTGCTGAACGAACCAAGAGATGACAGTAAATGAAAAACCCTTTGCGTCGAAGTGAGACCATGGAAGTGAAAACAAACTGAACCCCCTGCACCGTAGTTATTTGGGGACTCCCCCTCCACCTCCAAGCTCACTGAGAACTCACGGCGGTCCGGTATTACCAGCTGCTGGGCTGCTCCGAGGCATCCCCTCCTTAAGGATAAAAACATCTGCCCAACGTCTCTCTCAAATGGACTGCTCTTTTCCCAGGTGTGGCCTACAATTCCAGCTCTTCAGAACTGAAGAACGACTAGTTTGATCTCTCATCTTTCCATCACTTTTCTCCTTATGGCTGGAATAGTACATGGAACTCTTTTACGACACCCCAGACACTGAATAAAAGTAGATAAGATTTTTATTTTAAAGGAGTGTGTGAATGAGATGAGTATCATCTGACCTTCCTAGGTTCCAACAAAAAGACATGCCTAAAAATGTAATTCCATCAACCTTTCTGTACTGTTTTACTTCTGCCTACTCAATAAGTGCTGTCTTTGCTCACAAGACAGCCCAAACTCAGAACAATTCCTGCCTGAGAAGCAGCTCTGTTGTTATTGTTGGTTTTTTTTTTGTTTGTTTTATTTATTTTTTTTACCAACTAATATACCTCCCCAACTTCAAGCCACCGTATCATTGCATTTTAGATTAGTTAGAAGAAACACAGCTCCCTCATTTTAATCTTCAAAGATATGCATGATTTCCAAGTTTCCAAACGGCCATGTTATTTCTGAGCCATATGAAGTCAGTATAAGCAGGTGCAGCCCTACAGATGTCTGTCATGAGACCCTCACTCCCCGTCATTTTCTGGCTCTTCAACATCCATTCAAGTTACCCTCAGACTGGTTCAGTCACTTATTTATTCAGTTACCTGCATAGACATCCTAGCATTAAAAATGGGAGTAAATTTCCAAAGAGGAAAACATCACATGCAACCTTGTGCATCACAATGACAACAATAGCAGTGATTGACCAATGTATGGGTGGTCACATGAATGATTCACCATTCACAGACACAGTGACGTCACCATTCAGAAGAGGACACTAGTAGTGAGAAACAGTGAAAAGGATAGAAGGATAAGAGAGGATAGGATTTATTTGATGTGGTTTAATTCACCACATTCTCACATTCTACTGAATGTAGAGAAAAGACAGACTTAAAAATGTTTTCTTAAAGAAAATAACATTCTCTTAAATATAGGCCTTCTGGAGCCCAGTAGAGATTGGCTCAGATTCCCAGTAATGAGTAAGATGGCAAATCTTTGATCCAACCTTGGACAGAATGGATCCAATCCTGCCACAATTTAGAAAAAAATAGTGACAGTAAATTATGAGAAGACAAATGCTCAGTTGACCCAATGAATATTTATGAAAGACATCCTAATTACTTTATTAATTTTTTAAAGGGGAAAATAAACTTCTCTAATTCAGTAACCATTTGCAGTATTATTTCAAGATCTTTGGACTAGCTGGAAAATATTTCTATAGGTTAAAAAAAAAAAGACACAGGATTTGAGCACCCAATACCTAAGGCATGTAAAAATAAGGAAATAGAGGATAAGGAAGGAATTATAGCTAATATAATAACTGAAATTTAAGGCTGATTTTTTTCATTTTTAAAAAATTAAAAATTTAATTTTTAACATACAGTATACTAAATTATATTTTCAGATTTTTCTTCAGATTTTTTACTCATTTTGTGCCAGTTTCAAAAAGTTGTGCCTTTTAAGTAAGTTTTCCATTTCACCTGTTTGTTGAACTTATGGACACGAAGTTTCATAATATTCCCTTATTATTCTTTTAATATCTATAAGATTTGCAATGATAACCTTATTTTGATTCCAAAGATTGTAAATTTGTATTCTGCCCCTGCTATGGACTGAATATGTGCCCCAAAAATGCATATGTAAAGCTCTAACACCTCAATGGTATTAGGAGGTGGGGCCTTTGGGAGGTAATTAGGTTTAGATGAGATCATGGGTTGGAGCCCAGTGGTGGAATTAGTACCTTTATATGAAGAGGAAGAAACGCCAGTGTTTACTCTCTCTGCTATGTGAGGATACAGTGAAAATGCAGCATCGGCAAACCAGGAAGAGGGCTCTTACCAGAATCTACTCATGGCATGGACTTCCCAGATCTGTAGAAAATAAATTTCAGTTGTTTATCTCAAAAAAGAAAAAAATTGAGGCAAGTAAAAAATATATTTTGGTTGTTAAAGCACAGGTGTGTACCAGCTGGTGTGATGCCGCTCACAATCCCTATCAGATACTAGGATAAAGGTCATTGTCAATTACCATTTCCTTCTTTCTCTTTGAGACAAGGTATGACAATTCTTTCTTGGGAAGTCTTGCTTTAAAGGAAAAATGTACAAATTCAAGCAAGTTGGTTCCTGTAACTGTCAACAGACTTATTTACTCTTAGTTACTCTAAGTGAGTTTGAGTCTCAGGATCTGGAAAATTTTTTATCCCCAGCACTATGGGAACTTATGTGTGACATCTGGAACCACTGCGAGAGACCTTTGAAGGCGGGGGGGTGCAGAGAACAAAATGGGCTAGAAGATTGGAAATTGGAAAATACACTTCTAATTTTCAAAAGAGTACTATTTTTAGCTTGGGGGGATGGGTAAAAGTGATACCAATCGCAGGCAAGATTTAGAGCAATATAACTCAGTAGCTAAGAGCACAGCATCCACAGAGTTGCCGATCATTCGAAAGGGCCTATGAAAAATGTTTGGAACACAGAAGGCACTGAGTAATCTGGTCTGTTAGTACTGTCATCATCCTTTGAATCAAATTATGATGCAAGTTTTAACAGAGTCAGATTCTTGAGAGGCCACACAGACTCTAAGATAAACCTTAGAATGCTTAAAATTCTATTCAACCTAATTATGTAACAGTAACAATAACTAATATTTAATTATTTAGCAATCTATTTTAATTTTTAAACAGTCCTATGAGTTAGGTATTATTATTATCCCCATTTACACCTAGAGAAACTTGAGACACAGCAAGATTAAAACTTTGTCTCAGGTCATAGAACTTGTAAGTAGGCAGGCTGCCTCCAAAATTCTAACCTTAATTAAGACTTCCTCTTTAGACATTTTGGGTAGTTCACAACAACAACAAAAAAAAACAAAATACAAACAACAAATAAGCAAACAAAAACAGAGGAACTTCTAGGGCAACTTCCTCTAACAGAGGAACTTTCTAGGTTAGGGAAAGGGATGAGAGAAACAAAGACTTAGTCCTATGTACCTGGGAATGTGCCACAAACAAAGACATGTATTTCTTGAACTTCTGTTGTTTAGAGTTGGAAGACCCCCAGATTCAGGTGCTGGCAATGACTCTAACTGGTTATGTCTTTGGACAAGACACCCTTTATTAGCCTCAGTTTTGTCTTTAAAGATAACAGTGCTTATCTCTCAAGATTATTGTAAAAACGAAAGAGATCTTGCCTGTGAAAGCACTTCACCAACGAAAAACCATAAAGCAGTTATAGGCAGGGACTGATGACAAAAAGAACTACAACTGTTGATGGAACATGAAGAAATTACCTGAGTCACAGAAAACGATTCCATTCAATGCAATTATGTGTTTATGAGGAAGAAATAGGGCAAGGGAATAGGGATGATGGGAGCCCTGCATAAGAGGAAACAAATCAAATGCTTCCTTCTTGCTTAATTTGGATAGACTTCTGATTCTAGGGCAAAAAGAAACAGTAATCTAAGTGATTTGATATTGTGTCAATATTCCCCAACAATTACAGTCCAGTTAGCTTACTACTGTAAGAGAGTTCCAGTATTTCTGCACGTAATAAAATCTAGTGCAATATCAGGGCAACTTATATCCATCCTGCCCTCCTAGTAATCCTTCAAACACTTTTGAAAATTAAGTATAAAAGCTCATTTCAACCTTCAAAGTGCTTTACATTTAATACAACACATTTGACTACAACTCAGCTGTGACCTCTGCTAGAGTGATCCTGCTGGAGGATTCAACTGCACCCCCAGAAACTCTCAAGAGAGAAAAGACAACCATCTACCTGGGAGCTTTTCAATTGGCCTTGGTGAAAACAGATGGACGAAAAGGATAAGACAGAGACAAATAATTAATGACACCATCCTCTCTACATGCCTAAACATTCCACAACAACTGAAAAAGAGGTCTGAAATAAAATGGAATCAAACAAGTAATCGTAAAGGATATGGGCACCGGAGGACTGTGCCAGACCCTACCTCTACAGTCAGAAAGATACGGTCTCGAGTTCAAACTCTGCCCCTCAACTAGTTACCCTCCTCAGCTAAACACCGTCTCTCTGCGGTTCGATTTCTCTTTGGATAAATGAGGGCATGAGTACCAATATCACAGTGAGTTTGGGGCTAAGTGAGAAAATGTAGTAAAGATGGGAAAATATCAAGTGCCATACTAATTAATCCTGACTTCTCATTATAGTAGGTTTCAGGTGGTCTCAAACATAATCTGGTGTGTTCTTTGACTTCTTTCTTCTAAGACCTGAGGATCTGACCCTAAAATGTAAAAACTCTTGGAAAATTTGGGACGAGAGTTCTGTTTCCCCGCTTCTGGGTTTTATGAGGAAGAATCTTCCCTAGGTACACAACTGGCCTTCCTCTGTCTTTTTACTAATGTTGTGCTAAGGGAAGTGGAGAGAGTAATTAATTGGTAAATTTGATCAAAATCAACTGGGCATGCTCAGCTGGCTCAGCCTTATCTCTTGGGAGCTGCCTGCCTTCAAGGAGTGTGCTATCTGTGGCTTCCCCAGCTTTCTGAGTGGAGGAAGCCCGCTCACTCCAGTGCTGCATGGGAAAAGGTGGGTAAGTCTGGAGTGTATAATTAGTAGGCTCATTTGGCTAACAAACCCAGAGATTTGTCTTCCAGTCTGGCTTCCATTAGCAATAAAGCTGATACCTGTTTTTGTTGTTTCAGTTAACTTCTTCAGAAGCCATGTAGAGAAGAGTGGCATTATTTGTTTATTGGGGGCACTCTTGAAGACCCTACTATTAGTTTGAGCAGCCTGGTTTGCAAATGTAGCTGGGTTTTGGTAGAGACTCATTGTGACATCAATTCAAGGAGAGCCCCATACAGGATATAACTTAAAATTTATCTGCAGAAAGTCTGTTCCTACATATTAGGCATATAGTCTTCTCCAGGGTTTTCTTGGACAAGAGAGATGACCCAGTCACAGGGAGCATCTTTCCCAGTTACTGCCCAGCTGGAGGCATAAAGAGTGAGAATGCTCAGGGAACCTGGGGGGCTCAGTTGGTAGAGCACGTGACTCCTTGTCTAGGATCCTGAGTTCAAGCCCCATAGCCCCAAGCTGGGCATAAGTCTTACTTAAAATATATATATATACAAATTTTTAAAAAGAAGTCGTCTAAAATTTATTTAAAAATAAACTTCTTGGGGGCACCTGGGTGGCTCAGTTGGTTAAGCGTCCAACTCCTGATCTTGGCTCAGGTCATGATCTCATGGTTCTTGGGATCAAGCCTCACATCTGGCTCTGTGCTCTCTCTCTCTCCTCTCTCTGCCCCTCCCCTGCTCACATGCATCCGTGTGTGCACGGAGCTCTCTATCTCTCTCAGAATAAATAGGTAAACTTTAAAAAAAAAAGAGTGAGAACACTCAGAACAGAGTACCCCCTCATCTGTGAGGTGTTTCTAAACCTTCCCCAATAGTCAGTGAGCACCAGGCTTTATGGTCCTATGCTGTATGTGGCTACTGTTCAAGAACCTATCACCAGTGTTCTCCATGGACAATCCAGAAACTTCTATCCAGATAAGGCCTTTTCTTTGCCAAACGCATTTCCCCAAATTTCTCTCTGGGTTAAATTTAACCTCTGGTAAAAAGTAAGGGGAGAAAGGTGGAGAAAGAAGGGGGGAAGAAGAAGGAGAGGCCAATCATCATTGTCCTGTGACTTCTGCCTCTTGTCATACCTCTCTCGCACACACACACCATGACCTCACGCTATGCTATACTCCTGAGCTCACGTGTCTGGCCTCTCCATCTGTCTGTGAGGGTGGGATCACACCCTAGACTTTACTACAGTTTGAGTACCTAACACGGAACCCAGCACAAATAAGAACTTATTAGTTTTGTAGTTGAACTGTGTATCTGAATGATGGCTAATCAAATACTGCACAGATAAACAGTTGCTTCTCCAGTGAAGAGGGCCATGCTCCCGGAATTAGGATGACATGATCAACAAAAGAAACCTTTTCACGAAACAGAGATATTTCACACAAGGTCAGCAGCAGCCACTGGACATGTGGTTCCCCAGGCCACGTTTCCATTTTCCAGTACGCACTAAAAGTCAGCTCCTTTGGAAGCATGTCCAGGCTTAAAAGAATGTTTAAAAACTCATGGTAGACCTTTGTAAAGATCTTTGCATAGTGCTACAAAATTCTCCATCTCTGTGCTTTGTTTACAAAATAAGTTTACAATATATATATCTCAAAAAAAATAATAATGGGGAAGAAAAGAGATCAATCAGCTTGGGGAATTTTTTTTCTAATATAAGAAGAAAATGTATCCTGTCACCTTCTTTGGTGCAAACTGCTTCTGTGACTTTGGTGCCCACCCCCAGACCCCTGCTGCATCCACCCTTGTCCACTTCGTACCCCTTCATGCTGGGCCCTGGCAGCAGTCATTGTAGTCGCTTCCCTGTGTCCCCACCATCCTGCACGGTACCAAGGAATTCACTTTCCTCAAGTACGATCCTGCTACCCACCTGTGTGTGTGTCAGGAGGCCAGTAAGCAAAATCATTGCTGATAGGATTTTACAGCAGGAAGAACCCTCAAAAATCACTTAATTCAATTCAACTTCTTAATGTATTAAATACAAAACCAGAAACGGACATGCCTCATGCCCAGAAAAGTGAGGTGAGACCCACAGTTAGGATGGGCTAGGGGTGAAAGCAAAGTCTCAACCCTGAGGCCAGTGTTCTTTCCACAAAGCCATGAGTCTCTTCAATGGTTATGCAAACCTGACACCTAAGTGCCCTTCAAAAGGGCCCCCAATACACATACAAATAAATATATACATATATTTGTTTATTTATTTATGTTTTAATCCCCTGGTGGATTTTGGTGGTTTTTAAGGCTTTTATTTTTTTAAGTAAGACAGTCCATTTCTCCAAATAAAACCTTATGTGGGATCCAATTATATAAAAAAAAAAATAGATAAAAATTCTCTTTTCTGTGGTTGAAGCAGGGAGAAAGAGACTCACTCTTAGTCTCCCCCTCCCAACAGGCACAGAAACCTCTCTGAGGACCTTCAGGTTTGGCTCCATCAAGCAGACAATGCACCAGGCCCCTGATGGCCACTGCACCTATCGGTGACTAAATCTCTGCCCTGGGCTTTCCTTGGCTGGCCTGCATGCCATCATCCTTCTTCAGCCTTTAAGGCCTGGACAGCTGTCACCACCTCCAGGCAACCTCTCCTGACCACACTGTTAGCAAGTGACTCCATCTCCCCTTTGGTACAAAGCTCTGAATATTTAACCCTTCCTCTCTACCAAAACAGTTTGAACCATTCGTGATTCTCATGCTCCCCACCCCTTCCGACCCACCTATAGTCAGGACCCACCCACCCATCTGGGAGCCTCTGAGGTTCCATCACCCAGACTTCAAACACAAGCTGTCACTCAGGTGAAGTTTCAACCCACCTCTTCACCTTCCCTCCTGACTCTTCCCTAATCTGGCTTAGTGTCAACTCATTCTTATTAAGCTCACTTGAACCCTTGCTTCTCAACAAATATTTATGAGTTCCACTTGCTCTGCTTGAGTTCAACACTCTTCCCCCAGCACTGCCTCCCGTTTGTTCTTTTTCTCTTTCGTTTTTCTCCTCTTGAGCTCCGAGGGTTCTGGTAGAGGGTGAATAGCTGCAGAAGAAAAAAATACAGCCCCTACTCACCCAGAACCATCTGTCCACTGACTATCGAGTTCTCCCTGGACCTCCTAGGGACCCTCAGAAATGATAGAAAACCTAAATCACCTGGGTGTTTGTGCAAAATGCAGACGCTAAGGTCTCACCCCTCACCTTCAGATGTATTGACTCTGATGCATTCTGATGTTTAAGAACTCCCTAAGGCAGGGAGTTTGACATACCAGACCTAGCCTCTCCAGGAGTCCCTGGGCCAAAACTCATTTACTGAGGAGAATGGGCAGGGGAGAAATGTGGTCACCTGGAAAGCTGAATGTCCAACAGTAAGGATGACAGAAAAAGTCCTCAGGAAGAAAGAAGGCTGACTTGAATCACAGTGGAAACAGAGACAGCGGCCCTTCCCCTGCCTGGTCCACCAGCTACACCACCAATGGAGAGCCTGGTTCAGCGAACCACACCCTGCATTCTGTGTCTGTATGCCCCTGTATTATTACTTAACACCAGGCTGGTTGTTAAGTAAATGAGTCTGTGATCAGACAGCCTGGGTTTGACTCCCACATCTGTCATTTTCAGCACTGTGGACTCCTGAGCTTGGGCAACATTGCTAAACTTTAGTTTCCTCTTCTACAAAAGGGGATAGAATTAATTCTCTTTCACATAGTATTCCTAAGAGATTGAGATGACATTATCCAAATAAAGCATTTGACAGAGCACCAGGCACAAGGGAGGTCCCTCATAAGCACTGGCTTTGAATTCTTATCACGAACACTGCTTTCTTGAACCCACTCATTTATGTGTGTCCCGTCCCTTCTAGACAGAGAACTCTAGGCTTCCTGCTTTCCCTCTCTTAGGAAAACACTCCCAGTGGATTACGCCTGGCAGGCTTGTGACAGTGACAGAATGAGGCAGTGGGTGGAGAGAGGCCAACAGTGGGTCGTGCCCCCTGGAGGTACTCTGTAATTGTCCATGATTAGTGAAAAGGCCGACCCACCTTGGCCATGCCCTGGCTGCCAGGAACAGCAGGCTTTCCCTCATCAGAGCTAATGCTTCGCACCTCCCTCCCGTCATGAGGCAGAGAAGACTTTCTGGAGGCCAGAAGCTTGATTTGGGAGGTGTCTCCAGGGCTCAGAGGGAGAAGCTGGCCAGCAAGCTTGTGTTGATTAGACCTTTATACCTATTATTTTATGATGGGAATTTGAGCTCCTCTCACAGCAGTGCCAGAAAAATTCATCCTGAGTCAATGGGTGCTTTTTTAAATACCAAATATCTCCATTCTGATTTTCTTATGTAACCATGACATGTAGACTTGCCAAAAATGTTAAAAATAGACAACCAAAAATCAAAGAGAAAAATCTCATAGTTTCTAAACCGACCTTGCATGGAAACAGTTACCACACAAAAGTGCGATGGGGTAATTTTTTTTTCATTCATTTAGGGGAGTGGTTTTTGTTTTTCCTGTTTTTATTCTTTGGGTAGTTGTATTTATTTTCCCCCACACTATTCTTTAATGACAAGTGAGGGTGGCCCACTCTTCTTAAAAACAATAAAAGCTAGATGGGAAGAAAAAAAGCCTATAAAGCTTCCAAAGGCATGGGGAACTTTTGCCCAGAGAAGTGAACTGCTCAAGTAAAGCCATGAAAACAACTGTGGCCGCAGGCACTGGGCTGAGCCAAGCCCCTGCGGTGAGGACTTGCTTTCTTTCTGGTCCAAGCACAGAGTCCAGGAAGCCACATCCACTGACTTCTTTTTCATTTAAGATTCTACATTCATCAATATGTCTTACTGAGAAAGCCTCCATAAGAGATTTCCTCTTTGCCCTAAGAAACAGGAGGAAAAACAGAAACACAGTGACCATTCCTAGGAAAACAGCACCCGCCCAGCAAGAGACCAAAACAGGTGCTTGCTACTACCTCCTACTCTATTTCCTTTTAACTGCATTTTATTCTTTAAAAGAAAAAAATAAATAAAAAGGCATCTCATAGAGTTTAGATAGTGTTTGATTTTATATAAGTGCCAGATGACTCAAATTCCTTTTGGAAGAAGCTGGTGTAAGAATCTATAAAAACTCCAATAAGCAAAACCACAAACACCGTTTCCACCAACTTTAGTCAATTAAAAAAAAATTCAAAGGCTTAATATAGTTGAAGACTGAAAAATACAGAGTTCCACAAAGACAAGATTGTCATATAAAAAAAAAAAAAAGAAAAGAAAATCCAACAGCCACTTTAGTACATCTCAAAAGCAGATCTTTATATAACCGATCAAAATACAACCATTTGCAAATATTTATATTTTAAATCACAAGATGGTTGTTCCCCCACTCCAGACATTGTGAGTGATTTTATAGCGAGCTGATCCTCCTTTGGTCTCCCCTAATTTGCCCTAGACCAGGGTGGCTTCTAGAAAAAGATAAAACTCAACAGACCAAGCCAGCGGAGCCAAAGAGCCCTGATTTATTTCAGCTTTGAAAGGCCACTGCACTCGAATTCTCTTTTCTTCAGGGAATGCAATCCACACCCCTGGGCTAGCTGTCCTGCGTGGAATACACGTTTTTCTCATCTAGTGGAGTAATCTTGTGAAACGTGAGCACAACCTGCGAAGGCATCAGGGGGGAATGTGAGGTCGTGCTGGGACATGGAGTCACTCCATCTTAGGCAAGCCTTGCTTGCTTGCTCGCTCGCTCAGCACCAGGCTCGCAAGACGACCCAGACAGGAAGGAGGCAGGGCCTTGACCTTCAACATTTCCAGTAAGCAAAGCTTTCCATGCTGGCATCACAAGCTGAGATGGAATTGCTGCCCTGACAGTGAGATCCCTAAACTGATACATATCAGAGAGGACCCTATGGCTTTTCGGGGCAACATGGGGACCAGAAGGTGGAAAGTGGGGGCAGCGTAAAGGGGAATTCCAGATCCTTCTCCACCCAAAGGGCTAGTCACAAACTGGGAAAGTAGGTGGTGGACTTCATCAACATGATCTCTCAACATCATCAGAGTCCCTGTACTTTCTCCAGCTCCACCCCTAACCCTACCTTGTTCACAACAGGAAGACACCTTGGCATCCATTTGGTTAGGTGCCAACACAGCCTGAGCTTTCCAGCTAGGCACCTGACCTGATCGCAGCCATAGATACTTGGAAGACCAACCCTTTCATTTTTATAATAGTCTAGCTTTAGGACGTATTTAATTTTATAAAGCCACCTCAAATTGTGTGGGAGGGAGACAAAGTAATTCTAATGATAATCTTCATTTCCTCCAACCATATCCCAGTAAACGTAAGCAGGTCCTTGTAAGTAAAGGTGCTTTCTGACTAATAAAGAAATAAACATACACCTCATCATTCTGTGGCCTACCAGAAACTCCTGAGAACTAAGGATTTAGAAGAAATGATTCAAGTGGATTTTCCCTAGACCTCATCAGCTCAACCTACCTCTCTCTGCTATTACTTTTTCATCCCCCTCACCAAGGTCGGCTGGAAAAACCTTACCCAAGCCAGGAAATGAGTTAAGGCAATGACGGTTTTTTTTTTTTTTTTTTTAGTGGCACAACCCAAGTCAGCATACCCTTGACTAGTTGCCATGATGATGGGGATGGCATGTGCCTGCTGATTAGAACCTTTCTATTCTTTCTGTTACAACATCCATAGTTATTTCCCGTTCTGGGAAATTTTGGAGGGGCAAAAAAAAGATGACAAGAGAAGAGAAGCTCACAACAGTCTGGCAAAGGCTCTTTAAGGATCTTTAATGATCTCTCTTTCTTAGGCAAATAGTCCTACCAAAATGGGCCTTGAAATCTGGAGTGAAGCTTTTGAAAATAAATTTCATGTTACATTTGAAAATTTTAAATATGCATAATGTTTCCCTCAGCAAACCCACCTATAACAATCTATCAAAAGACACGTATAGTGGACTGTTGTGACAAACAGATTGCCAGGGGGGGTCCCCAATGATCTCTGCTTCCTGATATCTATGCTTCTTGAATCATCCCCTCTGTCTGAGCAAGCACTGGACCTAGTGATTTACTTCTAGAGAATAAAACTTGGTAAGAGAGAGGTGGGGCACCTCTGAGATTAGGTTATAGAAGACTGACTTGTCTTGCTTTCATATTCTTTCACTCTCTCTTGCTTGCTCACTTTGATGAAGCCAGCTGCCATGTGTGAGCTCTTCTCTGGTGAAGTCCACATGACAAGGAACCGAACGCATCTTCTAGTCAGTAGTTAAAATGAAGGCCCTCAGAACAATTGTCCACCAAGAACTGAATTCTGCCAACAACTACTGAATAAGCTTAGAAGGAGATCCTTCCACACTCCACCTTTCAGATAAAGGCACCCTCAGCCCACTCCTCGGTTACAGCTTTGTGAGAGATCCTGAACTGGAAACCCCAGCTAAGCTGTGCCCTGATTCCTGACCTAAAGAAACTATGAGATAATACATGTTGTTGTTTTTGAGCCACCAAATTTTGGGATATCTTGTCATGCAGCAAGAGTAAATAATGTGACTTTCAAGCATCAATATTTGTAGTTGCACACAAAAAGGGAAAACCCAAAAGTCCATTCGGAGGGAGCTAGTTCAATCAAGAGTGGCATATCCATATAAGAAACAGTAGACAGCCCTCAAAATATAATGAGATCAAAATTTCTGTATTGAAATGGAAAGATTAGTCCACAAAACTTAAAAAGCAAGTTTCAGAACAGTGTGAAACTTCTAAAACATGTCGGATACCCAAATTTCCATTCCTGTAAATTCCAGGCAAGCTCCGTACCCACCGTTCCCATTTCTGAAACTAGCAACTGGAGTTATCTAGTAGCTACAGGCAAACAAACAAAAGCAAAGGGCAAAATATACACAGTCTGTGAGAGAAAGAAGAGATATTGTTCTGACTCTCCTCTTTCCCTCTAACTGCTCATCCGGTCCATCAGTCGATTATAGAGTTTGCCTTCAAATGCCACCACGTCCCACAACACTCACCACCTCCAGTTACTCCTCCCATCCATCCTCTCTTTCTTGGACAGCTGATGGGACCTGATTCAATGCCCTGCCTCCCCTTGTGCTCTTCTACAATCTGTTTCCAGACAGAAGTCGGAATGGTACTTAACAAATGTAAATGATATCAGATCACTCCCCTCTCTAAGCTCCATAAAGTCTTCCCATTACAGTCGGAATAAAACCAAATTTGCCATGTTGTTTCACAAAGACGTAATCCAAAGATATAGTCTCTGGATACTTTTCCTTCCTCTATAATTCTTCCTCTCACTCCTGCTCTACCCATGTTGGCCTCCTTGATGTTTCTATAACACACCAAGTTCACTACCATTTCAGGGCTGTATTAGGTTGCTAGGATTGCCAAAACAAAGTACCACAGACTGGATGGCTTAAATAACAGAAATTTATTGTCTCACGGTTTTGGGGTTAAAAGTCTAAAATCAAGGTGTTAGCATAGCTGTGCTCCTTTTGAAGGAGCTATGGAACGATCTGTTCTATGCCTCTCTCCTTGCTTCTGGCGGTTTGCTGGCAATCTTTGGTGTTCCTTGACCTGCAGACACATTACCTCAGTCTCTGACTTTGTCTTCATATGGTGTTCTTGCCGTGTGTGTGTGTGTGTGTGTGTGTGTGTGTGTGTGTCTAAACTTCCTCTTTTTAAGAGAACACCAGTCTTAATGGGTTAGGGGCCCATCCTACTCCAGTATGACCTCATCTTAACTGATGATAACCGAAATGACCCTATTTCCAAATTAGGTTACATTCTGAGGTACTAGGGCTTAGGACTTCTATATATGAATTTGGGAGAGACATTATTCAACCCATAACAAGACCCTCTGCAATCACCGTTCCCTCTTCCTGGAAATCCATTTCTGCTTTTGTGCCAAAGCCATTCTTCCCACAAGCTAATCCTAGTCAGTGACTGAGCATGGCAAGGGTACCAAGGCAAGCCTGTTCCTGGGAGATGAAAAATTCACCCAACAAGTGTCTTTGGCTCAAAGACTCTCACACAGCCTTGCCAAACACCTAGAATGCTTCTGCTCCACCTTCCTTCCTTCCTCTCCTCTGTCCTTCACCTGGGGTTTGACTTGAGGCATAATCTGAGGGCTCTCTCCCAGGATTCCACCAGCTCCCTCCCCATTTTCTCTTGCAGTCGGAGCAGAGTACTCAAAAGGGACCTGCAGTTTGTTGGATGCTCCACTGTAGTGGAATTGAAATTCTTAATATGTTATATATGAAGAAGGGAACCCACATTTCATTTTGGACTGAACACTGGGTTGGTTCACAGGGGTTGCCTTAATAATTCTCTTGCACAAGTAATCCATGATTTGGTTCTGCTTCTTGTGGGAGCTCGAGCTTCTACCCCAGATATCAGCATGACTCTTCACCACTTCATATAAGCCTCTGGTCAAATGTCACCTCCTCAGAGAGGCTTCTTTTGCCATCCTAAGTAAAGCACACTCGATCTGACATAGTCTCCCTCTCTCTCTTGCTTTCTCTCTCTCTCTCCCATTATTCTGCCTTAGTTTTCTTCATAACTCTGACTTTACTGTACCTTTTTATTGTTTGTTTTGTCTTTCCCTTGAGAATGTAAACTATAAAGAGACAAAGACTTTTTGTTTGTTTCTTATTGTGCCCCAGTACCTATAACAAAGCCAGGCACATGATAGGTAGTCAGTAATTAGTTTGTGAATAAATTAGTTTATACAAAAAAATAAATGTCACACTGAACTCACCCAGCTCCTTCTTCAGTTCTAAACATACCAAAAGATATAGCCCAATGTGAACCTCTCTAGAATGTACTTCACAGACCTAGACAATATAACTGTTTTTGTTTTCATTTAAAAGACAGGCCAGAAATGAGGACAGACTCCAAAGCCAAAGTAGTAGGCATGACAGTAAATGCTGCGATCACTCAAAGGTGAATTGAATCTGAATATATCTGGGGCCTAGGGCTGAGATTTTAATGCCCAGGTAAGGACAAGTCACATGGCCCTGGGTCTGTGCAAGGTAGGAGAAAATACATGAAAATAGGGCCAGAATAACTACCACTGTTACCCAGTAGCTCAGGGAAGAGGCAAGTAAGTCTGTATTCTGCTCCAGTCTCAGGGTGAAAAAAAAATATATCTAATGAAAAAACAACACTCCAAGTCTGTGGCATGCACAAGTATGTGGCCTAAATTTACATCGTTTATATTGTGCAAGAATCCAGAGCTCCTAAATCACCGTAAAAATGTTCCTAGGACCAGAGAAGTCTCCATAGGAATAAACTCAAATTGCTCTGTAGAAATATTTTCCTAACTCAGGACTCACAAGACTCCCTCAGATTAAACAATTCCTGTTGAACAAACAAGACAAAGAACCAATCAGAGGGAGAGGCCACATCCACGATAATCAGAAGAATTAGCACTCCAAGAGCTGGTGGTAATAGAATAATGTGATTGGTATATAAACTGATTATGTTTAAAGTATCTTTTAAATAAAAGATGGAATAAAAACTATCAGAAAAAAAAACAACCTCTATTAAAGAAGAAAGGCCAGATTTTGAAGGAAAAAAAAAAGCTGAATAGAATTTAAACATTAAAAGTGCAATGTTGGGGCGCCTGGGTGGCTCAGTTGGTTAAGCGGCCGACTTTGGCTCAGGTCATGATCTCAGAGTCTGTGGGTTTGAGCCCCGCGTTCGGCTCTGTGCTGACGGCTCTGAGCCTGGAGCCTGCTTCGGAGTCTGTCTCCCTCTCTCTCTGCCCTTCTCCTGCTCACTCTATGTCTCAAAAATAAATAAACGTTAAAAAAAAATTAAAAAAAAAGTGCAATGTTAAGTTGAATATTAGATATAGCTGAAAAGAGAATTAGTATCATGGAAAATGGGTCTGAAGAAATTAATCATAATGTAGCAGAGAGAGAAAAATATGAGAGGTTGTAAGATATTAAAAGTAGATTGAGAAAATAAAATACACATTTAATTGGAGTTCTAGGAGAAAGGAGTAGGAAACTATGAGAGAAGCAATACTGAATTGATAATGACTGAAATTTAATAGAATTAAAGTAATGCCTATGCTCTTCATTTGAAACATCACAAGTCCCAAGCAGGATTCAAAAGAAACACACACACACACACACACACACACACACACACCTGGACACCATTATGGTAAAATGCAGAATACTGGAGCAAGTTGTAAAAGAGAAAGTTGTAAAAGCAACCAGAGAGAAAAAGATAGGTTACCAACCAAATAATGGCAATAAGATTATCAGCAGACTTTTAATCAGTGATATAGAGGCCAGAAGATAATGGAATAACATATTCAAGGTGGTAAAAGAAAATAGGTGTCAAACTAATACTCTATATCTAACTGAATTACTGCTCAAATATGGGGCTGAAATAAAGACATATTCATACAAAAAAAGAAGAGAATATCCAATTCACAACGCTCCCTGAAAAAAATATCAAATAATAACAATATATTTCAGTATGAAGTAAACTGAGAAAAAAGATAAACAATGATTAGGAAAGAAGCTAATAAACATGATGGTAAATTTGTAAATACCAAATGTTTAATTTTTTTTTAATTTAAGATTATAGAGAAGAGGAGTTAAAAACAACTTGGAAGTAAAATATTAGATACAATAATATGGAAGGACAAGTACATTAAAATATTCCAAGGTCCTTGTGTTGTTTGTTCTGAGAAGAGCGATTCTGAATAATTTTTTTTAATTTAAAGCTAAGCATTCATATTATAATTTTAGGGTAAACGGGGGTGGGATGAGGGAGGAAAAATGGAATGTGTAACTTCCAAAGTAGTAAAGTGGAGAAAAGAGAATAAAAGAATACCTAAATAAGACTTTTACAAAGAAATAAAACTGGAAAGATTATGCCACTAGCATACCCCCATTAAAGGAAATTTAAAGAATGTAATCCAGGAAAAGACAATTGATCACAGATGCAATACATATAAATGGAGATAAAAGAAGAAATTGTGAAGATATAAGAAGATGGAAGATATAAGATCCCATGATATAAGAAAGAATTAGGGCAGAAAATGGTAAATATATAGATAAATCAATACAAACATTGACTCTATAAAAAAAAATAAGAGAAACAATGCCTTGTGGACTTAAAAAAATACATAGATTTCTTTTCAGTATACGAGTTGGTATGGCATAAACGGGAAGGGTTTTTGTTCAGAGGAAGGTAAAGATATTGAGCACTTTAGAATTTGGTACGTTAAAGATACATGCTAGGTAGGGGCGCCTGGATGGCTCAGTCAGTTAAGTGTCAGACTTTGGCTCAGGTCACGATCTTGCATGATCTTGCAGTTCACAGGTTTGGGCCCCACGTCTGGCTCTGTGCTGACAGCTCAGAGCCTGGAGCCTGCTTCTGATTCTGGGTATCCCTCTCTCTGCCCCTCCCCCGCTCATGCTCTGTCCCTCTCTGTCTCTTGAAAATGAATAAATGTTAAAAAAAAAATTTTAGGGGCACCCGCGTGGCTCAGTCAGTTAAGCATCTGACTTCGGCTCAGGTCATGATCTCACAGTTTGTAAGTTCGAGCCCCGCATCAGGCTCTGGGCTGATAGCTCAGAGCCTGGAGCCTGCTTCAGATTCTGTGTCTCCCTCTTTCTCTGCCCCATCCTGTGCTCACACCCTGTGTCTCAAAAATAAACATTTAACAAAAATTTTTTTAATGATACATGCTAGGTTAACCGCTGAAAGAATGAAAAGATAATATAACTTTTGGAGTATATAGAAAAAAATGGAGTGAGGAAACAAACCCAATAAACCCAAAAGACAATAAAGAAGAAACATAAAAACCGTAGGACAAACAGAAGGCACAAAAGACTTTGGTAGACATAAATTAAGTATATCAGTAATGATAACAAATGTAAATCACCAACCACTCCAGGCAAAAGATGGTAACAGAGTCAAATGCCTCCTGGGACAGGTTAGGCCATATAAGTGAGTGAGCAGCAGGTATAGGAAAGCAACAACTCAAATGAAATCGTAACTGATGTCTTCTCAGGGCCAGGGAGACAACGCAGTAGAGTAGAGCCTGGGGTGAACTGGTGAGTAAATCTGTCTAAAGAAGGAAGCTCTCACAGTTTGTTGCCATGTGGGGTATAAATCCAGTGTCATGCAGGTCAACCTTCTCAAACAAAGCTGGAAATTCAGTTTTGTGGCATATCTGATTTTTAAACACAGGCTACTATTTTTTTTAAAGCAAATACTAAAAAAAAGAGGAAAAGAAAATGCTATCATTCTAGTGGATGGAAGGAAAAAAGATAAAATGAAACAAAGAAGCAAAAAGCATTGTACACAAAGTGCAAAGACAGGAACATAAAGCAAAAAAAAAAAAAAAGGAATGACCCTTGCAAAGCCTTGCAACATGAATGGAAGTGACGGTTTATACTAAAACACCACCGGCATCCACACCCTGTAATTTCCGCCCTGTTCAACCTTATCATTTGGCTGAAGAGACATAACATTAAAGGATGGGAAAAACACTGAATAATCCAAACGTAAAGTACATGGAGCCCAGTGGTCACTCAAAACTGAAAATAATGTCTGGATGTTTCTTCCATCGGTTCTGCTTATACCAAGTCTCCTCCAGTGGTTTCCTGGATACCTGGGTTTATCTAGCTATTAATAAAAACAGAGATCTTAAGTGATGACTGAAAGGAGGGAAAGGAGGAAGTGGAGAAAGGAAAAGAAGAACCAACAATACTTTGAGTCTATTATTTGAGCCAGTTCCTGTAATGCCAGTTCTTCCGCATGGCCTAAGAGGTGAGGTCCCATGTGTTCAGTGCGGCTTCCAAGGGCATTCATACTGGGCCCATCTGAGCCTCTGCCTTTTTACCCAGGCCGATGCCCCTGCCAAGAGGCTTTTACCTCCCTCTCCATATTTCAGACCAATTCCATCCCAAGTGAAGTATTCTTTAAACATCCTGAGGTTCCAGACAAAATCCCTATATGAGGAATGTACCACATGGCTATTTTTAAACTTAGCTGGGCTCTGCAAAAATATATGTAATGAGACAAAGAAAATTGTGCTCATGATAATTCCAGAAGGCATGAGGGGTAAGTGGGTTGGCCTGATGGGGCTGTTCCAGGCAAGGGATGCAGCCACGACAGGGACTGGGCTCTTTTCCTAGAGGGTCTTGCCGTGTGAAAAGGCCTCCTGCCAAGGCTGTCTTACCCACTGCAAAACAGGGTTTCAGTGCCTATGGTCTAATCTCTTTATGGGGCGTCCATAAAGATGTGAAGGCTTCAAAGAGATTATATCTCCAGAATACAAGTGAACAACTTAAAATTAACATACATATAATGTTTCTATCTTTCGTTATTATATCTAATGTTCAAAGGTATTTTATTCTATTTGAAAACAATTGGTAGATTAAATTTTCTCACTTTTTAACAATACGTGACTGAATGACTCCTGAGAAATCAGAACCAATTAAAATTGAATGAGTAACTTCTAGTCAATTTCAAGAGCAAATTATAAAAATGCTTCTCGTTTCTTGCCACAAAAAATTACATTTAATGTGGCGTGTGGGTGCATGTTGATATGTTCGGTATGTGTGTAGGCAGAGGAGGACCCAGAGCCTCAGAAAGACATAAAGACCGGGACCTGGGTACAGCTGGAGCGACAGGGAGGGCCAGTAGAACATGAGGTAGTGCAGGGGGGCAGAGCTGAGGTGGTTCTTCCCCTGTGCCCCACCTCTCAAGAAATCATTACTGAAACTATAGATCCAGGAAGATGTTGATTTCCACTGGATTCCTTGGAGATGTGGAAAGAGTACTTACAGTCCAGGTTGTATTCTGAGTGGAAGTGAGAAGGTTGCAAAATGCAGGAGCAGGGGCAGAGAAAAAAAAAAAGGTGGGCCAGAGTAGGAATGAGGGGAACAAAGAAGGAAAAGAGGGGCAGAGCAGGGGTGAGGGGAACAAAGAAGCAAAAGGAGAGGCAGAATAGAGATAAGGGGGGGGCAGGGAAGCAAAATGGCAGCCAGGGCAAGGGTGAGGGGCCATGTTAAATTTGTAGCACCAGGAACTGGGGTTTAGACCAAGTTCTACCTAAGTCTTTGAGGTGCAAGGATGCCCCAATGAGAGATGTTACCTGCATTTCATAACATAAACTTTTCTAAAAATGCACAAACTATCAAGATTGAGGCTAAGGATGGTTGAAAAAAGAAGTTATGAGAATCCATCATAAAGGCTCCCTTCAAAGATAAATATTCATTAGGAGAGAAGGGGGAAGGGCTAGTCATGTGTTGCCCAGAAGAGCTTGATCCTACAAGGTCTCCCAGGGTTTCCTCGAAAGTCTGCTGCCTTCCAGGTGGGGGTGAGAAGTTAGTCTCTGTGTGTCTAGTTACAATGGACCAATATTAAAACAAAAGAAACAAAACAAACCCGGGCGGGACAGGAAACCATAGGAAGTGCACATTTCTCCTGCACAAAGCTGATGGGTGGGAAGCAGTAAGCAGAGGGCAGACTAAAAAGTCCATTATTTTCAGCTTATTTCTACTTTAAATAAAAAAGTAGTTAGCCTACTTTAGCCTACTTTTTTATTACAAAGCTAGCCTCCAACTTTGAAGTCACTCTAACCCCTCTGGATTAAAAGGTCACCATAAAGTCTCCACGGGCAGTGGTCCCAGGATGATTCCCTTCTGTTTGCTGCAGATGTTGTTCCTGCTGCATTTCAGGTCTGGCCGCCTGCAGAGCCCTGCACCTACCTGCCCTGTGGACTTGAAGGTTGCACAAATCAACTCCTCTGACTCCACCTGTCCATCTCTCATCTCTCTCTCTCTCTCACACACACACACACACACACTCACACACACATGCACACACGGGTCAGGATTCCACACATTCCAGGGTTGTTCAGACTCACCAGGTACCAGCCAGTAAACCACATCCACATAGCCAGGTCCAGGTACCCACTCTGGATAAGCTAGCCTGCAACTCTGAGACACTCAATGGCAGTGACCATTATACCTCAGTTAATAGAAACTTGACTCTTAGCCTTTAACTTGACAACACATCAATCACCCTGGAGAACTGGCCTTGCCTCTATATTCAAACAGACCACTCATCTAAGTTCTAAACAAGCATTTCTCATTGCCAGGTGAATGGTTTCAGCAAGATGTCTCACTGGCATCCAATCTAAATATTGATAAAAACATTAACAATGATAAGGGTCATAGCAAATACTTCTATATATGAATTACTCTATACTATTAATTATTGCCAACCATATTAGTGCAAACTTGCTAAGATGATGTTCAAGCCTCTTTACAATAAGAGGGTCAAACAACTACATTTAATTTGTCCAATCAATATTTCTTGAGCACGTGCTATAGCAGGCTGGATTTGCCATAGTGAACAAAACAGACATGATTCTTATCTTAATGGAGCTTAGACACTGGTGGAGAAGCCATTAAACACACACACACACACACACACACACACACACACACACACACACACAGTAGAGAGTTACAAATGGTCTGTGTGCTAAGAAAAATAAGTGCAGGTATTCTAAAAGCAGACAACGGGCGAGGGCTAGTTTAGATGGTGGGCCTGGGGCTTGGTTCAGATTTAGTGCCTCACTAACATCAGGGAGGCAATGAATAGAAATAATTTCCAGCATCCTGGGCAGTCACGTTCCAAATGAACAGAAGCATAACTGGATCAAGCAAAATTGATGCTGGTCCTGTAGCATCCAAAAGTCAAGGTTTCTTATTTGATTATAACATTTGACTGGCATTCAAGGCCCCACATTCTGACTACAACCTATTTTTCCAGCTTTATATTAGTTCTGCTCTTCTAGAAGTGAGGAAGAACCTGGGTGGCTCTGTCAGTTACACTTCAGACTCTTGGTTTCAACTCCGGTCATGATATCATGGTTCATGAGTTTGAGCCCCACATCAATTTGGAGCCTCATTGGGATTTCTCACTCCCTCCCTCTCTCTCTCTCTCCCTCCCTCCCTCCCCTGCTCTCAAATAAACTTAAAAAAAAAGAATGTAAAAGAATAAGGAAAACATGAGTTTCATGTGGATCTAAACTGGAGAGAAAATAGGATTTGGCTTGGTGTGAACTTGAGTGAGAGCCAAAGTGGCTAAGAGTCCTTAGTATTGGGAGACAATTCTCCATGGGTTTCTATGAGTCCTATATCTTTTCTGGGATATTTGCCTTAGCAAACAGCCTAGGAAACTAGAGATGGTAACCCTCTCCAGATCACAGAGCACATTTGTTTCCTGATTAGTGCAATAAAGACAGGGAACAGCCCCATCCCAAAGATCTGTTTACATTCTAGGATAATAAATAAAATGGTGCTGTTTATGGAAAGGAAGATGGGCAGGTTCTCCTATAAAACTGGGGGTTTCCTAAGCTCAGTGTTGCTCACCTGTGAAGCAGACCCCTGTGTGCACAGGATGTACCTGGGCTTGTATCCACATCACCCCCATGGGACCTGGGCGGTGGGAAGTAGGAGGGAGAACTGATGTAAACACAAAGTTCATACTGCCTAAGGTACCATGAATAATATGCTACCTAAATGCATTTGGGCTCATTGGTCTGCTCAACCAATTACCTTCCCACTCCAAGTTGCTACTAAGGGATTGCTTGATCACTTGACCTGTAGGAGCAAGGGTTTGGTGATGGTCACTCTTGTGTCTGCTATTAAAATGCCTCAAGCATTTCCACAGGTTCTCCATGTTTATCTTTCTTGCTCTGATGCTGTGTATCTTTTTCTCTGCTTTCTATGGTGGTTTCTGCCTTCTCTTACGTTGGTTTGCTTATGGCCTCTTATGTGCATGCTTTAGCTTTTCCTGCTATCTGCTAATCTTTATTTCCACATGAGAGAAATGACCTGTTGAGCTAAGTTGTCTCAGACTGGATAGAGGTTTCCAAGCCAGGTCAGTCCATAAATCTGTCACCGTGCAGAGTGGCTTCTCTTGGGTCTAGTGAAAATTATGTGCCTGCTTTCAGCCTCACACCTGCCCCCCTATACTATATTGCCCCTGGGGCTGGAAGTCTGCAAATGATTCTCCCAACCTCCCTTACTAAGTTGGTTTTCTATCATACTGTGGTAGGGATGGGAGGGAGAAGACGGAGAGCATCAGGTGGAATAAAGACAAAATCTTCCCGCGTTTAGCTCTAGAGTATGGCAGCTGCTATAACAGTAAGAGTTGAGTGATCCAGAAATCTAACTTCAGCATTCAGCCCAGCAGACACCGAGGTACACTGAAGACTTAAGTTTTTACACAAAGATTCAAGATTGGTGTCACATCTGTAGAGGGTTCATGATGCACCCATTGAGTAGCCTTGACTCAATTACACAGGATACTCCTTTGAATACCCAATAGAACACTACGACATTGTAGTCAGCTCACAGTGGGAAGTGCGGCTTACAGGTTTCAAGGCTGCCTGTGCCTGTTTATCTCGTGCAAGGGCTGAGAGAACCAGTACAGGGTTATAACCATCCCATGGCAGTGGCTCAAAATTGTTCCTACTTATTCTGGAAGGATTGGTTGCTTGTGCAGACTACAAGGGTAAGACATGATGTTTCGAATAATAATGTCTGCTGGGATTTTAGATAATTTTGGTTTCCCTCGTCCTTTCAGAAAATTTGGGTGTTACCACCACGTTTTCTTTCCAGCCATTCTGGGCTTATTTTTCAGCTTTTCTCTGCTATTTCATACTCACACGTATCTTTTTGCTCTAGCACAGCCTTCTGTCAACAGTATTCCCTTTTACTTCTCCTGGGCCGTCCCTCTCTTTCACTTGTGGTTTTCTTCTCTTGTCATTTAAGCTTTCTCAGCTATGCACAGAAATCCAACAGAAGCCTTTTGTGTGGGGGATTCCCTCCATCCCATGCAGTTCTAAAAGCGGCAGGTGCCTCTGCAGAGGCTTCTGCCAGCCCTTAGACCTATATGCAGCAGCTGCTAGTCCTGGGCTCTCATTCTTAAAAGCAGCAGAATGGACTTAAGTCAAAAATTAGCATGGTGGGGTTAACTCTCTCATCTTGAACTCAAGCCATTTTTGCCTTGAAACTTTCCCAAATACACTAAGCTCATTTCTCTGACCATGGGAAGACAGAAAGACTATATTACTGGTATAGAATTCTGCTTACACTGGAGGTGGTGAGGCATGAATTTCCCTAATCAGCGGATAGATGTAAACTGTGTATACGTGGGCAGGGTCGGGGGTGGGAGGTGGTTTGCAGGGTGCCAGAGCTGCAAGTAAAAACACAAATTTCCCAGCTGGGAATAGGCCCCTGGAAAGGGAACTGCCACACCTGATAAGAAAAGAATCTATTTCCTTTTTGTCCAGGAAGGCATTAAGGCTGTTGGCACACAACGAGTCATGTCCACCTATAAAAGAACATGCAGACTAGATTCTCTACACTATCAACCCAGATGTATCTCTAAAAGAGTCATGTAAATTTTAAAAAGACCTAAAAATATGTTTGGTGTTGTTTATGGATTCAGTCATATATAAAGTAAAAGTTTAACAAATGCAAGGGGAAAAAAAGGAAAAAAAATACAAGGGATCAATGCTAACTGCAAGATAGTTGTTACCCCTGGAGATGAAAGCAGGAGAAAACAGTGGGTGTATAGTTTTAGGTGTATCTATAATATTTTATTTCCTTAAAATATAAAGGAAAAAAAATAAAAAAGAGATCTAAAGCTTGTGCAACAAACTGTTTACCTCTGCAAGATCTCGGCAGCATGTATTTAGTATATACCATATTATTTTTTGTGTATTTCTGTTTGTGGTATAAATAATTAAAACATGAGAAATGGGTACTAACCAGAGGGATCCCCCAGGTCATGCTCTTCCCTTTAAGTCCTAGAAGATGAAGTTGCTAGAGAAATGTATTAGAGAGCAAAATAAAAAATAGACACACATCTGTTTCAAAAATTATTTAGGAGTGATATCACCCATCCTCCATACAGACTTCTCAGAGTAAACTTTCTAAAGCACAAATCTGATCAAGGCCCATGCTCAGAGTCCTCAAAGGCTCTCCACTGCCTTCAGAACATATTGTAAGTGCCTAGAGGATCCACCCTGATCTGGCCTCAATGCCACCACACCCACTACTTTCAACTCAACACCCCACTCAGAATATACCTCTTGGGTGCTCCAAGAGCACCATTCTCTGACTCTTAGGTCTTAGAGCATGCTGCATCCTGTCTGCCTTCGGCTCTATCCTCCTTTGGCCCTCCCTGACTCCTGCCCTTGGCTCCCTGCCACTCAGCCTTCAGATTGGGGAAGATCCCTGCTTCTGAGTTGGGGATCTTCCTACTGTACCTCCCCAAATCATAAGTCTTAATCACAATGGAAGCCAACCTCCTGGTTGTTTCTTTCCCCACCAGAGAGGGAGCTCTGTGTCAGCAGGGACTGTATTTTGCTGTCCTCTGGATGCCTAGCACATGGCGTAATGTCTGGCACCCTGGAACCTTCAGTAAATATTTGTTCATGAGTGGGAGAGTGGATACTGAGTGGCTAAGTGAATGACTCTAAAAACAGGACTAATCAACTCTCCTAGTCACTTCTAGTCCAATGTCAAGGAGCCCAATAATCAGTTTATTTTATGACAAGCATAAAAACCTCAGTGAAAATTTCTCAACCAGTTTTTGATTTTTTAAAATCCAACAGTCCAGATTAAAAACTATCACAGGATTAGTCAAAGCAAGGATTATTCAAAACTGGTAAAGATTCAGGCAGAGAATAAAATAACATTTTATGAATTTATTATAATAATAAACTCCCAATGATTACTGATTCTTTAAAGTATAATAAGGCATCAGGACCAATAGCATAGCTAAAGCTCAAAAGAGGTAATGTGCCTCTTTTCCCCACCACTGTGAAATGGCAATGCAGCCAAGTGTCTCATTCCCCTGACACACCTCCCCTCTGCACTATACATACAAAATAGCACCTAGCGGAGTGTCTGCAGTCCTGGGTCCCCCTGTTTAAGGTCTCTGTCTAAACATAGAATTCTATGGCACTACTTTAACACCATCTGGTCCAATCCTCTTACTGCAGATGAGGAAACTGAGGCCCATGCCCTCAGTGACCAAAGAGGTAAAGAAAACTGGGAAGACAAAGATGAATGAGAAACAGTCCTTGCCCTGAAGGTACTCATGGTTTAGCAAGGGAGGTTTAGACATACACACACATACATACACACACAGAATCACAATGACATATTAAAAATATTATCTTGAATATTGGGAGAATTAATTATGAGTTTGCTCAAAAAGGAAGACGCCAACAATGGTACAGTAAAGCCTTGGTTTGCAAGCATAATTCGTTCCAGAAACATGCTTGTGATCCAAAGCACTTGTATACCAAAGCGAATTTCAAGAACCATTGGCTCAGTTGTGACCATGTGACATTTGTCATCATATACTACTCATATCGCAATACATTGCTCGTTTATCAAGTTAAAATTTGTTAGAAATGTTTGCTCATCTTGTTAAACACTCGCAGAACAAGGCACTCATAATTCAAGGTTTTACTGTACTTAATAAAGGGGCTCAAGAAAAACTTTCCATAGGAAATGAGATTTCAACTTGGTCATTTAAAGATGAGTAGGAGTTTGTCTGATAGGAGATAAGAATGGGCATTCAGGTAGAAGGAGCAGTGTATGCAAAGGCAGGTAGTGTGAAAGCACTGGATGTAGCTAGTGTAACTTGGGGGAATGGCAGTAAGGAGTGGAATAGGAGTCTAGGAAGATTACATGACTTGCCCAAAGTTTTCACAGTGAAATAGCTCCAGGCCCACCTAGCCAGGATTTTCGACTCTCTCTCCAGTACTCTTTTCATTAGACCTTAATATCTCTATTTCTAATGAAATGTAACCATGTGAAACTAGAATCATTTTGTATATATGCCATCAGATGCTGTGGGCACAATGGGGACCTCAAAGAGAGGCTACATGGAAGCAAAAAAAAAAAAGCAAATTAGTATATGGATTGACAGGTATGTACTTATTGGTGTTTTGTTCATTGTTTTCTGGCTGTTTTGCAGTTCTTTTCTATCACTTTCTTCTCTTGCTCTCTTCTCTTATATATAGTCTGATGAGTTTCTTTAGTGTTAGCTTAGATTCCTTTTCTAGCATCTCTTGTGTATCTACTATAGGAGTTTGCTTTGTGGTTGCTATGAAGCTTACATATAACATCCCATATATATGTATGAGCTGATGTATACATACACATACATATACGCATACACACATACACACATACATACACATATACATATATTCTATTCACAGTCGATTAAGCTTGAATGCATTCTAAAACTATATTTTTTACTCCCCGTGTTATGTTTTTGATGTCACATTTTACATTTTAAAATTCTGTATATTCCTAATTCACAACTTCTATATACTTATCTTTACCGGTAAGATTTATGCTTTCATATGTTTTCTTGTTACTAATAAATGCCCTTTCTTTTTAGCTTAAAAAAGTCCTTTAACATTTCTTGCAAAGTTGGGGTAATGGTAATGAACTCCTTTAGCTTTTGCTTGTCTGAAAAATTCAATCTCTCTTTCAATTCTGAATACCCTTGCTAGGTATAGTATTCTTGGTTGGAAGTTTTTTCCTTTCGGCACTCTGACTATATTATACTGCTCCCTCTGGCCTGCAAAGTTTCTGCTGAGAAATCAGTTGATAGTCTTATGGAGGTTCCCTCGTACATAGCAAGTTGATTTTTCTTGCTGCTTTCAAGATTCTTTGTTTTTAACTCTTTACCTTTTTTTAATGACATTTATATTTTTTGAAAGAGAGAAACACAGAGTGTGAGCAGGGGAGGGGCAGAGAGAAAGAGGGAGACACAGAATCTGAAACAGGCTCTAGGCTCTGAGCTGTCAGCACAGAGCCCGATGTGGGGCTCAAACTCACAAACCGTGAGATCATGACCTGAGCCGAAGTTGGATGCTTAACCAATTGAGCCACCCGGGTGCCCCTAACTCTACCTTTTCATGATAACATGTGTTGGTGTAGATCTTCTGGGGTTTAAGCTTATTTGGAACTCCCTGTGCTTCTCATACCTGGATGTATGTTTCCTTCCTCAGGTGAGGAAAGTTTTTGGCCATTACTTTTGCAAATAAGTTTTCTGCCTTTTTCTCTCTCTTCTCCTCTAGGATCCCTATACTTTAAATGTTATTACTGTTGATAGTGTCCCACCAGTCCCTTAGGCTACCTTCAGTTTTTTTTAATTCTTTTGTCTTTTGCAGGCTCTGGGTGAGTTCTACTGCCCTATCTTCTGAATAACTGATCTAGAAGGTGAATTATAAAAACTATAACAACAACCAGAACTAAAAGATTATTTATCAAAGTTCCAAATAGCACATCATATGCCCATTATTTTTAATTTAGAAAATAAAGTATACCAGGGCAGAGGAAAATCAAAAAAAGAAGTGATAATAATTGCAAAAAAAGTATTCCTAGTACTTAACACTTCTAAAATCTTTTATATGTTATTTCATCACAAGAATAAGATAATTATATAGTATAAAAATTAATATGTGTTCCGTAACTAAAAAGAAGAAGATATAGTATTTGTAACTGTTCATTTGAGGTTATAAATGAGTCAAAATATAAAATAGATGCCTTCATGCAGAAGGCTTTGGCACAAATTCTGCATAAACCAGAAGATTAGAAAAAAAGAAAATAGAAGTATATTTATACTATTTATTAAGGAAGAGCATCTTTTCCTCTCAAATAACAGGGGCTTTGAAGTTGTGCAAGAGAACACAGGAACAGGCATGGAAAAATTAGTGCAGTATACTTTTATTTTTTTATTTTCTGTTATTGTTCTTTTTTAAAAAAAGACCATCGACTTATATAGACTGCTGTATGCAGGAGATATTACATACAAACCTAATGGTGACTACAAATCACAAACCAGTAATAAATGTGTAAAGAATAAAGAGAAAGGAATCTGAGTATATCACTAAAGAAAGCCAAAAAACCATAAAAGAGAACAAGAAAAAGAAAGGATCAGAGAAAATCTATAGAAATAACCATAAAACAAGTAACAAAATGGTAATAAATACATATCAATTGATAATTACTTTGAATTTAAATGGACTAAACCCTCCAATCAAAAGACGTAAGTTGACAGAGTTGGTAAACAAATAAACAAACAAAAACCCCCATCTATCTATATGCTCCCATAAAAGATTCATTTCAGACCTAAAGTCAGCCACAGATTGAAAGTGAGGGGATGGAGAAACATTTATTGTGCAAATTGATATCAAAAGAAAACCAGGGTAGCAATACTTACATGGGACAAAACAGACTTTAAGACAAAGACGATAACAAGAGACAAAAAGGGACACTATATCATAATAAAGGGGACAGTCCAACAAGAAGCTATAACAATTTTATTTATGCACCAACGTGAAAGCACCCAAATATATTAAACAATAACAAACGTAAAGGAGATAATTGATAGTAATACAAGAATAGTAAGGTATTTTAACACTCCACTTACATCAAAGGACAGACCATCCAAATATAAATTAACAAGAAAACAGTGGCTTTGAATGACACACTGTCAGATAGATTTAGCAGACATACTCACAACATTCCACCCTAAAGCCGCAGAAAAACATTTTTTTCAAGTACACAAAAAACATATTCCAGAACAGATCACATATTAGGCCACAAAACAAGTCTCAACAAATTAAAACAAATCAAACTCATACCACAAATCTTTTCTCACCATAATGATATGAAACTAGAAACTGGCCACAAGGAAAAATCTGGAAAGACCACAAATACATAGAGATTAAATACCATCCTACTAAACAATGAATGGGTCAACCAACATATCAAAGATGTCAAAAATTACATGGAAACAAATGAAAATGGAAACACAATGGCCCAAAATCGTTGGGATACAGCAAAAGCGCTTCTAAAAGGGAAGTTTATACCAATACAGGCGTATTTCAAGAAGCAAGAAAAATACCAAATAAATACCAGATAAACAACATAACCTTACACCTAAAGAAGCTAGACAAAGAATAAAGAAAACCTAAAACCAGCAAAAAAAAAAGGAAATAATGAAGATTAGAGCAAAAATAAATGATACAAAAACTAAAAAACAATAGATCAATGAAACCAGGAGATAGTTCTACGAAAAGATCAACAAATCAATAAACATCTAGCCAAACTCATAAAGAGAGAGAGAGATAGAGAATCCAAATAAAAAAATCACAAATGACAGAGAAGAAATAATAATCAACACCACAGAAATATAAACAATTATAGGAGACTATTATGAAAACCTAAATACCAACAAATTGGACAACCTAAAAGAAAAGGATAAATTCCTAGAAACATAATCTACTAAAACTAAAGCAAAAAGAAATAGAAAATTTGAACAGAGCGATTACCAGAATGAAATTGAATCAGTCATAAAAAAAACTCCAAACAAACAAAAGTCCAGGACCAGATGGCTTCACAGATGAATTCTACCAAATATGTAAAGAAGAGTTAAGATCTATTCTTTTCAATTTATTCCAAAAAATAGAAAAGGAAAGAAAACTTCCAAATTCATTGTATGAGGCCAGTGTTACCCCAATACCAAAACCAGACAAAGACACCACAAAAAAAGAACTACAGGCCAATATTTCTCGTGAATATAGATATAAAAATCCTCAACAAAATATTAGCAAACCAAATCTGACAATACATTAAAAAAAACATACATTGCAATCAAGTGGAATTTATTCCTGGGATCAAGTGTGGTTCAATCTTCAGGAAACAATCATCATGACAAGTCACACCAATAAGAGAAAGGATAAAACATTTTAATAGGTACAGAAAAAGCATTCAACAAAGTACAATTCCATTCATGATATAAAAAAAAACCCTCTGCAAAGTATATCTAGAGGGAACATACTTCAACATATTAAAGGCCATATATGAAAAATACACAGCTAACATCATATTCAATGCAGAAAAACTAAGTGCTTTTTCCCTAAGGTGAGGAGTAAGACAATGATGTCCACTTTCACCACTTTTATTCAATATAGCACTGGAAATCCTAGCCACAGCAATTAGAAAACATAAAGATATAAAAGGCAACCTTTTGGTTGGTGAGGAAGAAGTGAAATTCTCAGTGTTTGCACATGACATGATACTATGTAGGAAATGCTAAGACTCTGCCAAAAAAAAAATAAACCTACTAGAACTGATAAATGAATTCAGTAATGTTTCAGGATACCACATCAATGTACAGAAATGCTTTGCATTCCTATACACTAATAATGAAGCCACAGAAAGCGAAATCAAGAAAACAGTCCCACTTACAAATGCACCCAAACCAGTAAAATATCTAGGAATAAACTTAACCAAAGAGGTAAAGTTTTATAGAAAACTATAAAAAAATTGCTGAAAGCAATTCAAGATGATGCAAAGAAATAGAAGGACATTCCATGCTCATGGATTGGGACAACAAATAATGTTAAGATGTCTATATCACCCAAAACAATCTTCAGATTTAATGCAATCCCTGTCAAAATACCAACAGCATTTTTCACAGAACTAGAACAAACAATCCTAAAATTTGTATGGAACCACAAAAGACCTTGAATAGGCAAAGCAATCTTGAAAAAGAAGAACAAAACTGAAGGTATCCCAATTCCAGATTAAGGCAGTAGTGGGGTGGCTCAGTTAGTTAAGTGTCTGACTTCGGTTCAGGTCATGATCTCATGATTCATGAGTTTGAGCCCTGCATTGGGCTCTGTGCTGATAGACAGCTCAGAGTCTGGGGCCTGCATTGGATTCTGTGTCTCCCTCTCTCTCTGCCTCTCCCCCACTCACGTTCTGTCTCCTTCTCTTAAAAATAGATGAACGTTAAAAAAAAAAAAAAAAAACCAAGGCAGCAGCAATTAAAACAGTACAGTGCTAGCATTAAAACAGACACATAGATCAATAGAATAGAATAGAAAACCCAGAAAATAAACCCACAATTAATCTTCAACAAAGGAGGAATTAATCCAAGATGGGAAAAAGTCTCCTCAACAATGGTGTTGGGAAACTGGACAGCTACGTGCCAAAGAATGCAATGACCACTTTTTTACACCATGTACACACACACACACACACACACACACACACACACACACTCAAAATGGATTAAAGACATAAATGTGAGACCTGAGGCCATAAAAATTCCTAGAGGAGAACACAGGCAGTAATTTCTCTGACATTAGCCATAGCAACATTTTTCTAGATATGACTCCTGAGGCAGGGAAAATAAAAGCAAAAATAAACTATTAGGACAACATCAAAATAAAAAGCTTCTGCACAGGGGCACCGAGGTGGCTCAGTTGATTGTCTGACTGTTGATTTTGGCTCAGGTCATTGTCCCATGTTGAGTTCTATGCCGAACATGGGACATGGAGCCTGCTTATGATTCTCTCTCTCCCCCTCCCCCCTGCTCTGCCCCTCTCTCTTGTTCACACTCTATCTCTAAAAAATACAAAAATAAAAAAGCTTCTGCATAGCAGAAGAAACAATCAACAAAACTAAAAGTCAACTTACTGAATGGGGTAGATATTTGCAAATTTGACATATTTGATAAAAGGATAGTATCCAAAATATATAAAGAACTGATATAGCTCAACACCCAAAAAACAAATAATCCAATGAAAAATGGGCAAGGGCCCATGGGTGGCTCAATCAGTTAAGTGTTTGCCTCTCTGTTTTGGTCCAGGTCATGATCTCACAGTTTATGAGTTCAAGCCCCATCATAGAGACTGTGGAGCTTGCTTAGGATTCTCTCTCTTCCCCTCTCTCTCTGCTCCTCCCCTGCTCACACTGTCTCTGTCTCTCTGAAAAATAAATAGACTTAAAAAAATAAAAAATGGGTAGAAGACATGAACAGACATTTCTCTAAAGCAGACATACAGATGGTCAACAGATACATGAAAATATGCTCAACATCACTCATCATCAGGGAAATGCAAATCAAAATCACAAAGACGTATCACCTCAGACCTATCAGAATGGCTAAAATTGAAAACAAAAGAAACAAGTGTTGATGAGGATATGGAGAAAAAAGAACCCTCTTGCACCACTGGTGGGAATGTAAACTGGGGCAGCCACTGTGGAAAACAGTATAGAGGTTCCTCAAAAAGTTAAAAATAGGGGTGCCTGGGTGGCTCAGTCAGGCATCCAACTCTTGATTTTGGCTCAGGTTATGGTCTAGCAGTTTCATGAGTTGGAACCCTGCGTTCAACTCCGCACTGACAGCACAAAGCCTGCCTGTGATTCTCCTTCTCTCTCTGCTCCTCCTCTGCTTGTACTCTCTCCGTTTCTTTCAAAATAAATAAACTAAAATAAATAAATATATATATATGTAAATATATATGTATATTTACAACAGCCAAACTATAGAAGCAGCCCACGTGTCCACTAACAGATGAATGGATAAAGAAGATATGGTATATATATATATATATGCATATATATATGTGTGTGTGTGTGTGTGTGTGTGTGTGTATACACAATGCAATATTTAATTAGTCAGCCTTAAAAAAAGAGTTAAATCTTGCCATTTGCAACAACATGGATGGAACTAGAAAGTATAATGCTGAATGAAAAAAGTCAGTCAGAGAAAGACAAATAACATATGATCTCACCTTTTTGTGAAATTTAAGAAATAAGACAAATGCACTTAGGGGGAAAAATAGACAGAGAGACACACACAAACCAAGAAACAGAATCTTACGTACAGAGAACAAACTGATGCTATCAGAGGGGAAGTGGGTGGGGGAATGGGTGAGATGGGTGATGGGGATTAAAGAGTGCACTTATTGGGGCGCCTGGGTGGCTCAGTCGGTTAAGCATCCGACTTCGGCTCAGGTCATGATCTCACAGTTCGTGGGTTCGAGCCCCACATCGGGCTCTGTGCTGACAGCTCAGAGCCTGGAGCCTGCTTCAGATTCTGTGTCTCCCTCTCTCTCTGCCCTTTCCCTGCTAACGCTCTGCTCTGTCTCTCTCTCTCTCTCAAAAATGAATAAACATTAAAAAATTAAAAAAAATAAAGAGTGCACTTATCATGATGAAAAAAAATATGATAATAGAAAAAGAGAGAAATGAATGCAACATACTTTTAGAACATTTTAGGTGCTGCAATAATTTTGTCAGAATGAGACACACTTTCTGTCCAAAAATAGTCACTATCAATCAAACTGCTTAGTTGTGGAGAGTGGAGAAAAAGACGTAGATCGGCATAAACCACTCTTTTTTAATAATCTTCCTTAAAGGTCAATGCGGGCATTTTCATATTTATGTGCGCCTTTTATTGTGCATCTCTGCCTTTATGGACGTAGCTCCTTAAACTCCAGTCTGAGATACCTAAACTGAAACAGTCTTCTTACTTTCCTCAGTTCAAATTGAGAGTCCTTGTAGTGCAGAAAAACGAAGTTTGCAAATGAGAGGTGAGAGTGGAGAGAGGGGTGTTTAAGACATATTAAAAGCAAATAACAGAGTATTTTTGTAAAACTGAAACCCTGCATAGGCACAAAAATGTTTGTGTACATTGGTATGAGGAAGGAGAAAGGTGCTGAACAGCACAAGTCAATCGTGGAGGAAGTGGGAGGAAGAAAGTGAGGAGGAAAATTAGGGGAGAGATTATTAATGTGTCTTCACACATCCTCACAATGCTCACACTTCTTACAATGATTATAAAATGTCTTCCTTTAGCTGAATAGAAAAAGAAACAGAATGGGGGAAAACTTGAAAATAAAAATAGATCCCATAAATCTAAAACACAAAATCTTTTTAAAGTTGATTCACTAAGCATTCCCTGGGTAAAATACATTTCATAGCAAAGAGTCTCCGAAGGCCCAGGTTTCTGACAGTCTGCCAGCCGATCGCTGTCCAAATGACCCCCAAGGTGGGGTCTACCTGAAGATTTTTTGGAGACGTAATTCATCTAATATCTAGCTCCATAAATAAGCAAACCAGAGGGATTCAACCACTGATCAAAACTGCCTTTGGGAACTGGCAGCTGCCAGGCTTCATGCTAGCAAATTGAGAGCAATTATTAATTGTATTTGGAGCAGAAAACAACTCCATTTTCAGATCTGTTTGCGCTTGGTGGACTAAATTTCTATCATGAAACTGACAGATACGAGGAAACTAAATGTAAAGCATGCTTTCAGGAATATGTCTCCAGTATTCGAGAGTCTGTATGGATACTGCAGGGGCAGGAGCAAGGCTTTGGCCTTGGACACATCCCTTTGGCCTTGGACACATCCCTTGTGCTCTGTGAGCTTCTTACCAATATACAAAACGGGGAGAAGTATTCCTTTCTTGCAGGTTACACAGAGAAATGAGTAAGATCGTCACGTCTGAGTCACTCAGTAGCCACACTGGCAAGCAACGGACATAAAGGGAAGGGAGCTATTATTACTCAATCATTGCAACACCCATTGATTAAGAGTGGGTTCTCTCTGTTCACTCTTTTAAGAGCATACAATCATAAGGGTATCCCTTTGATTCACACATGAGGAGATTTAATCGTGTGACAAAATTTGGATCTTCTTAAAATGCAAACCATGATTCAATAGGTCTGGAAGGGGTTAGAGATGCTGCATTTCTCACAAACTGCCAGTGAGGTAGACGCTGCTGCTCTGTGTCCCCAATCAGAGTGGACAGGCTCTAGAGTAAAACAGAAAGTAAAATAAAACGAAAGAAGCTGAGGGAGACAGACAAGACTCTGAGAGAGGATTAGCTACTCCTCCCTGTGCCTGCGCTCATCCAGCACACTTCCTTGGTAGCACTAACCACACTATTAGAATTCTTCTCTCTGTGCCACCAGGCTGTGATCTCCTTGAGGGTAAGAAGCCCATCCTTACAGCTTCAGGTGTCTGCTGTACTCAATTTACACAGTACAGGTATGAGTTAATATGTGAATGAAGGAATGGATACATGAATATGGTGAGTGAATGAAATTCAGGAGAATTGCTATTGGTTGATGTATAAAAATCTAAATGGGTTTGAACTCCCTATTTCTTAATTACTGGCCAGCTTCATATATTATTAGTGTTGTTGGGATAAGTACTTTATGGAGCTTGATATTCCAGCAAAAGAACCATCAGGAAAGATTAATCTTGGACATTCACTCTAGAAATGTAAAATTTCAAGAGTTCCCTTTACTGGAACATAAAAAGAAAGATACAGAACTCCTTTCTCCTCTCATGGAAGTCTCCTGTCCTCAGGGAAGAGGAACTACAGGTCCCAGGACCTCAATGGGACAACGTCTCTTACAAAACAATCATATTGGCAACATACTATTAAAATTAGCACAGATTCTCTTATAAGGCACGTAACAGCTTTATCCCTCTACATGACTCCAATTTATAGATTTTCTAAGCAATCAAGAATCACTAAAAACAAATTTTATAAAACCTTTCATTGCTTTTATAACAAAATATAGTGAGTTTTCCAACTGGAGTTTCACACTGGCATCAGGTTGTACAGTCAGGTCATGTAGTCTTTACATGGTTAGTTTTACTGGATGGACAACAAGAGGTTACATTTGCCAAGCAAGCAACTATAGCAAAATCCGGTTCTACTGCTGGGAGCTAGAAACCTGTTTAAACTCAAAAGGACCACTGAAAATTTAAGTTTCATTAGACAATACTACAAAGCACTCATCCATATTCAATCTATTTACATAACATTCTTTTGACCAGAGCCTTAAGTTCTAAGTCAGTTGGTCAGTCAGTTCAGGGCTTGTTCGTATGGCCCTTTCCTTGCAAATTGGGATACTATGCATACAGACAGTACAACATCTACTTCTAAACCTCTCCAGATATGTTTAAAAATTTAGGTCTGTAGCCTACATGTTTAAAAATATGGGTGTGGTGAGCTGTGGTTCACCTTCTCAACAGAATAATAAGACTCCAATAAATATGGTGCATTACATTTATAAGAGGGGAAACTGTGATTGGACGGGTTTGAAAATTTAGCTCTGACTTAATCAATCCACTCCAGGTAGTCACAACATTGATTAGTGTTTGTCAATAAAGGAATCTGCCTATTCTGAACTGAATCCTTCTCCTGGGAAGCCTACAGGACATACTCCATCCCTAGGCTTCTGGGGAACTTTAAAGTCATTCTTAATTAACATTTTCAGCACCTCTATGGCCTAATTATGATGCTGTCATTATTAAGTATTTTATTTTCTTGGTCCCAAGAGTTCTCAAAGCAAATACATGTTCCCCAGCAATCATTTATGTTTTCTTACAGAAGAATTGGTCTTCCATTCATGATATAAAACAATGATGATTAGGATGATGGTTAAGATGGGCTACATTTTTTTCCAAACATTTTGCTATAAGCCAAGAATCTAAAATAGTTAGTCTTCTTCAGGGAGTAAAAATATCCAGGTAAAAACAAAACAAAACAAAACAAAAAAAGAAAAAAAAAAAAAAAAAAAGGAAATCTAGGTAAAAGCAGCCCGAGTATATTCAGAGCAGCTTCCCAAAAAGACATTCTCAGAAAAGATGCTACTTAGAGCTCTCCTAAAATGCCACTAGGCGCTTCATTCGGTTTCTACAACCTTCCTATGTGTTACTATAAAGCCCAATAATATATTTTGACCCACAAGTTACTTCTGGGAATTTTTCCAAAGGAAAAATCACATATGTGCACAAAGCTTGGATGTGAAAAACCTATCTTACTAAAAATAGATCAATCATGGAGTATCCATATAATGCAATTCTATAGAAGTATTTTTAAAGCTTTAATATAATATCTGAAGATATGGAAATACTTATGATTTAGTATTACACATAAACAAGTAGATAATAAAATAGCATGTCTAAAATTATCTCAACTTCCTAAAAAATATACACACACGTTTGACTGCAAAGAAATAAACTCCAAAGTTAACAATAATTAGATGGTAAGATGAGGTAATTTTAAATGTCTTCTTTGGATCTCCTGAATTTTTGTAGTTTTATTTTCTACACTAAATATGTATTACTTGAGTAATTAGAATATAAAATGTTTTCCTCATATTTTTCTCTTATAACATGAATATGAATGTAGCCTTCCTACATGTGAAACTAAATAACCCCTGGATTAGTAGGAAATAAATCAAAATAAATAAATTTCAGTGGATATAAAGTGAATTTACTATATAGGTTTGGCATTAACTTGTTATGTCTAAATAAATTCTTCCCAGGAGATTCTCTACCAACTATCTCCAGTTTCTACTAGCTGATCCTTTTTCTGAAACAGTTCAATGATTCTTAGAAATCCAAATGAAAATCCCAGACAGACAAGGAAATAAAATGTGCAAAGGAAGCTGGCCTTGGCTGTGCGTAGAGAGGTGGAAACCATGAATATGAATGGATGGAAGTTTAAGACAAGGGGATAATGAAAGAGGAAAACACTATTCAGATGACAGCTGCAAGCTCCCTCCCCCGACTGTCACTCCCCTCCCCCTCCCAGCCCCCCAGCCTTTATTCACAGCTCCTAGGAAAGCTGTGGTGCTTGTAGCCTTCATGGTGTTCTCACCCTCCAAAAGCACAGAGGATAAAAGGCCACTGTGTTGAAAGCTTGTGCCTCACAGAGTAACAACAGTGCTAAAAGTGCTCAAGAATACGTTGTTACTTTTCATATCAATCACAGTGTTCGCCAAGCTACTCTCCAATCTACTGGGAGGTGCAGGGTGAGCATTGTTTAATTGGCTTTGGGAATCTTATGAGCTGTGCTAAACCATTAATTAGAGGAGTTGCTAGAATAAGCGTGTGATGTGTGATGTCTGTGTTAGGAGGGGAAGGCTGGTTATGCCACGGGCTTGATAAAACATTTGCTAATGCATCTTTGGATAAACAAGAGAAGGTAGGAAAAAGTTAGAACTCACATCTTGGGGAAGGACCTTTCAAGGCAGCAGTATCATAAGTCATCCTTCAGGTACTTAATCTCTTTGAATACAAATACCACTTAATAATGCCTAAATTATCTATTCTCAATGCCAGAGTTTTCCCATTTAGGCCAACAGAGAAAACTGATCTGTAGACCCTGTACACTCAGGGTCTCATACGCAAATATGTTGAGCTGTAAGATAGAGGAACAGACAAAGAGTACTGGGGCTCAGGTATTATTTAAAGGGGGGCAGTTACTCAGTGCTAGCAGGTGTTGCTAATGTGGGGATAAAACCTAACACTGCTGGATTTTCTGATTTTTCAAGAGTAACTGGGAATCCTAATTTTTATGTGAAATCTCTGTGTTTACAGAGATTGACAACTAAAAAGAAAAATCAGTGCTTTCCATGAACAAATAAAACATCTCTGAGGGCCAAAATAGACTGCCAGGATTTAACCTCGGATTCAAAGAACAGGATCTTAATACAGGACTTTTAAAGTGCATGTTACCAAATTTATCTGTATGTGCATCAAGTACCAGCCAGGAAGTGGACTAGAAAAGAATCATGAACTTAAATTCTAAACTGTCTGACCGATTTACCCTAATCAAGTTCCTAAATTCATTAGGGATATCTTTTCCTCCTTTTATTAAAATATGAATAGCATACTAGAGTTTTATATAATTTAAAGATTTTACTTGAGGACTTAAATAGGCAAATTAGCTACTGCTAATAATTTATTTCTTGTATGAAAAGACTAAAGAACAAAGCAAAATCACATCTAAGGCAGAGGATGAGGCAGGAACCCAAGAATCCTGTCTCTTTATGATTCAATAATCAAATAAGAACCTTCTTTAAAGTATGACTAAGAAAGCAAGCCTATTAACACGCCAAGCTCATGGAGCGAGTGATCGTGTAAAGGAATCATTATTCTAATCGTGCCATCAAGATGAACTCAGGATCATTTAAAGCATATGGAGAGGGCACGTGTTGGGATGAACACTGGGTGTTATATGTAAACCAATTTGAAAATAAACTATTATTAAAAAAAAAAGCATATGGATAGGAAATATGTCAGGTTAGGACATCTTTATCTGTCTAATAACTGGAATATTAATCACACCTAATCTAATGTACATTTTCAGTTGAGTAACTCCATCATTCATTGTCCAATTTAGCAGTTTCCTAGGACAGACACTTTAATATTTATTAATTTGCTCTCTACCCATGCCATTTTTCATTAGAATGGCAACATCCGGTTTATGAAGGAAATGAGTCATATTATGCCACTATCCCACCTTCCAAGGGACAAGTTAAAGCAGGAAATGAATGGCTTTGTGTGTATATGTTTGTCGGTACAGGAAAACAGTGTATGCTAACACTGAAGGATCTTGAGGGCATAATTTTATTTTAGATTTTGTTTACAGCATTCAGAGCTGTCTTAGATTGGATAGAATAATTTAGCCATTAAGTTTTACTTTGAACTGGTTCATAATTTACAGATATCTCTAAATATTTGTGAATTTTTCATCTAGAAATCTGCCTTTTAAGTAGTCTTATACAGACAGTGCTAACTTAGATTTCTGGTTTTTACACCTAACTTAACTGTGTCCTTTTCTTTCTTTTTTTTTTAACGTTTATTTATTTTTGAGAGACATAGAGACAGAGTATGAGCAGGGGAAGGGCAGAGAGAGAGGGAGACACAGAAGCTGAAGCAGGCTCCAGGCTCTGAGCTGTCAGCACAGAGCCCGACGCGGGGCTCGAACTCACAGACCGTGAGATCATGACCTGAGCCGAAGTCGGCCGCTCAACCGACTGAGCCACCCAGGTGCCCCAACTGTGTCCTTTTCTTAAATGTTGTAGCATACTTGACTAGACCTCAGAACTACTGAAAACTTCCAAATAATGATTGAAAAAAGTCCCCATTAACCAGAAATCCAGAACTGAGGTGCCATATAAGCCACTTTAAGTGAGTCTGTTTTACCTTCTTTAGTTTCTTTCTATGTCTCAAGTTCCCTCTACTAGGAAAATGGTGACTTTCTACCTATAAGGTATCTTAGGGAAATGCAAAGTTGCTTTGCAAAGCTGCCTTATTATGCAATTTACTGTTTATGAGTTTTATTTTTTTATTTTTGAGAGAGAGTGAGCTGGGAAGGTGCAGAGAGAGAGGGAGGCAGGGGATCCAAAGCAGGCTCCATGTCGAAACGCAGAGCCCGATGTGGGACTCGAACTCATGAACTGTGACATCATGACCAGAGCTGAAGTCGGACACGCAACTGACTGAGCCACCCAGGTGCCCCTATTTTGCAATTTAAATTACAGAAAGCACAAACAGGTGTCCTTAACGAACAGATGAAGAGTCCTCATTTAAAACTCCAATTTCAGCAATACGATCCAAAAAAAAATTTTTTTAATGCTATTTACAAGATGAGGACTCCATGTTGAGCAAAGTAATATACTTCCAGCAAGGGAAAATGCCAGAGAATTGATATTTTTGTTTTTTGCTTGACAAAATCAGATGTTACTGGACAAAAGAACATTTTAAAATTACAGTTCACATTTTACCTCTAGACGGTCCTTGATGCTCTTTCAGAACTCTAACCCTGTTTGTCCTTGACTCTTCTGCCACCACGTTCAGCTCTCCTTATTTCTTGCAAACACATGCAATCCCTCTCCCTACCGAGTAGGAAGGTCTTCGGTTTCTAGTCATCATTTGCTAAGCATAGCACTATAAGCTCTATTGTCATTGCTTGTTATCAGAGCAAATGAGATAATGAGAGAATTCTCCATTTGAAACTCAAACAACCTTCATATCAACTGGTCCAGCCACATGGGACCTAGAACCGTGTTCACGGAGTCCCTGATCTGTGTCTCCTACACAATATCAATACCAAAGAAAATTTACATATTCTAATTCCACTCTCTCTCCCTCATCCAAAGCCCTCATTTTGGGATTTAATCTTCCTCCACTTCTTCCCTAAAGTCTAGACACTAGACAATTACCTCTTTCACTTATCCTACATTCAACATATTACATCTAAATAACTCAAAAACTATAGCATATTCTACACTGGGTTAAAGGTAAGCATTGGATATCATCAAAACAGAGAGGAGTATGTTCGCCTTACTGCTGGTGGGTTCTGGGCTGTAACCCTGGAACTCTGCTGCACGGATCTTTGATTCATTGTGGCCTTTCTTAGGAATCGCCGGAAGTTTGGGAGATACCACAGAATCTCAGAGTCAGAAGGAAACTCAGAGATCACGGATTTGATTTTCTTCTGGAATCCTGGAATCTTCCTTCAGTGTCTCTATTAAGAGGCTCTTCATTTCACACATTTTACAGCTGTCATCTACCTTTCAACTACCACTCACCTGAACAAATGCACTGTACTAAAGGGCGACATGCCCAGCCCACACCAGATTACATGTCCCTCCACATATCCAAGATGCCTTCTCTCGTCTAGCTTCATCTTCCATAATAATAATAGTAAAATTTATTGAATGCTAACCACAAGGTAGGCACTATGCCAGGCCTTTTAATTAGGTCACCTTATTTCATCTTGACCACAGTCTTATGATGTAATATTTCTACTTGATAGACAAACAAAACACAAAACTATTTACTGAGGTTTTTTGCTGCATTTACTGATATTATATTTACTGAGTGTTTTCCACATTTCAGACGCTAAAGTGCTAAGCACTTTATATTTGTATCATCATGTCTATGAGTAGGTGTTAAGGTTCCTCTTTCACAGATAAAGAAACTGAGCTTCCATAAGGTAAGACATTCACCCATGGTCACACAGCTAGTGAGAGGTAGAACTGGGATCCAAACCTACAAGCATCTTCTGCTTATCCTTCACTGCCTCCTTCTCCCTGTTGTCTTTCCAGCCAGAGGGGTTCTCTGCATATCTGTGAATTCACAGAGCATTGACTCAGCATCCCAGTCTTGTCACATGTCATATTCTGCACGGCGCTTAGTTTCTCCTCACTGGGCATGTCTTCTACTACTCTGCATTCCTTAGCATGCTGCTCATAACACAGGCTCTACAAACATAAACTGCTTTAGAATAAGTCAGCTTACAGCAACCAAGACTGGCAAAACAAATAAATAGTTTCTTGATGATGAGTTCCAGGTCTCAGTTGATTCCTTCACTGTTTCAGGAAGCAGCTACTCAGAGGCATTCAGTACAAGAGATTAAACTAAATACTTTATCCCCTGGTTTTTGTTTCAGCAGCGACCACTGAAGCAAAGGACCATTAGGCTGAGTCCCCCCCAGATCTACTGGTAAGGTTGAAAGCATCTGTGAGTTGGAGGTGAATCTCCAGCTTCCAGAAAATGTCTGACACATAGTAGGCACTCAACAAATGTCTTTTGAATAATGACCACTTACAATGTCATGAGCCACAGATTCAGCATTTAGAAATGAGAACCTCCCTTCACCTCTGAAGTGATTCTTAGAAATCATTCATCCAGAATATGATATACTCAGAACATTTATTTTCACTTCAATAATAGTAAAGCTTCAATAATAAAAATAAAAAAATAAGTTTAAGAAAACCTGTAAAATGAAACCTTGCAGATTCTTTTGGTGATAAAGAGAAATGCTGTTTGCAAACTTAGTAACACTATGCTCGATGTATGATTAATGGCCAGTGTATTATTAGCTGTGGGTCACACTGAAGGACCTTCCACATGTTGGTCCCCATGGGAAATAAGTGCTATGGATTCTGATTTTTAAAGAAGGCTAATGGCAGTATCTTTCTACCAAAATATATTTCTTGTAAGGAAAGCATGCTTTTTTTAAAGACGTCAAATTAATAATTTCTCTTATTTGCATAACCTTTAAAAAAAAGCCAAAACTCTTATTTCAACAGTACTTCTTCTGCTCTTGAGTGAAAAAGAAAATAACCCTACTAGAAAGCTGCTTATGGCTGACAACTCCAGTTCTCTCCAAATAGATTGGAGAAAATCTTTATTGAGTATCTACTATGTGTCTCATCCTGCCAGCCCAACTCCTAAGCCAACTTATGCCAGTGCCAACACATTTTGATTGCTGGACTCTTTCTCCAATTGTATCAGCAGCATGGCAGAGACGGGCTAGCTGTTGATCACTATATTCCCCCCTCCCTTCCTAGGGACACAGCTGGGCTAAATTTCCTGGTGTCCCTTGCACTCAGCTGGGACTATGACTATGTGACTAAGTTCCCACCGATGGGATGTGGCTGGAAGTGATGTGCGCCCCTCCAAGCCTGGCTCATACAACGCCCCCAAGCACACCGCTCTGGCCCTTGTCATTTTGCCCCAGCTTAGTGAAGATAAGCCGTGACCTTGGAAGCCACATAGAAGATGGCAGAACCACAGAATAAGGGTTTGTGTGTCCCTGACTACTGCTTGGAAAAAAGGCAACCAGAACTCGAGTACCTGTGTTCTACACTTTACATGAAAAAAATAAATGCTTCCATCATGTTTGATCCGTTCTTCTTTCTTTGGATGTGTTTGTTAAAGTAGCTAGCATCTGGAAGCCCTGAGGTATTTGTAAAACTAGGAAATACTGATAGATTACTTATAAAATAGTGAATATAATCACTGACTGCCAAATCAGACACTGGCTCATAAAATAACTAAATAATATAGAACTAAGGTATCATTGCAGATGAGGTTCTACTCTAGATAAACCATCGAAGATGCCAAAAGTTTAAAAAAAGTTGCCGAAAACTTTGAAATATGGAATGTTCATTTAATTTATTTAACTTTTCTGTGACACAAGAAAAGTCTGCTATGGCTTGATTTCAGTGACAAGAACATCTTGATACAAGCTGTTAAGCACCAGTGTTTCGAAGGATAGTTTATGCCCGAGCATTCATGCATGTATACACTTCTGAGAATTAGATATTACTGAGACAGGAGCTCCAGTGGCGCAATCGGCTAGCGCGCGGTACTTATAGATATTACTGAGACCTTTTTAAAAAACCGAACTGGTGAGAACTGTGGACAACTGGTGGAGCTGTGAGCTATAGGTTTTCATGTAGATTTAGTAAATGACAGATTAGGACCGCTTTCTTAACTTCAGAATTGTATTATTATATTCCATTATGTTTTGACCACAGATAGCAATCCACAGTTTAAATGGATCATAAAAACACATTATTTAAATGTTAAAATACACACAAATATATATTTGTTCTGTGTACACATAGGATATATGTCAGGAGACACTCTCAGAAATTTAAGCCTAGAGCGAAACCTGAGAAATTGAAGCTTCAACCACAACCAAAGCCCAATTAACTAAATTATTTATTTTGTTGTTCTAAATGTAAGGGACCTAACCAGGTTTAAGGCCATCAAGTTAAAGATGTAATGCCAAATAAGATTACTTACCGGTTATCAAAAAACTGTCCTGTTAATTCAGTAAGGACCTTATAAGCAATGGATAATCTATGGCACTTTTGGAAAACTGCCTTTGGTGATCACAGATATTTGCCTGGCCCCAAATGTATTCCAAGTAACTGACTAAAACATCTCTCAAATCAGTCTGATTATCTCCATCTCCACTTTCCTACCTTTACCTAGGCCACCACAGCTCTTATCTCGCATACCAAAAATCTACTCTCAACCTGGCTTCCTTGCTTCAAATCTTGTCTATTCTCCAAATGGTGCTCCTCCCCCTCCCGGCAACTAAGGGGTGCCAAAAGCAATCTCTTTAAAGCACATATCATATCACACCATTATCTGGCTTAAAATTCTTTCATGTGACTTCACTTCCTCACTTAGGATGGAACTGGAACTTTCTCCCACCTGGCCTGCCATGCCATACCCAATCCCAACCTACCCTTGTACCAATCTCCTTCCCTTCACTCCAACCCAACTAATCTCCTTTATGTTCCTTGAATATTCCACACTCTTTTCAGGGCTTTTGAACTTGCAATTTGCTCTGCCTGAAATGCACTCCTTCCAGCTCTTTACATGGCTGACTTCAAGTCTCGGTTCAGCCATCACCTCCTCCAAACACCCACTTGCCCTGTTAATTTCCTTCCTAGCACTTAATAACACTCTGTAATTTTATTCTCTGTTGTCTGGAAATCTAGACACTGTATGAGGATGTAAACCTCACTTTTTTTTTCTTTTTTATTACATTGTTTTAGGTATCACACCCTCAGAGATGGTGGATGGACGAAAAGCACAGGAAATGGACAATTTTAGCATTCTTTGTCCCATGGACCGCCCGTGAGACACTGTATTATCACACGTGTTGATAAGTGTTCCTGTCCTGTCCCATCAGGAATAGCTAAAAAGTATTCCCAATTTCTGCTTTCCTAGGAATATAAAGATGTTTTAGTTCTGGGGCCAACCACACAGCCCTTTCCACACAGTGAGTCTTACTGTTAAATGAAAAATGCCCAAGTGTGCAAAACTGATCGTCCCAAGAGGATATGTCTTAATATTTCATTATCCATGACATCACACAAGGCTATCCTGGCTTTGAATTTTAAGCTATCTAACTTATGAAGAAGCTCTTTCAGGAGAAACAAGAGTCATTTCAACACAGAGCAAAACTACCAGTCACTTCCGTGGATTCCCACATCTAGGGCTATTACCCTTATAGTTAGTTGTATAGCAAATCGAACCCATGTCTATGTAGAAATCCAGTGCACACATCACTTTGGTTTATGACACTGGGTCAATCTGACACAATAGCTTGTTTTCCCAGTTCTGATTAACTGGAGGAGAGTTGTGCCTCCAAATAGGTTTCCCAGACATTCCTCTTTACTTATAATAGGAAATGCAGGATTGGATCTGGGCAGGAGCTCTGGAAATGTCAGGGCAGTCTCTCCACACTGAACGAACGTCCCTGAGAGTGCCAACATTCTCAAGTGACCACACTTTTCCCCACTTTGAGCCATGGTGAAGACATGCTATCCCAATCCAGCTAAACTCAGGAAATCCATTCTGTAACTCAACATGAGAAAACTCAATAAGCCCCTGTGGAATGCCTGCCTAGAAACTTCACACTAGCAATGTGACATCTGCCTACACAGAGGGAGGTTACAAGAATTACCCCTGCAGTTCATGTGGTGGTAGTCACTCCTGTAAGGAGGTTGCTGAGGTCTTTACCCAAGAAATTCCACAGTGGTCTCTTCTTGAAGGGCCATAGGAGTAATGCCTCCCAGGACTTAGTACCAAGAAAAGCTTTGTTTCTTTTGAGGATTTAGCTTTGCTGATGTTTTTATCTTTTGGATTACTTTAACGGATCACATTTCCTCTTTGCTTCTACAAAGCCCAGGACAGATTTGCAACCCTCTGCAATAATGACACTGGGCATCATGACATGCATTCTTATGTTCCTCTCGTTTTCTCGCACGTTTTCCCTCAACTCTGATTTCTTTAAATACTTCATATTCTCTTGTATTGTATATTATTTTATAAGCTGCTTCAAATCCTTTTGGGAATGAAATAGTCTATTAATGCATAGATACACACAGTAGGTTTTACACCAAACCTTTTACAACCCTGGATCCTGTAAAAACACAATATGGCCTCAGACAGACCTGTCTTGAATCCTGATTCTGTATATTTCTAGCTATGTGATCTTGGGTGGGCTCCTTAATATTTCTAAGCTTCCATTTATCCTCTCTAAATTAAGGATAATAACATCTGCATTGCGGGGCGCCTGGGTGGCTCAGTCGGTTAAGTACCCGACTTCGGCTCAGGTCATGATCTCACGGTCTGTGAGTTCAAGCCCCGTGTCGGGCTCTGTGCTGATGGCTCAGAGCCTGGAGCCTGCTTCGGATTCTGTGTCTCCCTCTCTCTCTGACCCTCCCCCACTCATGCTTTGTCTCTCCTGCTCTCAAAAATAAATAAAAACATAAAAAAAATTATTAAAAAAAATAACATCTGCATCGTATTGTGGCTGTGAGAAATAATAATTTATATAAACAGCTGACACTTAGCAACTGCTAAAAAAAATAGTGTTTTTTATTATTAATAATAACTTTTTAGATTGTTACCAGAAAATATGCTGAAAGGCAATGTCTGAGAGACACAGGGACACAGACGCATGGAGGATGTCATATGACTGCAGACAGACACTGGAGTGATGCATCAACAAGACAAGGGACATCAAGAATTACCAGCAATAACTGAAGCTGGAAGAAGCAAGAAAAGACTCTTCCCTAGAAGCTCTAGAGGGAAAATGGCCATGATGATACATATTTTTTTAAATGTTTGTTTACTTTCGACAGAGAGACAGAGTGTGAGCAGGGGAGGGGCAGAGAAAGAGGGAGACACAGAATTTGAAGCAGGCTCCAGGCCCTGAGCTGTCAGCACAGAGCCCGATGTGGGGCTCGAACTCACAAACCGCGAGATCATGACCTGAGCTGAAGTCGGTGCTCAACCGACTGAGCCACCCAGATGTCCCCATGATGATATTTTTGATTTCAGACTTCTAGACTCCAGAACTGTGAGAGAATAAATTTGTTGTTTTAAGCCACGCTATTTGGGAAATTTTGTTATGGTAGTCTTAGGAAACCAATACATCTCTCAGGTCCTATAGCCTCAAATGGTAGAAGTGAAATTACCAAACTGATTTCCAATCCAGCTGACATTTGCCAAAGTCTCGGAGACACATATCAGGCCCCAAGATGTATTTCATGGAAGGCATGTGCTAAAAGAGCATAAAGGCTTTGACCTTAGGCTTAAATAAGTTAATTTCCCTCTCGAACCTTCAAATAGTTTATCCATAAAATGGGATTAAGTCTAGATCAATGATGGCAAATAAATTATAATTGGGAATGGCTGCCTGAGAGTGCTTTGTTGAGAAGGATTATGAGGAGTCATCTGGGCAAAGAGGCAGAGACAATTAAAGAGTCAAAATACTCCATCTTCATTCTCTCCATGCCTGTGACCATTATCGTCAGTTTCCTCTTCCACTGCCTACTCTTTAAACACAGGTGATTCTTAGGATTCAGATACTGGCTCACACTTTTTTTCCTACCTTACACGTTCTCTTTAGACAAACCAATGGATTCTTATGGTCTTGAATTATCACAGCTTTTGCTCATACTTTCAAATCCTGTCTCTCCCGACTGGATCAGTCTCCTATTCTCATTTAGTCCCATGCATCTAAAAGCTACATGGACATGTCCATATGGCTATCCCATAGACAACTCAAGGCAACTCATTTACAATAAAACTCACCAGTTGCTCCCCTAAGCCTGCTATTCCTCTCATACACTACCTCTTAGTGAGTGGCACAACCATGTACTTAGTTAGAATACTGGGCCCTTTCCTGGACTATTTCCTCTTTCTCACCCCTTGATTCCCAATCAGTCATCAAGACAGGCCAATCTTATCTCCTGGATAATTCCCTTCCATACCTACGATCACCGTCCTAATTCAACGTTCCATCAGTTCTTGCCTTTCAAGATTCACCTCAGGGATCACTGCCTCTGGGTACCTCTGCAAGAAAAAGGACTGCATCTGTCTTTTCTACCCTTATATTCTTGGAATGTGGCATTGTGTCTAACACTGTAGGCAATAGGTAATGATGACAATGATGACGACAATGATGATGATAAGGATCATTAGTTGACCACGTGCTATGTACAAGGCACCATTCTCAGCAATTTTTATATCCACAACTACCTTCCACAGTAGGTTCTTGTTGTCCCTATTTACAGATGAAGTACAGAAAGTTTAAGTGACTTGCTCAAAGTTACACAGTTCTACCACTAGGCTGCTAAATGGATCTGAAATTAAATTTAAATTAAAATACACTCATAAGGTAAAATAGTGAAACACATACCAATTTGTTCAATAAATATTTATTGAACATGCACTACGTGTTGAGCACTGGAGGCACAAGTAAATGAATACATAAACACATTAATTTCAGGCATGGGGGAAATCTCCCAGGAAACTTATTCCAAGCCATTTCTCTAGGCCAGAACTGACCCAGGAATCCGGGAAGCCAGTTATTATCTATAGAATTCTAGGTAACTTTGAGAAATACGAGGGGTGGCAGACTGAACTCAGGGTTCCCTCCTCTGCTATCGCCTTCCCCACAGAGCTGAGAAGCCCTTGTGAAGTACCAGTGATGGCCTCCCTTCCTGGCCTCACAGCAGTGCCAGTCTTCAGCTTCCACAATCCCCTCTCCTTTGACTTCAGAAGGAGAGAAGAAAGTTCTCCACAAGTTGGTAAAAGCTTATGACTTTGATGGTGTTGGGTCAGAGGACCTATATGTCAATCTGACTTTGCCCCCAAGTAGCACTGTGACCTTGGGCTAGTCACTTCACCCCTCTGACCCCGCAATGGTCTATCTCTAAGTGTCCTACCAACCCTACTCTATTCTATACATAGAGTATGCACTTCATAGTCTACCAAGGGCAGGGGTCTTGGCAAGAAGAGACCCTTCCCTCATCCCCCTTGGCTCCAATAGATTCTTCCTGGATGCCACCTGCAAACCCAAGCATTGCTCAGACACTAAAGAAATTCTAAAATTTGGGGTATGCGAGTATTCTGTCAGTCTTAGAAAAGTCCACTTAAATTTTCCCATAATAATGCCCTTCTTTGTTATTCATAAATGTCAGGAAACCTATGATCCCATGCAAGCTGACAGCAATTAAAATAAGAGAATGTCCTCATCTCCACAATGATAACTGCTTTTTAAAATATTTGGGGCACCTGGGTGGCTCAGTCGGTTAAGCATCCGACTTCGGCTCAGGTCATGATCTCACGGTTTGTGAGTTCGAGCCTCGTGTCTGGCTCTGTGCAGACAGCTCAGAACCTGGAGCCTGCTTCGGATTCTGTCTCCCTCTCTCTCTGCTCCTTCCCCACTCATGCTCTGTCTCTCAAAAATTAAATAAACATTAAAAAAAATTAAAATATTTATCCAAGACAAGAAGACCTCTCTGTCCATCACATTACTCCACGCTTGCCGTTTCTTCCCAGACTATGGGCACTCTCGGATGTGGTCTGGGAAGAAATCCATGTTTACCCAGTGAGTAAAGGGAAGGATTATTCTGGTAGGTAACAACTCTCATCTGAAAGGTTTACTACCATCTAGAAGTGAAAGTCCCATTAAGGTTTGAATGGACCAAGCGAAACAAGGATACAGGTGGAAGCTGTTCTGGTAATCCCAAACTTGAGGGTAGGTTTTACTGATGGTGGATCTTTATTTACTTAAACATTGATTTCACATGGTACATTTCTTTTTATCAGGGATCATGTTCCTGTGCAGAAGTTACTACATGCATCATCTACAGCTGGGCTATAAAAGAGATCCAAGGATTAGTATGTTCAAAGAGCCTCTTTAACAATGATAATATAAAAACAAAAACAAATAAACAAAAAAAGGAACATAGGGGAAGGGAAGCAAAAATATCAAAACAGGGAGACGGACAAAACATAAAAGAGACTCTTAAATATAGAGAAAAAACAGAAGGTAGCTCGAGGGGTTGTGGGAGGGGGGATGGGCTAAATGGGTAAGGGGCTTAAGGAATCTACTCCTGAAATCATTGTTGCACCATGTGCTAACTTGGATGTAAATTATAAAAATAAATAAATTATAGGAAGTAAAAAAAAAAAACAAAGCAAACAAACAAAGGCTACTAGGGGCATCTAATATAAAGAAGTGACAATATAGGAAGGAGGGGGGAGGAAATGGTCTTAAACCTCTCAGCAGTTTTGCTTACAAGGCAAACGTGCAAATCGTAAGAAATCACAAGACACTATTTTGTTTGACCATCATTTAGTGCCTTTTACGTAAGAGGTGCCATGGGTACAAGACTGAATAACTGCCTGCAGGGTTAGATATGTGAGTCACCCAAACGATTTAGAACTATGTGATACCACTAGACTAGAGGTATGACTGTGCTCGTAACCTAACCAGCCACGGGGAATTCCAGAAAAAGCAATGGAGGTTTGAGTCGCTACCCACCATTCTCTGAACTTCTCCATTCCCCAACACCTGCCATTGTCCTCCCATATCCCTAACTAAACCACCAAATGATTTCCCTGTCATCGAGACATGGCTTCATTCTTTTAGTCATCCAACAAATAATTCCTGAGGACCTGCTTTGAGCCAGGAGCTGTGAAGGGCACCAGGATCTGTTTGATCCAGGTCTAGGGACCCATTTATCCTGGGCCTCATATTCATAAAGGGTTTATATTGTAGATTTGTTAGATTATATGCAAGTGATATCATGTATACAGTCACAGATACACTCACAGGATTAAACTTCAAAGTATATTATAACTTTTATAATCTCGTTTTGGCAATTTTCAAACATATACACAAGTCTCCCCACTGCCACATATCATCCACAAAGTTACCCAGGTCTCTCTAAATCACTGTGGGTCCCACTGGACTGCAAACAAGCCAGCTGTTACGTGGTGCTCACGGAACTTGGTACTTAGTTGGGAGACAGTTATCAAGTAAGGACACATAGCAAACGAATAACCAGTTATCACAAGGAAGGAGAGTAGCGTGGTGTGAGGCTGAACTGGCAAGCAGAGCTTTCACTTTTATCCGAAGTGTTTGAATTTTTACTATAAAGACATATCCAGGTGCTACTTGTACAGCCGTTATAAATTTCTCTATCAGGTACGTCATGAAAAGAACAGCCAAGAAGGGGCCTACAAGACCATGAGAGAGGCTGACCCCAGTGTGGGAAGCACTGAGAATGAGCAAAAGAAGTTGGAGCTTCAGAGTTGGTGTGGAGCTGAAACAGCTGCACACAACTTTGTGGTGACCATGCGGGAGGTGCTGCCAGGCAGGGATGCAAGACTCCACATCTCAGGGCTTCTGACTCCACAGACAGAACAAGCTACTTTCATGTATTGAGTAACATAGATGATGGACCTGTTACTCTCACCTTGGTTTGAAACTTGCCTTCTCATGGACAGCAATAAATCTTACCAGAAAATACTAAATGCCCCTGAGCTGAATCACAGCAATCTTGTCTAGACTGAAATGTCTCATCTTCATTTGTCGAACAAATTGTGTCTTGATCATTATTGTTCACCTTGTAACCCACATGGACTTTACACAGTTCCATCAGCAACAGGGCAGCCCCTGCTAACCTGCTTTCTCTCTGAGGAAAGCCTGGCCACATACAAACGATCTCAAGACATGTTAGAGAAATAAGAGCAAATATCATGGAAACATCATTAGGTATATCAACACATTGACTGCTGATGACAGATGGAATAATCAAATTTTGTAACAGACAAATTTGGGGATAAAAATGTTTCCTTATGCTGTTCTTTTCAATTTTTCTGATATTTTGAGATATACTCACACGGCATGGCTTTTACAGAATAGAGGCAAGACCAATGACTGATCACACAATAATGCTTCTGATCAGAGCAATTGTGCGTGTGTGTGTGTGTGTATGCATGCACACATGCGATATTTTCTTTTACTATGGCAGGTGCCTCTTTGGAGTGTGCAGTTTTTAGGGATATGCATACAAGTAAAGCCAGCACAGAGTAATGCAACTGAATGCACCTCCACGAGTTGGACAGCTAGCTGAGGAAGTTTCCTATCAAGGACTTCGTGTCTTAGTTCTACTGTAAGAGCTCAGGGGGAGTCTGCATGGTAGAGAGGATTACCAGGTAAAATATGGGGCACCTAGTTAAATGTGAATTTGGGGTCAACAATGAGTGATATTTTTTAGTATAGGTACTTCCCAAATATTGCGTGGGTGTTCTAAATTTTTATTTGCAAAATCAGGCAACCCTCGGGGCACCTGAGTGGCTCAGTCAGTTGAGCGTCTGACTTCAGCTCAGGTCAGGATCTCACAGTGTGTGAATTCGAGCCCTGCGTCGGGCTCTGTGCTGACGGCTCGGAGCCTGGAGCCTGCTTCGGATTCTGTGTCTCCCTCTCTCTCTGCCCCTCCCCTGCTCATGCTCTCTCTCTCTCAAAAATAAATATAAAAAAAAAAAATCAGGAAACCCTGACAGCTGAAGAGGGGAAGACATGCATGTCAATAATCTTTCTTTTTTTGTCATGAATACTGTCATGATCAACATCAGTTAACATTTACAGCACGTGAGGATGAGGTCCATGCTACAGGGAAGATTTACGAATTACTCCTGCTACTTAAAAGACTCAGAATGTGCCTACTTCTTCAACTGGGGCCTCCATGAGATCATGGGCTATACCTTATTGCTCCATCTTTAAGACCTGGCCTGGGGACTGGCATGTGGTACTAGCTAAAAATACAGTTTTGAATAAATGAGGATATGGTATGGAATGATTATAAAGGGAAGAAATATGGGGTGGGCAGGATAAAATGACAAAACTGTACATGGCAGAAAATACAGGGAACCTCAAGATGGTTGACAACAGCCAGATCTGGAGTCACCTCCATTACCTATGAGAACCTCTTAGCAGAGCAATTCAATGGAACAGTCTCTTAGCTTGGTCAGTTAAGACTGAACTGTCTCAAATAAGTGCAAAGTAGTCAAGGCATTCTGAGTGGGGAGGGGAGGGGGAATATGCAAAGCTGGGAAATCAACACTTATACAATTATTCATTTTAAAACATTTCTTAAATGTTTATTTATTTTTGAAAGAAAGACAGAGCATGAGTGGGGGAAGGGTAGAGAGAGAGGGAGACACAGAATCTGTGCTGAGCTGTCAGCACAGAGCCCGATAAAGGGCTCGAACACAGGGATCAGCTCAGGTCAGGATCTCACAGTGTGTGAGTTCGAGCCCTGCGTGAGATCATGACTTGAGCCGAAGTCAGACGCTTAACCGACTGAGCCACCCAGGTGCATCTACAATTATCCGTTTTAAAAAGCCATAATGGGGGCACCTGGGTGGCTCAGTCGGTTAAGCACCTGACTTCAGCTCAGGTCATGATCTCAGTCTATGGGTTCAGTCCCCGCACTGGGCTCTGTGCTGACAGCTCAGAGCCCAGAGCCTGCTTCAGATTCTGTGTCTCCCTCTCTTTCTCTGCCCCTCCTCCGCTCACACTCTCTCTCTCAAAAATAAAATAAAAGCATAAAAGAAAATTAAAAAAAAAAAGCCATAATGAAGAGGACAAAGCATTGTAAAAACCCCAAAGAGGGACAAGCAGTTCTGCCTGGGATAATGTAACAAGTTTCAGGTAGAAGAAGTTAGGTGAGATACATAAGCAGGTATGACTCTCAGAAGTGCTTTGTACTTTATGAACTCTGTATGTATGTTTAATTACAAATATATGGCTATATATAAACATATATATTATTACTGAAAAGTTGCAAGAATAGTATATTGAACTCCCACATACTCTGTATTATTCTATGCAATAGGAACTGAGTCTCCGGGTAAATTCATATTTCCTTCGGAAATATCCTAGAATGGAGACGTTTAAATAAATATAGTAGTATGTATTGATCACATTCCAAATGCAAAACAATTTTTCTTTTTTAACGTGTGTTGTTTTCTAAAATTAGTTTTGCCTTATAAGAAATAAATGCTGACTACAGAAAACTTAAAAAAAAAAAAGCCAAAAAACCCAAGCTGATTAAAAAATGCAAAAATACAAATAACTAAAAATAAAAATTATTTTTCAAGTCAAGGAAAACACTTGTAGCGTATACAGTTCTAATTTTTTTCTGCACATATATGCATATGTAGGTATTTAACAAATATGCTATCAGACTTGATATACTACCATGTAAACATGGTTTTAAGCTACAAAGTAAATTTATTCAAGGGACCAAATATTTAATGGTTGCACAGAAATTTTCTACTGATGAATTATTTAACCAACTACCTACTGCTGAACAATTAAATTATTGTTAGTTTTTATCTTTGATAAACTTCCTGACAGCTAAGTCTTTAAAGATGTCCATCATTATTTCTTGGGGATAAATTCCCAGAGGGAGAACAGCTGAGTCAAACATTATATACATTTTTAAGGCTTTTGATACATATCATTTTGCTCTCTAGGAAGGTTATTTCAACTCATAATCATAAAATATAAAAGGGCTCATTTTCCAAATTATTTTTCCAAGTTAGTCACCTCATAAAATCTATGAATTCAGAATCTGGAGAGAGCACACACAGAGTAATATAAGTAGCAAGTTTTCTTCTCATAGGAAATCTGTCCAAAAAGCCAGGATTTTTAAAATTCCCACTTGTCTACAGTGTGCCTTTGGTATAACCAAGTAGTTTAGATAAGAACTTTTATTTTTTTTTTATTTTCAACAAAGTAATTTATTAATTTTTCCCTGAGAGACTAAATTCAGTACAATATTTGTTTTCATAACATCCAACATGTCTTATGTCAAACTTAACCACTTTCTATGCAGTGACTGAGGTGGGGTGATCTATTTTATTTGACTACCCTCAATGTAATTCATCTGGGTAGTTCTAAAGCATATCAGTGATCAAAATGTTTCTCCCTACAGTTACTCCTGCATTCTCAATCAGTTTCTTCCACACATCATCTAAAGAAAATTTATGTGGTGTGATTACACTAATACCAGGATTTCTAAAACTAGGAAAAACACCAACATTTAAAACATCAGTGTGTCCAGTCAAGAATAGTTCAATTAAATTTCATTAGTACATTATATTATAGTTTAACTCATGCTAGAAATGTTAAAACCCAAGATCTTCTGAGTCACATAATACCAACATTTCATATTAATGAATAAATTACTCGGGTTTCCTACGAAGATATTAAGTGATGAGAAACAGAAAAAGCCAAGCTTTCAAGAGCTCTTTTAAAAAAATACAGAAGCAAACTAATGAACACAACTACACAAAATATACACTAACCTATGCAAACTGAACTAAAGATTAACCTTAAAAAATACATTTTAGAACTTCATGATACCCTCATAAAATGCTCATAAGGGTATTAAAACAATAGTCATTATTTTAGTTACTGTGCATCAAGTCTAAAAGATCCAGATAAAGGAAATATTTTGTTTTGATTCAATTTAAATACTTTAAAACTGGAAATATTTAATAATTGATAGTATAATTAAATTTTAAAGAATATACACAAATGATTTGAACAGGTTTTATATTCAGTAACTTGCATGGTTTTTACACTGGCACTTTTATCACTAATTTAGGAGAATCAGATGCATTTCCCTCCATATACTTAGGCACTAAGATTTCAAATTTATAAATATGGTAGTATTTGTAAATATTAAATTTTTACATGAATACTGGGTTCATCCTTGTTTTCCTGTTTCCTAGATATTATCCAGTTTTGTAAGGAAAACACTTTTATATCACAATCAAAACTTGTCTTGGTTACTAGACCGTAGCGGTAATTGGGTTACAGTCACTTAGATTCATTATTTGGGATTATACTTACTAAGGCAGACCTAAATGAAACTTACCTTCTAGAAGAACTTCGCATTTGCATTTACCTGCACTGCAGAATGGGCTTAAGCAATACTTTAGCTGTTAGGAAATATTTGCTTAAACTTGTTATCTTTGACTACTTGGAACTCCTAGAGCAGTCAACTTTCTCTGAGTTCACTTTAAACTATTATATCTGATTCATTCCAAGTAGAAGATTTTTAAATAGAAGTTAGACTTCATTAAGGTATTAACTTTAAATCTGAAAGAAAATTAATGTACTGAAATTTTCAAGTTTGACAAGTTCTTTAAAATTTTTCAGCATGTCTTGATACATTTATTTGTCAGCTTTTTACTCTTCCTTCTGCTGGCATTTCCTTAATGTGTGTTTGCTTCACCTCTCTGGTTCATTGGATTGCTGTTATTTACGTTTTCATGGACTTTTAGAGAAGAACTTTTAAAGTTAACTTTCCAAAGTCTGTCATCATTGTGTATGGGTGTCTGCTTACCATTCTAAAATGACTTTACCAAAAATGAATATATTTCTTCTTTAAGGTGATAATTAAGCCAGCCTTGTTTAATGACATCCCATTCACTTTCCTGGACAGAGGAATGCATCTGCCTTGACCATAGTCAGAGGAAGTTTATTTTTGGTCAAATGAAGTGAAAACCATAAATGGTGGATAGCTACCATTATCGCGGTAATAGGGGTCCAGGTGTGAAGTACCTCTTCAGGGAAAAACAAACAGGAACAAACAAAAACCAGCATCCAGAACCTCCAAATAAGAAGAAAAGATACCCAAGCAGACATTTTAAAATGCTGTCTAAACCATATCTAAAAAAGGAAGATGCATGATATGACAACAGAGAAGCTAATGAAGCAGAAAAATACTTCCCAATATACAACTCCCTAGAGGACTTCTATGATGGTATCGGAGGTGTGTGAAATGTTTGGCAGCTGTGGGAAGCACTGGTTTGGGTTTAACTAAAGGAAAGATAGTTGGAGAGTACCAACATTTTCTACTGCCAAGAGAAAACCAGGACAGCTTTCTCTTCAAAGTTCCATGCTCAGTTGACCGACTCTTTTTTCATCTTTTCTGAGACCCAGGAAAACAAAATAGAAAAGAAAATATCCAAATATAGAAGCTTAATTTGACAAAAGTAGAAAAACCTAAACTACATTATGTTCTTGTAGACTCGCAATCAAATAATTACAGTCAATGTCTATGATTAACTCAATGAGAGAAGATGTTTGACTATACGGCCAGATTTTAAAAAAAACGCATTTTTTTAAAGGATCACTCTCTCTTATCTAATAGAGACATGTAATAATCAATCATGTTATGACAATCCTATAGTATTGGGATGGGTCATCCAAGCAACTAAGGAAACACAACGATAATACTTTCTTACTTTAAAGAAAAAAAATTAGCATTTCCAAAGTCAGCATAGTCACACAAAGTCAAAACAAGCCTCAGAGGCAAAGGAGAGGGGCCGAAACCCTGAGAACCATAAAATGACGAATGAGAAAACTCCTCCCCACTGAAGACATTCAGGTATATAAAAGGCACACGATGGAATACTTAAGACCTAAAACATCACTGTCAATCTTGAGTCTGGAGTTTTAGCTTAGGGAAAAAAAATGAGCACTAATCCTGATGTGATTCAAAAGTGTTTGTGGCCTGCATGCCTTGTGGGTCTATTCATCCCTGGCATCCTCTCTCTGCAGTGTAGCTGGCTGCATTTTCACCTGAGTGAAGTCACCTGGCAAAATCTGAAACTTCTGAACAGTATGTCATTTACTTTTGAATGCCTACGAGAAGCTATAGCTTTTGAGTTTCCCCAAGACATCGAATCACACCTCCCACCTGGGAAAAGGTACCTCAAGTTGGCCTTCTATGAAATGTCCACACTGGCCTTCAACATCTTCACAAAGTACACCATCAAATCCCCTTGGAGAAAGAAATACCTGGAAGAAATTCAAATCAACCTTGACTGGCAGATCTACTACTTGCAGCGATGCTTGGAGGAAGAGAAGAAAGGAAACGAAGACTCAAAACAGATGGAAGAAGATGGGATGACCTTCTCAGGAGCTACGGTCTCCCAGGTGAACAACCTAGAACTGAGGAAGTATTTCTACAAGATACACACCTTCCTGAAAGATAAGAAATACAGTCTCTGTGCCTGGGAGATCATCCGAGTGGAACTCAGAAGATGTTTCTACTACTTTTATAAATTAGCACTACTACTCAGGGAGAAATAAGGTATATTCTTAGAATTAAAATTATTTCTCTCCAACATCTCCTTCTCCATCTTCTTTTTAAGAATTATTGGGCTATTCTCCATTGGAGTGGTGATGAGTTATGCAAGGTTTACTGTCTGTAAAGTTGGCCCTGAGACATCAGCTACATCCACCTTTTCAAGAGAGGTGAGGCCAACCATCCCCTGGGTATCATGAATCTTGTTAGAAAGTTCTGAAGACAGTTTTAAAGTAGTAAGATCCTTTTCATGTTCTACTGTTTTCTTCCCCTTTCCTTTTGCTATTCTGTCCTTGCTTTGCTCTACCACCTTTGAACTTCAGCAAGAGTTGAGACCAGAGAATGTTGCAGAATGTAACATCTCAATGACCTAACCCTCCTGCTACCAAAGCTATTTATTCTATGAAAGTTTAGCTTGTTAAAGGATTGTATACAAGCTCTCATAAAGTTAAAACCTTCCCTTTCTCCCCCTGTTCTCAACAAGAAAAGGGGAAAAAATGTTGCAATTCCTGGCCTGTCTGCTTCTCAGTTTGGTTTTTTGAAATGATGGGAAATTTTTTTATTATTATTTTTTATTTTTTTTAATGTTTATTTTTGAGAGACAGAAGGAGCACAAGTGGGGGAGGGGCAGAGAGACACGGAGACACAGAATCCGAAGCAGGCTCCAGGCTCTGAGCTGTCAGCACAGAGCCTGATGCAGGGCTCGAACTTGCCAACTGTGAGATCATGACCTGAGCCGAAGTCAGACGCTTAACCGACTGAGCCATCCAGGCGCCCCTTTTTTATTATTTTAAGAGAATAAAGATCCCCGATGATATTAGATGGTTGAATTAGTTGGCCATTAAGCTCTCATTCAACCTTTAAGAGCCAATGATTGATTCCTACTGCACATTATTTGATTAGGAAGGCATGGAAAATGCTGCAGAAAAGTACAATATCTGCCTTTCATTATTTTTCTGGTTTTTTTTAAATGCCTGAGATGAAGTACCTACAGTCATATTTCACATTGATTTTCACATTGAATTTTCCCAATTAGAAGGCCACTTTCTGTCTGTTCAGTAAACTAGTTATAATAATAATAATAATATATGCCACTTTTACTATAGTTTATCTTTTTAGAAGTTATTTTGTATCCAGATTACCTAGATTATTTACCTAAATTTTCTTGTGTAATCCTTCACCTATACTAATTCATCATCTAGCTGAAATTAATTTTCTCTTCCTCTCTCTCCTCCACCCCATTTCAGAATCCTGCGCCTTCAAGGAAGAATTAACACAGATTTATGGCTACATAAATGCACAAATGCACCTGGTTCCACCCTTCAGAAACCTCTCCTGCTACTGTTTCAAAAGCAAGCTACTTAACTGTTTAGTTTCAAGGTTCATTCAAGTACAGGGCTCAAGTGGTAAAGCTAAACAGAGAAAGTCTTTAAAAAACTGGAATACATTTTTGCGAAAAATGAAAAGTTGGGGATTATGACATACTGGTTATCAGTGGAAGCAACACAAATAAAATGAGTTAGTAAAATTCATTTAGTAAAACCAACTCCTCAACAGAGTTGTTCTAAATGAAAAAAAAAAGGGGGCACCATAAACTGTAAAGAAATTGGGGCAGTAAGTATACACTTGGAATTTTCCAAGAATTTCTCTAATAATGCTTTTACATAGTCTCCCTAATAACTCTACCGAGATCATGTCAATTATTTTAGTAATTTATGGTTGCCGTCTTGCCAAACGTCTGCCATGCTGTAGGGAAGAGAATTGGCACTTCGAGTTAATAAAGATTGTCTGATTACACAGGCAGGGTCAAAAGTCAGAACAATATGCTTCTATGAAGAGCACCTCTAACAGACAACAGGAAAAATGCTTAATCCTATTTGTGATTACAGAAATGCAAAAGAAGACAAAAGCATACTTCCCTCCCATCGGTCTGCCAGAAATGAGAAAGAGTGATTATAATATAGAGTGTGAGTGGGCTGCAGGATGCAAGGAAAAATTCCTCTTGTATCTTGTTAGAGAGAAGGTAAAGGGGCACACCTTTCCAGAGGACAATATGGCAGTCTTCAATACCCTAAAAAGTGAGTTAACCCCTTCAGCCCCGCTATACTATCTCCAGAAATTTATCCAAGGAAATCATTGGATAAGATTGTTCACTGGAGCCTTGTTTATGATATCCCCCTTCTTTTTGTCTTCATTTTCACCTCTCTGTATTTTTTTTCTCTACAATAATTGGGGGGGGGATAGTTAATTCTAAAATGAAAGAAACTGTACAAGCTTATCTTCCACTACAATTACCCCTGTTTTCCTTACCGGAGCATACTGGGACAAACACTGCCCTTTCACTTTGTTAATGATGCCTTTGGGCACTTCTTGAGCAACCCAGGTCCACCTTCTTGCTTTCCTCCTGCTGCTACTGCTGTCGAATTTCAAAGGAATCCTTCCTTAGGCATCATTTTCATAATGAAATGTTTGTAAAGAGCCTTCCAAGGCTTCAAAGATTTTGCTTTTCTTTTTCTTTTGTTGATATCATTGGTAGTATCCAGAAATCGCCGGAGAAAGTGCTCTGTGTCTACTTTCCTGACTTAGCAGTCTCCTTTATTTTTCTTATTTACTGAATGGTAGTCAAATTTCTATTAGGTCAGGTAAAGGAAAGACGCTTAGAACTGTGGAGCGCCAAGTGCACAGCTCCCACTTAAAATGCTTGAGTGGGTACATAGGTCACAAGTGTTCCGACGGAAGCTTCCTCCCTACCCCGGCTTGGGGGAAGGATCAAAAGGTAGAGTATAATTGAGCCTCCTTGGAACAGGGGCGACTGGGCCTCCCTCAGAAAAAGCTGGCAACACCACTATATGTAAAGCTAGGACCATGTATAGGTTCTAACAGGTGCACAGGCTTGGCCTCCACTCAACAGGCAAAACCACTCTCCCGGCCCCTCCCGGGAACTCTGCCTTTTCAAGAGCAGCTACTTTCTCTTGCTTTACTGCTTTAACACTCCGCAGTAAGAAGAAACAGGGCGTGTGAGCCTCTAACTTGCGAGGGAAGGCAGAGAAATAGGGCCACCCATAATCTAACAGGCCCACCCCAGGGGAACCCGGAGGCAGTCCCAAGCCACTGGTTCGCAGGGACTTGAAAGCCTGGACGCTCTCCTGTGGCGTCTGTGCTGTGTCCTCCAAGTTCGTTTTTTCTAAATGCTGAGAGGGGTCTGGGATTTAAACTTGGGAAGCCCAACCCCAAGCCAAAACTCCACGTTGAATCTGGACGAAGCCACCTAAACACTATTTATAGGCAAAGCCTCGAGGCTTTCCTGGGTTATTTCTTTCTCCATCCTTGCCTGTCCTCCGGCCCTTGGAAACTCGCAGACCCCAGAACCTCGGCTTTCTGCCCTCCAGAAGTGCCCTGATCCCGTCCCGCTGCCCTGGACGCGGCCCGGCCACAGGCCTTGAGGCAGAGATTGCAATCCACTGGAACCATCCCAAGGACACCCTGGTCGGGGGCGGAAGGTCGCTTCCAGTCCCGGGAAAGCGGCACCTCTCGGGGACTGCGCCCTTCGCGGCGCGCCTGGGCTGAGATCTGAGAAACGCGCCCCGGGCCACAGGCAGCCGAGGAGGCGGGGAGGTTGCAACTTTCCCTCCGCCCTCTAACCGCAGGGCCTGGGTTGCGGCGGCCTCGCTGGGGTCGAGCTCCTCTCCTTCCCCAGTCTCGATCCCCGGCGGGAGGCGGCGGGAGGCGGCCGTGTGGGCCGGCGGGGGGCGTCCTTCTCCCTGCTAGCCCCGCCAGATGTTGCAAAGGCAAACAATAGGGGAGACGCGGAGAAACAAAAGGCCATTCGTTCATGGGCTCTGTGGCGTGGTCCCTGCGGGGAGGACGTCTGGGAGACGGTCGGGAAAGTGGGTGAAGGGGCAGCCTGAGGGGCTTGGGGGTTTCCGGTACTCGCTTGACCGGCACCCGGGGTCAGCCCTTTTCCATTCCGAGAGGGGTCCCGAGGCAAGGAGGACAATCAAAGATAAGTTGAGGGCTTTTCACCTTCCTCGGTGCAGCGGGAGGGAGGAGCTGGACTCCACATGTTTGACAGTTGTTGGCTCAAGGGGTCGGCAGGGTTTCGTCCGTCCTTGCCCCACCCGCACCCTCCCCGAAGCTCGGACGGCGCCGGGCTTCCTTCCCCCGCGCAGCCCGCCTGGAGCCCCCGCATACTCCCGGAGCGCCGAGCCCCGGCCCAGGCGCACTTTCGCGAAAGTTTGTCTTCCCGCCCCCCCGCGGCCCCACACGCACTCTGCAGTCATCAGCAGTTCGGGGCGGCTCCGAGACGCACTTGTGCCCCGTAGGGAGATGGATTTCACTGAGAAAGCGTGCACAGTCAAGGCCCCGGAGCCCGGGCTGGGGACTGGACTCCCGTTCCCGCCCGGGAAGGGCGCGCTAGGGGCCGGCCGAAGCCGCGGCGCAGGGCAGGGGTCTGACGCGCATCCCGGCCGCGGAGCCGCCCCCCACTCCCGCCCCCAGTACGCTCGCCCCTAGGTGCGCCCCGCACCCGGGCCCGCCCGGGCGCCACCGAGGCGAGTAGCTGCCGGGCTGCGCCACCTCGCCTCGCCCGGCGCGGCTTCTCACTCACCGTGGGCTTTTACCTTCAGCCCGCGGCCCGGTCGGCTCCCTGCGCCGGGCGGGTCAGCCGCAGGCGGCGCCAGAGGAGGAGGGTGAGCCGGGGGCCGGAAGGGCGACGCTGGCGGATCCACACGGCGGGCGAGGGGCAAGCGGCGAGGGACCAGCGCGCGCGGTCTCCAGGAGCGCGCGGGCGAGCGAGCTCGGGGCTCCAGCTCCAGCCGCTGCTCCCAAGTAGCCCCCACAGGCGCCCAGCGCGCGGCTGTGGCGCGGGGACGCCGAGCGGGGACTCCTGGCGGCCGCCCGAGGAATGGCAGCTCTATGGAGGATTGAAGTCGCGTCGCCTGGAGGCTCAACTTGCCTCCTGAGGAGGTGGGGAATGGGTGGCCTACAGAGGCTCCCCACCTTGGGGAAAAGACAGTGGTCCTCTCACCAGAGTGATAAGGGAGATACCGGATCAGGGAGATACCGGATCGGAAAGAACGCGTTCCGGGTCCACACCGGCCAAGACACCTAGAAAGGGGAAATCACCTTCTCCAAGATTCTCCGACTTGTTGAAAAATACTATGTTGAAAAATACTGACAGAGGAGAGCATTAATCGTTGGAAAATACTCTCAGATTCTGGCGAATTGACAGAACAAGCTGGGAGTGGTGGGATGAGCATAGACTTTGAACCCCAGTCACACCCTGCGACTTTCTACTATGTGATCTTGAACTGTGACCTCTAAACTTCAGTATTCTCCTCTGTAAATTGGGAGAGCAATATCTACCTTGCAGGGTGGTCTTAAGAGTAAACATGGAAAGTATTCCTAATAGTAGAAGTCATTAAAGATAAGCTTCCTAAAGAAAATAATGTCTTCCACATTTTTTATTTCTGTTACAGCACCTTAATACATATTGATTATGGAGTATCAAATGTTGAGGAGTTTACAATTCTGACTACACACTTTAAAGAGGTATGGAACTATATTAATTAGAAATTAGGACATGTGAAGAAAACACCTTTCCCCCAAACGGGTTTCCATGACCACTAAATGAGAACCTCAAAAACCACAGACATTTTCTGCAATATCCAGTCATTTCTGTAATATTGTAAATATTGTAAGAAATATTCAATAGTCAAATTGTCATGGTCTAATGATATCAACACTGGATTAAATGATTCCATTTAATTCTGTGTCACTTGGGCAGTGCAAAGATGTTAGAGACTGTGAATATAAAACTCAAACATAAGGGAGGGAAATGGTTAGATACAAATATACAGCCACTAAGCAATGATTCTGTTCATTATTGACTAATGCAATTTCATTTCCAAACTGCCTCAAACCCAGTCACTGCTTTTAAAGCTTCTTTTGTCCTTTTGGCCTCATGACAATCAGAAAGTTCTTCATCATTCAGAACAATCAGGATGATGATGTAAATTTAATTACCCCAATTTATCTTTAATTTTCTTTGCTTTTCACTCACTATTCTCTAATTGGGAAGTCTGTTGCCTGCCTAACGGTTCCCATTGCAGAATCTTTTCTGCCCTGTCAGGAGAAGAAAAATGAGGTTTCTTGGCTCAGAAAGCAGAACATTGAGATCCAACTTCTGCCCTTGGAGATAGGGCTCGTGCTCCAGGGCACAGATGAGCAGGCATGCGCAGGGCCAAGAGGACATTCAATTCTAATCAATAAACATTAATGGAACTGTCTCCGCCTCTCTGTTTGGCCATAGAGAAGAGAGAACTTTCATCTCACTTCCGTCTCCTTAGTGGCTTCTTCCCTGGGGAGGAATGGTAAGTCTTGTGATTGGGAGAGAGTCTTCAATATTTCTTGGCTGACTTTCATCAGTGACTGGAGTCAGTGTGATGCATGGTGCCCCAGCTCTCACCCAGTCTCTAGCCCACCTTCTCTGCCTGTGACCTAGTGGGCTGGAGAATGGTGGCTCAACCTTCAGAATCTTCTCTGAAGGGCCAGCATTTAGATTCAGTCCTTCCTTGGTCCTCTTGTGTCTTTGTCTGTTCAGGCTACGACAACAAAGCTCAGGACTCCCGAACCACAAAAATGTATTTCTCACAGTTCTGGAGGCTGATCATGTTGCCAGCAGATTCAGGATTTGGTGAGGAGCTGTTTTCTCATAGGCAACTTTTCACTATGTCCTCACAGGACAGAAGGGGGGCAGGGAGCTTTCTTAGGCTTCTTTTACAAGGACACTAATCCCATTCATAAGGCATCTGCCCTCATGACTGATCATTTCCCAAAAGCGCCACCTCCCAATACCATCACACTGGGGGGTAGGATTTAACAGATGGATTTTGGGAGGACTCACATTCGCTCTGTAGCATCCTGGGCTACACCTTATTCTTCAATCCAGCTTTTATCAGAGCTCTGCATAGGTGTTACATAGCAAACTGGCTCCATCATGAAGTGAACAAGATACCATTTCTCCTCTGGCTATTATTCCTTATGTGTATGGTCCTTTGCTTGTAGAGAAAGCAATCTGAAGGGAAAGATTGGAGAAAAGGAAGAATTCAGGTACCAAAAGCCCATCCAAATTATACCCATCCTCTCCCTCAAACTTGCTTCCATGGTTGTCTTCTCCATCTTGGTGAATGGTCTCTCCAACCTTTCATTGGCGTAAAGCCCCAAGCCATGGGATCATCTTTGACTTCTCTCTCTTTCTGTTTTGTCTATCAGCAAATCTCATTGGTTTTACCTTCAAAAGATCTCCTAAAGCTGACAGACCTCTTTCCACCACCTCATTCCAAGCACAAACACCTATAGCTTGGATTACTGCAATAACCTAACTGACCCCCCTGCCTCCATTCCCCTCCCCCTGTATGTGCTTTTCTCAGTAGAGCAGCCAATGTGATTCCATTAAAAGTTATGTCATATATTGTCACCCTGCTACTTCAAATCCTACTTGGGCTTCCTGTCTTACACAGAGTAAAACCAACACAAATAGGTGCCCCTTTATCTCTGATCTTTTCTTCTCCTAATTTCTCCATCACAAATTTTGCTTCATGCACACTACCCCCTTTGGTTCCCAGGAATGCCAGGTAACTTAAAACAGAGCCTTTAAACTTACTGTGACCTCTGCCAGGAACATTCTTTGCTCAGATTCTTTATAGCTTCCTGCCTCCCCTCCTTCAGCTCTTTGCTCAAAAGTTACCAGAGGCCTCCTCTTTCAACTCTACTGAAAATTATAATCACTTTCCCCTTCCAACACTCTGTATCCTTATTTCCTGCTTTGATTTTCTCCATAGAATTTATTGCCATCTGACATACAATATATGTTGTCTATATTAGTTTTCTGTTTTCTTCCTGTGTTGGTTTTCTATAACTGTGTAGCAATGTACCACCAACTTAACAATACGCAACAATGCAAATTTATGATCTTATAGTTCTAGAGGTTAGACGTTTCATACAGTTCTCATTAGGCTAAACTCAAGGTGTCAGCAGGGTGGCATCTCTTTTGGAAGTCTATAGGGGAGAGAGAACCAGTTTCCCTGTTTTTACTGGTGTCTAGAGGATGCCCACATTCCTCGACCTGTGGCTCCCTTTCTTCTTCTTCAAAACCAGGCACAGCAGTCGGGTCCTCATTTTCATCACTATGGCCTTTCGGCTTCCTTCCCTCTTCCATTTATAGAGGCTCTTAGGATTACACCATTACACTGAGCCCATCCGAATAATCTAGGGATATCTTCTTATATGTTAAAGTCAGCTGATTATCAACCTTAATTCCATGTGCAACCCAATTCCTTACAGGTAATGGAGATAAAGATGTGGACTTTGGGGGGGGGGGGCACCATTCTGTCTACCGCCTTGTCTTACTCTTTCCACTAGAATGTAAATTTCACACTTCATTGATTTTTATCTATTTTGTTTATTACTCTGTCCCTGGACTAGCTCAGTAAATGTATAGATACTTGCTATGGACTGAATTATATCTCACCTCGTTCTGCCTACCAAATGCATGTGTTGAAGCCCTAACCTTCAATGTGGTGGTATTTGGAGACGGAGTCTTTAGGAGGTAATTAGGGTTTGATGAAGTGATAAGGGTAGGCCCCTCATGATGATATTAGTGGCTTTATAAGAAGAAAGAAGAAAAGAGAGGTTGTTCTCTCTGCCCTGTGAGGACACAGGGAGAAGGGCAGCCATTTGTAAGCCAACAAGATTCTTACCAGGAACCGAATTGGCCAGAATCATGATCTTAGACTTCCTAGTCCCTAAAACTGTGAATAATAAATGTCTATTGTTTAAGCCAGCCAGTCAATAGTATTTGTTATACCAGCCTGCACGCAGTAATATGGCACTCAAGTATTTGTTGAATTAATTAATGATGAGAACTGATTGTAGGTATTGCAAATACTTACTGTCCTTCTAAGCACTGAAATAATGGCAACGTAAACAAAGCACATGTGTGTGTATTTGTGTGTGTGTGTGTTGTGTGTGTGTAAAAGATATGTATGCACCTATAATATGTCAGGTACTTGCTAAGTACTTTAAGTGGAATATCTCATTTAATTCTCACAAGGTCATTAAGCAGTAAATAAAGGTGAAGGGATCATAGACCAGAGAGGAGAAGGAACTTACCCAAGGTCATGTAGCTAGTACATCATGTACGCAGGTTTTAGACTTGGCAGTGTGACTTAAACCCTTTGCTGAATCCTTCACACTCCCCTACCACTGTCATGCAATAGGCTTCTCTGGATCTTGCCCTCCATGTGCTTACAATCTAATAAGAATGATAAGAGAAATACATCTAGCAATAATACAAAGAAGACTATGTGGAGATAGTATAGAAGAGACCAAAACGTTGCTGTGGAAAATAGAGACAAGAAAGATTAATTTGAGATGGTGTTGACTGTGGGGAGTTTCAGGGTGGAATGTGGCGTTTGAGCTGGACTTAAAGATGGTGGACACTGTTGGGAGTTAGAAAAGTCATTTCAAGTACAGAGAACCTGGAAAGATACAGGAATGGAGAAAAGTCCTAGATGTGTCCTTGGTTAGATAAACCAAGGGTAATCTAATTGGTATGGGGACTACATGTGCAGTTAGATGATAAGGGCTGGGATCTCAAATCCTTCAAAGGAAATGTAAGATTCTTGTTCAGTTATTAATGGAGAAAGTTTACCTGAAGAAGCTGCCAAAGCAATGCCTGAAGCTACAACTCAAAAGGTAATAAGGAGATAAAAATGAACTTTTTGGTGGATAAAATGTTTGGAGAGGCTGCTAATGCTGTTTGCCACATTATAGAAGGGCAATCATGGGTCTGTCGCTCCAGGTCCAGAGCACATCCTCATACATCTTAGACCCACAATGTTCTGAAGCAAGCAAAAATAGATAATGAAAGCAACTGGGTTATTCCCTGGCCTTTGGACAGTTTTTGCCATTTTGATTTCACAGGTGAAGTAACTAAGGCTAGTCAAGGCTAGAAGAATTGACTTGCCCCAGATTACACAACCAAAAAGATTGGGACACTGATTTTAGGTCTCATGACCATTGCTGCTATGTCCTGATACAGCAGTGGAAAACGCCCTAAGGGTGTGTTTGTCCAGGATGAAGCTGTCAGATTTTAAGCCGTTTCAGAAAAATGTCTCCAAGTAGCTACGAAATAAGTCTAAGGATTTTGGATGAAGGCACTCATGATTCTTACCTCCAAGTTCTTCCAGGGAAAAAAGAAAAGCCAAGATCACCTGAAAGATGCATTTTAGGGAGACAAAGTGGCATGGTAATTAAGAGAATGGGCTTCAGAGTCTGAAGGGCCTGTATTAGATACGTCTGTTACCTCATTTTATAAAATGGGGTAAGTAATACAGGTGGTTGTATGGATTCACTGAAGGGATGCGTATAATGTGCTTAGCACAGTGCTTGTGTCTGGAGCACATAGTTTCTTTCCAGCACATAGTTCTCACATCACCCTCACATAGCCCCTCCCTCATGAGGGTAAGAGACCCTAGCCCTCAGCACGTGTTACATTCCACACTAAATCTAGAAGCCTCACTCTCCCTTGGGATGTCATCTCCTAGAACTGGGAACAAGAAGAGAATATTTCTGGATAGTTTGGTGTAGAATTAATAACATTCACATTCTTTGCCTAAATCAGTGCAAATTACTTTCTATCATTTTCAGTTCATGCTTTATGCATTTCCTGTAAGAGGAAAGCCATGTTGGTCTCCGATGGTGTAAGAGAAAAATCCCAAAACGATTCTATTGTCAAACCACCTCATTATAGCTTCCACTGAGAGAGCACCAAAAGAGCAAGGGAATATTGTAAGAGTGTCACCATAGTAACATCATAACACATTGCAGTAGAGTAAAGTGGAGGCAATGACTTGCATAGTCATTGACAGACATAGACTCACAACCATATTGCTCTGGAGAGTAGTGCTCACTCAAATAAGATTTGTGAGAGCGTCTTCTGTTAATTTTGGTAGTCTGATTACGCAGTCCCGTTGTGTGCATAATTACTATAGGCAGGTTACTAACAAATAGCAGGCAATCTCAGAGTCCTTCTTTTCATACGAAGCAATGAGAGTTAACACAACTAAGTGTCTACTTAACATACCTTCAAAAGTAGGGCCCACTTCCTCCTTACCTACTTTGATTTTTCTTTCAAAAGTTTGACTAGTCATAATCCTGGAGATACTGATTTAATGTTTTATGGGGCAGCTCTGGGTCCTTAAAATGAATGTGCATGCCCCATCCCAAGCACTGAAATAATGGCAATTTAAACAAAGCAGATGTGTGCGTATGTGTACGTGTGTGTGTACAAAAGATATGTATGATGTAGAAATATATGTGGTATACATAAAGATAGTTATATAATCTTTGTGTATATCTAGTACATAATATAGAACTTTTTAAGCAATTTCAAACTACGACAAGAGTCTACATGTCATCTTAATGCTTGTTTCCTGCTAACATGATTCTTACCATTTATGATGACACTAGATGGCTATAATCATTTACTCTAAAATCCACATTACATCAATCCCATTTTGCAGAAGTGGAACTGAGGCATGAAAGGTCACAGGGTTTGAGGGCTGGGAAAGACCTGTGACACTGTTCAAAGTTCAATCAGTGCAGCTGAACAAGATGGTGCAGTTTGGAATCATTATGGGCAATTGCCTGCCTTCCGTTCTATAGGAGTAAAGTGAATGTTCTTTCCTGAATTATTTTATAATTAATTTTATTTAAATTAAATCGCGATCTTTCCTCCTGCTCTTTGGATCTGTTTGTATTTTTCATAGTGATCTAATGTCTCTTCAGATCGCCCTACCAGGCTGTGTTTTTTCAGGATTGTTTCTTAAATCATTCGAATCTTTGACAAGTGACTCTTCTCAGGAGAGAAGCATGATATTTTTGTTTTAGCTTGACACAAGCCATGTGTACTACACTTGTGGTCTGCCTCAGTGCTCTGAATAATGAAGAATTCTCTTCTAGGAGTTGTCCTAAAACAGGTCATTAGATGTGATCCAAGGAGAGTTAGTTGCCGAGAGAATCAGAGTCTAAGGTAGTCTCGTGTAAAGACACCATTGCCTGTCTCCCCCAAATCAATTTAAGCGTGTGACTTTGACATCTTTCTAAAATGGGGAATTCAGGCCACTGTGTGCTCAATGGGTTTGAGAAGTGTTCTCAAAGTGATTCATACAGAAGAGGATAGGAAGACAGAAAAGAGGCTTACAGCTTATTTACACCCCTTCCCCTATAATTAGGAAAATAAGGAGGATCTCGTATGGAATTTCTCTTGAAAGGGGAAAAAAACACAGCTTTACTGTCTTTGTGATCAATGCCCACTACCCTGGCCAATAAGGCAGGCATTAACTCCCGACTGCCATATATGGAAAACCAAGAAAAGTCTTTGTGTCTCCTCAACTCTCCTTGAATATCTGTGGAAAGAAATGAAAGAAATAAATGTCCAACTGAAGGTGGCTGTTAACGAACAAGAAAGCTCTCCAAACCACCCCCTGCCTTCCTGGCCTAAAAAAGAAACAAGATTATCCTTTTCACATCCTAATTAAGGCAAGACACAGAAATGAGGGGGACCACTCATCCTACCCTACTTTAGCTTCCAGCTGTTTTACCTACTCAAGACCCCATTTCCTCAAGATTCCAATTAGATTTGAATCTCAATATTAATTTCCTCCTAAGATGCCACTTCACCATTCAGAAGGTCCCTTGGGCTAAATAATTATTGATTTCTAAATGGCCTCCAGCCAGTTTCAGATATGTTAGTGTTTCATGTCCAGTGAGATGAAAGACTTGCCTTGGGTATTGAACAGCCCCGATGATGATTTTCTGGGGAAAAAGATCTCTCTGAAAGGGTTTTAGAAAAGTTCCAGTCAAAGTTTTTCCCAAGTCTTACTGCCTAATGCTCAGGTAGAGTCTCTAGAGAGATGAATGGATAATTTCCTTCCTTTTATTTATTCTTTTCCTTTCCCTCCCTGTATCCCTCCCTCTTTCCTTCTTCCTTCCTTTCTCTTCCCTCCTTTGTTACTTTGTACTGAAGAGGATTTATGACAGCTGGGTAACTCATCAAGGTTTCTACCCAATGTTCTAGAAGAACAATTCTCTTTTTATGTAAAATTGCATTACGCTTTCATCCCTTTTCCTTGTCTTGTTGTGTTCCTGTGTTCTTCTCTGTTGATCTCAGCAGATTCTAAACTAGGTTTCCATTTGAAGTTGCTCCTCCCTGCTGCTCAAATTATAGCATCAAAAAACAAAATGAAAGCACGAGTGAAGAGTTGGAAGGACCCTCAAGACCTTTGCCTCAGTGGCTTGTACATCCCTATAGCATTTACTGGAGATGGACGGCAGGGAACTCATATTGAACATCTGGAATAGACTTTTTCAGATGTTAGCTCACCAAATACAATGACCAAATACTTATAATAACCTTGATATGATCCCCCCCCCTCAATTTTAGACATTGAGAAACTTGTGCAAGGCTCAAGAATTCCACATTCCAGAATGTTAATAGTCACTGTGGTAGAGTGAAAGAGGGCAAAGTTCTCCAGCCTTCTGTCTGAAAACAACACTTTCTCAAATTTCATTGGCGGAAGAGAGTTGCATGGTCATGCCTGGGTTCCACTGAAGGAGAAAGCACAACTTAACTTGCAGGTGAGAAAAGAGAAAGAAAAGCAGAATATTTGTGAAAAATGTCTATCACGTCTGGACTGTCATTTAACCTAGGCATCAGTGTCCTTCTCATGTACACGGGGATGTTCACTGTATGAGGTTGTTGTGAGGGTTGCCTGAGAAATTGCTCATCAAGCACCTGGCACATAGCCATTACTCAATAAACGCTGCTAATCTGACCATGATCCTTTGTACACCTGAAATATAATGTTCAGGTTTATGCCAATATTTCCCACATCTCTGCAATTAAATAACAGCATTTTTTAAAAAAATGCTTTCCATAAATTGCATTTTCTCGTCTTTAAAAACGATCCCAGTGCCTTTTCTCTAAATTTCTCCAAGTTCTAAGATATAGATTCTAGCATAGTGCTCCTCACATATAAAGGACTAGACTACAATCATGCAATGTGAAAAAACTTTGTTTTGAAAGAGAGCTACGCATATATAAAATAATAATCACAGTATTTATTATTTATAACAAGTGTTATTCTTATGCAGATAAACTGAGCTTAAGCTCATTAGAACAGGATGGGTCTCATCAGAAAGAACATATTATTATGCTCGAAAAACTGTGACTGGGCATGAAGTTATTACAAGGGTCTGGGCTCCTTTGGCTAAGCATGTTATTACAGTTTCAATGGAACCATTATCTTGTCAACAGAACACATGGTAAAACTCTCGGGGGCTACCTCTGACTTCATGAGAGTGGGTAGACTCTGGTTTTCCCTAGGGAAGGCAGGGGCCTGGTAAGATCTGAGCAGGGGCTTGAATCATGAGCCGTAGCCCCCTGTCCCTCATCACTTCAGGTTTGGACTTGGAGAGCCAGCATTTTGAGGATCTAATCATGAGACTTTCTCACTGTCCTTGGGCTGGGTCATTCCCCACCCCACACCCCCATCTTGTTCTCACATGATGGTCATGGACTCCTAGTTTTATAAGGTGTTCTTTATTTTGACAGAATTTGGGCCAGAAACTTTCTGTTCAGCGAGCGACTCAGCTCATGTGGACCCGGGGGTTGTTTATGTTTTCAGGACCTGCTATTGAGAAACACTAAAGAAGTTTATTTTACAGAGCGAGTTTGCTTTTGCCAGAATGAATTCATTTGCTCAAGTTATTTTTAAAATGTGCTTTTTCTTAGCTTCTTAGAAAAGCTCTCGCCTCTTGTTTGTGTGCGTCTGGGTCAGAAAGCACTGCCAATCTCTTGGTGGAAGCCCGAGAAAATGTCTAGTCAAAGTGGATCAAAGAACGTTCTCAGCTTTGAACAGGACAGCGTCTACACACTGAATGCTGGGTTAAAACATTGTGCTGCTGGTCACAGGAGCTGAAATACTTGATGCTTCTAGAACCAAGAAGGTCATGCAAATGAGTCTCAGACTGCTCCTACAGGTGTGTGTAGGAGGGGACACCACAAATGGATATTCATCCAGGAGAACACCCGCTGCAGTCAATTGGAACCACCACACAGTCCAGTAGCAGAGAGATTGCTGGAGGCAGCATGTAGGGGCACAAACCCTCTGCCTCATCTGAGTCAAAGGGGTTGACTCATCAAACTACCTTGCAAACTTTGTATGTCACAATTGGTTTTTAAAAACAACTCTTAAGGACATGTATTGTTTTTATACATTTTTGTTTTTTAACTGTTTATTTTTGAGAGAGAGATAGAGTGCATGAGAACAGGGGAGGGGCAGAGAGAGGGAGAGGAGGATCCGCAGGGGGCTCCGCGCTTACAGTAGAGAGCGTGATGTAGGGCCCAAACTCAAAACCCTAAGACAAAGTCAGACACTTAACCAATTGAGCCACCCAGGTGCCCCAAGGACATATATTCTTAACATTTAGGGGAATCAGAAACCCCGTTGAGAATCTGATTGAGGCTATGGGTCCACTACCCAGAAAAATGCACAAACGTGAAAACTTTTGCTTAAAATGTCAGTAATATGATTGGGATAATACCCAAGAATGGCCAAGGGAGTCCATAGGTCCCCTCGCTTCAGAATTGGAATGAACTTTAAACCTGAGATTAATGGTATGTAGATACTATTCACTCTTTTAGAATTTACTAAGTTCCTGCTTCATGGGAGGCACTATGCTGGAAGCTGGGAATGTAAAGATGTATAAGACAAGGAGCAGCATTGTGAATCTCCGTGTGATGGGAGAAAAAAATCCACAACAATGATGCATAATAATGACTTAAGTGCCAAGCTAGAACTCCAAGCAGAGAAACCTATAGGAGTCCTGAATGGAAGGTAATTAGTTCAACACATATACTATATGCCAGGTGATTGGGCATGAGCTAGCGCACAGACATGATCTCAACCATAGGTGAATCCAGATTGGCAAGTAAAGTTCACCCAGGGGAAGACATGTGGATGTTTGGCAGTGGGGGCAGCACATGCTGTCACAAGTCAACAATGTGAGTGAGGGGAGTTGGGGAACTACAAATAGCTTCTCAGAGGAAGAAGAGAGCATGAGTGGTGAGAGCAAAGGCTGGAGGGGTTCGCTGGGTCAGATCCCAAAGGTCCCTGTGCTTCACCACGGAGTGTGGGCTTTATATTGTGTTCAAGGTTGTCGCTGAGGTTAAAGCAAGTGAATAAGAACAAGGAAGAGATTCTATTAGAAAGATCGCTCTTTGCCTTCTGTGGAGAAAATGGATTGATCGAGGAGGGTGGGGTCTGTGTGAAAAGACCAGAAGGGAGGAAGCTGTTGAGTTAATGTGAATGGGAAGTAAGAGGTTCCGATAGTGGTGGTGGCAATGGAGCGGACAGAGTTGAAAAACAGGATGAGGCTTCTGGATAGTATCTCACACGCACTCTTTCATGCCCTAGACTGACTTTCTTCTCAGGCAGTGCTCTCTGTTCTGGGCAATGAGGTACTGCTGAGTTCACATTAGTAAAAATATGTTGCTACTGAGGTGGTATCTCCTGGAAACGTGCTGTAAGGTGCAGTTTAATAACCAGATATGGGCACACTACATTCAGTTCCTTAATGACGAGGATAAGGATGGTAACAGGTGCAACTCAATTTTATTGGTTACTTACTCTGTGCCCACTGCCCTTCCAGGCATTCTACATGTATTAAACCACTTATTCTTCAAATAACTGAGAGCGAATGTCTGTTCCAGTTTGCCTGTTAGGACCCCCCTAGTCCCAGTCTGAAAATACTTGCTTGCTATAGAATTCCATTCACGTGAAACTCTCTAACAGGCAAAAATAATCTATTGTGACAGCATTCTCAGTGGCTGCCCTGGATCTATTCTATTCTCACGCCTATTGAATAAATGAGGATGTTGAAGCAGGACAGAGCGGTTAAATACCTTGTCTAAGGTCACACAGCCATGAAGTAGAAAAACAGGGATTTGAGTTTTAGATGTCTCAGCTCCGGGATCCACACTCCTGTCTACTCTGCCTACAACGACAAAATCTAGTCTTTCTCTATAAAATACAGTATAAGCATTAAAACGAATTTTTTCGATTTGTCTGAACATTCTAAAAAATCACATGATAAAAAGGTTTCTACATCACTAACATTTCCAGAAACAGATTTGGAGACGTACATGAACCAAAACTCTGGGTGTGAATGTTTTTGCAGATTCAAGCTCCAACGAACAGAAAAGCAGAAAAAACAAACAATGGTGTTTTTAAACAATGAACGTTATTTTCCTCTAACCATAAGGGAGTTTTAAAACTCGACAAATCCATTCAGCTTTCAAAGCATTCCATATTCCCCACCCACAAGCAAATGCCAGAAGGTGCCAGTTTGAGCCAACTCTGAGCTCAAGAATGATTTTCTAAATAATGGATCAGATTTCTTGAATATCCATACTCCAGAGACGGATACTTACCATTGTCCTAATTGGTCTGATGAAAACTGCTTAGTCGTTTATCAAGCTATTAATTCAAAAAGAACATTTCAGCAAGAGATGAGATAGTGAGGCACAAATGCAGCAACAGCAAATGATAGGATATTACTACTCTGAAAAAAATGAAAATCCTTAAGGTCTTTGAAATTTTAAAGCTACACAGTGCATAGGCTCAATTTTAATTTTTTTTAGCATTTATTTTTGAGAAACAGGAAGAGACAGAGTGTGAGCAGTGGAGGAGCAGAGAGAGAAGGAGACACAGAATCCGAAGCAGTCTCCAGGCTCTGAGCTGTCAGCAAGAGCCGGACGCAGGGCTGGAACTCACAGACCGCGAGATCATGACCTGAGCCGAAGTTGGCCGCTTAACCGACTGAGCCACCCAGGCGCCCCAAGAAAATCATATTTAATAACTCATTGTATTTATTTAGCTAACGTTGTTTTGGGAAGCATGCCTTGTGCCTGATACCATGCTATGCATTGAGATACAAAAATGAAAAAGATACTTTTTGTTCTCTAGCCGAGCCATGGAGACAGAGAAGCAAAGAAATAGTGTAATAGATCCAACAAAACAGAATGCATTAGCAAGTGAGAAGTGAGGTTAGAGTTGAATAGAAAGTGTTGCAAAGATGTTGGATTTGATTATGTAAATGATGCAGAGTTGTTAAACAGAAGTGACCATGAGATTCTACAAGGATCATGCTGTTATCACCGTGAAGAATGGTTTGAGGTGGAAGACATTCAAGGCAGGATGAATCCCACTTTGTAAAAGTTTATTAGATTTTGATAAATGTTTACACCTATTTAACCATCACTCTAATCAAGATACTGAACATTTTCATCACTCCCAAGAGTCCTTTGCAGTAAATACCATCCACTCTTGGTCCAAGTCACAATAAATTAGTTTTACCTGTTGTTGAGGTTCATATGAATGGGATTATATAGTAAGTACTCTCAGGCTGGGGACGAGGGAGGTCCTAAGATGCAAACTGAAACAGACATTCACTCTGTTTCATGGTAGTGTGGACCCTACAAAGCATCCTGTACCATGTTCTTTTGTATGCTTTTGCTCAGTGTACTGTTTTTGAAATTTTGTTATATATTTCACCAATTCATTACTTTTTATTCCTGTGTATTTATATTATAAATATATTGTAATTTATTTATCCATTCCTGCATTAATGGGCAGCTAGGCTGTTTCCATTTTGGTACTTTTATGAATACAGCTTATATGAGCAGTTGTATTGAAGTATTTTTGTGGACGTGTTTTCATTTCTCTTGGGGAAATATTTAGGAGTGAAACTGGTGGATTATGTGGCAAGTATGTATTGAACTTCACAAGACTGCTCAAAAATAGTCAAAAATGGTTTTAATACTTTATATGAGAAATTCAGTTGCTCTACAGCCTCTCTAATAATTATCAACCTTTAACTATGCTAGTTTTACTTTTCATTACCTGATGATTAATATTGGACATGATTTTAGGTAACGATTGGCTATTCATGTATTAGCGTAAAATATGTTTAATCTTTTGGCCATTAAAAAATTAGGTTGTCTTCTTACTGATGAAAAGTAGCTTTCTTTTTATGTTCTGGCTACAAGATCTATGTCAAATATATGCATTGTATAGATCTTCTCCAACATAGCTTGTCTGAGTTCCACTATTCATAAAAACCAACCCACAATATTCCAATACCTCCCTTTCTGCTTTCCAATCCATTTCCCCTCCTCCCCCAAATACACAGTTTAGAGATCTAATCTTTTATCACAAGTGCTAGTTTCCAAGTAGTAATTCGGTTGTGATCAGAGAACATTGTTTGACTTGAATTCTTTTAACTTATTGAGGCTTGTTTAATGGCCCAGAATATGGTCTATCTTGGTGTTACATGTGCTCTTGAAAATAACGTATAATCTACCATGCTGAGTACAGCCATGCTCTATAAATGTCACACCAAGTTGGTTGACAGTCTTATTCAGAGTCTTTATATCCTGATTTGGATATGATTTTTCTCTAAAGTCCTTCATTAAAATTGAGTCTATGCACAATCTAGTTCTAAAATTTGTCTTCTTGTTCCATCAAACATTGAGAAAGGAGTCTTTAAATCTCTAGCTTTAACTGTAGATTTGTTCACTACTCCATACAGTTCTTGCTTTGTGTATCTTGAAGCTGCTACTAGTTTAACAAGCACTAAGGACTGTTATGTCTTCTTACTGAACTGACTCCTTTAGCATTAGAAAATATTCTCTCTGGTAATATTCTTTGCTCTGGTTCAAGATGGCGGAAAAGAAGTAATACCCGCTGCTGGTCTCTGGCGACTCAATCTGAGAGGGACTGAGACCGAGAAACTCTCAATCGCAGGGATCTGCAGGAAGAGGAGTTGGAACCTACAGGAAAGATAACGCCAAAACCAGAGCATCTGGGGACACTGAGTGAGTGAAATCTGGGAGAAAGAAAGAGAGCCGCGGAGGTGCGGACTGCGGGGAGTGGGCCCGGGGCCCTGGGCCCCTTCCTCAGAAAGACAAGGGGAAGAGAAAGAGCAGCGGGGAAAGTACCTCGAACCCGGGCGGAGAGGGAGCTTATCATCCAGTCCCTATCCGCAAGGCTTTTTTGAGAGAGGGTCATTGCTCACGGTGGAGCTGGCGGAGCTTTCCTCACTCCGGAGCCAGTGACGCTGTCCCAGTCCCTGACACGGAGAGGTGCGCGCGCCATTGCTGGATCGGTGCTGAGTCAGAGGCATAATTCGGGTGGGGAAGGCTGAGCGTGCAGGGTCTTGCGACCACCCAGCGGGTCGTGCTGCCCCTGCACCCTGACCAAGTCGAGGACGGACACAGAGGAGGGTTCGGAGACTCTAGCTCCGTGAAAAGAGGCTACGGGGACGCCATTGTGGTCACAGCGGTGCTGAGTCAGAGACTCAATTTACACAAGGCGTGGCGGTCAGAGGGAGTTAAAGGAACTCAGATGAGCTTGGGCGGCGCGACCACCCAGCAATTTGAACTGTGTTGGTAATCTGGATGGAGTTGAGGACGGAAACTGAGGAGTGATCTGAGACTGTGGGTCCGTGAGGAGTGATCTGAGACAGTGGGGCCGGGAGGGCGCCATTGTGGTCGCGCATTCCCATAAAGCCAAAACCTAGGACTCCACCCCCAGCGGTGGAGGTGGGACCCGCCTACACCAGGCAACGCCCCTCCTCATATGAGAGACGCCCTTCTCCTGGAGTGGTAGCTGCAGAGACACAACTATTGCAGCATTGCCTGGATTAACTCTAGGTCAATTCTTCGGTTTTAGATATATTCTTCCTCTCTCTCCCCACCTCTAAACCTGTCACCAGGGGGTTTTGGCTTGCTTAAACAGACATTTTACCCACTCTCTCAATGCATGTTATACACCTCCCTCTTTAACTTCCTATCTCTCTCTATGGAACAGTCAGACCACATAGTGCACCTGGACAACATCTAACTTCATTTCTCTTTCCTCACATCCTTCCTTATTCTGATTTCTCTCCTGCTGGATCAAGTCTTCTAATCTCTCTACCTGGTCAAAGTTCAATCTCTTCTTCTCCCCACACCTGTCACTACTCTATGTATGCTCTGCCATCAGCAGAGCGCACATCCCATCATTATCGTGTAGCTGGTACATCAGGTTGCATGCCTCCAGACTGTCATTTGTTAATCTTTTTTATGTTGTGATTTGTTTGTCTGTCTCATTGGTCAGTAAGGTTGTGAGTCTGTGCTTCCTGTTTGTCGGTCTGACCCTTTTCCTTTCCAGGGAGAAATAGGAAATAAACCAATACACACATTGCCAAAATGACCAAACGGAAGAACTCCCCTCAGAAGACTGTACAGGAAATAGTGACAGCACAAGAAATGATGAAAGCAGACATAAGCAACTTAACAGAACAAGAATACAGAACGATAAATATAAAAATACTCGCCGGGCTTGAAAAAAACATAGAAGAAATCAGGGGGTCCCTAGAGGCAGAGATCAAGGTCCTAAAAAAAGATGTACAGGAATTAAAAAAGGATTTAAATGAGGGGCAAAACAAATTGGAGGCAGCCATAGCGCGGATTGCAGAGGCAGAAGATAGAATAGGGGAATTAGAAGACAAAATTACAGAAAAGGATGAAGCAGAGAAAAGGAGAGAGAAATTGATTCAGGAACAGGAAAGGAGAATTCGAGAGCTGAGCGATGCAATCAAACGGAATAACATCCGTATTATAGGAATTCCAGAGGAAGAAGAGAGAGAGAAAGGAATCGAAGGGGTATTTGAACAAATCATCAATGAGAACTTCCCCAACATGAAGAAAGAAATGGGCATTGAAGTCCAAGAGGCACAGAGAACTCCCCTCAGACGTAACCCAAATAGGCCTTCAGCAAGACACATCATAGTGAAGCTGGGAAAATACAAAGATAAAGAGAGAATCCTAAAAGCAGCTAGGGATAAACGGGCCTTGACTTACAAAGGCAGACACATTAGGGTAGTAGCGGACTTATCCACAGAAACTTGGCAAGCCAGAAAGGAATGGCAGGAAATCTTCAATGTGATGAACAGGAAGGACATGCAGCCAAGAATCCTTTATCCAGCCAACCTGTCATTCAAAATGGATGGAGAAATAAAGGTCTTCCCAAACAAACAAAAACTGAAGGAATACATCACAAATAAACCAATCTTACAAGAGATCCTGAGGGGGACTCTATGAAGGAAAGGTTGCAAGGAACACAGAGCACCAGAGACATCCTTACAAACATGAAACCTACAGACAGCACCTTGACGCTAAACCCACATTTTTCAATATTAACACTGAATGTAAATGGACTAAACGCTCCAATTAAAAGACACAGGGTAACGGAATGGATTAGAAAACAAGACCCATCTATCTGCTGTCTTCAAGAGACACATTTTAAACCTGAGGACACCTTCAGACTGAAAGTGAGGGGATGGAGAACTATCTACCATGCTACAGGAACTCAGAAGAAAGCTGGAGTAGCCACACTTATATCAGATAAACTGGACTTTAAAGTAAAAGATGTAATAAGAGATGAAGAAGGGCATTATATAATAATCACAGGGACTATCCAGCAGGAAGAGCTAACAATTATAAATATCTACGCGCCGAATTCTGGGGCACCCAAATTTGTCAAGCAACTAATTACAAACGTAAGCCATCTTATTGATAAAAATGTGCTAGTGGCAGGAGACCTTAATACCCCACTCACAGCGCTGGATAGATCCACTAAACAGAGAATCAGCATGGAAACAATGGACCTGAACGACACGTTGGAACAGATGGGCCTGACAGATATCTTCAGGGTCCTTCATCCAGAAGCAAAGGAATTTACATTCTTCTCAAATGCACATGGTACATTTTCCAAGATAGACCACATTTTGGGGCACAAGGAAGCGCTGAATAAGTATAAAAAAATTGAGATCATACCATGCACAATTTCAGACCACAATGCTTTGAAACTTGAAATCAACCACAGGAAAAAGTCTGGGAAGCCCCCACAAACATGGAGGCTAAAGAACAACCTACTAAAAGATGAATGGGTCAACCAAGCAATCAGAGAAGAAATTAAAAAATACATGGAAACAAATGAAAATGAAAATACGAATATCCAAACACTTTGGGATGCAGCAAAGGCAGTCCTGAGAGGGAAATATATTGCAATCCAGGCCCATCTCAAGAAACAAGAAAAATTCCTAACACAAATTCTAACAGCACGCCTAAAGGAACTAGAAGCAGAACAGCTAAGACAGCCCAAACCTAGCAGAAAGAGAGAAATAACAAAGATTAGGGCACAAATTAATCATATGGAAACAGAAAAAGTAGTGGAACAGATCAATGAAACCAAGAGTTGGTTCTTTGAAAAAATAAACAAAATTGATAAACCTCTAGCCAGGCTCCTCAAAAAGAAAAGAGAGAGAAACCAAATCAATAAAATCATGAACGAAAATGGAGTGATTACAACCAATCCCTCAGAAATACAAGCAAGCATCAGAGAATATTATGAAAAACTCTATGCTGTCAAATTGAGCAACCTGGAAGAAATGGACAAATTCCTAAACAGCCACATGCTACCAAAACTCAAACAGGAAGAAATAGAAAACTTGAACAGACCCATAACTAGTGAAGAAATTGAATCAGTTATCAAAAATCTCCCAGCAAATAAAAGTCCAGGGCCAGATGGCTTCCCTGCGGAATTTTACCAGACATTTAAAACAGAGTTAATACCTATCCTCCTCAAGCTGTTCCAAAAAATTGATACGGAAAGAAAACTCCCGGACTCATTCTATGAAGCCAGCATCACTTTGATTCCCAAACCAGATAGAGACCCAGCAAAAAAAGAGAACTACAGGCCGATATCCTTGATGAACATGGATGCAAAAATTCTTAACAAGATATTAGCAAATAGAATCCAACAGCATATAAAAAGAATTATCCACCACGATCAAGTAGGATTCATCCCTGGGTTGCAGGGATGGTTCAACATTCGTAAATCAATCAACGTGATACATCACATTAACAAAAGAAAAGATAAGAACCATATGATCCTGTCGATTGATGCAGAAAAAGCATTTGACAAAATACAGCATCCTTTCTTAATAAAAACTCTCGAAAAAGTCGGGATAGAAGGAACATACTTAAACATCATAAAAGCCATTTATGAAAAGCCCACAGCTCATATCATCCTCAATGGGGAAAACCTGAGAGCCTTCCCCCTGAGATCAGGAACACGACAGGGATGTCCACTCTCACCACTGCTATTTAACATAGTGTTGGAGGTCCTAGCATCAGCAATCAGACAAGAAAGCAAAATAAAAGGCATCAGGATAGGCAAGGACGAAGTCAAACTTTCACTTTTTGCAGACGACATGATACTTTACATGGAAAACCCAAAAGAATCCACCGAAAGCCTACTAGAACTGATCCATGAATTTGGCAAAGTTGCAGGATACAAAATCAACGTACAGAAATCGGTTGCTTTCCTTTACACCAATAATGAAGCAATAGAAAGAGAAATAAAGAAGCGAATCCCATTCACCATTGCACCAAAAACCATCAAATACCTAGGAATAAACCTAACCAAAGATGTAAAAGACCTTTACGTGGAAAACTATAAAAAACTTATGAAGGAAATTGAGGAAGACACAAGGAAATGGAAAAACATCCCATGCTCATGGATTGGAAGAATAAATATCGTCAAAATGGCAATACTACCCAAAGCAATCTACACATTCAATGCAATCCCAATCAAAATTGCACCAGCATACTTCTCAAAGCTAGAGCAAACAATCCTAAAATTTGTATGGAACCACAAAAGACCCCGAATAGCGAAAGTAATTCTGAAGAATAAAACCAAAGCGGGAGGCATCACAATCCCAGATTTTAACCTCTACTACAAAGCGGTAGTCATCAAGACAGCATGGTATTGGCACAAGAACAGACACATAGACCAATGGAATAGAATAGAGAACCCAGAGATGGACCCACAAACATATGGCCATCTAATCTTTGACAAAGCAGGAAAGAGTATCCAATGGAAAAAAGACAGCCTCTTTAACAAATGGTGCTGGGAGAACTGGACAGCAACATGCAGAAGAATGAAACTAGACCACTTCCTTACACCACTCACAAAAATAAACTCTAAATGGATGAAGGATCTGAATGTGAGACAGGAAACCATCAAAATCCTAGAGGAGAAAGCAGGAAAAAACCTCTTTGACCTGAGCCGCAGCAATTTTCTATGTGACACATCTCCAGAGGCGAGGGAATTGAAAGCAAAAATGAACTATTGGGACCTCATCAAGATAAAAAGCTTCTGCACGGCAAAGGAAACAACCAACAAAACTAATAGACAACCGACGGAATGGGAAAGGATAATCGCAAATGACATATCAGATAAAGGACTAGTATCTAAAATCTATAAAGAACTCACCAAACTCCACACCCGAAAAACAAATAATCCAGTGAAAAAGTGGACGGAAGATATGAATAGACACTTCTCCAAAGAGGACATTCAGATGGCCAACAGACACATGAAACGATGCTCAAAGTCACTCATCATCAGGGAAACACAAATCAAAACCACACTGAGATACCACCTTACACCGGTTCGAGTGGCTAAAATGAATAAATCAGGAAACTATAGATGCTGGCGAGGATGTGGAGAAGCAGGCACCCTCCTACACTGTTGGTGGGAATGCAAACTGGTACAGCCGCTCTGGAAAACGGTGTGGAGGTTCCTCAAAAAAATGAAAATAGAGCTACCGTATGACCCAGCAATAGCACTGCTAGGAATCTACCCAAGAGACACAGGAATGCTGATGCATAGGGGTACGTGTACCCCAATGTTCATAGCAGCACTTTCGACAATAGCCAAATCGTGGAAGCAAACCAAGTGCCCATCAACTGACGAATGGATAAAGAAGTTGTGGCACATATATACAATGGACTACTACATGACAATGAGAAAAAATGAAATCTGGCCATGTGTAGCAACATGGATGGAACTGGAGGGTATTATGTTAAGTGAAATAAGTCAGTCAGAAAAAGACAGATACCATATGTTTCCACGAATAGGTGGACTTTGTGAGACTAAGCAAAAACCAGGGGGAGGGGAAGAGGGGAAAGGAAAAAAAGACACAGAGAGGGAGGGAGATAAAACATAAGAGACTCTCAAAGACTGAGAACAATCTGAGGGTGAGGGAAGTGAGGGAGGTGAGGGAGGGGGGAGAGAGGGTGACGGATATTAAAGAGGGCACGTGTTGGGATGAACACTGGGTGTTATATGTAAACCAATTTGAAAATAAACTATTATAATGAAAAAAAAAATATTCTTTGCTCTAAAATATGCTTTTCTGATACTAATTACAGTCGCTCCTGCTTTCTCTTGATTAGTATTGGTATGGTGTTATCTTTTTCAATCCTTTTACTTTTAACCTGTTTGTCCTTTATTTTTAAGATGTGTCTTGTTGGGGGGCACCTGAATGGCTCAGTCAGTTGAGCTACCGACTTTGGCTCAGTTCATATCTTGCCGTCTGTGGGTTTGAGCCCCATGTCAGGCTCTGTGCTGACAGCTCAGAGCCTGGAGACTGCTGCAGATTGTGTGTCTCCCTCTCTCTCTGCCTCTCCCCCACTCATGCTGTCTCTCTCTCTCTCTCAGAAATAAATATTAAAAAAAAAAAAAGGGTCTTGTTGGGAGCATACAATTGGGTCTTGTTTTTTTTTTAAGCCATTTTGATTAATCCACTTTGATTAATCAACTTTCTACCTTTTAACTTAGAATACTTATACTTAAATCTCTTTAAAAGATAATTAAGTAAAAATAATAACAATAAAGCATGGAGCTTACAGCATATGTAGAAGTAAACTGTGAGGCCATAATAGCACCAAAGGCAAGAAGGGAGAAATGGACTCATACTACTGAAAGTTCTTAAACTATATGTTGAGTAGAATATTACTTGAATATAGACTGAGAAGTTAAAAATGTATAGACAGTATAGTATAGATCTTTATATACATCCATATATATGTGTATATATAGGTTAGCATACTACACTAGCAGTCACCGAAAAGCAGTTACAATAAGCCAACAAGAGATAAAATGGAATCATAAAAGATACTTAACACAAAAGAAAACAGGAAAAAAAAAAGAACAAATGGAACAAAATAAAAAAAAACCAATGATAAATTTAACTTAAACCATATCAAAAATCACATTAAATGTAAATGTTCTAAAGCATAATTAAGTAGGTAATTAAAAGGTGGAGATTTTCAGATTAGATAAAAAAGCATGTATGAAGCTCTGGTCAGGTACTGACGTAAGCACCTTAGATAGTCTCATTAATTCCTCTTTTAACAATCATGAGATATCATCACACCCTCAATTTCAAATATTTAAAAAAATGAGCCTCGGAGAAGTGAAATAACTTCTCCCAGCAAGCCAGCAGGGAATGACCCTTGGGCACTGCGGAGGGCTAGGACACCCATAGTACTTGCTTCCTTCCCTTCCGTTCAATTTGACAACACTGAGTAGCAGGAACTGCATTAGGTGCTGTACTATGTGGCGACATGTACTGTTTAGGATAAAATACAACTCAACTAGCTGATGACCATGGGCTGCACATTATTTAAATTTGGTTTCCTCATTTGTAAAGTGGAAATAATAATAGCTGCCTTAGAGTGTTGTGACAATACACTGAGAAAGTCCAATGGGCAGAGTGTGTTAACTGGGAGTGGTTCTGATACTTTAACCCATCCCCTGCAGAACACAGGAGAAACATCAATTGTACAATTCCACTTCGAAACCAAAACATGCTTGCTGAGAGTAACCATCACTACCCTCCTGTTCAACCTGCAGCATTACAGGTATAGACAACAGGAGTCATTGTCTCATTTTACTTTACAGAATTAGATGAGCTTGACGATTCTTCTTAGCACACAATGAATTAGACTTCTTTTAAAGAAACCCTTCAACGCAACTATTTTACTTGTGAAATCCTTTTTTTCCCCCTTGAGTAAAAATGTCAATCTTGTTTGTTTTCCAGATTACAAGGTTTAGATTCCTTGTGTTTTCATTTTGGGCACCTGGAAGAAATAACTTCAGCTTAGAAAAAAATTTTAAAAAATTAAAAAATTCAAAAAAATTTGCTCAAGCATTATCTTTCATTTTAAATATGAATACATAACTTTGAAAATCAAAATTCAATCCTGGGAGTTAAGCAGAAAATTAAAAAAAAAATTAAAACAACGTAAGATTCCAGCATTACACAGAAACTTCAAATATCTTTTCTTTCAAAAGAGAAAACAATTAAAAAAACAATTTAGATACAACACGGACTGTCAGCTGAACAGGAAACCAATCAGTCTTTCATAGTCATAATACTGCTTTTCTGAGACTTTATTTTTTTTGGCATTTATTTATTATTTTGAGAGAGAGAGAGACAGAGCATGAGCAGAGGAAGGGCAGAGAGAGAGGGAGACACAGAATCCGAAGCAGGCGCCAGGCTCTGAGCTGTCTGCACAGAGCCCGATGCGGGGCCTGAACCCATGACTGAGATCATGACCTGAGCCGAAGTCGGCCGCTTAACCGACTGAGCCACCCAGGCACCCCAATAATACTGCTTTTCTGAACAAATAAATGTTGGACACAACATTTCAAAGACAGTTTATTCAAAATTCTCCATCTAGGAGAAAAGATATATAACAATGTTTACACATGCTTTAATAACTTACTTCACTATACAACTTGCATTCTATATATAACAGTACAATAAACCAGCAAAAGAAAAGAATCGGTCGGCACTCTTTAATAATCAATCACATAAGAAGCACTGAGTAAGGGGTACAATAAGGTGGTATTCTTTCACGAGTGCACCACAGAGTACCAGTCATCTCGTTCCGTTTGTGTCTAAAAATCAAGATGTCTACACCTTTCTTATTAGTGATGTGAAAGGCAATTAGGACCTTTCAGAACAGATCATGTTGCTTTTGGTTCAATTTGGTGAGCAATGGCAGAGGGGTTCTGTCACTTTTATCCCTTTCTTATAAATATTTTTCCCTTTTGTGTAACTTCCACAGTTTTAAATAAAAATAATTTTTATTCTTGTATATACTATTATGTCAAAACTGTTCTAGCACAGGATTATATTAACCAGTTATTTTACAGCTAGCACAATGGTCCAAACACATTAAGGAAACAAAAGAAATTGACCACTTAGTTCTGCCAAAGTAGCACCTAGGAAAATAGCACATCAGTAAAGTTTCTCCTGCTTTCCTCACATGATGCAGAGGCAAAGACATGGCAACGAGCTCAAAAATAAGGGCAGAAATTTGAGAAGGAAAAGGACAAGATATTGTTCTCTATTTCTGAAAAAGGATCTTACTAGTTAGAATATTCTTCATTGCATTTCATAATCTTGGAGTTACAATTGCCGAATCAGGGTAAGACTACGCAGGAGGAAAACAAGATAAAAATGACTGACTAGTGTAATCTGAACTTCTTCCAAGTAATTATATTTTCCAAGAAAAAAAAAAGGCACAGGAGGTACACATCTTAATTTGGCTCAAAAATAATAAAAATTAATTTAAATAGTTGGCAATAACTACTGAAACATAAAATCCAATTTCCTCTCTTGTCTTTGACAGAGCTCAACATACACACACATACACATACACACACGCACACACACGCACACAAATACCCTGACTGGTTCACCACAATCAGGAGTACACATACTGTGTGACGTTTCTACACAGACTGAACCCTAAGGACTACCAAGTCTACAAAGTAGGATCTAATAATTAACTTGAATTAAACACCTGCTTGATCAATACATTCTTTCTAAAACTTAACCTATGTTCCAACTAACTTCCTTGTGTGGAACTGAAATGATTCAGATGCTCTATTTTTCAGCTGATTATAAAAGTAGTACAGTAATATTACATACCAAGGAACACCAAGAGATGAAAAGTCAACTAGTATTATATCTGTGAAAACTAACGCAGATTTCACTTTGATACGTGTAAACCATGAATTGTAAGTTTCAAAAACAGTAGTCGTGGTCAAGTTCGTATCCTATTATTATAACCTTAAAAGACAGCAGGAACATGTACTCTAATTGTAAACATAAGTCTGTATCCCAAGACAGCACACCTAGGAAAAGATGCATCCATTGTAACGATGCACCGGACGTTCCCTGACAGACTTGTGGTAACTGTAGTGTAACTAACTTTAACTGCACTGCCAAGTAGGAGTCTGGGACGTGACCCAAGGGAATGATGATTCCCACACCACTGAGCTACTTCAGCAGCAATCATGATGGTGACACAATATATTTAACAAGTTACACATTTAAAAAGTCATTAGAACATCTCGTTCTTGTACACTAGTATAGAAAGGTCTTCCAAAGATAAATGAGTGTAGGCCTGGTTTAATTTTCTCGGCTAGAGCCATTATTATGTTAAGGTCGCCCTCTGCTGTTAAATCAAGGTCTATCTTCAGGTTCCGAAGAGACTTAAAGGGCTTTTTCCCCTTCTGCCTATAAATAAGAAGAAAAAAATTTTTTGACATAAAAATGTATAGAAAACATCCAAAAGGAACAAAACAAAGCACAATGCACAAAGGTTTTTATTCCATATAGTTTTACTTACGTATCATCTTCTATATATTTTATTAGCGTCAAGGCTTTTCTGTGAAGGACGAGTAGAAACTGTGCCAGGAAAGTACTCCTGAGAGACAAACCAGGCTTCAAATGAAAGACCTACAGGAAAATGAAGCATTTTAATAAATAATTTGCTCCAAATCTTCTTATATTTCTATCACGGTGTTGACAACATGTGGCAGCTAACACACCTTAGGGCAGTGCTCCACAACAATTCCACTGATGCCCCTAACAGACAGGAAATACTAAATCTAGAGGCCATCACGTTTTTCTGAAGTTTCCTATTTTATCTTTGAAAATGGATCAAAGTTTGCATTCTACCTCAGCATAGATCCCTATTTACTTTATTAAGAATCATGATGTAATTTGTGTCTAGGTGTGTTGCTTAACTTTTTCTGCCTATATCTCCAAATAAAATTCAAGCTCTCATAAGTTGAGCCACGCTTACACACTATGGTTTTGAGATCTTCTTCTCTCTCTACTCTTAGGGTGTTGAGGGTACCTGTGTAATGACAGGATGATTTTATTCAGCTTGAGAAGCACGGAATTAATTATATGACTATGAATTATCCTTGAACTCTGCAGTATGTCACAGACCACACAGACCTGGTTCCAAAATTGTGAGTTAACTTAAGGACCTCATTATTTCAACGCTATTTCTATGACCCTGTTTCCTGGCCTGATCCCCAGAATGATATTATGACAAAGCTCTGTTGTGTTAAGAAATAAATCCCATGTAATCTGTAATTTTCTTCATAAGTTAATTAAGCAGATTCTTTTTGAAAAGAAGACAAGAAAGATGTGATTATTTCAGTCGAAATAAGTTTTAAAGACCTTTTGGCCCAATTAAGGCAAATAAAAACCATCCACTCCCCTACCTGAAAGAAATAACCTTGAGTTGTATGTTAGTGGTTGGACTTAAAACATTTATGATTTGAACTGAGGGATACTGCATCTTTAATTGTTAATATACAGCCTAAGCCTATTGACAGTGCAAAAGAAAAATCATGCAGACACTTTAGAAAGACCTGAGACACTACAAAAAGATACTGACTTAATTCTATGATGATATATATATATAGCACAGGCAATGAGGTATATATTAAAAAAGATACTATGTCGTACTATTCATTTTGACAACCTCAAGTTTAACATTTACCTGATCCAGGAAGGCTTTTACTAGAGTGTCTCTGTGTAAGACATCTTGAAAAATATTCCTACAAAGAAAACAGTCCGTTGAAATGGCTATACAACACTACTTTCCAAAATCCCTCCATCCAGTCAATAAATCAATTCTTAGAACGGAATACTACATATAAACATATTTATAAAAATTAGAGGTGTATATTTGGAAATATAAAATATATATTCATTTTAATTCAAGGATACACTTGTATATTACTGTAATTTGTCAAGCCAGTATGTAATTATTTTTCTCCTAAATATGTAAACAGTCCCAAGAAGGGCATGTAAGTACCTATCAATCTATTTTTGTACCCTCACCTTATAAAAACAAGGTTGCGAGCCTTAGAGAATTAATAAATATGATTACCAATTCTTGCCATGTCAAAAAAATAAAAGCAACAAAAATAAACACATATCACAAACCATCAAAACCCAAAATAAAAGGTTAACTTTATGTTCTAATAACTTGTAATTAACTGTTCAAGAAGAAGAAGGTAAAAGGGTGAGTGCTAAAAAACATTCGAATGGGATTAAGGAACATCCTGACCACGGAGCTGCATCAACAAACCTATCTATTATCAGGCAAGTAACACAAACCAATTACCTAGGAAAGTATCAGCTACTTGGTAATGACCAGAGTAAGAAACTAAGACGTTAACGCACACTTGAGATAACGTGTATCTAACACACCATAAAGTAAGCGATTTTTAACTGAAAATAGTAGGGATCTTGAACTGACAAGACTGCCAAAGAGGTGTGTGTGCACAGATAAACAGAAAAGTACCGAAAATTTCCTAGTTTAGAAGATGGGTATACCAAATTACAGAAGAAGGAAAAAAAAAAACAACCCAGCATTTCCTGATTAATGGCTGTCCAACTAGTGGCCAATTTGGTAGTAACAGCACGTCTTTTCTGGCTTTGGAGAGAGAATGAAGCTAAATTATTTAAGACTAGTGTTCTGAATATACCTGTTTCACTGACTGTCTCAGTCATAAGTAAATCAGATGAAGCAAGTGTTAAAAAAGAATATTTCCAATGACTGATTTTTCATGTAGTGGCAGTGAGTGAAATTATTTTTAAAAATTAAAATTAAAAATATCTTAAAATTAAATAATATTATTTAAAGAAAACTAAAAAGTACAATATATCCATAATATATAAAAGTTAATACACAATCTAATGGTAGAAAGTATCATTTTTGGCCCATTTTATGCTCAGAAAATTTACTTAGACTTGTCAACAAATTTTTAAAAATTCATGACATTATTTTTTTATCACCGACAAAAATAAGACTAGTTGGCTAATCAACATCTGCCAAATCAGTGAACCAATCAAACGTAACCGGCTAAAATGAGTAAGAAATGTTAAAAGTATACACACATTTTCTCTAAAAAAATAAAAATAAAAATACCAGGTGGTAAAAAAAAAAAGGCAGAAAAATTACTAAACACTTTAGTTAAGAAGAAAATGCTTGAAAGCACAGATTAATTTTGAGAATTATTACACATGTACCAAAATTGCCGATACTTGAAAACATAGTCATCACCTGGAATTCTGATTTTGACCAATTCACTTTCTTTCTTTTTTCTTTTTAAAGTTTATTTTATTTATCTTTAAAGAGAGAGAGCACGAGCAGGGGAGGGGCAGAGAGAGAGAGAGAGAGAGAGAGAGAGAGAGAGAGAGAGAATCCTAAGCAGACTCTGTGCTGTCTGTGCAGAGCCGGATGCGGGCTCCATCTCACGAACCGTGAGATCATGACCTGAGTCAAAACCAAAAGTCAGACGCTTAACTGACTGAGCCACCCACGTGCCCATTGACCAATTCATTTTCTAAGCCAACTCCCTTAAAACTTTCTATGGAACCAACAAGATTGGTGGGCGCACTGCTGGGAAAGGATGGGGCCTAATGATGCCATCTTTTAGAGACACATGAGGCTGGGGATCCCTTCGACATGGTGTTCCTTTTCTCTGCTTTTGGTCAACATCTTCTCTGTGACTACTGGTGCTCCACACGTCCGCTCTCTCAGCTCAAAATTTTTCTTAGAAACACAGGACAGAGTTGCATGCTCCATTTTTAATGCTGCTTCATACACTCAAACCTGGATTATCACAGTTAAAATACATTGAGCACATTATACGTGCCAGGCACTTTACACTGATTAAAGAGAACCATTACAGAATACTGCATCTCTCTTCCTGATTTAGAACTTAAGTGTTTTTTGGGGTCTTATAATTCAAATTTATAATTTGTTTCTTTTCTCATTAGGTCCACTTTCAACATTTTATCATTACTTTTTCTCTTTTTTATACTGATCACACTTTATGGTAAAAAATGAGTAACACAATATGAAATGCACTAGAAGTCCAATGCGCTATCCATTGCGCTACAGAGCCACCTTGAAATGCAAATAAAAGAAAGCTCTGTAAATGCATTTTTGTAGTTCTACTGTATTTTATATTCATATATCAAGAAAAAGAGAATTAGAATTACTTCTTAAGTTAAAAAGCCTTTTAATGAGTCTTATACACTAGACTATAAGCAATGCAAGGGTTGGGGCTATCTAGTTGGTCACTAATTTTTTTTTTTTAATATTTATTTTGAGAGAGAAAGAGAGAGAGTATAAGCATGGGCAGGGCAGAGAGAGAGAGAGAGAGAGGGAGGGAGTGAGAGAGAGGGAAGGAGAGAGAGAGGGAGGGGGAATGAGAGGGAGAGGGAGAGAGAGAATCCCAAGCAGGCTCTGTGACATCAGTACAGAGTGAGACAGGGCTCAATCCCACGAACCATGAGATCATGACCTGAGCCGAAATCAAGAGTCGGATGCTTAACCGACTGAGCCACGCAGGCATCCCCAGTTGGTCACTATTAGCCTTAGCACCTATTACTGTGCCTAGGCCTCAATATACATTTGTTAAATAAATACTTAAATGTTTACTTTTAAGGACTAATCTCACCTCTCTGTGTAAAACAGACATTTAAGAAAAAAGGCATGATTAACCAAATTATTTCTTCAACCGTAATTCTCTTAGCAATAGTTCTTTCCTTTCAAACACAGACTTGTTTTGCTTCCACTCCTAAAAGATACAATTGCATAATACCGTTTAACAACAACGTCATACATACAAATCAGGAGTGAAGCTTTCGTCTGTATAGATGATCGTATCCTGAGCCATGTCTTCTTCTGAAGTGGCTCTCCAGAATGCTGTCAGCTCAGACCTCATGTATCTACGCTGATTGTAAATATGCTCGTGACATGGCGGCATCTGCTTGACAGTGTTGACGTCCACGTCTATGTGTGTGGTGGGATAGGGAGCATACATGACTTGCCGGAACGGGAGCACAAAGCTTCCGGTTGAATCCTGTCATAATGAAAACAAAATTTATTGTCTTACATGCCAAAAGATATGAAGCATTATTATTTGATCAGAAAATTGGTTTTAACAAATTCGACTCTAGAAGTTTATCCTAGGAAATTAGTCATATCATATACAAAGTTTTAGTGACATGTGCACTAACTGGCTTAAATAGTAAAACACTAGAAAACAAGCATCTGAAAAGAGAACTGATTAAATAAAAATGGCTTATTATTTAGCTGCTAAAAATGAATTTGCATAACAATTGAAGTTATCACTTTGTGTTTATACATAAAGAAGTTCACAATGTATTATGGAAAAAGGAGGTTAAAATATCCATGGCTAGGGGGTAGGGAACTATGTAAAAGATACATGCAGAAAAAAAAAAAAAGACCAGAAAGATAGGTGCCAAATATTAATGGTGGTTATTCATTGGATTATGAGATTATGGGTAACTCTTTATTTTCATCTTGATTATTCCTCATGTTCATTTAAATCTCAATGAATATACATTTTTTAAAGTGAAAACTGCACTTCTTTCCAAGTACTATCAGTTGGGTAGTCAACTGCTATGTACCAAGTATCTACTGTGTATGAAGCATTGTGGCGTATGTAACGAATACAATGTAGAGGCCATTTTCAAGTTTTCGCTCTTACAATACTGTAATAAACACTTTCATAAATAAATCTTTCTCCTTATGTAATTGCTTCCCTAGGATGGATTTCCGGAAGTATAGATGGTAAGTTAAGACTCTGAACTTTTATTTATTGTTTACTTTTTATTTTAGAGAGTGAGAGAGAGGGAGAGCGTGTGCATGCGTGCATGCACATGAGTCGGGGAGAGGGGCGGAGAGCGGGGAGACAGAGACAGAGAGAGAGAGAGAGAGAGAGAGAGAAAATCTTAAGTAGGATCCATGCTCAGCGTGGAACCAGATGCAGGGCTTAATCTCACAACCCTGGGATCATGACCTGAGCTGAAATCAAGAGTAAGACACTCAACTGACTAAGCCACCCAGGCACCCCAATCTTTGAACATCTTTAAGGCTCTTGATAAATAACATGAATGTATTTCTGAAAGGCTTAACAATTTATGCTTATATGGACAATTAACAAATATTTTCATTAGATTATAGTTTCAAGTTTTCCTCTATGCATCTGGTATAGGTCCCTTTTAGGGATAAAATTACATAATTAAATGAGAGGGTACTGAGAAAAAAAAAGTACTAAGTGGCTTATTATGCCTTTGATAAAAAAGAAGTTCTAATTTTCAGACTTGTACAATTCAAATTGGAAATGAGTTTCCCTTAAGTAGTTTCTGTATTATTCTGAATGCATAGCATGCACACTATTAAAAATGCAAACCCTGAATATAATTTTTATTTGCCACAACTTTTAATATGTTTTGATTCATTTTGCTATGCATAGATCCTTGAGAAAGCATTCGCTATGAGAATCATATAACCATTAGGAAATCAACCTTCTTACATCTTTTGACTGTAATTGAAACATCAATGATAGATTCAATAAAGTGAATAACTACTTTCCCTTTAATTATTGAAAATAATTGCTAATTTACATTTATCTGCCTTGCTCCTTGAAAAGCAGACTCAAGCAGTCAGAAAAAGACAAGTACCATATGATTTTACCCATCAGTGGAATTTAAGAAACAAAACAAATGAACAAAAAAAAAATCCAGAGAAACCAAAAAACAGACTCGTAACTATAGAGAACAAACTGATGGTTATTAGAGGGGGGTGTGGGAGGATGGGTAGGTGATGGGGATTAAAGAGTACACTTATCATGATGAACACTGAATGTGAAGAATTACTAGAACACTATATTGTACACTTGAAATGAATATAATGCTGTATGTTAACTATACAGGAATTAAAAAGAAAAAGAAAATAAATAAAAGAAAACTGTTAAATAATTTAAAACTACATACATGTGAATATATATATATACACACACACGTATTGTTCAAATCCTACGTACAGTTTTGAAGACAGGAAGCAGCTTTAAAATTTTTTCAATAAATGAATACAGTACATAAACAAAAAATGCTAAGACAAAAATTCAAATCCTTTTCAGAAAAAAAAGCACCTATTTTAGATGTGTGATTTGATTCAACCACATACTTTTTTTAAATGTTTTATTTATTTTTGAGAGAGAGGGAGACAGAGTGCAAGCAGGAAAGGTTCAGAGAGAGAGGGAGACACAGAATCAGAAGCAGGCTCCGGGCTCCGAGCTGTGTGCATAGAGCACGATGCGGGGCTCGAACTCATGAACCGTAAGATCATGACCTGAGCCGAAGTCAGACACTTAACCGACTGAACCACTCAAACTTCCCAGATTCAACCACATATTAAAAAACAAATAATCCTGCGGCCAAACAGGTAGCTATAGGAAACCAAACAAGACACACACACAAAAAGATATTCTAAGCTATTTCACTCATATTAATTATAAATCTGTAAGACATATACTGGGTGCTCAGAGTTGTGGGTAACAGTCAGCTCCCTGGCATATAAATGTGAGATGCATCACATGCTAATATTCACAGTATATTTATAAAGAGAGTCACAAATGATTTAAAAAAGTTGCTTTCACTTGTGACAAACGGAAACTATACCTTTAGCAGGCCTTGTACAAAGAGCCCTGACTCATATTTAAATGACGATTCTGCTTCACATAATCTGGAACATTTTCTCTCTGCTGGAGTCAGAAAAAGGCATAATGTTCTTACTATCTGTAAAAGAAAAGATTTTAGTATTAAAATAGAAAATTAAAAGGCCATTGGTCTGCTTATGAAAGAAATTTGAATACAAACTTTAATCATTACTGTCGATAAAATACATCCTGAGAAACAAGTATTCCTTAGTCACCTGGAGTAGTCCATGGGACAGAGTTGTTGCTTAAAATAGGAATTCTGTGGTCAAGTGAGCTTGGCCAATGGTGGTAAATATACTCTATGAGATCTCAAGACCTTTAGCATTGGAATATATATTGCGACTTTCCAGGTGATTGATATAATATGCATACCGTATCCAACTATTTAACCATGGAACTGTTATATTTCAGTAAGAACTAATGACTGAATATAATTATTAAAAATTATTTTATTAATGTTTATTATTTATTTTTGAGAGAGAGACAGAATACGAGTGGGGGAGGGGTAGAGAGAGAAGGAGACACAGAATCTGCAGCAGGCTCCAGGCTCTGAGCTGTCAGCACAGAGCCCGATGCGGGGCTCAAACTCACGGAACGTGAGATCATGACCTGAGCTCAGATGCTTAACCGACTGAGCCACCTAAGTGCCCCTGAATATAATTATTAATTCTATCTCTACTAGCAGCAAGTATTTTTCAAATAAAAATAAACAATTTTGGACAAGAAAACTAAATGCAGTTGAATTAGGCAGAATTATGGCTTTTGTTGAACAGTTCCACATGTGAAATCTCATTATAATGAATATCTAAAGAGTCCAAATCCTTCAACAGAATGACAATTAATTCTATCAAATTTGATTTAAAATAAGCAAGCCATTGGTCGGGGTTTAGAAATCTAGGATTCTAAGGATTTGATCTATAGCTCTATTAGGAAAACTGAAAAGCCACTAAGTATGTTGGAATTCTGACTATCTTCAGTTTTTATATTAAAGTAGTGGCTTTCAATATAGAGTGATGGCCACCCTTTTTCTAAATTAAAAAGATAAAAGGGAAGTGATTATGCCAGAAGAGGATGTGGAATGAAAAAAAAATGTTTTAAAATACGCAGGGCCCCAACCACTGCCCTCTCCTTCCAGAAAGCTACTGGGAAGTCCTTCTGTGAAACCTGAAGGCTCTGAGAGACACAGAGGGAAAGCTGCCTTCTTGGGGTAACAGATGTAATAATAAATCACTAGACCAGCATCATAATAGAGGTGCACTAACTTCTCATAAATGGATGTACGGAAAAATATAATTTTGGTAAATTAAGGGTTACGCAAGCATACAGGGTAGCAGCGTGGCTAACTACAGATAAAAAGATTACAAATGTATTTGTCAAGGAAATAATCATTCCTAACATATTTCCTGTGTAAAACATAAAAAGAAAAATCAGGTTTGCTTACATTGATAGATATGTGCAATTTATCTCTTTCTAGTTAACAGTCAGTTAAGGGATAGTTACAAAATCCCTTAGTTTACTGCCTAATGCTTGGCAAGGTAACTTCATTAACTCTTTATTAATCATGTAGCACTGAAGGAAGTGGTCACGTTACTGAGTAAAACATAACTTCCACTGACCACTGAACAGTGATAGGTCCTGAAAAGAAACAGATTTAGGAGGAATATAAGGTAAGAAATCAAAATGAAGATAACAGTTCTTTGGAATTAGTATCAAAAGTACATGGTTACCTTTATATTTATTAAAAGTGACATCAGAAAATAGAAGACAAATATTTTTTAAAAATACCTATTTTGGGGCACCTGGGTGGCTCAGTTGGTTAAGCAGCCAACTTCGGCTCAGGTCATGATCTCGTGGTCTGTGAGTTCGAGCCCCGTGTCAGGCTCTGTGCTGACAGCTCAGAGCCTGGAGCCTGCTTCAGATTCTGTGTCTCCCTCTCTCTCTGCCCTTCCCCTGCTCATACTCTGTCTCTATGTCTCTCAAAAATAAATGTTAAAAAAAAAAAACAAAAAAAACCCCTATTTTAATGACATTCTCAAAACCATTTACACAATACTGAGAACTATGTCATATTTATCAATTATCAAAATGAAACTGATAAATGATTTCCCTTTTAAGCAGTTTACTTCAACTTACTTCTGCACAGGGTGTCACAGTAATTTGGCCTGGACCGCAACCTAACTTTTCAGTTACAATCCATGATAGGTTAGCAGTATTAAGAAGTGAGATTATTTGCTGGATGACAAAATAAGTTACCTTATTTACTTTTTCTGCACTGCTACCTACTACGACAGAACAGCCACAGGTCTGCAAGTGTGAGCTAATGGCACTGCAAGGTGGAGAAAAAAAAAAAAACATTGGCTGTAAAACAATTTCACAAACTAAATGAAAAAGGGCAAGTGAACTTCGAGTAACAGGTTAGCTTTACATGGTGAACGACAGAGCCGGAAGTAAAATGCCATCTTCTATTCCCATAGTACTTTATGTTTTCCACAGGCCTTTCACACAGATTCTCCCATTTGAACTTAAAACCCAGTTAGTAAAATATCTCCATTTTACAATGAAAGAAACCGAGGTGTAGAGAGCTTAAGTGATTTACTTAAGTGAAATGCGATTAAAAATAAGGCTATGAATGGCTGACAGTGAGCAGAAAGGGGACTAAAGTGCTTCTGACTCATACTATGTAAGGATTCCAGATTCCATGCACTCATGCCTCTGAGTTTCCATCATGAGCCTAAAGGAAAAGACTTTAAAACATAGAATATAAAAGCAAATACTTTATCCTTTCGCTTCTCATCAAAAACAAAATAAAATTTCACTATCATCTGCAATTGTAAAGAACCACTAAGGTAGAAGATGAGATTCTACGTGCAGAGAGTGCACTTAGTAGAGGGATAAATGTTGGCTGATACTACTGTCATCACCATCTTCCTTAGAAAAGACAGAAGAAGAAAATGTTAGCTATTAGCTGTTAAGTGCTTATATGTTCCAGGCACTATTTTAAGTGCTTAATATGATTTATCTCACTCAATTCTTATAGCAAATCCTATGAAGTAGGCCTACTATTATTCCCATTTTACAGATGAGGAGATGGGGTACAGAGACTTCAGGGTCTTCAGAGACCCAGAAAGTGTGGTTTTAGAGACCACAGTTTTAAGTACTAAAATCTACTATAAGATGGAAAGGATCAGTAAAGATACAAATAATTTTCTTTTCTAGGCCTAAATAACTTAAGTCCATCCACAATGCAACTTAATTTGTAAGGATTCTGTGATATTGCAATTTTAAGAAATATGTATTTGGTCTTTATCCACATTTCCTGGCTCACAGCTCCCAAAACACTTAAAATTCTCAAAGTGCAGAAAAAGATAAAGATGCCTTTTGTTATGTGAGTGGGGCAACTTTTGGAAACCATCTAAGGATGGGGGGGCTGATTGCCAATGGAGCCAACCACTAAAGATTAGAACTTTCAGTTCCTCCCTCTGATTTCTGGGTAGGGGAGAGGCGCTGGAAGTTATCACCAATGGCCAATGATTTGATCAACCATAAAAACCCAGAAGGAGGGGTGTGAAGAGCTTCTGGGCTGGTGAACATGTGGAGATGTAGGGAGAGCAGTGTGCTCAGAGACGGAATGGAAGCTCTTCCCCCTTCCCCAAGCCTTATCCTATGCATTTCTCCCATCTGGATGTTCGGCTGTATCTTAGAATCTATCCTTATAATAAACCAGTAATCCAGTAAACAAAATGTTTCTCTGAGTTATGTGGGCTGCTCTGGCAAATTAATGGAACCCAAGGAGGGGGGTCATAGGAACTTCTGATTTATAGCCAGTTGGTGAGAACAGGTAACATCCTGGATTTATTACTGGTGTCTGAAGTCCCAGGAAGGAGTGGTTGGGATCTCTAATCTATAGCCATTCAGAAAGCACAGGTAAACACCTGAGCTTGTGACTAGCGTCTGGGGGGTAGGTGTGGCACAATCAAGGTGGGATTAAACTCTTAATCTGTGGAATCTGACATTATCTCCAGGCAGAAAGTGCCAGACTTGAATTAAATTGTAGGACCCACTTGGTATCTAAAGCATTGTTTGTTGGTGTGAAGAAGGCCCGCAACACTGGAAATGGGCCTAAGAACCCCCTTTTGTTCTTAGTTTCAGATTTAATAAGAAGTAAAACAAGAAACCAGAACCAAAGGAGAAGGAGGTTTCTTGTTTGGGCACTCTGGAAACTCAGCTTCTTTCAATATTAAAAAGAGTAACATCGAATATATCACAGACATGTAACAAATGAAAAAATAACAAAGCTAAGTAATATGTCAAATATGCAACACCGTTCCTAGAATAATTTGGGTAGCTATTCTATCACTTTCTTCCTTCCAAATCGTGTCATTGGGGAGAATAAGATTTCTAGGTGCTTTATCTATCTTTTATGAAAGGAAACAGAATTCTTACTTGAGAAGGAAGCCTTCATGACAACTGTCACCAATGTCATCGTCATTGAGAACTGTATCAGCTATCTAAAATGTACCACAAAAAAAAAAGAAGTTATTCTGGCTATGAAATAGCAGTGAGATAACACTCTTAAGTACACAAGTTTTCTGAAGTCTAGGTTCAACAGAACGCATTGCCCTCATTTCTAAGCATCAAGAATCCCAATAAAACAACCTGCATGCACTTCCATAAACTTTCAAAAGAACAAATGTGAAAACCGGTCAGGCAGGTTAAACAACAATTTTTATGAGAGAACAACTTCCTCTTCTTCACTGTCAGAATCAGGAGACAAATCTTAATGACAAAGTCAGAAAGAAACAAGAAAAGTTTCCTAAAGCTATCTCTACAAGTGCTTAGTGTGTAATTCAAAATGTCAACGTGTGATTAAGAAAACTAGGTAGGGAATATAAGTAAACTTGTGTTAACCACCACTGACTTGTACACTGCTTTGTTCCCGAAAGTACTGCACTAAATACTGACTGCTTCTATAAGGTCTGGAATTCTCCTACTTCTAAGAAGTACAAGAATGGTGAAATAAACTAAATACGTGTAATTCTGTCACAACTATCACTGACCAAAAAAGCCTCTTTCTGGCCATAAAACTCAGGATTTTATGTGTGATTGTTATTAAACCGGCTAATACTTCACAGGACTAGTATGTATGACAAAAAAATGCACACTGGTAAAACTGGAATGCTACTACTAATATGCATGATAGTAACAGAACTCAAGGGAATCGATAAGAGGGTACCATTGTTGCTATTTATATTACAAGTCATGGCTTACATCTATTTCTTCAGGAACACTGTGTGATTTCATAGATGAAAGCAGCTCCATTACAGGAATTACTTCGCCAGTAAGCATTGGAATAATACTCTGACCCTGTACAAAAAAGCAAAATGAAGCAAAAAAAAAAAAAAGAAAAGAAAATTAAAAAAAAAAAGAAAAATCACACAACGAAGGTATCCCCTGGTTTTCAAAAGTTTGAGTTACACCACTTTGCTTTTACGAAAGACCTATATTAGTACGTGTTTTCAGTAACCGAAAGAAATCCAAAGAGAATTTTTGCTTTCACACACACACACACAAAGGTGAAAAGCTAAAAAGTGTTGAGTGCTTGTTTTGCAATGAATCCCTCTGAGAGGCAGCACATACCCTGTGTGCAGGAGAGGCCCTGCCAAGCTCCTTCCCGGGGGACTACATTAGGCATCTCTGCATCAAGCCACTTTAGCTTTGGACTGTGTGAGCATCTGTGCTTTGTCTCAATTTATTTCGTGTATTCATTAGCAGGATGCGTTCTGAGGTATCAGAGATGCATAAGAGGGGTTATGTTTTAGGTTTGGGAATGTTCAAGAACTTTTCCATATAAATTAATGGTATTTGCTTCTTCACTTTATGGTCATTTCACTGTATGAAAGGTTCTGTAGGAACACTCCACGTTTGTATAGCGGGGAAAACCTGTATAGGTACACAGGGCAATTAAATATTAAGAACTGAAAGCAAAGAATGACACCCTTTGATAGAAACGCTCGATAATTTGTTAGAACATAGCCCCAAACATGAATACTATTCCAAACTATTTCTAAAGGATGTATGTACTACTTAAAACTCATTTCCATTCTTCTGGGAATGATTTTCTTTAGTCAGAGTGGAATCACTGGCTTATCATTTACTGTTACATGCAATAATTAAATTGCCATGCCAAATTTAGAAAGGATTTCCTTTGATATTTATTTGAGATATAAAAATTCTTGTTAATTAAAGGTCATTGATGCATTTTATATTTAAAAATGAGGAAAACCAAGCATAAAAAGCCTTAGAAATAAATAGCAAATAACACTCAACGTCTGCTTTCACAATAAGGTTTAGTACTCAAATGCAAGTTGAAATCATCACACACATTTTAACAATCAGTAAAACAGACAACTTTCCTTTAGAATGCAAGATAAAACTTGAATTATGTATCAAAAGTATAATTTTGAAATTTGAAGTTTCTAGAATGAAATTCAAAGCTCAATATAGAACATCACAAACGCAGAGTGTCTCAAATATGGAATGATCTCTCATTTATTCATTTTCATCACCCCTGCTTCCCAAATTTTGGGGCCATCCTGAATATGTAAACTTTTAGAGAGGTAGATGAAATTGTCATACGTCCATTAATTTTTAGTTAAATAGGTTTCTCCAATCACATATTAAGATCAATCTAATAATAGTTTTTTTTCTCACTACCATCTCATGAAACTATCTGATCCAAACTTTTCACATGTGTCTTTAAATCTCAGACATTTCAAGAGTCATTTTTTTGAGTGACTATACCCAGTTTTTCAGAAACTTGGGACTTTAAATGTGATGCTGTCTGTGGGAATTTTATGCTAAGTCATAAGCCTCCTTGCAAGATACAGAAGGTTTTATTATTTAAAAAAAAATTCACCCTGTAGTAACCTCCAAACATAATCACTCACTGTTTCTACTTTTTAAAAGAATTTTTAAAATGCTTGTTTACAATTACAATCAACACTTGCAATTCAACAAGAATAATGACAAGCTATAAAGCAATTTCCTCATAAAGTGATTTTATCAGATGACAGCTATAAACATCCAAAACTCTCACTAAATGAAGTCAGTGACTGATTCCAGACTAATGTGTCATCCCCAAATAGTATTTATTTGTTCAAAATAAAGTCATTTTACACACATGATGGGAGATTTGCAGGGATTCAATTATCAGGCAGCTTCTTTTCAGAAAGGGTAACTGTAGGAAAATACTTTCCCTTAGGGGTACGCATATATATAGTGCCATAAACTTTATCTCAGATATTCATCATAAGTGAATGGACATCCTCACCAAAGCTTAACAAAAAAATTCTACAAGCCTGAGCACAGAAGAGCCTCTAAAGTAAATCCCTCAAGTTTCTTTTCCTCCTTTTTCTTCTCTAACTTGAACTTCTCAGCAGGAGGATGTTTCCTCTTTAAAAACCTCCAGTTGGTCCAAATATACAGAAAGGACAGGGTAACTTTTCAAGAAGAGCCCTTAAAAGAGAAATAAAACTAGGGCACCTGGGTAACTCAGGTGGTTGATCTCAACTCAGATCCAACTTGGATCTCAGCTCAGGTAATGATCTTGGTGCATGGGATCAAGCACTCCATAGGGCTTTGTGCTGACAGTGCAGAGCCTGCTTGGGATTCTTTCTCTTTTCCTCTAGCTCTGCCTCTTCCCTACTTGCGTTTGCACATAACAAATGTGCAAATAAATAAATTTATAAACAAATAAGACAAATAAACTTTCTTTTTTTAAAAAAGAGAAATAAAACAAAAATTATTAGTGGTAAATTTCTTAAGTATAGGTTTCTAGTTTGAAAAAAAAAATCCCAGGAAAAGCAGAATTTTACTGGATCCTACGTATCTTTATCTTGAGGAAACTCTACGAGCTACTCCGTAACTAGTAGGTACCTCTAGAGGTTGATAAAAGTCCCCCCCAGAATTTGGTGCCATGCTCATTACCAATAAATAAAGGGCAGGTTTCTCTGGGTAAAGGGAGTCAGCTTGTAAGTGTCAGATCTTTCCCCAGGATGACCTCTCCTCTGGCCTGGGAAGCTATTTACAAAAGTACAGATATAACGATTTTGTAAAGTAGGTCACTCTATAGTGCTTTGTATTTTCCTGGTTTAAGTCCCTATATATTCAAATATTTAGAAAAGTTATTGTTCAAAGTATTATTATGCCTTAGGTATGCTAAGGAGAACCGCAGTACAGACAACCCAGCCATAGACCGGAGTTCAAACAGCAGGCACACTGAGGGTGGCCAGCAGCAATGGAAGTAAAAGCAAAGAACCCTTTCTCCACTGGAGATTGCCCTTCAGAACATCTCTTCCCTGCACTGAAAGGGTTTGCATTTAATTTCCACAAGGGAAACCACAACCTTGCAATCAAGCACCTCAAATACTGGTGCCCGTGCCCTAAAGAAATTCAAAGCCATGAGATAAACATGGCATGTTTCCCTACAGACTTCTTATTACCAGAAAGCTGATCAGAAAGAAGGTGAGGAATACTAATATTCAATAGATATTTAATATTATTTAGATAATACAACATGTAATATTGTATACATAACATGTAATACTTATGTAATATTAATAGGTATAAAATAAAATATAAATTGCAGGACTTTAAAAAATACGTGAGACTTCAAATAAATATTATGATGCTGACAACTGTGCCTGTATCCCCAGATATCTTAGGAGTAAACTCGGTTCCCTCCTGTTATAACTACTTCTGTGGAAATGTCTGAGAAGTAACACCTTAAAGAAAATCTCACATAAAACTTAAAATTTTTAGTATGAACGAGTTATTCAAAACTTAGTCTATGCAAACAGAAAAAAAGGCAGCAAAATTGCTATTATTCTCCACTTATTTAACTCTTTCCCAGTCTAAGATATGGAAATTTTCATTTAGTTTATTCTATATATTTCCACAAAGGCACTGTTCATTTTCAGACTCACTCTGTCAAAATAGTATGGTTTCAAGGCCTTGAGAAAAGTAGCCTCAGGGGCGCCTGGGTGGCTCAGTCAGTTAAGCATCTGACTTCAGCTCAGGTCATGATCCTGTGATTCATGAGTTCAAGCCTCACGTCAGGCTCTGTGCTGACAGCTCAGAGCCTGGAACCTGCTTTGGATTCTGGGTCTCCTTCTCTCTCTGCCCCTCCCCTGCTCACACTCTGTCTCCCTCTTTTTCTCAAAAATAAATAAGCATTAAAAAAATTAAAAAAAAAAAAAGAGAAAAAAGAAAAGTAGTCCTCAGCCTCATATAGACACATGCCATGAGCTTGGTGGGGTTTGTCTGATTGCAAACAATCTGTATCTTACCTGATCTTCCATTCTTTCTGTGCCTTCTAAGATTATTTTCTGGACATTTTCTTGCCTTTCCTAAGCAAAAGAAAATTCATTAAAATTAAAGTTAAAAAACATTTTGATACTTGTTTACTTTTCATGATACAGTTAAATGGTAGACCTGCCATTGTGTAATTTAGTTCATGGGAAAAATACTTTCCACATTAGGGCAGAAAAAAAAGGGAGGGGGGAGGAAATTAATCTGAAAAATTCCTTCTCTTATAAACAACACAAAATAAAATAAAAACACTCTTTTTTTCTGTACTTAAAAAAAGATAACTTGGGGCGCTTGGGTGGCTCAGTTGGTGAGGCGTCTGACTTCGGCTCAGGTCATGATCTCACAGCTTGTGAGTTCAAGCCCCGCGTTGGGCTCTGTGCTGACAGCTCAGAGCCTGGAGCCTGCTTCCGATTCTGTGTCCCTCTCACTCTGCCCCTGTCCTGCTCATCTTCTGTCTCTCTCTCTCTCAGGAATAAATTAAAAAAAAAAAAAAAAGATAACTTGTCAGAAAACAGTCAATGTAACACCTGCATAGTTTCCCAAAGGAAACTAATGATTTGTGCTTTTCACATTAAATAAGATCAAATTGAATCTGGGGTAAATCAGAGTAAATTCTGATTTTAAATGATTCAAGTAAAATCCTGATTTTAAATGATTTTCAAAAACATGTATGCAAACATAGTAAAACACTATTCTTTTGAAAGATACTATTTCTCTTTAATATCTGGAAAAAGCCTTATAAAATTAATTAATAATGCTTTAACAGACTTCCATATTAGTATCAAAACTGTGAAGTAGAAGAGAGTTAAACTCTTCAGATCTGCCAAAAGTACATGAAAATATAAGTATCACTAAATATTTAACTACAGGATTTAGGGGATGACAGTAATTTCCTCTGGCTCAATCTGCAAAATTAAAAGGAACATCTCCTAGAAACCATTTGGTCCAACCTCATTTTACAAATTTCAGAACTTGGCAAAGAAGTTAAAGGGACCAAAGGCTACATGGCCAACTGCTTATGAAACACTTGTTTTGAACTGCTCGTACTTACACACAGTACTAAGTGAAAAACAGGGTCATGCAACACAAAAAGAAAAAAGGTTTTACGGTTAAAAAGGTTCCTGAGACAAACCCATACTCTAAAACTTATTACGATATTCCTAATTTCTCTATGTTTTAGCTTTTTACTCGTAACATAGAATTGTCACACCCTACTTTTAAGGGTTATTACAAAGATCACTGACATCACACTACTAGACCTATCTATCTAACAGGGCAGACGCAGGGGCGCCTGGGTGGCTCAGTGGGTTAAGTGTTCGACATCAGCTGAGGTCATGATCTCACGGCTTGTGGGTTCGAGTCCTGCGTTGGGCTCTGTGCTGACGGCTCAGAGCCTGGAGCTTGCTTTGGATTCTGTATCTGTCTTTCTCTGCCCCTCCCCTGCTTACACTCTGTCTGTCTGCCTCTCTCAAAAGTAAACATTAAAAAAAATTTAATAGGGCAGATGCAAATAATAGCTATTACTTGAAATTGCATGTGATTCTAAAAATTAGATACAAATGTATCAGAAGATAAACTTTCAATGGCTAGGTTAGCATGATTAATAAGCTCAAAACTCACTCACCTTGTGCATCCATATCCTTCCTTTTCTGATAATATGTGTTAATCTGTCAACACACACTCTGTGAAGTGGGAGGTAGAAGCTAAGCTCAGTCTGTGGAAGTATAATTGATAGGCCATATGTGCTCCTATCTCCATTCCAGTTTCCATCAAAGATCAATGAAACAATAATGACTCCTTTTTCAGACAAGACAAAAAACTTCACATCTATAGCCCCACTCTCTGCATTTCGGAGGATTTCTCCATTTAAGGTGTGGTTGGCAAGAAAAGTTATCTCTCCATCGCTGAGAAGTAGCTGTTCTGTCTTAGGAGCCCAAATGTGTCTTACTCTAGGACCAAGAATATTGTCCCAGTAAGCAAAGGTAGCTGCTAATAAAGGTGATTCACCACTTAGAGCAATCTCTGTCTTGGCAACAGCTGGAGATGGTGGTGGACAGAGATTCGACATCACTGCATCCCAACTATCACATTATCCAAATGCTCCAGGGGTATCTAAACAATGACATACAAAACCAATAATTAGGTTCAGGAATTTTAAAGTCATACTTCAGACACTCAAATGATTAAGGCCTATGTGGTTTTCTGCTCTTCAGTCAAAAAGGATTTGAGATGATGTCCCACTAGCTAGCATGGCAAGTGCACATTAAATGCCTGTGAGTAGGATGATAACCTTACGATACATAGCAACTTGTCACCTACATTCAGGGAAAATACATAGAAATCTAAAGTAATAATGACCTAAAAAAAGGGCCTTTGACCATTAATATGAAATACTATATACTAGAGTCATGGAATAGACTCTCATTGTTCCCAAATATCTAGTCTAAGTGCAATTCTAATATCACTGGGTATTTGCTTCCTAAACCACAGCAACAAAAGAGGAGCAAATTGGGAAGGGGAGGGTTCAGCTATAGACCACCACACCTGTTGTGGGCTGAACCGTGTTTCCCACAAAACATATGTTCAAGTCCTACCACTCTGGTATTTGTGAATGTGACCTTTTTGAAAAGAAGTATAATCAAATTAAGATGGGGTCTATTGGATTAGGGTGGATCCTAATCCAATGATTGGTGTCCTTATGAGAGAGATTTTTAGAGACATGGACAAAGAGGAAACGGGGCTGTATAAAGACAGAGATAGGAATTGGAGCAATATGGCTATAAAACAGCAAACATTGCTGGCAACTACTACAAGCTAAGGGGCAAGGAAGGATACTTCCCTCCAGCTTTCAAAGGAGCATGTCCCTACAGATACCTTATTGTAGACTTCCAGCTTCCAAAACTGAGAGAATAAACTACCAGTTTGTGGTACTTTCTTATGCAGTCTTAGAAACTAGCAAAGACACCTGTCAGTAAAAACATCCTAAAGTTGTTACAAGGCAGGGGGGGAGGGCAGAAAGTAGGGAAGAAAGAAAGTATGCAATGCAAACAAGCAAAAACACAACAATCTGGGACCATAACAAAAAATGAGCAAAAACTTCTATTATTCTCAACAAGCTCTCAGGGTACTAAAGCCCAATTTGGTGTCTAACATGACACTGAAACATCAAGATGAAGATAAATACATTTAATATGCTACTTAAATTTAAGAAAGCAGTGTAGCATTGCACTGAGTTCATTACAAAGAGAGTTCTATGCTAAATGGCTAAAATAAAAAAGCTTTAGTTATTTAGAAGACAGAAAGAACAAAGTGACTGGATGGGATACTGGCCAAGTCTTTCAAACTACTGAGATAACACACACAGAGACAAAAGCAAACTGCCCAAGGTCACGGAGTCAGGCGAGAAGTGAGGTCTCACATATCTTAACCCACTGATATCTAACACTCTAGAGGTATATACTCTATGTGATATTAGTGCAAAATGAATCATTCTTGCCTAATATTAAAATAAAGAGGCACCTGGCTGGCTCAGTTGGTGGAGCATGTGACTTTTGATCTCGGGGTTGTGGGTTCGAGTCCCAGGTACAGAAATTACTTAAAAACAAAATCTTTAAAAACAATTGAATGCATATATGGAAAGACCCAAAATGAAAAGAATCGTAAGAAACCATTTAAACGAAAAGAACCATTTACGCAAGTCTAAAATTGTGGCATGTGTTCATCATAATGATAAAGGACAACAATTAATAGGCTAGTTGTGATATACCCATCTTTGACTGCAGGACGGACTGCTTCGAGAGGTAACATTGATCTATAGCTACAATTTATTTACTTAAAGAATTTTATCTGTACCTTGTCAAGAGAGTTCAGAGACTGCTGAAAAGCAGTGACTTCTATTTTTAGAGTATTAGATGAGCATTTTTATCACGCATGTCAAGAATAGGTATACAGAACTTGGCAAAACACCTTACAGTATTCATGTGTAGAAATGATTTAACAGGGGCGCCTGGGTGGCTCAGTCGGTTGGGCTGCCGACTTCGGCTCAGGTCATGATCTCACGGTCTGTGAGTTCGAGCCCCGCGTCGGGCTCTGTGCTGACGGCTCAGAGCCTGGAGCCTGCTTCAGATTCTGTATCTCCCTCTCTCTCTGCCCTTCCCTTGCTCACGCTCTGTCTCTATGTCTCTCAAAAATAAAATAAAAACGTTAAAAAAAAAGTTAAAAAAAAATGATTTAACATAATGGCAGTTCATGTATGTATTGTTTAGTTCAGTAATTCATTTAGGGAATATTTACTTTTTAATGTGTCATATCAATTTAATAGTCTTAAAAGACTATACTGGACATAAGCTGTCTAGCTTATTTGAAATATCCACTGTTTTGGATACAATTTAAACAGTTTACAATGACAGAATACAGGAATGTAATTTGAATTTAAACTGTAATGGTAGTTGTCATCATTAATAACAACAAACTGGAGGCCAAGGAGATGAGTTAACACATAGCCACAAAATTGTAACGTTTTTCTTTAGTTCTTCTGTTTTGAATAAAAAAGGTGAATAACTGGGGCGCCTGGGTGACTCAGTCAATTAAGCATCCAACTTCAGCTCAGGTCATCATCCCAGGTTCGTGGGTTCAAGCCCTGTCTGTGCTGACAGCTCAGAGCCTGGAGCCTGCTTCAGATTCTGTGTCTCTGTCTCTTTCTGCTCCTCCCCCTCTTGCACTTTCTCAAAAATAAGTAAACATTAAGAAAATTGTTTTTAAAAAGGTGAATAATCATAAGATCAAAACTTTGCCTCAAACATTTCATCGTTACATTGAAAATAAAAGCGTTTCCTAAAACCGAACTGAGCCCTAGAGCAAAATCTGGTTGAATTATGGGGAAATTTTTACCTGATGGTGAAAATTCAACTATCACAGACAGTTAAATTACATTTAGTCTCATTGCTAGTCTCGTTAGAAGGAAAAGAAAGGACAAGGACAATGTTGAATTTTTTAGTTTAAAATCTTGTCAAAATTAATAATTTTGAGAAATGAAATATTACAGAGAAGAATAATTCGGGAGAGCTGTAAAAATAATTTTACTAACACTTAAAGTCATCGTCCTCGGTAAGCAAAATCCATACATATAAAGGTGGCTGAAAAAAATCAGGTTTATATATCTATATATAGATAAAAATCTATATATAGATAAAAATCTTTTATCTATAAATATCTATATGTAGTTGGCTACTCCAGAAGGTTATCAAACATTAGCCATAAGAGTCTTTTGAGGGAAGCCAGGATCCAAATTGGGTGACACGGTGGCTTGCCACTCCTGTAAACAAAGAATAGGGTTCATGAGGATGCACCAACATACTTTCTGAAAATCACCCAACATATGCAGACATAAAGATTATATTAATTACCATCTGTTAAAACTTCTGACAGAGTAGTAGGTTGGAAGTTTTGCTTTTTCTTAAACTTTTGCTAAAAATCAGCTGTATCTTCTCTCACTGGTATTTACAAAGTTGGTTGGTCCACTGCTGTTGTAAATTAGAATTGTGCCATCATAAGGCTCACACTGTTTGCAACCATGCCCTCAGTTTGTTTTCTCCTAGCCCTTTAAAAGCAAGATCCTAAACGAGCTCACTTTCTAAAACAGAGGATGCTTAGGCCGGCTTTAATGACAGTGAACGGTTAACACCAGACCGTTCGCAACACTTTCTAAATTCCTATCAGACTAGACTTGGAAATGAAGTTCAGGATATCACTATCAGGCGATCTCTGACAGATCCAAGTTTCTCACATAATAGGAAGACTAACCCACACTACTTAGAACTACTTAATTATCATAGGGCCTTAGGGCGGGCTTGAAAGATAGGAGTCTTCATTGTTTATTTTTTTTAACTTCTTTCCTCCGAAAGCAAATTTTGGATTGCTAACAGAGCCAAATAAAGAGACTATTTTATTAACTTTATAAAGAGGGGAAAAAAAAAAAATCTTTAGCTCCAATGCATTGTTTCCTGGAGCAGGTTAGTGCTGGCTTAGTGCACAATCAGCAATGTTGTCTAGAATTTCTCTCATTTTTGTTCCGGATGTATAAAAAGCAGACATCGCTAGGTGATTTTCCAGCTAATTGAGGGCTTTCCGGAAGCAGCAGGGCTGGCTGAGGTGCCGGCTAAAGGTATCCCTGCCACATAACACCAAAGTATTCCAAGTATTCTGACTCCATATTATTAATCTTTAATACATTCTTGCTTCTGTGAGATTCCTTCCCATTATGTTAAAAGTTTCCTTAAGTCTGAGAAAGATGGTATCAGTATTTTTCGAGTTAAAAGTACAAAATAAAAGTAATGCCAGACGTGTTATGTCCCCGTGCTTTGCATCACAAGTGAGGGTTGGGAACAGTTGGAATCGAAAATTATCCACTGGCCACAACCAGACTGTTACTTTACTAGAGCCTAGCTAGCAATCTCCATGGTTTCTGAAAGGGCCATCTCTCTTGGGCAAGTGCATGATCTCCCTCCGCTGAATACAGGAGACTGGTGAGTTCACGGGGTGACTCAGACCCCGTATGGGCACAGTAGACATGTAATCAGGGCACTTCTTTCTGCAACAGATACCATCAGCCAAGTGATGCTCAAGTCAAAGGTCACTTCCTTTAAGTAAGTCTGTGTAACCTCGGAGCTGTGAAGCAAGTCACGACCCACACAGTGGGAGCACAACCCAGTCTAGAATCGCTCCCCAAATTTACAAGGCATCAGCAATCTCTAGAAATTTCGATTCAAATTGTGTATCCATGTGGTATACCCGGGCCACCATCCCACCCCACAGTATCTGCTCTCGGACCCCGACTTGGGGTTCACCGCGCACCACCAGTCCTCTGGCCTTCCCCAGCGCCAGGCCTCTCAGCGCCCGAGGCGCTTTTCGCTCGAACCCGCGGTGCAGGCGCTCCGGCGGGTCCCTCTGGGTCTCACACAGGATCCCCCGAATGGGGCCGGCTCGGGGGCTGCGGGTGGGAAAGCCGGCTGGAGGCCCGGTCTGCAACACTGGTCTCCGTGCCGCCGCTGCCGGGAAGGCGGGGGCCGGGAGGGAGGCAACTCCACTAGTCACCAGCTGGAAAACCCGGGTTTCGGTCAGAGAGGACGAATCGAGCCCTGGGGAAAGCTGCCGCCGCGGCCGCCCCGCGCAGTCTCGGAACCCCGACCCCAAACAATCGCAGGCCCGCCGGCTTCTCACTCACCCACTCGCCACCACCAGAGACTCAGGAGCCGCGGGCGCAGGGACCGCAACCGCAGCTCGGCCACCACCCCGCCCCGCCCCCGGCCCCGCCCCAGGGCCCGGCCCCTCGCTCGCGTTCCGACCCCGAAAACCCCTCCACGCCGCAGTTGTTTCTCGCCTGGTGCTCTTCTGGGTAGATTTTACCCGCTCTTTCGCCCGTCACCTTTAGTAAATGTTGTGAGAGCAAGCGGTGGGGAGAAAGGGTGAGGAAAATAAAAGAACACACCTCCTAAGCACACACCTCCTGTTCTCTCTGGACCCCGCCCCCGAAGGGAAGAAACCGGGCAGCAGGGACGGTTGACGCTTCAAACGCCATCTTTTACATGGGCGGAAGAAGTCCCTGCTTAATTTCGTTTTCCTCGTGGGACGCCGTAGGTACGTCTTAGAGTTTTCGATTTGCATTTACGTGAACGCGGGAGGCGTGTGTTAAGGGGCGGGCCACATTTGCTCCATCCCTTTGTTCAACGAGGGGTTCGGTGAAAATGGGGAGTAAGGTGTTAGCCAAGATAGACTGTTGTGCTGTTAGTGAGGAAGGTTGCTGGCGTTGTGAATGGTTTTGTTTTTGCTTTGGCAGGTAGTGGGCGCTCAATAAGTGTGTGTTGAATTGATGCATTTATTTTTTCCTTATGACACAATGAAGTGTGCTGTAACTTCACTTCAAGTCTGGTTAGGTAATTTCCGTTTTCCACAAAACCTAGTCACCACAGTTTTGTCTTCTTTACATATAAGCATTTTCTTAAGCTTGATTTTCACACTTTTAAACGTCATTTTTGCTAGTTGCACAATGTGGGCAAGTTGGGGTTTTTTAGCCTTCGATAATGTACTTAACCATTCTGTTTGAGGTGCTGTATGATTTGTTTCTAAACCTCGAGTTAATTAGCCTTTTGGTATGCAGGTGTATATATTCATGGTACAGAGAAATGGGACTTAATATTATTCATCTTTAAAAATCATACAGCACATCTTTATCATTGAGGAAGAAAGGAATACAGAAATGACTCCTTCAAACTTATACCCTTTGCAGAATTAAATCCGTTACCCAATAAGTGCTGCATGCTTATATCATAGCACCAAATAAGTACCATTCATTTAGGTCCTATTGTGTGTTGTCGTTACTGTGCCCCTTAGTCTATGCCTTTCTGTGGACTGGAGCAAAAGAATCAAGAGGGAGAAAGTAATTATGATTTAGTACTGTGATCCATAGTATTCGTATGGTGCAAAATTTTATATTTGAAGGTGTAAAATAGGAGGACAGATATCCTATTCTTCAGGGAACCAAAGAGAAAATGATACTAAGTAAGTAGTAATGTGATCCATATTAGCAGGACCAAAGGATGGCTTGGGAATCTGGCTTTAACCCTTATTTCCTACAGACTCTGTCAATCAGCCCAAATAAACCGCCCCAAATAACTTGGCCATCTAGTGAAAATATGTTTTATTGAAATGTTTCTTCAATTAAGAGCCCTAGTCCTCCACTTCCAACTAGACTAATATTCCAAGATAATGTTTAGAAATTTTGAGCCATCCACCTATTCACATGTAATAAAATCAGCAATCATACAAAAAGGCTCAACTAGGAGAGCAGTGAAACAGATGGCTGAGAGCTTGGGCTCTGGAATCAGAGCTGGTATAAATACTGCCTTTGCCTTCTATCAGTTGTGAGACTTTGAGTAGCATGTAACTTCTCTCTCTCTGTTTGTTTGTTTGTTTGTTGAGGTCTGTAACTTTTCTTACCTCAGTTTCCTTCGCTACAAAATGGCAAGCAGAGTAATTTCTCACCAGGGTGTTGTAAGGCTCACCTGAGATCAAGTAGGCTAAGAATTTAGAATAGCATATTCAAGCAAGAGTGGCTTTAATCTTAGTTTTAGTAATCATGCAAGGATAACAGAAGAAATAAGAAACTACTTGTAAATCTCTTAAAGTGTACATATTTATAATTCCAATAGAGTATCAGAACTCAGGGAATTTTATTGGCAGGTAACAAATGTCAGTTATTGGCAGGAAGCCTTCTCCCCATCCTCTCTTTATTAATGTATTTCAGAAATGTCTTATGTGCTGCTTTGGAGCTGGAGCTGAGGATTTGTTGATTACCTCCCATTTACGAGGATTACGGCAAATTAGATTTAACTGTGACTGGCATGGGAACTATCTGATGTCGGACATGGATGAGGAATATTGCTGTATAAGCCACAGTGAGTTTAATTTCTTTTAAGTAATGAGATTTTATGTGGTTGCCTTAATCATTGCAGACTTATCAATATGCGCTTTATGGTACATTGCCTTTGGTTGGAATATAAATGAGCCAACACCCAGCTGAGGTACTTCCAGTTACAATTTTGGTTACGGGATAGATTAAGTTAGTTCTGAGAGCCAGTGTGATATAAATGGTTTAGAAAGCTCTAGTGGGTCCATGGCTGCTGTAATGATGCACATTGTAGGCAACATCCCTGTGAGATGACATTAGGATCCCATGTATATTTTCAGGTCCTTCTGGGATTCACCATTGCATAAACAATGAACTTCTCAATGAGAAGAAACAGCCTCCACGAGGTATTAACCTCTGTTCCTTCCATGCTGGTGCTCTGCACCCCACAAGCAACAGTTGTGAAAGATCTAAGGCCCAAAGTAAGGAGTCCCCAGGAAGGAGCAATTCCTAGCTAATTGCTAAACACACAACAAGAAAAAGAACAAGTTGGAAGACCTATCAATTTCTTAAATCTTAGACAAGGGGCGCCTGCGGGACTCAGTCAATTAAACATCTGACTTTTGGTCAGGTCATGATCTCACAGTTGGTGGGCTCGAGCCCTGTGTAGGGCTCTGTGCTCAGAGCCTGGAGCCTGCTTCGGATTCTGTGTCTCCCTCTCTGTCTGCCCCTCCTCTACTTACACTCTCTCAAAAATAAATAAGCATTAAAAGAAATCTTAGACAAGATCATTAGCCAGTTTCTTGTAGAGGAAGACAGATTTTTGAAGTTATATCTTGATAAGCTTGTCATAATTTGATGGAATTTAGATGCAGTGGATAGTGCAGGGGGACAGTTTTGGTGCTGTCCTATAATGCCTGAGTCACAGCGGAGCAGTGGCAGATAAGTGGCAGTGACTCCCTCTATAGCCAGACCCTAACCAGGCCCATTTCAGAATGTCTCCCTGAGCCCGTCTGCCTGTGGGTACCCCCCTTGCAGCTGTCAGCATTTTTTTATTTATGCTTGTATTTTACTATTCTTAGTAGTATATTGCCTTTAAGTAGGTTCTTTTTTTTTTTTAATGTTTATTTATTTTTGAGATAGAGACAGAGCATGAGTGGGGGAGAGGCAGAAAGAGAGAGAAGGAGACAGAGAATTAGAAGCAGGCTCCAGGCTCTGTGCTGTCAGCACGGAGCTCGACATGGGGCTCGAACCCACGAACGGTGAGATCCTGACCTGAGCCGAAGTCAGATGCTTAAATGACTGAGCCACCCGGGCGCCCCTAAGTAGGTTCTTTAGGTACTTCACGTGTGGCTTCTGCCTCTCAACTTTGCCACAGGCTATATGAGACCCAGGGTGGTGGTGTGCTTACAATTTCATCTTCTCACTCCTCTATTTTTGGCATGTATCAGATCATTAGTAAACGCCAGCTGGCTAACTGAAACTTCATTCCTACTAGTAGAATTGTTATCCTGAGGCCAGGCTCCTGTCATGCAAGGGCTTCTTGTGAAAATGGCCTTTGTCTTTATTCAAGGGCCAGCGTGATAGTGTTTCAGGTTCAGGAGCACTTTGATTTGAAGTGGGTGAGGAACTCATGTCTTTTTTTTTTTTTTTTTTTAATGTTCATTTTTTGAGAGCACAAGTGGAGGAGGAGCGGAGAGAGAGGGAAACACAGAATCAGAAGCAGGCTCCACGCTCTGAGCTGTCAGCACAGAGCCTGACACGGGGCTCAAACGTATGAACTGCGAGATATCGCCCTGAGCCAAAGTTGGACACTTAACCTGTTGAGCCACCCAGGCGCCCCAGAGCTCATGTCTTTTTTGTCATCAATGTCATCTTTCCTACCTCTTTCTCCACACAATTTCTTTAGCACAAAAAAGAAATAGAAAACCATAACCGTCCTGGGGGGCAGTCTCAGGTCACTTAGTTTTAAAATGTTTTTACATCTGTTTTTTTTTTTTTTTAATTGAAGTACAGTTGGCATACAATATTGTATTAGTTTTAGGAGTACAGCATAGTGATTCAACAATTGTATATATTACTCATTGCTGACCACGGTAAGTGCACTCACCATCTGTCGCTATACAGAGTTATTACAATATTATTGACCATATTCCCTCTGCTGTACTTTTCATCTCCGTGACTTATTTGTTTTATAACTGGAAATTTGTACGTCTTAATCAGACATCTGTGAAGTTTTAACATCTACCCTTTTTGTTCTTCAAAATTTTCTTGATAAAATTGACCCTTTCTTTTCCGTGTGACTGTAAGGACTGGCCTCTAACCTTCCGCAGAAAACCTGTGTGAGGTTTTCATGGGAGTTGCACTGAACTTATAGGTCAGTTTATTGTCCTTACATTCACAAGGATGGCATATCTCTGCACTTACAACTCCTCATCTATTCTTTAATGAGGTTTTATAATTTTCGTGGAAAAGATACTTCACATACTCTTTGGGATTGTCCCCAAGTTATATTTTGTGTTGCTGTTAAAAATTTTCTTCTGTAAATGACAGTTTACTTTTTTATTTAATTTTTTTTTTAAGAGAGAGAGAGTGAGCAAGCGGGGGAAGAGCAGAGGGAGAGAGAGATGGAGAGAGAGAGAGAGAGAGAGAGAGGATCTTAAGCAGACTCTACGTCCATCACAGAGCCCAGTCTTGCCACTGTGAGATCATAACCTGAGCAAAATCAAGAATTGGAGGCTTAACTGACTGAGCCACCCAGGTGCCCCTGAAAATGACATTTAAATTATTTGTTGCTAGTGTTTAGTATCACTAGTTTTGTATGTTCATTTTGTGAATGGCAGTTTTGCTAACTGTTCTTGTTGGTTGTAAATATTTAAAAACAACAAAACAAAGAAATAAACTCGAAACAAAAAGGAACTGACCATTTCGCTCTCATGCACAGCTTTCAGTAGCTCCCTACTTCCCATAGTGTCCAGGGTCCTTACTGTGACTAAAGGCTCCAGCCGAATTTTCAGTCCACAGTCTGGCTCCAGCCGAGTTTTCAAGGCCTCATTCTTACTGCCCTTTCCACTAGTCGCTTGCAGGTCCCTGAGTGTTTACTGCTTTGCGATCACTCACACAGCGCAATGGCCTGGCACGCTCTAACTACTCCAGTTCTGTGTGAGAGGAATTGCAGCCCCATGTTGCTTCCTCTAGGAAGTCTCCTTGGATTTCTCTGGTTGGAATCAATGTGACATTCAGTTATGCACCCTTGACCTCCACTCCTCTGCTATTAATATAAAAATCAGACTCTCTCTATTTACATTTTACAGTTTTCGGGCAAATAATGATCATATAATGTTGAAATTTGAAACTATTTGCACACTTATCATAATGAGCACTGAGTAATGTATAGAATTGTTGAATCACTAAATTGTACCGCTGAAACTAACGTAACACAGTATGTTAACTAGAGTGAAATTAAGATTAAAAACTTACCAGTAAAGAAATTAGAAACCATTAGAGATTTGGCAACAGGACAATATACTGTTTAAAAGCATCGTCAGCTTTGAAGTCAGGCTAGCCTAGGTTTGAAGCCTGGCTTAACTATTTTGTATCCTTGGGCAAGTCACTTAACGTCTTTGAGCCTCAATTTCCTCCTCTTGAAAAATGGGATTACTTTGGGGATTAAATGAGATAATACACATAAATTGTTTACCCTGAAGCCTGCCTCATGGTAATTGCTCATTAGGGTTAGCCACTATTATCACATGGTAGATGTGCAGTTGGTGTTTCTCGAATAAATCTAATCTGAATCCCTAGTTTACAGATGAAGAGATTGAGAAGGCAAGAACCAGAAACTCTCAAGGTCATACAGTTTGGGGCAGATCTGTAACTAGCAACGTAAAATGAATATAATCTATGTCCTCACTAGATTGAAACCTTCCTGAGGACAGGGACCTTTTCTTATTCACCTTTGTCTTCCCAGGCTTGGTGTCTTGATTATATTAGATTCTCAGTACATGTTGACTGCAATTTAATTTAATAAATTTCCCATTAGAATCAAGAATAAATTAAGAAAATTCTTTTAATTGGTACATAGATTTGACTTTGCAGAGCTCCAAATATGGCACATGATCAAGGGAACCTGATAAGGAAAAGCTTAATTTGAACATTATTGTGTTTGCAGGTGACAAAAATAACAGGCCACTTAAGCGTCAAGATTTCTAGATAAACATTTCATGAACTTCTAAAGGAAGAGGATAAGAAATTCAGACACATTATTTTTAACCTACAGTTTTACCCATGGCATTAATTATGAGTTTAAATGTGATTATGAAAGATAAAAAAGTATTGCCTTTATAGAAGCAATGGAATTTGATGAGTTGTTAATCGTGAAGGTTAATTAGTTCCCTTTGTGAGAGCAAGAACTGAATCACAGGTAGTAAGTCTGTTTTCAAAACTGTAAGAAAGGAATGGATAATCATGTCATTATTTTTCATCTGAAAGTACATAGAGAGATATTCATCTTTTTAGTAGCTTGCTGGGAAATTAAAGAATGCCTTGTTTGTCAAAATTAAGATTTTGCAATTTTTCATATAAATTATAAACCTGTAGACATGCGTAATTTAGTATAGAACAGTAAGCTAGATGGATACATGAGAGGTAAGTTATTACTATCAAATCACAGTGTTAGTTCTCTCAGAATTTATTTTCCTTTTCAGAAATGACTCCTTATTTGCCTGCTGTATTCCACGTGCAGGGGTATAAAAGAGAAATAGTGCTGGAACATTGATGATTACATATCAAGACTATCACTTGCTTTTACCAAATAGTGCTTCAGGAAAGAATGAAAATACTGCATGGAAAGTGACGGAAAGATCTCATTGTAAAGCACTTTTTCCACTAATGAACTATACATTATAAGTCAGGAGATGTGCACTTTTTTTTTTTTTTCCTAAACACAGGGAGGGGTAGGGGGTGTGGAAAGAAAAGAAAAACAAATGGTCCCTTTGATGAGTAGCAAATACCTGATACCCTTCTGGGGCTGCATCAGGATCCAATTATCTCCCACATTTCTTAACAGTGTTTACAAAATGCTTGTGAATTTAAGTTGAAGTAAATGAATGGCAAATCCAAATGAAGAAAAAAAGAACAAAGTAAAGTTGAGGTCCCGATCCTTTTAATGCCTAAATATTGTCATTGTGGGAAAAAAATAGCACCATAAAAAGTACAGTTCAAATTCCTACTTGCTGTAGGGCAGGCAGCCTGCGTACTGCCCATCTCCGTGTGCCAAGTGCTTGTTAAAATTAATTATCATTCAGCAGCTTTCTCTCTCTAAGTAGAACTCCCAGAAAATATGCTTGGAGTAGAGAAATGCAAATTGGGTTATGAGGTAATTTTATACTCTAGGGACAGATTTTATTTTATTTTTTTCATTTCATATTATTTCATGTTGGAAAAGGTTCATTATTATTTATACAGCAGAACAAGCCCCAAAGCCAATTCATTTCCAACCTCCTTGTCACTTTCTGCATTCCAAACACCACTAAATTCCCAAATGAGTAAGCTAATTCTTTCCTTAGAGAGCCATAAAACTTGCTTGGGGTATTACAAAGTTAGGTGATAGCACTTTATTCAAAAAAAGGTCTTCTTCAGGAATGTATTCAAAGACCCCATCTCTATGTGGCCGTAACCTTAGCGGGGAAGAGAAGGAGGCTTGTCTATTGATTTTCACTTCTGAATTGTTTCCTTGAGCACCTTGGACCTACGCTAATGGGGCGCTACTGAAATAGTTCAGAGTTCAGAGTGAAATAGTTCAGAAGACATTTATTCTACTTTTTTTACATACTTAAAATACACTTCTGAAAACGTTATTTTTCAAGTGAATTTGGTCAACTACGTGACTAACTACTACATTCAATATACCCTGTTTTGCCATTAATCAAAATATTGTTACCTAATTAATTTACATGCATACCTGATAAAGGTTTGTTTAGAACCAAATGGGAACAACAGCAAGAAGACATTATTATTTTTTCTTAAATTTTTAATGTTTATTTTTAGAGAGAGAGACAGAGTGCAAGCAGGGGAGGGGCAGAGAGAGAGAGAGGAAGACACAGAATCTGAACCAGGCTCTGAGCTATTGGCACGGAGTCCCATTCGGGGCTTGAAGTCCCAAACTGTGAGATTATGACCTGAGACAAAGTCGGATTCTTAACTGACTGAGCCACCCAGGTGCCCCTACAACAAAACATTATTTACTTCCCTTCTCCATGCCACCTCCATACCCTGACTCCCGGCTAATATAAGAGGGTGATTCTTCTAGCATGCCTAGTTTAACTCCTTTGAGATGAATCCGTCTTGTCTGCAGGGTTCTGGGGCTAGCAGTAGAACCAGTGGGTTGAAGAAAGCAGATTTTTCCATCTTAGCCTGAGAACTTTCTGACAGAGTTGCATCAGGATGACATTGGTAGAGAGTTCCTCTCCTGGGAAGCATTTGAGAGTGAGCTAAGCTGTGCCAAAGAGGCCATTCAGGTAATAGATGGACAGTATGATCCTGAGAGTCTTGGCAAATGACTCCTTCAAGATTGCATTCCCTCTTTTAATTGCTGCAGCTGGAAGAGCATTTACAAAGTGAAACCACTGTAAGTGTAGGACAGGAACCGAAACTTAAGATTCCTCTCTTCATTCTGGCCAGCCCATTCAGAGAACATATCTGTGAAAGCTGTCAAGGAGAAAAGCTTCCCCGAAATGATGGCAACTTTTAAATTGGACAGGAATAAAATGAAGAAGTGAGATTTTTAAAATTGTGAGTTGCAAATCCAACTCTCATTTCTGTGTGCTAATTTCATTTTGAGGAAGGACTAAGATGACCAGGAAAATCTCATTTTGCAATGTTACTCACTTTTTTGAAAATTGAATAGAAACGATGGGGCATGTCTTTCCTATCTCCTTGCTCCTCCCTCACCCACTTCAGAAAACTCAACATAGAACGTTCTGAAAAAAGCTTTTTCTACTGAAGAACTTCTGTGAGAAAGATTTAATTTATATGATACCAAAGGCCCATTTCTTTTTTTTTTCTTTTCTTTTTCTTTTTTTTTTTTTTTTACCCAAGGCCCATTTCAGGTTTTACTTCCTCTGAAGCCTTTCTGGACCAGTTTGGCCAACTGGGACTTTTCGCTCTTCTGGCCTAGAACATTTTTCCTTCGGTATTTTTTTAGCACTGTTCTGCACTGTTGATAGTTATCTTTATATTTATCTATGTTTTGTCTCACCTCGGATCATATTCATGGTAGGCCCTGAGGGAAAGCAGTACGAAGTCAAGGATGGGACCTTTGCTCAAATATAACTTATAAACCACGAGTTCTCTTCCTCCCCAACCTCCCACAAGTGTGTACAGCACATCTCGTCTGGCACACAGATGCTTATAAGCATTGTAGGTGGTTTGAAAGTGTTAACATAGTGCCGAACACCAGACTTTCTATGTAGCAGGTAATCAATCAATAAATCAAGGTTAATTTTATGAATAGATAACACATTCGCATGTTAAAAAATCCAAATGACGCTAGAGGCGCCTGGATGGCTTAGTCAGTTAAGTGTCCCAATTCGGTTCAGGTCATGATCTCACTGCTCATGAGTTCGAGCCCCGCATCAGGCTCTGGGCTGACAGCTCAGAGCCTGGAGCCTGCTCTGGATTCTGTCTCCCTCTCTCTCTGACCCTCCCCCACTCATACTCTGTCTCTCTCTCTCTCTCGAAAATATTTAAACATTAAAAAAAATTCTTTAAAAAAATCCATATGATGTTAAAATTAATACACTGGCAAGTCTCGCATCACCCTAGTGCTCATCCAGTCTGTTCATTCTGCCCTTTGTAGGAAACCACTTTCTTCTCTTCATTTTTTGTGTTCATCTGATATCTCATTATGAAAATGCAGGAAAAAATAAATATGTATTCATACCACCTTCCATTCTTAGAGAAAATTCTCATACTCTGTGACCGGTTTTGTACTTTTTTCACTCAGTCACCTGTTTTCCTTCTGTGTCAGTGCAGAATGTAAGGACTGCCGAATATTCCATTCTGTGGCGGAACTACAGTTGTATAACCAGTCACCTTTAGATGGACATGTGAATTGCTTCCATGCTGTCACAAACAGTTCTGTACAAAGTGAATGATGTACATGATTTTCTAAGTGCACAGATATATCCTTAAGATAAATCCCCAGAAGTAGGGTTGCTAAATAAATGCAAGTATAATTTTTAAATAGATTCCCAAATTTCCCCCTGTAGGTGTTGTATTATTTCATTCCCTCTGGCAGTGAATGAAGAGTCCATATTTCCCACAAATTTGTCAGTCAGATGTTTAATCAAGCTTGGATATTTGAGGATGTGATTGGTTGTAACTTAGTGTGCTATATTGTTGCATTGCTTTTGTTTGCATTGCCTTTTGTTGTGATTACAACTGAAATCTTTTCATATGTTTCAAGATCATTTGCATTTCCCTTTTTCCCCTGATTTATATTTTGCCCAGTTTTTTCTACTGGATTATTGGTCTGTGAGTTGTTGTTGTCGTTGTTGTTTTCTAGCAACTTATTACATACTATGGAGATTAGCCCTTTGTCTGGAGAATGAGTTGCAATTAATTTCCTACTATCTTATTTGTCTTATGATTTTGCCACATGTTTTTTTGTATTATTTTTGTGTAGTTGTATTGGTTGATCTTTATTTTTTTCTTTCTTTTTTTTTTTTCTAGCGTTTTTATTTTATTTTTGAGAGACATAGAGACAGAGCGTCAGCAAGGGAAGGGCAGGGAGAGGGGGAGACACAGAATCTGAAGCAGGCTCCAGGCTCTGAGCCGTCAGCACAGAGCCCGACGTGGGGCTCGAACTTACAGACCGTGAGATCATGACCTGAGCTGAAGTCGGCCTTAACCGACTGAGCCACCCAGGCGCCCCTGATCTTTCTTTTGTTTTATGACATCTTAATTGTGAGTCATAGTTGGAAAGGCCTTCCCTACTCTAAGTTTATAAAAAATTCTCCGTATTTCTTGTAGTTGTTTCTTGTTTCATTTAAAATGTTTGATCCATTTGAAGTTTATCCTGGTGGATGTGTGAATTGGGGATCCAGCTGCCATCTTTTTTCCCCTAGAAAGTTATCCAGTAGTAATCCATTGAAGGGGAGCAGGTATTGCTACCCCAAAATGTGCCCTTTGATATGAGGATTATCTTGAGCTGAAGTCCATCAAGACCCAGCCGACTTAAGAAAAACCTTTACTTCTCCTTTAACTACCTGAAAGAATTTAGATAGGGGGTCTGGCCTAGAAAGAGAGTTATTACCAGAGAAAGCTTTTTATCTGAATGACCTTTCTACATGGCAGGGCAAACATCAATTACCAAACATCTGCTCTTCTTACTGGTCTGTGAATTACCCTTCTCCCTTTTGAAGTCCCAGGCCCCTACCTGATTTCCCAGCTTAGGACGGCATATAAGCCTTAGCTGCCCGACTTGCCCTTGAGTCTCAGATCTTTGTGGCTTCTGTACATATGAAGTTAAATTTGTTTTTCTCCTCTTAATCTGTCCTATGTCAATTTACTTATTAGGTCAGTCAAAGAACCTAGAGGGAAGAAAGGAAGTTTTTTTCCATTGCCATACTGTAAATATGGATTAATTGTAAATGGCTGTGATTCACGTTAATAGCCAAACCAATCTGGCTGATTCAGAGAAACAACCTATCAAATCTGCAAGAACAGGAACAAACCAATGAACATGCACAAAAGCAACAAAAACCAAATTAACAGATTCTTTGAGTTTATCCTTAACCTTTATTTGATCTTCATGAAATGGTGTCGAAAGAGTTGTGTTAAGCTTTGGTCATGGTGTGATATGCCTGGCACTGTGCTCGATGCTTCACCTATGTCACCGAGAATGGTCAGTCCATGTCTTTTATTAACCTCATTATGCCCGTGAGACCTCAAGCCTCAGAGAAGTAAAGCAGTTTGCTCGGGGCCCATGAAGAGTGTTGGAGCAGGGTTTTGATTCAGGTATAAGATTATAAAGTCAGAAGTCTTTATATTTTCTGAAGACAGTGACCTACATTGCCTGAGATTTACATAAGGGAAATAAAGACACTTGAGAGAAAAATGATGGATTCGTTAGACACATAGAAAACCACAATCAGCCTTGCCTTTGCTTCCCAATGCTGTAGCATTCATGTAGTTCAGTTGCAAAACCAAAATGCCCATATACAAAGTGCACTGTAGTCTCTTATAAAAATTACTTACCTTATGCAGAAAAGTAAAGAGCAAAAACATTTAAGATTGTCACACATCTTTTTGGCTTTCTGCTGATTTTTAGATCAGATTACTTGACCATGAAGCCTTCATTAAAAAACGAAGATCTTTTCTATACAAAGGTGAAATAATTTTTCCATCACCAGGAGTGGGTAATCCAAGTCATACATTGACTCGAGGATGAATATGAAAAAGTAAAATGTTTATGACCACATAACTTGCTAGTTTTTTGCTGTTAAAAGGGCCCAAACACTCAGCTTTGTGTCTAAGTGTCAATGTTTAGATTTTTTTCTTTGATGGTTGAATTGTTCATTTATTTCCATAATGCATAAAGCCATGCTTTAGAATAAAACTAAATAAAAATGCTCATTTTCAAAATCTGTTAATCACTGAAGTTCCTGGGGCCCACCCATTGGACTCTGGGAGGCCAGGTATTGGGGCATGTGTGTCAGTGAACACACAGGCAGGAGGATCCCTGCGTAGGTATGGAATCTACGATAAGCTGTCCGTGACAGTGTTGCCCAGGAGGTGAAGCCGTAACTGGAAAGACTGAGGTCTTAGCCAGGCTGAATGGGAGGGGCATCCCATGAGCGACCTGACCAAGTAGGCAAGGGAACAAAAATAGGACCTTGAGTGTGAGGTACAGACACTGCTTATCGAGAAGCAGGAAGATTGTTTCAAATGTTTTAAGAAGTTAAAGCTGAGGACAGTTAACTCTAGTAGTGTCTAGTCTGTAGGTATAGGGACAGTCATTTCTTCTCAAAGTTGCCCTTTGTGTTTGTGCGCCTTTAACATTTACGTTAATGGTATTTTGCAAATGACCATTTTCCATGCAACATTGTGTATTTTTGAGATATATCAGGATAATACTTCCTGATGTTTGGGGGTAGGTAGAAGGAAAGTAAAAGTAGAGAAATAATGCTCAGATACATACCAACTTTGGGAGGTGGAAGGGATAGGGATAAAGAGAGTGGGAGAAGAGCTAAAAGTCTGGGTAGGTGGTTGCGTTATTCTCTATTTGAAATATGTTATGTCTTTCTTGATTTTTATTTGTAATTGCGGTAAAATACTCATAACAAAATTTACCACTGTTAAGTGTATAGTTCAGCATCATTAAGTATATTCACATTGCTGCAACCAGTCTCCAGAATCTTCATCGTGTGCAACTGAAACTCTACACATTAAACCACAGCTCCCCACTTGCCATTCTTTCCAGTCCTAGCAACCAGCATTGTACCTTGTGTTTCTATTAATTACTCTAGATGGCACATGTGAGTGGAATCATACCATATTTGCCTTTTTGTGATTGGCTTATTTCACTTAGCACTTCGTCGCTTCTCAAGGTTTGTGTATGTTGTAGCATGTACAATTTGTTTCCTTTTGAAGAGTGAATAATACTCCGTTGTATGTATAAATGATATGTTGTTTATCCATTCACCCATTGATGGACACTGTGTTGCTTCCTCCTTTGGGCTGTTGTGAACAATGCTGCTATGAACATGGCTTACAGATCTCTTTGAGACCTTGCTTTCAGTTCTCCTGGGTACATCTCCAGAAAATTGCTAGATCATATGGTAATTCTATTTGCAATTTTTGTTTGTTTGTTTGTTTTTTGAGTAACTGTCATACTGTTTTCCACTGTGACTGCATCATTGTACATTCCCACCAATAGGGTACAAGTGTCCCAGTTTCTCTGTATTTTTGCCAATGCTTGTTATTTTCTGTTTTGTTTTTTGTTTTGTTTTGTTTTTCCTTTTGAATAGTAGCTATCCTGATGGATGTGAAGTGGTATCTCATTGTTTGCATTTGTATTTCCCTGCTGCTTCTGTATCTTTGTGAAAAGATTTTAAGTTGTGAACTAGGGTAAAGGAGATAAGTGGGACTCAGGCAGTATTGGGGAGGGGATGGGAAAGGCATGGGCCCAGTCAAACAGGGAGAGAGGAGAGATACAGGCTTACCCCTTCCAGATACCCGGCAGATGCAGGGATTTCTGTGAGTGATAAGGACCAGAGTGAGCTGAGTGAGCGGAGAAACGAGGCAGAGCCTGGAGATGTTGCCTGAGATAAGTGAGTAAGAGCCGATGGGGATACAGGAGAGGCGAAAGAAGCACGTAATTCCTGATAATTAGTTTTTTTTTTTCCCTTTGGTAAAACTGAATTGAAAGACATTACTTGGTAACTGCCAGTAATAGTTAGGCTCCTCTCACCAGCCAGAAACCAGTTATCATGTACTCTCGGGGTATTTGAATTGATCAGATTTACATAATGATTCATTCAGTGAAAGAGTTTAGACGTAAAAAAGTTCAAGTGTGCACTGTCCATCAGAGGCATCCATCTGTGCACGAGGAGAGTGGGAGCAATGACTTGCCCCTGGTACACCCTGTCTCTTGGGTTCCTCTGGGAGGATATTCTACCACTTATCTCCCAGAGAAAAACCAAATGCTTGGAATTTACCAAAAGATGAGTATTTTTATTCAGGAGGGAATTGCATGCTCCTTGATGAACAGCGTTTCTAAGTCCATATTTGGGAGTCGGGTTAGTTTTCTAGGGCCACTGTAACAAATTACCATAACCTGGTTGACTTAAAGTAACAGACTTCCTTTCCTCACAGTTCTGGAGGCTCTATTCCCTCCGAAGGCTTGAGGGGAGAAGGCTGTCTTGCCTCTCCCAGCTTCAGGTGGTTGTTTGCATTCCTTGGCTCCCGTGGCTCCTGGCCACGTCATTCCAGCCGCTGCCACAGCAGTCTCAAATTTCCTTCTCTTCTTCTGTCTTTCGTTACTGAATTTAGGGTTCACTTCCATAATCCAGGATAATCTCATCTCATCTAATCACATCTGCAAAGACCCTTTTTTCAAAGAGAGTCTTTCATAGCTTCTAGACATTTGGACATGGATGTACCTTTTGCGGGGGCATTGTTCAACAGGAGTGCAAAACCTTCATGGGGAATTCCAGCCCTTCCCCTTTGACATGAGTCTACTCGGGCTGGGAGTGGGAAGAGACGCTGGGGCCTCAATGTCTTTGTTTGCTCTTTAACAGACACCACCCAAAGTCCATGATGGAGCCAGCAAATTTGGCATGTGAATCAATTTAATGTCCCACACATATTGTTGGTGGTTAGAATAGACATGTTTTTAGTGCTCCCAGTTTTGGTTCCCGGGGACATAAGTCCTCTTGTGCTCCATCATTTTGTCATCACCCTTGTCCAAAGCCACACCCATTCATGGAGTCCCTCCTGTTTTGTGCTGGGGGCAGGAAGAGGATGGTACTTACTGAGACACTCTCAGTCCTCAGTAGCCTGGGTAACCTGAGATAGAGGAATCCAGCATCCACACTCCAAAACTATCCTATCGGAACCTGCTTATTGAAAGAAGTCATTTTCACTTGTGAGTACCTCCTTAACAGTGCAATTCCAGGACCAGTTATGTGTGTTAGGACAGCAAGTCTACAATTTTACAGAAATGATTTCTCTTCAATAGAAACATCTTTATACCAACACAAGATCAATATTTCTGATTTCCATGCTTAGTGTTATTCTTTGAGATTGACCAGAAATTGTTATTTATACAGAGATATATTTTATTCTGGTAATGCTGAGGAACAAATAATGACTTGGGAGAACATCAAGATTAATGTCTTTAGTGTCAACATTTACCCCGTAGTCAATGTAATATTCAAGCCCCTAGTGCAGTTTATGTGAAGGCAGAATAAATCCCGCCCCCCCTTCTCTTTTTTTGGTCAACAAATAATATATTATAGGAAATCCTGTATCTGTTGCATTTATTTTGTAAACTTCTTTTTCATTTGAAGAGTATGGCACATATGTGGAAGAATGCACAGCTCAGTGAATTATCAAAAAGTAAACACACCTGTGTAATCATGATCCCGGTCAAGAAAAAAGTACATTGCCAGCCTGCCTGTCCCCAGAAGGGACCTTCGATCCCCTTCTCTATCACTGTCCCCTCTCTTCCCACCAAAAGTAGCCTCTGTTTGACTGGGTTTTTTTTTTTTTTTGACAGTTTTTTTGCCTGCATTGGAATTTTATGTTGCATATATTCTTTAAGTTTTTTTTTTTTTAATCAAAGCATCTGGAAAACATTCCGTTCATGACCTCCCATCTCAGAGGCAGAATAATTGTTTCTTTGTAGGTATATCTTTGTCGGGAAGATGAATAGCTAACCCCATACATCATTATCATAAAAACTTACTTGTAATTTACATGAGAAGCCAGGATGAAGAGTAACACATGACCTTGTGAGCACAAATGGAATCATTAAAAATAAAGATAAATGAGTACTGGAAATTTTAATTTGTGAATTATCTGGTTCTCCGTGCTCTAGACTTTCTCTCTTGATGGTAAGGTGACTCTAACCTTTGGGACATAGTAGCATTCTTTTGATTATTTATTTATGTATTTATTTTTCTTTCTACAAGCTTGGTGTCTTGTTCGAATGCATTTTCCCTAACAACATGTTTCATTTTTAATGGTTTAAAAAAGAAATGACTTCAAAACCATATGCAGAGAGGCTTATATTTGTCTATAACTTAGACATACTTCTAAAATTATGACTAATCCTAATTCTTACTAACATATGTGAGCATTATATTTACTCAATGCCAAGGGGGAAGTGAGGTGGGAGATGAAATGAGGAAGGAAAAAGAAAGACCACATTGAATGTATAGTCAGTCAGGTGTAAGGTATAATCTAACTTCAGAAATGTTGAAATGTGGGGGGGGAAGTAGAATTAGAACTGAGGAATCATATTAGTGCCATTTGATGATATCAGTAGATGATATTGGCCAGAGGTGGTTTGATGTTAAGAGTTTTCTCTCGAAATAAAAAAGTGGGTAAAAAATTAGAAAATCACTCTGGAAATTTGTCTTGCCATCCATCAGCTGTTACTGGAGGTAGGAATGGGTTACCCTTTGGAGATAATGAGGACATATGTGTGTCATGTTATTTCAGGAGTTCTACAGAAACTCTACTTGCCCTCAAAACATTTGTCCCATTGTCTACGCTTCCTTCCTGCCACTTTAAGAAATCACCTTTAGGGTCTGTCTTCGAGTACTGTTTATGTATGATGTCTGGAGGAGGAAACTAGCTCCCGGGTTCCTCCCCGGGCTTTCCCTTCATTCATTTGCATAGCTTAATTATATATGTGAGCTAATTGTCACTATTAAAAGCACAGATCCTGACCTTAAGGGAATAAAGTGCAAAAAGACACCTCTTAATTTCCTGACTGCAGCTTCAGTTTACTGAGAATAGAGAACTCCTTCCCAGGCCTGTGAGTGCTTGATTAACATAGAAGGAGTTTCCCAAGAGTGTAGAAGAGGAACCCCAGTCGGCTGGCAAGCTATTTGTTCACAGTGTGCGTCCAGGTTTGAGTACTGCCTCTTTTGTGTGAGCTTTAAGGAGTGATCAGTAAAAATCACTATTTCAAGCCATTTTACTTTGACTTACTAATAAATGGATGTATTAACACAGTTCCTTTTGCCATATCCTTATAAATATCTGAGATAAGTTTCTTACAAATCAATGGTTGTTTTTGAAATGTAATTTATTTTATTATTTAATTTTTTTAAATGTACTTGTTCACTTGGAGAGAGATAGGGCATGAAGAGAGTAGGGGTAAAGAGGGAGGGAGAGAGAGAATTCCAAGCAGGTTCTGCACTGTCAGCACTCAGCCCGATGCGGGACTCGAACTCACGAACTGTGAGATCATGACCTGAGCCAAAATTAAGAGTCAGATGCTTAACTGACTGAGCCACCCAGATGGCCCACAAGTGTAATGTACTTTAAAGGAAGATTTTATATCACTTCTATAAATAGACATCTGCGATCACTTCCCATAAAGAGAAGATAAATGTTAAATAAGTTCATAACCCTAAAACCACTTCCCACTCTGGGAAATGGCTTCGAAGAGTAAATTTGGGACTTGGGATCAGAGGACCAGAGTTCTCTTCTCAGCTCTGCTACTTATGAGTTCTCTGGCTTGGGAAAGGTCACTTCTCCAAGGCCCAGTCTCCCCCACAGAAAGAAGGGGTCCGCGGGAATGATAATAATGCCCACTGCAAAGGGTTATTATCATGGGGATTAGAAATGACACTTACAATACCTGGCACATTTTAAGTGTGGGTACTCAGAAGTGGACAATTTTTTTAAAGAATAATTATATCTTTGGTATTAGTATATGAACTTATTTATCTTTGCTCTCCTCTGAAGCTTTGCCTGCCTGCCTTTCTCCAAGTGACATGGGATAAATCAAGTTGCAAAGGAAAACGGTAGTTCCTTTCACTTTTAAGCCTAAAGTCCAACCAGTATTGCAGACGGAGTTCACCTCAGTGCAAATGCCCATTTATCAGTAGTTGGTGCCTGGATCCCTTATTGACAAGAGTTGTGGTAGCAGTGCTGTGACTGGGGAGTGCCGGCTGTCTGCCTCAAGCCTGGGAGGGCAGAAGACTGGTACTCCCCATTTGACAACATTCACTCCTGCCTTTGTGCCAAGCCTTCTTAGCTTGCCAGAATCCGCATCTCGCAAGGTGCCCCCAGTTCAGCATGGACTTCTTCTTCAAAACACAGCTTCGGAGCCACTTCAAGCACATTATACTCAGTTTCCATCCTGAAATAGCCTAAATGATGGCCCCTTCAGGCCCTTCTGGTTCTGTCACCTCTTTCTCACTCCCCTAAAATAACCCACCTTCCAGTCCAACTAATTCTTGTTTAGAGAGAAAAAGAGCTGTCTGTGTCATTGGGGCTGTTCTATTGCTTTCCTCGCTGTTATATATCATAAAGGATTAGCAGGTACACCCCAAGAAGGCTGGGAAAAGGGGAGATGTGTGAGGCCTGTGCTCTGGTTAGCGGTCAGGTCCCCACAGCAGCTTGCTGGATGCTCATTTACCGAGCTCTGCAAATGGTTTTGGCAATGGGAAGTGCTACCAATGTGACACAGCGGAAAATCATGGTACATAAAAGACTTGATGACACTTCCCTTTTTTCCAGCTCACACTCTGGAGTGAACCAGTAAACAAATCATTAAAACAGGAGGAAAATTATTCTTCTGGGATTTAAAGCTCTGTCCTAGTAAGAAGAGAATATTATAGAAAGAAATGTGATGAGAAATACTTAGGAGAACTTAACTTTTAAACGACGTTTTGATGCCAACAGATTCTAAATGCTGACACCAACATTTCTAATATTTGTCCATTACTGTTTAATACAATAGGTTAAGTGTTGCTTCGGGGAGCTCGGAATCGTTCACTTCCAAGGAGTGAGAAGGATGCTCATTATTTCTCTTATTACCTCTCCTTAGAATTTGTATTGCTCTTATCATCCACAGGCTGCTCCTTGGTAATTTTTATTACTAACAAACCCGTAACCTGATGGGCTTCTCTGGAAATAGAGGGTATTGCGAAGTCACTCAGGATATAGATATGGTGCTGATGGGATCAATTAAAATGAATCGTAGCTCAGGGAAAGGTATTTTGTAGAGCATCACAATGTGACAAAGATGAGTTTAAAAATAATCGCTTATTTTATGACCACATTTCACAATCTTGCTCACCAAGATAGTTGTGACAGTCACATTCTGGACCAACATAAAGAGTGAGATAGGGGAAGACAGGCTGGCAAACATTATGATTTAAAAGGAATTGATGTTTATCGATGAACACTTCATCATTTCCAAGGGCTTTCAAGAAAAGACAGCCTCTTTTATAGACAACGAAAGGGGCCTGTTAATTCAGATGGCATTATCTGAAAGCGTTTCCAAGCCTCCTACTTACTTTCCATTCTTTTATTCCCCTCCCTGTTAGAGATCACAGTACCTGTGTGTGATAGCATTTTAAAATCTCTGTCTCTCTCTCTCTCTCTCTCTCTCTCTCTCTCTCTCTCTCTCACACACACACACACACACCAAACTTTGAAGGGCAAGGTTAATTGGACATGTGAAAATGTACTATTATTTCATATTGAATTGGGTGGCTGAGCTTTTGTGGCATTAATTTTGTGTCATTATTTGGGAATCTGAATTTAAATTTAATAATGATATAAGCACCTTCTAATATGATGAGAGTTTAAATAACTCACTGCTAGAGTTTTCTTTTTAATTTCAACTTTCATCCAAAACTTCCCTTACCCAAACCCTTTCAAGGGGTGCCTTACTTCTGAGGTACTCTAATCCTCTGCCTGGCTTTAAAGACTTCATCTCCTTGCCCTCCTCCTGTCTTTTTCCTCCTCCATCCTCATCAGGCTATTCTCTGTAATCCCTCCCAAACTGGGTCTTCTCTCTCTGTTCCCTTTCTTACCTTCTCTTTTATCCCATCAACCCATTTCCCAGATTTGACATACCTTTTATTCTCTCTGCCTCTTCAAGTTCAGCAAAACCCCATTTCTTCCAGGGGACTCAGATTACTCCCTACTCTACTAAGCTCCCGTTCCTTTGAAATACAGTTTTTAAAGCTATGCTCTCTAACAAATAAATTCCAAAGCATATATGTAATTTTACATTTTTTAGAAACAGGTAAAATGAATTTCAATTATATATATATATTTTAATTTTTTTAATGTTTATTTATTTTTGACAGACAGAGAGACTGTGCATGAGCAGGGGAAGGGCAGAGGGAGAGGGAGACACAGAATCTGAAGGAGGCTTCAGGCTCTGAGCTGTCAGCACAGAGCCCGACGAGGGGCTCGAACCCACAGACCATGAGATCATGACCTGAGCCGAAGTCAGCCACTCAACCAACTGAGCCACCCAGGCGCCCCTGAGTGATATATTTTATTTCATCTGTTATTTTCAAAATATTTTCATTTCTACATATAATTAGGTTGAAATTATTCATGAGATATTTTTATGTCATTCTAAGCTTTGTAAATCTGGTTTATATTTTATACTTACAGCACATCCCGATTTAGACTAACCACATTTCAAGTGCTTAATGTGGCATGTGACTACTGTATTGAACAGTGCAGGTTTAGAGTCTGTACCGCGTTCCCCAGCTCTCAAATATGTACTTTTGTATTTCTTATCTTTTCACCTGGACCTAATTGCAAACAACTCCTTGAAGTTGGAGGCCATATTGATACTTTTTCTGTTTTCACACTTCATTCCTGGGTGTAGAGTAAGCTGTGAGTAATTGTCTATTGATGGATTGGTAATATTATTCTTATCTGTGGCCCCTGTTTAAGTAACTATAAAAATATTTACTTTAGCAAATTTATTCCCACTAGTTTCCTCATGCTTGGAATTTACCTTTTCTTCTCCATATTTACACTATGATTCAGCTACCATATTACTTCTGTTTTGTTCGATTTGAATCGTTGTTATGTTGGATGGGATTATAAGAAAAGATGTACATTATTTGCAGTTCTATTGCACTAGAGAGCAGCATTTTCACATAATACTCATCATTCATACAGCTCAGGCAAAATAGGATTTATAGCTGAAATCAATGGGATAATTGCTTCCATTGTTCTTTTTTACTTTCTTAACAGAGACTGGACAAAGACTCAAAAGAGTCTCCAGATCACAAGACCCAAACGTGAAGAAGAGGCTGTCTGGTTTGACTGCATTATGGAAAAGATACAATTTTACAAGCTGAAACCAAATCACCGGGGTAGAGATAGCTTGCAAAATTGCAGGGAGGGAAAGTGATGGGGTAGGAAAGGAGACCCTAGAGAGAAGGGTGACAAATGGGCCACCTGGAGTAGAGGATAAGATGAGGAGGCTTCCATACTGTGTCAGGGGCGCCAAAATGGGGGGAAGCAGGAGGAGAATGCAAACTCCCAACTATTCCACAATTTTATGAACAGTGTACTGATGTGTGCACTGTTTCTACCTTCTCACCAACTAAATTCAAGGCCAAGGTCTCAAACACAGAATACTGGAATATAATTCTAGAACTGTGCCAGTAAACAATAAATCAAAGTCCATAGTTTTTCTCATCACGTAAAATTGTCATGTTAAAGTTACAAATATTCTCTTCGTACAGTCTAATGTTTAATGCATCTACAGTCTTTATTAAGAATCTGTCAGTTGGTCCCTAAATGACCCATTTATTTAATTTTAAAATATTGTTTCTGTTTCTTGTTGGTAATATTAGTCTCATTTCCCTGTTAATTTTCTCCCCATTTGATAGCAAATATGTCCGCTACTGAACAAAATTGCTTCACTTGGCTTAATTTTACATTTAAAAAATTTCCACATTTTAAATCTTTGGTACCTTCACATGTTAGTAGAATTTTGACAACAGGATATTAATATCACACCTGGTTCAATGAAAGCAGAGATACAAGTCAGGACCCACATTGCTTTGAATGAGTGGCTTGGGAGAGTTCCCCATAACCAAAGTGTGAAAATTCTGGTAAGATTTTGCTGCTAATGTTTTTTTCTCTCGGGACTTATGCTGGCTGTCCATGCCATGGCCAACTCCCTAATTCTGAGCACAGCCTAGATGTCTTCATCCTGACGTCTGAAGGGCCTGGGAAACACCCTTGTATCACTACCCCTATCTCAATACCAGTAGCTAGTCAATAGCTGGCATTCTAAAATAAAGACAGCATACCTACTATGTCAGTGGAAATGGAAATGCCCACCAGTAGAAGATTTTGCTTTTTAATAATTTGTGTCAGTATTCGGTAAAGTGTAGTCTGCAGACTGGGCCAGGCCATGATACTTATTTTCTCCTGTGTTATATTTGCTTTGATTTTATATCTTGAAATGTAATTTTAAGTCTCTTAAAGCCAATAATAAAACAATTAGGATTTGTATTTTGTATATCTTTGATTTTTAAATTTTATTTTCTCAAAATTTGTTTTTATTGCATTTTATGAAAGAATTAGCTTCAGTGGACCCCTTGTCATAGATAGTTTGAGAAACACTAATATTATTACTTAGCGTATAAAGTAAGGAAGGGCTTTCCCCCCTCCCCCCCCCAGAGTAGATTTTGACAGGAAATAGGAGAAAGGAAACACAGAGCTCTAGATAACTAGAGAATAAAAGAGAAAGAAAATTTTTTTCAGTGTAAATGATTGTTGCCTTCATTATTTTGCCAGAGTTAGCGCCTACTTATGTTAACAAATGTCCTACAAGCTTTTATTGAATGTAGAATGTTTTCTGTGGTAAAGGCATTGTCCTTGGTGCTGAAAGGCATGGGGATTGTTCTTATTTTCCTCTTATAAAGCTGCAGTCTAGGCTTCCCAAACTTGGCTGCTATACCTCACAATCACAATTTATAAAAAGTATAAATCCCTGGGCTCCATCTGAAAATGTACTGATTCAGTATCTCTGTGGATGGCATCTCTGAAGCTATATATTAGTAGGTTTGAGATGATTTTGATGTTTGGTTTATGCTGGGTAGACTACTTTAGGCCTTGGTCACCTCTTGAAATGAATGAATTAAAGTGGAATTAGCAAGCATTGGAATATGAAAAATGTCATAAACGCAATAAGCATTTATTTAGTACTCTACATGGTGGACGCAAGCAAGTTGTTCTAGTCAGGATAATTAATGCCAGACACTATGACCAGACCACTGACATCTCATGGCTCAGTAAAATAGAACTTCAGTTTTTGCTCTCATAGAATCAAATGCAGATGTTCTCAGTCAGACTGTTCTTCTGGTGAACCCTTTTCAAAACAGCGAGTCAGAAATCCAGGCTCTTTTCACTTGGTACCCAACCATCCTTACACATTCCTTCTAGACATTACCTGTCTAGAAGTACTCACAGCACTTTAATTAGATGAAGGAGGGCAGGTAAATTAGATCTTCCTGAGTATCCAGGAAAGAAAGGAAATGTTTTGTTGGATACAAAGTATTACCTCTGCCACAGAAATGTATAGTCTCTGTTAATGTTTTAAGCAGTTTTATTTCTTCCAAGGTAGTAGAAACTAAGACTACTAAAGAGACACAATTTAAGCAAATACAAGCTTATTTCAGTAGACTCTATGAAGTGATCTACAAAGGGTGTTCTGCCGTTAATTTGCCATTCCAAGGAGCAATGGTAATAGAGACCATTTGATTTTTTTGTAGCATAAATTATATCATCAATACCTCTAATAATAGAGGTAATAATAGGACCCTGCTTCCTATAGGGTCTCTAAATGCTGCCGTGGCCATTCTACATTCTATGTATTTTGAGGTCAAGTTATCTACTGATTGACCTTATATTGTCTTTGATAGACAAAGATTTCTTAAAATACAAAAGACAGTGATATTGTTAGAGAAATCAGAGAGTCTAACTCTCTAAAATATGACTAAGACGTAATGATATAAAAATGAAAATCCAAAATTGAACTCATGAATTTTCGGTATGTTTGGGAGATAAGTCATCACTCATATTTGAAGTCATAAGAGTGTAGTATTGTATATGATGAAATACTAGTGTAAAAAGTGGCATAACTTAGGATCGAGGATAACATAGAAGAGACAGAGATCTGTCTGGCTTGAAGAATCTTTAAAGACTATTGATTTTGTGATGCCTTGTGACAAAGCAGGAGTAAGCCGAATCTTAAATCTGAACAGAAGTAATGTATGCAGAGCTTTTCCTGTTGATATCTCACATTATCTTTCCCAGTCTTCTCAAAGATCCATCCTTTCTCATACTGTTACATTTTCATCTCCTCTAACAGTCTTTAAGAAAGTTTGACTGGGGGATGTTAGGAATCTTTGTCTTTTTGTTATATATGATGGTATATAGTATTGCTAGTATATTCATTTTGATTTGAATGCCTCCAACTATTCTAGTTTTCCAGGTGCTCCATATTGAATTTTGAGCCAGGAATCAAAAAGTAGGAAGAACCAGTGCGCCTGAGTGGCTCAGTTGGTTGAGCGCCCAACTCTTGATTTCAGCTCAGGTCATGACCCCAGGGTCATGGAACCAAGTCATGTATCAGGCTCCATGGTCAGTGTGGAGCGTGCTTGAGATTCTCTCTCTCTCTCCTCTCTCTTTCTCTCTCTCTCTCTCTCTCTCTTTCTTTCCCTCTGTTGCTCTCCCCTGTTAATATGGGCTCTCTCATTCTCTAAAAAATGAAAAAAAAATAGGAAAAAAAGAGAGGACAGAACCAGAGAGTTTTGTTTTATAGTATGATACCCTAGTATTGGATATAAGTATTAGTTTTCTGTAAAGCTTCTTTAAAATGGGTTTTCCCCAGACTTCTATTAATTCTCACAAATATGCTCTCATTTTTATCCTTAATTATTCTTGTGAATTGTTACTTTTGGACCAAACATCTGAAGGCTTCTTGCTGAGTCCATTTGCTTCTAGCCATGAAGAAGTCTAGTAGATTCACTCCTACCAAGGCTATTGTCATTTTATAGATTTTGACTCCTAATTGATTCCTTATTTGAGCAGACACCAGGAATTGGCTCTTTCAGTAAGTTTCTTTCAGGAAACGTTTTTCCATTAGTATGCTTATCCTGCACCAGATGGTCCTGATCTTTCAGTGGCACTTTTCGCATATATTGTACTTCTTCCATCAGTTGATCAAGGCTGGCCTCGGTCACTGCATACATGAGGGCACTTGAAGGAAAGTTGACCTTCTAGACGTAATAATAATGGGATTTGCATGAATTCACTTTTCCAGTGTGGTTGATTGGTATCTAACTCTGAAGAGCTGGAACACACAATCCAGTCTTGTCCAATACAAAGAAGTGTAAAGCTCGGTGAAATTAGGTGATCTCAACAGTCATTTAACTAGTTAAAAACAGGATCTATAAAAGTTAGGTGAAGATAAAACCACCAAATGGTCCCTAAATACAAACTTCTTATTGGATTAACTTAAAGTTGTTTCCTCTTATTTGGATTATGTGCTGAGTAATTTCCCTTCTGAATAATGACCTTTTTAAGTAATTGCATTCCTGAGATGTATCTCTAGGAAATAACAGAGAAAAACATGACAGGTGCCAAACAGCTCACTGAGCCATTATTCAAAGTGGCCACAATTTTTAAATGACCCAATGTCCAATTAGAGACAAATGGTTAAAGAGCTGGTGATGCACCCGTGCCATTGTTAAAAATGATAATTGATGACTTATTAGCAACCTGAAATAAAGTCTCTCTTGGAATTAAAATACCAGAATATACAGATGTGGTTTTTCCCACCAGTAAAACAGAGATTTGCTAGGAAAAGGAGGAGCTGAGGGAAGCAATATGAGGCAAAGCATAAAATCTGTCATTTCTGTGAAGTTTGAAATACGGACAGATGAAAGGGAAGAGAGGCAGGAGGAGTTGAAGTCTGACCTATTCATCAACTTTAATGCCCTAGATTGTTGGAAACCTCACGAGGAAATAAAAAAGGAGATGGTTTTGAAATCGTTCCTCCATGGACACTTGTCTATATGAGGTTGCAATTTCATTGAGAGCTCTTTGTAAACTGGGGAGCATTTCAGTTATAAATATATTCAGATGATATTTGAAATTCCTCAACAAGTTGCAATTTATCTTTTAAAATAATAGCCCTTTCTGCAACGCACATGCTGCACATACAATTACCAAGTCTTTGAATTTTAACAGTTTTTAGACTGCTTTCTGCCCTTGAATCGGGTTTCGGTTAAAAGAGTCTGAATCTGTCTCCTCTAATAGCAAAGCAGAGGATGAGCATACACCAAGGATTCATTATTTTGCCATTAAACAATTGTAAAGATAGTATGTGTTAAGCTTCTGGGAACGCGTGTTAAGAACAAAACAAGTTATTCAAAGATGTCTGGGTTTTGCAAGAAGCATACCTTGACTTTAGAAGTGGACTGTCAAGGTTGTTGTACAGACCCAAGAAGCCAAAGGGGGCTTGAAGAATCGTATTTTCCATTACTTGCTTTCCTGCAGGACTTTAACTAAACTTATCCTAGAAAAATAAGACACTGATTTTTAATAGTATCCAGGAGGGCATATTGTAATCATATTGAGGAATGGCTTTGTGCATGGACAATAAACAGGTCTGCATATTGGTGCTACTGCATTTGAAAAAGCATTGCTTAAGGTGTTGAAAAACCTCAAGGATTAAAAAATGCCTATGCTTGGCAGTGGCTGTGAGGTGGCAGTTTGTTTTTCAGAATTTCCGTGGTTTATGTGCCAGGAAGCAAAACAGACTCACCCTGCAAATTGTGCACAGTGATACACACATGCATGCTTATTTTTATTAATAAAAATTATGAAACTACAACTTTCTACACAGGACTCCATAATTAGCCAGAGTTTTATTATCAAATAATGTGCTAACTATCTTCATAAGAGTTGTAACATCTTAGAAAATTCAGTTATCTCAGGATACCCGGGTGGCTCAGCGTCTGACTTTGGCTGGGGTCTTGATCTCATGGGTCGTGGGTTTGAGCCCAGCATCCGTCTCTCTGCTGTCAACACAGAGCCTGCTTCGAATCCTCTGTCCCCCTCTTTCTCTGCCTCTCCTCTGCTTGTTCTCTCTCATTCTCTCAAAACAAATAAAGGAAAACTTTAAAAAATAACCATTTACTTTATATAAAAAAAGAAAATCCAGTAATCTCATTCATCTCAATATATATTGAGTTTTATTATGTGCACAGTGTCATCTTAGGTGCTTTAAAGCTTATATTCACACACAAAAAGGTCCTGCCCTCAAACAAATTTCAAGGGGCGAAAGGAGACACAAATAACACAAATCAAGGAAATGTATAATAAAGAAGGATCATTTCCTGCCGAAGCTATTAAAGACCTTGAACCTGGCCTCAGAGGTCACATGTTTTCCTGGTAAGTACATTCATTCTCTCAACAAATATTTATTCAGTGACTGTGCTCCAGGCACCGTGTTGGTAATGAGTATATAGTGCTGAAGACAGATTTAATCCCGTTCTCTTCAAACTAACAGTCTGATGGGGAGATAGGCATGAAATGATAATCACCAAGTAAAGCCAAGATAAAATGATCTCAGGAATGCTCAGCTGATTCTGAGAGTGAGGGCCTCAGTTACTGTTGCCATTAGAGCGGGACTGAATCAACTGTTCTCCATGAAGGTTGGCAAGGACGTAGGTCTTTGTAAAATAAATGTACTTGGAAAATGATACCTTATGAAAATTTAGTAAGCACCAGCTTTCTGCCAAAAGTTGCTATTTAGGCTCTTGCACTGCAGAAAAGAGGGGGGAAACCCTTCAGGGTTCACCTTTGCTGTTACTGTACTTGGATCATTTTAATTTTTTTTAACATTTTTATTTTATTTTTGAGAGACATAGAGACAGAGTGTGAGGAAAGGAAGGGCAGAGAGAGAGGGAGATACAGAATCTGAAGTAGGCTCCAAGCTCTGAGCCGTCAGCACAGAGCCAGATGCGGGGCTCGAACCTCGGGGCTCAGACTCACAGACGGTGAGATCATGACCTGAGCTGAAGTCAGCCGCTTAACCGATTGACCACCCAGGTGCCCCTACTTAGATCATTTTACTATGAGGACCTATCCTTTGTTTGACATTGTGGCTGGTTATAGAAGTTAAGTCTGGAAAACAATAACTCGGTTGCTCTAGTGTATGATGCCATCCATTATTGCTTCCATGAATAAGGAGACGTGAACTCTGTGTCATTACCTGTAGCATCCCATTCAGTCCCGTTATCTATAGCATCTCATTCTTACTATACACTCACTTCCTACTCCTGGATGCTGATTTATAGATTCACTGCAATGAAATTGTATACAAAAATAACCGTCAAAGCCAGGAGTGTTACACTTGAATACTTAACCTCTCAGCATACCTGAGGCTCTTCCCTTTCAAGATGCTTCATTAGAGTATCTTTATTATTCCCAATTACACTGCACTCAGCGTTTATGTAGTAGTTTTGATCCAAGTAGTGTGCAACACAAGTTTACCTCATAAATTTGAGAATATTCTGTCTGTAAACGTATATAGTTAACTCTGTACTGCCTATATTTATGGGTGATGGTATAGTTGGTATAGTGTGAGTAAATCAAATTCAGAGATAATACATGGAAATGTAGCTCTCAATTGGTGATTCTCAAACTCTTCTTTAGCCCTGGAAACCACTCATTAATGTCGTGCAGTAGGCTGATGAAAATGGAGCTTCTGTCATTAAAACGAGGGCTGGAAGCCAGAAACTCCTCTTGTCTAGGCTGCAAGGGCCCTCCAAGGAGTTTCAAGGCTTCTCAGAACAGTTCTGAAGCTTCTAGCTCAGCCCAGCAGTCCCCCCAGCATGGGATCTTCTTCCTGGTGAGCTGTGAAATGATCATTTTATAAGAAAGTAATACAGACCTCTGTAGATTTTTAAATTTTCCCTCTATGTCATTGAAAGCGACTTTATCATGATCGATTTGTGAGTTGTTGTAGATAAAAAAATTTGGTACCACCTTCATTATTTTTGCCTTTCTTTTTTAAAATTTAATTTAATTATTTTTTTTAAAGCTCAGTTCTTTCTCTGCTGAAAAGTAGAAGCTCAGATTGTAGGTGGGTCTTTGATCTTTTTGTTTACCTAAATGAGCCACAAGGAAAAAAAAGTTTGAAGTCTTTTCTCATAAAAATACTTTCAATTTCTACCCTGTCCAGGCTTGGCAACAGGTAGACAAATGAGCATGTTTTTATTCTAGTACATTTTGTTTCCTCTGGCCATCTTCTGATGGAGGTGTGAAAAGCCGAGATGTGGATAGCTGGAAGGGAAAGTAGAAATAGCAAAAAGCTGCATTAATGGAACTAGCACTATGTGAAAGGGCTTCAAGGTGCTCAGAACACAGATAATATGTAGCTCTTCATGTGCAGATTCAAAAGCAGCAGATGTCACTGCTCAGTCCCTCCCTATCTTGGAGCCTCTGCTGTCCTACCCTTCCCATTGCCTAAGGCTTCTGGCGCCCCGTGCACAAGATCAGCCCTACCCCCGTTATAGGAAGCCATCCCGAATGCCACCAGGAGGGACATAAGCTGCTGTCTCACATTCTGTTATCCCATTTTGCCACTAATCTGAAATGTCAGGCTTCTCCTTGCCTAGTTGACTCAGGCCTTCTAGAACCCTGCTACTCAAAGCATGGTTCAGGGACCAATAGTGTCAGCATCATCTGCAATCTTGTTGGGAAATGTAGAATCTTACATCCTGCCTCAGACCCACTGAACCCAAATCTGCATTCTGACAAGATTCCCGTGTGACTCATCTGCCTATTGATGTTTGAGAAGCATTGGTAGAGAACCCAGTTCCTGCTCTTTCTCCGTTAGTGACCTTGAACCCCTCCCTGGGGTACACATCTTCCTGATGCAGGCTGCCAATCCACCTGCTTATCTGTCTTGTCAGTACCGCCTGCTCCCAGATTGGCTATCACTGTATTGGGCTTAGCTCTTTTGCATTTTATTATAGCATTTTATTATCTTCTCTCGGGTGACCTAAAGCTGGTGTTTCTTTTGGTTTGCCTTCAGTTGTCTGCCTTGATCATTTTCAGGAACTGAATGTCTTCCAATACCTGTATCTGCATCCACTCAGTGCCTGCCCACCCAGTGTACTGCTCCCGAATGTTAACTAGCCCATACTCTCACCCAAGAAACACCTTCAAGCCAGTTACTAACCTGAAGAATTCCTTTAAAATGATTTTTGAAATTCTCTATTGATTATCACCTATTATCCTATAAAGGACTAAACAAAGTTTCAGAGGTTGTTTTTTTTTTTTTTAATGTGTTTCTCAGGGAATGAAAATGAAACATAAGTGTGTCTATAATTTGGCTTTAAGGATATTAAAGTAACAGGTATGATTAAGGCATACCTAATTAGAGAGGAAAGTAACATTAGATAAAAAATTAAAATATAAGATAAAGATACCAAAAACAAAGATGAAAAAACAAGTATTTAGTCTGGGTGAAAATATTTGCCACATATATAAAAGACAAATGATTAATACCTTGAATAAATATAGAGCTCATATAAATGAAAAGGAAAAAAAAAAACTAACAGCATAGAACCACAGGATACGAACAGTCAATTCACAGAAGAAAAGCCTGTGATCCATAAAACAAAAGAGTGAATGCTCAACTTCACTACAAATTGGGAAAATGCAGATTAAAACAACAATGCGATAATACCCTGCATCCGTCAGATTGGTGTTAATTAAAAGTATTGACTATAACCAGTGAGGGTAAGAAAGCAGTGAAATAGATACGTTCTCACACTGTTGATGTGAATGTAAACCATTACAGAGTTTTGGTAGATCATTAAGTTGTAACTGTACTTCTCAAGATGAATATATTAAAACCCTTTGATCTCTTAGCCGTTGCCTCTGTGGAAGCCCGTGCTAAGGAAATGTACATGTTGCACAAAGATGCACAAAGATATGTGTGTGTTAATTGAAGTATAGTTTTTCATTATGAAAAGTTAGGGAAAAAAATCTAAATACTTATCAATAGGGAAATAAGTAGAATCAATGATGGTGCATGCGTATTTTGGAATATTCTACAATTTTATAAAGAATGGATTATATGTATATATAGAGAGAGGAAAGTGTACTAGAGGTTATAGACAACTTCTTCCCTGGGCCTCATTATATATATATACACACACACATATATATATATCTCAGACATGCAATTTGGTTGAAAAAGCAGGTCATAGAACAACATTTATAGTGCAGTTCCATTTCTGTTAAAAAATCACATCTGTCTTTCTGTATATACATGCGTGCACATATGTAAAAACATTGAAAAAGAGCTAGAACATTTGTCAAAGTGAAATAATGAATTATTCTCATGAGGAAACAGGAGTTGGCTAGGGAAGGATGAAGAGGAACCTTCATAATTTATTCTATTTATGTTGTTTAAATCTTTACAGTGAGAATATGTACGTATAATAATTGTGCAATAAGAAAACCAATGAAGAGAGAAAAATACCTACACCAGCCAGATGATAATAAGGGGTGTGATTATGGTATGGTCAGGGTAATAATTCCTGTGGGAAAACTGTAAGAGGATAGATAGGTTCTTCCTTGAGGCACATTTTCCTAAAAGTTCCTCAGAGCAGAGAGATGGGGGAGAGGTGAAATACATTTGTTTTCTAAGATTTTTCCAGTTCAAATCTCCATGTATTTACAGCTGCTTCCAAAGTGTTTTCCAAAGTGGTTGTGCCATTTTGTATTTCTGCCATCAGTATATGAGAATTTCAGTTGCTTTTCATCCCTATCAGTACTTGGAATGGACATTTTTTTTTTCCCTTAAATTCAGATTTTCTAATATGTGTAAAGTGGTATTTCCTTGAGGTTTTAATAGGAATTTTCCCTAATGACTAATGATTTTAAACATCTTTTTTGGGCTTATTTGCAATCTGAAATGAATCAGCAACGTAAAATCAAAACCAAAAACTATAAATCTTCTAGAAGAAAATGTATGAGCTAATCTTTTTGATTAGTTTACTTAGCCTGAACTAAGCAAAGATTTCTTAGGACAAAAAAAAATCCCACAAACCTGTGGGAAAAAACCCTGATAAATTGGACTTCATAAGAGTTACAAACTGCTCTTTGAAAGACACTATCAAGAAGATGAAAGATAAATGTTTGCAAAATATATATTTGCATATCTGATAAAGGCTTTGTATCCAGAATATATAAAAAGCTTTTATAACTCAATAAGAAGAAAACAACTCAATAACAAATGATCTAAAGATTTGAACGGACACTTCAGTTGCTTCTTTTAATGAAGCCTAGAATAAAAGATGAAATATCCTTCTCTGAGCACTGATTGAGTTAATAGCTGGTGTTTAGAGTCCTATCCAGATACAGTTATTTTTGCTTTAATAAGTGTTCTTTTATGATTTTTATCTGGAATTTGTGATAATAAGTAATTAACCTTAGAATGGCCCATCTTCCACTACAAGGAAATAATTAACTGATTTTGTACACACACACACATGTGGATATGGATATATCGGGGTGTGTGTGTGTGTGTGTGTGTAGGCTTCATGCCTAGTGTGGAGCCCAATGCAGCACAGAGCCCAACTCACAACCCTGAGATCAAGACCGGAGCTGAGATCAAGAATGGGATGCCTAACTGACTGAGCCACCCAGGAGTCCCCATAAACACTTATATTTTAAAGTGTAACTAACTAGACACATCCTACACAAAGTGAGGTAGCTTTGTCATTTACTCCTTGACAAGGAATTAACAAACATTCTGTGGACAAGGATGATTGATAAAAGTCTTAGCTCTTCTCTTTGCTTAGCTTTCCACTTCCCCATGTTTAATAAGGTGAGAAATTTACACAATAAACCCGTCACTTCTCCCTTTGTTTTGGAGCAGGGGATGGTACAATCTAAAAATGGCCAAAAAATAAAAATATAAAAAACCACCCCCAAACAAAAAAAAATGCACAAAATGACATTACCATTTACCGGTCAAACACCTACATGGAATCAGGCAGAATGTTCTAGGAGAACGTTTGGCAGGTGATAGTTCTTAACGAAGACAGAATCCACAGAATAGCATTGATTAGGTGTGGCTTCTCTTGTCTCTTCAGCTCTTCAGTTTGTTCTGCATCCCCCGTGTCCACCCTTCCCAGAGCAGAGCTATCCCAACATCCTCTCTCTTGCATCCTCCTTTCTACCCCTGTTGGCTTCTTTTTCATCTCTTTGCTCCCTCCTCTAAGTTTTGTCCTTCTTTGAGTCCAGTTCTGATGCTGGAGACGGTGTGGAGGAGAGGAGAAGGCTGGCCTCAGGGCAAAGCTGACCTACCTCTAATATTTTCAGATTCCCAGCAAGAGTGCAAATGGATAGTCTCACATAGTCTCATTGTGTGGCTTGAGAGTCTTCCTTTAGTTAAGAATGTGAAATTGGAATTTGACCTTTTCATGTGATGGATTTGATAAAAATAATTCTCTTGCCTATTTTTATAGTTTTGATCAGAATTAAATTTCCATTATATAAGAACTTGTAATGAACTCAAGAGATGTCAGTTCACTCCCATTGTTTTCAATTGTTAAAAATTTAAGCAGGCTGTCTCTTTAAAGATTTACAGTTACTTTTTATCTTCACCTTTCTTTTTTGAGCTTCAAGTTCGTATATTCTGTTGCAGTTATAATCTTGATTTGTGCTCATTCTCAATGCTATTGGTAGGTAGAATAATTGCCCCCTAAAGATCTCCATGTATAAAACAAAACAAAACAAAACAAAACAACAAAACAAAACTACAAAAAGATCTCCATGTCTCAACTTTGGACTTTGCATATGTGATTCTGGCTAAGGATGTATTATCCAGGTGGGTTCAGTCTAATTCTATGAGTCCTTAAGGGGAGTCTTTCCCAGCTGCAGTAGGAGAGGAAGATAAAACCCTAGAATAAGGGTCAAAAAGATGGGAGGTGAGGAATCAAGCTGATATTGCTGGCTTTGAAAATGGAGGTAGGATGCTATGGGCCAAGGAATGTGGGTAGACTCTACAAGCTGGAAAAGGCAAGGAATGGATTCTTCCTTGGAACTTCTAGAAAGAAATGCAGTTCTTGAATTTAGCTGTGTTGGGCATCTGGCCTATAGAATGGCAAGATTATAAATTTATATTGTTTTAAGCCACTGAGCTGTGGTAATTTGTTACTGTAACAATGGAAAGCTACTACTAAAGGATCAAACCATCAAACGCAATTACATTTGATGTGCATAAAATTTAGACACTTTCATCTAAAAATTAAATTAAATATAAAAATTTTAAGCTAAAATCATTTTTTCAGGTAGGCTTTCCAAAAACCTAATATACTTATTAAATATTAGATAACAAATTTATCCAACATAATTAAAAGAAAAATGTACAAATTATAATAAATGTAAACATTTAAAATAAAGTTTTTTAAATAAAGTTTTGAATTACTTTAGTTTGGTATTTATAAATTTAATAAAATCTTAAACGTTTTCATGACAAAGTTTTTGGACTTTTCCTGTTCAGTGTCCATCTAATTGCCAATACTTCAATCACATTATGCCTAAGCTTGCATATACACAAATTTATGAAATATTCACTATTGTAAAGGTTCTTAAACAACCATGTTTAATTTTCAAAAGTTGATCTAATTCATAAATACCTCCAGACCTATGAATTGGAACATGAAGAGAAGCAAGAAAACAGGTTCATGGTACTCCTGGGAAACTGTATTTCATTATGCAAGAATCTATTGTGTTTGGATTACCCAAGAGGAAGGATTTGACAAGTTAATTAATTTGGCTTTTTTCTTATTTGAGCTCTTCTGCTACTCTGACACTCCCCACCTAAGTCAGTATTTGTCTGATTTCAACAACCCACAAACCTTCACAGAATTCAGGTAGATGTGCCTTTTGATCTGAAGTCATAGGATTAAGATACATGAGAAGCATTTCTTGGGGCCTCGAATGGTGAGTCATGGAAGCAGGTGTTTGTGGTTGTGGATTCTGCCTGTGGAGAGTGCTGGATCACTAGTAACAGAGCCACCTGTGTGTTCCCTAGGGAATTTGTGTAAGTCTGTCATATGCCACACCCTCTAAAGCACAAGGTACAGAACAGTGGCATCTCTTTCCCGGGCTAAAGGGCAGTACTGAAATATCTAACACATGCATCAGACCTTTCAGACCATGAAGTATACTCTCCAGCTTATTGTGCTAACAGAGTGTTTTCTCCCGGGTTGAGTTATATGACAAATGGCCCCTATTTAATCGTTTTAATACCGGAGGTGCCAGGCTCCAAAAAGAGGGAGGGCAAATATTTAAGAAAACCCATTCTCTCATTCCAGTAAGTATGACTCACTCATCATCTCCAGTATTACACGGCTGGGGCTTGGCCCTGTTGAGTTCAAATTCTTATGATCGAATTTTCTTTTCCCCCTGACTTTGCATCATATTCTGTTTTTTTTTTCCCCCTTCTGATATCTTTCTCCTGCCCTTATGCTCTCCTGCGGCTGCACATTGGGCATTTATAGGAATCTGTGTCTTTACCGCCCTAGCTTAGGTCTCCCCAGGACCTCTCCCTGTGCCCTGGCTGCCCTCGCCCTTTGTCAGCTGGTTCTCCCCTCCCTGGGTATACTTCCGTATTCTGTTGCACTTACTTTTGTTTAGTTAGAAAGGACTGGAGTCCCAAGAAGATCTTTGAGATCTAAGTTTTCGTCCTAGAATTCTTTTCCAGTGACGGAATGAAAGTGGATGTTAAAGATTTCTGTAGCAGAAGAGAAAGGAAAGTGTTGTCCCTATGCAAGAGTCCCCCTGAGGGTGTTAGTGTCAATGGCCAAGCGGGGCGTGATTGCCAACCCTACCTCATCCTTGAAGACCAGTGAGCCTCTTACCCATCACTCATTAGGAAGTCATACTTTATTATCCAGCATTTCTTTAAACAGGAGTTGGTGACATTATAAAAATAAAATATGAATATGGCTCAAATATTGTAGGATAGAGAGCAGTGTGGTTCCAGCTCAGCCATTAGCAAGCATCACTAATTTTAAATGCCCTCTTGCTGCTACCTGTCTCAGCACTAAATTTGCATACCCTGGCCACACGTCCCTTTTGCACAGTAAAAGGGACGTTTTATGCCTTGCAGAATGTTTCTGGGAAGATCAGTGTAAGTAAGCAAAGTAAACCCTTTCTCTACACTACCTCCAGGTTCTCTCTCTCAGGAGGGCCCTGCAGAAGCAAAAGCTTGCCTTCCTTGGAACTCCGGAGCTGGGCAGCAAGCCGGCCTTGAACTTTATACTGCCCACTCTGTGTAGGATTTAGGAAAGGCAGGCATGATACGATCTTCAAATATTTGAGGAGCACCACAAAATTCCTCCTAATAACTACTAACGTCTCCAAGCAGTAACTGGCAATCTCATAAGATAAATGGTAATAGGGTAACAGACTTTTTTTTTCTTTTTCTTTTTTTTAAAGAAAAAGGAACCAGTGAATGAAAACTTCCCCCTTTTATATTTAACAAATAAGTTAAAAAAATCAGAGTTCTGCAATTTCTCATTTTTTTCTGTTCCTTTTCCTTTCTTGCAACTTATGAATGTAACCATGTCCTAAAATTCCAAGGTTGGTTTTAAATAAATGGAATTAAAACATGTTAAATCAGAGTAAGTGAATGGGATATACCAAGCACAAGCTTTGCCAAGCCTAGTCTCCTTGGCTCTTCAATGGCTGAGGCCATTTGATTCACATCTGTGGACTCAGTCCTGAGTCCTGTCCCCACTTTCCTAAGAGTGATCGTATTGAAGACACATTTTTAAAAAATAAGTCTAGAGCAATGGTCCTCAGCCCTAGCTGCATGGGACCAACAGGTAAGGAACTTATACAAAATATCAGTGCTTAAGCTCACCCACACATCAATGAAGACAGACTCTTTGTGGGTGGAGAATCATTTATTTATTTATTTATTTATTTATACATTTATTTATTTATTTATAGCACAAGCTGGGAAGAGAGGTAAGGGGAGAGAGAGGGAGAGAGAAAGAGACAAGAATCTTAATCAGGCTCCACGCTCAGAGTGGAACCTGACACAGGGCTGGATCCTATCATCCCGGGATCATGACCTGAGCCAAAATCAAGAGTCGGACGCTCAACTGTTCAACCAAATGAGCCAGCCTGGCGCACCCTGGGGAATCTTTTTAAAAGACCCCAGGTTCTCCTAATGTTCCACCAGGGGTAAATACCATCCTTCTAGAGTATTGGCTCACTACTAGGGATGATTTTTGCCTTCCAGGGGACATTTGGCAATGTCTAGAGACCTTTTAGCTTGCCACAGCAGGAAGGGTGCTACCGGCATCTAGTGAATAGAGGCCTGGACTGCCTGCTGAGCTCCTGTGATACAGAGGACAGTCTCCACAGCACAGAGTTACCTGTCGCACAATGTTGGAAGTGCCAGGTTTAGAAACTCTCATCTAGACAGACACCAAGGCTCTGTGTCAAGTTCCCCTCCAGCTGATGCTCCTCAGATTCTAGTAGCATATTCCAGACATGATATCTGGATTCTTGCCCAGTTCACAAAGCCACCATTCCTGCAACTCCCTTATCCCAAAACCTTATTGGAAGAATGAAAGATATTCAGAAGGGTGACTGCCTTCTTGCTCGCCTGGACAGCTGAAGAATGATTGCCCCCAAATGCACATTACTGTTCGCTGCCTGTCTTTTGGGACACAAATGTTATCATCTATCAGACTTCATATTGCTAACTGTTTTCCTCTTTACAAGAGTTTTTAATATTGGAGTTTTCATTCTAGTATTTTGATTTTTTCTTTCTGTGGTTACATGAGTAATTAATGGCAAAAAAAAACACAACACAACCCTCAGTGTCTTTATTAATCCTAGATAAGGGATCATCTAGGATTCAGGGAAGAATTGGCCAGCATTTGCAAAAAAAATTCTTCTGCAACATGCTTGTCAATAATGAGAATGCATTTGTAAGAAAGACAGGCATGCTATTGCCCCAGAAGACCTTTTCTGAGCAGACTGCTTTTAGAATCAGAATATGTCTGATTGAGAGAAGATTCAGCAACGGCAAGAATGAATGGATAGCAGCTCCTTGCAAGTGGAGAGACAGAGGGCAAACGGGAACCTAGAAAGACATAGAAACTCCAGTGCCATACCTTTCCTGGGAGGGTCCAGCCCTCTGGCCTGGTGAAGACAGCAGGGCGAGCCATCAAAGCAGTGGGATTTTGATTGCTCTGAACTCCTTACTCAGGCGTCAGAAAAGTAAAAATCTACCCGCCCTCCGATCTGGGTCCCTGATGTGGATCTTGGTTCCCAGATTTAGCGATACAAATACAGGGCCCCAGTTAGATTTGAATATCAGGTAAACAACAAGTATTTTTCAGTATAAGTATGTCCCAAATATTGTATGGGATGTATTTATGCTGAACAAAACATTGTTGCCTATCTGAAATTCAGATTTAATTTAGTAGCCTGTCTTTTATCTGGCAACTCTAACCTGGAGTTTCCTTCCAAGCAGAGACAATGAGGAGGAGACCAGTTAGGATACCATGGAGCTGTAAGTCCAGGACTTATTATCTGTTGCTGACTTAAAGAAAGTTGGTAGAGGGGCGCCTGGGTGGCTCAGTCGGTTAAGCACCCGACTTTGGCTCAGGTCCTGATCTCGTGGTTTGTGGGTTCGTGTCCCGCATCGGGCTCTGTGCTGACAGCTCAGAACCTGGAGCTTGCTTCGGATCCTGTGTCTCCCTCTCTCTCTGCTCCTACCATGCCCATGCTCTGTCTCTCTCTGTCTCTCAATAATAAATAAAAACGTTAAAAAAAATTAAGAAAGTTGGTAGAAGAAGCAGAGGGTGAGTGGTACCCAGAGGCTCTCCCATATGCTCATGCACAAAGTACTCCTTTTATGATCTTAAAATCCTTTCTCCTGATGATCTCATTCTTCACAGCTCACATGCCTCCAAAATTTCTATCCAGACAACGCTCATTTTCTTTTCTTTCTTTTATTAAAAAAATTTTTTAATGCTTATTTTTTTTTGAGAAAGAGAGTCAGAGAGCAAGCAGGGGAGGTGCAGAGAGAGAGAGGGAGACACAGAATCTGCAGCAGGTTCCAGGCTCTGAGCTGTCAGCACAGAACCCAATGTGGGCTCGAATCCAGGATCCTGAGCTGAAGTTGCATGCTTACCTGACTGAGCCACCCAGGTGCCCCCAGACAGCCCTCATTTTCTGAATGCAAAGTTAACCAGACCTAGAATGGCCCTCCTCTGATTACTATTTACTTCATTTCCATGAAGTTTTTCCTTCTTCATTGTAATGTCATTTTCATAAGACAGGGAACCGTTTTCGGTGTAATCGTGAATGGAATATGTACAGAAGTGTTTGACAAAGATTTTTAACTCTACGTAATAAGACTCCTTCTGTGTTGTTGGCTACTCTTTCTCTGGTGGGCAAAAGAATGCAGGCAATTCTCTAGTCCTATTTTCTCTCTCTTTTTTTTTTTCTCTTCCTATTGGGTTTGACTTATCCTCAAGTTTTACATCTCTTTAATTTGTTAATTTTATGATGCCTTTTCTCTTCCTGTTTCATGGATCTGCTTTTTATCCAGGACTTTCTACTCAACAAATAATAGTCAATGGACACATAAAACAGGAGTGACAGCTGTGCTACAGAATCTATCACTGTCAAGCAGGTGGCATTCTCTAGGATAGACAACGGTAAAGTTTAATGATTGCTTATAATTTAAGGGTTTTGGTTTTGCCTAATTTGTGTGACCCTAGTGTTCCTACAGAAGCTGTAGTTTGTTTTTCTGAGATAGGGACTTCTGTGAGGCTTGTGTGCAAAAACCTGTAACTCGTGAGTAAGCCCAGCTGACTGCTCATCTGAGCTATGTTCATTCATTCATCAGATAGTATTCTAGTCCTGGAGATTCAGAAATTAGTAAACCTTGCCCTCATCTAGGAGACAGATAATAAACAAGTAAGTAAGAAAATAAATAATTTAATCTCAGGTAGTGGTAAGTACCATAAAGAAAAATTAAGTGACATGAGGGATACATCGGGATGGAAAGGAGGGTGTATTTTTAATATAATGGTCAGAGAAGAGTTCCCTAAGGAGGTGGTGGCATTTTATAAAAACCAGACTGATGGGAAGGTGTAAGCCATATCACTATCTGACAGAAGGAGAACCTAGACAGAAGGAACAGAAAATGCAAAGGCTTGAGTTCAAGAAGCAGCCAGAGGCTGTAACTGAAGGGGAACGATCATGGAGAGTGGTAGGAGGTAAGTCAGGAATATAAGTGGGGGCCAGATCACAGTGGAGCTGGTAGTCCAGAGAGAGGAGTGCCAAGGGCAGCCATTGGATATTTTAAGCAGGGGCAAGACAGGATTGGAACTAAAATTTAATACATCACTCTGCCCACTGTGTAGAGAATTGACTGGGGGAGGGAGAGTTGTAAAGCAAGAGTGGTCAGAGAGACCATTAGGAGTATTGAAATAGAACAGGCAGAAGAAGATGTTAGCTTATGTGATAATAGGGAAGATGGTGATAATTACTTAGACCATATGGCAAATGATGTGATTAGTGGCAGGAAATAGAGGAATCAAAGATGATGTTTAAGGCTTTTGACCCAGGCAACTGGGAAAATAGGGATGTCATTTCTTGAGATGAAGAAGACTAAGTAGAAACAGTTTTTGTTGTTGTCTTTGAAATATTTTTTGAAACAATCATGTATTTACAAAATACCCATGAATGTAATACAAGTAACTTTTTTTCCCCTGAACTATTTGTAAGTTGCCAACCTGATGCCCCACCATCTTTGAATATGTTAGTACTCCATACTTCAGTATGCAAAGTATTTACTGACTATTCAATATATTTATATTCAAAGTATTTATTCAGGACTTAGTTAATATTCTTACTAACAAGGATAGTCTCCTGTATAACTGTAAAACATCAAACTGAGGAACTAACCTTGATTTTTTTTCTACCATCTAATTCTCAGACCACATTCATGTTTTCCTGTTGTTCCAACAATGTCTAAAAATATCCAGTTCAGAGTCATGCAGCATTTGGTTGTCCTATTTCTTTTGTCTTGTTTAGTCTTGTTCTCAGTCTTTCATTAGGTTTTTAAAAATATATTTAAAAATTTTTTATTTTGTTTATTTTTTTTGAGAGAGAGACAGAGTGTGAGTGGTCAAGGTATAGACAAAGAGAGAGACAAAGAATCCGAAGCAGGCTCCAGGCTCTGCGCTGTCAACACAGAGCCCAATGGGGGGACTCAAACTCACGAGCTGTGAGATGATGACCTGAGCCAAAGAAGGATGCTTAACCGACTGAGCCACCCAGGTACTCCTAATGTTTATTTTTGAGAGACAGAACACAAGTGGGGGAGGGGCAGAGAGAGGGAGACACAGAATCTGAACTGTCAGCACAGAGCCCAACGCGGGGCTCGAACCCACGAACAGTGAGTGAGTTCATGATCTGAAACAAAGTTGGGTGCTTACCTGACAGAACCACCCAGGTGCCCCTTTCTTCAGCTTTAATGACTGTTTTAGTTTCCTGTGTTGCATAAAAAAAAAAATCACAGATTTAACAGCTTGAAGCAACATATATTTATTATCTCAGTTTCTGGAGGTCAGGAGTCTAGACATGGCTAGGTTGGATCCTCTGGTTCTGGATCTCACCAGGCTATAATTCACATGTCAGCCAGTACTATGGTCCCATTTGAGATTTGACTGGAGAAAGATATGTTTCTTAACTCCCTCTCATTGTTGGCAGAATTAATTTCCTCGCTGCTGCAGTACCAAGGCTTCAGTTTATTGCTGGAGATCACCCTGAGCTCTTGCAGTTTCTTGCCGAGTGGGTTTCTCCAGTGTGACCACTTACTCCATGCCGGCTTTCTTCTTCCAAGACAGTGAAGATATGTCTCTCTAGCGCCTCTGCTAGCAAGATATGGTCTTATACATATTTTAATGTAATTATGGAAGTGACACCCATCTCCTTTGCCATATCCCATTGGTTCTGCCCAAACTCAAGGGCATAAACACCAAGAGACAGAGATCGTTGCTTTCAGTTTAAAGTCTATCTGCACAATGACTTTGGTACTTTCAAAGATAACTGAATAGAAGTTCCTCAATTTGTGTTTGATAGCTCCTCATGATTAGAATAAGCAAGTTAAAAAATTGTTCTATAGAATATTACAGGTATGATTTTGAATTGTTCTCATTGTACTATATCTGGTGGCCCATAATTTCAATTTGCCCCATTATTTATGTTAACTTGGATTATTTGAATTAAATGATAACAACTAGGGCTTCTCCACTGTAAAGTTGCTTTTTCCTTTTATAATTTATAAGTGTTTAGTGGAGAGGTACTTTAAGACTATATAAATGGCCAATCCCTCATCATCCTTTTAATCAGTCACTCAATCATTTGTTCAGAATGGACTTAAAATTTCCTATTTAATTCAATGGGTTATAACTCATTACTATGATTATTTATTTTGATCCTTAAGTTATTCCAGATTTGTCCTTTGGAAGTCCCTACAAAATGGCTTCTGTGTTCTTTTGACTGTCTCTATCATTCTTTGAGCATTTCTTTTCAGGAGCAATAAACCACTCTAGGCTCATGTACTTTCTTTGCCCCAGTGCTGAAATCACCCATTACTCCATGGAGCCCTGGACAAGCCAGGATCTGGAGGTTAGTTGTTCTCATTGGTATTGGGGTTTTGATCTGAGTCTCTTAGTGACCAGAGTTAGGGAATATTTGTCTGTTTGTCTGTCTATCCACACATTTACATCCGTAATTCTATATCTCTATTAAAAGTAATGGGTTCACACCAATACTTCTAATTTCACTCCAGGACTACAAAAGTCTATTCTGTTATTTTCCCCTTCCATATTTGTAATTCCTTTCTCTGACAGTGAGAAAGCTGGCTCTCATTAGCTTTATATATATTATTTGATCAGTTGCTCTGTATGTGACCTGTCTGCAATTGCTGCTGCAGTATCCCATGAGGATACTCTTCTTACCCAACACTCTGACATCCCTAGCTGGGCTGCCATTATCCCACACACACCTGTCCTACCCTCAACCAAGAGTGCCCTTGTCAACTCCCCCACACTTCAACAATCTATCTGAGTCACACCCCTGTGCCAATCTTCCTTTGTTTGGTTAGGCTCTGACACCTCAAATCATGAGTTTGTTTGCTTTTTAATCACCTTTTATCCTTATTAATTGTTAGATTCTCTAACACGAAGTGATAGATATTTTGTGTTTGTGTGAAAACAGCCACCAACTTTATCAAATAATAAGGATTATATGAAATCAACATTTATTGTTTGATGAATGGTATAAATAAGATGAATGCCGCCAGAAAACTCATGATCGACAATTATCCCATGACTTGAATGAGTAGTGCATTCCATGGAGCAGATTTAGTTCTTGATATCATGATGCTAATCACTCTTGAAAATATCTAGAGAAGAGAACACAAATTACAAAAGATAACAGGAGTCCCTTGCTTATAGCAACTGCCTTCCAGAAGGAAAGGATGCAGGAAACAATACATTGTCATAAAGTTTGAATTGAAATTCTGTATGAAATGGTAATATTCTTTTGACTAGAAAACACTGAAACTCTTTAAGAAAATTAGTAATTGGGGATCGTCAAGTTTCCAGAAGTGTAAGGAGTGTGATACTTAATGGTGCTGAATCCTGCAGAACTCCTTGTGGGTTATAAAACCAATTTCTTCAAGAGACACTGCTGCTGAATGACTTTTTCCCAAATAGCCTAGGGGGAAAATAGATTTGAGATTCAAGGTGCATCATTTGTTGAAAAGTACAAAAGAAAGCAAAAAAAAAAAAAAAAAGGAAACAAGGCAAATTTTATTGTCAGCCATTTTATGATTTCACTAATCTTTTGTTGTAGCCATGTTTCAAAGGCAGAAAGTTAAGTCAGACTTGCATTTGATTGGATTACAAAGCCAGGTGTCAATTTAAGAGTTGATTTTGGAAAGGAATTTTCAACTGTTACAAGATCACTTTTCTGTTTTTCTGCAATGTTTTGAACTTGCACAAACTATACGTTTGAAATCAGAATCCTTACCCCTTATGAAAAACAGAGAAAAACAATTGCAGAACCTGGACGACATTGGAGTATCAGTTCCAGGATACATCTGGTATTATGCCCATGATCTGCCTCCTGCAACATTGGGACAAGGCTACAGGATCAGCCACAGCTGAGGAAATGAAATTAGTTAGACCAGCAGTTCTCACATTGTGTCAGCATCACTTGGGAACTTAGAAACATACATTCTATAGACTCACTTCAGACCTACAGAATCAGGAATTGATGGGGCCTGGAGGGTCAGCGATCATGCTTTATCAAGTTTATTAAGCTACTATTGGGAAATACTGAATTCAGCGAATTATCTTTTTCTTTCCTCTCTCATTTGCTCTTCAGGTTTCTCCAGCTCCTGGCCGCATCAGGGCTGCTAAGTTCTGAAGACACAATTTTTCTTGTGTATTGAAAAAAAATACTTCTTACATGTTCTTCCCTTCTTAGACATGGCCTATATGCTACTTAAATATTAGCGTGTGGGAACTACTTGGTAAATACTAGTTTCCTTCTCTTGTCCCTCAGGTATTTGCTTGCTATTCATTACTGAAAGGGATAGAGATAAGATGCTGGCATCACTAAATCATCCAATGATAAATTCAGTGAGTGAGTTGTTAATTATTCTTTATGCAAACTGTACTTCTAAATTTTAACATACTGAATATGATAATTCTAAGAGCAAAGTGAATTAAACATAACATATTCTTTATCTTCCGGTTAAACAGACCAATCTATGTTTACATCAATAGAGTGATTAAAAAAAAATCTTGAGGCACCGACGTGGCTTAGTCGGTTGAGCATCCAACCTTGGCTCACATCACGATCTCATGGTTTATGAGTTCATAAGCCCCACATTGGGCTCTTTGCTGACAGTACAGAGGACACTTTGGATTCTCTGTCTCCCTCTCTCTTTCCCCTTCCTCTCTCTCTATCTCATAAATGAATAAACATCATATATATATATATATATATATATATATAATTTTTCTGACATTTTAATATTTTTCCCTTAAAAGCAAAAATTAAATACTCAGTGTTCTCATCATCATTTAGAAGTTTCCAAAACTTTAACTTCTCTTCTGAGAAATACCCATGTGAAGGCTGTGGATATCTAAAGGTTATTAGGCCTCATGGTCTCCACTGTTTTAGGATCCAAATCCTCAGATGACCCCATTTCAGCAAAATATCAATAATACTAATTTGGCTGCATTCCGTTTGCTAAGGAAGGACCTCCACAATCCCACATTTCACCCATCTTGGCAAATTTAAATAGTATCTCAGATTACCTAGCAATGGTTCTCAGACCCAGATCTGTGCAAAAATCTTCTCATTATCTTGTTAAAAAATTCAGAATCTGTTTGCCTCTGTAGGCTGTTGACTCAGTATTTGACGAGTGGAATCCAGAGGAAGAATGTGTATTCTCAACAAGCATCCCAGCATTCTTAGGTCTTCAGAAGACAACATGCTCTGAAAAAAAACAAACTAGGTCTCTCCCTTGATTTTATCCATTTACATAAGAGTCAGTGCAGCAATGCCTGTCATTAGTGCAGAAGGCCTCATCACTACCACCATTTAGACAACACCCCCATGAGGTGGTGGGTGGAGGAGTTAAGACAATCATGTGGATGCACGGCACCTTTCCAGGGCCAGGTTCCTTAAAGTGCTTTTGGAACACCACGAAGGAAGGAGGTAATGTCAGGAGCTCACTTTGTGAGATTCTTAGCACAGTAAGCCTCACAGAGTTCAGTGACAAAGCATGCCTTGTCCTCTGCATTCTGGCTGCCTTTAATTGGTAACTCTGGGAACACCCAGAGATATCCTTCGTGTGAACAGTGCTGTTCTCAGGATGGCTAAGGCAGGTGCTGAGATTTTCTTAGCTGACTCTGGAAAGGTGATATGGGCAATGGGACTGGATCAGGAGGAGGAGGAGGGGCGGAGCTCTGCGTGGGACTGTCCCTATTTAGAAGACATTTGAAGGACTTCTTTGGAGACTCTGAGAGATAATAAAGGCACAGCCCGAGGGGAAGGCTAAGTTCCTATAATTATACCAGCTAGGCCTATTAAAGCTACAGATATTTGGGCCTCATGTTTTATGAACCAGGTATTTCTTTTTTATCTATTTTAGCAGATGTCACTGTACTGGATGTTGTTAGACATTCACTTAGGATAATTAAAAATTGTCAGGTACTGTATAAAGTGTGGGCAATGTTATTTCACTGCAAGAGGATTTATCACACCTGGATCCTCAGTGAGGTACATCAGTGACTGACATTTCAACCACTAGCCCCCAGGTGACTTAAGCCAATCAGAAGCCTCTAGTGTCATGGCTGCAGGTGGCACACAGGAGGTCTTTACACCAGCCACCAAAATTCAATAATTAAACTGTGTCCTGAAGCATTTTATTAACATTATAGATCAACTGAGGCAATGAATTACCTGAGAGTAATGACAAATAATATATTTGAAATATAGAAAAAAAATCCTTGTGCTATAAGAGATCATAAGAAGAACAGAAAATTTGTAAGTCCCCAAGCTTTTGACATTAGGAGAATGCAACTTATTTGATACACATATTCTTCCTCCCTGCCCGCCACCCCAGCCTTTTCCACTAGAGCCACCTTGGATCATTTTTGTTTTAGTGACTTCACTAATGTATTAGGTGGCATGGATGGGTGCAGTTGGGCATCCATAGATGCCTGTGATCTTTATGTGATAATCATTCCAATTTATTATAGTCATTGAACCATTATAGTTTCTTGAAGGTTTTCTAGAGGCCAGGAAAAGATTCCCATGGTGGATTATGGCTTTGCTTCTACTGTTCTGAATATTAGTGATTTATGTCTGGTAGAGAGAGTGGGATAATATGGCCCCCATGACATTCTTTACTTTTAAAAAATGACTCTTTGACTTTCAAAGTAGGGAAAACTACACTTAGCACCGAGAGAAGCTCAATCATAAACAATGTGTTCTAAATAATATGTACGCATACAAAATGTTTAGTAGTTTAAGTTAGGGGAGAAAAATGGAAGTTACACCTTTTGTTCCCTTTCCTCAAAGTCTCTGAGACTTCTTTCTCTCTTACTCAAAAACTGTGTAATTAAGGATCATCAACCTTTTCTTTTGTAAAGATGAAGATAGTAAATGTCCTGCTACAACTATGCTGTGAGAATATAATGAATAACGAGATTCCATTAAATAATGACTAAGTGAATTTAGGTAGCTGCATGAAGAATCTCTGTTGAAGTATGTTAAATAAAAAATAGTTTGAACATTTATATAAATAATGGTTTCACTTAAGGTCACTATGTTTTAGTAAAGGTTGGGGGTAGGACCCAGCTTTATGGTAATGTTTTTGTTTTAAAATCAGCGTTATTGCAGTCTAATTCATATACAATAAAATGCACTCATTTAAAAGTGTTCAGTTCAGGGCCACCCCAGTGACTCTGTTGTTTCAGCATTCAACTCTTGATTTTGGCTCAGGTCATGATCTCACAGTTCATGAGGTAGAGCCCTGCATCAGGCTCCACGCTGACAACACAGAGCCTACCTGGGAGTCTTTCTCGCCCTCTCTCTTTGCCCCTCCCCTGTCCCTGACCTCTCAAAATGAAAATAAATGAATGAATAAAAAGTGTTCAGTTCAGTGATCTTTTGCAAACGTACACAAATGTGTGCCCACCATCATAACCAAGACCTTCCCATTTTCCAAAGTAGCTACCTCATACCTGTTTGCAGTCAACACTCCCTACCACTGCCATCCAGGCCTCAATCAAATACTGGTCTGCTTTCTGTTACTATAGCTTATATATGCTTTCTCTAGAATTTCATATAAGTTGAATCATACAGTATATATGCTTTCGTGTCTGGTTTCTTTCACCGTAATATTATTGATATTCATCTTTTGTTGTATAAATCATAACTTAATTCCTTTCCACTCCTGAGTATCATCCATGTGTCGATATCCACAATTTGTTTTTGTATTCTGTTACTGATGGACTTTGGGGCTGTTTCCATTTTGGGGCTATTATGAATAAAGGTTTCAGAAGATTCTTCTACAAATCTTTGTATGGGTGTGCGTTTTTATTTCTTTGGCATAAAGGTGTAGAAGTGGAATTGCTGGTTAAAGATTTTTCTTTAAAATTTCTTTGTTATATTTGTTTTAAAGTGCTTGTTTGTTTGATAATTTGGCCTATTTTAGCCTCAAATAAATAACCTCGCCATTTGTAATACAACCATTTGATCAAAGTTCTTCTAGTAGAAAGGAGCCATTGTCTCATTTTCTTTTTATCTCGTTGATGTTTAAATTGTTAGTCTCTGGCAGCAGTCCACTGTTTCTTTTGTAGTTTTGCCTATATTTCTGGGAACTGGAAACTTGTCTCAGTTTATAAAGGGATAAGAGGAATACTCTCTCTCGTGATGTTTAGCAAGAAAAGAACTGGAGACAGAGGGACAAATGAGTCAGGATCATCAGTATATGAACTGGGTGGAGAGACCCAGCAAGGCAAAAGGAGTCAGATGGACACAGAGGAAGGAGGCTTAAATCTCTTGAATAAACACCAAAGTGTAAATGCTGAGCACAGAACAAACTTCAAAACCATCCATCTTCAAGACTTTCCATCTTTTAAAATACAAACATGTCACTTACCCTGGTTCTTTAAAAATATTCAGAAGTAAAAACTTTTAGGTATATAGTACTTTCTCACAAAGAGAAAGCAGACATGGGGGGTTTGTTTTTTAATAGCACTTTATGTTGGGCGTTAAGTCAGAGAATCCTTTCCTATCAGGATGGCTCGGAAATTGTTCCCTTTTCTACCAAACACATTTTGGTTTTCTTTGCTTCTCTTAAATCAAGATATAAGCTAGTTGATTTACTGCCGTATCTTGAAAAAAAAACATTTTTTAAATGTGGTGTTTTAATCAGAGTTTGTTTTCTTAAAAAGAACAGTTATTCAAATCAGTTCAAGTTAAAAAGAAGTACATGGAGAAGATAGAAAGTTACATCACTGAATTGAGGGTAGGAAATACGGCCAGGCTTCATGGGAACTGGACCAGGAGATAGAAAGCAGTGGGAATTCAGGAGGGGTTCTCTGTCTCTGATTTTGCCTCTCTGGATCTCGTGCTGTTTTTATTTCTCCTTTGTCCTGTCTCTGTAGTACAATATGTTCTTTCCACTCTGTCATTCCCTGCAAGTCTCCTTCATTCTCTTCTCTACTGGATACTTTAACTTGCTGATTCATAGCCTCTGCTTCTTACTAACACGGCTTTCCTTGACACCAACTCTGATCTCATCCCTCCGTGACCTTTTAGCTTTTCTTGACCACAGTCTGTATGAATAGGAGTTTACATTCTCCAGGGAGATAGAATCTAATTATTAACAGGTCAGTAGATTTCCAGGGAAAATAGGGAAAGCTGTCCATTTCTTGTCCAGTACTTGTGGCCAGAGTCACAGAGTTCCAATCTAGCCATCAAGCCCTTCCTTTTTATTTATTTATTTATTTATTTTTATTAAAAATAATTTTTTTAATGTTTTATTTATTTTTGAGAGACAGAGAGACAGAGTGTGAGCAGGGGAAGGGCAGAGAGAGAGAGGGAGACACAGAATCCAAAGCAGGCTCCAGGCTCTGAGCTGTCAGCACAGAGCCCGACGCGGGGCTCGAACTCACAGACCATAAGATCATGACCTGAGCTGAAGTTGGCCGCTTAACCAACTGAGCCACTCAGGTGCCCCAAGCCCTTCCCTTTTAAATAGGGTCCATGTGTGAGGCAGCTTAAGGAAAACTTGGGCAAAGCAGGCACATTGAATGAGATGTCCACTCTGAGTTGGTTTATACTTATTACTGAAGTGCTAGAAAACCTGTCGTATTAGGCAGCAATCATGTAATGCTGAAGTCCAGGAGATGGACAGGCAGGCAGGCCAGGAGACCAGAGCTATCACACTAGGAAGTCAGACGTCAAACCTCTCAGGCATTTTGAAAGAAATTCTTTCTTCAAGTTTAATTAAAATTGGTTAGATTGCCAATGCCTGCTAACTGACTTGACTTAAAATGACTACTATTAATGAGCATTGGTTGAAACATAAAGAAAAAGCAAAGAAGTGACTCAACTTAAGGGGTAGGGTCTCATGAACTGCAATAATAATAAAGAAAATATCTGAATTTGGCTGTGTCTGCTGAGCTGCCCTCACCCTCTCTGACAGTTTAGGATCCAAGCCATGAAGCTGAAACCTGTATTTGGACTAGTGTAATGTTTCATAATACGTAAATTTAGTGGAAGCCAGCTATCAGCTTTGAGTTACTTTGTCTTTAACTCATCAGGGTGTAAATGGGTTTCAAGGTAATTTTTAATCTATATGTAAATTAGCAATTTCTGTAACAGCCGTAGTATGAATTTGAGTGTGTTCAGAAAAGAAGGATTGGATGCAAGCAATATTTTGAAAATAATGTCAAGAAAGAGACTGTACAAGTGATACATGACATTCAATGAATTTGAATATAGGTTATATTAGAACACTTTCAATGAAATTATTGTCATTGAAAATTTTCTGAGGCTGATAATACATGAAGTAATATGTAGAACAGACAATGAAAATAAGATTTTATTGTTGGTTGTTAAACTCTTGTTAAAGGTCACACAGCTTTCCATTAGAGATCTTCCATTTGGCAGATTTTATATGAAAGCTGATTGTATTCTTACGGAATTTGTTTTTTTACTCAGATGGTAAAGTGACTTAAAGTTGAAGTGGTTAAAATTCTTCTTTTTTTTCTGATACAAAATAATATGCTTTATTTACTATTTCAATCTAGATTTATAAGTAAATATTCTTTCTTGTATTTGTATCTGTAGTGTGACATGTTAACAATTACAAAAACACTAATTTTTCCTAATTTTAGTCAGAATGAAAGCTGCATATATATTTTATATCCTATCAATTTCTTGTTTTTAATCTAATCAATTACTTCCTTTTAAAGGAAGAGTGTAACACAGGGAAATGTTCTGAAGGATATTAGTAAAAATACAAGCATTTGGAGTTCATTCTCAAGTTCAGGGAGTATTAGCCTCAAAAAAGCAGTTGTCAATTACAAGGAACAGAATACAAAGGATTGAAAGACACAGAATGGGTTATTATGGCTACAATTTTCTAGTCTCTAATAGTTAAAAGAAAGGTGGGAGATTGTATCGGGGGTGGTATCTATACCAAAATTAAGTGGTAACTTCAAAACAAAACATGGGCCACACCACTTCAACTCTTTTAGTCGCCAACCAGCTTTAATTCAGTTTTCTCTGGATTTATTTCCATTTGTTAATGATTTGAATCATTGTCATTAGGATTGATCTCAATCTAAAATAGAAATCATTACCTTTCTGGGGCACCTGGGTAACTCAGTTGGTTAAGTGTCTGACTCTTGATCTTGGCTCAGGTCATGATCTCATGGTTGGTGAGTTTGAGCCCCACTCTCTCTCTGGAATTCTCTCTCCCTGTCTCTCTGACCCTATCCCACTTGTGTTCTCTCTCTTTCAAAGTAAATAAATAAACTTAAAAATTTTTTTAAATGCAAATCACTGCCTTTCAGATCAATGTTAAATTACCTTAGCAATAAAGAACTTCTATACTTGCCAGGTTACCATTTTGATTGTCCAGGGATATTAAGTACCCTGGTTCTTTAAATATTAACTCAAAGAATTTTTAAAATTCTGACTTTATTTGTATTTATATAACCCCCTGGAGTTTAACTACTGTGCTGGATAGTTCTCACTGTGAAGTGACTCTCATGCAATTGTATTCTTGCTGGGAAATGATTTTATTGCATAAGAAAATGAATGAGCAGAGACCAGTGAGCTGTGTCTGCTGATGGACTATAATTTGCCAACTGTGATGTCAAAGCAGATTTGAGATTTGTGACAACAGTTGATGATTGCACTGCACTGCAATTCTGTGGCAGCAATGAACCATGCCATGCACAATCTCATTCCACGTTTTGCACATGTAAGTTTGGTTTACATAGTCCTATGTGGAAAGCTTTCATGGGCACAGGGAAGATTGGTTGGGATAACTATGTTGGTACTACATGTTTCATTACAGTACTGATGGCATTGAAATCTTATTTCTCCATTGTCCGGAAGGAATGGTTGTATCCCATTCTATCAAAGAATTGATAGAAAGGGAATATTCACACTGTATTAGAGGCTATGTAATACTTGGCACAAATGATAGCTATTGTTATTACTAAACCTACCAAACTAGGTTTTATGCTAACATTGCCTTAAAAATAAGACTGATGTGTTTTCTGCTACTTTTAAGTACTCTGTACACTACTTTTAAGTACTCTGTCTTTCCTAGCTCAAAACAGTTTGGTGTAAACCAAGTGGATTTGGTTGCCTTCTGAAGAAAGAGGTACTTCTGCATAGGGTTCTCCTCACACTCATAAAATTTCAAAGACAGCTTGGTGGGTTTGGCTTCCACATTTTTTTTCAACTTTTTATTTAAATTACAGTTAATTAACATATAGTGTAATATTGGTTTCAGATGTAGAATTTTGTGATTCATCACTTACATACAACACTCAGTGCTCATCCCAACAAGTACCCTCCTTAATACCCATCTCCCATTTCCCCCATCCCCATTCTTTTGTAGAGTATTTATGAGTCAGGTCTCCCAGGAAAAAATGCTGCTGATGGTAGGCAGAATTTTGGCCCCTGTGCATTTTGCCTTCTGATGGCATGCTGTGGTTATGTTACATGGCAAAAGGGATTTTGCAGATATAATTAAGGTAAAGACTTTAACATAGGGAGGTTAGGGAGGCATGGGTGGCTCTGTCTGTTGGGTGTCCAATTTTAGCTCAGGTCATGATCTCATGATTCCTGAGTTCAAGCCCCACGTTGAGCTCTGTGCCAAGAGCTCAGAGCCTGGAGCCTGCTTCAGATTCTGCGTCTCCCTCTCTCTCTGCCCCTTCTCCACTCTCTCTCTCTCAAAAATAAATAGACGTTTTAAAAGATTAAAAAATATTATTAACACAGGGAGGTTATCCAATCTGGAGAGACCACATGGAGCATGAAAAAGAGTGTGGGCAGCTGTTAGGAGCAATAACCATCTCCCCCCATGCCCCAGGCTTATAGCAGCAAAGAAATGGGAGCCTCAGTCCTACCACTGCAAGGAACTCAATTTGGTCAACAATCTAAATGAGCTTAGGAGCAGATTCTTCCCCAGCACCTGGAGCAAGGAATGCAGCCCTATCAAAACTTTGGTTTTGGTATTGTGATACCCTAAGGAGAGGACCCAGCCCAACCCAAATAGACTTTTGACATTTAGAGACTGTGAGATAATACAATGATATTGTTTTAAGCCACTAAATTTGTGATAATTTGTTAGAGCCTCAACAGGAAACAAATAGTGTTCATTCTTGAGATATCCTCAGATGTAGTTCTGGTATTTCCACTGCTCAGATTCTGTCTACTTCCCTGACTCCTGGCCCATCCTATGACTCCTGTGCCATCCTATAACACATGATAACATCTGTTAGCATCCTGTAAGTTCAATAATAGATATAAGATTCCCATAACATCCTATAATAACCTATAACTTCTATGATATACACAAACTGAGTCTACAAAGGTAGGAAGCATGGCTGGGGAAGTTACTCATATGATCCTAGTAACCGATATCTCTGGAAGATGACTGAATTATATCAATATGTTTTAAAAATACACTGTCTCCTTCCCACCTTCATACTTTCTGCTGACAGTCTCTTCCCTCCAAGTAATTGATTTTTAGTAGTCTGCAATTTAGATTTAGTAGACTGAAATTTATCATATGAGACTGTAATGTTAGGCTACTTTAAGGTTGTCATTAACAAATGCCACTACTTGCTCAGTAGAGAATTGCCTCTCCTTGGTCCACTTTAGCTCAGAGAGCAAATTAACTCATTTGTTTACTCAGAAATTTGCTCCTGGAGTTAGATGGGAAGGATATGAGTTTATAGCTGAGTTAACTACGGCTATGAGAGCCCTTTCCATTAATTGCTGGCTATTGCAAGAAGCATGTGATGTCCATTATTTCTGTTTCCTTTGCCAATTTGTAGAAACACCCGGAGGTTTAATGAGTGAATGTGCCTTTGCATCCTGAAATAAATAAGCAAGACAGCCAATTAAGGATACATGCATATAAATCAAAATTATTTTCCACATTTGTGCTTATGAAAAAAAAATAAGACTTAGATGGCATTTGTGAAATTTCCCCCAAAATGATTAGTTTTGGGAGGTTCACTGGAATTAGGAATGGGTACCCATTTCCTCAGCTTTGGAGTCACAGAGCTGTGTGCAAATCCCAATTCCCCCACTTACTGGTGTATGATGTTTATTGAGTTCCTAGCCTCTTTAAACTCTTTGCCATGGTGATAGTGACCTATCTATTGAATCTGTAAAGTATATGGGACAGTTCTACCAAATACCATTAATGTTGGTGCTTTCACCAAGACAGTCCATGGTCAACACCTTTTCTTTGATAGTTCTCTACACATAGCACATTCTATATAAAACATAAGTGAATAGGAATCTCAGATCACTTCTCCCCCAAGTGTGGGTAAAGGTTTTCTGTATTTCTCAAAAAAAAAAAAAAAAAAAGAATAATGAAATGATCAAGAGAGAGGGAGCGGGGGGAAGGAAAATGAGATGAGGGCTAGACTTCTATGGAAGGTATCGTATATAGGCTCTTGGAAGAAGTAATGTAGAAATGTCACTGACATTTGTCCCCTAGAGCCAAATTATTTTGAGAAGTCTTTAAATATAATTTTAAAATGTTTTGGTTTTCAGGCACTATCGATGACATGCTAATATCCTGTCTTTCAAGTCAAATCTCAGACTTGAATCTGAAGTTATTTCTTGAGCATCTGAGAATAGAAATTGAACTTCCATATGCCATGTTTCTGATGGTAGCAGGGCATGGCAAGACAGGTCTGAACATAAGGAGAATCTGAGGATCTCAGAGAGAGAGCTATCTTCTTAATAGAGTACTAATATTTTTCCTTTGCTAGAAACTTAAACTGCAAAAGAACACTCTGTTACAACCTACCTTCATTTTCTGCTTAGAGAGATATCTGTCCTGCCAGAGGCAATTTGGGAATGTGTTATCTCAGTGGAGGACATTATGCTGATCATTTTAGGTAAAAAGTTTCATTGTCTTCTAAACAATAGTTTGTCAGAAAAAAAAGCTTATTTTCTTTTAAAAAATAACTTCAAATACGAATAATTTTAGGTGGCTTTGTCTTAGCTGGCAGAGAAGACATGTTAAACTGTTTGCAGCAAATAAAAGACTGTTTTTTTATTTTTTTACAGAAGGTGGGAAAACTCACTATCTCAAAAGTATTGAATTTAGAGTCAAAAGTCATAAAAACCCCAGAGTTCACCCTAAATTCCCTCACTCCAAACGCTCAATGTCCTAAATTTTGCACCTTCCTCCTCTTTCCCCTCTGTTGAATCTTCTCTCCTCCCCACACTTGTGGTCTTACTTCACACCTCCATTTCCTCTTGCCTTAGACCTTGCAAGCCTTCTAACCTCCCTTTTTCCTTTGTTGCCCACACGTCCCCCCCCCCCCCCAACTCCTCATTCATCTCTACAGTTCTGTTGGTATGGTCTGTCTGAAACAAATTCCATCAAGTTGCTCCCTTATTTGAAAATGTACTGGCTCCCATTGCTCAGAGAATGAAGTTCAGAGTTTCCTTTGCCACACCAGGCATCTGGTCTTTGGCCATTTCTATTTTTTCAACCCTACCATTGAGGCCCCCACCTTCACTCCATGCCAGAAGTAGCTTGCTATTTCCAGCATCTACCAGGCTGTTTAATTCTCTGTATCTTTGCTCAACCTGCTTTGATGATCCCCAAGCCCTCCATTTTCCTTATAAATATTCATCTTCTAGGCTGAGCTCAATGCCAGCTCTCTAATTCTCTCTGCCTAACTCACATAGAACTGATTTCTTCCCTCTTCAAGCCTCCTCTATGTTTTATGGAGACTTCTGGACATAGAGGCTGTAATATTTTATTGCATTTGTTTACAAGTCCATTTTCCATTTCCAGACTTATCTAAATGAGATTAAAATTGTATCTTTTCTAGCCAGTAGTAATGTGCATCTTGCATGCAGTTGATACCCATCTGTGGGGAGAAGAAAGGAATAGAAAGATCTGGAATGGAGCCATACACTTGCCAGGTGTAAGAATTCAGACAACACACATGACTTTTCTGAGCTTAGTTTTACTCACCTGTAAAAGAACCATAATATTGTCAGTTCTTTCCATTGCATTTGAAAGAAAACCATTCATACAAGCCTCTAAGCACCATCCCTAGATACCATCTCCTCTCTGCTTTCCTCTGAGACTTCTTTTTGGGCCTCTATCCCCCTTGTTTCCAGTTTTCCAGAGGTATTTACCTTCTTCTAGTTTACAGAATGTCCCAACTGTTTTCTCACCCTTCCCAGCCCCTTTGTACATATCACCTTCCCACATGCCGATTCCTCTGATTGAGAGGCATCACCCCAAACTTTGCAGAGCTGCCTGCTTCTCATCAAACATCATCCTCTCAGAGAGGCCTTGACTCTCTAACGTAGGTCTCTCTCTGTTGTGCCTGGTTATTTTTTTATAGTATTCTTTTTTAAAATAACTCCATAGTATGTACTTAGTTTAAGTATATGTTTAGGTTTTGTTTGTTTGTTTGTTTTGCTTTGTTTTTTTTTTTTTTTTTTTTTGCTTGACTTCCCCATCATAATGTCAACTCCAGGAGAGTGGGCAAAGATGACATTGTTCGTGGTGACCTTTTCCTTCCTGACACATAGCAGGCACTTAATAAATATTTGTTGATGATATATGAACTAATCTGTAAGGTTGATTTTGAAGACCAGGTACAATTGGTGAGTGAAGTTTATAAACCAAGAGCACTATACAAACAATGTGAGGCATACTTATTATCGTAACTTGGACAAGCACAGAGAAACAGGGAAAATAAGTGCCAACTTCCATTTTCTCAGGAAATGAATATACAGCTTGACAACAAGTAATTACTCGTTTTCCAAGGGTGAAATCTCAGGCTGAGTGACCAGTCCAGCAAGAGAGAGAGGACTTTTTCATGCCAACAGGAGATATTATTTCTTAACATCTTTTCTGCCATAAGCTGACTAGAGTTCTGGATTTAGAAGTGTGTTCCTACTTTTGGTGAAGGAGGAAGGTGGTGTGGGCTCTGGGACTCAAGGTCCAGACATAGGAAATATCTTCCCATGTACGGCTTTTTCATGTAGATCTACTCGATCTGTTTTTAGTGTGAAAAGTCTTCAGTCTGGGCAATTAGTTAAAATAGGGTATATCTCAGTTAGACATGTAAAAGACCAGTGCAGGATTGGTAAATAGATGACCAGAAAAGGAGAGACGGGCCATGATGGTTTTTCCAGCAAATACCTTTTCTTTATCTGATTTCCCCTCTCTGTACCCATTGCCTATCTGTAGAATGGGGATAATAATATTTACTTGATAGGGCTGTTGTGAGAGATGAATTAAGATATGTAAGGAGTTTGGAATGTTCTAGCATGTTGTAAGCTCTTAAAAAGTGCTATTTTAATTGTCAATAGCCCATCATTTCTCATAAACATGGATCAGGATTCAATTTTCCTACCTAGGGAGAGTACGAAGAATAAGGTAGATTCTCAGATGTCAACTAAATGCCAAACACATTAGCCCCAGACTATGACCAGGACTCAGACTTTTTAGGGTGCTCCTATTTATCAGGTCAAAACCATCTTTCTCTGGTCTTTCTCCCTCATGGCTGTTGTATCAGAAGCAGGAAGATGATATATTTTTGGATTATTTTCCTTAAGGCTCAGAGGGCTCTAATAGGGCTCACTATTTCATATGACTTAGAAGTATAGTTTAATAAATGATAATATTCTTCAGATTATATTATGTTAACAGTTTACAGTTATTTTTAATTTTTAATTTTAGACTTCAGAAAACTTGCAAAAATAGTATCGATATTTCTTAAATACTTTTCATCCAGCTTCCTCTACAGTTAGTCTTATTATCACAGTACAATGGTCAAAATGGAGAACGTAACCTTGGCACAATACTATTAACCCAAGTACAGATTTTATTTTGATATTAAAAATTTTTCCACTAATGTCCTTTTTCTGTTCTAGGATTCTGTTCCAGGTCTCCCACTGCATTTGGTTATCATGTCTGCTTAGTCTCCTCCACTCTGCAACTGTTTTTCTGTCTTTCCCTGTCTTTTCATGACCTTGAAACTTCTGAAAAGTTTTGGTCGGCAGTTGTTTTGAAGAATTAACCCTCAATTTGATTTTACCTGGTGTTTTCCCATGACCAGATTGAGGTTATGCATTACAGAGAAGAATAACACAGTGATGAGCCCTTCTCAGACCCAGATGTCTTACCACTGGTGGTGTGAACTTGGATTACCTGATTCAGGTGGCAGCTGCCAGGTGTCTCAACTGTTATTATTTTCCCCTTTGTAATCAGTCGATATCTTGGGGAGAGGTACTTTGTACTATGCAAATGACTTGTTTCTTCTCCATCTTTCATCCACCAGTTTTAGCATTCATCTATGGATCTTGCCTGCAACAAATTGTGGTGTTTTCAGAGTGATTTTCTATTCCCTCATTTCCCACCCCCACATTTATTGATTGAAATTCATTTGAAGAAAGAGCTATCTTTTTCCTCATTTACTTATTTATTCAATTAGTTATATCAGTATGGATGCGTATAAATTAACTAGCTTTATTCTATGAGATATAATACAATACGATCATTTCTTTGTTGCTCACATTGTTCTACTTTAGGCCATCGTAAGCTCTTTCAGGTTGGCCCCTGTGGCCTTTCCACATCCTGCCATCCTTATTTTTTTTTCACATTTTTATTTATTTTTGAGAGACAGAGAGACAGAGTGTGAGCAGGGGAAGGGCAGAGAGAGAGTGAGACACAGAATCTGAAGCAGGCTCCGGGCTCTGAGCTGTCAGCACAGAGCCCTACACAGGGCTCAAACTCATAGACTGTGAGATCATGACCTGAGCTGCCGAAGTCGGCCACCTAACTAACTGAGCCACCCAGGCGCCCCATCCTTATTTTTTTTTTTTTAAGTTTATGTGTGTATGTATGTATGTATGTATGTGATCTCTACATCCAACATGGGGCTTGAACTCACAACCCTGAGATTAAAAGTCGCATGCTCTACTGACTGAGCCAGCCGGGGGCTCCCCTTTCATCCTTTTTTTGAGTACTTCTCTATGTTTTAGAATTTAAATATGCTTCAGATTTATCTTGTGTTTTCCTAGCCTCAGGCTTGGAATCAACCACTTCTTCCAAGAAACACTTTGGTTCTTTTTTTGGATAATGGCTTTTAGAAACTAAGATCTGAGCAGTAGGTGTGTTCACTGCTACTAGGGTGTCGTTGTTCCTTCTTACCTTATTTGTAACTTCTTTCCTGAGCATGAAAAACTTGGCCCTTGTTGTCTGCGATATATTTACTTACTTTGTTTAACCCTAGTGAAAGATAAAGTGGTTTCAGAATTGCTGTCCTCCATCTCCATGAGAAACAAATTTGCTGTGAACTCATAGTTCACAATTTTTTAAAATTCACAATATAATTCTGTGCTAAATCATACTCCCTATCTGCATGGTGATCATTAAGATTTTTGGCTTCTGATTTTTCTAAGGGAAGAAAACCTTTACAATATCCTCAACAACATTTGTGTGATTTGATTAAAGATCCTATACTCTTGGGGCATCTGGGTGGCTCAGTTGGTTGAACATCCGACACTTGATTTCAGCTCAGGTCTTGATCCCAGGGTCATGGGATGGAGTCCTTCCTCAGGCTTCACACTAAGCATGGAGCCTCCTTAAGATTCTCTCTCTCTCTCTCTCTCTCTCTCTCTCTCTCTCTCTCTCTCTTTCTCTCTCTTTCCCACTGTCTGTAGAATAATAATAATAAAAAGATCCTGTACTCTTGTTTTAAGCCAATGAAAAACCATTCTGTATTACCAATGAGTCTGCCATTCCTCTACTTCTTGCACCCCTGGTCTCCAATCCGTCAAACACTTGATGACAAGGCAATGATAGAAAGCTGTGATTTGGTGGGATGCATACTAGACTGGAATCAGAAGACCTAGTTAGGACTCTAAGTGTTGATCAGATGAGGCAGTACCTTTGAAAGCATTTGCACAATATCAAACACCCACATGTTGATTTCGAATCTGAAATTGAGAAGCTAATGCTTTAAAAGTCAAGGCTTACTGTATTTTATAGGAACTGTTTAATAATAGGATAAAAAATATGCTAAAAGAGGTCAGGCTTTTAATAACCCAATATAGTGAATCTCTTAATTCTTAATAAAAATGTATAAAAGGATTAAATAATCTAACCTGTAATTATTCTGCCAAGTCATGAAGTGTAAGCAGGTAATTTTAGAATGTTCTGTAACTGTACTTTAAACCACAGATTGCATTAAAAGTCAGAGTAGTAATTTTTCAGGTCTCCCATGGCAGGATTTATTTTCTTAATATAGAAATATTCAAGTCATCATGCAAGAAATTTTATATAGGTGAGACCTCTTCTCTGTGCCCTCGAATTTCTTTCCTTCCATCTACCCATGCTCATCCACAGGCATGTATACACTGTGCTTATGTGTGCATGTTCACTTACACACACACACACACACACACACACACCCTCAGTACAGGCAAATTAAAGCTAAGTGGGCATAATTGGCTACCTTTTGCCTTATAATTTAGATTTTAGAAAAAAAAAACACCCTCTCCTGTTTTTCTCCTTTTGAGCAAACTATGGAGAAATATATTAGCATCCTCACATTTCTTGGCCTCATGCACTCCCTTTCTTCCCTCGCAGGTGAACCTTGTGGTCTTGCCAAGGTTTTCTAATATTGGCATGTCAAATGCAGATTACAAGCCCCCACAGGATGGATTCACACTGGCCTCTTGGCTTTTTACAGAACCTTACATAGCCTTGTCACTAGCTTGATGTTAAAGCAAATAATGCTAACATCCTTAGTAAGGCCTTTGCACTGAACACCATGGAAATTCGACCACAATAAACACGCTGAGAATAAAATCAGGCCCTGCTGTAATTATTAGGTCAGAGGCAGGTAAGCACAATTATTTCTTTACTGAACAAAGGCAGGTGGGGAGTAACTGACTCTGCAATGAGAGGGTAAGGTGTGCGAGGGCTGGGGATGTTCAATCTATAAGCCCACATGCGTTCAACACCCACATAGTTCTTCCTATATATTTTTCCTCTCTATGCTTTTCTTTTTCTTTGTTTTTAAAGGCAGTCCTAAATTGCATAGCATTTTTTCCCCCTCCTCACACTTCTTTCTGTGCTTACAGGCAAGGACAGCAAATTAAGCATATCTAAGGATTTAATGCTCAAAATCACCTTGGATAATTGGCTTAAGGGGTTGAAGCACGCTTTTCCCTCTGTCTCCTTGTCTTAATGCTACTTCTCCTCCGAGGGTACATCTGTCAATAATTGATGGAGCTTTCTTGGGTAAATGAGCTGTTGCGTGGGACATTATAAATCATATTTGGAATCAAGTTTGTTTTCAAGCTGCTTTTAAAGTCTCAGTGCTGTGCTAACTGAATAGAAAATGCTAAATGTTTGCAGGAGTAGTACAAGCCCTCAAGTGTTAAAGACATGAGCTGGATTTAAGGGAACAAATGGAATTTATACCCTCTGAGGGAACCAGAACACATCTATTGTATCAGAAAAATGTGGAGATTTGGCAAGGGACTTCTAGAAGGACACTGCCTGAGTACCTACTGCGTGCTGGGCACTGCGATCTGGGAGTCACTTTGGGTGCCCGAGTTAATCTTCAAAACAGACTCACCTGGCAGGTGTTTTGAAGACTCTTCTAGAGATGAAGCAACAGAGGCTCAGGAAGGTTGATTACCTCCTCAACGCATGCAGGGAGCACGTGGTGGATTTGAAATTGGAATCAGTCGGACTCTGAAGTCTTTGCTGTCCTCTCTCCATCAGATGTCAAACATGCTCTGTGACATGGTCGTCAGTCTTTGTTTGGTTGTGTCCTGGTATTTTTCATTTGTTTGGTGTTGAGACAAGCCAATGGCCCCTATCACCAAACCTCTTGCAAGTCTCCCGGCTTTTCAAACCAGCGCTCTTATCTTCACTTTTATCTGTTTTGTATTAGAGGGCTTCAGCATGAAATTTTGATAAAAAGGTCCTTCTGGTACAAGAAATGTGAAAACCAGAGCTGGATGAGAATAGTAAAAATCTATCTCATACAATAAAGACATTATATAGGTAAGAACATGTCTGATAGGTAAGAAGTTGGAAAATATATTGCTTCCCTCTCTGCTTCAGAATACATACCCAGACAACATCCTAGAATGTCCCTACTCTAAGCATGGCTTTGGGATGAGAGCTAAGCTCAGACTTAAGAGTCCTGGGTTTTCGTTTTGCTGAGTCTACTGTGTGCTGTTATTTTCCTGTCTGTTTCCACATCCATAGGCTGGAGACAATACTACTTGTCCACCAACCTCAGAGCTTTGTGATGATCAGAGGTGAAAAAAGAATGATGGCTAGAGTGTAAAAATTGTTACCATTGCATTTTTTTTAGTAGTCCGTCTGAATCTTTAGTTAAGCTTTCAAAGGCAAAATGTTAAAAGTTGAGGATATTTTAGCATGAGACAGATGGGGATGTAAAAGGCATACAACTTTTTAAAAGCTCATTCAGAACAATTATTTTACAGACAATGGTTTATTAAGTTCATAGTATCTGCCCTTTAGTTTCAGTTATTTGCAATTTTGGCTGTTGTTAATTTTCAAACTTTCTAGTGAAAAGATACAGTAATGAATCACTTTGCTTTTTTTCTCTTTCCTAACTGTCAGGGCAATTAGATGCTAGATTTGAAGGATGAGATGGCTGATATGAGATCCAAATTACCATCTGACTCATGCTGATTGAGATAAGGATGAGCTGTTTCCTGAAAGTCTCTGTCTTTCATTCTTTCTTCCTTCCCCTCTTCCTCCTTTTCTTCCCTACTTTCCAGCAAACACTTATTAGATACCAACTGTGTACACATGTGAATAGGGCATTATCTCTGTTCCAAAGGTACTCAGCTCAACATCTAAATAAATACACACTTCACTGTGATCAGATACCAGGTCTGCCTTCCCCTTACAGGACACCCTTGCAAATGCCACCAAGGGCAAGATGCCCTGTATGCCTGGGGAGGTCTGACAAGGTCTCTTGGTGTGTGTTTACTGCTAACAGCATGGATGATTTCATCTCCACATTTCTGTGGCTTCTTTATTCCTAGCCCACTTGAAATCTGCTTGTTCTCTTGGCCTTGTAATACACAAGGATCCTCTCCGTTGAAATCCTGGGAACTTTATATATTTTATATTCTCTTTCTTGGTTATCTTAACTACCTCTGTTGTCGACCTAAGATCTAAAATGTGGAGTACTTCCATGATTCTCCTTCTTCCTCTTTTCCCTTCTAAGACATTCCTTCTCTCCCTCCTCTCCTGCTTTTATCTCTTTTTCATTCTGTCCCTCTGCTACCCCTTGCTTTGAGAGAATAGAGATAAGAAAGTTAGATTAGTTATGGGAGACCTGAGGAGAATGTATGGAGAAAATTGAGAAGGAAACAGAATTGAGAACCAATAGTTTAATATTTTATCTTTTTTCCCCCACTTTTCACTGAATCCTCTTCAGATTTTCTGGAACTTTCTCGAATTTGATTTTCAATTATTTTGGCTCAGAGAAGGAGCAAATAGTTTTTAAGCAGTGCCTGTGGGGGCAAGCTTTTCTTTTTACAGACAAGACTGCAATTGATAATGCTGGGCTGTGCAATTAATGTCACTTGGCACAACCAGACCTATTTCTTAAGGATTCTGTGTTTTAAAGGCATTCAGTCTTGGCCATTTTAAGACAGTGGCTCCAGTAGGCACTTCTCCTTGTAGCAGAGGCCAGATTTGGAGTGCATGAAAATGGAAAGGTTTGCTTGCTATGCATTAAAATGACAATTAAATTACAGAGAATCCTCTCTGTCCGGCCACATACCCAATCATGCCCACTCTTGCCTGCAGGACTGTTCTTTCTTTCTTGAAGAAAGCTAGCTAGTGGGGCCCATGCTGTCATAGCAGGCCTGGCTCAGGAGAGGCATGTCTGAGGGTCTCACATGGGTTCGCTGCAGTCTGTCAACAGCTACAATCAGAAGCTCACAATCTTTGGGGCCAGACTGCCCTGGTTCAAATCCTGGTTCTATCATTGATTGTTTGTGAACTTGGACAAGTGACTAATCTCTCTAAACTGTTTTTTTTTTTTTTTAATCTGTAAAGTGGGACAAATAAAAATGATTTTTGTCCCAGGGTTGTGTGAAGATTAACTGAGATAATGATAGCTCTATCTAATCCATGATAATGTTAATGCCTGGCCATTTGTTACAGTACCGAAATTCCTATAGAAACCAGTAATGAGAGTAGGACCCTGAATGAATATAAACTTTTTCTGATTCACCGGAGGTTCAGTGTTTGTCCACGTGAATTTGTGTAAGTCCTTTAGCGTTTGTTTATCTTAGAATATTGCTAGATGCTCACACTAGCTGACATTGCATCAGACACTGACATGACTGATTTAACTTGGGTAGCTCATTTAATCCTCCTCAACATTCTGCAAAGTAGATGAAAGTATCCCCATAGCAAAGATGAAACTAGTGAGGCTTGGAAATGTTAGGGAATTTGTCTGAGGTTTCATACCTGGGTCTATCTGTGCTAACGCCTGTGCTCACCTACCACACCATGGCTCTTGCTCCATTGGTTTTTGTCACCATGTAGCTTGTTTTTTTCTGAAATTTTCTATCACTACCACACTGGACTTTGAAATGTTCCCTTTTCTACCCCAAGGGGCACATGCTCAAAATTCTAGCTGTTCATTTGCTCACTCCCGTGTCTTCTGAATATTCAGGGATCACGTCCTCCTGGCTCTTCTTTGCCCATGGAACACATCTTTTGCAGATCTAGACTTACCCTTTCTCTAAGGTTGGGCTCAGAACCTATCTTCTCTAAGAAACATCCATCCCATGGTTAAGAAACATACTCAACTTAGTGCCACATTGAGCTCCCTTTTGTGAATTCTTATCTGTGCATTTTAAACAGTTTAATATTGTATAGCATTTAGTCATTCTTACCTGAAATGGTAGTCATCATCATCACCACATTTACTGAACACTTGTTGGTGTTAAACTCTTTACAAGCATTATCTCACTTAATCTCATGAGAACCTTACTAGTCAGGTTCATCTGTTATATTCCCCATTTTGTGGATGAGGGAGTTGAGATATTGAGAAGTTAAGTGACATGCCTAAAGCCACAATGATGATGGAGCCAATGGTCAAATATTCCGACCCTGGAGCACAATCTCTTATTCACTATGTTTGCCATCCACTTTATTATTATTATTTTTAGTATATTTATTTGGTTTAAGAGAGCGAGAGGGCAAGCATGAGCCGGGGAGGGGCAGAGGGAGAGGGAAACACAGAATACCAAGCAGGCTCTTCACTGTCAGCATGGAGCCCAATGTGGAGCTTGATCCCACAAACAATGAAATCATGACCTGAGCCAAAACCAAGAGTCCGATGCTTAACCAACTGAGCCAACAAGGTGCCCCTGCCATCCACTTTAGTCTTGTGTTCTCTAATGCAGTGTGAGGTAGCCCCTAGAGTTAATCCTGTAGTGCCAAGGCACTTAACAAAGGGAATTTCACTGATTGGTTTGTTCAGTGGACATTTTCAGTGCATATACTGTGCTTCTCATTGAGGATGGTACAAACAGGCCAATTCTAATCCTTACCTGACTGTCTTTACAGGGGCATATCAAGCCACTCAGTTCATAGAAAGTACTTCGACATCCCTCTGATCTATAGAATGAGGGACGGAGGGCTATTGACCTATAATCAAAAGCAGGTCACAGATCAACATGTGGGTGTCCAATAACTTGAATTGATGATATTCAGTTTCACTACTCTATTTCTGGCAGTCAGTTGGATCCATTGATCACATTTACCTTAATTACTTTTGAGAGGAAGCTTTTCAGTTTCTTCCATGTCTGAAGAGAAATGCATGCAACTATTTTCTTGAAAAGATGAAGTTGTGCAAGAAACAACAATGAGGATAAGGAGACCAAGGAAATTGCAGTGTAACCTCATTTTCTGCAAGCAAAATTCACACCATCATAGCTGTGGCTGCATTGTTTATCATAGGTCAGGCACCGCTCTAAACACCTTGTATTTAGCTTTTTTAATCCTGGCAACAACCCTATGAGGCAGAAATAGTATCTTTAGATTATCACAAATTTATAAATAGTCTTAGATTAAAGAGTGTGTCCAGGTTCACAAAGGGTCATGAGTCATCACTTTGTTGGTCTGACACCAGTGACCAAATTCTAACCACTTTATTGTACTGTCTACCAAAGTACCAGGCTGGAGAAGATGGTGGGTAACTTCTTCTTATAGTTCTTGCTGAGGAGGGGACAGGAAGGGGAACAGAAAGAGAAAGAAGCCATCTAACACTTACTGAACTCCTAGCACTGTGGAGGCACTTTATATACCAAAAACTCTGTAAGATCAGAATTCTCTCTTCATTGTACAATGAGAAAACTGAGCTTCAGAGGTTAAATGACTTTCTCAATGTCATTCTCTTTTCCCTTTTTTTAAGGAGACTCCACCCCCAGTGTGGAGCCCATCATGGGGTTTGAACTCACAACCCTGAGATAAAGACCTGAACTAAGATCAAGGGTTGGTCATTTAACCAACCAAGTGGCCCAGGTACCCCTCTCAACGTCGTTCTCTTGCAAGTATAGAATTCAGCTTTGAATCAGCCCATGCTCTTTCTGTCACCCTGAAGGATTTAAATAGAAGACCCTTGTTGTTCCATAGCATATCTGTGATCCATGGAAACATCTAAATTCTAAACTATTTTCCTTTTGATAAACAGCTTGTGTTTTGGAAGTCTATATTTATAGTCCTAATTAAGAAATCATATTTGCTACAAAGAAGATTTAATGAAACTTTGAGTAATGTGGTAGAACAAAAGGTCACTTACTAGATCAAGGTTGAAAGATGGAGCTTTTCAGGGTTTTGTGTCCCGTTCTTTACTCTTTCATCAACTGATTATATGGAGAAGTGAAAAAGCCATTTTGTCTTCCTGGGGTTTAGTTTTTTCAGTAGAAAATCTGGGTGAGATGGTTTCAGTGTCCTTTACAACCATAGAATTCTGTGATGGTTTGAAGGCCAAACTGCAGAGAATTTGGAAATGCCCATGAGGGGGTCAGTTCTATTTATCAGTCCCTCCACACCCTTGCATACCTGATGCAGGCCCTTGCGTCTCTTGGATTATTACCACAGTCTCTTAGTTTGTCTTTAGATTTGCTGTCTTGCTCCTGCACCCAAAACAAATATCCTATTTGAAACATCCGCATTTTATAGAAGACTGAATAGCCCATTTTAACAAATGTTGAACTATCGTGAAGCTCTTTGCTTACTCAATTAACGACCTCTCATGGGGAGATACAGGACAAATAATGGCATCTGTACTAACTTTCACCTCAAACATTTTACTAATTATGTGTCCAAAGCACAGATTTGACCAAGTCACTTCCCTGCTTAAAATCCTTTAATGTCCGTAAGATAGTGTCTAAGTTCTTCCCTCCCTCTCCTCTTTGTCTTGTCCTTCTTGCTCAGCACTCCTTGGATACATTGTGCTGTTTCTCACCTCTTTGCCTGTGCACTCTCTCTGGCATGCCTGGCCACCCAGCCAGTTCTTCTTCATCCATTATGTCTCATCTCTAGTGCCATTTCCCTTAGGGCAGGTAGGTGTCGTGCCTTGATCTATAGGCAATACAGTTGCCTCTGTTTATATTGAAAATATCTGTTATCTGTTTTTCCTAACAAACTGGGAGCCTTTTAAAGGAACTAGGTCTGTATCTTACTTATCTTTGAATTCCTGGTACTGTCATGGTGTCTGGCATACAGTAGGTGCTCAATAAATGTTTACTAAATAAATGAATATATTGACCCCTCAGTGATAAAGAAATACCAGTTTGTAATTGCCAAGATGTTCTTCTTTATATGCAACTGAAATTTCCTTCTCTACTGGCCCAAATTTTGACCCCTGGAGTTATTCAGAAAAATTCCCTTTCTTTTACCACAATACAACATTTTAAATATTTTAATTTGGTTAAATCTTCTGTTCTTTAGGCTAAATATCCTTAGTTCTTCTATGTGTCTTCTTATGTTGAGATTGTACAATCCCTCACTATCCTTCCTGGCCTTCCTTGCCTGTGTTTCAGTTGTCCCTCTTAAATTGATATGCCCAGATCAGAACTCAAGGTTCTATTAATTATTTCAAATAGCAAGCAGCCCCAGAAGGATAACCCCCTCTTCTGCCCTGTTTATTAAACTTAAAAGTTACTTAAAAGTTGCATAAGGTAGTAACTGACTTTAGTAATATAATACATGTAATAAAATATGCATATAACAAAGTATATTAGTGTATTTAAAATATAATAAAAATATATAACAAAATAATCCAAAAAGCTCTTTGTGCTTTATTTTAGGACTCTCTTATAATAACACTGTCGGGGAGGGGAGGTCTAGGTACCACTGTTATTCTGTTCCTTTTACAGATGAGGAAACTCAGAGTGAAGATAGGGTTATGTTATTTTTTGGAAGGCATAATAAGAAAGTGAGTGTGGAGATGTGATTAGATCCTGGACTGACTTGTTTAGAGCAAGTCCCATGTTCTAAACCATCAACTATACACCAACGCCCTATACGCCCTCTGTGACCTTTCTGATACTAAGTGCAAAATATACTTGTTTCTAAGGTGAAGACAATACTTAATTTTTATCATGCTCTCGAAGGAATCCTTGTCTCCAAAGAGGATCTTAAATCCCTGCATTAAAGGTAGACTGACATTGAGCTTGTAGCCAATTTAAACAACGAGTTCATTTTCCTGTATACTGTCCTTAAACATCTTCCCTCGGCTAGTGTAACTGGTTTCCCTGATTTACCTTTAGCAAAGTAATACACTTATCCCTGCTGAATTTCATCTTGGTAGTTCCGTCTGTTCCAAGGCCATTTCTCTCCATTATTGTACTCTGTTAATGTACTTGCTATTTCCCTAAATAATCTGAGGAGCATTCTTTCTTGATCATTATCTGAGTCATCAGTGGTGATGAAGGCTGACCCAGGAGAGGGTAATGGCTGTGAAAATGGTTTTCAAAGCCTGTGTCTCTCTGTATATATTTGTCTTTCGATGTTGCTCCTCAGGAGTGAGAATATTGATGTTTAGATAAGCCGTTGCTCTCAACCACTGACAGTCTTGCTGTGTCCCTGATCCGGGATTTCTGAGAGTCCACTGTTCAAGCCTCTTGGGTGAGGCATAGTTATCCAATTCAGTGTTTACTCTCCGCCGTCTTTAGTACTCTAGTCTTCTACAGGCTTTCCAGTTAACTGGGGCTTGTTTTCTTCTTATACCTCTTTTGAAGCACATCCCATCTCCCACCTAATCCCCAGTTTGCCTTGTGGTTTCTGAGAAGTCAAGCCCCTGTCAGGTAGCAGGTAGCAGGAGTAAGGTCAACCTCCATTTCTTTTTCCCAAGTTTTCGGGTCATTTTGAAGAAAAACAGAACTCTGATATTAAGTGTGGGACAGCTTCAAGTCTTCTACTTTATTTTCCAACAAATTTGCAATATGGGCTACATCTAGAGACAGTAAAGGATTCTTTCAAGAATACATATTTTTAATTTCTGAGGAAAAATTATCAATGGCTTTAGATTTTCCTGCAAGCTTTAGGCTGACTCATCTTCTCTGTGATTGGTAATAGTCTACATTTCAGGCTAGTTTTAATCTTTTAGGTCACCTACCTCCATTTGGTCATTTGCTTTTTCTCCTTGGTAACCAGTGTTATTTGGTTCCATATTCATGATTTATACCTTTGACTCTACCTCGTTTTTCAAAGTGATTTTTCCCATCAAAGGCTCGACCTGCTGATTGATTCTGATTCCCCCATTAAATCCCTGCCCCCGACCTTCTCTAATAGCATTTTGAGCCATTTTTTCCCAGCTTCCTATGAATCATGTTATGTTTTGTCATTACTTAGGAAATATGTAAGCATTGGCTCATGATTCCCTTTAACTTTTAATAGCCTTCAGTGTCAGCCCCAACTTCACAAGCAAGGATGTGCTGAAGTGACTCCATAGCAACCACCAATTTGCGTATCCTTTTCTAAGTTGGATGACACTTGGCACTTTGGCCTTTATGCTGGAGATTTATAAGGAAGGTGTTTTAAATGTTACTGTTTCAAACCTTGTTTTTCCAAAATTTTCATTGTAGAGTGAAAAAACAGAACCAGACTTGGGTTTACGTTTCAGCCAGATCACTTACTAGTGTTTGTTATCTTGGGCGTCTCCCTGTACTTCCGCAATCTTTAATATCTTCCCATTTCAAATGGGGAAGAAACGCCCACCTGTCACTGTGCAGAGACTGCTGCTGGGAACGATCGAGATGAGCTTTGAACACCCTAAAATTCACGCAGCAGTCTGTAAAACAGAAGGTAGGTACTATGCACACAGATAAAGCAGAGCTAAGAATGATATACTCTGGCCGTTCTCCGTTCTTCTTAATTCTTCCTTTAATTTCTGTACTTGAAGGTTTTTGAATTCCTATTTCTGCTCAGTTTCATATCCCATTTCCATTACTCCACCCCTCTGCCCCAGTACCCAGAAGCTGGCCCCTACTTTAAGTTGCAGGCCCCGTCTGGCTAGTTAGATGTGGTAAATATCATGGCATGTCTTGGATTCTTCACCTCTCCTTGCATCCATTCTTTGACCTGGTTCCAGCTTTATTCTTTTGACGTGTTTTGGCCTATGGGTAATTAGCAGATGTGATGGAAGCAAAACTGTGTTTGGGACTGGCTTGCTCTCTCACTCTTGTGCCTTTGTTCACGCTTGTGAACATACTACGTTCGACTCCTGGTCCTAGGAGGAGAAAAGGGACATGTGGACTAGAGTGGAATGTTCCATCTTTCCATTTGAGGCCAATTCATTTCAGCCACCAGCCAGTTGACCACAGATGTATAAGCAACCCCTGCCTAGATCAGTAGAGCCATCTAGCGGACACCCAGAAGGCCTCCAAGACTGTAAGCACAGTTCTTGTGGTACGGCTCTGAAGTTTTGTGGTGGTTTGTTAGACATTTTAATTCTAGCAATGGGAAATGGATACAATAGATGTCATAACCATCTGACTTTAAACCTGGCTTCAAGAACAGAAGTCTCAGAGCTTATGATCCTGAAAAGTATACTGATAGGAAAAGAAAAGTTTCATTATCAAGAGAGGCCTAGGGAAGTAATGACTAAAGTACTATTAAATATATATAAATGCACAGATTCTTCAGCATGAAAAGCCTCTCTGGTGGGTAACCCATCCCTAGAGTCACTATCATTGGTTAAGGATAAATGACCATGGCATTGTGATTTGCTGAGGCAGAGCCTCATGCAGGTGTTAAGCTATTCAGAAGGCATTACTATTAAAAGTTTTGTACAGAGCTTCTTAGTCTGAAATTGAATGTATTTTTACTTCCATTTTCCTTCCTTTCGTTTTTTACCAAAGGCCAGCAAAATGCTTGTGCAACTTCTGTCCTCTTCACACATTATCATATTACTTAAGGGCACATTTTTTCCAGATCTGCTCTATTAACTTATTGATAAGTTAAGCATATTTGATTTCTCTGTCCAGCCTCCATAGACCCCCTCATGTTGTATACTAAAGGAGAAAGCAATACATGGTCAGTGGTGGAAAGGCAATATGTGAAGTATTAATTGCTACTCAACTACCTCTACTGACTTTTTTTTTAAGTTTGTTTGTTTGTTTGTTTGTTTATTTAGAGAGGAAGAGGCAGAGAAAGGGAGAGACAGAATCCCAAGCAGACTCCATGTTGATCCTGACGTGGGGCTGGAACCCATGGATTGTGAGATCATGACCTGAGCCAAGATCAAAGTCAGATGCTTAACCAACTGAGCCACCCAGGCTCAGGGGCACTCAGGCGCCCCTCTACTGACTTTTAATCCTATGACCCTGCTCCCTTTCATTTGTTGTGTGGCTGACATCCCACTTGGAGGATGCATTCAGGGAATCCATAGGACAGCAGGGGTTGTCAAGAGGACAGAGAAACAGGTGTCAGATTCCTGACTTTTAAAGTTAAAAGTCTTATGTCATCTTTTCATATTTTTCCTTGACCTCTCCTTTTTGTCACCCCTTCCTTACCAGATAAAGATGCTTACAACTGGAGAGAGGGAAGAAAGTTAAAATCTAATAAAGAGAGAGAGACACTGGTTTTAGAACTAAGTCTCCATTTTGGGTCAAGTCCCAAGTAATGAACCAAGTAATAGGCTAGGAAACTATAAGTCTCCCAGGTAAGTGTTAGGATAGAGGGAATGAGTGCTGTAGAAGACATTGCTCTAGTTCACTAGTATTTGGGCCTCGCTCTTTGGGCCTGTGGAGCATTGTACTCTCCCTTTGTCTTGAAGATAGGCATGACCCTGTGACTTGCTTTGGTGAACAAATTGTTAATGGAAGTGATGTGGGTCTTTTCCTCATTGAAGCACCTAATTGCTGCTGCAAGACTTTCCAGCCTGCTTTTTTTCTTGCTAATTTGGAACCCTGAGCCAACACATGAAAGACAGAGGTCATGGAGAGTATTCTAGACTTGTAATGGATTTTATATGAGTTAGGAATGAAATTTTGTTGATCTTTTGGGTGTAATTTATTACTACAGCATAACCTACCCTATCGAGTAGGATAAGTCTTCTGTTTACCATCTGGATGGCTGGAAGGAAGAGATATTACAAATATTATCACGCAATTTAGTATGGGAGGGCTTGATGACAGATCCTAACTGTACCATTGTCCCAGGGGAGATGTGAGGGAGCAACCAAATCTTTCTTACATCCCGAGCAAGGATGCGTATGTTAGCAGGAGAGAAATCTAGATATCTAAAGGGTTCTCAAGGTCATAACAAGGGAGGCAACTGTAAGTGTTGGCATGGATTATTCAGTCTGAGACCAGATGAGTAGAAGCCCATTTTGGAAGGTGATGGCACTAAGGACCAGATATTTATGATTGTATATATTGGTGGATGTCAACTCTGGACAACCACAGATATGCTTTCTCATAGATACTACATTACTATGTAAACACTTGAGTTAGAATCAACTGTTGAGAGAAGGGGCATATCCACAATTTGTTCATTATTATTATTTTTTAAATGTCTATTTATTTTGAGAGAGAGAGAGGGAGAGCATGTGCTTGCAAGCAGGGGAGGAGGATAGAGGGAGGGAGAGTGAGTGAGAGGGAGAGAGAGAATCCCAAGAAGCCTCCACACTGTCAGTGCAGAACCCTGTGGGGGGCTTCATCTCAAGAACCATGAGATCATGACCTAAGCCAAAATCAAGAGTCAAGCACTTAACTGAGTGAGCCACCCAGGCACCCCTTGAGTATTATAATGAAATACCTAAGAAATTATTGAAGTTGTCGAATTTACTTAGAAGTGACCAGATTCATTTTGTTATCAGGAAGCAAGAAGGGCTTATGATAGAAATTATTTCAGTTATAAAGTGAATCCTGAATGGCTCAGTTTGTTAAGTGTCTGACTTTGGCTCAGGTCATGATCTTACAGCTCATGAACTTGAGCCCCACATCAGGCTCTATGCTGACAGCTAGGAACCTGGAGCCCGTTTTGAGTTCTGTGTCTCCCTCTCTCTCTGCCCTGCCCCCTCACTCATGCTCTGTCTCTCTCTCTCTCTCTCAAAAAGAAACATTTAAAAAAAAAGAAATTATTTCAGTTATAAAGAAAAAGTTCTACATTTGCAGATCTGAGCTTGTGGCTATCAAAATCACACCCACCTCCTGTTTGTAAGAGGATAGAACTGAACAGAATTTTCAAAGAATAGCATTAATGATTTTATAGAAAAACACAAAGGCATGTTATTTCATAACTTGGTTATTGTTGTTGGTGGCGAGGAATTATTGTATTCCCTCACCCAGTGAGAACTCTCCTGGGCCTCTTGAGAACTGGACCTGACCATTACCATTGGGCATTGGGCTGTACCTACCCAGCTGCCCCTGTAAGATCAGCCTCTTGGCTCAGGCAGTTGAGTGCTGGCTGTGTTGGGTGGGGCTCAGGTAAGGTGCTGGCTACCTCAGGGACAAAACTGAGTAAGAGGCCACTTTGACAAATGATCAGCCTGCACAATGAGTCTTGGTGGATTGTGGTGCATAACAGTGGGCACTAATATTAGACGCACTGTATATTCTTTTGTTGGTTAGCAATTCCTCATTGATGTAGACACCTTGCAAACACACACATATGCACACACACACAAAACAAAAAACTATTTAAAATCTATACATGAGATAAAGATATCCACAAAGGTACAGAATAATGCCATCATTCATATCCTGCTACACATTTGAAAGCACTCATTAGAAAAATTAAATAAAGTTGCAATTGTTTTAGAGTAACTATTTAAACTCATCTTTCAAATGTCAAGAATGTGGCAAAAAAGAAAAATAGCTTGCTCTGAGTGATGTAAAAGTCTCAAAGGGAGTTGAGAGGCACCTGGGTGGCTCAGTTGGTTGAGCGACCGACTCTTGATTTCTGGTCAGGTCATGGTCTCATGATTCGTGAGTTCGAGCCCCATGTCAAGCTCTGTGCTGACAGTGTGGAGCCTGCTTGGATTCTCTCTCTCTCCCTGACCCTCCCTCCGTGTCTCTCTCTCTCTCTCTCTCTTTCCAAATAAATAAACATGAACAAATTTTTAAAAATCTCGAAGGGAGTTGAACCATGAGCAAACTCTTTTGTAAGCATGTTAATATAGGGCTTTCGTTAAATCTACTTAACAACTTTATGAGGAAGATATATGTACACTGATAGATGAGAAAACCGAGATGCAGACAATAACTTCTGCAGTATTATGTAACCAGTGAAATAATACAGTTCTTTTTTGTTTTGTATTGTTTTTGGCCGTCAAATGTAGGGTCTATTTTAGTACCTCTCTGTGTCGACTTCATACCATCTTGTTTGAACTCTTTCCACATTCTTATTGGTGTCGCTGATAGGTGAGATTGCTTTAGATAGACTTAGGTGAATGTTATCAAAGGTTTCATTTATTTTTTTCTTGGATGGACTGTGGTTTGGGGAGGGAGCTTTGGATCCTGAATTAGGAGAACAAAATCTCCATTCAGGTTTGCTTAAACCAGTAGTGCTCAGCCTTGGCTGTACATTAGAATCACTGGGAAGCATTCAAACCTTACTAGTACTTGGAGACCATGTCAGCCCAATTAAATTATAAGCCCTGGGGGTTGGAGCCCAGACATTTAAAAAAGATCCCAGGTGATTCTAATGTGTAGCCAGGGCTTAGAATCACACTGGCTTAACATTTTAACACACTGAAAATCAGAGTCTAACAGGAGAAGACAATTAGCGCAGGTGCTAAGTCAATGTGCTAAACAATCTGTGATATCAAAACAAGTAATCAACAGTAGGAGGTAGAGAAAAGAACTCTAATCAGTTAGGAAGGCCTACTGGGATCTCTACCTCAGGATGTTATTCCGGAACTTGAGACATGAATGAGCTCTTAGTTTTAGTATTGGCATTGAAAGTTCTTATTATTTCAGGTTTTAAAAAAAGAGACGAGGGAAAATAAATGAGGAAACTCTTTGGGGACCAGTGCTTTGGAATTTTCCTATGCTTCCATATTTGTAAAATAAAACGTTTGATCAGGAATGGGATGTCTGCATATCAATAGAACTCAATCAAATGGAAGCTTCATTTACCAGGCACATGTTCCATGCTGGGGGGCACAATGAAGCCAGTGCCTGCCCCAGGGGGAATTTACACTCTACCTGGAAAGACTGGAGTGATCTGACAATAACGTGGCTGAATCCACAAAATACATTTAAAACTTAACTTCTCATTTAAAGTCTTATCTGGTGTTTAAAAGGGTGCTACAATTAATCATGGTAGGACATCCCAAATGCTAAAGGAGTGTTACCTCAAATCATATCCTATAATTGTGGGGAAAAAAAAGTAGCTGAGCTATCATCTTCTGTCTGTTTCCCTTTTCTGTGCCTACACTGAGTACCAACGCATGTTCATTTTAGCTTTCCAACATTACTAAATTCATCCTCTTCTTTTTATGTTTAGTGTCTTCAGGTTCGGCATTTCTGTCCTGGCTGACAGGAATAGTCTCGTGCCTGCTTGTAGCTCTTTTGAATTCTAGTCAGTTTCAGCTAGAGAGGCCCCAAGATGGCTCTCCATTGTCTGCAAGAAAAGGTTCAAGATCCAAAGCATGACATTCAGGCTTATGACTCCGAGGATGATTCTCAGACCCATAGCATTTACCTCATTTGGCAGCTTATTAGAAATGCAGAATCTTAGAGGCTGCGCTGCATACCTATTAAACCATAAACCTGCATTTTAACAAGATCCCTAGGTTATTGGAGCGTACAATAAAGTTTGGGAAGCACTTGTGTGTCGTATGTCTCTTACAAGCTGGCTTCAGCCTTCTTTACTTCCTTCTTCTGGTCATTGCATATTTCAGAGATATAGAACATACCTCAGAGGGACTGTCCTCTCAACATGGTCTTCTTGGCAAATAACCAGATTGTTCTTTAAAGATCTCTCACTGGAGCAATTTCCTGTGTGAAGCTTCCCCTGTCATTTCCTAGACAGTTAATCCTATCCTCCTCTGACAACTTGCATTATGCATAGATAACTCTGGTGTTGAAACTGCTTCTTGACCTGTTGCTTTTGCTCACCAGTCCATAGGTGCCTGAAAGGCAGGGCTTGTGTGCCTCTTATCTCCGTATCCCTGGTTTGTAGCACAGGGCAGGGCACACGGCAGTCAATTAACATTTCAAATTTATTGTTCAGAATCTGGTCTGATAAAAGCCTTTACCTGCAGGTGTAATTCTGCTTCAGCTTCTGGGATGGCCATATATGAAGGAAAGGATTCTTAAGCTGTTCCAGTCCTTGTAAGTTATAGTATTCATTTTCTTCGATAAAAACCACTGGGTATCCATATTTTTTCCTATGTAATAGCTTTCCTCTTTATCCACAGTGCCTTCATTTTGGCCCAGCCTTCTGATTTAGGCTTCTCAGTTGTATCTTAGTTTTGTTTGTTTGTTTGTTTTTTAATTTTAGAGAGAGAGAGAGAGCACAAGCTGGGGAGAGGGGTAAGGAGGGAGGGAGGGAGGGAGGGAGAGACAGAGAGAGACAGAGAGACAGAGAAAGATGGAGAGAATCTCAAGTAGGCTCTATGCTTAGTGTGATCCTACAACTCTGGGATCGTGACCTAAACAAAATCTAAAGTTAGATGCTCAACCGACTGAGCCACCCAGGTGCTCCTGTATCTTAGTTTTAATTTAGAGTTATAGCATGGTTTTGATATCAACAGGAGATGGGAAGCAGCTGGCCCAGGGCCATCTGTCCTCACAACCTTTGGGGCTGGCAGCCTTCTGCTCCTTCTTTGGACATTGGAGTCTTTTTCCAGGCTGCTTGTGGTTTCTTCTGCCTATATATCCTCCCTTCTATGTCTCCTGAGATATTCTGCCTGTTGTGTGACTTTTCTTTCCTTTTACTTCCTTTGTAACCTATCCAGGTTTTCCCAAGGATACAGTTGCCAGGTTTATCATATAAAAATAAAGGCTGCTCAGTTAAATTTGAATTTCAGACAGCAAATCATTTTTTAACATAAGTATATCCTTTGCAAAATAGGGAACATATTTATATTAAAAATGTTTTGTCATTTATCTGAAATCAAGTTTAACTGGGCATCTGGTGTTATATCTGCCAACTTCCCCAAGGACTTGCTTTTAAAAAACGCACACCTTTTATCTTCTCTAAAGTGAGGAGGTAGAACAGTTACCAAGTTGAAAGAGAAAGAGAAAAATCTAGGGAGAAACAGTCACGTTTTAAGATTTTATAGTATCCATCAAAATAACTATGTTGAGTGTATATAAAACACTCATCTTTGAGCAAAATAAAAATTTTTAGTGGTATATAGAAACTTTGGTAATCTTTCGTAGGTAATTTGTATTTTCAGGGAAGTTGGTTTCAGTAAAGTTGGGATGTAGTAGAGACTAGCAGTCAAAAGTGCAAGTTAAGGAGTCAACACTTGCTTTCTAATCCCGATGCTGCCACTAACTAATTGTGTAACATGGGGCAGCTCACTTCTGTTTCTGGGCCTCACTTTTCCTTATCTGCAAATGGAGATAATAACTGTATCTACAAAACAGGAATTTTTATGAGGATGAAATGAATCAATCACGTCTCTGTCCGATGGTAAGTACGCAATAAGAGGTTATTTGCCAGGACCCCTACTACTAAAGGGTCACTTGAGTCGGTGTGTTGAGTGTGTCTCCAGGAAGCCAGGAAGCGGTTTTTCATTTGATTATCAGTCCATTTGGAGAGGAATGGTGTGGTTGGAGCTAGATTTGAGACATAGGGGTGGCATGAACTTTGCCCTAGGTCATGTGGGTAACAATCCACTGGTCTTCCCTAGCCCCATTGATTATTGCTGATTTGAGATGTTTATAAAAACAGAGTTGCAGAGAATAAGTCCATTCTTCTGAGATCCAAGTGAACAGGACTCCTTTCACATGTATCCAGTGTCTTTATCAAAATAAACTACTGTTTTTAAGTGATAATGTTTTTTCTTTTTAAGAAGTATATGAGAACAGGGTGAGGAAGTAAATGACCCCAAGACTCTATGGTTGTGTTAACCTTATTTTCCAAATAAATGAAAAGAAAGACAGGTGCTGTGACAAAGGAGTATTTTATGAATTTTACATGCATGCTAAAATTAGTCTTTTGAACTATTTTAAAATTGAATTAACAAGTGCCTTTTATTTATAATTTTAGATATTTAAATACATAAGTAATCCTTGATAATTAATAGAAGAAAAGGCAGTGGAGATAAAGGCAATAGGAAAATAATTCGATTATATGGAAATAAGCACTGTAAATATTTTGTTGTAGACATATAATGTTTTAATAGCAAGTATATCTGTATAGTATATAAATAACTAATAACTGTATATATGTATTTGTAAAAAATATAAACTTATATTTAAATATCCTTATAATATATAAGACACATATATATGATATATAATGTACAATTAAATATATTATTATAGAATAATAAATATAATACATATTAAAATATATACATATATAACCAGCAAGTTATCTTATATAACTTTTTTTACCTGACTTTTTTACAAGATTTAACTTGGTCTTGTAAGTTATTTTTTTATATATAAGGGGTATTAACACAAAAGAATATACTTTTCCAAGACAGTCTGAAGAATTCTGAAATGCATAGCTGTTACACAGGTGAATTTGGTCATGTTCCAAATGATCTGCATAATATTTTAGCAAGTAACAAAACCACTAAATTTCTCATAAGATTTTATGCCAAATAGCCATAATTTTGTAATCCTAAAATAACAAGAGCAGTTATCATTACTTAATATTTCTGTTAGATGTTAATACCTTAGCTCAATTATTCAATTATTTGATCAACCATTTATGTATCATTGGGGACATTATAGGTAAACTTACCATGAATTCTAGCTGAGGTGTGACAGAGCGCTTTGAGGTTCATATTTTTGTTGTTTTCACTGCTTATCCACTAGAGCCTTTTCTAACGATGAGGTTTATGTAATGCCAGAGTAGCCTTGTTTGATCCCTAGAGGTTAAAGTCAGCAGATGTCCATAATTAGCAGTGACAGGGTCCATTTAATCTTCCTCTCCGATATTCATTTATTTAAGACACAATTCTGAAATGCATTTTAATAAGATAGAGAGCTATTGGCTTTAGGACAAATTTTAGAATATTTGGAGCAATGGATACATAAATATGCTTTAGGATCTTTTGGAAACATGAATTTGGGTAGCTAAGCTTTTGGGAAGAGAGGAAGAGCAGAGTTCAAAGGTCATCAGTGCTCCAAGCACCTTGGATATAGTGGTTACTATGTAGGGCAGATCCATGTGCTTGGACAACCAATGGGGCAGCAGGTAGAATCAGATCCTATAGAAATACTGCCACCATCCACCCCAACAGGAATGTAAAGTATGGGATTAGATATCCTATAGGTTTAGTGGGCTTCAGAGCACCTATAGTCAGGACTAGAATCTTTTTCAGAAAACTGTCTTATGTCTGTTTTAACGCAGAAGTTTGAAGTCTCAGTGGTTCGTTCTGTATTACAGCATGATCATAGTGTATTTATCTTAGACAATTTCTAAAACAGGTATTTTTGATTTTCTACCATGATTATAAACAAAAAGAAAACCCAATCAACAACGTGTCTGATTGAATAGTGTATCTTGTTGAAACCCGAGGAAACAGAATAAGTAGCTATAAACTTCCTCCGAATCTTGGATGGTATTTTTCCACCTGGAGAGGTCTTGGAAATGGTGGCCATGGATGTCATCAGAGGATTTTGCCCTCTTTTTGTGTTACAGTTAGTGAGATTGAGAAGGAACCATTAATACTCGCTTAGGCTCCTGTGAAGTCACCTCTTTAGTAGTGCCATCCTGCTGCCATTACTGAGGGATGTCACGGCTGTTCAGTAACCATTAGGCTCACTGAAGTGGTGCATATGCAACTGAGACATTTCTCATCTTAACACTTAAATGGTTAACTCAATCTTTAGGAACTAGGAGTGTGTCTTAGAAACCTTCTAAACCTTGTTATTGAGGGCAGAGGCCAATGGTTTTTTTTTCTTTTTTCTTTTTTTTTCTTTTTTACTAGAATTGGCCTTGAAAACTGAAAGACGATTTATTGATACAGCCTGTAAAGCAACTTAAGATTAGTTGGTAGAATTGACTGTGTGACAGTGATTATGAACCTAGAGACTTTGGGTGTTAAAAAAAGTAGCAAATTCCATCCCAGGTCACCTTTAAGTAGATATTATAAATCTTTAAATACAGGTTTCTTTTCTTCTCCGTGGGAGGCTGGTGAAGATTGCTAAGGTGACTCCCATTTATAAGGAACTGGTGTAAAAGACCCTGGCAGCTATTGTTCTTAGTAATCAGTTCCTTCTCTACTATCCTGAAATTACTTTCAAGGTAGTTCATAAACAGGTTTACAGTTATTTTATGGCTTGCTGTTTAATAGTTCCTCCCCAGTCTGAATTTTGCTCAAGATATTTTACCTTACCAACAGGGCTTAATTTATTGGCTCTGTTAGACACGGATACCAAGTTAGAGGAAGCATTGAAGTAGGTATTTTCTTCCTGCATAAAGTATATCCACTGGGTTTTTAAGCTCACATTTGTTACCTTGCATTTGTCGAGGGCCTTCTGTATTTTTCTGAGAAAGAATAAAATGTGATTTAATTCTACTATCTAACTTAGTACCTCGTACATAGTAGGCACCCAATGAACATTTGTTTATTGACAATTTAAAAATGTATTGGTTGCTTACTATGATCAGACACCATGTCTTATACATAAAGTCAGTATGGTCAAGTGCACTGTACTTCTCTGGATGAATGAATGAATGACTCCACTCAAGGTCACTATTATCACCTATACACAAATAGTGGTAGAACTGAGTGGAATAAGATGAGTGATGGATGGCTAACAATAAAGATTAGTTAAAACACTCAGAAGGGAAAGATTAATTCTATCTTGAAGTAATAATGATACACTTCAGAGAGAAGATTATCTCTGTGTCCCTATAAAGTATATTACTAATGTTAGAGTGCTGTGCTTGAATGTAGATGACGTCTGTCACCTCACTGTAACGCTAGGGCTCATGGAAACATTTAATATTGGAGCTATCCATGTTTATTTCTACAACATGATGAAAGGTTGAAAGATTTTTTTGTTTTTAATCACAGAACTCCTTAGTCCTGAGCCTGAGTTTCAACTATGCTGTCCTGGAGGCTCACAACAGTGGTTGATTTGTCCACAGAATAATGGGAGTTGTTTAAAGAGAGGAGGGAGAGGAAAAAGGAAGAGGAAAGAGAGAGAGGGAGAGAAAACTCTCTTTGTAATGACTTCTGGAGTTCTCTAAATGGACAATAGTGATGAAGTGTTTTGCAGGATTTGAAAAAAATGATACAAATGAAGGTTATGTGAGAACAAGGTCAATTACTTCTGATCTAATGGTGAATGAAAATATAAAATATATGTATATATAAATATATAATATGCAAACATAAATTATTGCTTATTTAATATTTATAAATATTTATAAAACATATAAATTATGTAGATATATAAAATATGTGAAAAACTATAACAACTGTGGAAAATCACGTGCAACAAATTTTGTGCTGTAGCATCCTGGAGAGAAATACATAAAATCATTAGTAAGAATTACTTTAGGATAGAGAGACAAACTACTTTTAAAAAGTATTTTAACAGTGATCATATTTCAACTGTGAAAACACAAATTCTATTTTTTTAAAGTAGAATTGACATTTAAGAGAGAAGCCTTGGAAGGAAAGGAGTCCCCTTCAAAACTGCACCAAGGAGGCTGTAGATGTGAGCCTCACACATTTATCATAGATTATGGAGAAATGCTGTAGCTTCTAATCATGCTGAACTGCTGCTCCCATTTGATGTATGTTATAATACCAACGTGTTTTCCGAGAGTGTTCTGAAACCATGCTAGCCTTAGCTGGTTCAAGGTCACACAGTTAAACCTTGGATCCATGTCTCACTGGAGGCAAGTTCAGGAGAAAACAGACAGAGCTAATTGCTTATGGATGCACTACTATGTAGAGGTACAGAGAGCTCAGTCAAGACCGTGAGTGGCTTATGTGAATTGTGGAAAGGGGAGCTAGGGACAATCTTCTCCAGCCATAGTATTCCCTAGCATTAGAGAGCTTCAGGGATATAAGGTTACCTAAAGTTAAAGGTGAAAAGATGCCATGTTGGAATGTTGTATCGCCTCTTGCCAGGATGTGCCTGATCTGCGTTAGGGTAAAACAAACGCAATAGCACTTAAATTCTGTTTTCCAATATGTTTTCCAAAAGAATGTCCCAGCAGTTAAAACTTCTCATTAATAAGTTCAGCCTATAACACATCTTAGATTTATAATACCAGTAAGTTATTTGAATAATAATGATGGTGACAAGAGCCAGACTAAGTTCCTATGATGGAAATGGTATATTTATAAAACATTCCCTTTGTGCTTTCAGATCTAAATTAGTCCTTTTATGCTGCAGGGCACAAAACTCTAGGATCTCTATTTCTTGCTAGAACAGATTCAAGGTTTCTTCTTTGAACACAACTTTGACTCTTAGTTTGGATCACTTAAATGCGAGAGTTTTAATCATGTTAGTACCAACAAGGCTGAACTCAGTGCTCGGCTCATAGCAAGACCTGAATAAAGGTTTGTTAAATGAAATAAATAAATCCCTGATTTCTTTTTCTCTGTCTTCATAGTAGCAGCATATTGGGCCCCTTCTGTGGAGTTTGTCTGACATGGCTTTGTGGCTTTACCGTGGGTGGGGTGACTGTTCTGCTCCTTTAGGTTCCTTTCTTCTTAGGGGAGTGCAGGCTTCACCTTTCACTCACCATCCTCACTCCTTCCCTTCTCTTCACATTGGATTCCAGTTACTATGTGGTCTTCAGATACGATGGGATGGTGTGGCTCTGTGGTCCAAGCACCTACCCTCTTTCTTTCCTTGGAGGTCACTTTGGGGTGAATGTTAGCCCAATTTCATTTTTGAAGCAACTCACATCCCAAATTCTGCCTTAAGTCACCTTAACCCAATTTAAAGCTTTCTTGTCCTCATAGCTTTTATAGATAAGCAGCTTATGTCTTGCCTAGCCATCATATCTAATAAGAGCAGACAGTCTTGTCTCTCTGATGGTTCCTGTGTAATCATCCCACATCCATGTGTCATCTGATACAGAACCTTTTGTCAGGTTAGGAAAGTGAAATTCACAAGTTTAAAAATAGAGGACATCCTCGGTGGAGTTGCAGCCACACCAGAGTTAGACTTTCTTCAAAAAGGGGCTACACAAAAGCCGTCTGACTGATGGCGGCAACTCAGTATATACTCTGGATTCCCTAGGGGGTCGACAGCTAAGACCATTGGTCCATCTGGTACTGACACTGAAGTTTTGGCCACAGATCAGCCTACTTCCTGGGCTGAACATTGCCCTTTGCCTGAACTCTTTAAACCCTGTGCTTGTTGCTGTTGCTTTAGACTCAAGAATGTCACATCAGCACTTTTTGTTGTTACTGCATTGGCCTCCTTTGGTTCAGATGCCACAGTGGTGTCCCAATAAGAGAAACATTAAGGAGGAATAAGCAAAAACAAATAATGAATAAATAAAACGGGATGGAAGTCACGGCATAGCACAGTTACCATTAAGATATTGACTCTCCAGAAAGAGGACTTTGCAAGTGGTAAAAAGATACAATGTTAGAATGTTATACCATCTCTTGCCAGTTTATAGCTGACTCTGAATTAAGATAAAGCAAAAACAATAGGAACTAGACTGTGTTCCATTATGTCCTCTGGAAGAACATACCAGTAATTAAAACTTCTCTTTAATAAGTTCAACTTGTAACACACAGTAGATTTATAATACAGGCTTGTTTGAATAATCATGATGATCATAAAGGTACCTACAATGTTATCAGCTAAGTGTTTCACATGTAACTCCTCCTTTAGTACCCTAAGGAGACCTGCAAGAAAGGATTTACTATCCCCACTTTATAGATGATAAAACTGAAGCTTAGAGAAGTGACTTCTTTGAGGGCACAGCACTAGTAAGTGCAGAAAACACGTGGTCTAATTTGTAGACCCTGATGTACCAGTTGGTGTTTTATCAGGGAAGCAGAGTAACTACAAGTGATGTGAAATAGTTTATTATAGAGATTAGATCTTTGTCAATTGTGAGAGTCGGTGAAGTCTAAGGAAGGCTGTTGCCTCCACGTCTCTAGTGATGGGCTTGAAGTCAGTGTCGGAAAGTGAAGGGAATTTCTTACAAGGGTACAGAGATATCATGTGGAACTTTGGGCCCCAACAAGTGCTTAGAATCAGCAATCAACAAGTCATCAGGAACCCAATGTGCTGGTTCATTCTCTTGCTATCTCTCTCTTTGTCTTGATACATCTTTTTCTCCCTCCTCTCTTCCCTTCCCATCTCTCCTTCTCTCTCTGAGCATGGACTTTTGTCTCTGTTTCTCTGTGAGCATCTGCTACATCTTCTGTTCTCAAAGGATGACTTTTCTCTTTTGTCCCTTTAGTGGAAGATGGACACTTTTATAGCTACCGGATGTATAGATTTTATATCAAGTGTCCAGCAGAGAATGACTTGGCACCATGAACCCTAACCCGGGTTCCAGGGATACAGAATCTTATTGACCGAACTTGGATCAAAGGTCCAATCAACTATAACCAGAGAGGAAGAAGTGCAATGGAAAACAGAGAGTCATAAGTGGGCAGCCACCTCCAAAAGTATGTTACGATCGGAATTATTCTGGCACTATATAAAGAATGAGCTGCAAGAAGTGATCATGGAAACATGGAAGATGATTAGAACACTATCATATAATGGATAAAGAAGATGTGGTGTATATATACAATGGAGTATTACTTGGCAATCAAAAAGAACAGCATCTTGCCATTTGCAACTATGTGGATGGAACTAGAGGGTATTGTGCTAAGCGAAATTAGTCAGTCAGAGAAAGACAAATATCATGACTTCACTCATATGAGGACTTTAAGATACAAAGCAGATGAACATAAGGGAAGGGAAGTGAAAATAGTATAAAAACAGGGAGGGGGACAAAAACATAAGAGACTCTTAAATATGGAGAACAAACAGAGGGTTATGGGAGGCCTGTGGGAGGGGGGATGAGCTAAATGGGTAAGGGGCATTAAGGAATCTACTCCTGAAATCATTGTTGCACTGTATGCTAACTAACTTGGATGTAAGTTTTTAAAAAATTAATAAAAAAAAAGAACACTATCATATCTGCTCATTTCTGTAATTTGGGTTGGTGCAATGGTGGTGGAGGTGGAAAGAAGTGGTAAGATTTTGGATATTTCTGAAAGCTGACTTGAGTCGCTTCTGTAGTAGGCTCCTGAAACCATTGGATCCGAGAGCTATGATTTTACTTTTAAAGCCAATGTATTCATTTCTAAGTGGATGTGAACACTGCTTTGGAAGGGTCGCATTTTATCTGGATTTTCATGGTTTTCAAATAATTATAGAATGGCTGTGGAGATATAATCTGACTTCCACTTTCCGAATTCATGAAAGGAGAACTGAAGATCAGAGAGATCAAAGGCTTATGAAATATCTCTTTTAAATTTAATTGTATTTTTAACCATAATCTCTCATCCAAATTGCACAGATCCTTTAGAAGTGTATTTAGAAAAGAAACTCAGTGATCAGAATTCCACTTGACAGATGGGGTTAATCTCAGTTTTTCAAGTGAATTGGGATTAAGCTGAATTATTCTCACTATAACTTAAAATAACTACTTTCTCTACCAAAAAGAACAAGCATTTAAGTTGACAATCTCTTGGTTCTGATTCTGCAGATGTCTCTAGTTTGAGCATACGGTGATTGTACTTACCACCTGTGCTGAAATTCTTGCAAACACTGGGGAATTGAGACCAAATGTCAGCTCCAAGTTTGATATTTATTGACTTCAGTAACTCTTCCTCCTAACCTTCTCTCAACCTTAAAATAGTTTAAGATTATTGTATCTGTCTGAGTGTTAGTAAAAAAGTCATTATTCTGTGGTGGAGAATGGTATTTGAGGGATTGTGATGACTTGTTTCAATTCTGGAATATTATACTTTTCTTTGTCATCTTGGGGCTTTCTAAGCCACTGACTACTCTCCTTAACATACTGTAATAATTTTTTTTTGTATTTTGTTATTTTCATTTTTATAATTTCATCATCTTATGTGAGTTTAAAGTCATTTACAAAAAGGAAAAGAGTAAAAGATTCTCCTTAGGCTCCAACACATTTAACTTTTAGTACTGAAATACTTTTATGCTGTTCTTATTTTATTGCATCTATTAATATTTATGTACAGTTAAATTCCCTTATAATATTTTCCAAGAGACCAAGCTTTAATATTATAGTCAGAACAATGTGAAAGTATAATACAGTGGATGTTGAGGCAATTTACAATAGTTAGCCTGCAGGTAAGACACTTCTTAGCATGATACATTGGAAAAAATATATCTCATCTCATTCTGTAGACTTGAAACGGTTACTGTAACAAGGCAGATTTGAAATAAAAAATGGTTACTATATAAGCTTTAAAGAGAAGGTGGAATAAAATTAATAGAATCAGGGGCTAAAATGGAATACATTGATTTGATGTTTATGTTTATGGACTCATTTTGGTCAGATATTAAACATTTTTGTGTCTGATCAAAGAGGTATAGATGGATACATTCCAACTAGTTGATTCTTTTGGTTCCTCTTTGCTAAATGTTGAACATGAGTTGATGAAATATTAAACAGCTTGTCCAAAGTGGCTTAGCAGTAAAACCACTACTAGTATTAAAAACAAAATGATATGTCCTAATCCTTAGCTTTGTCATTATATATTTGTATCACTGTCGGCCAACTGATTTTGGCCGTGGCTTTTGTGAATTTGGTTCATACTAGGTACCCAGTAAACACTTGGTCATTGACTGAAACATCAAGTCTTAGTTTTCGTATCTCTAAAATTGGAATAATAAATGGAATCTATCCACAGAGTAGGGAATATTTATGATTTACATGAAGATCATTGGAAAAGTGTAATGAGAGGCAAACCAGTCATTTAGGGATTTAGAATTATGGTTCTAGTGTTCACTTGCCATCCTCTTTTATGTTTTATTTATTTTTTTAAATTTTTTAAATGTTCATTTACTTTTGAGAGAGAGAGAGTGCAAGTGGAGAAGGGGCAGAGAGAGAGGGAGACACAGAATCCAAAGCAGGCTCCAGGCTCTGAGCTGTCAGCACGGAGCCTGATGTGGGGCTTGAACCCACCCATGAACCCAGAGATCATGATCTGAGCTGAAGTGGGACACTCAACTGACTGAGCCAGGCGCCCCCCACCCCCACTTAAAAAAATTTTTTTAATGTTCATTTATTTTTGAGGGAGAGAGACAGAGCATGAGCAGTGAAGGGATAGGGAGAGGAAGTTGGTTTTAAAACAGAATGTAGTAAAGCAAGGGAGGATGTGTCCACTTGTGGTCAGTCAATATATGGTTATAAAAGAAGAATATTGAAAGCATCACCAAAGTTATGGAAAAGAAGAGAGGCCATGCAGAAAATGAAGGAAGAGCCGAGGATGACATGAGTGAAGGCTGGCAAAACACAAGGCCCCTGCCCTCTCTCTGCTGTGTGTGTGTCAGCGAATAGCATTGCCCCTTTGCTTTTGAGTTCCGTGGTGCTCTACTTTTGCTTCTGCCTTTAACCTGAGCATTTTTCCGAGGCAAGCCCTCACGTCATCCCAGTGAGGTTGTGGGTTCACCGGTCGGTTGGAGAGCTGCCTTCATATCTCATTGCCAGCATATGGTCTGTGGTGAATAACCCTTCCATTATTTGCACAGCTGTTGAGTAATATTACGTTAAAACATTACATGCACAATTATGTTCAATTATATAAAATGAATCTATTTTACCTAATGCTTATTCTCCAGGGTTTGCGCATCTTTAGTTACAGGAAGTTTAGTACAGAGTAGCAGATGGTACAACACAGTGTTTGTCAGCTAATAAATTTAAATGTCATGGCATGCTACATTTTTTTAGCTTATATATCTATATATTTTAGGCAAATGCCTCAGCTTGCCTTCGAAGTAGAGGAGTGACTATACTAAAAACTTCGTGTTTTTAATCTTTCCTTGGTGCGATGTTGTGACTATGGGGCAGGAGGCAAGTGGCATTAAGCCATAGCATATGCTTTGTCCTTTGGCCTCCCCGTCTTCCCCAAGGACACCACCTGTCAGAGGCGCTCCTGTGATATTGCTCTCTGTCCTTCCTCTAATATTGCCTTTCCGGGTCCCTGTTCTTGCCAGATGCTAGTGACACTGCTGTCACTCTCTCCTTGAGCCCAGCTTCCCTGCCTTGGCCAGGCTATTCTAGCAAACCTTTAGCGGTGCCCTAGTAGCCCTGCCTATTCCATCAGCGTCCTGTCACTTTTGAAACGTTCTCCCTGTTATGTTGACCCAGGCCTTGGTTGGGGGAGGCTGGTGTTTATATTTGGCATCCAGACTGTGGGATGGTATAGATGGTTCTGCTCTCACTGAGATTGCAGACTGCCTTTGCACCCGTCCTTCCCGCCTGCCCTCTCCCCTGAATGGGAGTACTTCTCACTTCCAGGCTGCCTTTCTGGGAACTTGGGGTTCCAGCCATCTGTTTTGAAATTGTCTGGGCAGTGAGACTCAGACTTCATTTCTTTGAGATTAAGGGTTCACCTTTTACGTGGACCTTAAACTTCCATGAGAGCAACATGCTTTTGAAATCAGCTTGCTTCCAGCCTTCGGATTTGGCAAATCCCTCTTCATCTCTGACAACATGGACTACAGGCTTTCCAAGCTCCCATTGCCTTTGAAGTGCACCAGAGGATCCCTGAGAGGCTTGGGCGTGTGCTGTCATCAGTAACAACATGTCTGAACCCCACGCTGTGCTACGCGGTCTGCCTGCCTTGAAAGTTCGTCTCTGTTCTCTCTCCCATCCCTGAGACCCTCTCGGAGCAACTTCATGTGGGAATCAGGGTCCATAGACATTTACCCCACCCCAACCCCATTCTCTTTTAAAGAATATCTGCTCTGCTTTATGGGTTATAAACAAAGCTTAGGGGTGGGGCGGGGGAGGCAGGACAGTGGAATGATTAAGAGCCCAGACCTTGGTGGCAGAGGTCTGGGTTTGAAGTCTGCTTCTGTCACAGTTTAGTTCTCTAACTCCAGTTGAGTTTTTCCTCTTTCTTAGCTAGGCCCAGTTCCCCCATTTTGAAAATGTGGATAATAAATTCTGCCACAGAGAATTGTTGTGGGAATTAAATAAGATAAATAATTTAAAGCACTTACCGTATTGCTTGGCACAGAGTACACAAAGAAATAAACAGTAGTTATATTCTAATGAGGAGAAATTAGTTGGAAATCAATTTCTTGATTTGCTAAATCAGTATATTAAGTTAGTAATGATAGCCCAACATTTACTGAGCATGCGCGTGTGGCCCCTGCTCTTGCGATGCTTTCATTCTTCTGTGGAGTTTATGATCTAGAATTTCCGTCGTTACCTCATGAGGAGAATCTTAGTTCACGTGACCTTGATGTTTTCAACCATCTCTCCATTTATTAAATAGAAATCTAATATTCAAACGTACCAGTTTTGCTAAAGGAAGGCAAGTCATTTCTTTTTCCTGGCTGGGGGCTTAGGAGGATATTAATCTCACTGATATTGTTCCTCTCAGACCTTTCTTGCTTTCTATTTTTAGTTAGAGTTTGAATAATACCTTCAGTCGCCCCCCCTGTTTCCTTTGGAAAAGATTCATTCCCCCCCTCTCACCCCCGGTGTTAAGACTATGAATGAATGGTGATGGAGGAGGCATTGGGGCATGAAGCTAGGGAAGCGAGAAAGAGAGCATTTCCATTTCAGGACACTAGGAGCCTGGTGAGGTGATGGCGTGGACAGGACAATGAGAAAGAGAAGCTCGGTCTTGACCAAGAAGGAGAGGAATGTACTAATGCTAGCGGAAGGCAGAACACTGGCGGCATGAGAAGTCAGGGCAAAAGAGACCCAGACCTAGAGAAGATTGCCTTCAGAGTGCCGGTCTTAGAGATGTAGCCACTGGCAGGGTCAACTGGCCGCTGCCTTCCTGACGTGGGGTCATGGAGGGAAAGTGTAGAAATGACCCATGGGGTATAATGTTGAAAGGATATTAGCTGGCATCAGTAAGGGTAGGAAGAAGACTGAGGGGGTTATTTGAAAATGCCTTTGCTATAGAGCTTAAGTTTGAATCTTTGGTTACTACTTTGGAGAAGAAATAATTTGTTCATCTGTTTTACGAGTTCACAGACATTCTTCCAGCAACATGCTTATAAATTGCAGCAGCAGGGGACAAGAACATTGCCTGATTGGAAAGGGATAGTACAAAATATTTTAACAGCCATAAAACGTTTATGCTTTGACACAGGGATTTCCCTCCTGGGAATTGCTCTTAAAGAAATAATCCGATAAAGGGCCAAAGCTTTAATGCACAATGATATTCACTGTAGCATTGTCTGTTTTGGAGAAAATCTGAGAATTGCCTCAAAGTTCAATATTAGGAAAGCATGAAATAAGCTCATGTAGTCAGTGGACTGTCCTGTAACCCTTATGAGTTATAACTATATTGTAGCAATAGTGGAAAATATATGTAACACGCAGTGAAAGAAACCTACAAATACTGTATCAAAGACGTGTCCAGCTGCGTAGCATTTATTTTCCTGTATAGCCAAGGATTAGAAAAACGAAAGTAGATGATCAGTGTGTGTTATGGGAACGTAGGTGATTTCTGGTTTCTGTCTTTAATGTCCTTTAATGGCTGTGCAACTAGAAATTCTTTTTCTTTTTTGACAATGCTAAGGAGAAAGTAGGGGTTAGATATGTGAATAAAAGCTTTTAGTGATTCCTGTTCCCTGATCAGGGCGACCCAATTGAGATTTTGTTTAATCTGTTCAGTAAGTCTATGGTCTTTTAAAAGAGGCTGGGGGGAGTTTTGAGCGGAATTCTGGGGAGTTAGAAACAAAACCTCTTGGAGAGTGAAGAACACATTTGTGTTTAAATGCAGTTGCAGCAAAAAAGACACCGAATGTGGGTCAAGGAGCAATTTTCCAGAGGGAAAATGTGTTCTTGTTCTTGGAGATGTCAATGAGAATACCATGGTCTGCTAGATGTCAGCTTTGTCTGGGGACAGTATAATTGATAAGGTTGGAGTGTTTGACCTTGACTGTCCTTCTGAATGCACTGAGACAGAAGGCTATCTCTGGTTGATGTAAGTGGAGATTTCTCTAGAGATTTTACAAATCTAGTTATGCCAGTTAGTGGAGAGTCATGGCCAGCTATCTCTCTGAGCTGAAAGTGTATACCAGCTCAAGGACAAGACGAGGCCTTAAGGAACCTATCCAGGAAAGGTTGGTTCCCAGTCCTACTAAGAGTTGTCGACAGCAGAAACAACTAGAAGGAGAGAAGATATGAGAAGCTTTCATTGAACACTAGTCGCCTTCGTTCAAGCAAGTGTAAGTGAGGATGGATGGAGTTGGTCCATGTTTAGGAGGAAGGATTTGGTAAGAATTCAGGCCCCTTGGTGTGGGGGGAAGCACAGCATGGGGGAGGGGATGGGTGTGGTGTAATTATTGTATTTCCTGAGGGCATAAAATGTACTTGAGGCAACACAGAACCGATGGAGAACCCAGGGCCTGACATCTGTGAGCTGCTCCTCCAGGGTCTTACACATCACAAATCTTTACCTGTGCACAGCCTGTGCATATATGATTGTAACTTCATTTAGATGGACCCCTTCCCTTTTATGTGGTTTACTGTGTGTGCCCATTAGGGGAACCAAGAGGAGGGGTGTAATTAGAGATCATCTAGTTTAACAGTTTAACCCCTTCACTTTTTAAAAGAAACTGAAGTTTTAGACAAAGAAAAAAAAAGGAGAAGAAGCCCTTTCTCTCACTGTGTTAGGTCCCAGGAAAAGGGAATCCTCAAGTCCTAGTCCAGTGATCACTTGCCTCTGTCAGATTTCGGTGCCAGCCTGACAGCCACCAGCAGGAACTGGCATCTCTAGTTGTGTTTTTGGGTTAAAACTGTGGTTAGGAAGACTGGCTAGAGATCTAGTGTACTGGGATATGGTTGGACCAGGGTTTGGGACAGAATGGGACGTGGAGATCTGTGTTATCTCCAGATGAAGCAAAGTAGAGGTGTGGGAGGCAGTCGAGTGAGCTGGGGAGAAGGGGTAAGAGAGGAGTTGGGTGTGGCGAGTGCGGGGCGAGAGTGCCGCAGAATCAGGGCCCTACTATGAGTATAAAGGCTGAAACACTGATGGCTCAGGTTTAGGGAAAGTGGACTTGGAAATAATAAGCGAGCATCCCCATCAGTGGTACATCAAGACTGTGGGCCAGGTGGTCTGGGTTATAATCCTGAAGATTCTCCCTGTTCATCTGATCTCCTGGGACCTGGGGTTCCTCTGGGACCTGAGGTAATGTACCCCTGTCTTCAGAAATAGGGCTTGGCCCCCTTCGACTCCTTCAAGGAAGACTTCTCTCCTTTCCTCTCCCCTCCTCTCCTCTCCCTGTCTCCCCCCACCCCCGCACTCCTCTTTCTTTTTTCTTTCTTCTTTCTTCTTTTTTATTCTTAGGCTTGCCCCCATTTGTTCTTCTGATAGAGACAATCACAGATGGGACCAGGATCAGCTGTAGGCAGGAGGCCAGCATGAATGCAGGCTAGAGGAGCAGGCCTTCTGTTGGGAATGTGGAGCCAGGGAATGGGGTCCCTGGAGGCTGGATTTCCGTAGCCCGAGATGGACCGTGGGATGGCATTGTGCAAAGGCGAGCCGTGGACATGGTGAGAGCCCCAGAAGGCCTGGAGCAGTGAAAGGAAGCCAAAGGCAAGGCTTTGCTTGGTCAGGGCAGCACCGAGATGGCTGTTGGCACAGTGGAGTGGTAGGTTCTGGGAAGCCAGTTTTGACAGCAGGAGAGAGAAAGCAGAATGGGCTCAGGAAATGAGAACAGCTTCCGGTGCTTAGCCCAAAGAGCCTTGTGCACCTTGAGGAAGCACTCAGACTATCGGAGAGTCAGCCTGGACCGCTGTGGTCAGCCCACTGAACTGGATGAGCGGTGGGTCGAAAGGCTGAGGACAGAGGCATAGGGCAGATAGAGGCAGGCGGTACTGTTAGGGGCCTTGGCAGAAAAGTGGGTGTGGAATACAAGGGCCTGACCTGAGGCAGGCGGAGAGAGTGACTAGAGAGACAGGTGTTGTCAAGGGGAAGGGAGGTTTGTTCCAGGATGAAGGAAGGGCGACTTGGGGATCATTCTCCTCTGGGGGGAGCATTTCCTCCAAAATAATGTATTCATGAGAAGCCCAAAGGTGCTGAATGAATAAACGTTCTCCCTGTTTCCCAAACTAAAGTTCTAGACAGACAGACAGACAGACAAATTGATACAAGGGACTTTCTTCAGTTGCTTATGTTTCTTGGCCTTTTTGCATCTTGCCCCAAAATTCAGGATGGGGGTGCAGAGTCTCAGGGAATGGATCACCTCAGGACAACCTGGCTGTGACATTTCCCACTATTTCAGGGACCACCGTCAATTCCAGGAAACAATTTCTAGCATCACTTCGGACATTTGAGTGTTTAGCAGAAGCTTATGGACTAGGGATAAGTGGCTAAAGGAAAACAGAATTCCATTGATACCACTGGGAAAGGCTATGCTGTGACAGCACCTGTGAATGGACACACAGGACAAAGGGGATATGGATATGGAACAGCTGGAGGAGGGACACTGAGGACTGGTCGTCCTACTCTGACCCCCAGTCCTGAGTGCCACTGGGATCCTGGCGGTAGATAGAGGAAGTCTCGGTACCCCAATTTCTGGCAGGTACTGGGCTCTCCTAAGGCTGTAAATGTAACACACCAGAGGGATGCTATTTATTTCCCCCTCTCATCAGCAGGAGAGCAGGAAGAACAGCTTTAAGTGCAGGTGTTTAGGACTCTGCTGGAAAGAAGAGACCAATAGAAAACCACAAAGAGCAACACAGATCTTTATTTTCCAGTCTAATATGGACTTTGTGGACACTTGTGTAGCACTGACAACAATAATAGCTCCCAGTAATGACTCTCTTAATGTGCGCGGTGCTTTTTACATGTAGTATCTCACGTAATTTTCTCAATAATCTGATAAGGAAGGCATTATCATCTCAATTTCACACTTGACTGATGGAGACCTGAGAGGTTCTGGAAGTTCTTCAAGGTCACGCAGCTAGTAACTGACAGAGTGGTTTTTGGAACCCGGGTCAGTCTGAGTCCAGAGTCCTTGTTGTCTGGTCCAGTACACAGCTCTGCCTCTCATAGCCATTTATGTCCCTACCTCTCTTGGCCACAAGGATAAACGCTTAGTAGCAGCTCAGGACAGCAGACGCCCCTCTGTGCTCTGGGGTGACTGTGTACCTCACTTGTAGAGCATCATCTACAGGCCTGGTCATCGCGTGTCTTATTTGCCCTGAAACACCAGAGCCCGTCCCCAGCCATGCAGCTGGGATGGGAAAGAGCTCGGAAAGAGTTCTTGGTACAGAATGAGTGAATCGACCAGCAGGTGGGTGCTGCCTGTGAGAACAGTCAAGAAGGAACCGTGCAAACATTTGAAGGACTTTCCATGGAGACTAGGGTTTGTCTCTACACATTAGAAATAGACTGGCGTACGGGCAGATTTTGGTTTACTGCAGAAAAATATGGGGGAAATGGGCTGCCTCTCCTCCAACGCCTGTCAGGCATATTGGAAAGATGGTTTCTGTTACAGGAAAGAATTTGAGCAGATGGCCTCCAAAGTCCACCTAATATTAACAGTCTAGTATCCAAAGGTCTTGAAGGTGGATGTCATATTTTACACCCCATCTAGCTAAGTGCTTTGCTACAATGGTTGACTGAGTGAATGAATGAAGCCGGCCCCTGGGGTGCTCTGCAGTAGCCTGGAGTAGGTGTGTGGAGAACATTCTCCTCATCCTCTCCCCGCATTCTGTGATCTCACGTCCAACAGACAAGGCTGAGACTCTGTTGCGCAGGACAGCCCTATCGGGCAGAGGTGTTCTCAGGCATTTACGCAGACTGTAAGGAGATGATCAAAGCAACAGGCCAGGAATGACTCGCAGCTCTGCTGGGATGCAGTTTCCATAACGGAGGCAGGCGTTCCTATTCTGGGGCGGAAGAGGAAAGCAGGGCCTCTGGATGATACAGTTGGACTGGCCTAGAAGAAACAGGTGCACACAAAGCCATGTGCATGACAGGAGTCCGGAAGGTGGGGTCAGCACCTTATTGTCCTTGGGGTAATGCCTGAGGTTCTAGAAAGCTCTTTACAGAAATCTTCCTCTTCCCTGCTTTCCAGGAGCGCAGATTCTTTTATGGGGAAAAAGCCTTCAGTGTACACTGTGCATCCAGAGCTCCAAGTATTCAATGCAAATGACACTTTTTCTTTAATTCTTTTTTTTTTTTATGTTTATTTGTTTCTGAGAGAGAGACAGAATGCGAGAGAGACAGGGAGACACAGAATCCGAAGCAGGCTCCAGGCTCCGAGCTGTCAGCACAGAGCCTGATATGGGGCTAGAACTCACAAACCACGAGATCGTGACCTGAGCCGAAGTCAGATGCTTAACTGACTGAGCCACCCAGGCGCCCCTCAATGCAAATGACTCTTGAAAGTCATCTGGGTTAACATGAAGGCAAACCTCTTGGAGGCAGGTTATGAAGGAGAGAAATGGGGAAATGGAATATTCTTCACCCCTGAAAAGAGGGGCATTGGAGAAGGGAATACGCTGCAAGATGATGGTTGCAATTAAGATTTCTGAGGACTCACTTTTCTCTCTCACAGTATCGCCTCAGCTAGAAGGAGAGGATATACATGCTCCAATCTGAGGAAGGTCCCATAGGGGTGACTAAAAAAGGTAGAATTTTAAAAATGGTTCATGCTTCAGGATTTTCTCCTAAATATTGGCCCTGTAACCTATGCCTGGGAGATTTTGGCCAACCCTCAAGGGTCTCATGAAGGATTCTTGAGAGCCCTATACCCAGAGAGCATCTTTGATGGTCTCAGCAGATAGTTCTCTCTGCTCCTGTCCTTACCTGAACCACTCTGAACGCCTGCCAGAGGGACCTGCTGCTGTATTGCCCACCAAAGCAAGTCTAAAAGCTTTTCCCGGCCAGAAACTTTCACTTCCTTACAAAGTAGAAAGGTTTTCTAACAAATGTTTTTCCTAAATTTTTTTTGCTTTTTACAGATAGAGTCACAATTTTGATTTGCATAGATAGGGAAACTCTATGCAGGGTACAAAGTATGATTATGTATTTAACCAAATGTTTTAACTAGTTGGAATTTTGATTTCCACATTCAACCGTTTGGTTTCCGAATTCAAACTGTTCATACCAAATCACTGAAACCGTTCACATCAAAGCATTCACACAGTCTACACCTATTATTTCCGGTGAATGAGCCTCTAAGGATTTTCCAGTGTTACTCCCTTAGCTGCTCTGATGGCAGAGGCCTTACGTCCCCTCTCTCACCTGGCCAAGTCTGGCCTTTATCAAGAGTACCGTCCCTTCCCTTTCTCCCTATCCAAATTATTGTCGTCCTTTGCATTTCACCTGTGCTCTCTCCCTGTTTCTCAGACACCTGCCCTGAGTTCTTACTGTCCCTTCCCCTGGGCTCCTTTTTATTGTTGTCGTTGTTGTTTTGTGTGGGTGTGTGTGGTTTTTTTTTAATCCGAGAACACTTACAGTTTCAACCACCCACTTCAGATTGGCTTTTTTCCCCCCTAGTACACACTGAACATACTGATTAGTGTTCTTACCTTGGTGGAATAAGGGCACTTCTTACCTGGGGCTGTACTTAGTAGCCATCCTGGTGTTCTCTTCAAGCAGACAGAAATCAATTAGTCTAACTCCTGCCCACCCTTCATCTCCTTTATTCATAGAGATGTGGGAGGGGAGTGATTTATCTGATTGGATAAATATGGGAAGAACAAACAGGATACCAAGAGCCCAACCCCCCCCCCCCCGCCCCCGCTCTTGCTCCCAGACCTTGCAAAGCCTGGCTGCAGAGACTATTAATTCTCCATTTTTTTTCCTCCAGGGAAACGTCTTCCATTCTTTTTGTGAGGAGTGTGCAAATCTGTGTAATTCTGCATTTCATTTTCCAGCATATGTGGCTCTCTCACTAAGTTATATCCTCCAACCTAATATTTAAAAAAAATTTTTTTTAATGTTGACTTATTTTTGAGACAGAGAGAGACAGAATGCAAGCAGGGGAGGAGCAGAGAGAGGGAGACACAGAATCCAAAGCAGGCTCCAGGATCTGAGCTGTCAGCATAAAGCCCAATGTGGCGCTTGAACCCACAAACAAGGAGATCATGACCTGAGCCAAAGTCGGATACTTAACCGACTGAGCTACCCAAGCGCCCCCTAATTTTTATTGATAATAAAGGTAATGTTTTGAGCCTCAGTCTGATGTTTTTTTTTGGCTTGCTTTTTAAATTTATTTTAATGCTCACATTAGGAAAGGAAGTGTTGTTTATTAGAGACTTTAACACCAGGAAGTGATGGCCTTGGCACAGGTGAGGGGAGGCGGGGGGGGGGAGGGCAGTCTTCGTTCAGAGTGCATGGAGATGTCCTCTGTGACTGCTGTATCTCATATCATTTTGAATGGGCTAAGCCTCAGCATAAGATACTCAAGAATGGACCCTCAGCTCCCAGATGGGTCATGTAGAAAACAGAACTTTCAGCATCATCCATTTGGTTGCTCAGACATCCAGGCCAAAAGTGGCATCTGGGTTTTGGCACTGGAAACATTTAGCTCTTCCTTCTGATAAAAAGAGGTTCAGCTGCTTGGAGAGGCTCTTCCTGAAACTGGAAATGGGCCCAGATCACTGGGAGATGCCAGCCTTATAGTTCACCATGGCCAAAGTCTGGCCCATATGAACACCGGACTCCCATGGTCAATTCCAAGTTAGGAGCAGAGAGACCAGGATCAGGTTTTATATGATCAAGAATATAAATTTTAAATTTTTTAAGTGTTTACTTTTTAGAGAGATAAAGAGTGTGAGTGGGGAAGGGGTACAGAGCGAGGGAGAAACAGCATCTGAAGCAGGCTTCAGGCTCCGGGCTGTCAGCACAGAGCCCAACATGGGGATCGAACTCAGGAACTGTGAGATAATGAAATGAGTCGAGGTCGGACGCTTAAACAACTTAGGCACCCAGGTGCCCCCAAGAATATAAATTTTAGATTAAATATTCTTTCCATCAACAAGCTTATCTATTTTTTTTATTGTCCTCAGCCTATGGGCTTAAGAAATGCCAAGAGAAATCAGAGAGCCCTGTATCAGAGCTGAGAGGTTGCCAGTGGGCAGGTAAGAGACTTAATGGGTTTGGGATTAGAGTCTGACAACAGCGCAACAGCTATCCGAAAAGTCTTACGTCATTCTCGGGAGGTTTGGGTGTTAAATGAATCAAAGAACAATAGTGGCTAAATGAGTAGTGAAACTTCAGATGCTCTAGTATCTCAGGCAGAGTATTAGGTTGAATGACCGCAGGCTTGCAGATCACTAAGAAAGCCTGGTATCCAGGTTTCGGGAGACTTTCCAGAAGACAGGTAGGTCTATAATCTAGAGTCTCAGGCGTGGCTTCTTTAAGAGACTGTGCGGACAAACTGTCTTCTGGTCCCTCCAAGGGATTGTGCCCAAGAAGTGAGATAAAGTGATGCTGGGAGAAAGCTGTGCATTCAGGATCTCACTTTATATCTCTTTGTGACACCTAAGTGCCTACATCCCCAGCCCTGTGTACCCATGCTAGAGTGACTGACTCATCCCAATTTGCATGTGGTTTTCCCAGATTTAGCACTGCAAGTCCCCTATCCTGGAAAACCTCTTGCTCCTGGGCAAGCCAAGAGGATTGGTCACTCTACGGTGTGACATATGAATGAGGGGGTCGCAAAATCTTTATGGAGTGGGTAAAGGCATATAAGGAAGTGCCATGACACCACATGAGTATCAGGCAGAGGCTTTAGACTGAGAAGGACCTGGGTTCAAATTCTCCCCACCCCCCAACTTACTAACTGTGTGACCTTCAATAAATTATTAGTCCTCCCTGACAGGTAGTGTATATATGGCACCTGAGATAGCACTTTAATATTGTTGCTTAATAAATGGCAGCCATTCTATGATTTGAGACATAAAAGTGATATTGTGGGAAGGTTACATACAGTTACTCCTGATTCCAGGAAAGGTACATGGAGACCTAAAAAGGTCTATGATACCAGTGACCCTTTTGAGGGTTTTGATGTCTGGTTTAGTCTTATGATCTGAGTCTTTCTAGGCTGCGAAAAGTTGGAGGTATTTCTATATTACTCTTAAGGCAATAGCAAATATCTGTGAAGACATTTAGAAGAGGAAGAAAGACAGCAAGTTTCCCTCCCCTCTTCTAAAATCTCATTCTGGGGCGCCCGGGTTGCTCAGTGAGTTGAGCATCCAGCTCTTGGTTTTGGCTCAAGTCATGATCTCACAGTTCATGAGTTAGAACCCCGTGTCTGGCTTTGAGCTCACAGTGTAGAGCCTGCTCAAGACTCTCTCTCTCTCTTTCTCTCTGCCCCTTTTGTGCATTCTCTCTCTCTCTCTCTCTCTTATAAAGTATATAAATAAACTTTAAAAAAAAAAAAGCCCATTCTACATGGGTGCCTGTGTCTCGAGGGCTCAGAGCAGCTAATGGTGAGCTACCATTTTGTTTGGTATGGATGGAAGGTGAGTGGCCCATGCTGTGGGGGACATAGTTTCATAGGCTTGGATCTATTGGAGATTGGAGGTTTTAGAGACTGGAGGTACCTCAGAGTTTATCCAGTTTACTCTTTCCTTTGTAGGTGAGTAAACTGGATGGGACCCAGAGAAGTAATACGATTTGTCCAGTATCATACTTTGAACTAGTGGAGAGCCAGGATCAGAACTAACGCACGAGCGTGCATGTTTTCCTCTCTGCGTACTGCCTTTATGTGCACCACTCCCTTTACTTTTGTTCTTCCTCATAGCATACTTTTAGATTAGAATTGGTCATTGTATTAGCTTTCTATTTTTATGTAACAAGTTACTGGAAACTTAGTGGTTTAAAACAACATGTGTTATTATCTCACAGCTTTTGTGAGTCAGGAGTCTCCACATGGTGTAGCTTTCTCTGCTCAGGTCTCCCAACGCTGCAATCATGATCTTAGATGGGCCTTGGTCCTTGCTGGAGCTCAGAGTCCTCTTTCAAGTTCACATGATTATTGGCAGAGTTTGGTTTCTGTCGTTTGTAGGACTCAGATCTGTTTTCTTGCTAGTTGTCGGCCAGGAGCTGCTCTCAGCTCCTGGAAATACATTTCCCTGTCTGTGGCCCTCTCACAATGTGGTAGCTTACTTCTTCAAGACTGCAGCAGTATCTTTCCCTTCTGGAAGGACTCAGGCCCTCTTTTTAAGAATTTGCATCTGATTAAGTAAGGCCCACCCAAGATAATCTCCTTTTTGATTAATTAATAATCATCTGTTTTGGGACCTTAATTACAGCTGTGAAATCCCTTCACCTTTGCTAGGTAACATAACCTAATCACAGGAGTGACTTGGGGTCATATTCATGATCCATGAGTGTGTTCTGCCCACATTGAAGGAGACGGACTCTTTCAGGTTTAGGGAGGAGGCAGGATTTTGGAGGCCAGCTTAGAATTCTGCTACCACAGGGTATAGATGGAGGAAGACTTCCCATGAGAGGCAATGCCTGAGCTGTGAGTTACTTGAGGACACATTATTCATGCTTGTGTTATTTAAATCTCTAATGCATAACACAGTGTCTTGTACATCATTAAGTTCTAAGTTTTTGTTATAGAGTTAAATATACATACAAAAAAACAACCATGAGCAGCTCTTAGAAATTTGATAAAGCATTTTGAGCTGTAGGAACTACCACAGGGTCAGGTTCAGGAGAAAGCAAGAGAGAGATTATGAAGCCTCTTTGATAACTTGCTCTACATTATTGCCAGTGGGTTCAGAGACTCTCATGTCCAGATCTGGTTACTGCTGCCCATAGTATCACTTTCTAAAGCATCCTGGATACAATCTTTCAGAAATCTTTTGATGGAAGACCCCAGGATTTCTATTGCTGACCCAAGTGACTGTTGCATGATGACTGGTTTATCTCAAATGCCTCTGTATCCACTGATGTCCTGATATATCTTGGATTATTACCCCAAGAATCGAGTGATACTGTTTTTATCATTTCTAGAATCCCTGAAGGAGAACTGGCATTATAGTTACTATTCTTTAAAAAGCTTAAAATGAGCTTCAATCAAGAGGAGGAATGAAAATTGCTTAAGTCAGACCCCACAGCTAAAGGTAAAAAATGCCTAGATTCTTTGAAAACTTTAGTTTGAAAGCATTTCTAGTGTTCAGCTCAGCTAAAGGGAAGGGTGCTTTGTTACAGAATACAATGACAGCTCTGGAAAATAGCAGCCTCTATGGCTTGCTGACACTGGGAACAGATGTAGGAGGGGGAATAGTTTTATGAAAAGCTACCTTATTTGGAAAAAGTCTTGCTTTAAGTAAAAAAAAAAAAAAGGCCCTGAGCTTTGTAAGTTTGGAAATGAAGAGAAACAGAGATTCCTCGGCAGACCTACCTAGCGTGTGTGCATGGGGGCCAGGATAACAGGACTGCATTACACGTTTTATTTCCTACATGGCACTGAAGATATTTAATTCTGATAAATATTTAGTTTAACTGTTGGTCCACTTTCTATTTTTTTCTATTTCTTTTCCTGTGTCCTTTACTCCAAATTATCCTTTTTTGCTCTTTTCCAGAAACTTGTACAAAAATAACATATACATGTAGCATTTTATTAAAAATAGTAATGAAAACACACACATGCACAGCTCCAAACCCCCCACAGCCCCACCACCATCACCGCCACCATCATAGTTATTTAGGAAGCTCCCCAAATGTAGCGTCTTTGCTCCGTGTGTGCACCTGCGCGTGCCATGGACTGTTTAGAATTTCTGCCGCACCTCAAGCGATTATCTGTTTTCCTGACCTCAGTCCTCTGGGTTCTGGCTTCTCTGCATGCTGCCCTGTCCTAGTCCACGTGGGAACCTTGGCTCCTTAAATTGGTCTCATCCCCAAACTCATGCAAATGCCAATGAGTTTTTCTAGACTTTGAGGGGTGGTTTGGGTTGGTCTTTCTGCCCTTGTGCTGAGTCCGTGTCTTCTCTCAGTCCATCTTTTCCTGCTGTTGCCTACCTCCTGAATCTACCTCAGAAGCTCCAAATTCCTCCGTCTGTCATAAAAATCTTCTTTTTCCTTTAAGCATTGGTTCCAGCTAATCCTTAGTTCTTAGTCTGAATAGGGGAGGGTGGGGGCCGCTTCCTACCCAAGCACTTAACAAAGTTGTTTTTTTTTTAATATCCTTTCCTTAACATGCATTGTAGAGTTAGCTGTTAAAATTAAGACATTTTCTCCATGCTGATATGTATCATGATATATTATTTGTATATGTATATATGTATATGTTCAGAATACATACATGAGGAAAATTTCAAATAGAAAAACAGAAAATATTCTCTCTCTGTCATACACACCTACATGCATATGCGCATACTCACACAGAGACACAAAGACATCACACCAAAATGTTAACAATGGTCATATCTGGGTAGTGGGATTATGGGAGATTTGTTTGTCTGCATCCTTTACTGCATGCTATTTTAACGTTTATACATGTGTGACTTTGCAATATAAAAAGCTATGAAAAATTTGTCTAAAATGTAACAGAAAGAGTACAATGAGATACCCGTAAAGCCTTCCTGCTGTCACAAAGAGTGCACTGCCCCAGCAGGCGAGGAGGAGAGGCCTGGTTCTGGCCTAGTCCATTGTGAACGTGGGTGACTGTTTCTCCTCTTTGAGTTTGTGAGGAGAGAACACCGAATATTGGCTTGTCAAGTGGAGGTCCTTGGTGATCTTGAAAGAGCTGTTTCAATGCTGTGGTAGGGAAAATTCTAATTTCTAAGTGGTTTTATAGATACTATCTGTAAGAAAATAGTTGACTTATAGGAGCAATAAGTCCCTTTAAAACTTTGAGAATGGGAAACATGTCTTTATTTTTCTGGATATGAAAATCGTATAATATAGTCCACTGGAGAGATAAGTATGCCTCCCTGTGGGTTTGGGGATGCATGGGAATTTTTTCCTCAGGGAAAGGCACATTATAACTTTCTGTCCCATAGCTGATGTTGAATGTTTATTTTCCTGTTATGGATGAAGGTGATGGTATTGATAAGCTGGTAGAATAAAAGGGGACAGCATATATACATGCAGGCACCTTGCATTCATAAATGTCAGTTTTCCCTCCCTAAGAAAGAGAGCTTTTCTAAACTTGCCCTTGGGGTTAGGTTCATGACCTTGGCCTCATTGGTAGCACCAGCCAACTGGTCCAGTGCATCACTAAGCCATTCATAGTGTCACATGCAATTCCTATTCAGAGACATTTTTGTCATGATGTTGTATTTATTAGGCAGCTTTCCTACAACTTAATGGGAAAACAGGCTTTTCTGCATCAGGTAAAAATCACTTATTGGACCATTGTTTTTCCACTCTGAAACAGAGGCAGAAACTGACCATATGCCATGGTGTCAGCTATGCAAATTGTTCCTTGATCAGCCAACATCACACATACCAGGTTGAACAGGAACACCCACAGGAGTCTGGAGAAGATGTTGTTGGGAATCGACAAACATTTTGTGTATTTCCCATTTTGGCTTTCCCATTTTCTCCTCCATCTCGAAATTTAGGCCTTAAGATAAATCTTTACGTTAGGCAGGGGCTGATAAAAAGGATATTAAAGGTATTCCAGCTTTTGACCTGTATATGGGTTACAGAGTCCCACAGTGAGCATTCTCAATGGAGTTCATTCTCTGATGCAAAAGCTGAAACCGAAATAGTGTTGCAAAAATTACAGAGGGGAGACCAGCAGGTGGCGCTGCTGCTCCATGTGTCTCTTCCGAGGCCCACAATTGTGCACAGAGAAGAAAGTTGCATTTCAAATGGCAGAGTAGTGTTTTAATGATGCCCGTGCAAGGGTCTGCCAAAAAGAGTAGCCGCTGATCGTGTCAGTCAGAAGTAAGCTCCTCTTGGAAGGGGCTTAGCTCATTTGACCTTGGAAACTGAAGGCTTAGCTCCACCAAAAAGAATGGAAATCAGAGGGAGATTTGCAAAGAGCCCAGCTTTCAATTCCTCCATAGAGAAATAAGGTTAGTGGTCTGGAGACAGCAAGCAAAAAACAGCACAACTAAAGACATTAGCCTTGGAGAGCCCTGAGGTTAATGTGGATGATAAGAGCTGCAAAACCCTACTACATGCTAATTTGGTTTGTTAACTTATTACATCCTTGAGAGAATATTTTTTTCCTTTGGACTGGATGAAGAATTCCCTTGAGCAATAGAGGTTTTTGTATCAGGAGATTAAGTAGCATAGAAAATTGCAGCCCTGCATTTGTGCTATCTGAGTGAAGGTGGTGTCAGCATTCCTATTTTAAGCCATTATTTTCAAGGGTGTGAGTTTGCCTGGGACACACTGATTCAGCCCAAGCAGCACTTCGGTGCGGGCCATGTGTGGTGTGGTAGGCTCCTGTAGACAAGCAGAATCATGTGACTGCAGGGGAGATGGGTTATGAGGGTTGGCTTACTCTCACTCTTCAGCAAAAAATACGACAGAAGTGAGTTAAAAATCCACAGCTGAAATATGTAATGAATTAGAAAAAATGTTGCAAGAAGATTTGTTGTGCAAAGACTTAGTGTTCATGCATGACAACAGTATTGACAAAACATGCTTCTTAGCTTTTAATGATTACTTGGGCCAGTGGTCTATGAACTGAGATAGATCTCCTTGAGACTATAATGGCCCTAAAGGGTGTCTAGGTAATAAATACATATTTTCAAAATTGATTAGCACATGGCCAGGAGCATTACTCGGGAAGGCCTGCTGGCTGGGTTATATGATAACATATCCATCATAAGGGAGGGAGGGTAATAAATATCCACAGAGGTTTTATTATGGTCAGACTCTGTTCTCTTTGTTAGCTTACTCCCACAATGACTCCTACGACAATCTCTGTACAAAGGGATATATTATTTCCATTTTAGAGATGAAAAAACTGAGGGCATATGCAGTGAAGCAGCTTTCCTTGGGTAGTCCAGGCGAGTACCTGGGACTTAAACTCAGATTATCTATTCTGAGGCCCATGATCCTTCGACAGTAAGGCAGATACCTCATGTATCTGCTCCTTAGAAGATATTTCATTCTTCTTCCTTCGATACTTGTTTTTGATGCTTAATCTCATCTATAAAATAAGGATACTATTATCAGTTCCTCAGGGTTGGTGTGGAAACCACTCAGCCCAGAGTCAGACACACAGAAAGCACCCCTCATCTGCTCCCACCATTATTGCTGTTACACTGGGGATGGAAAACGAGGCAATGGTAACCAGTGTGCTTGGACTGCAACTAGACCTTTCAGCATTTATGGGAATTGTGCCGCAGAAGCGTTAGTGTCCTCGATTTTCTCAAATTCATGAGGTGCAAGAGTAGAGTGCATACATTGATTTTCCAGCCAATAAGTAGACAAAGACCAAGAAAGGAAAACAGGCATGGAAAATTGCGTGTCGATACTCAGAGAAACAAGATGATTACAGTAATTGAGCGGAACGGAAGGAAGTCACATGTGTGATTACTGGCTGCCCTCAGGGTATCAACCCTGCTCTTGTCTTCACGGTCTTTGAATGGACTAGGAGGGATCATGTAGATGTACCTTCATCTCAGATTGGAAATAAACCATTACGCACAGGCAATGAAGTGGTTGCAGAGAAACAGAAATGCCACCAAGGGTTTGACAACAAGTTTTTGTATGTAACTGTGCTCAACCTTCCCCAAGGTCCACTGTCCCTTATGGGTGGTTTGATGTGGGAAGTGCACCTCTGGAGGTCACCAAGATGCCCCGGTCTCCAAATGGGGGGATTAGGTTGGCAGTCTGGAGGAAGAAGCTTTTGATAGGGTAAAGGGGGGAAGTAGAAGAGCAGAGACCAGGAGAAGGGAAAAGCACACAGGATTAGAAGTACAGAAAAGCAAAGAGAGGAGTGTGCACTCAAAAGTGGAGGTAGAGAATGAAAAATGGAGTGAGAAAAAGCTGCCCAGGGCTTATGATTTTAGCTGATTGTGAATGAGAATTTTCTCTACAGTGGTTTCAAACCCACATGGACTGTGTGTGCACACACATGGCCCATGAGCTTTAGCCAGAGAAAGCTCAGAGAAAGGGACTACCTCTATGTACTTGACTGCGTGCAAAGTGCTTCTGCACTCATTAAACTAATCCTACTACCATGCCCGTTCCTTCTTCCCATGTAAGGCATGAGGAAATAGACTCTTAGCCTTAGGTCATATTGCTAGTAAGAAGCAGAACGAAGGTTTAAGCCTATCCCTAAACTTGTGTTCTTTCTAGCAAGGTCAGTGATAATTAACATCTCTGAGTTTTCAGAGTGGTGCAAGATGTTGATAGCGGCACCTTTTTTGGTTATAAGAATGAAAATAGATGCTACTGCATATATATATATATATGTGTGTGTGTGTGTGTGTGTGTGTGTGTATATATATATATAAAATCACTCTCTCTCTCTCTCTATATATATATATATGCAGGCATTGTGCATAGTAAGTGCTCAAGAAATGTGAATTTATCTTCACTTTATATATATTATATATATATAATCACTTAATATATATATATTTATATATATATATATATATATATATATATGCAGGCATTGTGCATAGTAAGTGCTCAAGAAATGTGAATTTATCTTCACTGCCTCATTAAGCAGTCAGAATGCATGCAGCCGAATCCCTCCCAGTCAATTACCAAGCTGGGCTTAATTCAAATCCTTGTACTTTGGGGGAGAAAGTTTTTTAGAGGAGAAACACTTTAATTTTATGAAATAGCCTCCAAGAGACCTGGGGAGGTTGCTGAGAATCAAGTTCTGTTTCCTTATAAATAAAAACAATGGAAGCTGCTGGACGAGGCAGGGTAATCAATTACAGGTGACTGTCAGGAGTTGTATTTACTGGGAAGCAATCTAGAAGCAGGGCAATATTGAAACACAGTGTGAATTGTGTGTTCCTTAATGGCTCTGGCCCTCTGGATACAGGCAGATGTGTAGGATATGGGCTTCCTTTAAACTACATTATTCCGCCTCCTGAGGGATTTCAATTCATCTCCACGAGCTCATCTACATACCATGCAGGTTGCCACTGGTAGAAAGTGTGTCTTTGGAGCGAGTAGTGGTGAGATTGGAATAAGGAATCAACTCCTGTTTAATGCAAAGGAAACACCAGAGCTAAGTAGAGAATGGCAAATTAACACCATCTGGGTTAATAAGGCCAATGTTGACACAGTTTAAAATTGCTTCCACAATTAAAGAACCCAAGGAAATCTATATGTTTGATTCTCAGTCAGGACACACCCAATAGTCATGAAGATTCTTTTTCTAAAAAAATAAAAAAAAAAGGAGAGTTTTACTTCCCACACTTTTTTTAATGTTTATTTATTTTTGAGAGAGGGTGCAGGTGGGGAGGGGCAGAGAGAGAGGGGAACAGAGGATCCAAAGCGGGCTCTGCGCTGATAGCAGGGAGCCCAATGTGGGGCTTGAACTGGTAAACTGCGAGATCATGCCCTGAGCCAAAGTGGGACACTCAACTGACTGAGCCACCCAGGTGCCTCTACTTCACACATTTTGAAGGGAAGGGAGTGGTGTGAGGTTCCTTCACCCAGGTGAATACTTCCTCCAACATCCGTGGCACAGCCCGCTTGCAGAGAGGCCAGGTAACACTGTGGCTCTGCCAGCACACTCAACTAAGCCTTGGCACATGCCTTGGCATGGAGGAGGACAGCCATTTTCTCTCCTGGGCTTGGTGCTTTGGGGATAATGCATAGATGGTGTTCTGTGGTGACTGCAGCTGTGCATTGCGGAGTAGGAAGTTGAGGCATGGAAAACTCCAGTCAGGGCCAGAGAGGGGCAGAGTTTGTAAAAAGATGTGTCTCACTGCTCCACCTCCAGGGAAGGCCCACACGGGCTCTGACTTTTGGACTCAGGCTCAGCAGCACCCTCTGATCTCTCTTGACTAGTGACTCTTGCCTGATAGCCATGATGACATCTGAGTGTCTCCCCAGTAAGACAGCATGGACACAGCTCAGGCAGGTCTAAACCCTTCTCTCCTAACAGCCTCTCTTAACAAAGACTTTATATGAATGGACTTACTTAACTTTTGAAAATAAGCATCACATCAGCACCTTCCTAAGGAAAGGGGCCCCCCTGCCACCACAGTGCCGGACTGACATGTCCTTTCTTCATTCGTGAGATTGGATGGGTGGGACTGCTTCGAGTCCCCCCCCCCCAGGCCTCATCTGGGCACACCGTCCTCTGTGCCTGCATATCCTCACTCCTCAGCCCGTTTGGAATCTGTCCTCAGAGGGGTTTATGTTCCTGGAAGCTTCTTGAAACCAGCAGTTCATTCATTTCTCTGTGAAGGCAAGAGGAAGAACTGCCCTTGGTTTCCTCTGTGTGTGCTGTGTGATGTCTCTTTACCTTTCTTTGTCTTTTTTTGTCTTATCTCGCCCCTCCCCCCACTTCCCGGCCTCTTGTCAGGAGCTCTTAGGCTGGGGTCCACCTGTGGGCTCCAAAGGGTCCGTGAGCCCTCAGGAAGTGCATAGAAATTTGTATGTGTGCACTTTCAGATACTATGCACATGTGTTTCCGAGAAGAGAGTCTATGGTTTCATTCGGACTCTCAAAGAGGTCCTGTATCCTACCAAAATCTTAGGTTGCACGGCTCTGAATTTCCCTTGAGTGAGCAGATTATTTCTAATATGCTTTGGGTCTTTTCCTAATATTTCATCTCCATTTTGTATTACATATCCCATTTGATTTTTAGATTTCTATAATGTGGTGGAACAAGAACACCTGTTTGTTGCTGCCTACTTATTACTTTTGGATTCCTAAGAATGTGGGAAAGTTTTTATGGAAAGTAACTATGTTTTTATTATTCTCCTAAAATTGAAATTGCATATGGGTTACCCATGGGCCAACTCTGACCTATGAACAATTGTTTTCATTTTTTATTTTTATTTTTAAAACAAATGCTTTTTTAAATTTTTTAATTTAAAAATTCTATTTACTTTTTTTAAAGTTTATTTATTTATTTTGAGAGAAAGACAGAGAGTGTGAGTGGGGGATGGGGAGCAGGCAGAGAGAGAGAGAGAGAGAGAGAGAATCCCAAGCAGGCTCCCAACTGTTAGTGCAGAGCCTGATGCAAGGCTCAAACACATGAACTTTGAGATATACCTGAGCTGATCTCGAAGAGTCAGATGCTTAACCAACTGAGCCACCCAGGTGCTCAATTTTTTCATTTTTAAAATGATTATTATTTTATTTGAAGCCAACAGTGATAAGTTGGAACTTTTACAGTAAAATTGACATTGTTGGTTTTTCTTAAATATTTGAAAGATCTGCCAATGCTAGATTCATATTGCTGCATTAAGACACAGGTTAGAGCTGAGTTTGTTCTCAAGCTAGCCAGTTTCTACCTCTTTTATTCTTTCCCTGATGCCAAGGTCATCTGAACCTTATTTATTATTGCATTTGTTTATATATATTTTTTTCTTAGGGTAAAGAAATATTTTTCTGTGCCTACAATCCTCTCATTCATTCTCATTCTTCTTCCTGCAGGGATTTAAGTTTGGTGTCCCTTTTGTGAAGTGTGTGTGTTGATCAGAATATGAGAAGAAAGGGGAAAAGAGTGAGTTACTGTGGTTACATCTGGGTGTCCAGCCAGGTCCTGCTCTCCAGGCTGGCTCCCATCCCCCACCTGCCCTGAGTGTTGGCTGTTAACAGCTCACGGATCCCCTTCTCATGTCGTCCACTTTGCTGGCAAGTTACTGTCCTTCGAGACCCACACCCCTCCCAACACACACCCCGCAGCTCACAGCCGATGACTGATTAACCCGGCATGCAGAGGTGAGAAGAGCTTTGCTGTGCAGTTTTTTTGTTGCGGAGTTCCCGTGGGATGGGACTCAAGCAAGGCTCCAACTGAGGTCTGGCTTAGCTCAGCTGCTCTTTCCATCCTACCCTGCATCCCTCCTCCCTCTCTCCTGAGGGCACCCTCCGTCCATGCCTTATATGAGAATTCCTGCCTTAGGCTTCTTCCAGAAATCCAGCCCGATGAGGCACTGGCTTCGAAGAGGAGCTCCTGGGGACGACAGATACATCCTGTGGTCAACAAGCCCAGGCTTCCTGTTGGGACAAGGGGAAACCAGAATTGAAACGGAATGTTCTGAAATCCTTGAACCCTCCCTTCTTTACAAGAACAATTCCAATCTCAGGGATGGTAATTAATTTTACCTCATACCCATACTGTTAGATTAGTATTCCCTACAGTACTATGTTGGAAGTGACTCTGAGGTGGCATGACACAAATGATTGATAGGTCTGTTGGTCAGGATGTGAAGGGGACGGCACGGACACCCTTCCTATCCTATTCCTTTTGCAAGGCTCAGAGTGGGTGCCATTCTTTCAGGAAGCCTTCTCTGACCCGAGTGAAAATTAGATGCCCTCTCTCTGAGCTTCTGTAGCAACATGTAATTATCTATGTTGTCACATATCCCAAATTGCATTCTTAATACTTATTGAGATATAACTGATATACATATTTAACTCGTACTATCTGATAGTTTTTTTTACATACGAACAACGTGTAAAACCATCACCACAGTTGTGATAATCAGCATTTCCATCCCTTCCAAAAGTTTCCTTAGCCCCTTTGTGATCCCTCCTGACAGTCTCTCCTTGCCCCTCATCCATCCCTGGACACCCCAAACAACTACTGACCTGCTTTCTGTCATCATAGACTAATTTGAATTTTAGAGAGTTCATTTATGTAAATGGAACCATTCACTACATATTATTATTTTTTGTTTGGCTTCTTTCACTCAGCATAATTATTTTGAGAATCAGCAATATTGTCGTTTATATTAATAGTTCATTTTTATTGCTGAGTAGTATTCCATTGTATGGACACATCACAATTTGTTTATCCACTCACCTGTTAATGAACATTTATATTGCTTCTAGAGTTGGGTTATTATAAATCAAGCTGCTTTCCAAATTTGGAAAATGAAAAGGCATGCCATTAGATGAGAAAATAATTGCAAAACATATATTGAAAAGGACTTTTATCCAAAACCTGTAAAGAAGCCTTAAAACAGATCTAGGAATGCAACCCAATAAAGAAACGGAGAAAAGATTTGAAAAGACACATCACAAAATGAGATATAGAGATGGCAAATAAGCCCGTGTAAAGATCCTCAGAATCACTGGTTAGTAGGGAAAATCTAAATCAAAACAAGATATCAGTACACGCCTATTAGAAAACAGTTTGGAAGTTTCTTAAAAAGTTAAACATATGTTTTCTATGTGATTTACCTATTTTTTTTTTTTTTTTTTTTTTAAGGGCAAAAGATAGTCTTTTCTTTTTTTTTTTTTTTTTTTTTTTTTTTTTTTTGTTATAATAGTTTATTTTCAAATTGGTTTACATATAACACCCAGTGTTCATCCCAACATGTGCCCTTTTTAATGCCCATCACCCCCTCTCCCCCCTCCCTCATCCCCCTTACCCTCAGTTTTTTCTTAGTCTTTGAGAGTCTCTTATGTTTTATCTCCCTCCCTCTCTGTGTCTTTTTTTTCTTTCCCCTCTTCCCCTCCCCCTGGTTTTTGCTTAGTTTCACAAAGTCCACCTATTCGTGGAAACATATGGTATCTGTCTTTTTCTGACTGACTTATTTCACTTAACATAATACCCTCCAGTTCCATCCATCTTGCTACACATGGCCAGATTTCATTTTTTCTCATTGCCACGTAGTAGTCCATTGTATATAAGTACCATAACTTCTTTATCCATTCGTCAGTTGATGGGCACTTGGTCTCTGCAACCCTCTGGAAAACGGCGTGGAGGTTCCTCAAAAAAATGAAAATAGAGCTACCCTATGACCCAGCAATAGCCCTGCTAGGAATCTACCCAAGAGACACAGGAATGCTGATGCATAGGAGCACGTGTACCCCAATGGTCATAGCAGCACTTTCGACGATTTACCTATTTTTTAATAGGTATTTACTCAAACTGAATTTTGATTTCTGATTATTTGGTTGTTTGTTTCACTAGAGTGAAGTGTAAACACCTTAAGATTAGGAACACTTTTTAACATTTTTATTTTATCCTGTCTTTTTATTTAATGTGTATATTCCTAGAATCAATTAGCATGTGCGGAAACTGGTTGTTGTGTACTAAGTTTAATTCTATGATTAAAAGGTGTGTAGTGGAAAATATTCCTGAATTTGAGTGTCTGGAAGAGGATTATCACTTTCAGAAACAAAGATGAGAACATAGAGGTGCACCCTTTAGGCTCTGCCATGATTTCCTTTGTATTTCTTCCTTTTTTAAAAAAAAATTTTTTATTTTAGAGAGAGAGAAAAAGAGAGAGCAGGTAAAATGGGAAGAGGGAGAGAGACGCCCAAGCAGGGGCTCAATCCCATTACTCTGGGATCATGACCTAAGCTGAAGTAAGAGTCGTACACTCAACCGACTGAGCCACCCAGGCGCCCCTTCCTCTGCAGTTCTACCAAGAGATTTTCGAGGGTCCCATCCATAATGGCTACTGCCCATTGCCTATCTATACACTTCCCAAATCATAGTGAACACCTGGAGGATCTTTACCTCCCTGGTTGGCCCCATCTACCTAGTGTCATAGCTTTTATGTGTAAAAGCCTGTGAGTTATTTAAGGGTAAATTTCAGTTCTGATTTATTTTCGTTTCTCTCCACAGCTTCTGTTTAACAATTTGTACATGTATTTGCTTAACTAAATAAGGCAATTGCATGAATTAAATACAGCTTGACACCCTTGTCTTTTACCGTCAGGAAATATGGGAGGAATAAAGGAAGTAGACAATTAGACTGTCTATATTCAATTTGTCAGAGAATTGGCACTATCTCTGACTGGACTCTGAAAAGTTTTAGGCAAAATCTAAAAGCTATTTTTCCCCAGTATAAATATTATTTACGCACATTATAGAACACCTAGAAAATATGTAAAATATAATGTTAGTGGAAAAGTATATACATGTGGTGGAACACCTTTCTGGGGGACAATTTGGCAATCTACCAAAATTTAAAACTTATCTCCTATTCTCAAAGACTAAGAACAAACTGAGGGGAGAGGGGAGTGTGGGAGGGGGGAGAGTAGGTGATGCGCACAGAGGAGGGCATTTGTTGGGATGAGCACCGGATGTTGTATGGAAACCAAATTGACAATAAATTATTCAAAAAAACCAAACCAAAACAAAAAAAACTTCTCTCCTTTTTTATCTAGTATTTGGTTTCTATAAAATCATCCTACAAAAGAAGGTTAAAAAAAAAGTCTTCCAGGCTTTATCTCATGCACTTTTTAAATGTTGTGATTATATAAGGAACATGATTTTGTATCCACTTCTTTTCATTTAACACAAGATTATTATTTTATAATCCATTCCTTGTGTTGTTTCAAAGTTTTTTGCCAATTTTTTTCAACATACAGTGTTTTATTAGTTTCAGGTATACAATATAGTGGTTCAACAATTCCATACATTACCTGGAGCTCATCATGACACATGTACTCCTTAATCCTCATCACCTGTTTAACCAATCCCCCCCCACCTCCTCTCTGGTAACCATCAGTGTGTTCTCTATAGTTAAGAGTTTATTTCTTGGTTTGCCTCCCTCTCTCTTTTTCCCTTTGCTCCTTTGTTTTGTTTCACATATGAGTGAAATCCTATGGTATTTGTCTTTCTCTGACTGACTTATTTCTCTTACCATTATACCCTCCACCTCCATCCATGTCCTTGCAAATGGCAAGTTTTCATTCTTTTTTATGGCTGAGTAATATTTCATTATATATATACATTATATACATACATATATGTACATATATACATATTATATATAGATATAGATATAGATATCACCTCTTCTTTATCCATTCAACAATCAGTGGATACTTGGGCTGATTCCATAATTTGGCCATTGTAAATAATGCTGCTGTAAATATAGGGGTGTAAGTATCCCTTTGATTTAGTGTTTTTGTATTGTTAGAATAAATACCCAGTAATGCAATTGTTGGACTGTAGGGTAGTTCTATTTTTAACTTTTTGAGGAACCTCCATACTGTTTTCCACAGTGGCTGCCCGGGTTTGCATTCCCACCAACAGTGTAAGAGGGTTTCCCTTTCTCCACATCCTCGTCAATACCTGTTGTTATGTTTTCAATTTTAGCCATTCTGACCGGTGTGATGTGATATCTCATTGAAGTTTTTTTTTTTTTTTTTGTAAAAGTTTCTTATTTTTTTTTTGAGAGAGAGACAGAGAGAGGGAGTGGAGGAGGGGCAGAGAGAGAGGGAGAGAAAGAATCCCAAGCAGGCTCCATGCTGCCATCACACAGCCCAATGTGGGGCTTGAACCCATGAATCGTGAGATCGTGACCTGAGCCAAAACCAAGAGTCAGATGCTTAACTGACTGAGCCACCAAAGTGCCCCTCATTGTAGTTCTGATTTGCATTTCCCCATGTGAATGATACTGTGTATCTTTTCATGTGTCCATTGGCCATTTGTATGTCTTCTTTGAAGAAATGTCCATTCACATCTTCTGCCCATTTTTTAATTGGATTATTTGTTTTTTGGGTGTTGATTGTATAAGTTCTTTATAGAGTTTTTTAAATGTTTATTTAGTTTTGAGAGACATAGAGACAGCATGAACAGGGGAAGGGCAGACATAGAGAGAGAGACACACAGAATCCGAAGCAGGCTTCAGGCTCTGAGCTGCCAGCACAGAGCCCGACGCGGGGCTCGAACCTATAGACCATGCGATCATGACCTAAGCTGAAGTCGGCTGCTTAACCGACTGAGCCACCCAGGCGCCCCTAGATTTTGGATATTAACCCTTTGTCAGATATGTATTTGCAAATATCTTCTCCAATTCAGTAGGTTCTCTTTTAGTTTTGTTGATTGTTTTCTTTGCTGTACAGAAGCTAAACTTATATGTTGATGTAGTTCCTAATAGTTTATTTTTGCTTTTGTTTCCCTTGGCTCAGGAGACATATCTAGAAAACAGTTGTTACAGCTGATGTCAAATAAGTTACTATCCATGTTATTTTCTAGGATTTTTATAGTTTCATATCTCACATTTAGGTCTTTAATCCATTTTGAATTTATTTTTGTGTGTGGTGTAAGAAAGTGGTCCAGTTTCATTCTTCTACATGTTGCTGTTTAGTTTTCCCAACACCATTTTTTGAAGAGACTGTCTTTGTCTCATGGATATTCTTTCCTGCTTTGTTGGATGTTAATTGACCATATACTTGTGGGTTTATTTCTGGATTTTCTATGCTGTTCTACTGATCTATGTGTCTGTTTTTGTGCCAGTACCATACTCTTTTGATTACTACAGCTTTGTAATATAACTTGAAGTCTGGAATTGTGATGTCTCCAGCTTTGCTTCTCTTTTTCAAGATCACTTTGGTTGTTTGGTCCTTTGTGGTTCCATACAACTTTTAGGATTGTTTGTTCTAGTTCTGTGAAAAATGCTGTTTGTGTTTTGATAGGGATTCCATTAAATGTGTAGATTGCTCTGGGTAGCATAGACATTTTAACAATATTTGTTCTTCCATCTATGAGCATGGAATGTCTTTCCATTTCTCTATGTCCTCTTTAATTTCTTTCATCAATGTTTTATAGTTTTCAGAGTACAGGTCTTTCGTTTCTTTGGTTAGGTTTATTCCTAGGTATCTTATTATTTTTATTGCAGTTGTAAGTGGGATTCTTAATTACTCTTTTTGCTGCTTCATTATTGGTATATAGAAATGCGACAGATTTCTGTACATTGATTTTTGTATCCTGTGACTTCACTGAATTTATTTATTAATTGTCATGGTTTTTTGGGGGGGAGTCTTTAGGGTTTTCTATATATAGTATCATGTCATCTGCATGTAGTGAAAATTTTCCTTCTTCCTTACTGGTTTGAATGCTTTTATTTCTTTTTGTTGCCTCATTGCTGAGGCTATGACTTCCAGTACTATGTTGAATAAAAGTGGTGAGAGTGGATATCCTTGTCTTGCCTCCCACCTTAGGGGAAAATCTCTCAATTTTTCCCCATTAAGGATGATGTTAGTTGTGATTTTTTCATATCTGGCTTTTATTATGTTGAGATATGCTCCATCTAAATCTACTTTGTTAGGGTTTTTATCATGAATAAATGTTGTACTTCATCAAATCCTTTTTCCATGTCTGGTGAAATGATCATATGGTTCTTATCCTTTCTCTTATTGATGTGATGAATCACATTGATTGATTTGTGAATATTGAACTATGCTTGCAACCCAAGAATAAATTCCACTTGATTGTGTGAATGATTTTGTTTTCAATGTATAGTTGGATTTGGTTTGCTAGAATTTGTTGAGGAGTTTTGCATTTCTGTTTGTTAGGAATATTGCCTGTAGTTCTCTTTTTTAGTGGTATCTTTATCTGGTTTTGGTATCAGGGTAATGCTGGCCACATAGAATGAATTTGTAAGTTTTCCTTCCTTTTCTGTTTTGGAGTAGTTTGAGAAAAATAGGTCTTAACTCTTTTTTAAATGTTTGGTAAAATTCACCTGTAAAGCCATCTTGTCCTAGATTTGTTTGTTCATTGATTTTTGATTACTGATTTAATTTCTTTGCTGATTATTGGTCTGTTCAAGTTTTCTATTTTTTCCTGCTTCAATTTTGGTAGTTTATATGTTTGTAGGAATTTACCCATTTCTTCCAGGTTATCCAATTTGTTGGCATACAGTTTTTCATAATATTCTCTTATAATTATTTGTATTTCTTTTAAAAAAAAATTTTTTTTAGTGTTTATTTATTTTTGAGACAGAGAGAGACAGAGCATGAGTGGGGGAGGGACAGAAAGAGAGGGAGACACAGAATCTGAAGCAGGCTCCAGGCTCTGAGTTGTCAGTACAGAGCCTGACGCGGGGCTCAAACTCACAGACCACGAGATCATGACCTGAGCCGAAGTCGGACGCTCAACCAACTGAGCCACCCAGGCGCCCCTAATTATTTGTATTTCTGTGATATTTGTTATTTCTCCTTTCTCATTTGAAATTTAACTTATTTGAGTCTTTTCTCTTTTTTTCTTGATAATTTTGGCTAGAAGGTTTATCATTTTTATTGATTTTTCTCAAAGAACCAACTCCTGATTTCATTAATCTGTTCTATTGTTTTGTTTTTTGTTTATTTGTTTGTTTCTATATCATTTGTTTCTGCTCTAATCTTTACTATTTCCTTCCTTTTGCTGGTTTTAGGATTTGTTTGTTGTCCTTTCCATAGCTTCTTTAGGTGTAAGGTTAGGTACTTTATTTGAGATTTTTTTTTTTTTTTTTTTTTTTTTTGCTTCTTGAGGTATACCTGTATTGCTATATATTTCCCTCTTAGGATCACTTTTACTGCATCCCAAAGGATTGGGACCACTGTATTTTCATTTTCATTTGTTTCTATGTACTTAAAATTTTTTTTTTTATTTTCTGGTTGATCCATTTATTGTTTACTAGCATGTTATTTAACCTCCATGTTTTTGTGGTCTTTCCAGATTTCTTTTCTCGTGGTTGACTTGTAGTTTCATAGCATTGTGGTCAGAAAAGATGCATGGTATGACTTAGATCTTCTTGAATTTTTGGAGGCTTGTTTTGTGGGTTAATATGTAATTTATTCTGGAGCTGTTCCACATGCACTTGAAAAGTATGTATATTCTGCTATTTTAGAATGGAATGTTTTAAATATGTCTGTTAAATCCATCTGTTCCAGTATATCATTCAAAGGCATTGTTTCCTTGTTGATTTTCTGTTTACATAGCGTGTTCATTTATTTAAGAGGGGTGTTAAGGTCCCTTCTTATTATTGTATTATTATTGATTACTTCCTTTATGTTTGTTATTAACTGTGAATACATATTTATAATTTTTTGTTGTTGTTGTTAGAGAGAAGGAGAGAAAGAGCACAAGCAGGGGAGAGGGGCAGAGGGAGAGAGTGAGAATGTTAAGCAGGCTGCACACTCAGCACAAAGCCCAACACAAGGCTCAGTCCTGCTATCCTAGGGTCATGACCTGAGCCAAAATCAAGAGTTGGATGCTTAACCAACTGAACCTGGTGCCCCCATATTTATAATTATTATATCTTCTTGTTGGATTTTCCTTTTATTATTATGGAGTGTTTTCCTTTATCTCTTGTTACAGTCTTTGTTTTAAAGTCTATATTGTCTGGTGTTAGTATTGCTACTTTGGCTTTCTTTTGATATCCATTTGCATGATAGATGTTTCTCCATCCCTTGAATTTCAGTCTACAGGGTTTTTAGGTCTAAAGTGAGTCTCTTTTAGGTGGCATATAGATGGGTCTTTTTAAAAAAATTTTTAACATTTTATTTTTTTGAGGTGGGGAGAGAGAGAGAGAGAGAGAGAGAGAGAGAGAAAGAGAAAGAGAAAGAGAAAGAAACAGTGTGCAAGCAGGGGAGGGGAGAGAGAAAGTGAGACACAGAATCCAAAGCAGGCTCCAGGCTCTGAGCTGTCAGCACAGAGCCTGATGCAGGGCTCAAACTCATGAATGCGAGATCATGACCTGACCTGAGGTTGTATGCTCAATCAACTGAGCCACACAGGCACCCTGGGTATTGTTTTTTTAAATCCATTCTGTCATCCTATGTCTTTTGATTGGAATGTTGAGTCCGTTTACATTGAAAGTAATTATTGATAGATATCTATTTATTGTCATTTCATTATTTATTTTGTGGTTGTTTCTGAAGACTTTCTCTGATCCTTTCTTGTCTTTCTGTCTTTCATGGTTTGCTTATTTTCTTTAGTGATATTTGGATTTATTTCTCTTTATTCTTTGCATATTTATTAGTGGTTTTTGATATATGGTTACCATTAGGTTTACATATAACATCTTTTGCATATAGCAGGCTATATTAAATTGATGGTCATTTAAGTGTGAACCCATTCTTTACAACTCTCTACTACCTAGTTTAGGTATATGGTGTCACATTTGACATTCTTTTTATTTTGTGAATCCCTTGACTTATTTTACAGAAATATTATTTGTACTGCTTTTGTGTTTCTAACCACCATACTGTCACTTTTCGTGTCTCCTTTCCTCTCAAAGTGTCCCCTTAAATATTTCTTGCAGGACTCATTTAATAGTCATGAACCCCTTTAGGTTTTATTTGTATGGGAAACTCTTTTATCTCTCCTTATATCCTGAATGATGTCCTTGCTGGACAGAATATTCTTGGCTGCAGTTTTCCCATCCAGTGCTTTAAATATATCATGCCACCTGGCTTGGAAAGATTCTGCTGAAAACTCTGCTGATAGCCTTATTGGGTTTCAGTTGTATGTAACTGTCTTTTTTTTGTATTGTTGCTTAAATTTTTTTTCCTTTATCACTGTATTTTGCCAATTTAATTGCAATATATCTTGGTGTGGGTCTGCTTTTGTTAATTTTTTGGGAGGTTGTCTGTGAATCCTGGATCTAGATATCTGTTTCCTCCTCCAGATTAGGGAAGTTTTCAGCTATTATTTCTTTAAATATATTTTTGCCTCCTTTTCTTTCTTCTTCTGGGATTCCTATAATGTCAGTGTTATTTCATTTGATGCACTCACTGAGTTCTCTAAGTCTATTTTTTATGCATAATTCTTCTTACTCTCTTTCGTTCAGCTTCATTATTTTCCATTACTGTGTCTACTAGGTCATTAATTTGTTTCTCTGCTTCTTCTAGCCTGCTGTTTATTCCATCAAGCATGTTTCTTATTTCATTTATTGAGCCCTTTATCTCTGCTATGTTATTTCTTATTTCTGTGTTAAGGGTCTCAGTCATGTCTTCTGCTCTTTTCTCAAGTCCAGTGAGTATCGTTATGGTTGTTGTTTTAAATTTTGCATCAGGCATATTACTTGTATCTATTTCTTTTAGATCTCTGTCCTAGGCCCTGTCCTGTTCTTTCATTTGAGCTAAATTTCTCTGTCTTCTCGTTTTTGTCTAAGTCTCTGTGTGTTAGGAAAATCAGCTATGTCTCCTATTCTTGAGGGTAATGGCTTTATGGAGAGGAGGTCCTGTAGTGACCTATAGTGTGTCTTTATTCCCAGGGACTGATGCTTCTGGGGAGTGTCTCCAATATGTGCTGTGTGTGCTCTGCTTTTGTGTCATGGCTGCTTTATCCTTCAAGCTAGTTGTCTGCAGAGTCTCTTTGCCACTGTGGGCAGTGTTTGCTCCCTGGCCTGAATGTGGTGCATTTTAACTAGGTGTACCCTGTCTTCTTGTGAAATGAGATCTGTTGCTGCTGCCACTGGACATGAGGCTCCGTAAAACTCTCGAGGTGGGAGATGCAGTGAGTAGGAGTTTGGGTGGGTCTTCTGGGGAAGGGGGTCTGCCTTGCTGGGACTGAGGCAAATATGACTGGGAAGGGCAATTCTACTGGAGCATGGGGATGAAAGGCAGGGCTTGGTGTAAGCAAGTTAGATAATGAGTGCTGTGCTATACTGGTTCCCACAGGTGGCCCTATGCTTATGCTGAGGGCAGAAGAGGGAAATGGTGCTCACCAGTTCCTTTGCTTTCAGAGGCGTCTCTCCATGAATGCGGCCTCTCTGGGACAGACTCCAAAATGAGCAAAGAACCTCCCCATTGTGAACTCCAGGATTCTTCAGATCTCTGTTTTCACATTTAATGTCTGAAGTTTGTTTGCCTTCCTTCTCTCCAAGAGCAGTCCCAGTTCCCTCCAGGCTCTATCCCAGCTAAGCTTGGTGACCTTTAAACTCCAGACTTTAAGCCCCGCTGGTTGCCAGAAGTCAGGAAATTCAGCCTCTCTCCCTTTCCAAGCCAGTTGTTATGGGGATTCATCCTACCCATGTGCAGTCCCTGTGTACTAGTCTGTCTTTCACCCTCTCCACAACCTTAGCTTCCTACCCACCTCAGTGTGTCCATGGTCCATTTCTCTCCTAAATGATGTCTCTGCACTTCCTACCTTCTACAATGTTGTAGAGTTTGTTCTGCCAGTCTTCAGGTCAATTTCTGAGGTATTTAGGAAGATTTGATAGTTCTCTAGTTGTATTTGTGGGACGAGGTGAATCTAGAATCCATCTATTCCACCACCATCTTCTAACAACTATCTTCTTTTGCTTATTTTTAATGCCTGTATAAATGTCTACCATCAGACAGTACTACAGTTCTCCTATTGTTAGTTATTTGGTTTCTTTTGATGGGATGGGAGTAGCTTACAAATGTTGCATGGCAGATTATTTCCTTATTTATGCATTGCTTAATTGTTCTTTAGAAAGGTTTCCAGAAAGGGTGTGGCATTAATTGTACCCTCAGAAATGCATGAGTGTGTTTAAGCAAATTAATTGCTTTCAGAAACTCACTGATTCTGAGTCAAGTACTTGACTGTATGAAAGGATAGGCTAGAATATATGGTTATTTATTCAGTCCCTGACACCAGCTAAAGATCATCTTCCTGTTATGTGCATTTTATTTTCACTGTTTGCTTATTAAATAAAGCAGAAGTTTAAATATAGAAGAAAACTAATGATTCTTCGCCACAGTTGATATTCCACAGAAGTTATGAGCACTGATCAAGGATCAAAAGAATCTTACAATTCTGTGCTCTAATTTTTGCATCAAAGCTTTCATCTGGCACTCAGACATCCCTAATGATATGAAAGTATGACAAGCAATATCTGATTATGTTCTCTGGTTTATACTTTCTCACTGTTTGAAACATAGCTACCGCAGTCTCCTGAAAAGTGGAATTAAAAGGGATTTAATGTCCATCTTACAGATCAACAAAGCCACCAGGTTTCTAACCCAAGATTTGCTTTCGTCCAACTTACCTAGTTTTTCAGATCCAAGAAGAGAAGGTACAGCTCTAATAGAGATCGATGAGATGGCAGTCATCAATATGGCATGGATTTTGAACTACAAATAGAAAAAAAAGAAATAATAAGAAATGTAATAGGAGAAAGTGAATGTCAAGCTTTCATCTTTTGTTTCGAACATACTATCGATTCTTACATTTGTGAATGGATTTATATTTGTTTTTATTGGAGGTATTTATATCCACCTATCCATCCATGTATCTGTCACAGTGCTAGTTATCAAATGATTGCCTCTCAGCTCCGAATCTGTTGCTCTTCTCTGTGCTTCGTGACTTGGGCCTGGACATTTATAGACACTTCACTTTGAGAGCTGGTGTAATGTTAGGTTTTGTTAGTAGAGGGGGCTAGGGAAACACTGCAGGCATAGCAAAGAAAGGCTTTCCCTGTGTGCTTTTCTCTTCCTCCTTCAGCTGCCCAGGTGCCAGTGATGAGTGGGTGGCCTTCAGTCTCCTGTGAGATTCTCCAGTACCTCAGTAGAAGCCTTCCTACAGACCAACAACAATCTATAGGCACCCCAGTGAGCAGCTTTCATTAGACCAGCTTCCTCCCACGGCACCCACATCAACTTCACCAGAACCCCAACATGTGACCTTCTGTAGATCAGCTCTGGCCTACAACATCCAGTGAAATTTCTCCTATTCAGCAGGTTGTAGGTGTACCCTTTCCAATGAGATCTGAATCTCAGTGGTGAATTGGTGCTCTTCCAAATTTTTAGTTCCCTCCTTATGTGTTCTTTCACCTAGGGGTATAATTGCTCCCAACATTTGTTATGTAGCCAATTTCATAATCACCTTTCACTAGTTAAGTATTTTTTCAAATAAAAAATTTTCTGTTCACATTTCTGGTGTGCTTCAATTACAAATAGTTACTGAGCTCCTAATATGTGTCAGACACGGTTCCTGACCTCAAAGACCCTACAGTTTCCATATAATGAAGAAGTAAGGTGTTAGGAATAGCAGAGAAACTTGTTTTAGGATGAGAGTCATGGGTTAGGGTCAAAAATGTTCTACTTAAGGAAGTGACACTTCAACCCATGCTAGAGATCAGTAGAAACTGGCCAGGTTAAGAGCTGGGAGAAACATGTTTCAATAAAGAGAGCATCTTGTCCAAGGACCAGTGTCAGGACTGAGTGGCAGGTTTGCAGACCTGCAACTTGGGAACTGTACCGCTGAGCATCTGGGAAGAAGGAGCAGTGTGGAAGCAGGGGCCAGATCTCAGAGGGCACCGGCAACAATGTTAGGGATTCAGGACTTTACACAGTGGTCTCGAGGGTTGTCGATTCACCAAAAGATTGTTAGTGAAGCAAAGACATTGCGTTCTCATAAATTAGAGTGATGGTTCTAAATCCCAGAGGCATATTTGAAATGCATAGAGTACTTGAAACCTGGGCCTGACCACACCAAATAAAACAGTCTCTCTAGGTGTGAATATCAGGCCTCAGTAGTTTTTACATTTTTCCTTGCCGATTCCAATGTACAAGCAAGACTGAGAACCACTGCCTTGAGAAACAAAAAATTACACGATGGTATGATGAGGTTAAATTACCAGTTTAAGGATAAAGCCCATTTATTAGATGGTGAAAGTCTTCCAGCTTAAAGATTACTTGAACTAATAGCGCTTCATTATGTCAAAATCATTTAGAATTCCAAAGGCACTGATTTGGCATTTTTTGCTAATTTAGGAAATGGTTATAGGTGGCAAATATTTTTGATATAAACATCCTCAGAGACTCAAGGCAAGGGTGGTATCATTGGGGAGTTAGGCAATGTCTAAAATTAATGCAACAGAGAAATTTCTAGTAAGTTTTGCTTTAGTTAAAACACAAAAAGCTTCGGATTGTTAAACAAATATTTGCTAAGCAAGTAAATGAATGAATGACCTTGTTGTAATTAGATTCTAACTAAACAAAAAGAAAGGGAGCATATCGGCCACCTTTTATCTTGACTAAAATTAATTAAACATTAATTTCTCATCTGAGATTAACCTCAAGATAAACCAGCTCTTAGAGCTGTGTTTGACTAATTTATAAAAATCTATATTTGGTATAAGGGTGAGCAGTACTGGTACCTTTGATTTCATTTTTTTCTGGCACTAAAAACTAGAGACAGTTTCAAAAGAATCTTAAGCACTTTCTTTGGCTGCGCAGCTGTTTCTATTGCTTTCTGACATGCTGTGCTGACCTCCAAACCACACTGTTTACCTTACTTTAGAGACTGAATCAGATGCACCACCTCTGGAGACTATGCAGGTTAAAGAAAAAAATCATTAGGTTTTGCATTATAGAGGCATTACAGGGAGCGAGGCTTGAAATCATAAGGTAGCCACAGTAGACCAGCTAATCTCACTCAAATGGGACATGGTTCCTGTATGCTGCTTACGTGGCGTGACAATTGATGCACATACGGATTGCCGTCAAGAGAGAATAAATTAAATGATTATCAGGAGTATTCTAGTCAATCTATAATGTGGCTGAAACAGAAAAATTAATGCTGAAATTCCCATTCAATATTGAATCGACTTCCATGGTACTTATTATTGATTCTACTTCTTTTGGTCCGCTATTTTGGAAGGCGCTGCATTTTCCTCTAGCAGCTGGTTACATGCTTGCAAATCTCCATGGGTGTAAAACCCCTTGAGATTACAGTACCAGGCTCATTACAGAATGCTTTTCTTTTACTCACATGCCTGGTGGGGAACTAGGCTCAGAGTTGAGATTTGTGGTAAAGTGCTTTTTTCAATTACGTTGGAAAAAAGATTGGATTGATAGATCATTCCACAGAGAAAATATGTGACTGAATTCACGGTGTCATAAAATATTACGATACGCGATAAAATAAAAGACTGCATTATTCCCTAGGGTTTCACTGTATCTTGTTTCACATTCACTTGGCTTCCTCATACATATTTCATAGCTAAATTACCATGATATGGAAAGCTATGTATAATGGTATATGAATTAGAAAAAAAAGTAGCAATCAAATATGGCCTAAACATAAGGTAATGTATTTGGATGACACCTGAAGGAAGACTCAAGAACAATGCCACTGGCACAAACATATAATTGAAGAACAGTGTCTTAATGACTGAATGAGGACATCTTCCAGTTGCTCAAATTAAGTTCAGTTAAGTCTCTCACAGGGTTCTGCTGGGAATTACGACTATTGACATATTACTGTCTATACTGAACTTTATTCCACTTTCAGGAATACAGTGCTTGGTTCTTCATCAGTCTTCCCATCAGTTACATCTGATATTCATAGTCCCACTTAAGAAGCAGATTGAGGAAAGAGAAGTGGGAGATGGAGGTTTTAGTTTTGTCTGAGCCACAGAGTAACTGGATGGCTTTGGGAAACTCACGGGCCTTTTTGGAGGATAGGCGGAGTTGGACGGGTTTCTGGAAGTCATCCATTCTGACTTCTCACCAACACAAAGCAATCTCTGCTATAAATCCACCTGTGGATTCGGCTTCATTTTAGGCACTTCTCTTTAGAAAGGCTTATTATGTATAATATAGCCAATTCTTTTGCTGGATGGTTCCAAAGATTTGAAGGATTTGAATTATATTGAGCTGAGGTCTTCTAATATGTAACACCCAGCTATTGGTGCCAGTCCTTTGAGAGACAGGATTTGACACATAGGAAACACTCTATAAATGTTGGTCATCATTATCAAAACAGTTGTTATAATCCCATATTACATCATTGCCTTGAAAAAATAATAACCCTTGAAAAGCCAATATCATAGTAAAAAGAAACAATGTTTGGAATAATAAGATTCCAATATGGATCATACCTTTAGTAATTAATCTGTATTAATTCTGAGCCTCAGTTTTCTTCTATCTAATATGAGAATTCTTATTTCATAAGAACATTCTCTGTAAAATGCTACGATTTCCATCTGTTCTTTTTTTCTTCAGATTTTGGTTCTGTCACTCACTTTTAGTGGCAATCTTTTCATTCCTTACAACTCCCTCCTTCAGTTTAAAAACCTATGCACAGAGGCACATGAGTGGCTCAGTTGGTTAAGCATCCGACTTTGGATCATAATCTCACAGCTTTTGAGTTCAAGCCCTGCTTTGGGCTCTGTGCTGACAGCTCAGAGCCTGGAGCCTGCTTCAGATTCTGTGTCTCCTCCTCTTTCTGCCCTTCCCCTGCTCGTGCTCTCTCTCTCTCTCTCAAAAATAAATAAACATTAAAAAAAAATTAAGAAAAGTAAGTAAAAACCTATGCATAGGGGAAGGGAAGGAAAAATAAGGTAAAAAGAGAGAGTGAGGCAAACCATAAGAGACTCTTAAATACGGAGAGTAAACTAAAGATTGCTGGTGGGGTACTGGGTGGGAAGATGAGTTGGGTGGGGAGATGAGCTAGATACATGATGGGCATTAAGGAGGGCACTCACTGAGATGAGCACTGGGTATTACATATAAGTGATGAATCACTAGAATCTACTCCTGAAATCATTATAACACCCAGTGTTAACTAACTTGTACGTAAATCAATAAAAATAAAAACCTATACCATGCCGAAATGGCAGTCTCATGCCTTGCCCTTGTCTCCACCACACCTGTGTCCCTTCTACTAGCCATTAGGACACATGTTGATGTTTATAACTGATTGTGAGCTGTGTGAGAGAAGACTTTACATCACTGCTGTTCTGCAGCAGACCAAATCGGCCTACCCATACTGGAAGATTTGTGTGAAGATCAAATATTATATTGCATGTGAAAAAATAATTTTGGAAAAATGCTGTGTCATGCAATAACTAAGTTTCAGTTGTTGCTATTGGTACCCCATTTAAGAAAAAGAACTAAACAGCTAAGGAAACCATGATGAAGCATGCTATTTTCAACTGATCAAAGATGGCTTCATAAACTTTTGTATCTTTGAACCTAACTTATGATCAACTTCAGACAACACACAGGATTTCATTAGTTCTTCTCACCCTTATAGAACATTTCTAAGACCAGGTCTTTCCTCTAGAACCATGGAATTCTGGAATGTTTTCTCCTTCAATTCATTTACAGACTACGAATCTCCTTTCAGTCTCTATAAAAATGATCACTTTTTTTGTTGCCGAAGCAGGAACTTTCCTCTTATCTATTGAAATTCATTAATACAAGTTCCTTCAGCCTGTCACGGCACCGTTTCATCTTTTTCTCTTAGTTTCAATACTAAGTGTCACTAGGAGGGACATTGTCCTGCAAGGGGCCAGACGGTAAATATTTTTTAGGCTTTATGGGTCAAAAGGTCTCTGACGCAGCTCCTCAGCCCTGCTGTTGCTGTGTAATGCGGCTGTAGACAGTATGTAAACAAGTGGGCTCGGCCATATTCTAGTAACACGTCATGTGACCAGAAGACAGGCAACTGGCCGTGTTTGGCCTACATGTCATGGTTTGCCAACCCTGATCTAGTACATTGCTACTTAAAGTGTTGGCCTGTAGATCATGAGTGTCATCATCACATGGGATCTTCCTAGAAATGCAGAATCGTGGGCTCTACCCCAGACCCACTGAATGAGGATTTGCATTTTAACAAGATTTCCAGGTGATTCACATGCATATGCAAGTTTCAGAACCACAGCAGCAGATGAATTGCACAAAGGAGGCATCTGGGAGCATATTGTATGTGCTTATTGGGGTGGGCTGCCTTCTCAGAATGTAACTTGTGGGCCTTTTTCAGTCTCTCCTTCCTTTGCCAGTTTTCTTCCCTCGGTACAATCTCACCCACGAACCGCATGGTCTGCTGCGGCTGTCAGCCTGCCTTGTCACCTCCTCAGCCTAGCAGCTGCTCATTCTCTGTGTTCTCTGTGTTCTGCCCAGTTTCTCTGCGTCCTCAGGGAGGGCATGGGAAGCTTGTCATCTGGAAAGGGTTTGGCCTGCTTGAAGCATTGCTACATGCCTGACTGTGACCTGTGTATTTCCACAGCGCCCCTGCATACCCACCCCCTTCTGTACCCACCTCTCCTTTCAGGTGTCAATATACAAGGAAAAAGAAGCTCAAGGCAGTGAGGCGATGATTTTCCCTTTCATATTGTGATATTGAATTGCCTATAGTAATGATTAACACTTTTCAGTAAAATAATAATGGAAACAATCAGAAAAAATTCTGAGAGTGCCTAGGGGCAAAGCAGTTGAATTGTCCCAGCATTTTCTTAAATGGAACCCAGAAGCTTTAATTATGATGGATGTTTCTTCAGGTAAGACTTTCAAGCAATTTGGAATGGGCAATTATGTAATTTCCCTGCTGTTCTCCCCACCCCCTTCTGTCTTATCCTTCCTTATTAATATAGACACTTATCAGAACGAAGTGGCCCCCACAAAACTTTGGATTGATGCAAGTGGGTGCAGGTTGATTATTCAGTCTAGAAATCTGATTAAACCTGTCCTTACCCCAGAGTAACCCTAGGCTGCATTAGCTTTGCTGGGTGGAAGATGTACTCTGCTGGCTTCTGCTTTCACCGGGCGGTTCCCCATCCTGCACCTAAACACATCTAGCAACAGACATCTTGTCTACCTGGAGCCTAGTGGCTATACGGTAGTAAGTCCTCAATGAATATTTATTGAAGGCATGTCCTTTTTTCCAGGGCATTGCTTGATACTGGTAATAAACACCTTCCTGTAATTTCTACCTATTATTAATCTTTCTACCATTTTGTGAAACTCTGACATGAGTTTTGTTAAAAAAAAAAAGAAATATAATTTCCTATGTCTGGCACTGTACATTCATTTTCTCATTTATTCTTTACCATAAGTAGTTGCTCTTATTAGCCCTCTTTTAAAGATAATCAGTCTAGGACGTTGAGAGGATAACTCATCTGAAGATAGTTAGAAAGTGAAGGAAAGGGGATTTGAATCCAGGAAGTACAACCGTAAAGGATATACGCTTAACCATTACAATACCATAAGTCTCATGTTAGAAATTTAGGATGTATAGACTTCTCTAATGACTAGCATTTTTAGAAACTTGCAAGTATCAGTTGCAAAATGAGTCATGAATACTTGAGGCCAATGCACAGGAAGCTATTATGCATGGGTCATCAGGAAAGGCATTGAAAGCTGATGCTGGCATCCTGTTAGTCCGACTAAAGTGCAGCAATGCAAAACTCGCTCCATTTGTCAAGGGCCCCATTACAATCAGAAGCATAGGTCTTGTAAACACATAAATAGTGGTGGTTCCCCACAGAGTTAGCTGGTAGAGTACCAGTGATCGCCTTTCACTTCCTCCTTGACAGTGCCATCTCCAGGCTTCTCACCAAAGCCTCTAATGCAATCCTAGGATTGCCAGCTGTGCTTCTTGGTGTAAGCATTGCATTAATGGTGTGAAAAATTGCAGCTCACAAGCCCTTCCTTGAGCAACTGTGGTGACAGTAACAGGCTGCTTTTGTCGCCATGGGGGCAGGTCTCCTGGCAGAACATACAATTCCTGCGAATTACAGCAGCCTGGTTCACCTCGAATGCATGAAAATTGACATTCCGTTCGGACTGCTGTGGTCACAAGCCTGAATATTTGCCTGGAGCCCTGCTGTTTCAGGCAGTTGCTAAGGCCAGTAGGGCTGGGAGAGAGAGAGGAGACTGAACAGCATCTCAGCTCCTCTGCAAAATCAAATCTGAAGGAGAGGTGAAAAACAACACACTGTTTTTTCTCTTCCTCTGATTGATAATGACAACAAATCATGATTTATGGCTGGATGCCACAAAAGTTGCCTTTCTGGATGGTGAAATAAGAGACATGGAATCATTTATGAAGTTCAAATGTGATACAAACACAAGGCAGGTGCTATTGTGGTTATCATGGACTGGTTTCTGGCAGAGGTGCAGGGTCTAGGCAGAGAGGAAGAGGAAAGAAAACTGTGTTTTGCAGAGACCAGAATGTACATGTAAGCGGGTAGCACGTTCTGTTCTGTCTTGAATGTCATGTGTAAGCATGGAATTAGAGTAGAGGAAGTCACTTGTGTGATTTAAATCCAAATCAAACTAGGCTACAATGACTTGCAGCACCTACCTCTCCCTGGGAGACATGCCTGTCACTGAAATGGGTATTTGCTTCAGTATACGACCCCCTCTTAGAACAGTGTCTGATTAACCTAATTTCCCCACACTACTATTGCTATTGAACCAGCCTTCTACTGATACTTTTTAATTCAGATTCATTCAATCACCCAATAGATGTTTATTGAACACCTACCATGTGCCAGGTACTGGTCTACATAGCTAGACCAACAAATAAGATGGGACCCAGGCCTCAAATCTAGTAGGATGAAAGAGACGAACCCATGCAAGTAAAAAGGTGTTTTAGATCCTTAAAGCTAGTATACAGTTTGTATTTGGGGTATGAAGGAAGAAGCGGTCAGTTCCTTCTGAGTGGGAATGGAATGGAGGCAGACCAGCAAAGTCTTCAAGCAAGTATATATTTTGGTCCAAAGGGGATTATGGCTCTGCAGTGAACTTTGCATAATCTTGATCTGACCTATTGTATCTAATCCTGAAGGCAATCTTATTTTTCTTATTTCCACATAGGTACTGCACATCTACTTTGCATCAGGTGCTATCCTAGGAAGTATGGATTTGGAACTTATAATCTTGTCTGGAGGCAGGCATATAATTAATTGGGTCTAGAGAAGAGAAGTGCAGTCCAGGGAAGAAGAATTAGATGGCTTTCACACCTGTTATTGCCTTGGTATATGTCTGTAATTTTTTTCCTCAGGCCCCTGACCTACTTTCCTTCTTCATGGCCCAGAGTCATTACTTGTTGTTCAAGTCATTACTTAGCACTGGGGATGATTGCACTTCCTAGTTGAATGGGGCACGTGATTAGTCTTGGCCAAAGAGAATTGAGCAGGGTGATGTGTGTGACAGACCCTTAGAGTTATCTGTCTCGCTGGCTTAGCATTTGGTACCATTGGAGTTGATGGCTGTTCTCTCAGCCTGGGTTCCTGAGCAACCATAATCATCAGAGGTCCCTGGTAAACTACCATAGACATCTAGGGTTAGCAAGGAACTTTAAATCCCTGAGACTTTGGGTTGTTAGTTACCCCAGCATAACCCAGGGTGTCTTGGTGGTGCACCTTTTTAGGAAGGCTGCCACATTCCACATTCCTAAAGAGATTAGGCTTGTGATCCATGTGTGTGCATTGTTTCCTGCCCATCTCTTTCACTTAAAAAGTCACACTTTCTTACATACTTAACTGAGTAGCTATAAAAGGAGAGGAACCATACTTTGTCTTATTTATTGCCATATTCCTATTGCACAATGATTGACATATTGAAAATAAATACTGTTGACAGAAAGAATGAATGAGTAAAGGAACTGGGGATTGTTGCATGAAATCATATAGTTTTGAAGGAGCTCAACTCTTAATATAAATACTATACTGCTTAAAGTCTCTGGAGCATGTCAATGAATTCAAAACATTTCTCCTCTCCCTCCACCCCTCAAGTGCTATGCCTTGGTTTTAAACAAACTTAAGGTCAAAATAATCCTAATGCCCATAGGACATGTTATAGTTCTCAAAGGAGTAAGTTTTGTGGGACCTATTAGGTGTGAACAAAGGGTTTTCCTGAATTGACCTGGAATTTGCTTCATCACCTTCCCCTATGTTGGAGGAAGTACTATTCCCAGCTGGCTGTTGTGCTTGGGCCTCCAGTTTTAAACCTCTGATTGGACAGATTCCCACAGACTCTAGACCACCACACGTCTCTCAAAAATACGTCTTCGATGAAGGGACTCCTCTCCCTGCACAAATACAACAATTAACTAAAGCAGGTAAAAGTGTGTCTTGGGAAGATAATGAGGTTTACCTCTGTGCCTGTATAATTTTGCCTGTGTGTGTCTGGTATTCTAGCTTGGATCTCATCCACCTCACCCCAGGGAAAACATAGCTGGTATACTCCATAGTGCTTTAATGAAGCGCCTGACTGTGTTAAGAAAACATCAAAGTTGCTTGAGCTTCAAAACAAGTTAAATTTTGGCAGCTGCAGTTCTGGGGGCTGTGTGGGGAACTTTCTTTTAGGTGAACTAGTGACAGGAGAAGAGGAACCACTGGTGTTGTGTGTCATACGTATCCCTGAGCCCTAGGTTTTAGCATATCTGTTTTATATATGATCCCCTCCTTTAGTCTAAGACACAGGAGGCACAGGGAGAGGCAAGCTAGAAAGGCCTTCCACATTGGCTTATGGTCAAGAGACCTTGTTGCTTGAGGAGGTTAGACGGGCTGGGATGTGATGCAGTCAATGCCAAGTAGACCCTGCCAGTCATGTCCACCTTCTTCTCACCTGTTCTTCTGCTGGCCTCAAGTTGACTTGACAGTCTATTTTGCCTCAGGTATAAACTTATTTCCAGCTCTCCCTCTGAAGCCTGCTGAGCATTTATGCACAGAGGCACTAGCTGCATGGCTGAAGCAATGGTCCGTGCTCACTGCCACCTCTTTTTGTTACGCTTGCTTCCAGTACATTCATCTTGTTGCTAGTTTTCGTTTCCCTGACTATTTGTGATTGCCCGTGTTCTGCCACTATATGACCACTCATCCTTATTTTCCAGTGACAAGGACAGTTTCCCTTGGACAATTAGGGTCAAACAAATATAAATAGCATGATTTATAGACCAGAGTGCCGAGGGGAAGAAAAAAAAAAACCTCCGTAACCTCCATAATGTTAATCTAGAGATACACTCATAAAGTCACAAAATGCAGAAGTTAAGTTGTCCATTTCAGTGATGTTTGCCTGCAACTTGGAAGAACAATTCTATGTTATATTGAAGAACATACAATAAAACTGTGTCTACATGATAGCAAATCCATTTGGGCACATCTGCAGTGGGTGGGCCCAGCTGGTGAAAGCATGATGCTAATGAGGGACATCAGTTCAAGCCCTATGTAGATCTGTGTGTTTCCATGTATCCTATGGTCATGGACAGAAGACTTTGTCCTGGGCTTTAATGCTCAGAAAAAGCCAGGATGGAGTGGGTATAGGAAGAAATAAATCAACAGGGGCCTATTAAGACAGTGCTCACAAGTGTGCTTGAGAAATTCAAGCTGTACATCTACCAATATCCTTTGGTTATATCTCAAATCAGTTTTTTGGATTCAGTTGATTGGAGGCTTTTTCAGATTTTGTGTGTGATTCTGAGCCTGATCCTGTTGAACCACTCAGTCAATAATTCAATCCAAAGAACATCTATTGAGTGTCCTTTGTAAGCCAACAGAGAGCAAAGGACCAGCATGTGTTACTTATCTTTTTCCTCTCAGTCTTTAGAATGATGCTGGTAACACAGATGCTCTACAAATGTATATTGAAATTTCTGAACTACTATATAGAGAAGGAAGACTAATAAATGGTGAGTGCCTGCTGGCTACCTGGCATGCTAGGCACTGATAATACAGTGATGAATGAAACCATTTCTGCCCTTAGAAGTCCATATTCAAGTCTTACCTCATGGATTACAGATACAGAAGATTATATAGAAAATTTATTACTGACCTTAGGTGCTCTGAGGTCAACTTTGAAATTGCCCAAGTTCATAATTAATGACTTGAAACAGGTTTGCAGAACCTTTTTTGGCCATACTTTTGTACATATGGTTAATCTCATGGAAGAAAGGAGGTCGTAAACCTCTAGCATGCATTTGGATATGGTGTGAAAACCTGAAACAAATCTCATGTTTTTCCTTCTTTTGGTTGATAGCTTAGAGTGGGTCAGAACAAAAAAGTCATTGATTGGGCTCGTCCCTTTTAGAAAAGCACTGATTCTCTGCACTAGGGTTGACTGCCGGGAGCGTCTCACAAACATACTTTGGGTCATGTATGTAAACTAAGCTATTGTTCAATAGCTATCTTGTCTAACTCTTACCTTGCTGAAAACAGCTATAACAGAAAGACCCTGGAAGCTCTGAATAGTCCCTTCTTATGCTCACCCCTAGCGTCTGTACATTCCTTTCCCATAGACGTTATCGTTGAATAGCAATAATTTATTGCTGTGTTTTCTTTAGTTGGCTGTGAGCTCTGTAAGGATCCAGACTGGTGTCTATATAGGTGGCCCAGAATTACCTGTGGGGGAGCTCAGGGTTATGAGGCTAAGGGATGAAGCTTTCATTGGGAGGAGTAAAGCAGTTAAAATCTCTGACTTCCACTTTTTATTTTTGGTTTGCTCCAAGCTTAAAGGACATCTCTATTTTGATTACACTTCTGTGCTGCTAATTTGCTCTGATAGGCCCAGGAGTCCTCTCTACCCCATTCTTAAAAAAAAAAAAAAAAAAAAAAAAAAAAAAGAAGCTGAACAGGAATCAGAGTGGGTTCTATAAAAATCATGCACAAAGAGAGGTTGAGGTTCATGCAGAGCCACTCTTACAGTGTCAGGGGGTGCCATTTATATAGAATATAATGTGACTAGTGTGCCCTGGAGCTGCTTCTGTCTTCTGTGAATTTGCCTCTTCCCTTCTCAGAGGTCACTCCTGTGCAAAGGGGGAAGGTGGTTCCCTAGGAGGAGAGGGAATACTGGAATTTAGAACCACAGTCTTAGCCGTGTTTGCCCCTGCCTATGATACCTTTGAGCAGTTATTGTGCCTCAGGTCTCTGTAGTATGGACAGTCAACAGGAAGGACACAATTCTAGCCACACTTACCATTGGTTACAGTCATGTCTTAATTCCTTATTCATCTCAATATCAGGTTCAGGTATTCAGCACATGGTAGATATTCAACAGATGGTAGCTAGGATTCACTGGATGTCTTGCGTTTCCTCCTACATAATTCCTCTTACATAGTTAGTCCCATTAAGAATCATAAACAAGATAAGGATTAAGGCTTAAGAATATGTGCAGTTATTTGCTGCTCACTTATGGGCTGGGTTTGCTGCTTTTTGAACACTTCAGAAAGAGCTTAAGCTTTAGAGTCTTTTTTATTTTTATTTTTTATTTTCTGAGAGAGAGGGAGGGGGATAGAATATGTGAGCACTAGCGGGGAAGGGATAGAGAGAGAATCTTAGGCAAACTCTATGCCCAGCACAGAGCCTAACATGGGGCTTGATCCCACCACCCTGGGATCATGACTTAAGTTGAAATCAAGAGTTCGATGCTTCATTGACTGAGCCACCCAGACTCCCCTTTAGAGTCATTTTTGAATTCTGGCTTTCCTACTCACTTCATATATGACCTTGTACAAGTTCTGAGCTACCTTTTTCTTATCTGCATAATGGGGATAATATTAACTAGCATAAGTACTCAGTAGTTATTATTATGCTTGTTGTTATCTGTCTTCAAAACCTGGACCTTTGTCCTCCTCTGTACTCAATACCTATCTATCCTTTCCAACCATGTTTGACCTTTTTTTCACAAGCTTTTTGTATGATCATGGCATGACGCTAAATTTCTATTTTTATCCTAATATTCAGATTGGTGTTTTCCAGTATGGTAGCTACAAACCAGAGGTAGATGTTTGAATTTAAGTTACTTAAATCAGATTATACGTTTATTTTGTCAGTAGCACTAGACACACTTTAATTGCTCAATAGCCATATGTGGTTCGTGGCTACCATATTGGACAGCACAGCTATGGAACAGTTTCATCACCACAGAAAGTTCTGTAGGTCCATAATGCCCTAGATACTGTTTATTTCTGAACATCTGGACTGTCACAAATTGAATCCCTGAGGAAACAAACTCTGAGGTAGAGGTTTGCATTCAGAAAATTGACTGGAGAGTGATTTTAGGAATAAATCTGGGAGGGAGTGAAGGAAGTAAGATTAGGCAAAGGGAGAGGTTGAACTGTGAAATAGTCACAAAAGGGACCTCAGTATGTCTCAGGGGGAGCTCTGAACCTGGGATGGCTCTTCAGAAATATTTGGAATTGAGGCAAGAGAACCAGATCCCTATACCCCCTTCACCAACAGTCATTGGATATTGGCTGTCCCACTGTCCTCTTGAAGCAGGGAGATAACTTGGGGGAAACAGCTCTCTTTCAGTAAGAGAGAATCCCAAAAGGGACCCAGCTATAAGCTGTCATTTACCAATTCTACTAGCAGCTGAGGAATACACGCCTCAGTCCTTAAGGGGCATGGTGTGGCACATCACAGTGTCCCCTACATGGCCTCGTTAGAGCTTTAATGTGCTTTCACCTTGCAGCCTGTTGATGCCTGAGGATCTTGTTTCTGGGCCTCTGCCTCATCAACTATTTTCTGCTGCTTTTCCTGTCTGGTGTAACACAACTAATGGGCTGTAAGTGAGAGGGTTTCTGAGACTCAAATTACTTCTGTCTTTCTAATGGTGGTGCTCATTAAAGCCCAAAGCAAGTGCTGTTGGAGCCATGTGTATGTTATCCCTATGGGTCTTACCTTCTTACCTTTAACATGAAGGGAAAATGTGGAGAGAATAGAACTAATTCTGCTGCTGCTAGGCTAGGTCTGGTATTTTCCTTCAGAGGTCCAATGTGGAATGTTAATGATAAACAGTTGTCTCTGGATGATTTTGATTGTAAACAATAGACACCAACTCAAATCTAAGCCAAAGGGAAATTTATGAGAAAGATACTAGGGTATGTCATGGAATCAAAGAGCAGCAGCAGCCCAGTATATAGCATGTAGTCCATACTCTTAGTCGGGCTATCACATGTCTCCACGTGGAAAGACCTCTGTTAGTGTGGACTCCTGGCTTCTTTCTACCTTCTCATTCACTTCTCCTTGGGAAGGGGTAATTTACCTAATGGGTAGATTTGGAAGAATAAATTGGACATGTTTGGCTCAGCCTTTTCCTTCTTTTTGAGATTATTTGCTTTCAGAAGATATCCTTTCTATTTGGCTCCTTCATCTGCTTATGTTTTAAAATCCCTGGAATATGCCTGCAGGGAAAAATCACGGTGGGTAAATCTACCTAATCTGGGATTATGAACTAGGATGGCACCTGTGTCACACTTAAAGCTGGGATCTTCAAATGGCTCACAAATAAAGGGAGTATTTTGATGTTAATGTGTATCCTGAGTCTCCCAATTGGATCAGAACTTGGGTAGGTTCATATTGGGCTATGTCAGACTTTAACACATTTCTCTTATCTCCACATTTACTTCAGTTCAGCTTTTTCTGCCTCTTCATTCACCTGACAAAAGATGGCCACATTCACATCATTCATTTCTTTTTTTTTTTTTTTGTAAGATTTTATTTTTAAGTAATTTCCACACCCATCATGGGGCTCAAACTTCCAAACCCCAGATCAAGAGTTGCATGCTCCACCAACTGAGCCAGACAGGTGCCTTTCACATCATTAATTTCTAAAGCTACTTGTAGCAACTGACTGGTTGCTTTTTTTTTTTTTTCTAGTTGTCCTTCTGTCAAGAGAGTACCTTTAAAAAAAATTTTTTTTTTTAACACTTATTCAGTTTTGAGAGTGAGAAAAACAGAGCATGAGTTGGGGAGGGGCTGAGAGGGTGGGAGACACAGAATCCGAAGCAGGCTCCAGGCTCTGAGCAGCAGCACAGAGCCTTACATGGGGCTCTAACTCACGGACTGTGAGATCATGACCTGAACCACCCAGGTGCCCCAGGAGAGTACCTTATTAACTTAACTTTGGACATATACCCATATTTGGTTGAAAAAACTGTGTAGCACTAGGGGAGGATCAGTTCACATATTATAGAAATGACCTTTCTGGGTGGGGAATAAAGTGAGGTAGTTGTGAATGCCCTAAGTAGATTTTCACACAAACATAGCAGGGATTAGGTATTTTGGACTAATTAATTGCTTTCATTTAGTTGATCAAAAGGTGGTTGTTAAATGTATTCTGTCCTCATGTTTCTGTTGCTACGAATCTATACTTTTTAAACTGAACTTTCAACTCAGCTAAATGGTTAAATGCTTACTCGATTTAACCCATTTGATGAAATCAGGATTATTTGATTGAATATTCGCTTTAATCCATCTCTCCCAAAGGTCACCTACTGTTAAAAGTTTGGTGGAAAATTATGCGTAAAAAGTAAAAGGAAAAAGGGGGAAAAATATACCTCATGAGACATAGTTCAGGTCAACAGGTTGTACACTGCCATCCAGGACGGTTTTCCTATGTTTAGAATCACCCATCTGCAGGTTTATACATATGGTAGCTTTCAGTGGCATTTCAGATCATTCAGATAATCTCTTCCTTGGATTGCGATGCTCTGTAATAAAGTATGATCAAACCAGAGCATCCTCTATGCCTTTAGTTCAAAATAACTCATATTTTCTGGAAACCCAGAGCCAGCTCAAAGCAGGTTCCTTTATTAATCATTAAGGTCGCCTGACCTGCGTCACACAAAAGGCAGGATATTGATGATGAGCCACCCTGCTGAGAAATTAATCTTCAATCAACATGTGTATATGTGTCTTCTAGAAGTCACCATTGATATTTCATGGCTTCTTTTATTGTAGAACTGAGGGGCATGTTACATGTCAAGATGAAATCAATGTGAAATTGATGGGCTGAGAAGAATTTGGTCTTAAGGGCTTTGCAATGGTGTAACAATCAAGTTATCCTTCCCCCTGCCTTACCTATTTTATTTGCAGTAGCAAATTCCCCACATAAAATTCTGTATATTATTTCAACTCCTTTTTTCTCAAGTGATCTTAACTTTGTTGTTATATTTATTGTTCTTTTTATTGTAACATGAATGTATGCTTATTTTATAAAGCTGAAAAACAAAATAAGAAAGATGAAAAATTATTTATAATCCTATCACTATAACATTTTAGAGTGTTTCCTACCTGTTTATTTATGCTTTCCAAAAACCAAAATTGAGTTTATTTTGTATTTATAATTTTGTTTCTGCTTTTTTTAAACCACCATTTTTAGCAGGCATTAATTGTGTTATTATAATTGTCCTTTAACATAATTTTAAATGACTGATTAACCATTCTCCTTTTGTTGGATATTTCATTTGGTTTCAGTTTTTCATATTTATAAAAGATTACATAATTTAGAGAATTGTAATGATGATACTACAGTTTGTGTATTAGATGTTAAAATTATGTATATAGTATAGTACATATGTATTATATATGTTTATATATATATTATTTTTCCTTCATATTAGTTCCCAGAAGTGGAATTATATGGTGAATTTTTCTTTTTAATTTTTGCTTCTTTCTGATTCAGACCCCAAAAGATTTGCTGGATGCTTGAGAAAAATATACTCTCTTGGTCTGAGATTCCTCTGAACAAATAAAAGCATGTTCTCTTCATTTCAGTGAAGATGATTAAGTCCCTTTTTGCCTTAGACTGTTTTGAGATGCTTTCATTCTCCCCATCCCTACCCCCAACACACACAAAAACGCACACTATTCAATCATGGAAAATGGAAAGTTTCTGCTTATCTTGTCCTGGCTGAGAAAGAAATCTCCTGTCAATTTTGAACAATGCAGTTGAAAGTAAGAAAAGTTCTAAGTGATTTTAAGATGTTTCTTTTTTTCTTTTTCTTTTTCCTTAGGCAAGCCATACACATTTGCTACTGAAATCAACCACCTCAATGCCTGTGGTGTTATAAACCCATGGTGGGCCCTCTCTCATTGGATGGAGGGAAGTGCACTGGATTTGAAATCAGAACATCTGGCTTGGGGCCTGGCACTCTGCTCCCTCTGTGTCTTATTTCATATCAGGTGAGGTCTTTTACTTGGAATCCATGGCCTTAGTCAATCCTTGTGGTGACCCGTTGAGCTAGCTGTCACCACTCCTGTTGTTTAGGTAGAGAAGCCAGGATTTTGCAGGTGAAAACAATGCCACATGGCTGCTGAATGGGAGACATTAGTACGCTAGCGTCCTGATCTTAACATTCATTTTCCTTACTGTCCCATGGTGTTTTTATTACCCGTATTTCATTGGACAAATACTTATTCTCTCTGAGTCTTACTCAGTCCCTTTTAAATTGTAGATATTTATATCTACCCCACAGGGGTTTTGTGAAGATCAGATGAGATAATTGAAATTGAATGTGCTGTTTAAAGTGAAATATAAGTGTTAGGAATACGGAATATGCTAACGAGAAAGGTGACTAGTACAGCGTTTACTTACATGGCTCATACTGATTTCTGAAAAGTTTGAGCATTTTTTTAGTTCCTATTTTACCAGTTTTTATTTTATCTGTTTTCCTTTTTTTAAAAAATTTTTTTTCATTTAGTAAGTCCCAAGGAAATGAGATGCAGAAGTATTTAATAATGAAATGCTATGATACTGGACTTCAGCAAAGCAAGAAGTTTGAGTTCTTTTAACATTAAGTTTCTCAACCTATCACTATTGATGTTTTGGGTGGGGTAATTCTTTGTTGTGGGAGCCTGATGTGTATATTGTAGGATGTTTATCGGCATTCCTGCCCTCTACCCACTGGATGCCCAGTGACACACCCCTCCCAATTGTGACAATAAAATATATCTTTAAATATTGCCAAATGTCACCTTGGAGGTGGGGGTGTGTACAATATTGCTCCCATTTGAGAGCTACTGTTTTAACAGACTGTCTGTCTTACAAGATGCAAATTTTATTTACCATGATCTTGATGTGTTCTAATTTCTTATTATGTCAAAAGTATAATGTAAGAAAATTAATTCTGCAAAAGAAACTATCTTCAGCATTTATTCATTGCCTTGGTCTCTTCAAATTTTACAACCTTGTTACTAGATTAACATCATTGTTTTCCCGACTGCCCAAACAATTTTCACTGACTGCCAATACCAAGATCTGAACACAAGATTATAAAAAACAAGAAATAAAGAAAAATAAAAACCCACACAATTACAATCAGAAGCCTGTTCTGAGGATAACAGCTCCTGTAAAATTTCCCACTTTTATTACGATTTCGGTCTCAGGAATGGATTTGTGTTGTGCCATTTTCAGTTCTCGTTACCATCATTGTCATAACAGGGAATGAGCCAAATTGCAATGTGCCTCAGATAGTCTGTCACTTGCAATAGTGCAGGGGCTCTGCTCTGACCTTCTGTTATTCCAGAGCGCGAGGAGGTACAGTCGCTGACCAGAGAAGATGAAGCACTCTGGAGAGATCAAAGGCCATTGAGGCCTGAGTGGCTGTACAATTTAGCACTGGGGGTTCTATTCAACAGTCTAAATTGCAGCTAGTCCTTCTGTCCAAGAGCAATATGGCACACGGTTATGTGACATCACTCTGCTTAGCAAAAGGCAGTTCTCATCAAAGGAAAGAGAAAACTAGGATGAGATCAAGTATTTCGTAACACCTACTATGTGCTGGTAGGCTAAGAAATTTACATGTGTTTGTTCACATAATCTTCACAGGAAACATATGAGGTAAATATCATTATATCTGATATTTTACTCCCAAAAGTAAAGTAACTTTCCTTAGATCACATAGCACTGAGAGATTCAGATCATGGCTTGAAAAGTCTCTGGTTTTACTAAATCTGTGCACTTCTAGCCATCATAGTCACATATGAACTAATAATCTAGTAATAGATATTGTGTTATGAAATTGACTCACACATCTAAAACTTAATCCATTATTTTGAAAAGTGGCTTGCCAATTTTAAGGAGCATGAAGGGAGGCCCCTTGCATCTCCAGGCTAGTCAGTGAGCAGAGGAAGAACATTGGGGGTCGTAATTAAGAACGTTTCTTCGTAAAATGTTAGAGGTTCTTTGAAAAGCAAAGATGTCTTGAAGACTCGAAGTCTTTGTGATGATGCCACATAAGTCAGTTAGCTCTTTGTTCTTCATGAAGCGAGGTTAATTTATTTTAAATTACTCTGTCTAATGTTTATGAAACTTTCTTAGGTGAAGGAGACTGAGCTAGGTGCTTGGAATAGGTAGTAAACACAGTACCTTCCCATACGGTGGCTTTTGCTTTTGTGGAGGATATAAGAAATGTTTATTAATTTCTATAAAACATAGGAGATCAGTGAAAGAGGTTAAGAAATGTTCAAATGAGGGGCATCTTGGTGTCTCAGTTAAGCATCTGACTTTGGCTCAGGTCATGATATCATGGTTCGTGAGTTCAAGCCCCATTGTCGGGCTCTCTGCTGTCAGCATAGAGCCTGCTTCGGATCATCTGTCCCCTGTCTCTCTGATCCTCTTTCACCTGCATTCTCCATCTCTCAAAAAAAAACAAACAACATTTTTTAAAAACTTAAGAAAAAAAAGAAATATTTAAATGAAAGAAATGGCATAGTTCAGAGAAAAGATATATGCTCTTTGACAACATGGAGATCACAGCCCACATTGTCGGAAGAACAGCTGCTGAACAGGGAAGAGCAGATTTGCAAGATAAGCTTTAGGTCAAGGTGAAGGTCACCAATGAGTATCTGTTGATGACTCATCTCACCTTTCTAACTTCTCACCCCTGAGCTGAACATGAACTTTCTTTCTCTAGTCACTGTGGGCTTCCTTACTGCCTACAAACAAGCAGGTGCATTTGCATATTTACACAAGCTGATGTTTCCTCCTGCAAGGCCCTGACCACATTCCTCTCAGCTCATCTAAATCCAGTCTTATTTGATTAAATCATTCCTGGGTTCATTGAAATGGTGTGAAAATGGTTCCCACCATTTTCTTGTGACTTGTTCTCTCATCCCATTTCTGCTGAAGGGATTGTCTTAGCCTCATGAACCGTGGGTTCCTCTCTCTGGCAGGTAATTGAAACAGAGGTTATGTTGGGCCAAAGGGAAACCGGTTGAGCCAAGCAGGTTCTGTCAATAACCCGAACCAACTGACACAGAGCCTCTGCAGTGGTGGTAGAGATGAATCTGGTCCAGGAGACTGACAGCCACGTTGGGCCGAGGAGGAGAGTGCAGCTGAGAAACAGAAGAAAAGCTGAGAGAAGCAGAGACAAGAGAGGAACTACAGTCTCTGGGAAAACTACTGAAGTTGCTGACTTTCCAGGTATACTTGTAGCTCACAGGCGGCTCACTTGTTCTGATTTCCCTACTTTAGATTCCAAGAGATTTATAAATAATGCCAATTGACTTGAGCTCATTAGAATTTCTTGTCCTTTCAACCCAGTGGGCTTGGACTGACACATCTGACTACACTGATCTTTCCATTCTCTGACTTCCCGTTCACTTACGCTGGGCTTTTCATTTTCTAAATCCATCAGATGCTACTTAGCATTTTTATTTGGCTGCTACTGCAGTGTGTGCCCATTTTCAAGGAGAGTAAGCTCTTTAAATGTGCAGACAATACCTCATATTTGGGAAGTAGTACAACACAGTGGTTTAGAGTATGGACCTTGTAGATAGCTGCCTGGGCTCAAATGCCAGCATTACCACTGTTCAGCCAGAGTAGACTTGAGCGTACTCCACTAACTGACAACCCTCAAGTCTACAGAGACTTAACACAGCCAACGTGTGTTTTTGTGCTCCTGTGAGATGTTGCACCCAGGCTGGTAGGAGGCCTGTAATCATCACAGTCACTCAGAAACCCAGGCTCCATCCCAATACCTACATCAGTGATAACCAAGCCAGAGCAAAGAGAAAATGGTGGCTCGAACAGTGTCTGTTAGCGATTTTACCTAAGTTCAATTCTATCATGGGCCTCTGAGGAGAACTGAAATATTAATGAAAGCTCTTAAGACTTCCATAATTTCTTGCTAGCAGTGTAACTTGGGGTATGTTGCTTTATGTTTTTGTGTATCAGTTTTCTTTCTTTTTTTTAGGTTGATTTATTTATTTTGGGAGAGAGAAAGAGAGAGAGCATGAGCACAAGCAGGGGAGGGGAAGAGAGAAGGAGAGACAGAATCCTATGCAGACTCCACACCATCCTATGCAGGCTCCACCCAAAGTGGGGCGTGAACTCACAAAGCATGAGATCATGACCTGAGCCGAGATCAAGAGTGGGATGCTTAACCGACTGTGCCACCCAGGAGCCCTCACCAGTTTTCTTTTCTTTGAAATGAAGACAATAATACTTCCCTTTGGTGAGGAAGGATTAAATGGGATAATATATGTAAAGTGCTTGAGACAGTGTCCAGCTCATTTTGAATGCCATATAAGTGTTAGCTGGTGCTTTTTGTAAATAGTTGAAGTCTAAGTTACTTGCTTGATTCTTTCACTTATTCACATCCCTACCTGTGAATCAAAGCTACTGAAGATACCATAGTTGGCATGCTTCAGGAATGACATCTTGATAGAATTACTTACCGATCTTCTTTCATCTCTTATTCATGTAGGGACAGAAATTTCAACTAGTGGTTGTTTGTGCTGTTCTCTTGCCTTATAGCTCAGCTTTCTTCTGAAACATCAATTGTACTACAAATGCAAGGCCATTGCTTTTTTAAAGCCCCACTTCCCCTGCATTCTGCATAAAATAGCATTCTAAATAACTGTCAGTAATCCAAAAGAAAAGAATACACACCTATTTATTAGCTACTCATGGTGTCCACTATTGCCTTGAGAAAAGAAACTTAATTACAAGGGCCACACTGAATATCTGCCGAGGTTTGGCTTAAAAGTTTTTATTCTTGTTGTCTGAGTAGACTGCCCTGAATAACTTATCACCTCTCTTATCACTACTGGGAAGGAGTTGTCTATTTGCTCAAATTGCTATGCTCAGCATCGCTTCAGGGGGAAAGCATAGGGTACCAATGGTAGAGGCCTGACATTACTTTGAGTTTATATCAGAAAGTGTTCTTCTCAAACTGAGCACTGGTTAGGAAAAAGAAAAAAAAAACTTTTTTACAAAAGCTGCCTAGAATAAAAAATGGCCTCAATTCTAACAGAAGAAATGTGGTTTGGCATCAATAAAGGAGTAGATAAGATGCCGTGTAACCAGAAAAATGCTGCTTCCAGCCTCATCCTGTGATCAAAGCAAGAGTGTGTTCTTTTGAATTGTTCATTGCTCTGGTATTTGCTTTAGCATACCCACCAGGGGGCCTCAGTGATTTTTTCTCTCTGTGAAGGGTGGTAAATAGCACTTTGATTCATCAGGAGCGTGTATATTTACATGGTGTCTCCTGGTTTGTCTCTCTAAACATATAGTCTCCCTCCTTCTGTTTAGGGCCCTGCCATGCCCAAGGGAAGCGGGCACTTCATGTGGTGGTTTGTGCCCCCCTGCCCTGCCCTGAACTCAACCTTAACCCCATTCAGCTGGTGGTTTCTATATTGTGCTCTAACTCCTCAGGGATGCTGTGGCTCCTCTTTCTCTACTTCTGTTTCAGTCATCTTTTATTTTTAATTTTTTTAATGTTTATTTTTTGATAGAGAGACACAGAGTGTGAGAGGGGGAGGGGCAGAGAGAGGGAGACAGAGAATCTGAAGTGGGATCCAAGCTCTGAGCTAGAGCTATGCAGGGCTCGAACCCATGAAGTGTGAGATCATGACCTGAGCTGAAGTTGGGTGCTTAAACTGACTGAACTACCCAGGCACCCCTGTTTTGGTCATCTTTTGTAACAGTTCCTCTTCTGCCATTTTGCATGATCTCTCTACCAGTCTTGCTTGGATGTCATATTTTGCTCGAGTGTCATTCAGCACAGTGGGCTGGGTGTTATTTTGTTCTGTTTCTTGAGGGATGAAAAAAAGGTAAGACTAGACCAAAGAAGGTATAGGTGTCTTAGAGTAGCTATTATTGGTGACACTCCCCTGAGTCCTGTAACAATGTGGTGAATCTGGGCTGGAAGATAGGACTAACTAGTCGGCAGGTTACCCATCGACTGAGGTTTGACAGTGTGCCAGCCTTGGTGCTACCTGGTTTGCATACAGCATTTTAGTTAACAACCCAATGAACCCGATGAAATGTTTACCATTATTATCCCTACTTTACAGATGTGAAAAAGAAAACCTGAGACTTGCCAAAGTCATACAGATGTGAACCCAGAAAGTCTGATTTTGGAGTTTCCTATAGACTGAATGTTTGTGTCCCCTACAAAATTCCTATGTTGAAACCTAATCCGCTATGTGAGGGTGTTAGGAGGTGGAGCCTTGGGATAGTGATTAGGTTGGGTGGGCGAAGCCTTCATGAATGAGAATAGTGCCCTTACAAAAAGAGATCCCGGAGAGCTCCCTTGGCCTATCTGCCAAATGGGGATACAGCAAGAAAGATGGCCTCCTATGAACCAGGAAGGGATTCTTATTAGACACCGAATATGCAAGCACCTTGATCTTGGATCACCCAGCTCACAATGGGAGGAGAAAAGAAAGGAACATTGTCATTTTGAAGAAGTAAAGGAAGCCCTCCTCTTTCCTCTTGGCCTGCAGCCCCTTGGTAATATTGCAGGCTAGAGGTTCTTGTGGTTTGGGGAAAATTAGAACAGACCTTAAAGGCAGTCAATTAATTGATGCAAATCACTTTCCTTCCAGTAAGATTTAGGTAATGGCATATCTTAAATGACAAACCCTGCTATTTGTCATTTTCACTAAGGAAAACCGTCAGCTGCTTTCCACCAGTAAATTCTGAAGAAAGGCTGATAGGTTTCCCTCATTTAAATATAGCATAGATGCATTTTTAAGAACCCATTCCTTCTGAAGAGAGTGGAATTGACAGATCTGGACCTTGAATGCTCATTTGATATACCGATGCTCTATGGAGCTTGGCAAGGCAGTTTTTCAACCCACCCTGGAGCATTTTCTGTTTCCTTCCTTGGTTCTATTTTAAACTCTTACTTTGCATACTACCTGCAACCAAGGCCAGCGATTATCTTCCCCAGAGAAAAGTAAGAATATTTTTCTTCTGGAAAGTTGTGAGATCCTTCTCCCTTTCCAGCCACATATCCAGACCTAGACAATATCCCCATCTTGCCTGAAATATATATACACTTTCTATTCATCTTCCATGTTCCAACCATTGGGTCAATTTTCTCTTTATTCAAAATCCTTTTGGTGAATGAAGCTTTGCCCATGGTTAGGCTGGGGCCAGAGGTCTCTCTTTTGAGGTCAGGGTTTCACTTGTAAATTTACCTTTTGAAGCAGTATCTTCGCTTTCAGGACCACTCAGCTTCCACCCCCCCTTGCAATATCATCCTCCACAATTTCTGTTCTGTCCTTTACATTAGTCTTTTTCTTTCCATTCTCACTTTCCTGTGACCCTCAATCAGCATTCAAAAGGGAACGAGGTAAGAAAAAGTTATGTTTCCCACTGCCCTCTGTGCCCAGAGAGAACTCATAGACAAGGCACTTGTACCAAAGATTTATTCCACAGATGCTCGTCTGATCTCTCCATGGACTTAGGACTGAATACTGGGAGGCATATCAAATGCGCTGGGTTAAAACATCAGTGATTTTTAAAAATTGAAGCATTTCTCAAACTAAATATACTAATATGAATTGTGAATTGTGAAGACAAAAGATAACAAATATAAATTTCTCAAACATATATGATTGCATCTGTCTCTTTTTTGTCGCAATGGAGCATCTTACAGAGTTCTGTGCAACACATTTCGGGAAGTACCATTTTAGGACATTTCACTTGTCATATTCCAAATGCTCCTTGGAGTTCTATATTCTTGTTATTTTAAAATTAAATCTCCTTGCTTTGGGATCAAACAGTGGATTTTTTTTTTTACAGAAAAGAGAGAGAGAGCTCAAGCAGGGTTAAGAGACAGAGAGAGAAAGAGAAAGAGAGAGAGAGAGAGAGAGAGAGAGAGAGAGTGAGAATCCCAAGCAGGCTCCATGCCCAGAGCCAAACGCAGGGTTTGATCTCATGACCCTGGGATCATGACCTGAACTGAAATCAAGAGTCAGATGCTCAACTGACTGAGCCACCCAGGCACCCCAAACAGTGGATCTGCTAATGGCTAAAAAGATGTGAATTTACCAAAGACAGAAAGCATAGTCTAAGTAACACACTTTCTTGAAAATTATTAAACTCACAGTGTTCTATACTACTGATGTAATAAATGAGATATACTCAGTGGGAATATATACATGAAAAATATTTTACTTCCTTGACTTTAAAATCATGACTTTGAAAAGGCAAGAGCAGTGCTGACCTGCTGACCTCTAAATATGTTTCGTGTATACCTTGTAGCTTTCCAGGCACTTTCACTTAGAAAATTGTGTCATGTATGGTAATTAAGATTGTACATACGGTATATATTTTATAATATTTTATTAAAAGTAATATTTATATCATCTGCATATTAGTTATACTTATTTATAATGATAGTAATTCATAATTATGTATTTTATGACCAGCCACACCAGTCTAAATGACAAGGTCAATCTCACGTCCAATTCAACCTTCTCCCCTCTCTCCAGCAGGCTTGAGTGGTAGCTTGGGGACTTAATATGAAGCATATGGCATGATATTCTTCCTTACTATCTCTTGTTTTTTAAATTTCTCTTGTGAATCTTTCTATATCTTATAGGTTTAGAGGAAGGAGAAAGACTAGAGAAAAAAGAGACAAAGGTCTTTTGCTTTGTCCTTAGTGCTGCTTGCATATTTCTTGCAGCTACTGTATTTTCCATGATAGGTATCTGAATGTTGGCTTTTTGTCTGGTGCATTGATGGATTCTTTGGAGGCTGTACTGGACCACCAATGCTGCACCCAGTGAGGGCAAAGCACTCTCTAGCTAATTTCTGTCTTTTCCTATGCTCATACCGTGGGTAATGAACCCAAGATCTTGTACTGCTGGCCAGGGTACCTTCGTGATGGCCTATTTATCTTCCAAGGCATCCACGTAGTTCTCAAGAAATTCATGCATCCTTGCTGGGCAATCTGTTTTTGCCTTGCTGCTTTAGCCAGAATCCTACTTTTAGAATTCTCCAGATGAGAGGTAGATCCAGTGTCTGTGATTGTGTATGTGAAATTTAAATGGACACATAAAACTTGGGAGAGTTCCTTTATCCTTCTCTTGGGAGGCTGCCCTGGTTTAGGACTACAAGTTCCTGCAGCTCACCAAACATCTAGGCAAGGTGAGGGATGCCAGCCTCCCTTCCTACAGGGATATCCCTCTATGGACATTCTTTTGCACCCTTCTCAATTTGTGAGGGCACTCTCTCTCTCCTTCCCAAAGAAGTGTGTGGGGGGGAAACCATTGATTGCACTCTTCACCTCAGAAAAATCTCCTACCAATTCTCTTTTACCACCTTTTGGAACTCCTAGTTTTCCCTTGTTGAAGCTATTAGGTCCGTGATGGGGATTAATGATCATAGAGTTAGTTCTGTTTTCTTGGCATGGATGAAACTAGCATTCTTCTTTAGTGTTACTTACCATGTATTGGTATTGTATTCAGAAGACAGCAGGAAAAGATTCATTTAACATCCTGTAGCACATGGAAATTAATTCCTAAATACAAATATCCTTCATAATATTTTGTTTTGTTAATAGTGTATAATTTCTAAAATGATTTCCATTGTTCGAAAATCTTTTGTTATTAGAGTTAGTACTGATAGGAATACCTAACTTCATTCATACATTATTTTCTTGTATTCTGTTCCCAGGAATGGCACATCTAGGTGAAAGAGTATTTCTGACTGTCTAACTCTTGCAACTTTAGGCTAAAACCTGTTATTAATTGCTAAGTGTTTAGAAGTGAGTTTATGAAACTTTTGGAGTACCAAAGCACATATGCACAGGAGTTCACATAGTAAGCACTTAGTGGATTTTATATTTAATTTCAGTAATTAGATAATTCTCAGGTAATCATTTTTCATTTTAGCTGTTTAAAGCTATATCCCCTTACCAATTCTGTGACCCGGCTGGGCTGGTTTCCCATACTTTCATTCTCTTTCTCTTTCTCTCTGTTCTCTCACTTTGTGGTTTGCTTAGTCGCAAGTCTCCAATAGTGTCATTTTCTGCTGGATTCTCCAGCTGTGAGACACTCCCTCAACCCCCACCCTTCTCCAGCTGTCTCTATGGGCAACATCAAACTGCTGATTTTAACACATTTGGTTAGCATTTAGCAGGGGCCAGGGACTCCTGTTAACTTCTAAAATGTGTTTATGATCCAGAGACACATTTTGCTCCTAATTAAGCCTTTCACTAAAGGGAAGAATAAAGGGGTGTAGAGGTTTGAGATTCTAAACAGCCACCATCCCAGAAAAGGGCAAAAACCAGTCAGATAAGTAATACAAAAGTTCAAAGGGACCTGAAGCCCACAACTCTGTTTCTCATGAGTTGGGGGCTAACATTATCTTGCCTTTACTCAGGCTGGGCTGTATACTGGGAACGTGGCAGACATAGTCATTAGGCTCAGGAACCCCTGAAGTGGACCACACAAGAAACTCCTTTTAGGAAGGCACCAATTTTCATGTGTTCCAGTATCCTGGAGATATGTTGTCATTTTTGAAACATTCACAACATGCAATGGCAAGAAAGAGACCCTTTGTTAGCTCCATTCAAGGAGGTAAATTGAGATGCAGCTGGGAGAAGCAGGAAGCATCCAGTCAGCAAGATAGCAAGGAGAATTTATATTACATGACAGCCTGTGAACATGTTTGCTTTAAGACAGACACAGTGCTGCTATAAGCAAGGCAGGATGTAAATGATTTTTTAAAAACAAGTGTTGGCCTGGATTTTGACTCAAGATGGTGCCCCATGTATCTTGGTATTCATTAAAAGTATACTGAATGAATGAGCAAGCCTCTAGCCTAAAGCTTGGTACAGAGTAAGCTCTTAATACATTTTTTCCCAACTTTCTTGCTTGCTGTGTTGTAGCATTCCTAACTTGGTGTACAAGGAGGGTAATAATGTACATGGCCATAGAAAAGCTTTTTTTGCATTGTCTTGATTGCGACACCATCTGAAGCAGGATTGAAGGAATGTCCATAGAGTTCCATTTTCTCCCATACACCAGTTCATCCCTGATCATAACATATCCAAAGAGATCCAAGAGCTGGGATGGTGTACGCTAAAATCCAGCTCACGTTACCTCAGATCCATAGCCTCTCCACCTATCCCCAAGTGGGTCAGTTCATGTTCTCCCCGAAGTGGGTGCTAAGACCAAGTTATAAGTGTGAGAGACTTATTATGGGAAATGCCTATGAAAGATAAAAGAGAAGAAGGCAGACATAGTCAAGGAAAGCTGCACACTTGGCAACAGTTTTGGCATCTGTCAAAAAAGAGGGGAAAAGAAGGAGGATTGGGTAGGAAGGGACTCACACTGTATAGGACAGCCCTAAGAAAGTCTTGACTAGGCCAGTAGGGAGGTCCAAAGGCACAAAAAAGAAGTCCTGCTTTTGGCAGACGGCCTGTCTCTAGTACTTCTCCCTGGCTAGGTCTGGCTGGGAGTCACCTCAGATGATGGTGACTTTAGTGTGAACACTGCCGTGGGTCACTAAGTGAGGCAGCTGGAGGCCTTCAGCTAACTGGAACATTTGATTTAGCAAGAAGGTCTGAGCAGTGCACCCCCCTGCTGCCATATCATGACACCATCAGCCCTTTACCACCAAAAGAGAGACCCCCTTTGCTAGAATCAGCTTTCTATTGTCCCCAGAGAGACCATTGGACCTAATCTCATTATGCCCCATATTGCTGTTTACCTCATGCACTATCAAAAGTTCAAGTCTCTCAGGACATCCTTTACTATCCAAAATGTAATGCCCATATAGTGTTCCAAATCTTCTAATGGGACTATCTCATACTACTTCAAATCCATCCAAACCCTCCCACCTCCTTTTTTGAACCTTCAGAATGTTACAAATTAAATGTCCCATATCTACAACTCTTCCAAGAATGTCCAATGTCCTCTTCACCTTGTCATTCTAACTGAACCTGGTTCATCTCAAGGACACTGCTTCCTTCTCAAGTGTTGATGATGATGGTGATGATGGTGATGATGATGATGATGATCTCGTATGAATAGATTGTGAGTTTGGAGGGGAGTAGAGTGTACTTAACCATTTACTCCTTATTTCTTCTGACACATTTCTCCTTTTTCCTTTCTCTAAAAAGCATCTCTTTGAAAGAACTCATCAGAACATACTCCTCTCTCACCTTCCTTGTTGTCTTCATTTCTCAATCTCTTGGTCACTCTTTTCCTTCATTGAGGAATTAGCTCTATTTTCCTTTTCACCATCACGTCTTTTATTATTTTTGGGAACTTTACCTTCATTTAGCTAATCTATCCAATACTCAGACTGCTCAGTTAGATGAACTCTTGCTGCTATTGAGGCCAACCTTTTCACTCAGCACCAGCTCCTTCCCCCATCTACTCATGAGAATGACTCTTGCAATGATCTCCTCTATTCTGCATTCAAAATGTGCCCACTTACCATTTGGATGTTTCCTTTTTGCTGTTATATTTATCTTAATTACTTAAGTATTTATATTAAAATAAATATTATTCATCATAAAGTCAAGTCCCTGTCTTGACTCACACTGCATCACCCCGTTTCTCTGCCCCCACTGCCCCATTGAAGCAAAATGCCACATTTATGTCTTTGTCATGTTTTTACTTCTCTGTATCTTTGTAGCCATTCCAGTCAGGGTTTCATCCCATCTACTTTACTAATCACTGATACTGATTTTTCTGAGGTTACTGAGGACTTCCACGTTGCCAGACTCCGTGATGACTTATCTCGCCTCATCTTGTTGATCTTCTGAGAAAAAAATGACATAGTCGACTACCCCCTTTTATTTGCAATATTTCCTTCATTTAGGTGAAGAATCACCATACTTACTGGCTCTTTCTGCTTATTCACCTTTGCCTGGCCCCTTCTGCAGTTGTTTCCAGCTTTATCAAGATATGATTGACAAATAACATTGGGTAAGTTTAAGGTTGTACAACATGATGATTTGATATAATATATGTATATGTGTATATATATATATATGTGATTACAGTAAAGATTAACACATCCATCTCCTGATGCAGCTGGGTTTTTTTTTTTTTGTGGTTAGAACATTTATGATCTACTGTTTTGGCAAATTTCAAATATACAATACAGTTTTGTTAACTTACAGTCACATTGTTGTATGTTAGACTTCCAGAACATAGTCATCTTATAACTGAAAGTTTTTATTGTTTCACTCATTTTATTGTTTCACTCATTATTATTTCTCCTCATTTCTTTCACCATGCACCACCCTCCCCCTAAAACCACCAATCTACTGTTTCTGTGAGTTTGGCTTCTTTAGATTCTACATATAAATAAGATCATGCATCTCCATCTAACTTATTTCACACAGCACAATACCCTCAAGTTCCATCCATGTTGTTGCAAATGGTAGGATTTCCTTCTCTTTTATGGCTGAATAATATTCTATTGTATTTACATCCTCCTTCCTTGTTTTGGTGTTTAAATGTTAGAATGCCATGGGGATCAGTTCTTGGACCTTATATCTCTGTTTACATGGATACACTAGGTGATGTCATCCAGACTCCCCACTGAACTCTACAGTCTTACACAGAACTGACAACTCCACAAGATGCATTTGAAACTTACCATGAGCAAACGGCATCTTTGGTTTTCTTCCATCTTAACGTGTACGTATGCGTCTGCGCGTACACACACACACACACACACACACACACACACACACACACACACACACCACACACAGTTGTACCTCCTGCATTCTTTCTTCCTGTAGGAAATGGCATCACATAACTTCAGTTCCCCAAATCCCAAACCCCAGGGGCATGCTTAATTCTGGTCTTTCCTTTACAAACCATATCCTTGTTCTTCATCAGTAAATCCTATTGGTTCTAGCCTCATATTATATCCTGAAGTTGACTTCTTTTAGCCATCATTTTTCTCCTAGTCTATGGCAACAAACCCTTAACTGCTGTTCACTTTCTCACTTTGCCCCTCACTACTGTGGCTTCTCTGCATCCCAGATGGTGATTCTAGAGAAATCAGTGCACTTTTGACCCCTCTTGGGATTGCTGTAATCATTCCAAGTAAGTATTTCAATCTAGTTGAAAGCAAAAAGTATTAAATTTAATAAGTTTACATTTTATGATCTTTCCATCATTTCTTTCTTTCTATATGTCTTCACCTGTGTTCGTGCTGTCCCCAAAGCCTCAACAGATCTTCCTTGCACTTCCAGACCTACCCAGCCTTTACCTATTCTGGTCTGACCTCACCTTTCAGATTTCTGTGAAGAAATAACTCCTTTTCCAAGTCTAACAGGATTCTTTTGAGCAGTTAGTTGCTTGATCATTTGTGCCTCACCGTATATGGTCTTTACCTCTTTGTGGAACTTGCCATACTATTTTGCAAATTCTTTTCATGCAACAGTTTTCTTCCATTAGACTGTTAGCTCCTTATATCCTCATAATTTTACGTAGTGTCTGGCACATGGTAGGATGCAATATGTGTTTGAAGAAGAATTAAATAAACAATTGGGCCTACAAAGTTTTTCTCCTTCTATTATAGGAGGAATATAATCAGTCAGTAGGATATTGACCAGTTTCCTAAAAACAAAAAAAGAGTCTGTTTAGGATCAGTCACTAAGGACACCAAAGGTTGCCATCTCTTTATTAATGGAGTCAGCATAATAAAGAAGGAAAACACTCATGGTATCTAATCAATGGTAATGTCTACCTAATGAGAAAATCCTAAGGTTAATCATACACACTTTGGTTATAAAGAAATACTTATAACTTATTTCAACTTTTAAAAATAAAGGAGAGGCGCCTGGGTGACTCAGTCAGTTGAGTGTCCGACTTCGGCTCAGGTCATGATCTCGAGGTCTGTGAGTTTGAGCCCCACGTCCGGCTCTGTGCTGACGGCTCAGAGCCTGGAGCCTGCGTCACATTCTGTGTCTCCCTCTCTTTCTGCCCCTCCCCCACTCATGCTCTGTCTCTCTCAAAAATAAATAAACATTAAAAATAAATAAATAAATAAATAAATAAAGGAAACAAATCTGTTTGCTGACTTTTAACAGCTATTTTCTTAGAGTCCGTGGCTCCATTAATAACTTCTATCTTGGTTCGGTGTAAAAGTAAACCAGAAAACAGAAACTGTATGTTCAAAACAACCTTTCATTTCAAAATTATTGCTAAACTATAGACTCATTTTCCATTCACTTTTTTAAAAACAATGTCTGCTATGTGTAGTAAATAGTATTTTAATCTTTTCTGCAGAAGTGTGAGTGGTGTGCACACTAAGGGGTAATTCTGTAGGAATAGACTTTTAAATTCAATTCAGCACTTTTATCGAGAATGGAGAAGCTTAAAAATTAAGCCAGCAGGCATCCAAAGCCTGAGAGAACACTACTGGATGCATTCTTAATTAGAGCCAATAAAGTGTGTTTTTAGGGAGAGCTTTCCCGCAGAAAGCTCAATGGTAAAACTCAGAAGAAGCAAATTAAATTCTCTGTATTAACTGCTTGGCACAACTGCTTCTCAAGGAGTTATTTAGCCCAACATGTGAGTTGACAAAATTTCACTTTCAAAACTCCAAATAACCCTGAGATAAAGTACCAACTACTTACATATTTTACCCAAATACAAAACAATCTATACTAATTTCAAGTCCTCCTAGGGTACTAGGAGAAGAGAGAACGCTGGAGCATTAACAATGAGTTGAATGATAGATGAAGGATCACGAATCTTGGATTTTGTTTCCATCACTACTTTTTTTTTTAACCATTAGACATATTTATGTTACAACTTGGAATATTTGTATGACACAGTGTGTATGTTTGTGTAAGCATTAAAATAGGGTCAGGAAGAATGAAAGAATAGATTCCAAACTATAAACAGTAAATCCATCTGGCCGGTCGGATTGCAAATAGGGAGATGAAATATTCCTCTTAAAAACTGTTATCCTTATTATTAGTCTTTGTGCTTGTATAGAATATGTTATAATTGAAAAAATAAATTTAAAATGTTACCAGTTAATTTCTGGAAAGCCCTATTCTGGAACTCATTGGTGCCAAGCACAGAAAGCAAATACACAGAGTTGTTTCAGAGGACATTGGAGTTTTGGGTGGTATTAAGGACTGTATTTCAAATATGGTGTAATAAGTACTATTTTAGTCTTTTTTGAAGATATATTAGTGGTGTGTATAACTCTGTAAACTGCTCACCAAAATACTAAGTCAATATGAAAATTTCTTTTCCTCAACTGTTCAATGGAAATATTTTCAAGTCATAAAATACAAATATGCCTAATGATTTCAAATGTAAACTCATACAGACCATTGTGTGATATTCAGAATATTTTAAAATATTTTAAATTTATTTCTAGTTTGTTTTTTTTTAATTTTGATGCAATTATAAATGGGATTGCTTTCTTAATTTCTCTTTTGGACTGTTTGTTATTAGTTTGTAGAAATGCAACAGATTTCTATGTACTGATTTTGTATCCTGCAACTTTACTGAGTATATTTATTAGTCCTAACTGTGTTTGGTGGAATCTTTAGGGTTTTGTATATATGATATCATATCATCTGCTAATGGGGACAGTTTTAGTTCTTTATTTCCAATTTGGATGCCTTTTATTTAATTTTCTTGTCTGATTGCTGTGGCTAGGACTTCCAATACTATGTTGAATAAAAGTGGTGTGAGCATCCTTGCCTTGTTCCTGTTCTTAGAGGAAAAGCTTCCAGCTTTTCACTGTTGAGTATTATGTTAGCAGTGGATTTTTCATATATAGTCTTTATTAGGTTGAGGTATGTTCTCTCTATACCCACCTTTGGAGAGTTTTTATCATAAATGGATATTGAATTTCGTCAAGTCCTTTCACTCTACATATATTGAGATGGCCATATGATTTTTATCCTTCATTTTGTTAATGTGGTATATCATGATTATTATTTCTTCTTTTTAAAAAATTTATTTATTTATTTATTTTTCAAATGTTTATTTATTTTTGAGAGAGAGAAAGAGACCAGGAGTGGGGCAGAGAGAGAAGGGACAGGGAGAGAATCCAAAGCGGGCTCCGAGCTGACAGCAGAGAGGCCAATGCAGGGCTCAAGCATCTCACGAACCACGAAATCATGACCTGAGCTGAAGTTGGATGCTAAACCAATTGAGACACCCAGGCACCCATATTTTTTCTTCTTTTTTTGTGGTGTTCTTGTCTGGATTTTGATATCAGGGGAATACTGGCCTCATAAAATGAGTTTGGAAGTATTCCCTTTTCTTCAACTTTTTGGAAGAGTTTGAGAAGGATAGATACTAAATCTTCTTTGAATGTTTGGTAGAATTTCCTGGTGAAACCATCTGGTCCTGGACTTTTGTTTGTTGGGAGATTTTTCATTACTGATTCAAGTCACTTGCTAGTAATTGGTCAATTTAGATTTTCTTTTCTTCATGATTTAGTCTTAGAAGATCATGTATTTCTAGGAATTTATTCATTTCTTCTATGTTGTTCAATTTGTTGGCATATAATTATTCATAGTAGACTTTTTTTTAATTTTTTTTAAGTTTATTTATTTTTGAGAGACATAGAGACAGAGCGTGAGCAGGGGAAGGGCAGAGAGAGAGGGAGATACAGAATCTGAAGCAGGCTCCAGGCTCCGAACCGTCAGCACAGAGCCCGACGCGGGGCTCAAACTCACAGACCATGAGATCATGACCTGAGCCGAAGTCGAATGCCTAACCGACTGAGCCACCCAGGTGCCCCCATAGTAGACTTTTTTGATCCTTCATATTTCTGTGGTTTAAATTGCGACTTCTCCATCATTTCTGACTTTGTTTATTTGAGCCTTCTTTTTCTTTCTTGGTGAGTCTAGCTAAATGTTTGTTAATTTTGTTTATTTATATATTTTTTTGAAGAATCAGCTCTTAGTTTCATTTGATTTTTTAAATTTTTCTTTAGGCTACTATTTTATTTACCTCTGCTTTGATCTTTATTACTTCCTTCCTTCCTTCTACTAACTTTGGGCTTTATTTTTTCTTCTAATTCCTTTAGGTGTGAAGTTAGATTGCTTATTTGAAATTTTTCTTGTTTCTTAAGGTAGGCCTGTATCAATATGAACTTCCCTCTTAGAACTGCTTTTGCTGCATCCCATAGATTTTGCATTGTTGTATTTCAATTTTTATTTGCCTCAAGGTCTTTTTTTGAGTTCCCATCTGATTTCTTCATTGATCCGTGTGTTGTCCTGTAGCATGTGGTTTAATCTTCCCATGTTTGTGATTTTTTCTGTTTTCTTTTCATAATTGATTTCTAGTTTCATACCATTTTGATCAGAGAAGATGCTTGATATGATTTCAGTCTTCTTAAATTTATTGAGACTTGTTTTGTGGCCTAATGTGTTATCTATCCTGAGGAATGTTCCATGTGCACTTGAGAATGTATATTCTGCTGCTTTTGAAGGGAATGTTCTGTATACATCTATTAGGTCCATCTGGTCTAAATGTATCATGTAAGATGTCATGGCTGATGTTTCCTTATTGATTTTCTGTCTGGTTGATGTAGCCATTGATGTAAGTTGGGTAGTAAAGTTCCCTACTATTATTGCATTTCTGTCCATTTCTCCCTTTATGTGTATTAATATTTGCTTTATATATTTAGGTGCTTTTATGTTGGGTGTATAAACATTCACAAATGTTGTATCCTATTGTATCCTATTGTTTCCATGCCCTTCTTTGTGTTTTATTACACTCTTTGAGTTAAAGTCTATTTTGTCTGATATTAATATAAGTACACCAGAATTTTTTTTGTTTCCATTTGCATGACATATCTTTTTTCATACCTTTACTTTCAGTCTGTGCATCCTCAGTTTTGAATTGAGAGTCTTGCAGGTAGTATGTAGATGAGTCTTGTTTTTGTATCCATTCAGCCTCTGTGTCTTTTGATTGGAAAATTTAGTCCATTTACATTTAAAAGTAATTATTGATAGGATGTGCTCATTGCCATTTTATTAATTATGTTCTGGCTATTTTTGTAGTTCCTCTTGTTACCTCCTTCTTCTCTTGCTCTCTTCCCTTGTGGCTTGCTACTTTTCTTTAGTGTAAAGTTTAGATTCCTTTCTTTTATCTTTTATATATTTAGCATAGATTTTTGCTTTGTGGTTACCATGAAGTTCACATATAATGGGGTATATATATATATATATATGTATATATAGCAGTCTATTTTAAGTTGATAGCAACTTAGATTAATGTATCCTAAAAACTCCTTATATTTTGCTACCCTCCTTCCACATTTTATGTTTATATTTCATATTTTACATCTTTTATTTTGTGTGTTCACTACTTTTGTCTTTTAACCTTGGTAATAGATTTATAAGTGGTTAATCCACTACCTTTACTGTATATTTGTCTTTATCAGTGAGATTTTTACTTTCATATTTTTTCTTATTATTAGTTACTTTTCACCTTGAAGAAGTCCCTTTAATATTTATTATAAGCCTGGTTTAGTGGTGATGAACTCCAACAGCTTTTGCTTATCTGGAAAACTGTCCTTCAATTATGAATTACAGTGTTGCTGGGTACAGTGTTCTTCTTTGAAAGTTTTTTCCTTTCAGCACTTTGAATATATCATGCCACTTTCTCTGGCCTAGAAAGTTTATGCTGAGAGATTAGTTGACAGCCTTAAGGGGGTTCTCTTGTATGTGGGAAGAGGTGAATTCAGTGTCTTCCTATGCCACCATCTTTGACTGCCTCTGGAAACATTTTAAGGAGGACTAATGTGTAAAAGCTCCATAGAGATTTCAGCTTATGATGTAAGAATGTTTCATACTGCTTTGGGATATATGAGTTCCTCCTCACTAGAAGAAACTAACAACAGTGAGGAGAGCATTTTAGGATCAGATGTTTGATTGGAGTGGATGGCTTGGAAGGTCTTTTCTAACACTAGAATTCTTTGGTGAAATAAATGAACATGTGATTCCCCCAATCCACTTGAGTATAAGCACACAGTACTTTAAAACTATGTCTTCCTATAGCGTTTCTGGAAAGAATTTCTATTTTCCTAAAGACTTTGTTAAATACAAAACTAAGGAGAAATATATGACTTAGAAAAGGCACTAATTTCTCCTGATTTCTTATAAGAAAACACTTTAAATCTGTCATGCTTTTAGATGACTCCTTATAACGTTTCAGTTGGTACTACTCCAAAAAAATATGTGTGTGGATAGGGTGGAGAATAGGGCTGGATTTAGAGGTTGGGAACTTCTTTAAGGGAGAAACTTGATAAAAGTCTATTCTGATTTTTCCATTTCTCTAAATGAGTAGTCATATAAGTCTAAGAGCTATTGCTTTATTTCCTTGATGAAAGTGTTTTTCAGATATGTCTCTTTAAGCTCATACATATTAAATGGGCAATAAAGAAAAATAATTAGCTTCTACGTGAATACAGAACTCACAGTCTTTTCAGCATTTCAATGGAATGTTCTGAAGAATTTTGCATGAGTTTGGGGTTAACTATTAACCACCAGTCAACTCTTAATGTTTAAGCTATAATTAGTTTGCAAATGATTATAAGCAAAAACTGTTAAATTTTTTTCCTTCTGAAAGGCAATGCTAAAGAGGAAATAACATTATTATTTATAACACGCTATTCAAGTTCAATTTCTATGTTAAATTGCCACTGAAGAATTTAAATCGACTACATTTATGTTTATTGCATAGCATAAACCATGTAAACAGAATAATACCATGTGCTTCAAAATAAGTACCTACTAATGTAATAAGTACCTGAAGTAATACCTAATTATGTTTTATGAACTCATAATGGTACATGTGGTATTTCATTATTTCATTGCTTAAATAATCAATTACCCTTTTTCTCTGAAAATGAAAAAAAGGTGAATTTGATGGAGTTTCAGTGGAGACCATTCAAAATTCTAACTAAATTATTGATACAATGAGATCAATGAGTAAAAAATCACAAAATTAGACAGTTAAGGGATCCAAGAAAAAGTAAATATAAAAGACAATGTACAGTTCTTCCAAAAGGAAGAAAAATTAAGAAAATTTACAGCAAAGACCAGTGCAAAAGCAGGGAAAACACCCACATGAGATCTTGTGGTTCCGAGTAACTATTACATTGCAGATAGTTTCAATTGATAAAATCAATTGTAGTAATCAAAAATACATATGAAAAATACTGGAAAATTTTTTCTTTTTGGAGAGAGAGAGCAAGAGAGCATGCATGAGTTGGGGAAGGACAGAGGGAGAGATAGAGAATCTTAAGCAGGCTCCATGCCCAGCACAGAGCCCAACACAGGGCTTGATCTCATTGCCATGAGATCATGATCTGAGCTGAAATCAGGAGTCAGATTCTCAACCAACTGAGCCATCAAGTGCCTTTTTATGTCTTATTTTCATTAGATTAAAAGACATATATAAAAAATAAAAACACACATTTTTGTCTTTGGAACAAATTAAAATTTTGACGAAAAAGTTCCACAAGAGATTTCTGCTTATGGTTGTCATGGAGTAACTTATTGCAGATCAGTGCTGTCACTGAGGACAGTGAATAAAGATGAATTTTCAAAAATCTGTTTAAAGACATAAGAGAACTTTTAAAGTAATCAGGTCTACAGGGGCCAAGATTGTATAGAAAGGGGAACTGAAGAGAGGTGAGCTGAACTTGTGTTGTAACATTTGTCCTGGGGACATCTTCTCATTGTGGGTTCAGAGCAAAAGCCTGAGTATCTGTGCTTTTCTTAGGCAGAATGACAGTGTTGAAGGACAAAGTGATGAGGAGAGGGTTGGGTGGTCTTATGGGGCTCGTGAGATATAACTGGAGACTTTGGGGGTCAAGATCTCAGTGAGAAGGGAGGTGTGGACAACATACCCGATAACTGCTCGTTTCCTCTTCTGGGTGTTTGTTGAATTCTGGAGCTACAAGAGGCAGGAGACCATAAAGCTAAGCATAAGGTCTCTGAGAAAACAAAGCATGATATTTCAGAAGCCTCGAGGCACTAATGTGGATAGACTCAGGATTCACCAGGACCCACTAGGTGGATGGGCCCTCGTAGATTCACCAATCTCAAGTAAGAAACCGTGGGGATGTACGCCCTAATAGGAGAGGTGAACTAGAGGTAAATGGAGCCTTACCAGAATTGCTGCCCAGTTCTGATTCATTTATGTTTCAGAGGAAAGGGTGAACCTTTTCTGAAGGAAGATAAAATATGGAGACTACATATATTTTCTTAGAGATAGTAAGACACTGACACTCAATAAAATATTACTAGCTATGCCAAAAATCAGGGCCATAGACTGAAATATAATATTATTTAAAAATAGTTTCACAGGTGATTTAGATATTGGCGTTAGAAATGCAAGGACTCTAAAGTAACTGTAACTAATACCTCCGCAAATAGAGGCAAATAATGGGCAAAACTGATGAGGATATGGAGGACCTCACCAAAGTCTTGGAATATATAAAAAAGAATTAGATATAAATTTTAAAACTGAAAAATATAATAACTAAAGTTTTAAAAATCAGTAAATAGATGGTTTAAAGAAAAGCCTGCACGTGAGAAGACAGGATTAGGGAAAGTACATCAGTAGAAACCACACTGAAGCTGAGGAAGAAAAAGAGTGGAAAATTAAAAAAACATGTTGACTTGGTGAAAAAGACTTCCAAACATGAAATAAAAGATCTCAGAAGGAGGAGATATAGATAATGAGTCAAGAGAATGTTTGAAGAGTTAAAGAAAAGCAAGGAAGGAAAATTATAGTCTAATTTGTGTAATTTGTCTTAGAATTTATTAAGCTGAAAAGATTTGGTTTGTACACTTTTATGTATCCGTTACCCTTAAATAAACAATTTTAAAAAGCCAAATGCATGTCTTACTACAGCAAAATTTGACATCTTGTTCTATTGATGTACTTGTCTATGGTACTAAAATTCTTGCCATACTAGCATTTAAGAGAAGAACTGAAACAGAATAGAAATAGTTTTTAGTTTTTTACTTCCTGACTGAAAACTTATTTGTTTAAAATTTACAGTATAAAAAGTACAAAGTAGAGGGGTGGCTGGGTGGCTCAGTTGGCTAAGCGTCCAACTTCTGTTCAGGTCATGATCTCATAGTTTGTGAGTTTGAGCCCCGCGTCGGGCTCTGTGCTGGAGCCTGCTTCACATTCTGTGCCTCCCTCTCTTTCTGCCCCTTCCCCCTCAAAAATAAATAAACATTAAAAAGTGTAAAGCAGAAAATGAACAACTGCCTATAAAATCCTATTGTGTCTGTGTGCATTTATATTTATTTCAAATTACCTTTGATGTTTAAATTTCATATTATTTATTTATTTATTTTTATTTTTTTAAAGAGAGAGAGTGCACACACACACACTTGAACTAATGTGGGAGGGGCAGAGAGAGAGGGAGAGAATCCTTAGCAGGCTCTATGCTCAGCGTGAAGCCCTACAGGGGGCATGATCTCATGACCAACTGAGATCATGACCTGAGTTGAAATCAAGAGTCAGACTCTCTTCACTGACCAAGGCACCCAGGCACCCCTAAATTACATATTTTGCATTAAAAACTTACCATGGATATCTAGTTACAAACTTCATTTTAATTAATTGGTGCATAATGTTCCCTATAATTTGGGTTGAAAATATTTTTCCAAAAAGTATTTCCTCTTATGAAAAACAACTGCTGTTTTCTCAAGGGAGATGAACAATGCCTCCATCATATTAGATGCTTTTACTTTCTCATAAATATAATTTGGGGGTAGGTTTTCCTTGGTGGCAAGAGCACACTTAATTTTTCGTCCATCTAAGTATAATCATTTGTTCCCTTGTATATATCAGGAAGGTGCTAGATAATGAAAATAAGAGTAAATGAAACAGATGTATTTGCTGCCCTCATGGAATTTAGTGTCAAATGGGAACAAATCCCTTGGACAATACTCTGGTGACAAATAGCAAGATCCAGGGTCAGGAGGGGTGATGTTAGGAAAGTGTTCCCTAAACGAGACGCCGAGTATAAGTTTCCTTGTGAATAGGAACAGGGGATGGGTTTGTGTAGGCTGGGAGACTTGATTAGATTCAACGAAAGCGATTTCATATAATCTCAAAGCCTTATACAGTAAAATTTCAAAAGGAAACATTTTTTCTGGAAATTTAAAGCGCCAGTATACATATGTTGTTCTCCCATAGAAAGTTTACTGACTATATAAACGGGTAAATGTTTTATATGTAGTATGGACATAAATTTCATTCAGATAAACATATTCTTTTTCTCCAAAGAATTTCGGAACATTTATTGATCAAAAGTCATAAGAATATGAAGTCCTAAATCAAAAACTTATTTAAAAGTCTGATTTAAGACAGCCTGTTTTGGGAATAAAATTTCCAAAGATCCCCTTATTGTAAAACGTACAATATTATGGTATGTGAGGTAATTCAAGTGAGAAGAGGACACCACTCATGAATAAAGGGTAGCGCTCCCCATCCTAGGTTCTCAGGTACAGTTTGGGTGGTAGTGGCACCCGTCCAAGCTGCCTGGGCTGCACTGTGAGTTCTGTCAAAGGCCAGGCTGTGCCTGCTCACTGCCATCAGGCAGTGAGCTGTAGGAGAGCCCATTCCTGCCAGTACTCCGAGGACCAAACCTAGTATAATGGCATGACAGCTCAACCCACAAAGCCAGGCAATCGTGTCCCCAGAGGGAAATCTTGAATAGTGAAATGCTTGCATCTGAAGTGCCTTCACTTAGAGTTGGAGAACCACTGGTATTGTTCAGCTGAAGGTCAAACAAACATGCTGAATGGCGCTCCAGAAAGCACTGAACAGTCCCATTCAGGAAGCAATCACAACAATGCAAATGCTCCATCACTTTCTGTTTCAGGGCAGGGAATGAGAAACAATATGGGGAGTGAGAGAGACCAGAAATAAGATAAAACTGCTAAGTAACAGGAGATTTTTGTCTGTGAGACCTCTGAGATGCATTTTTTTGATCATTTATTTATCCCCAAAAGCCAATGAGATTTTAAATAAACAGTTCAATGTCTGGCAGTGTGTTTGGTACTTTCTGTAAATTAGATGGTGGAGATCTGTATCGTAAGTTAGTACTGGAGTTGTTGCCGTTACTTTTTTTTTTTTTTTTTTTTGAGAAAGAGAAAGAGAGAGAGAGAGAGGATCTTAAGCAGCCTCCAAGGCCAGAGTGGAGCGTGACACGAGGCTTGATCTCCTGAACCATGAGATCATGACCTGAGGTGAAAGCAGGAGTCAGACACTTAATCGACTGAGCCACCCAGGAACCCCGGTTGCTGTTAATTTTAAAAAAGCTAACTAGCTTGGTTGTGATTTGTTTTGTTCTTTACTCTATTGAAATGGTGAATTATATTAGTTAATTTTCAAGTGTTAAACTAACCTATCATTTCCAGGGTAAATTCCACTTGGTCATGATATATTGTTCTTTTTATATATTGCTGAATTTGTTTTGCTAAAATTGAATATTTTTACCCATTTTCATGCGGTATATTAGTCTATGGTGTTCTTGTAACTGCTATCAGTGTAATGCTGGTCTCATAAACTAATTGGGAGGGGTTTTCTCCTCTTATGTTCTGGAAGAGTTTATGTGGAATTGGTATTATTCTTCTTTAAATACTTGACCTACTTTATTAGTGAAGCCATTTATTTGACTTGGAGTTTTTTTCGTGTTGCAGTTTTTAACTATGAATTCAATTTCTTCAATACAGGACTATTCAGATTATTATTATTTTTTTTGAGTGCGTTCCAGTAGTTTGTGTCTTTCAAGGAATTTGCATGTTTCACCTAAATTAGTAAATTTATGCAAATAAAACTATTTGTGATGTTTCCTTATCCTTTTATTGTCTATGGGGGTCTTCATGAGATCTCCTTTTTTGTTCTCTATGGTATTTATTTATGTCTTTATTTCTGGTTAGAGTTTTATCAATTGATTTTTTTTTCAAGAGCCATTTTTTGCTTTTATTTACAACTAAACTTTTCTCTTTCCAATTTCATTGATTTCTACTCTATTATTATTTCCTTTTATCTTCTTGCCCTGAATTTAACTTTTTGCCATTTCCTAGTTTTTAAGGAGAAATCATAATTGGTTTGAGATCTCCTTTCTTTTTACGGAAGTATTTAATATTATAAATCTTCCTTAAAGCACTGCTTTAACTGCATCCCACACAGTTTGATGTTGTATTTTACTTTTTATTAAACTCAAAATACTTTCCAATTTCATTTGTAACTTTGTTTTTGACCCATAGATTATGTAGAAATGGGTTGTTTAATTTTCTCTATATTTGGGGATTTTCCAGCTATCTTTATGTTATTGATTTCTAGTTTAATTCCATTGTAGTTAGAGAGCCTATTTGTGATATTTTACTTATTTTAAAGATGTTGAGGTTTGTTTCATGGATCAGAAAATGGTCTATTTTGGAGGATGTTTCATGCGGACTTGACAATAATGTATATTCTGCTATTGTTGGGAGTGTTCTATAAACGTCAATTACATAAAATTAGTTGATAATCTTGTTCAGGTCTTGTATATTCTCATTGATTTTTTCTGTCAACTTGTTCTATTGATTTCCGAGAAAAGAGTGCTGAAGCCTCCAAACAAAACTGTGGGTTTTTTCCTGTTTCTCCTCCATTAGATTTTGCTCCAGGTATTTTGAAGCTCTACCAATAGGTGCATAGATATCTAGGGTTGTTGTATTTTCTTTTACCATTTGTAATCATTTATCCCTAGTAATGTTCCTTGTTCTGGAGACCGTTGACTATTTTTGTGGTTGTTGTTGTTTTAGCACATTGTCAATCTGTTTGTCATAGTTTTCTTTCACCTTCTGTGGGAGGTGCTTCCAATCCAGCTCGTTGCTCTGATGCTTTGGGCCCGTCCTGCTCACATGCCTCTCAGAGGTTCTGTGATTTTAGTTGTGGTTGGAATCTTAACTCCATTATTATTATTTTTTTAATTTAATATTCATTTATTTTGAGAGAGAGAAAGAGCACAAGTAGGGGAGGAACAGAGAGAGAGAGGAAGAGAGAGAATCCCAAGCAATCTCTATGCTATCAGCACAGAGCCCGGTGCGGGGCTCGAACTCATGAACCATGAGCTCATGACCTGAGCTGAAATCAAGAGTCAGAGGCTCAACCAACTGAGCTATCCAGGTGCTCTCTTAGCTCCATTCTTAAAGCTTATGCTTTGCTCTTTTGAGTCTCTGTCACACATGCAGGCTCAGAGGTGAGCCTGAGAGTTATCTTCAGAATAAGGGTGTCTGCTAGTTTACTTGTTGCGTTTCTCAAATTGTGACCCACCCCCTTCTCTAACCTGCCAGGCTTTTTATCTCATTCCTCTGGTCAGAAATATGGTGTTTCTTTTTTTTTTTTTCTTTTTCTTTTTTTTTTTTTTATTATAATAGTTTATTTTCAAATTGGTTTACATATAACACCCAGTGTTCATCCCAACATGTGCCCTTTTTAATGCCCATCACCCCCTCTCCCCCCTCCCTCATCCCCCTCACCCTCAGTTTTTTCTTAGTCTTTGAGAGTCTCTTATGTTTTATCTCCCTCCCTCTCTGTGTCTTTTTTTTCTTTCCCCTCTTCCCCTCCCCCTGGTTTTTGCTTAGTTTCACAAAGTCCACCTATTCGTGGAAACATATGGTATCTGTCTTTTTCTGACTGACTTATTTCACTTAACATAATACCCTCCAGTTCCATCCATGTTGCTACACATGGCCAGATTTCATTTTTTCTCATTGCCACGTAGTAGTCCATTGTATATAAGTACCATAACTTCTTTATCCATTCGTCAGTTGATGGGCACTTGGTCTCTTTCCATGATTTGGCTATTGTCGAAAGTGCTGCTATGAACATTGGGGTACACGTGCTCCTATGCATCAGCATTCCTGTGTCTCTTGGGTAGATTCCTAGCAGGGCTATTGCTGGGTCATAGGGTAGCTCTATTTTCATTTTTTTGAGGGACCTCCACACCGTTTTCCAGAGTGGCTGCACCAGTTTGCATTCCCACCAACAGTGTAGGAGGGTGCCTACTTCTCCACATCCTCGCCAGCATCTATAGTTTCCTGATTTGTTCATTTTAGCCACTCTGACTGGTGTGAGGTGGTATCTCAGTGTAGTTTTGATTTGTATTTCCCTGATGATGAGTGACATTGAGCATCGTTTCATGTGTCTGTTGGCCATCTGAATGTCCCCTTTGGAGAAGTGTCTATTCATATCTTCCGCCCATTTCTTCACTGGGTTGTTTGTTTTTCGGGTTTGGAGTTTGGTAAGTTCTTTATAAATTTTAGATATTAGTCCTTTATCCGATATGTCATTTGCGATGATCTTTTCCCATTCCGTTGGTTGCCTATTCGTTTTGTTGGTTGTTTCTTTTGCCGTGCAGAAGCTTTTTATCTTGATGAGGTCCCAATAGTTCATCTTTGCTTTTAATTCTCTTGCCTTTGGAGACGTGTCGAGTAAGAAATTTGTGCATCTTAGGTCAAAGAGGCTTTTTCCTGTTTTCTCCTCTAGGATTTTGACGGTTTCCTGTCTCACATTCAGATCTTTTATCCATTTAGAATTTATTTTTGTGAGTGGTGTAAGAAAGTGGTCTAGTTTCATTCTTTTGCATGTTGCTGTCCAATTCTCCCAGCACCATTTGTTAAAAAGGCTGTCTTTTTTCCATTGGATACATTTTCCCGCTTTGTCAAAGATTAGTTGGCCATATACTTGCGGGTCCATTTCTGAGTTTTCTATTCTATTCCATTGGTCTATGTGTCTGTTTTTGTGCCAATACCATACAGTCTTGATGACCACCGCTTTGTAGTAGAGGTTAAAGTCTGGGGTTGTGATGCCTCCCACCTTGGTTTTATTCTTCAGTATTACTTTGGCTATTCGAGGTCTTTTGTGGTTCCATACAAATTTTAGGATTGTTTGCTCTAGCTTTGAGAAGAATGCTGGTGCAATTTTGATTGGGATTGCATTGAATGTGTAGATTGCTTTGGGTAGTATTGCCATTTTGACAATATTTATTCTTCCAATCCATGAGCATGGGATGTTTTTCCATTTCCTTGTGTCTTCCTCAATTTCCTTCATAAGTTTTTTATAGTTTTCAGTGTAGAGGTCTTTCACATCTTTGGTTAGGTTTATTCCTAAGTATTTTATGGTTTTTGGTGCAATTGTGAAAGGGATTAGCTTCTTTATTTCTCTTTCTGCTGCTTCATTGTTGGTGTATAGAAATGCCACCGATTTCTGTACATTGATTTTGTATCCTGCAACTTTGCTGAAATCATGAATCAGTTCTAGTAGGCTTTTGGTGGATTCTGTCGGGTTTTCCATGTAAAGTATCATGTCATCTGCAAAAAGTGAAAGTTTGACTTCCTCCTTGCCAATCTTGATGCCTTTTATTTTGTTTTGTTGTCTGATTGCTGATGCTAAGACTTCCAGCACTATGTTAAATAGCAGTGGCGAGAGTGGACACCCCTGTCGTGTTCCTGATCTCAGGGGGAAGTCTTTCAGTTTTTCCCCATTGAGGATGATATGAGCTGTGGGCTTTTCATATATGGCTTTTATGATGTTTAAGTATGTTCCTTCTATCCCGACTTTCTCGAGAGTTTTTATTAAGAAAGGATGCTGTATTTTGTCAAATGCTTTTTCTGCATCTATTGACAGGATCATATGGTTCTTATCTTTTCTTTTGTTGATGTGATGTATCACGTTGATTGATTTGCGAATATTGAACCAGCCCTGCAACCCAGGGATGAATCCTACTTGATCATGGTGGATAATTCTCTTTATATGCTGTTGGATTCGATTTGCTAGTATCTTGTTGAGAATTTTTGCATCCATATTCATCAGGGATATTGGCCTGTAATTTTCTTTCTTTGCTGGGTCTCTATCTGGTTTGGGAATCAAAGTGATGCTGGCTTCATAGAATGAGTCCGGGAGTTTTCCTTCCGTTTCAATTTTTTGGAACAGCTTGAGGAGGATAGGAATTAACTCTGTTTTAAATGTCTGGTAAAATTCCGCAGGAAAGCCATCTGGTCCAGGGCTTTTATTTGCTGGGAGGTTTTTAATAACGGATTCTATTTCTTCACTAGTTATGGGTCTGTTCAAATTTTCTATTTCTTCCCGTTTGAGTTTTGGTAGTGTGTGGCTATTTAGGAAGCTGTCCATTTCTTCCAGATTGCCAAGTTTGGTGGCATATAATTTTTCATAGTATTCTCTGATGATTGCTTGTATCTCTGAGGGATTGGTTGTAATTTCTCCCTTTTCATTCACGATTTTATTTATTTGAGTTCTCTCTCTTTTCTTTTTGAGAAGCCTGGCTAGAGGTTTGTCTATTTTGTTTATTTTTTCAAAGAACCAGCTTTTGGTTTCATTGATCTGTTCCACTACCTTTTCTGTCTCCATATGGTTAATTTGAGCTCTGATCTTTGTTATTTCTCTCTTTCTGCTGGGCTTGGGTTGTTTTAGTTGATCTGCTTCTAGTTCCTTTAGGCGTGCTGTTAGAATTTGTGTTATTGATTTTTCTTGTTTCTTGAGATGGGCCTGGATTGCAATATATTTCCCTCTCAGGACTGCCTTTGCTGCATCCCAGAGCGTTTGGATTGTTGTATTTTCATTTTCATTTGTTTCCATATATTTTTTAATTTCTTCTCTGATGGCTTGGTTGACCCAGTCATCTTTTAGTAGGTTATTTCTTAGCCGCCATGTTCTTGAATATTTTCCAGGCTTTCTCCTGTGGTTGATTTCAAGTTTCAAAGCATTGTGGTCTGACACTGTACACGGTATGATCTCAATTCTTTTATATTTATTCAGAGCTTCCCTGTGCCCCAGAATGTGGTCTATCTTGGAAAATGTGCCGTGTGCAGATGAGAAGAACGTAAATTCCTTTGCTTCTGGATGAAGGACCCTAAAGATGTCTGTGAGGCCCATCTGTCCTAATGTGTCATTCAGGGCTATTGTTTCTGCGGAGATTTTCTGTTTTGTTGATCTATCCAATGCTGAGAGTGGAGTGTTGAGATCCCCTACTATTAGGACATTTTTATCGATGAGGTTGCTAATGTTTGTAATTAGTTGTTTTACAAATTTGGGTGCCCCTGAATTCGGTGCGTAGATATTTACAATTGTTAGCTCTTCCTGCTGGATGGTTCCTGAGACTATTATATAATGTCCTTCCTCATCTCTTATTACATCGTTCATTTTAAAGTCTAATTTGTCTGATATAAGTGTGGCTACTCCGGCTTTCTTCTGACTTCCAGTAGCATGGTAGATAGTTCTCCATCCCCTCACTTTCAATCTGAAGGTGTCTTCAGGTTTAAGATGAGTTTCTTGAAGACAGCAAATAGATGGGTCTTGTTTTTTAATCCATTCTGTTATCCTGTGTCTTTTGATTGGCGCATTTAGTCCATTTACATTCAGTGTTAATATTGAAAAATATGGGCTTACAGTCACTGTATTATCTGTAAGTTTCATGTTTGTAAGGCTGTCTCTGGTAGTTTGTGTTCTTTGCCTCCTTATTTTCATAGAATGCCCCTCAGGATCTCTTGCAGTGCTGGCTTATTTGTGATAAATTCTTTCAGTTTTTGTTTGTTGGGAAAAACCTTGATCTCTCCTTCTATTCTGAATGACAGGCTAGCCGGATACAGAATTCTTGGTTGCATGTCCTTCTTGCTCATCACATTGAAGATATCCTGCCATTCCTTTCTGGCTTGCCACGTTTCCGTAGATAAGTCTGCTACTACCCTTATAGGTCTCCCTTTGTATGTTAGGGTTCTTTTGTCCCTAGCTGCTTTCAGGATTCTCTCCCTATCTTTGTATTTTGCCAGCTTCACTATGATGTGCCGTGCAGAAGGTCTATTCAAGTTACGTCTGAGGGGAGTTCTCTGTGCCTCTTGGATTTCCATGCCCGTTTCCTTTCTCATGTTGAGGAAGTTCTCAGCAATGATTTGTTCCAGAACCCCTTCGACTCCTTTCTCTCTCTCTTCTTCCTCTGGAACTCCTATGATACGGATATTGTTTCTTTTGAGTGCATCGCTCAGCTCTCGAATTCTCCTTTCCTGTTCCTGGATCAGCTTCTCTCTCTTTTTATCTGCTTCCTCTTTTTCAATGATTTTGTCTTCTAAGGCACTAACTCTTTCCTCTACCTCTTCAATCCGTGCTGTGGCTGCTTCCAGTTTCCCCTGTATTTCTTCCAATGTCTTCTTTAATTCTTCTTGACCGTTTTTAAGGTCTTTGAACTTTGCCTCGTGGGACTCCTTGCATTCATCTAAGCTTTTTTCAAGGCCAGCAATTAGTTTTATGATTAACATTCTATATTCAAGTTCTGTTATGTTGCTTATATCTGTTTTCATTAATTCTTGAGCTGTCACTACTTCTTGTAGACTCTTTTGAGGAGAATTCTTCCGTCTCGTCATTTTGGCTGGATGTGTTATGGGTTGTTTCTTGAAGTTGCCCTGGAAAGGAAAACTGACAGACACACAGAACACAGAAATACTCAAACGTACCGACAAATGGTCCAGACAAGCAGTTCACAACAGAAAAAAATAACAAGTGACTCTCTGAGGGCAATGTCCTGAAGTAACCGCTACACGTTAAGGACAGGGTATGTAGTGTGCTGGTGGCAGAGCATATATAGACAGAATAATGACTGGTGCAGGGAGAAGAAGGAAATGGACTTTGCCCAGGTAGAGCGACTAAAGGGTTTAATCCAGACTGATAGAAATCAGAATAAGGACAGGTGCGAGGGAAAAGGAATAAAGATCGATGTCGTCTAGATGAACTTATACGGCCTGGTTATTCCAGAAAAAGGGCTAGGGAAGTAAAGAAGAGGTTGTAGGACATGTCCTCGAAGAGTGGGTTAAAAAACAAAACAAAAACAAAAAACAAAAAACAAAAAACAAAACAAAAAAAAAACCCAAACAAAACAAACAAACAAAAAACAAAAAAACAAAAAACAAAAAGAACGAAAAAAATGATTAAGCCAGTCAGTACCCTGTATGACCAGCTCAGGGATGGGGATCGGTAGGAGTGAGAAAGGGAGGGATAAATTTAAAAAGAAGAAATGACTGGCGTTACTCCAGGCAGCAATCTCCACTTGGATCAGTCGCTCCTGCTGATAGTTTGGGAGGGGCGTGGTTTAGTGTAGGCGGGTCAGGCCTCCACTGCTGCAGGGATGGCTTCTGGGGTGACTTCCTGGCTTGTGAGACAACAATGGCGTCTCTCCAGACCCGCGCCACCAGTCCTGGAGGCTTTATTCGCCCCTTTATTTCTGTTCTCTCTCCACCGCCCACGCCAGCCTAGTGTGGTTTACTGGAGCCGCGCCTGGGGCTGCCTGGGTCCCTGCAGCGTGCGTGCCCGGAGGCGCTGGGCGAGGGTGGCGCGGTGGTGCGGCCGTCTGCCACCCCCCGATTTCGTTATAATTGTGCCGGGGTTAGAGGTGCTCCGCAGGCGGCGCCGCCTGCGTCCCCGCTGCCAGTCCCTCCCGCGCGCGTCCCAGTGGCTCAGGACGGGGTTGGTGCGGTCCCAGCAGCGCGCGGGGATTGCTGCTGTTTGCCACTGAACTTCTCTTCAAAAGCCCTGCATTTAGGGGCTGGATGGTCGCAGTCTCACCCGCTCTGGCCCTCTCGTTCAGATGTTGTTCCATCGGCACTTTCCCAGCTATCTCCGAAGACACTCACCCTCCCCTCAGCTCAACTTCCCAAGTTCGAGATCGTTTTATCCGACCCAGATTAAACTCACGGTTTAGTTGGGCCGTGTCTGTTTCCGCCTTAGTTTCTTGTCAGCTCTAGCACCTTTTCCCCCCGATTTTTGGAGTTGAGAGAGAGACAGTGGTTTCAGTCGTCCCCCTTTAAAGGGCAAGCGAAATACTGGAGCCCCCTACTCCTCCGCCATGTTGCCCCAGACTCAATATGGTGTTTCTATTGAAGTTTTAGCCACCTGAATTACTGCTCAACCACCATGTGTTTTTCTTTCTTCCTTAAATATAAATATAAATATATATATATATATATATATACATATATATATACACACACACACACATATGTATATATATATATTTTAATGTTTTTATTTATTTATTTTTGAGAGACAGAGACCAAAAGTGTGAATGGGGGAGGGGCAGGGAGCGAGGGGAACAGAAGATCTGAAGCAGGCTCCAGGCTCTGAGCTGACAGCAGAGAACCTGATGTGAAGCTCGAACTCACAGACCATGAGACCATGACCTGAGCCAAAGTCGGACGCTTAACCGACTGAGCCACCCAGGCGCCCCTCACCATGTTTTTCTTTTCCAACTTCCAACTTTCAATCTACCGCCTTTTGTGTACTTTTCAGACTCCCCAGGTAGCTGCTTTCTGTACTTTGGTAAGTAGGTTTACTTGTAATCAGAGGATAAGATAGGCTGTAATGGTTTTCCTACTATGTTGGAAGAGAACCTCTACTTCCTCTTGAGAAGAATCTGAGACAGACTGAAAAGTGCTTTATTACTATGGATCATCAAGAAAATGGAGAAGCCTTTCAGATTTTTAGAGAAATTGAGAAAAATCATGATCACAGGAGCTATGGAAAGCTACGTGAGCAAGAAAAAAAAAAGATGATTCTGGCACAGCTTTGTCTTTAACTGCTTTTTCCTACCCCCTCCCCACCCCACTCTAAAGAAGTTTACTGGTTTTTGCCTGTAAAACTATTTGAAGAAACTCTGAACCCAGTATTTTCACAAAGGATATAAATCTATTCTTCCGAAAAGTCTGTTGCCCAAATTTGAAATTGTTCTTTCAATTGGCATATTGCCCCTGCAGGATCACTCTTTCGTTCTTAGGGTGGGAATTGATTTTTCTCCTCTTATTTTGTCATATGAGACTACTAAGTATATTACAACCTCAGAATTTTCACACATAATTTAAAAACCTGTTCACAATGTGAGAAGGTCTTGCATAGACTTGCCTATACCAATGTGTAAAAACTTCCAGCTGTGTTTGAAATTGTGAGACAAGATATGTTCCTCATTAAATGTACAGATTAATGTCTAAAAAAAGCAGCAGCTTTCTACCAACTTCTTCCAAAATTTTGAATTTTTTTTATTTAAAGTGACTTCACCCTAACCTCCAAGTTCATACATGCAATTTAATGCAATTTTCTATCTGTAATTATAATATTTGCTTACAAAAAATACATCTGGGCCTTTATATTTTTAATTTATTTATTTTTAAAGTTTATTTATTTTGAGGGTGGGAGGGGCAGAGAGAGAAGGAGAGAGAGAATCCCAAGCAGGCACCACAGTGCAGAGCCTGATGCGGGCCTTAAACTCAAGGACCATGAGATCACGACCTAACCAGAAGTTAGACGCTTAACCAATTGAGTGACCCAGGTGCCCTAAATGATTATTTATTTATGTTTGAGAGACACCGTGAGAGGGGGAGGGGCAGAAAGCAAGAGAGAGAGAGAATCCTAAGCACCTTATGTGCTTTCAGCACAGTGCCTGATGTGGGACTCAAACTCACAAACCATGAGATCATGACCTGAGCTGAAATCCAGAGTTGGATGCTTTAATGGACTGAACCTCTAGGCCGTTAAAATTGGTGAATTTACCTAACTGACGTTTTTGATTTATATAGAGTAGTGCTTTTAGAGTAAGCAAATCTAAATATTTATACTAAAAATACTTGTTTGCACAAATCCTGCCTTTGTTAAAGTTAGATGACTGTTTAAAGACTGGTTTTGAAGTTGAAACACTAATTGGTTGATCTCTACTTTCAGATTTAGTTTTGCCACATTCAGGTCTGTATTCTGTTCAGTCATTTGGTCTCCCCCCTCAGCCCCCACCTCCTTCAATTGTCCTCTTTCAGTACAGGTAGGCTCTTCAAACTTTTCTCTTTCTGTTATTGAAATAAATAGAAATGTTAAAAAATGAAAATAAAAAATAAAGTATGATGGCATTTTTCATAGCATAATTCATGAACTGGGCTTGTCCAAATATGGTGCAGACTAGAATCCACAGAAAGGATTAGAAGATGCAGTGATTTCCTATCTTCTCAAAAGGGTATGTCTGGGCTCAGGTAGCCACATCCTGAGGATAGAATTTAGGAAGAGCCCACCCTCCCTTGCTGTGCATTTTTATAAAGCACACATGAAAGTTTCCTTGCCACCAGAGACATAGATTGAGAGACTGCCAAATAGTTAGGGCTTTAGTGCCAGTTGCTTATAAGAATTTTTGAAGACCTTGGAGGGAGTTGAGATCATGTTCAGGTTCTCTTTCTTGGGGAAAGGCAGCCCCCAGTTCCAAGTAACTCAGAGATTGCTCTAAAGGGCTTTAGACATTTCTGCTTATTCTTGCATGTCTATCTTGAATACACATTTAAATTTTCGATTATTCTAGATTTGGATAATTCTAGCAAGGATAGTTGCTAGAGACTGGATAAATGCGACACCCCAGAATTCATAGGTCGAAACCTAATCCCCTATATGATGGTATTTGGAGGTGGGGCCTTTGGGAAGTGGTTAGGTGTATGGGATCATACCCTTATAAAAGAGAGCCTAAGCGTTTCCTCACCCCTTCTACCCTGTGAGGATATAGTGAAAAATGGTGGTCTATGAATTGTCCTCACCAATTCCAAATCTGTGGCACCTTGACTTTGGACTTGACAGCTTCCAGAACTGTGAGAATCATATACCGTTGTTTAAGCCATCCCAGTGTACAGTATTTTTGTTGCAGCCTCCTGAACAGACTAGGACAACAGTGCAGACAATTCCTGTGCATTCTTCATTCAGTTTCTCCTGATATTAACATTCCTGTGATAGATTTGTCAAAACTAAGAAATTAATTCCTGTTGGCTGAACTTCAGACTTTATTCAGATTTTGTCAGTTTTTCCACTAATATTTTGTTTCCATTCCAGGGTCCAATCCAGGATACTAGATTGCATGGAGTCATGTCTATTTTTAAGGTGGAAGGATGAACACAACGGCTGTAGGTCACTGAAAATTTTCTGACCATAACCTTTTTTGGATAGAGTCATAAGCAAAACCGTATGTAAAAGTGAAATGATTGGAAAATTCAGTCAGGAATACGCTGTGTTGACATTTCTCTTTACAGATTTATCCACTCCACGTGCCAGGTCCTGATCAGAATTATTGGAGGTCAGGGAATTTTCTTTATACCATTCATTCTACTTAGCACAGTGCCTTGTGCACCGGGGACATGCAGAACATGTTCTGAAGTTAACGAACAAATGAATGTCACTCCCTGAAGCTTACTCATCATAACCTAGCCTAATGTGTCAGCATATCAAAACCACTTTATTTTTAGAATTCAGATGGTGTTCTGATGAATCTTTAGTTTCACAACAATATGAATTCTTCCAGAAAAATAGAAAATATTCCATCCTGTTTTTTTTTAAAGCAATACTAATCAACTATCACTCGAGCCATTATTCAGACACGATCTAGATTCTGCTGGGCATTCCCATTCGCCACTACCCCCTCCTCCTCTTTTTATTTTATTTTTAAAAAAACACTTCTTTATTAATGAAGACTTCAAGAAAATGTATCTTCAAGAGGTTTTACTTGACCTCTCTACGTAAATGAACGAGGTTTGCTTACAGATTTCCAGTGAGTCAAGGTACACATCTCAAGAGATGACAGGTGAAGTAAGTTAGGATAATGGAAAGTTGTGCTGGAAGCTCTTTCTGATAATTAGGTATGTATATTTGTAAATGGTGCTGCTGACACTGGCCAAAGACAAAGACACACATACACACACACACACTCACATGCACACACACACACCCTCTCCAAATGAACTGATCTGTCAACACACTTTGAAAGAAGCTCCTGTTTCAAGAATAAAAACAAGGCAATGAGCCAATTTAAAAATGAGTTTCCAGTAGAGAAGTTACCAGCCTCGTATTAACTATTTAAATCAACTCAAATGAAATATAAGTAAAAATGTATACCCTTTACCCGCTAGCTATGTTTCAAGTACTCAGTAATTGTATGAGTTAAGTAGCCACTATATTGGGCCCCCAGAACATTTTCACTATCATAGAAAGTTCTTTTGGCCAGGGCTGCATGTAACGCTACTCGTGAGGATTTGGCACCATTTGAGGACAAAGCTTAAATGCTTGTGAAACTAGCAGATCTGGTTCATTTGGTTGAGCTTAAATGTTTTACTTTAATTCTGCTTAGGTTCAATCTGAGCAAATAGCTCTAAAAGATGTGAACCACTCTAACCAGTATTTTCAACTTAATTTGTACCAATTTTTCCATTTGCAAGGCTACCTGCAAATGACGGATTTTTTTTATTATATATCTACTGTTATATAAATAAATTTCTGACTTTATGCTGTAGTCTAGTAAATACTGTTGCATTTTCAGGGTTTTTTTCTGGTTACATTCTGTGCTTTATTTAGTACTAGTTATAGGTCTACATTGTGGTTCTGTTCTTATTCAACATAGATTATTTTTCAAGTCCAGTTATTTCTTTTGTACTTTGTCTTTTCATATTTTATCTATCACTGCTATGTGTCTTCAAGAGTGTATTCGTAGTGGGCAGAAACATACACGAAAGTGTGAACTTACTACACCATTTGTACAGAAAAGAGTTAACAGCTTGCTCGAGACTATTATCTTTAGAAAAGCCTGCCTGCACAGTGGCTGTTGGCTAGCAGCTGGGTACTTGGCTGTCAGGGCATTACCAGCAGTCAACATATAACTGATAAAATTAGTTCACTGTGCCTAGATTGTGCAAATATGATTTATGCCAAATACTTGTGTTCTTTCTAGGAGTTTGGAATTTTGGTTTGTGCTAGGCAGAGGATGCCTATGTGACTAGTTCCAGCTAAAAACCATGGGCACCGAGTTCCTAAATAGGCTTTGTTGGGCAAAAGCATGACACACTACATTTTTGTTGAAGGGGGAAGAATGTGCTCTGTATGACCCCTCATGGGAGGAAGAGAACATTAGAAAACATCTGTATGGATTTTCCCAGACTCTGCACATGTTCCCTTTATGATCCAGCTGTTTATCCCTACACTTTGCTGTAATAAATCTTAGCCATGAGGATAACCATGTCTGAATCCCATGAATCCTTCTAAGTGAATCTCCAAATATGGGGTAGTCTTGGGGACTACTGACACACTATATTTAACAGAATTTTTTTTTTTATTTTTTATTGTTTTAAAGTGTTTGCTTATTTTTGAGAGAGAGAGAGAGAGAGAGAGAGAGAGGATGAGTGGGGGAGGGGCAGAGAGAAGGAGACAGAGGATCTGAAGGAGGCTTTACACTGACAACAGAAAGCCGGAAATGGGGCTCAAACTCACCAACCAGAAGATCATGACCTGAGCCAAAGTCAGATGCTTAACGAACCAAGCTACTCAGACGACCCCTGTTTTTTATTTTTTAAAGGAATGATAAAAAGGCTTTTGTTGTGGGCAAATAAAAAGTCCTACAGCTCAAATTGAGACACTTAAATTCCACCCAGACTACAATTGTTTCCCTGAGCAGGATAGAGAAAATGAAATAATATTTAAAATATATATCAAGGGATGCAGCACACAGTAGGGATTCAAATACTATTAGCTGTGTTTTTCTTTCTCTTATTTCTCCTACCTCAGCCCCATTAAATCTAATGTTTTTAAGTGGGTAGACATTATGAGACATTCGTGTTGCCCATTTTCTTTCTGCTATTTTCTTTGCTAGAAAGCACACAATATATTTAAAAGTTAGGGGCACCTGGGTGGCTCAGTTGGTTACATGTCCAACTTCAGCTCAGGTCATGATCTCACTGTTCATGAGTTCGAGCCCCATGTGAGGCTCTGTGCTGACAGCTTAGAACCTGAAGTCTGCTTTGGACTCTATGTCTTCCTCTCTGTCTCTGCCCTTCCCCTGCTTGCACTCTATCTCTCTCTCTCTCAAAAATAAATAAACATTAAAAAAATTTTTTTAATAATAGTTAGATCATTATCCAGGTTTGTTCTTTGGCATCTGGTATTTAAGGCAATTTTCAGGTTTCACTACAATTTCTTTTGGTCACATGTTCCTACCAATTGAATTTCAGTTGTTCTTTTTAAAAGGAGAAATATGTAATACAGAGAGGGAACATTTTATGGTTTCCAAGCCTGCCAGGTCAACCAGGAGAGTTCATAACTGAAATCTAAAATGTATGTATTTTTTTCCTTCTTTGGAAGCCAAAAAGTAGAGAAGAGGCCATGACCCAAACCACCAGCACTTCTGTTGATGGAAAATGGCATATATTGTCAGTTTACTAGAGCATAAGTTTCAGGTCTGGGATGTGGGGGAAGGCCCATAGGCACCTAACCAGGGAAATAAGTCATTCAAGAAATTTCCTTTTCCTATACTACTGGGCCCAGTGACTTAAGTTTTTACTATGAAATATACAGAATAAATCTCCATAAGTTGGGTCACTGACCAACCAGTGGTTAAAATATTTTAAGTTATAAGGTTAAAGACATGTGATGTGATGCTCATCCTCCAGAATTGGGCATTCTCGCCCACAAATGCACAGTTACCAGTGGCCCATCTCCCTTTCCAGCCCTTCCTGCTTGCACCAACCTGCCTGTCCTGTTCGAACTTGAGGCTGTATCTTCAGTAGTGTCCCACAGAATACTGATATTTCCATGGGAAAGTCCCTTAGGCATCTTACTGTATGCAGAGATGAATTCCGCTCGGACAAAGTATCAGCGTTTAGAGAATATCTTTTACGCATCACTTGTTATGCTGAGGATGCCTGCATATATGATCTAGTCCTATGCCTGAGATGTCCATCGTGCCCTTGTAGAGGCACTGGTCTTGCCAGTAATTGTCTGTGGGGTGAGAAAAGCCTCAGTGAAGCATCTTGGGGTGTTCCTGCAGTGGTGCTTTGCCTCTGCAGAGGATTCACAGATCAAAATGGCGACGATTGGCCATCTTCCACCTTTGTGAAGCAGTCCCGTGTAGGAAATGGGAGGCCTTCATCTTCGTCCCTGCACTATCCCTGGACAAATTGTAAGTACCTTGCAGTCAGAGGGAAAATAACTCAATCTAGTTCTCCATTTTCAGTGTGGCTTCTTTGATGAATGATACAATTATAAAAAGGGCCAGAAATACCCAAACTCAGTGCTGCAAATTCTGAGTCCCGCAAACACCCGGAGGCCATCTCTCAAGTCTGAGGCTGTTCGTTCGATGCTTTTTGCTCCTTATCTGTTCCTCCTGCTGCTGTTTCTTCTGGCTTCTTTCTTACCTGTTGATCACACATTGACCTTTCTGATGCTGGACAGTTCTAAGCCCTGTAGCTAACTTCTGATGTTATTTTCCCTTCTCTGACTACAAAGTTACCAAATGTTCTGCTTCAAAACACATTGGCCGGGAATACATCTGGCTATCTATCATTTATTCACACATGCAGCTCAGAGCACATCAATTCTCTCAGTGTAGACTTTTATTTTCACACATTATGATCCCCTGGCTCAAAGAAGAGAAGACGGTAGATGCAGGTGCAGGAGAATTTAAAAAAATTAGAAAAGGGTGATTGCATGATTTGATGTAGCTCTGAGCACATTTACTATGAAATTAAAATTGTACATCTATAAGGACTGTAGAATTTTTACAAACCATGAGTGTCACGGGATTCCAGTATACCACCCTACAGTCATCTTTGACGTGGCTGAGGTTAGACAGAGCTCGAAGGAGTGGTACAGATTAGCATTTGTTGAACATCTGCTAAGGCTTCATTATTTCTTAGACTGCCCCTAAGAATGTGTGATTTGTGAGAGGGGTTATTCAGTCTGAGACCGTCACCTGAAACATCTGTGAAAACAGTTACCTAAGAGTAGAAAATTATACTCTAGAGATTAAGATGTCATCTGTTTTTTTAAACAAGTGCTATACAAACATTTCTAAATCAGTGGAATCTTTTTTCCTCTAATTAAATAGTAAATAATTATACAATAAATACCACCAAGCATGTTTTGGACATCCTCAGAATAAAGACAGGGCTGGAGCCTGATTTCTGTCCTCTCTTGTTGACAGGGTCCTGAGGTAATACCCCAGATCCCTAGAGCTTCATGGACACAGAGAACTATATGGTCTGCTGGAAAGAGAACAACTTTCAAGTTGAATAAACAGAGTTTGAATCCCAACTCTGACAGTACTACCTCTCGGTTCAGCAATTTATTCAATTTCTCTGAACATCAGTTTTCTCAACTTCAACAAGATAGGGAGAAATACTACATATATTTCAACAGTTAGTTATAAGAAGTGATAAGTGAAGTGATAAGAAGTGATATGTACCAATGTGGCACACGACAGTTATTTAACACATGTTAGTTTTCTTTCTCCCTTCCTTTCATTAAAGTCCCTCCTCCTTAGGTTAGAATTAAAGGAGGAAACATTGTTAAAATATAGGGATGGTATTTGGGAAGGAGATTTTGAGCACTGCCTTGGGTCTTCTTCCGTTTATGAAGATTGGTTTAGATAGGCTTAGAGAGCTGGCCTGGAGAAGATAAGAGTGAGGACTTGTCACTAGGCGAGGACTAGGAAGGGGAAAGCTTAGTGACAGGGAGAGACAGCTAATGGGACCTGACTGCACTTAAGTCTTGAGAGGGTCTCCTTGTATTAGGAGGTATGGAGGATGGTGGAAAGTGTCTGGATCTGGACCAAAAAAGGAATATCACAGACTGATGTCCCAGGGAAGGGATCCTGTTTAGATTGTAAATCATAGATTTCCAAGATAGATTTCAGTACTTCTTATTGGATATCAAAGGGATAGACCAATTTTACCACAGAATCATCGAACTTCTGAGCTGGTAGGGAATTTCTCTCTCTTCTGGTCTACCTACCTTGGCTTATAGATGAGGAAACGGAGGCTGAGAGGTTAAGTGGCTAGCACAGAGTTCCTCAGTGAGTTAGTAACAGAGTTACAGCCTGGTATGTTTCCTCTGTAATATATTGCCTGCTCCTCCAGATTTTCCTCTTATTTCCAGGTCAAATTGCATACAATTCCACAGTCTTCCTTAGCAACTGGTTATAATGTTCATGATCCAGAATATAATTCTCAAATAAGAAATTCTGTTTTACATATATTTAAATCTCAGCCACTAAACATATTTTCTTCTCTATTCTAAAGCCACCCTACCTACAATAACTTGACTACCTTAGATAAATTTAGTGGCGTGTTAAATGTGGTAAACCCTTACACATGAGGAGCAAATTCACATAGATAAAAAGAAAGTTTTGATATAGCATAAAAATCATATTTTCCTTTGCCAAAGAGGGGCCATAGCAGTATGATCAAGAGTAGGAACATTAAAATACCTTCCCAAATTTAGATATAATCAAGTTACAATCAAGGAATGTATTCTGGCCAATGCATAAAAAGAACAGAGGCTCTAGGAAGAGTTTTAGAAGAGATTTGAAAATTTAAAAAAGTCACATGAAATAAAAATACCTTGGTATTAAAAACTACAAAGATTTAAAAATCATGCCTGCTACCCTCTTACACTGTTGGTGGGAATGCAAACTGGTGCAGCTTCTCTGGAATGGTGTGGAAGTTCCTCAAAAAAATGGAAATAGAACTACCCTATGACCCAGCAATAGCACTGCTAGGAATTTATCCAAGAGATACAGGAGTGCTGATGCATAGGGGCACATGTACCCTAATGTTTATAGCAGCACTTTCAACAACAGCCAAATTGTGGAAATAGACTAAGTGTCCATCAACTGACGAATGGATAAAGAAGATGTGGTATATATATACAATGGAATACTACGTGGCAATGAGAAAGAATGAAATCTGGCCATGTGTAGCAACATGGATGGAACTGGAGGGTATTATGCTAAAGTGAAATAAGTCAGTCAGAAAAAGACAGATACCATATGTTTCCACGCATAGGTGGATTTTGAGAGACTTAGCAGAAAACCATGAGGGTGGGGTTATGGGAGGGGGGAGAGAGGGTGACGGGCACTGAGTAGGGCACTTGTTGAGATGGAGCACTGGGTGTTGTATGGAAACCAATTTGACGATAAATTGGTAAAAAAAAAATCATGCCTGTTGTAGTTTGAGAAAGCAAACAATAAGACCATCCCTAGAGGGACGGGAGGTTAGTATTACACTGGTGTGATCACCACCTTCTAGGGGAAGTTATGGGGCTCTGGGGAATGTAGTCATATAATAACATTCATAAACAATAAATGGACAAATAATATTTAACTTTTCTTAATTTTTATTTTTTAATTTTAAGTTTTTTTTGAGAGAGAAAGTGTGTGTGTGTGTGTGTGTGTGTGTGTGCGCGCGCACATGAAAGCGGGGGAAGGGCAGAAGGAAAGGGAGAATCTTAAGCAGACTCCAAGCTCAGCGCAGAGCCTGACATGAGGCTCGATCCCGTGACTATGAGATCATAACCTGAGCTGAAATCAAGAATCAGACACTCACCCGACTGAGCCACCCAGGCACCCCAACTTTATTTTTAATAAAAAAATTAATTGTCACAAGGACAAGAAAATTTAAGCTTGTAGGACATAGGCCTATTCTCAGCACGGGTAGTCTACATGTCTGGAAAAACAAATAATAACTAGAAAGTGACTGGGGGAGTATACAGTCAGCACAGTGACAGTTATTAGGGTAATCTTAATGGCAGTCTCATTAAGCTATGACAGTCTGATGAACCCATCTCCTTCCTATAGGGTTGGTCTCGATTTTGACCGAGTATCTATATTTTTATTTAAGAGACCTTTTTCATGGATGGTGTGAGAAACACACTTTACCATTATTATTGTTGTGAACTCTCAAAAGGAGAACATTTCCTTTATGATTGATATATATTCTTTTCTCAGTCATTGATTCAAAAGGTATTTAATTGGGTATCTGCGTGGCTCAGTCGGTTAAGCATCCGACTTCAGCTCAGGTCATTATCTCACAGTTCCTGAGTTCAAACCTGTGTCGAGCTGTGTGCTAACAGCTCAGAGCCTGGAGCCTGCTTTGGATTCTGTGTCTCCCTCTCTCTCTGCCCCTCCCCAACTCCTGCTTTGTCTATCTGTCTCTCTCTCTCTCTCTCTCAAAAACAAACAAACATTAAAAAAAAGTGTTTAATGAATACTTACAATTTGTTAGGCATTGTGCTAACGTTGGGCCTAAAAGAGGGAGCAAGACAGACATAGCCTTGTGGAGATTAAAATCTCCCGCCCCACAGAGATTAAGGTCTAGATCTTAACTGAGATTGAAGATATACGACAAGTTGTGACCACAGAGTATACATGATATAGTAGAGGAAGTACAGGGTGCTGCGGAAGCCAATAAGAGGGACATCTAAGATTGGGGAAGTCTTATAAGAAGTGGTATCTTACTCAGAACTTGAAGGTTAAGTACTACCTAGCTAGGTAAAGGGCAGAGTATGCCCTAAGCAGGGGCCAGCATGAGTGAGAATCTAGAAATAAAAGAAAGAATACACTTAAAACAGACAAGGAAAGCACAGTTGGATATCCTATCTTGACAAGTATGCAAAGATTTTTTTTTTTAAGCTAATATGCCTCGTTGATTAGTTTGTAGGTACATAGTCTCATACATTGCTGATAGTATAAGTTAGCATGAAATTTATAGAGGTGGTTTGGTAATATTATTCCAAAAGTCTAAGCTATGTATATGTTTGACCCTATAATTTTAGATATTCTAAGGAAATAATTACAGATGTGTAAAAAGACATAAAGCATCCTAGGTCTTGGTTTTATAAAGAGAAAAATTGGCAATAATAGAGAAATAGTATTATCTATATAATGAAAGACATCCTGTACAGCTAATAAAAAATATTATCAGAACATCTAATGTCTAAGTCAGGAGTTAGCAAACCACAGCCAGATTTGCCAGTGGCCTACCATCTGCTTTTTTTTTTTTAAGTTTTTATTTTGCAGTAACCATGGATTCACAGGAAGTGGCAAAGATAGTACAGAAAGGTCCTGTGTATCCTTCATCTGATATCCTTTCTGGGTCACAGCTTACATGTAACTACAGTACAACATCAAAACTGGGAATTGATATTATTAGTATAATGTGTGTGTAGATTCTTATAATCATGACCACAATCTAGATCTAGAACTGTGCCATCATCGCAAAGCTCTCCCTTGTGCTAATCTTTTTTAGTCATGCCCACCCCTTCTTCCATACCATTTCCAAACCTTCCTCTCCATCTCTATAATTTTGTCATTTTTGGGAATGTTAAAAAGTGAAATCATACAGTCTGTAACTTTCGAAATTGTCTTTTTTTGGTCCAATCAGCATCATGTCCTTGGAAGCATCTAAATTTTTACCTGTATCAGTAGTGCGTTTCTTTCTTTTTTTCTTTTCTTTTCTTTTTTTTTTGTGCGTTTCTTTTTTAGTGCTGAATAATATTCTATGGTATGTATATATGACATTTTGTTTAACCACCCACCTATTGAAGGACATTATAGTTGTATCCTGTTTTTGGCTGTTGCAAATAAAACTGCTGTGGCCATTTGTGTGTAGGTTTTTGTGTGGACATAGATTTTTATGTCTCTGCGATAAATGCCTAGCAATGTGACTGCTAGGTCGGGTGGTAAGTGTATGTCTAGCTGTTTACATAGCTGCGGAGTGGCTTTGAAAATAAGTATATAAAATAAAATAAAATAGGGGTGCCTGGATGGCTCAGGCAGTTAAGTGTCTGACTCTTGATTTCTGCTCAGGTCATCATCTCATGGTCTTGAGATCGAGTCCTGAGTCAGGCTCTGTGCTGAGCATGAAGCCTGCTTGGGCATCTCTGTCTGCTCCTCTCTCTGCCTTTTGCCTGCTCATGTGTGCATGCATGTTCCTGCACACTTACTCTCTCAAAATAAATAAAAATTAAAAATAAATAAAATAAATAACTGTTAAGTCGGTATACCATTTTATAATCAATATAAACAACAATGTATAAGAGATCCATTTTGTCTGCATCCTTGCCAGAATTTGGTATTGTTATTTAGGTGTTAAATCTTCTTAATTTAGGTGTTCTGATAGATCTATAGTAATATCTAATTATGTAAGGTTTTTTTGTCAGATACATAGTTTGTACTACCACATGGTTTTGATTTTTGTAGCTAAAAAACATGTCTTGAAATTGGACAGAATGAGTTCTCCCAGTATAGTCTCCTCTGAAAATTATAGCTCTTCTCATTCTTTGCCTCTTCATATAAATTTTAGAATAATCTTGTCTATATCTCCAAAAAGAATTATGCTGGGAATATGATGGGAGGTATGTTAAACCTATATATAAACTTAGGGAGAATTGAGATTTTACTATTTTGAGTTTTTCAATCCGTGAACGCAATATGTCTACTACCTGTTTTTGTAAATAAACTTTTATGGGAACACTGTCATGCCTATTTATTTACATGCCATCAGGTACATATCATACATATTTACATATTGCTTTCTTGCTATAACAGCAGAGCCGAATAGTTGTGACAGAGACTGTAATATTTACTCTCTGACCCTTTACAGAAAAATTTGCCAACTTCTGTGTTGGATCAGATAAATATTTATGCTATACTGTTAAGTGAAAACAGCATATTACAAGACAGTATAAATGGTGTAGTACCATTTAATTTTAAATCTAAAATTTAACTATATATATACACATATATATACGTATATACACATGTATGCAAAGAAAGATGACTGAAAGAATATGAAACAAAATTTTAACCTTGGTTCTTTTAGGAAAGTAGTATTAATGATGACTTTTAAGCATTTTCGTTGTGGTTGTCTGTCTTCCATTTTCTATCCTGGTTAGTTAGCTTAAAGGAATTTATCAGGTTAAGGAAGGATTCTCCTTTAAAATCTCTCTCACCAATCTTAAGACACTTTTTCCTTTTAGGCTTAAAGAAACTTTAATATTATAGAAGATATGATAATCAATTGTTAGAGATAGTGAATGATATTTTTCCAATATGCCTTTTCAAAGCATGGATTTAGGCATACTTAGTTGTTAAGCACAGATAAGAAAATGCCATAGACATTAAGAGTCTGAATTCTTGGTTTATTTTTGATAATAGCAATGGAGTGAGTTTAAACTCAATAAATAAACACTTAAGGTTTATTTGCCAGTTACTGCATGCAAATGCAAATGCTTAATCCTGAACGCCAAGATGAGCAAATTGGTTACTGCTGAATGACCATTTTGAATTATGGATACTGGGAAAGTGAACACTTGCTTTTTTTGCTGCTCTAACTCCCTAGTAACTATTACTGCAGAGTGGCAGGTTTTTTCTAGTTATGGTGGATTAACATAGATATAGACAGATCCAGTAGCAAGTTACACCCTGGGAGTAACCTGCTACTTGAGAAACTGAGTGTATGGCATAAAACATAGTGATTATAGCTGTGCTTTTATCTGGAAAGGACTCCGATAAGGTCATGAAAGACCAAAGAGGTGTTTGGAAGGAACGTGGGTACCTGACAGGTTACTAACCTACTTCACAAAGTCCTGTTGCACCTCAGGTGACTTTGTTCTGTTCCCGCAGTGATAATTTCTTAAACCCTAATCTTGATTCTTAACTCTATTCTACATCTACGCTGCAAGGATTCATTTATATGGTGTGAATTAAAATCAATTAGCACTACTTTAATAACTCTAGGAATTATACATTAATAGTTCCCTCATCAGAACCACTGAAGAAAGTTTGTATGGGGAAAAGATAGGCAATGCTAAAGGCTCTGATCCTACTCAGAAACAGGCACAATTTTTCTTAAATGAAAACATGTTTATTACATAAAGGCTGCAGATGCTCAGAACAGCTTGTCATCCCTTTACTTTTAGGTGATGCTCACACAATACTAAGAACAGCAGAGATCTCGCAATTTTCTAATTAAATGTGATCAATATTGACAACCAAACGGCATCATTCTGGCCCTGCAGTAGATTTCTGGGTCACAATTATCTTATTTGTCTGTCTACACTGCTCACATTAACTGGATAAATTGGCTGATCAAATCTCCACTTCTGTAATACCAGCCTGAAGGAGAGAGGTTTAGGGATTTGCACAATAGTAGAGAATGAATAAAAGGTTCTCATTCGTTCATCCATTCTTTTAACAAAGGTTGATGACTGCTCACTTCTACTGTGCTTGGTATACGGAGATTACAATAATGAGTAAGGCATTATTCTGGTGGATCCTTCTCCACCAGAAGCTTAGAAATTGTGATTAAAAAAAACATCAGGATGTATAATCATGAAGATATGTGCTAAGGCAGATATGTCATCAGAAATATATAAATGCACTACTGTAGGAATTTATAGGATTAAGGCATTATTTCTGTCTGGAGGGATTAGAAAGAGCTTTCTGGAGAAAGTTACTTTGAGCAGGGACTTGAAGGCAGGGTATAGGTAAGGCAAAGGCACAGATAGGGATGCAGAATAATTAAGTAGAGTAAGCTTAAGAGAGGGGGGAAATTATTGTAAGGATTCAGAGAAACTCAAAGGCTAACATGGATCCAGCCCTCAGGAAGGATTGGTGTCAGGGCTGGGAAGCAATCAGGAACTCAGAGTTCTCCTTTTACTTCTGCTTCTTTTTTTTTTTCTCTCTGTAGACTTGTTTTCTTCCCTTCTCCATTTACATGGTAGACTCTGGCCACTCCCAACTCTTGAATTAAAAGACAGCAAAAGAATCTTCTTGCCCTACCTTATGTCAGTTTCATGAACCACAACAAGGAGAGTGAAGTCACAAATAAACATAGCTTCCGGGGGAAGATCTGGAAGTTCCTAGCTAAGGGGAGGTGACTTGCATGCTGATGAGGTAGTCCCTAATGGGTATCTACTGTGCATACAATGTGTGGGGAATTATAGTACATTGTGATTGGAATACAGGTTTGGAAGGTCAGTTAAGGAAAAACGATGAAGGACTTTGGGGAAATCACTGAGAAGAGTAGTAATAGGAAATGAATGCTCTGGATAAATTAATCTGACAGCACTGTGCATGATAAAATGAAGTATAGATTTCCTTTTGTCTTATTTTTGTATTCATTGCTCTTGCCGCTTTATGTGCACCTTTGTAAGTCACTCTAACTCCTTTTGGAAACAAGATGAAAGATGATACAATAATTGTCAATTAAAAAAAACAATATGGGTGATAGGTAATAAAAATTCGACTTAGAATTTGTGTTATCCACTAACTGGTTCTATAAGCATTCAGTGTCACTAAACCACTCTGGGTTCAATTCTTCCTAGTTTTTTTTAAAAGTTATCTGAGAAAAATAGCTCTGTGTGTCCTTCATTCTACTTGCCCCATCCAGATAGTAGTAAAGTTCTTGGCTCTTTTCCTCCGAGCTTGGACTGGGCATCAGAGTCTTTCCCCATTCTCCAGGCAGCTCATAAACACCAGTCCACTGCAGGTGTCACCGGAGGCCAAAATACTTGCCATCTCTTTTTTGACTACATTCCAAAATCTAGGTGTTCATAATATCACAGGATGCACATGGGACTTTTTGCCAACCCCTTTGCTTTACAGAGAATAAAACTAAGATGCAGAAAGAGTAAAGTGAGTGGCATAACCTCCCACAACCTAGTAAGTTAGATCCTGCGATCAGAATCTTCTTTTAGTAATTTTAATGAAAAAATCGTCTTTGCCATTGTAATCCTTCCTCTATGTGATCATTGAACTTTGGTTTGGAATTGTTCTTTTAAATAACGCAATTGAGTTTCTGAGGTTGTTTTGAATTTTATATTTTCTAACAAACTGATGAGACATAACTACTTGGATTCACATTTTCTGGTTATTGAAATGTGATTTTTAGTGGACCACCACTGACGTTCTAGAATTAGCAATTTGACAAAAGTGATTTTAAAAATTTTTTTTTAATATTGTGAAATTGGGCCTTTAACCTGCTTATGAATTAATAAATGTTTTCTATTTTGGTGGTGTGTCAAAAAAGAAGGAAGGAAGGAAGGAAGGAAGGAAGGAAGGAAGGAGGGAAGGAAGGAAGGATCATATTACCCCTTAGTGAGTATTATTACCTAGTCTGCTTAGCAAATCTGAGTACATACTGTTCTTGGGGTTCTTTTTTTTTTAAATACTTTATTGTCACATTGGTTTCCATACAACACCCAGTGCTCAGCCCAACAAGTGCCCTCCTCTATGCCCGTCACCCACTCTCCCCCCTCCCACATCCCCCTCTCCTCTCAGTTTGTTCTTAGTCTTTGAGAGTCTCTTATGTTTTGTCTTGCTCTTGGGGTTCTGTTACTCTTATATTCATTCCTCTTCTTGCCTGTGTGCCATGATTTCTCAGCTGCTGTGGCAGTGCAAAATTAGAATCCTAGAGATGCAAGATATTTCAAGAGGTCACCTGATCCGGACTTTAGAGTCCAGGGAGATGAACTTCTTAGTCAACTCAGACAGAAAACTACCAAACTTATTCTGAATGAACTCAACAGAGGCAGACCAAATCAGGATTTTGTATCCTCCTTTGCTAGAGACATTTGTTTTATTTATAAACCCCTCTTAGGTGATGCCCATTGCATTGTGTTGCGATTACTTGTTTACCTGTTTAATCTCCCCTATGAGGCCGCTGAGGACAGGGATGCAGTTCTATCATCACTTAGAGTATCCAACACATATTAGGACCTAATAAATGCCCATTGTTCAATGAACAATGTCCCTGCTGATTGAATTCTATTTTGTTATAAAGTATAGTGGAAACTGTTTTGTTTTATCCCTTCAGAGGGCCCACATGCCCAGTGTGCCGGTACAGAGACTGATACAAAATGACCAATCAGGAAATGTTTGTTGAAGGAAGAGATGAATAAAAGATGACTTTGCATCTCTTGAAAACCTCCTCACACGTTCATTCTTGTGTTATCCCTATTTCCCCAATTTGTATTGATGTATTTAAGTTATTTTTTTCCCATATAAACCTGTTCATGCCCTGTTAAACTTCAAAATATTAGTCAAGCTAGAAGACATAAAAGGCAGAGAATCCCAATTATATCATAACTTCTCATCTTGGGGCCTTTCCTTATATTGCCAATTAAATTTAACAAGCAACGTTGAACATCTCTATGTATAAGGTGCAGTGGATGGGGCAGAAAGGTAAGGAATTCTAGCAGAGGAATGACTTGGCCACTCACTCACCCTGTGGATCCTTCAGTATGACCCATCCTTGCTAAGTGCTTGACCATCAGCATGTTGCCCAATGTCTGGGCTTCCTCTCCCTCGGCATGCTGGCTAGTGGGTCAAATATCCTGACTGAGTTTTAATCCTGACTACTACTACTGGTTGTGTGACCTTGGGCAAATTATTTAATCTCTTTGCACCTCAGACTCCTCATCTACAAAATGGGCATACTTACACTTTGGAGGTGTGTTGGCAGGAGTGTATGAAATTATGCACATGAAGTACTTACCACAGTCCCTGGCACACAGTGAATGCCTGTCATTTCTGTTATTAGTATAAAAATTCTTTCACTCTCCATTTCCTAATTCCCTCGTCTGTCTTCAAGGCCTCACTCAAATGTTGCTAGCGCCAGGAAGATTTCCTCTGATGCCAGCCAACCTGATCTTTCCCTTTTCGGATGTCTTTTGTATTTTTTCACTCTACTTCACAATCACTCCCTTGTGACATGGCAGCAGGCAATGTTTCCTGGTTTTCCAATCGCCTGTGCTACACAGTTCAGCACTTGGATATAAAGATATTCAGTAGCATACTGCCTTGTTCATGAGATAATTATTCCCTGCATTTGTCTTCCTTTCCAATGTGGTTTAAACAATGCTTGAGGTTAAGCAACAGAATCTTAGAAAATACTTTCTGACTTAATGACTGAAGGGGCCGGACCATACCGTAGCTTTCTCTGTCTCCAAATTTTGTCTTTTGTTAACTCCCAATTTCAGTTGGCTTTCTAATTTAAATGAGCCCATTTTTTCTTTTAAAAGGCTGCTGCAGTCAATTTCTGGGCATAAAACACTGTGACAATCACTGGTTTGCGAAGATTTTTGGTGCCAGATTCCCCCGTTTCCTCGGTCAAATACTCAGCATTCTGCACAGCTGTGTGAAACTGGCATTTCTATATTAACCACATCAAATCAGCTTGGGAAATAGCCAAATCCGGGGTCTTTATCCATTAATTCAAACAGTGGTAGGGAAACAGTCCCAAGGACTTGTTGGCCAATTGTGGGCTTTACAGCATAGAATTGTCTTTTACCGAGTTAGCAGGGGCTCCTGTTAGGGGTTAGCAGGTCTCCCCTGCTTCACACATCTTCCCAGACCCCAGCTAACAATAGCACACCAAATTGTGGAGGGAATGACACCCATAAATTCCAGATAGTGATTACTTTTTGGGGTGGGGATTGAGAGAGAGAATGGAGATGGGAAGGGAAAGTAACCGAGGGACTTTAAAATACAAAGCTAACATTCTCCAAATTGTTAGTGGTTGCTTGATTGTGGGTTGTGTTGGTTTTTTTTTATACTCTTCAATATAACAATTTTGTAGGTACCTAATATGTAATTACTTTTAAAGTAGAAAAACTGGGAAATACAAGCCAATGAATATTTTTCCCATGCCATCTTCGTCTTGTGTCCAAAATGCAGTATTCCAAGAAATCTCAAACTTAACTTTGGAAAGGTCATCTCGTGATGCCTAGCTTGCCATGTTGGTTTTCGAACTACCAATTCTTAGGATTCTGTTGTAGGTCCTTCGAGCACCATCCCAAGGGGGCAAAGGGAGGTCAACAGCTGGAGTCTGTGCTCCTCACCCCTCCAGTCACATTGGGTTCTGTTTTATATGTTAAGATTCTGGACAAGAAATGGTAAAACAAACAAAACAGAAAGAGAGAGCAGTACAGATAGTTTCTGGTTTTTGAAGGCTACCAAATGAAATTAGACAGCAGGTTGCTTGAGGCAGACCAAGTTTATGCCTTTCTGCCTGATGTCCCAGAGAAATTACTAATAGCATCTCTTTCCACATTCCAGTTTGGATGAGAAGTTGTAAGATCATCTTAGTTATAAAGAATACTTTTGTAACAACTCTATCTAAGCTTGCAAAGGATTAGTTCCCAAAGCTAAAGCAAGGAGTGAAAGAAAGAGGAACAATTAGAGATCTTTCTTGATCATTTTTTTTCAATTTTTTAAAGCAGAATTTTTCTTTTATTTTTAAGCCATTTTTTTTTTTTTGCTGAGGCAGATTCAGATAGGTTCAGATTCCTGACCCTGTTGGTCACTGTGCTCTTGGTGTGTTTCAATTTTTTTATTCTGAAGTCTCCAGAAATAACAATGATAGTTTAAATGTCATCTCTTCAGGGTAGATTAAGAGGGTCTTAGGATATAGAATGTTTGTCTTAAAAGGAAAGAATAGATCATCAAGATCATCCCAATAGGATGGGTATGAGGAACTCTACTGTCAGCCACTTACATAAGAATCACTAGGGAAATGCACACACATTTCCAGACTTGTTCTTAGAGATTCTTGTTGTTGTTGTTGTAGATTCTCATTAAGTTGCTCTAGAATAGAACCTAAAATGGGAAGCTGATTTTTAACAATCTCCAGTGATTCTTTTGCTTGGCCACTTTGGGGAAATCTCCAGGGATCCCACTGGTTCCCAATTTGTGGGATGTTCAGTGAAGAAAAGAGTTTTATGGTTGAATAGAAATGAGGAATGTGGAGTACTCCTGTACAATCACTGTCCCCCCACCCCTTTGGAAAATCAGTCCATATTCACAAATTAATGTCTATGAACAGTCTTGCAGACAGATATACACTTATTTTGGTCTGATCTAGCTTTTCCAAAATTTATTCAAGCATTGAACCCTTTCATCGCTGATTCCTCCTTAAACCGCATGGACTACGCTTTGGGAAACACTGAACCAACAGTGTATAGTAGCACCTGTCTTATGGCATTTCAAAGTCTATATTTCATGTTGGGTTACTCTTTACTTTCCCACAACTGAATGATGGCCCCCTTTGCACCGTTTGAATTGCAGGTGGAGAAAGACCGACATGTTCTGAGATGAGTGACTGCCCCAGCCCTTCAGGCTTCAGTGGCCAGCTCTGACTGTCTTCTAGGATTCCTTTTCCTCTTCCCTTGGATGTCTGACCTGGCATAAAATAATGGTCTTTTTAGTGTAAGCGACCACATCATACTTCTGTTTTCATTACTCATATATACTTGACTGGAATGGGTGGCATAGAATGGCAGATGTGAGTGAGGATAAAGAAGTGGAGATAGAAGGAAATAGGTAATAGAAGACCTTGACAATCAGGTAGAGGAATTTAAATGTGAAGATATTAAGAAACAGGAAATGGGACAGCTTCCCTCTTTCTTTTGTTATGAGCAGCTCCTTCAAGAGAAATAAGTAGTGCCTGTATTGAAATAGCTCGTTTATAGTGCACTTGTTTCTTTTCCTTAGATAATGACATGGCTTTAAGTTTGAGCAACACCTAATGTGATCCAGGTGGCTCATGTAAGCCTGTTTCTGCTGTTCATTCTTGTATTGGTAATCCTTGACTTCTTTCCCTCTTTCTCATGTGGGACTTCTGTGCTGGATACTTTGCAACTGTGCCATTTGGTACTCAGCCTCGGCTCCCTTGGCAATAGTCATGAATTTCCTCATTGAACAGGGTGATATCCTTGGAGAATCAAACCTGCCCAAAAGGAACAATAAGGTTACTAGTATTTTTTTTTTCATTAGTGCCCAATGGAATTATAGCATTGCTTTGAATTTCTCTCTATGAGACTTCTTGTCTGGGGAATATCTGTTCCACAATTGATTAAATCTATATCTGCAGGGAATAGAAATACTTTACCAACCACTCATTGCTCTGAATATGTTTACCTGTCCCAAGAGCCAGTGAGAGAAATGTGGGAACATTTTAATGCTACCTCTTCCATTGCCTCCGTTAACCCATGTCTGCTTCGGAGAAGCACTTGCTGTCATGAACGTCCTACAGCTCTTCAGCCAGCCTGGCTACTTGATGCTTGCCAAACATTTCATCTGCAGCCCACTCATGGCCTTCCTATTATAAATCCCAAAGCTTTTCCCATTAAGTCTCATTTTTTTTTCCTGTGTATACCTCATCTTGTGAAATAGGTCTTAGTGTATTCACCTTTTTATGGGACTTCCTTGGAATTCACTCTCCCACTCAAACCTGAAAGCAGGTTTGTTAAGAAAACCAATTCTTTACAAGAGGCCAATTAATTTGGGGAGTAAATGTTGGAACCTTCTTAATCTTTTTGTTCCCTTATGCCTTAGCTGTTTCTAGGAACTCCCTGTGGAACTTGGATGGAGACTGTGGTTGGAGTTTCTAAAGGATTATATTACAGACTGTTAAGCATGGTACTCCCCAGTGATGAGGTACGCTGAGTGCACAGGTGTACCCCATCCACAGGACACACAGGTGTTTTGAGTCGGCTTTAATTATTTCCATGTTTTCTCTGATTGCTTTATTATCCTTGGTCCTATATTAACAGCTGGCCTTCCCACTCACAATGCATTTGCAGGTACAGAGGGGGCTCAGTCGGACGCGTTTTTTTCCTGGTAAGAGCTCAAGGCCTCTTTCAATTTATACTGCTTCTTGTGTATCTTCTTGATACTTGAATTTCTGACATTTGTGATTTGGTGCTTATGAGTTCTTTTGGGATCCATGGCTTTTGACTATTTGGACCTTTCTCCTGCTTATAAATTGTTTTCTATCGTAAGCTCTTGTCCGGGTATACTCTCTGACTTCCACACTCCTTAAAATTTCAAAGAATGATATTCATATTAGTCCTGACCCATGTGAACCCTTCTCAGCTGGGGTAGGCCCCTTAATCTAGGGAGGAGAGTTTTGGAATTTTATTTGGAACCAAAAGTCCTTTCTTCACTTAGTGCTAGCCTAGGGTCAGCGGATGAGGCCATCTAGATAACGCCTTTAAAGAAAGGGCTCCATGCTGACAGCAATGAACCAGATGTGGGGCTTGAGCTCACAAACCATGAGATCATGGCCTGAGCTGAAGTTGGAAGCTCAACTGACTGAACCACCCAGGCGCCCATGGAGGTTATCGTTTGATGGATGGATGGTGGGCAACAGGGAGGACACATTAAAGCGATAGATAGCCTTGGTGCTAAGATAACTGAAGCACTTGGGTTCGTCTGAAGTCGTTTAAATCACTAATCGGCAGATAATGTACATCACATGATAGGGAACCCAGGCGAAGATTTGAAAATAAGACCCTCATTTAGAAATCTCAAATACTCCTCTGGTTTTTCTGATAGGCTCTTTAAATTCCAGCATAATGAGAGAAGTTAGGGAAGTTAAACTGGGAGTGAATTACAAAAGACCTTTTTTCCCCCCAAATCCAAGTTTTTGCTTGAGATAATCATAAATTTACACATAACTATAAGGCAGTAGTATATAGACCTCCCTTGTAAGCGTTTCCTAGTATCCTCTGATGGAAACATGTTGTAGAAATACAGAATAGCATCACAACCAAGGTACTGATGTTGATCCAATCCATGGATCTTTAGATTTCCCGGTACCCTGTGCAGCCATTTGTGTGTCTGTGTCTTTGTGTGTTACATTCTACACACCTGACTCACCTGTGCGGGTTTGTGTATCCACCACGATCAAGATCCCAAACGATTCCAACACTGTAAGTATCCTTGGTGTTGTCTTCTGCAGCCATACTGACTTCCACCTGTCCCTGTGCTCTACTTCTCCTTCTCCCAGACCTTTTGCAACTACTAGTGTGTCTTCCATTTCTAAAAATGAGTCAGTTCAAAACTGTCCTACAAATGGAGTCACAGTATGTAACCTTTTGGGTAAACATTTTTGTGTCTAATTCCCTGGGTATTCAGCCAAGTTTTCTTGTGTATCAATAGTTAACTCTTTTTCTTGCTGAGTGGTGTTCCATGGTATGTGTGTACCACAGCTTCTGTAGCCCTTCATCCCTTGAAGAATATCTGGGCTGATTGCAGTTTTTGGCTGTTACAAATAAAATGGCTATAAACATTCACATGTCTGAAAATAAGTTTTTATTTCTTGGATAGATACTTATGAGCACCTTTGTTGGGTTGTATAGTCGTTGAGTGTTTAGCTTTAAGCAATCGGCTAGACTTTTTATTTTTTTTTCAGAGCGACTGTATCCTTTTACATTCCCTTCTCTGACATTTGGTATTGTCACTATTTTTTATTATAGCCATTCTGATGAGGTGTATACCTCATTGTGGTTTTAGATTGCATTTAAAAAATGACTAATAATGCTGTACGTCTTCTCACATGCTTGTCATCTGCATATCTTCAGTATACTATCTCTTCATGTTTTTTGCACATTTTTTAATTAGAATATTTTTACAGTTGAGTTATGAGGGTTCTCTATATACTCAGATAATATCCCTTTGTCACATGTGTGGTTCACAGATAGCTTCTTGCCATCTGTAACTTGTCACTTTATGCTCTTCATATGGGCTTTGATGAAACAAAAAATTTTTTTTAATTTTGATGAGGTTCAATTATTTTTCCTTTTATAGATCATAATTTTAGTACCAAGTCTAGGAACTCTTTGCATAGCTGTAGGTTCCAAAGACACACATCCCTTTTCTTTTGGTTTTATAGTTTCAGATTGTAACAAGTCTATGATCTGTTATGATTTAGGCCAGTACCTTATATAAAAATTAACATCAGGAAAATGTTCTGCGATTTGGGCTTGCGATGCTCTTAATAGGCTCATAGGTGCTGCTGTTCATTGTGAGATTTTAAAAGTCTGTAAGATCCTGGAAAGGAAGATGCTAACTAACACCAACATTTGATGGAAGACATTCCTGGTAAACACTTCCAAGTGACTAGAAGGTCAGATCTGGGGTGGCCCAGTAACCATTCACTGCAGAACATTACCCTTTCATCACAAGATTGAGTAGAAGAAGATGAATCTCTCGTTCTAATTCCAGAAGGCCAGAAAGACCCAGGACGTGACTGCATGATCAATAGTGTTGACAAACAGAACTCTAGCCTCAGGACCTGTGGGAGTCTGGTCCTTCTCCAAGTATTCTCCACGTAGCCTTAATGTCTCAGAGAGCACAGGACAGTTGAACAGCATGGTCTAGGTGACCAGCCAATAGAATAAAAAATTCTCTCCAGGAATCTCCTTGGGCTCTGGGTTTTCTAGGATTTCCACCAATGGACATACCCTTACATAAATTATCCTGGCTCCTCTGTTACTTTCAGTTCAAAGGTCTTTCCTCTAAGTTGTCAAAATAAAGGGTGGCATGAAGGTATTTTTACAACTCTTGTGCTAAAAAACTTTCAGGAGCAGTCAAACCAAACACACACCATTACTGACTAGAGTCAAGAACTACCTTTTCTTGGAATGGTCTCAAGTTAATTACCCTTTGGACCATTGCCATCCAGCCAGGTACCAGGGAAGCAGTGAATTGCATGGGAAGCACTACTAAATTACACCCTCCAGGTCCAGAATCACTGACCAGGAGGATGTGAGGTAAAGCCCATGATGTCTTGGCAATTCAGTTTCTCTTTCCTCGAAATGGCAGTAAGACCTGTCACAGCTACTTCATGGTGCCATTGTGGGGTTCAAATTAGATAATAAATGAGACTGTTCTCTGAAAACCTGATTGTTACCCAGATCAAGAAGATATGTGATGTACACATACCCAGCAGGCTTCCCTGCCTACTTGGTCCCTATCCCCACACCACAGCAGTGTTTAATTAAAAAAATTCCTCTGCCCCCACATGCAAAAGAGGAGAAAAAAATCAAATAACAAGCCTAATTTTAAGGGACTATCAGTAAAAAGCTGAACAACGTCTGGCAGCAAAGTGCTCACTAAATCATAACTGTCATAATTATTCTGTGACTTTTCATTATACCTTGCCGCCCACTAGATGACAGCTCGGTTGGGGGCTATGGTGGGGGTGGCCCATACTTGTGTTCCCCTTGTGTACTACACAGTCCTGACTGGGAAGGGCTGCTCATGCCCATCCCAGACTACATTTCTAAAACCCTCTTGAACTTAGATGTGGCCATATGGCTGGGTTGAGCCAAAGGAATGTGAAAAATAGTGATGTGTGCTGCTTAAGGACTCACCCTGACAGCTCCCATCATGCTCTTGTCTCCCCCATGGTTGGCTGTAGTGGTGGTGTTGACCAAAGAGACTAGAAGGACTGTAAAGAAAACAGCAAAATGTGTGTTATTCTCCCTGACATCCGGAAATGTCGATGTAGAGTAGTGCTGCTCTGTCAAGCTTGCTTTTTCCTTTGATTAATTGTATAGTTTTATTTTATTAATATTTAACAGCAGCTGGCCTATCCTAAGTCATGGCTCCCGTTGTCATTTCATTTTCTATGTGAACATGTGAATGTGTTGGGGGACAGCAGACATGTGGCCTGTATTTTTCTTTTATTTTTTCCCTCGTGACATGCGAAAATCAAATTGCACAGAACAATAGGGTATGAATATCTCTGGTTCAAATAAATCTCTCAGAAATAACTTTTGAAAGTGCAGTTCTTTCAACACTGGATTTTTCAAGAGTTGACTTTATTAAGTAAAATGAGTGTCACCTACAAATATTAGCCAGACAAATTTTTGAGATAAGTTTGACAGAAGGCATTTTCTCTCTGAAAGGAGTTTTATCTATTCAAATTTTCTTAATGTTGGCCTGCATCTGGTGCAGTCACAGAAACTGTGAACTCCTCGAATCTTTATTTTTCATTCCCCCTGGGTTTGTGGAACACAGTGCAGCCACTGGGCCTTTAGATATCTTAAGTATTTGAACAAACAATACCCCAGGACTGGGAACTGTTAACATACCACATGGGCAGTTGAGTGGTTGTCACCTCAGACTCTGAAGCCGAAGGGATCCAGGTTTTAGCTCCAGCTTAACCATCAGATCAATCATGGACCCAGTAAAAACTGACCCAGGACTCTGTTCCCTCAACTGAAAGCAGAGTTAATAATAGTAGCCACTTGTGTGGAGTCAGTGGCATAATACATGCAGATGGCACAGATGCTGGAAATGCACCCAATGAAGTCAGCTATTCTGTTCACAAGTACTTTTTGTAAATAACTGCACTGAAAGAAATTTGAAACATTTTTGCCTCGTTGTTAAACTGAAACGATTTTGCTGCAAGTATAGTTAGACCACCAGCCTAAAACAAAAAAGATTTCCAGCACTGAGATTCCTACTTGTAGTGATCACTGGGGTATATAACTGGGCACATGAGATAGAGGGGGAGAGAGAGATGGAGAGAGGAGGAAGGCGAGTGAGATACAGACCATTGGAGACAGGGAGAGGGACAGAGAGAGCTACAGAGATAGTGATAGAGACAGAGAGGTGAGGGACAGAGAGCTAGGGAGAGAGAGAGAGAGAAAGGGAAAGAGAAAGAGAGTAAGAAAGGGAGATAGAACGGGGGACAAGAAAGAGGGGCATAGAGCAAGAAGAGAATGCAAATACAAATGCAAGTCAATAGATTAACCCTCCTGAAGTACTGAAAGGAAAACTAAAACAACTTTCAGTGAAAATTCTATACCCAAATGAATATTTGCCATTAAAAAAGAACTGCATTTTTAACTCTCCTAATTTTTGTGCAGATGTAAGTTGTGGCTGGGTATGATATTCCTGCTGCCTGAAGAACTTTACATTTATTACAGGGTAGGTCTTCTGATGCTGATTTTTCTCCATGTTTTGTTAGTCTGCATAAGTCTGTACTTGGCTTATTACTCAATGTGGCCACACCAAGCATGCTCTCTTTTGCAGTAGGAAGGGGTGCAGGGGTGAAAATTGCTTTAAGGTATGCTGCTACATATTTTACTTGGATCTCTTCTTTCTTGTCCCCTAGAATGTCAGTCCCTTGAGAGCAGGGGCCTTACCAGCATTTTGTGCCTGACCTCACCCCAGTCTCCCTTTCCTGGGCAGCTGCCACCTTGGCCCTTTCCTGCTTGGTGGCCACCTCATTCTGGCCCTCTGCTGGCCCCTTTGCTTCCCCCACCAGTACCTCTGGGGACTTCGCGGTCTGTCAGTCTGTTGCTACTTCCCACCCCTACTACAGGGGGTTAAGGTGACCAGGCTCTACTGACTTTTCTGCCCAGACACAGCAAAGCTGCCAGCTATGAGGTGCCACCTGGTGGTGGAGGTAGAGAGGGAGGAAGTCAAGGCGCAAGAATAGGACAGAGGTGGCTCAGGGAAGGACCACATCAGGTATGGGCAGAAGGACGGTTGCTACATGAGCTGAGGACACCTGTGACTGGAGGCAGAAATGGCATTCATAGCAAGGAGGAAGTAGAGCTGAGGGAAATGGTGGGGTGGGGGGGCTAGAACCTCGAAGAGAGGGGTGGGTGGGGACAAAGGTGTGTGTGTATTTAAATTTAGTGGAATTCATGGTGAGCTAATTGGGAAAAGACTTAAAAATTAGTTATTTGGGGAACCTGGGTGGCTTAGTTGGTTAAGTGTCCAGTTAAGCATCCGACTCTTGATTTTGGCTCAGGTCATGATCTTAGGGTTCATGGACTCAAGCCCCACATCAGACTGTATGCTGACAGTGTGGAGCCTGCTTGGGATTCTCTCTTTTCTCTTTCTCTCTCTCCCTCTCTTTGTCTATCTCAAAAAAAAACATAATAAAAAGTATTTAAGCAAAGTAAATAAATGAAATAATTATATTTTCTTTTCATTAAAGGAAATAGTGTATACAGTGCCCTATTGTTAAACCTAGCACATTGGAGCTACACAGTGAACGCTGTTATTATTAAACTACATGAACTTGAAAATTAAAAGACTTTTATCAAAATAGGATTTACCTGACTTTTAATTTGAATAAAGAAGTCTACATATTCATGACCTCCTTGGCTCTGCTGGGGTTTATCTATTCTATGCGAATTCCATGACATAATTCCCTGGATTTAAGTTCTAATTTGCATGCTAGCCAGACATAGATAAATGCATGTATATAAAAGGCTTGAATAGTTTTCCCGATATTCTAATTATTCATCTTGGTGATTTTGTTTCAGGAAAAATTCCTCGAAGAATCGAGTATCATCACCACTTGTCAAAATTAAGTAAATTCAGAATGTTTGGTAGGCTATTTGCTCACATAAATGAAACTACTGTTACAGAAATAACAGAAAGAATAATGAGCTCATATTAAGTTGCCTCCCTGCTTCAGATTTTCCCTCTCTCACAGTCAGCTTTTCTGGCTTACCAGATTTGTATTTCTCGAGAGAGCACAGATGTGAGCATGTTGCCTCTCCAATCCACAGCCTCCAGGGGCTCCCCATTGTCAAATGGCTTGGTCTGACATGCCTGGCACACCTTTCTAGCCTCAACGCTTACAGTTCTCCTCAGAGATCTTATGTCCTAGAGAAACTGAGATACATTTTATGCCATATCCTATGCTTTCCCAGTGGGAATCTTTGAATTTTACCCATGTTTGAAGACACAGTTAAAATGGCAATTCGTCTTTGAAGCTTTATGTGATTCCCATGCCTAAATCCAGGGTGATAATTCCTCTAAACTATCACAACACTTTATTTTACCTCTCCTCGGGGTGCCTAGGTAGCTCAGTTGGTTAAGCATCTGACTCTTGATCATAGCTCATGTCATGATCTCACAGTTCACTGGGTTCAAGCCCCACATCAGGCTCTGCCCTGACTGTGCGGAGTTTGCTTGGGATTCTGTCTTTTCCTCTCCATCTGCCTCTTCCCCACTCATGCTCTCTCTCTCTCTCTCTCTCTCTCTCTCTCTCTCAAGAGAAATAAATCAACTTAGTTTTCTTTATTTTACCTGTCTTGTACCAGATTGTGCCTGCCTATGTTTCCTTTCCTTCCTTCTTTCCTTCCTTCCTTCCACATTCTGTGTACATACCATGTCACCTGCTGTGTTACTTGCTGAGCATGTAGCAAGGAATAAATCAGGAGAGATCCATGTTCTTAGGGATATGACACCTTGGGGGAAAGAGAGCCACTAATTAATCAAAAAGTACATTTGGGTCCCCTGGGTAGCTCAGTAGCTGACTTCAGCTCAGGTCATGATCTCTTGATTCACAAGTTCAAGCCCAGGGTTGGGCTCTGTGCTGACAGCTCATAGCCTGGAGCCTGCTTCAGATTCTGTGTCTGTCTCTCTTTCTGCCCCTCCTCTGTTCCTTGTCTCTCTTTCTCTCAAAAATAAACACTAAAATTTTTTTTAAAGTACGTTTATAATTAAAAAAGGAATGCTACCAAGGAAACTACAGAGCACTGTAAGCTAGCACAACAGAGGACTGCATTTAGTTTTTGAAATACAAAAGGAATTTTGGTCAAGGGAGTAGTGCAGATTTGGTGCTAGCAAAGGACACCCACAGTCATATTTGCAGATGTTCTAGGCTCCAGCCTACAGCTACACAGTCTAACTGTCCTGGAGAGGTCATAAAAAACTTTCTCTTTGGTGTGTGTCCATCTGCCCAAGAGCAGAACACTTAGCCTCTCCCAGCTGATTATTGATTTATCCAAATTTCACTCAAAATGTCTAGCTTTCCCTCCCTGCCTCCACTTCTTTCTCTCTTCTAAATCCTGATTTTGCTTTTGGTCAATGGAATCAATTAATTCCTAATTTATTATTGGTTTCTTGTCCATATAAATAACATGCAAATAAAATTAACATCTACCTGTTGGTTAATTTCTACCAGAAATTACCATTTACTGAGCTTTGATTAGTGCCAGACATGGTGTGTGAGTTTTAAATACATGGTCTCATTCGACTTTCACCTTGAAACTCTAAACTCAATGATTATTCTCTTATCACTACAATGGAAACTAAAGCACGTAAATGGAAAGTGAGAGGGCCAATATTTGAATCTAGTTGTAATTGACTCCAAAGCCTGTGTTTCTAACCATGTATTGCCATACCATCTCCAATTGTATAAGTTCTTTGAAGGGAGGGAAAATATTTCATCCCTGGTGATTCCTTGTGTGAAACAGAAAATCGAGTAGAAAAACATACCTGCTACCATTATATTTCAGAAATAAAGGGGTTTATGCTCATATTCTAAAAGTTTGGCTGTCAATTTTAAGGACCTAAATCAATTAAAATTCAAATACCAGTTTTGGGGCACCTAGGTGGCTCAGTTGTTTGGGCATCTGACTTCTGTTCAGGTCATGATCTCACAGTTCATGAGTTTGAGCCCCACATTGGGCTCTGTGCTGACTGCTCAGAGCCTGAACCCTGCTTCATGTTCTGTGTCTCCCTATCTCTCTCTGACCCTCCCTGGCTCACACTGTGTCTCTTTCTCTGTTAAAAATAAATAAACATTAAATTTTTTTTAATTCAAATACCAGTTTTCATAATAACAAAAGTGAATATAAATCATAATTAATTCTATGTGATTTTTCAAAGAACTATTAGATTATATTCTAAATATGTTTTTCCTTTGTTTTCTTTCACCACATTTTTACCAAATAGACTTTAATCTATTTTTCTGTTAATCCAAGTGTCTGCCTGCCTTATTTCCCTTTTTCTCTTTCCTTCTTTATTTTGGGCCATCTCTCTTTTCCTTGTTCTTTTTTTACTTTTTCACTTTTTCCTTTTTTACTTTTTCTCTCTTTCCTTTATCCCTTCCTTTTTGTCCATCTGTCATCTGTCCATGCATCCTCTTTGCTCATTCAATACGTAAATCAAGGAGCTGCAAAATAGCCGAAATTTCCAGAAATTCTAAACATCCTTTTCTCTAACACAAATGGTCTCCATGCATTAACATTCCCAGCTATGGCTGGGTTCATTAGTTGTCATATGAATTAACTTATTTGAATAGTTGAAGCATCTCCTGTTGAGGGTGATTCCTAACTTTATTAAGAAAGGAGTTTTGTTTTCTAAAAACAGTTGAGAAGTACTGCTTGTTCTCTACCCGAGGGAATTTCTAAAGCCTTCAGAATGCATTCCACCATGAATGAAAAATGAGGCTATCTGATAAATAGGTAGACCTTGAAATCTTGAACGTTGAGATGCTTATTGGATCCTAAACTATGCTTCAGTAGAATAACCTGATTAACTTCCAAGGTTTGACACTTCCTGTTCCAGTCAAGCCAGGATATCTCTAAGGAATAGTCACTGAACTGTCATGTTGGTGCTGTCCTTCAAAAACTCAAAATGGTACAGACAGAAAGTACTTTGAAAAATCTTGTAACATGCACTTGTGGGTGTAGATTCAGACATACACATGCAGGATTAAATTTAGACATGAAGGTCTTATGAGCAGCCTGATGAGGTGACATCTATTTAAAGCAATATTCTTTAAATAATTGTGCGCATGTATTTAGTAAAAGAGGGAAGCATCTAATTTTCTGTTAATACTGTATTCCTCTCTTTACATTCAGAATAATAAACTTGTTAAATGTATACTTGTTAAATGTGTGTAAAATAATACTTTTAAACTTACTATAACTGTGTTTCATTCCATGGTTTTTAGTGATGCATAATTTAGTGTTTCTTGGGGTGCCTGGCTGAATCAGTCACTGGAGTATGCAACTCTTGATCTCAGGGTCATGAGTTCAAGCCCTACATTATACATGGAGCCTACTTAAAAAACTCATTTTAAAAAACTCACCTGAATGAACATAATTTAATGTTCCTTTTTTTTAAATAAAAGATCTTACTTTATCTTTACAACAGATTTTGTTTTTAGCCTTTGATATACAATTTATTTTTTTAATTTAAGTTCCAGGTAACATACAGTGTGGTATTAGTTTCAGATACACAATATAGAGATTTAACACGTCTATACAACTCTGGTGCTGCTCACAAGTGCACTCCTTAATCCCCATCGCCCATTTAACATATCCTCCCCATTAGTTCTCTATAGTTGAGTCAATTTCTTGATACGCCTCTCTCTTTTTCCTCCCTTTGCTTGTTTGTTTTGTTTCTTAAATTCCACATATGAGTGAAGTGATATGGTATTTGTCTGACCTTCGTATTTCTTTTAGCATAATACTCTGTAGCACCATCCATGTCATTGCAAATGGCAAGACTTCATTCGTTTTTATGTCTGAATATTATTCCATTATATATATATATACCCCACATCTTCTTTATTCATTCATCAGTTGATGGACATTTGGGCTCTTTCCATAATTTGGCTGTTGTTGATAATGCTGCTATAAACATTGAGGTGCATGTACCCCTTCAAATTTGTATTTTTGTATCCTTTGGATAAATACCTACTAGTGCAATTGCTGGGTAGTAGGATAGTTATAGTTTTGTTTGTTTGTTTGTTTTGTTTAGTATTTATTTTTGATACAGAGACCGAGCATAAGCAGGGGAGGGGCAGAGAGAGAGGGAGACAAAGAATCTGACACAGGCTCCAGGCTCTGAGTCATCAGCACAGAGCCCGATGTGGGGCTTGAACTCACTAATCGTGAGATCATGACCTGAGCAAAGTCAGATGCTTAACTGACTGAGCCACCCAGGCATCCTGTGGATAGTTCTCTTTTTAACTTTTCGAGGAACCTCCATGCTGTTTTCCAGAGTGGCTACACCAGTTTGCATTCCTACCAGAAATGCAAGAGGGTTCCTTTTTCTCCACATCCTCACCAACACTTGTTTGTGTTGTTGATTTTAGCAATTCTGATGGATGTGAGGTGGTATCTTACTATAATTTTGATTTGCATTTCCCTGATGATCAGTGATGTTGATCATCTTTTCATGTGTCTATTGGCTGTCTGTATGTCGTCTTTGGCAAAATGTCTGTTCAGGTACTCTGCCCATTTTTAATTAGATTATTTGTTTTTTGGAGTGTTGAGTTGTATAAGTCATTTTATATATTTTGGATACTAACCCTTATATTGGGCTTATCATCTGTAAATATCTTCTCCCATTCAGTAGTTTGCCTTTTAGTTTTGTTGATTGTTTCCTTTGCTGTGCAGGAGCTTATTTTGATGTAGTACTAATAGTTTATTTTTGCTTTTACTTCCCTCGCCTCAGGGGACATATCTAGAAGGAAGTTGTTACGGCCCATGTCAAAGAGGTTATTACCTGTGTTCTCCTCTAGGATTTTGATGGTTTCCTGTCTCACATTTAGGTATTTAATCCCTTTTGAGTTTACTTTTGTATTTGGTGTAAGAAGGTGGTCTAGTTTTATTCTTTTACATGAGACTGTGCAGTTTTCCCAACACCATTTATAGAAGAGACTGTCTTTTTTTCCCATTAGATATGCTTTCCTCCTTTTCTAAGTAATTGACCACATAGTTGTGGGTTCATTGGTGAGTTTTTTTTATTCTGTTCTATTGATCTAGGTGTCTATTTTTGTACCAGTACCATATTGTTTTGGTAACTACAGCTTTGTAATATAACTTGAAGTCTGGAATTGTGATGACTCCAGATAAAATCCAATAATCCAGAACTTCTGGAATGCAGCAAAAGTGGTCCGAGGGAGGGAAGTATATAGCAATATAGGTCTCCAAGCAAGGAGCAAGAAAAATCTCAAACAATTTAACCTTATACCTAAAAGAGCTAGAAAAAGAACAATGAGTGAAGGCTAAAGCCAGCAGAAGGAAGGAAGTAATAAAGATTAGAACAGAAATAAATGATAGATAAACTAAAAACAAAAAAAAACAAAAAAACAAAACAAAACAGTGGAAGAGATCAGTGAGTCCAGGAACTGGTTCTTTGAAAAAAATTAATAAAATTGATAAACCTGTAGCTAGGCTTGCCAAGAAAAAAGTAGAAAGTACTCAAAATTACTAATGAGTAAGCAGAAATAACAACCAACACCACAGAAATACAAACAATTATAAGAGAATATTATGAAAAACTATATGCCAACAAATTGGACAAACTGGATGAAATGAGTAAATTCCTAGAAACATATAAACTACCAAAACTAAAACAGGAAGAAATAGAAAATTTGAACAGACTGATAAATTGCATCAGTAATCAGAAATTTCTCAACAAACAAAGTCTAAGACCAGATGGCTTCCCAGGAGAACTATACCAAACGTTTAAAGAAGAATTAAGACCTATTTTTCTCAAACTATTCCAAAACAGAGAAAAGAAAGGAAAACTTCCAAACTCATTCTATAAGGCCAGAATTACCCTAATACGAAAAACCAGTAAAGATTCTACTAAAAAAGAACTACAGGCCAATATCTGTGATGAACAGGGATGCAAAAATTCTCAATAAAATACTGCATACATTAAAAAAATAATTCACCATGATCAAGTGGGATTTTTTTCTGGGTTGCAAGGTGGCGCAATAGTTGCAAATCAATCAATTTGTTACCACATTAATAAAGGAAAGGATAAGAACCTTATCTATCCATAAGATCATTTCAATAGATGCAAAAATGAATTTGACAAAGTAAATCATCTGTTCATGGTAAAAACCCTCAACAGTAGGTTAGAGGGAAAATACCTCAAGTTAATAAAGGCTATATATGAAAAACCAATAGCTAATATCCTCCTAAATGGGGAAAAACAGAGATTTCCTTTACAGTCAGGAACAAGAAAGGGATGTCCACTCTCACTACTGTTATTGAACAGCGTACTGGAAGTCCTGGCCACAGCAATCAAAAACAAAAGGAAATAAAAAGCATCCAAGTTTGCAAGGAAGAAATAAAACTTTCACTATTTGCAGATGACTTGATACTCTATATAGAATCCCCAAAAGACTCCACCAAAAAGTTGCTAGAACTGATACACAAATTCAGTAAAGTCACAGTATACAAAATCAACATAAAGAAATCTGTTGTGTTTCCATACACCATGAATGAAGCAGCAGAAAGAGAAATTTAGGAATCAATTCCATTTGTAATTGCCCTAAAATTAGTAAGATACAAAGGCATACACCTAAACGAAGGGGTGAAAGACCTATACTCTGAAAACTATAAAACGCTGATGAAAGAAATTGAAGATGACACGAAGAAATATAAAGACATTCCATGTTCATAGATTGGAAGAAACAATATTGTTAAAATGTCTATACCACCCAAAACAATCTGAACATTTAATGCAATCCCTATCAAAATACCATCAGCATTTTTTTTTTAACAGAACTACAACAAACAACATAAAATGTGTATGGAACCACAAAAGACCCCAAGTAGCCATACTAACCTTGGATAATTTAATGATTCTTACTTACATTCACTAAAGATAGAAGTAATTCACGTGAATATGGCTACAGGTTTGTTTAAAAACACTGAGTTTAAAAGTGTTGTTTTCTTCTTTCTGGTTTCTTTTCGGCTAAACATTTCCAATTTTACTGTAGTTCTAGTTTTCCACTGTTAAATTGGAATATTTATTGGAAAGCAGTGAAATTTTTAAAATTTAGATAAAGAAATGACATTTCACTACAGCATGTACTGCATTATACTTTTTTGTATTTCAGGTTTTTCTTTTATTTCATTTTATATTCAACTGCTCTCGATATTGGTGGCTTGGTTTCATGTGCGTGGAATAGAAGATTGCTAAACCTGTAGATTTACAGCAAAAAAAAAATGGATAGATTCTTCAGATACATGAGTTTTTTCACTGATTCGAATTAATTTGAGATTGCTTTGCCAGAACTGAGAGAAATTTTCACATTTTTCTCATTCACATGGCAAAAAAACTTTTAGGCCTATGGATTTACTGAAAGAAAGGTAAATCTGACTGGATCCTCAGAGATTGTATGATCAGACTCTTTTGTGTTTCAGAGAAAAAGAAACTCAAGCTCAGACAGGTGAAGGAAGGCTTGCTGAAAGAAATTGCCCTATTTTATATGTAGGAGAACAATGGTGGTGTTGTGGTCCTTTTGGGTTTCTTTAGTTTTCCTGCTTTCGTGGTAGTTAAGGGAGTTTTTGAAGCCTCAAGTGCTTTTTGAATATCTATCCTTATCTTATTCTCATGGAGTACCTACTTTGCAGTCTGAAAGCAAAATGTGGGAAGAGATACAAATTAAACAGAGTTACTTAAGAATTACTTAAGTACTTTTGTAAAAACAAAAGTAGAGTAGTAAGAGTATGTACATAAAAAGAGAGGGATCTGACCTTGTCAGATGGATTAAGGAATGTCTTCAAGAGGAAGACAAATCTAAGCTGAGACCTGAAGGATAATTTGGAATTATCCAACGCAGGAAGACAATTCCATTAATAACAGTATCATGAGAAACACTGAATAGTACTGGGAATGTAGGATTTGAGACTTTGGGTTGTGATAATGACTGCCTGAGGGAAAATCTCTCTTTTAACAAGACTGTTTCTGTGAGCAAGACATTGAGATTCTCTGTTCCTCACCAGTGTTTTCTGTAAAATGAGGGTAATAATGCTATTAGCATATTATACTGTTAACATATTATTATGAAAATCCCATGTGAAATAGTGCATGTAAAATGCCTTAATGCATGCCCAGCACGTAAACAACAATAAACAGCTGTTATTATTCTAGCATTTTGCAGATGACAAAGCACTTTTATGGCCATCATGTATCATTTGATCAGCAATGCTTCCCTCTAGTACTCAGTTCTCAGGGCATACTGGTACTGCCCTCTGCTACTGGTACTGTGATTCTTCTTGGAGAAAATAAATGGATACTGTGAACCCCTCTTTAGCTCTGTCAAGGACCAGGAGTATCCCAGAGAGAAAACACAGACATAGCCTGGGCCTCAGAGTCCCGAAGAATATTCAAGAATCCTCTTTTCTAGACTGGAAGTTGGTTAGTACTTAAAATGCTAGTAGTAGGTCAAGAAGAAAGAAAACACACATTTAAAGGACTAGGTTACATTAAAGATTTTGACAACATGACATTTATGATTTAAGTGCCCCTCAGGAATCATGTCCTCGAACTGTTGAATAATGATGTAAGATGGGTGAGCAAACAATTTAAGTGTTACTCTGAAATAATCTCAGCAGGAGCACAGTATTGTAAACAGTCATCGCCACATCTCTGTTCTGTGAAGTAGCTGTTCATTGTTGTCCATTTATTCCTTTACAGCTGTAAGTCTTTGACCAAGTCACTTAGCATCTTCTAAGAGTTCTTAAAATATATTCTAAAGAAATCTAAGGTAAGATGGTGTGACTATTATACGAACTATAAAATAAAGGGTGCCTTTTCTATTGTAAAGAGAATCCCTTTCACTCCACACATTTATCCTCCTCCTCTTTAGCTTTGTGGCTCCTCTGAGGGTTGGGATGTTGGCATTTATTGTCACAACTCTAGAGCATTTAACCTTGGGAGAGTTTTTGACATTTGCAAACTATTTTGCCCATCTTATCACATACGATTCTTATAACAGCCTTTCCCAACTTTCAGTTAGTGAAATAGAGAAGAGGAGATATTCACCAAGTTGTCTCAGTTCACATAGCTGGTTAGTGGCAGAGCCAGGATTCGACCCAAATGTTTGTCTCCAAATAGAATGCTTTTGCTATGAAGCAGTGATCTTTTTTCCTTGTTTTTGAAGCTTTTACATAAAGACAAAAGCAAGCACTTTATTTTTATTTTTATTTTATTATTATTATTATTATTATTATTATTATTATTATTTTCTTTTAATACTTCAGAGTTGTAAGATTAGTAAAACACAGGAGACTGTCTTTCGGCAGTATGTCACTGAGGATACCACTCAATGTAGATTCACTTCCAAGGAAGTGTTAGGGCCTCAGAGACCAGGCAAGAGGATGTCACTGCTGAACAGTAGAGATAGACTTGAAGCAGCCAATGTTGTAATCAACTGACCCGCTGGGAGAGGACTGTTGGTTGTATAGGCTTAGACTTGGCCACTCTTATGCTCCACCATCCACATCCAAGAATTCCCCAGAGGCCATAAGGCAAATGTTCTCCTGAAGCCTTTGGAAGATTTCCAGCCATATTTGAAAAAGACAACCTCCAACCATTTCTCATTTAAGGCAGCCACTGACAAGTTGCTAATGATTCCCCTAGGGTCTCTCACTCAGGCACTTTAAGGATTGTTTCAGTTGAACTTGATTCAGGGCATTTTTTTTAAAGAAGATCCAGCTTGCTTTTTACCATCCTCCTTTGGGATTAAGTTAAAGAAACTAAAGCCATTATCTGCTTGTGGCTTTGCTGAATCAATGAATTTTACTCACTATAAACCCACATGAAGTAATTCTTTTTCATGAAAAGATGGCATAGGCAGTTTTGAGCCTTGAGTTTTGAAGAATACACAGAAGGCTCTCTCACACTGATAATTAGAGCTGGCATCAAGGCTGGCATCAAGGCAGTGCACACGAGCAGTGAAGGGGCTTTTCCATATTTGGCACGTTGAGGGACAGAGGGACCGATTCTGTTTAAAGTGAAATAACAAACATAAGAAAGAGGGATTCATAACCTTTGGGAACACAAAAATGATTTTTCTCTGAATGTTGTTCTACCTGGTATTTTCCTTCAGCTGCTTGAGATAGCTCTTGTTCAAAGTGTATACAGATTCAATGATTTTCCATTTCTGAGGCAAACATCATGAACTGCATACATGGTTTGGGCATACCTATCATACTTACTTAAATCTGCGACTTCATTGTGTCTAAGTTGTGCCATACTACATTAACGTATCACTGAGCAACTCGTCATACCAGTCTCTTCTGGATCTGATACATATCTTGTCTTTCTTGATGGTATTGTTAGTGTCTCCTACCTTTATTCTCTTGCTTGGCACTTGAGTACCAATAGCAAAAATAGCACAGCTTCATGTACATCTTTGTAGTAGTTTCATCTAAAGAACTCATTTGCCTTGAAAGACCATGGGAGGTTTAGATCATTATTTTGACAGTAAGTATTTACTTCATGAATAATATTAAATTTATATGCAGTGGCTCAGTTTAACCAAATTACTCAGTTTCAACAATGAACAACAGTGTAGTCTTTTGAAGACTGACTAGTAATGCCATTTTATATGTCCCACTGCCACTGGCCAACAGTAATAGTAAGACACCATTGATTATGAAACACATCCCCAATCTGGAAAATTTAACATGTGGAAAAAAAAATCTGTGATTAAAAACTGATGAACTATGATAGTTCATCAGCCTAAATTGTCAAGAGTTGGATGAGAAAAACATCCAGCTAGAGGAATTTCAGGTCCAATGACAAGAAAGAATTAAAGCAGTAAAGCTAGTGAAAAAGGTCTTAATGTTCTCCTCAGGTTGACTAAATTTTAAACATGTTTCTTCATGATTGTAGGTCTCTGACACCCCTTTTCTCAGTGCATTTACTTTAGAAAACTTGAAATTATAAATTCTTTGTCTCTCCCTTTAAGATGTAAATTTTCTACAACCTCAGTTTGTCTTGTCAAGGACCATCCCTTTAAAAATGTAATCCCCAAAGGAGATATTCTCCTTATCTCCCAGTCTCACCAGTTAGCAAACACAGATGACCTAATGACAGTGACCAACCCTCCCTGCCAAAGTCTTTTTGTACTTTTCCTCTAGGTTACCCAGTTCTTAAAAATTCCCCACCTTTTGTTTCAGTTGACTTGAGTTTAATCTCTCTCCCTTATTGGAATAGTGTTGCATAAAGTCTTCCTTGCCTGTTTAAGTGATCCAATTAAATTGTTGTTTTATGCTAGTAACCCAGTTCTAAATAAATGACAAGCATTAAAGTGATCCTTTATATGTTCTTAACACATCCTACTTTCAATTGTTTGTTTTTTCTTTTCTTGCATATACTTTCATTTCTCACATAGCTAATGTTGTCTGAGAGTAAAATTTCTGTAATGTATTTTTCTCTGTAGTATTTCCAGATACTGTTGTAAATGCTGAGTGTAAGGTGTTGAGAATTAGAATTCATGGTTAGAAGTGGTCATTTTTATTGTTTCAAACCATAGGAGTTTAGAGGTGAAAAAATTCTTTATAATTCAAATAATTTTTCAGCCTAATATTTCGTGGCCCAGAGATTAATGGTTTTCTCAGGATCACATAGCTAGCTTATGGCTGACCAAGAACAATCTTGTGTTGTTTCCACTAGATTAATGATGACCAATATTGAGCCATGTATTTGACACTTAAGGAGCTTAAAAAATGCTGATGCATATTTAATATCAGGTTCAGTTCATTCAGAATCTCTGGTTTTGGGCCTAGGCATTTGTGGTTTGTAAAAGCTCACTGAGGTGGTCTTTCGTGTTTCTAAAGTTGATCTAAAGAATAGCTAGGTCTGAGAACCATCAGAATATGCTGTCTCCCTATATGTAATATATTAAATCCTAGCAAGAAACTGATTACTAGTTAACATAGGGCACAGAAGAGCAGAAGGCTAAATTTTGAATGCTTTTTAGCATTTGTGTACTTACCAGTTGTCATTTTTAGAGCACCTGACAGTCATTGCTTTCTTGCCCAGGAAGTATATGAAGTTGCATGTGGCACTTCTATCTGACTGGTTATGGTAGCTCACTGAACCTGGAAAGGTGGCTTTGTACCAAAGCAAATAGCACTTGGTGTACCTTTGTAACTGGCCTATTTGCAGATGGGGCTGTTGGGCTTAGCGAGAGTTTTCCATGAACATGTCTGTAATGTTACACACCTACTAGACTGCAGTACAGGTGATGGGATATGTTTTGTGGGTAAGATATGTTACATGAGAATGTGAGCTCCTAGGCAGAAAGGAATTGTATAAATGCAAATGATTATTTTATTATGCAAATAAATGAGCCTAATACAGTAATAATTGCATTTAAAAAGAAAGCTTGGTCCCTATGCCCTGGAGAGTAGTATCTTTGTAAGAAAATTTAACAAAGCCTTTTATAGCTATTATTATAGGCCTTAAGTACAAGGTTTTGAGTAAGAAGCAAACTTTTAAGTGGGTGTTTTTTTTTTAATCCATTAGACATAAATTAAGCCAAACCAGTAGATTGAAGTGTCTCCTCCCTCTTCCTCCCACACTACTGTGGGCCTAACCTTAATTTGCTGATGTTGGCAGTATTTGTACAAGCTCTGCTATCTTCTGGAGCAAAAACAATGCTACTGTGATGATTCAGGGAAAGGATTAGAAACTATATACTTTTAAAGTTTTCCTTTTATGAGCAATTTAAATTGGCAAGGAAAACACAATTAAGCAATTTCAAAGGTGTAATTTTATGGAGATTTAAACACTACATCTCTAAACAGTGCTTTAAAAAAAGAAATTTGTAATTAAGTTTTTCTATTATTTATAGTTCTAATCTTTGTGAGACAGTGGTGAAGAAAATTGCCAAGAATGTGATTTTTACCAAGTACACTTTGAAAGTTCCCAGCCTAAAATGTTGAAACAGAAAAAATTGAGAGAGACTAGGGATTTCAGATGTGAACAAGAGAAGAGATGGCCCCTTGGCACCACTCTTGAGATCATTAACTAAGGAAGTCCTATGGACTCCATCCCTCAGCAGCTCATAGAAAAAAATGTCTTACCTGTAAGTTAGAGAGATCTTGCCGTAGATACTGCAGAAGGTACAGGAAATTACCAGATGTCTTTAACCCTTCTTTTTTCACACCTTATCTTTGTAACCTTCCAATACAAGGTTTCATTTTAAAATCATCTCTGACTGCATCAAAATCTACTTCAATTCCCTAGAGTACAGGGAAACTGTAGTTTTTGAGAGAATCAGTTGTATGGCACAGCTTTGCTGATTGTAAAACACTAAGGTATATCAATAAAAATCTGTTTCCATCTTGTTTTTTCCTAAAGTTGCGCCCGTTCCTAAGTCTGCCTTCAGTGACATTAGGTTGGAGGTTGAAATTGGCCATTGTGAGATTGTTTAATCACGGAACCCTGCAAGGACTGCTACTCATCAGGGAATCCTTGGAAAGCTGGTCGTTCAGTGTTAACCAGAACACCACAGCCTCTGGAGCTAAGCAGAGGAAGTCGGCTTCCTCATTCCTACAATAGCCTGTCAGACACACAGAAGGTTACTCCTCCCATCCCTCAAAAATCCAAGCTATGCGCCATAGGAAAGACCTTGGCAGGGTTTCTTGCTGAGTCTCTCTAATCCTAGAAGGGTATATGTGTGCTTGTTTGTGTGGGCGTCCTCCCTCCTCTAAGATATACTTCTTGTCTTACTATATTCTTACAGGACTGAAACTGAATCATGTCTGCAAAATGCTTAACACCAGATATTGTACATAGTAAGACCTTGGATTCTGTTAACTGTTACCACCTTTAGTATAAGGGTTTATTGTACCAGAACAGCCTTTGCTTACCCTCCTCTTCTAGCCAATGAGGTTAAGAAAAAGTGCATCTTAAATAGAGCTTTTGCTTTTTCCCAGATTGCTTCACTGACTAAAAGGTGTACAGTTCTGATTAGACACCAAGGATAGGAATACATTTATTTCCAACTTCAAATTAAATACAGTGTCCTGTTAGGATACTTGGTGGATTGTATGGGGGTCTTTCCCTATTCCCTTGCAAAGAGAGCTCCAATCTATTAGAAAATGCATGTTCCAATATAATGTCTCATAATAAGAGCACAATCTGTGGTCTGAGGAGAGACTGAGGGGTGCATAGTAATTTCCCATACTATTCTTTTCTGGCCTATCTTTCTGTCTCTGAAAGCCTATAACACTCTTGGTCCTCTGTCCACTATGACCTACCTTTCTAAGAGTACTTAGGACTCAAGGCATTCTCAACACCGAAAGAGGAACTCAGCTGTGGTTGGTGACATGCTAAATGGCCCTCAAGTTTTCTTGGCCTGGGATACACTTCCTGTATAATCTTCTCCCTTTGAGTGTGGGTGTGAATATGGTTATGATGGGATAACATTCCCATGATTAGGTTATCTTATATGGCACAGTCGAATTTAAGACAGGGAGATTATCCTTTGTGGATCTGGCCTAATCAGGTGAATCCTTAAAAGGGCTGGACTCTGTGAAATCTGACATTTGAAGCATGAGATGGATTTCACGTGATGGAGAGTGACTGTTACTGGCCTTGAATATGGTAGAAGCCAACTTTCAATGGCCTGGGAACAGTCTGTATGAGCTGAGAGTGACCTCCAGCCAACAGCCAGCAGAATATGTGACCACAGGTATACAGCATCAAAGAAATAAATTCTGTCAATGAGCCAAATGAGCTTGGAAATTCTTCCCTGGAGCCTCCAAAAGAGGATTCGACTGGCTGGACATCTCGAGTTTTAGACTCTGATTAAAAAACCAGCTAAGCCAGAATGGACTTTTGACTTGTAAAATTTTGTGATAATGTCTATTGGTTTATACTGCTAAGTTGGTGGGAATTTGTTATGCAGTTATAGGAAACTAATGCAGCAACTGTCCTATATTGTTAGAGTATTATCTTCAGACTAAACAGCTTCAATTGGTCACCATATTGCCAGGTTCTCTCATGAACCATGGGTGTTTTCTTCTGGGTTTTTCTTCGTTCCCCAGTGTTACCTCTCATATGCCGTAGAATGACTGCATTTCTTTTGGCTCTAACTCAGTGATCACTCTATGCACAGGTGGGACAGGGACTAAAATGATCCAAGAGATAGTCCAGAATTGGTAAATAAACTAAGAAAGACAAAATTCTGAAGAGGCATGCACAAGTTAAATCAACATGAAAACGTGTAAATCTTTTCTGAAACAAGGCAGGAAAGAGATAATTGAATAAAAAAGCCTCTGGCTACAAGTTATACCTATCTCTCTACTGGGGTATTCTTGGCACTGCCGTGCGATTATTTTCATGTTGGTCTATTCTATGAACTCCTTGCATATGAGGGACTGCATTCTGTTCATCTCTAATCTGCAAGGACAGTACTCAGTATATTATAGGTGCTCATTAAATGTCTTCTACATTCGCCTGAAACAGAAGCATTTACAAATGATGGGATTTACCGCTTGCAGAGATTAATTGAACTTTTTCTCCAGACTTGAAAAGGAACAAAGAGAACTATCTGTTCAGAAAAGATGTGAAGGGCTGAGGAATGTACTAGAGAGTAAATGCTTTTCAGAATCAGAAAGCAATTTTTATGAAGCAGGAGGTGTTGGCAAGTTCTTTCCGGGTGGGAGATGAAGAATTGAACAAAAATAAAAATGAGACACCTCAGAATTTGCCATAGAACAAACAAGACAGAAGGTAATAACAGTGGTAGTTGAGAGCTGCTCTCAAAGCATTTTTTGTCTGGTTGGGGAAGGGCACTGTCTCTCCATTGAGAGAGGCTGGGTTATATACACAGACATAGCCAGGGGGATTTGTCCACAGTAAAATAGCCAAACTAATATTAAGAGAAGAAAATCCACTCAGAGATGAAAGATAAATGGAACAAAGGGAAAGAAGCTGAAATGCTCCAGGCAAGTCTAGGCTCCCCTACAGGGAACCCAATTAGTACTTTCCTAACTTGGGCTAGCAGTTTCTCAGAGCACAATCTGGGGAGCATCTGAAGGAAGCAGGTGATGGAGGAATAACAACCAAAACCACAGTGGATGTGGTTTGCAGTATATAAACTGCATGCTGATGTGTAATACCACACACAGGGGAAACTGAGGTTCAGAAGGCACATGACCTGCAAAGGGTTGTGGAGCTCATAACTGATAGGGAGGGATGTGACCTAGTATAAGATTTCGATGTCAATCTTTGTGTTCTTGAGAAAATCAAATTGTCTCTCTAAGGAGGAACAGAGAATAGAAGAATATTTATATATTTTGAAATTAAGATCTCATCTCATCAGGTCTGCCGTGAGAATCTGATGAAAGCATTATGTTCTTGGGAAGGCCCTCTAATTTCTCTGGGGAAAAAATCCAATAATCTATTAAGTTCTGACAGTCTCTTGATTGGACGGCTTGACTCCTACAATTGAAATACCCAGGACTGGGAAATACAGAAAATCTGAGACTCTTTGTGCCTACCTATTCATTTATTTAACAGACATCTATTTAAAAAACACTTTGCCAGGCAGATACTAGGAAATATCCCACAATATTCTAGGACATTCTCCTTTATTGATCAACCAGGCAGTGGTTTTTTATTGAAAATGGGCTCCTAGGTTTCCAATTTCTGTGATACCAGTCCTACAAAAGTCATGTCCCTACAAATGGAGGTTACCTGTTTTCCAAATTTCTTCTAAAAACAGTTGCTTTCTCATTCACTGTTGAAATGTCCCATTTAACTTAAAAGTAAAGATTATGATTGTGTTTGTTTTCAATAACTGCTGGGTAATGAGCCATTGACCATCACTTTTTATTAGAGAAAATATGCCTCACTTTGAGATACTGGTTTTTTTGTTGTTGTTGTTGTTTTGTTTTTTTATTTCTATGGTTTTTTTTTTTTTTTTTGAAAATGAAAAGTGTGTAATTCACCTCTCAGGTCTATCACTTAAAATTTTTTTTGCTAGGTAATTAACGGTGAGTATCCGTGTGGTACAAAAATGTGTTTTGATGACTTATTATTTCATTACAAAGTATTCTGTTGTTTCTATTGCCAAGTATTCTATCATTTGAGATAATGTGGTCTACAAATTCCTTTAATGAGGCAGACTTGAGGTGTAAAACAAGTCAGTATGCCAAAAGTGAACACATGAGGATGATACTCACTGTCTCCCCCTCCCTCTATGGAAGCCTCAGGATACATGGCTTGCTGTAAGTGATACATGTTTCTCTAACTTGAAGACAGGAAATCATACAACAAAATTGTAATATTTTCTCTTCTTATCCTGATGTATCAATTTGCTCCATCTTCTACCACTATGCTCATCACTGCCTCCCTGCCATCAGACTCCCTCCTCCCAGGTGACAGCAGCTCATTTGGGAGAGCACCATTTAAATAATGCATGCTGATTGCAGAAAAACTTAACACAGATAGGAGTAAGGGAGAAATTAAACATAACCCATAATCCACCACCTCAAAATAAACATAATTAACATGGCTGAAATTTTTGTGCTTGTGGTGTTACTGGGGGGGGGTGTGTATGTGTGTATATATGCAGCCTTAAATTTTTTTTATCTTAACACCTTTATTTCTTTACCATTTCTATTGGGTTATGGGTATAAAGAAAAGCTATTTTTAATTAAATTTATTAAATTTACATTTTATCTAACATCTTTCTAAACTCTCATGTTACTTCTCAGTTTGTTGTGTGTGTGTGTTTATGTTTTTAACTGAAGCTTCCTGAGTTTCCTGGCATATAGTAAAATAATCAGCAAAAAAAAAATATTTTCAATATTTAAACTGATTGATTCCTTTTCTAGCCCTATTTCATTTTCTAGAGATTCCAAGATAAAATTGAACGAAATAAATATATTTAACAATTATAGTACAATTATATTACTAACCAGCCATTATCCTTTGGATTTAACACTATGTAATGCTAGGTTCATGGCTTACCACCGATCCCTCTATATTTCATCTTCCCCTATCTTTAGAGAATCCCTCCATTCAGTAGGTAACTTTTTATGTGCTTGAACTGAATCTGGTTCTTGGCTCAGTCTACTTTTGTCTGTCTGTCAATGCCAGGGTTCTTGTATGTCTGTATTGGTGGTTCTATCACCTGACTCCTGGGTCCTCCATCTCTTTCCTGATAAACTGAGTTACATTCATTCAGACTGTTGGCTGATGGTTTTAGTCACAGGGTTGAAAAGTCACTTGTGTCACTTCCTACACCACTGACAGCTTGCTTTCCCATCATTGATAGGATTCTTGCTGTTGTCTGTTCTGTCTGTATGCACTATTGGAAGTCTAGATATGGTGCCCTAGCCGTGATAGCACTGTGTGTATATGAACGTCTCTGAAATATTCAAAAGACAAAAATCAAGTAATGGACATATGGTGTCTGTATTTGCTTCTGACACAGTCATGAAACTGAAGCTGTCAGTTTCTCTGTCTCCATGTCTTTAAATGAAAAAAGTGAAACCAGAGTTTTTTGACTCTCGGAAGAGCTTTGTTCAATAGTCCCTTCATATTTATAGCACTTTTTGTGTCTATGGCCAGGTCTATGCGTCTCTCTGTCTCTGTGCTGCTTTCCCCCAGGACCTTTGGAAAACTGGTTGGTCATGATATGTGATTTGTGTGCTCTTCAAGGTTATCCTATTTAGACAGATCTATCATTCAGTCGTTCATTCATTTACTCATTCATTCATTATTTTTTAAAAGTAAGTTCTAGGCCCAATGTGGAGCTTGAACTAATGACCCCAACATTAAGAGTCGCATGCTCTATCTACTGAGAGAATCAGGTGCCCCCAGATTACCATTTAAAGAGAAGGGAATTTAATTCTGAGTGGTAATGAGTTTTGCTTTTTTTTTTTTTTTAACAATGCTTATATAAAAAAGCATGAATATGTATTGAAAAGAAAATGCGCATTGAATGGGAATTACTCCTATTGGCTTTATCTTGAGTTTCGTGTTCCCTCATTAAGAACTGAAAAATCCGAAGTATTCTGAGTGCATGGCTTTTTCTCATCTCTCTTAAAAGAAATAGAACAATTTTATAGAAATTTGTAAATGAATTCGATGAAGATGTGAGGAAAACCTTTGAGTGGCTAGAACAAAGTGTAAACAGACCTTAGAGTTAAGCCCTTCTCTTAACATGCAATTCAGTTGGACAAATGTTAAAGAGAACACCTTCTCTGAAGAGCAATAGCCTCTAACAATGAACTCCTTATATTAGAGTTAGGAAATTCTGCTCCTAGGTTAAGATACCTATCCAAGAATTAGTACCAGAAAAAAATGACTCTATGCTATGGAGAATATCTGCCTTCAAATTTCCCTACCTTGACGAAGCTACTGCGAGTATTCCTTCACTGTGTGAGTATACATGCTTGTCTAAGCCAACAGGTTGAAATACATGTACGTATTTTGGAGATTAATAAATTATATTAGAAAGCCTCTTTAAAAAGTTCTTATTCAGTTTGATTTATAGAATATATTTATTACTTCTATCTGCCCAGGATAAGAAATTCAAGTTTTTAGACCTAAGAAATTTAACTCCTGTGCTTTAAATGCTCTGACTTTTAAAGAAAGCTTTAAACCCTTAATGAAGCTGTAATATAGGTAGAAAAAAAAAACCTGTGAGTTAAATTAATGGACATTGTAGGCTATAGTAAGTGATACCAATCTTGTAAAAAAATAAAACAAAACAAAACACAGACACACAATTCCAAGAGTTTTAGTATTAAGACTTAGTTGAGGAAGACATGACATGAGAGACTCTCAAAGAATAAGAAAGAACTGAGGGGAGAGATGGGTGTGGGAGGGGGGAGAGTGGGTGGTGGGCACAGAGGAGGACGCTCATTGAATTGAGCACCGGGTGTTGTATAGAAACCAATTTGACAATAAACTATTAAAAAAAATAAGACTTAGTTGAAGAACTGTGTTTTTTCAGATTTTATTTGAGTGAAAAATGAATATTCTTGTACATATAAGACATGGGACCACTTATAATTCTTTTCTCCCCACTTTTATTCCAAATTCCTCTATTTAAATTCTTCAAACTGGGGTGTCTGGGTGGCTCAGTCAGCTAAGCATCTGACTCTTTATTTTGGCTTAGGTCATGATCTCATAAGTTCATGAGTTCCAGCTCCATGTCAGGCTGTGCACTGATAGCGCAGAGCCTGTTTGGGATTCTTTCTTCCTCTCTCTCCGTCTCTCTCAAAATAAATAAATAAATTTAAACCTTAAACCTTGACAGGCTCTGCTGTCTTCTCCAAGAGGCTGACTGACCAGACCTATCTTGACATTGAGTTGTTCTGGTTTTCCCCCTCCTTGAGCGGGAACGGGATCTCTGAAATCCACAAGGCTTTGGTGAAGGAGAAAGGCCTCTCCTTGAAGTCATCTTAGCACATGGGAATGAAGTTGAATGCTGCTGGCCTGAGGATCTTGACTTTTCAACTGGCTCTGGGGAAGATGCTGAAGGACTTTTTCAGCATCTTGGAGGGGTTCTTGAATGGGTTTCTGGTGAGGATGAAGCAGAATGGCTTCTATGAGAGAACCTGGCCTTTCTAATTAGTTCAGGAGATGATCTAGAGCTGCAACAGTGAGGTGGAGTGCATGATTTGGTCTTGGGCTCTGATGAGGTTCTGGATTTCTTCTAGCAGTTCTGGATTTGGGTGGGTGTTCTGGAGAGGACTCTGAACTGATGCTTCCTTCGGAAAAGGGCCTGTTCCTTTGATGAACCTGATCTGCTTTGTCTGGGAAGAGCTAGAAGGGCAGGAGCCTTAGGTTCAGGAGAAGAATCAGAACTGCTCTGTTCCCTGGGTGCTGCTATCAGCTTATCTTTAACTTTAGACGATGAGCCATACCTACTCCCTGGAGGAGAAGGTCACACTTTGCTATTGCCTTCTGGAGATGCCCCAGACAAACTCCTTTCTCTAAGTGGCACTCACGTCCAAGCTTTGGAATCTGGAGAAGAGTATGTTCACTTCTTTCTTGAGGGAATACACTGAGTTTCCCATCATTACCAGCAATATGAGCATAGGAAAAGACAGAAATTAGCTAGAGAGTGCTTTGACCTCGCTGGGTGCAGCATTGGAGGTGCAGTACAGCCTCCAAAGAATCCATCAATGCACCAGACAAAAAGCCAACATTCAGATACCTATCATGGAAAATACAGTAGCTGCAAGAAATATGCAAGCAGCACTAAGGACAAAGCAAAAGACCTTTGTCTCTTTTTTCCCTAGTCTTTCTTCTTCCTCTAAACCTATAAGATATAGAAAGATTCACAAGAGAAATTTAAAAAAAGCAAGGGATAGTAAGGAAGAATATCACACCCATGCTCCATTATAAGTCCCCAAGCTACCACTCAAGCCTGCTGGAGACAAGGGAGAAGGTTGAATTGGATGTGAGATTGACTTTGCCATTTAGACTGGCCTGACTGGTCATAAAATATATAATTATTACTTATCATCATAAATAGCTATAAATAATATGCAGATGGTATGGACATTAATGTTAATATAATATTACTAAATATATACTGTATATATAGTCTTAATTACCATATATGACACAATTTTCTAAGTGAAAGTGCCTGGAAAGCCACAGGGTATACATGAAACATATTTAGAGGTCAGCAGGTCAGCACTGCTATTGCCTTTTTAAAGTCATGATTTTAAAGGAAGTAAAAGATTTGTCATGTATGTATTTCCGCTGAGTATATCTCATTTATTACATCAGTAATATAGAACACTGTGAGTTTAATAATTTTCAAGAAAGTGTGCTACTTAGACTATGCTTTCTGTCCTTTCTGTCCATCTTTTTAACCATTAGATGATCCACCTTTTGGGACTTTTGAGTAGCTCAGTCAGTTGAGCATCTGACTCTTGATTTCAGCTCAGGTCATGATCCCAGGGTCATGGAATGAAGCCCCACATTTGGCTCTGAGCATGGAGTCTGCTTGGGATTCTCTCTCTCTCTCTCTCTCTCTCTCTCTCTCTCTGTGTGCATGTATGTGTGTGTCCCCTAACCCTGCTTGAGCTCTCTCACTTTATGTAAAAAAAAAAGAACCACTCTTTGATCCCAAAGCAAGGGGATTTAATTTTAAAATACCAAGAATTTAGAACTCTAAGCAATTTCAATGGTTGGAAGCTGTCTTTTCAGCTCTTGGGTTTGACATCTGGCCCCATACTCCTCTAGTGAGGTTCTTATGCCATTTGTACAGCTATGTTTCATTTTGGAGTCAATACAGAAATATAACCATAACAACAAGCTGCTGTTATTAATATTGTATGCAGTCTCAAAGAAATTAAGAGGAAAAGGATAAAAATGAACGTGGAATTATGGTCCAATTATTCTTCATAAAGGTATGCAAAAATTATTACAAGATCTGTTCAATTTCACCAATTTGTTTGTCCTTTACCATAGTTAAACCCATTAAGACCAGAGAGTAATGGCTATTAACTGTTTATCATAAATAGCACTTTTGCATACCTTTAAAATGCAAATCGCAAGGTTGTGTGCATGTCTGTTCAGATGGTCTTCCTGTGCTTACCACATCAAAACATGACCTATACTTTTGATAGGGCCATTTGCATTCTCATGTACTCAAAGGCACCCCCCCCCCCTGAAATTAGTACCAATTTATTTAGTGCCTGACAATAATTTACTTCTGAGACACTGGATATCATTAGTAGATGAGAAGACTTCTACTCAGTTTCTAAGTTCCCATGCTAGAATGTCTGATCCACAACTTAAGGCTGACTAAGGCTCAGATAGCAAATAAAGCAGCTCAAGCTTTAGAGACCCAACCGATAAGCAGAAACAGTTCTGTATAATAGATTTTCTCTTGACTATTTATTGGCCAATCACAGCAAAGTTTGAAAATGACTAAAACTCTTTCTTATGACTGGGTTACTCTTTAGGAAAAAATGAAACTATCATTAACTTAGAGAAAAGGTCACTTGGTTATTTAAAGTTAGCTGCCATTATCCATGTGACTTGGTTAGGTCTAGGCTACGTACAAATTGGATTTCAAGTTTTGTAAAGAATTTTTGATCATCTTTCTACTTTTGGATATCCTTCTTATCTGATATCCATATCATTGCTTATATGTTACTATGGAGCCAGTATCTAAAGTGGATTCTCAGTTAAAGATACAGAACCAAAGAGTAAAGTCTCCTTGGTCAATTTAGCTCATGTGGGTTCTGAGTTAGAAACAAAGGGGAACTGAGAATTAATAAAGAAATGTTGGATACTTAACTGAAATGCCAGTGATAGGTTACCAGCAACCATAACTCAGAGACAGACACATTATACCTCTGAAATAGCAGTGTTTCCTAGAAACTTCTCAAATAATTGGGGTGCCAGGGTGGCTTTGTCAGTTGAGTCTGTCTAACTCTTGATTGTGGCTCAGGCCATGCTTAGCATAGAGCCTGTCTAAGATTCTTTCTTTCTCTCCCTCTCTCTTTCTCCTTCTCTCATCCTCCCCTGCCCCTCCCTTGCTTGTTCTCTTTCTCTCTCTCTCAAATAAATAAACAAACAAACAAACAAACCCTCCTCAAATAATGGAAATTGCCTCCCTCAGCAACTCCATCTCTACTGCTCAAGAGCGAACTGTCTTCCTTGGTAGATTTCCTTTGTTTTCTTTCTTTCTTTCTTTCTTTTTTTTTTATGACCAAGTAACATTCCATTGTGTGTATGCGTGTGTGTATACAATTTCTTTATTCATGTATCCATCAATGGACATTTAGGTGATTTCCATGTCTTGGGTATCGTAAATAATGCTACAGTGAACATGGGAGTGCAGATATATTTTTAACATAGTGTTTTCATCTCCTTTGGATATAGTTCCAGAAGTGGAATTTCTGGATCATGTGGTAGTTATATATTTAACTTTTTGAGGAATTTCTGTGCTGTTTTCCATAGTGACTATACCAGTTTGGAATCCCACAATCAAGACACAAGTGTTCCCCTTTCTGTACATCCTCACCGACGTTTGTTATTCCATGTGTTTTTGATGATAGCTGTTCTAACAGGCATGCTGAGGTGATATCCCACCGTGGTTTTGATTTGCATTTCTCTGATGATTAGTGATGTTGAACACCTTTCATGTATCCATTGACCATTCGTATATCATCTTTGGAAAAATGTCTATTCAGGTCCTTGGCCCATTTTTAATAGAATAATTTGTGTTTTTTTTGCTATTGAGCTGTATGAGTTTTTAAAATATATACATATTTTATTTTAAATATGAAATGTATTTATATATTTATGTATAGTTTATTAACTCCTTATCACATATATGGTTTGTAAATATTTTTTCCTATTTTGTAGGTTCCCTTTTCATTTTGTTGATGGTTTCTTTGCTGTGTAGAAGTTTTTAGTTTGATGTAGTCTCACTTATTTATTTTTTATATTGGTGCTTGTGTTTTAGGTGTAATATGCAAAAAATACTTGCCAAATCCATATCTAGAAGATTTTTCTCCTATGTTTTCTTCTGAAAGTTTTAGGGTTTCCAGTCTTGGGTTTAAATCTTTAATCCAATTTCAGTTAATTTTTTATAAGTGGTATAAAGTAGGATCTAGTTTCTTTGTTTTGTTTTTCTAGTGTTTTCCCAGCGCTATTTATCAAAGAGATGGTTTCTGTCTCTTTTCCATTCAATATTCTTAGTTTCCTGGTCAAATATCTGTTGATTGTATATGCATGATTTATTTCTGGCTCCTTGATTCTGTTCTATTAGCCTATGTGTCTCTTTTTATGCCATTACCATACTGTTTTGATTATGATAACATTATACTTTAGCTTGAAATGAGAAATTGTAATGCCTCCTGCTTTGTTGTTTTTGCTCAAGATTTCTTTTTAAATTTCAGGTCTTTTGTGGTTCCACATGAATTTTAAAATTGTTTATTTTCTACTTCTATAAAAAATGCTGTTGAAGTCTTAATAAGGATTGCATTGAATCCATAGATGGCTTTGGGTGGTATGGACATTTTCACAATATTAATTCTTGAAATTCATTACCATAAGATACCTTTCCATTTATTTAAATCTTCAATTTAATTCATGTCTTAAAGTTTTTAGTGGAGATCTTTCACTTCCTGGGTTAAGTCTATTCCCAAGTACTTTGTTTTTAATGGTATTTTAAATGCAATTTTATTTCTTTTTCAGATAATTTGTTGTTAGTGTGTAGAGAAGCTACTGAGTTTTGTATATTAATTTTGTATCTTGCAAATTCCCTGAACCCATTGTTAAGATATAACAATTTTTGATGGAGTCTTTAGGATTTTCTCTGTATAAAATCACGTCAATTGCAAATAGAAGAAATTCTTAATTCTTTATTTCTAATTCTGAAGACTTTTATTTTTATTTCTTGCTGATTACTCTAGCTAGGACTTCCAATACTATCTTGCATAGGGGTGGTGAGAGTGGGCACCCTTTTCTTATATCTGATCTCAGAGGAAAACTGAGTTTTTCACCGTTGAATATGATATTAGCTATGAGCTTGCCATAAGTAGTCTTGATTCTTAGGAGGTATGTTCTTTTTATACTTAATTTATTAAGTTTTTATTCATGAACATGTGTTGACTTTTGCCAAATAATGTTTTGTGCACCTACTGAGATGATCATAGGATTTCTTTTATTATATTAATGTGATTTATCAGATTTACTGTTTAGTGTACTTTTAGCTACTCTTGTATCCCAGGGATAAATCCCACTTGATCATGATGAGTGATACTTTTAATGTGCTGCTGAATTTGTTTTACTAGTATGTTATTGATAAAATACTTGTTTTATTTATTTATCTTTATTTATTTATTTATTTTTTGTGATGTCCTTTTCTGGTTTTTGTGTCAGGTAATGCTGGCCTCATAAAATGAGTTTAGGAGTATTCCCTCCTTGTCAGTTTTTAGAAGAGTTTGGGAAAGATTGGCATTAAGTCTTCTGTCTAAATGTTTGGTAAAGTCCACCAGTGAAGTCACCTCGTCCTGGGCTTTTTTTAATTGGGAGATTTTTGGTTATTGATGAAATCTCCTTACTAGTAATTGGTCTGTTCATATTTTCTATTTCTTCCTGATTCAATCTTAGTAGGTAGTATATTTCTAAGAATTTTTTTTCCATTTCTTTTAGGTTACCTAATTTGTTAGCATAGTTGTGTTATAACAGTGTCTTATGATTCTTTGTATTTCTGTGTCATTTGTTGTAATGCCTTTTTTTGAATTTATAATTTTGATTTGTGTCCTCTTTTCTTTTTGGTTAGTTTAGCTAAAGGCTTGTCAATTTTGTTTGCCTTTTCAAAAAAGTCTACTCTTACTTTTACTAATTCTTTTCTATGTTCCTGTTCTCTATTTTTTTCTGCTATAATCTTTATTATTGCCTTCCTTCTGCTAACTTTGGGCTCCGTTGTTCTTTTTTTGAGGAGCAGTATTTGATGGAGATCTTTTTTGTTTCCTAATGTAGGCATTTATTGCTATGAACTTTTGTCCTAAAACTGCTTATGCTGCTTCCCGTAAGTTCTGTTATGTTGTGTTTCCATTTTCATTTGTCTCAAGATCCTTATTTCTTCTTTAATTTCTTCTATGATCCATTGATTGTTCAGAAGAATGTTCAATTTCCATATACTTTGTGGATTTCCAGTTTTCCTCTTGTTATTGATACCTAGTTTTATACTTTGTGGTGAGAAAAGACACTTGGTATGATTTTATTCTTTTTGAATTCTCTAAGGCTTGTTTTTGGACTACCATATTGTCTATTCTAGGAAATCTTTCATGTGTGCTTGAGTAAAATGTTATATTCTGTTGCTGGATAGAACATTTTATACATATGTCTGTTAGGTCTATTTGGTGTATGGTGTGTTCAGATCTACTGTTTCCCTATTGATTCTCTGTCTGGATGATCTGAATGATTCATTGTACAACAATTATTGTATTGCTGTTTATTTCTTCTCTTCACTCCGGTAGTTTTTGCTTTATATATTTATATGTTCTATTACTGGGTGCATAAATGTTTACAATTATTGATGGATCGGCCCCTTTATTAATATAATCACTTGGTCTCTTTTAACCATTTTTAGTGTTTTTGTCTGATGTGTGTGTGTGTGTGTGTGTGTGTGTGTGTGTGTGTGTGTATTGCTTCCCCTGCTTTTTTTGTTGTTGTTTGTTGTTTGTTGTTGATGTTACCATTTGCTTGAAGTATCTCCTCCCATCTCTTCACTCTAAATCTCTGTGTGTCTTTAAGGCTAAAGGGCGCCTCTTACAGGCTGTGAATTTTCTCCCCTGCCTAGTCAGAATGGAAGGGCCATTTCAAGCAACCTCACAGGTATGCCTGCTTAGGATTTCTGGTTGAGAGAGGTCAGAAGCTACACTCAGCTATGGATGGAGCTAGGAATTAGTTCTCCTGCCATCTGCAAGCATCCTTCCAGGTGTTTCGGGTCAGGGTTCTGGTAGGGAGTGGCAGAGCTAGACATATTATTAGGCTGTAGCCTGAATAGTTTCTTTTTGTAGAATTGACTAAAGCTGACCTGCTCCCCAAGTTCTCTGGCTGAAGACTGCCACTGGATTCGTTCTTCAATCATCTCTTTCTGCCATTTTCTTTGCTTGACAATGGCTGAGCTAAGCAGTTTTCAGGCATTCCGGTTAGCATTTCTGGTCAGGTAGAGTCAGGAGGTACATTTAACAGTGAGCTGTGACTCAGCTCTTCTGTTAGGGTGGGGGCAAATCTGGCTCTTGGGCTGACAAGATTCTTTGTTTGAGGTTCCAAATCAAGCAGACCTGCACTCTGCCTGGTTCCCAGGTCAGACTGTGCGGATGAGCAAAACTGCTGTCTTGGCTCTGCAGATGAGCAAAACTGCTGGTTGGGGTTGCTTACTTGGGTGTTGCAGGTAGGAACATGCTCTGCTAAGCTCCACATGCTGGTGAGTTGCAAGGCTCTCTCCACTTCTCCATCACAGTCAGATTCCCAGTGATCAAACCTCACAGATTCTTCTGAGATCTCCATGAACTGAAACCAGAGTAGGGGCTCCTAAGAAGTGACCCACATCCTGGGGGAGCCGAACGTCCACGCTGATACCTCTTTTTTCACTGGAGAAACTATAGGCTTTGGAGAGACTTCTTTGTGTGGTGCAGATCCAGGCTGAAAGAAGGGCAATGTGGTCAATGTATAGCTACTCCTCTTACCCTTCTAATGTTATTTGTGTTGGTCTCTGAGGTGTAGGCATTGCTTAAGCTCCATGTTCTAGGATTTTCTCTGTGTCTTGTCTGTGAACGGTAGTTAATTCTTTTTGTGAAGGGGACCCACGTCAGGAAGGTGGCACATATCATATTTGTTATTTACGGATACCAAAATTTGGTTTTCTGCTAGCATTCTGTGTTGTAAAATACTACTCTTCTTTTGATTTATTTTTAACCATTTAAAAATGTAAAAAAAGAGAAATTTTTAGTTCATGGACTGTACAAAAGCAGGAAAAGGCTGAATTTAGCCAATGGGCTGTAGTCTGCCAAGCAATGCTTCAGCTGAGTATTTCTGAGTTGTTCTTTGACAGGGCATGATGTGTAGAAAAATATAGGGAAACAAGAGGAACTTAAGGGGAAAAAAATCTCTGAAATGAGCTGATTGTGTGAAAAGAGGGATTGCCTGCTGGGAAATGTTAACTCTGAGGACATTCTTGGTTTGAAAAAAAAAAAAAAAAGAAATGGGAAAGAAATGAACTGCAAGATGAGTTAGATATATTTCTCATTTCTCCTTTTATTATTTTTTTATTTGATGGATTTCAAGCTTCACAATAGAAACTGCTATCACCTGCTTATCTCATAAATAGGCTGCAAAAGAAGAAATTAGAAATATTATTTGAAGTCATCCAACTCCTCTGGTTACACACACCATAACATATTTATATCTTCCTGGTGGACTTTTCACCTCCCATGCTAATAGTGCATTAGATTTTTGTTTCAGAGAAGAAAAGCAGCATAAACTTTTGAGAAAAATTGAGACAAACAATGCCAGTGTCTTGTGAGTGATTTGGTCAGGGAGCTTGTAGGAAGAGGAAGAAGTAAATGAACCTTACTGAGTAGTTACCATAAACCAAATATTGTGCTAATATGTGTCAGATGCTTAGTATTGTGTTTAGCACAGAGCCAGAACTAAATACATTAAATATTGTAGTTCTAATTATCATATGGCCTCTTTGGTCTTAATAGCACTTCAGATATATGTTGTTTTATTATTTCTGATTTGCATTTGGAGGAAAACAGTGCTTATGAAATTAAGTAATTTTTCTCATATAAGTAGTAAGTTGAGGCACTGGGTACAGAGTAGGTTATCCATAAGTATTTGTTAATATATTTTTTTAAATTTTTTAACTTTTATTTTTGAGGAACAGAGTGTGAGCAGGGGAAGGGCAGAGAGAGAGAGAGGCAGATGCAGAATCTGAAGCAGGCTCCAGGCTCTGAGCCATCAGCACAGAGCCCGACTCGGGGCTCGAACTCACAGACTGTGAGATCATGACCTGAGCTGAAGTCGGCCACTTAACCGACTGAGCCACACAGGCACCCCTAATATTTTTTATTGTGGTAAGGATACTTAGCATGAGATCTACCCTCTTAAGAAAATTTTAAGTGTACAACACAGCATTGGTAACTATAGGTACAATGTTGTACAGCAGACCTGTAGAATTGTCTTGCATGGCTGATACTCATACCCATTGATTTGCAATTATCAAATAGGGAGATTTTTTTAATTTTTAGAGGAGTGAATCTACTTGAATGTGAAGCTTTCTTGTTTCTACGTGGCACAGAGTAGTCTATCCAGGTGACAATTTTCATGCTAAAGTAGCTCCTTGACATGCTGCAGAGGTCATACCCAATGAATCCAAGAAAAGAAATTCATTAGTTGCTAAGGGAGGGTGAACTTGTTGACCCAGAATAAATGATGCTGTTAAGGGATTAGCAGTGCCATGCATAGAGCTATGATTAGCTAAATAATTGGTGACACTTAACATAGGGCTTTTGCCAAGAGGGGGAAAAAAATAACACTATTTGTTGTTCATATAATTAGATTTTTCACCTCAAGTGAAAAAGTAAATTGAGCACAAGATGCGGGCAGACCTTGAAGTGGCTGCTCAAAGGTGATGTAGGTCTTTAATTATAGGACTCATCAGATGTAGGACTTCAGACACACCAGGCGGTGCTGATTTGAATTCACAAATGTTAAAACCTCTGAGACAACAGATAACTGGTCAGCTCTGCAACCGTTACTCTGGCCGCCAGGAACTGTGAATCATTTATACTGGCACTTCATGAGGATGTGCAATCAGATCCCACTTGAGGTGCCTTTAAATAATTCTGCTGTGCCCTGGAAACTTCTGTCAATCAGTAATCGGGGCTGTCCTTCCTTCCCTCATTGCTCTCTCCAACTTGGCAGCGGCTAAACCTTTGTGGTCAGAGATTTGCTAATGCATGGGCTCACAGGCACACATTTCATGTTTCCTGTGCCCTCTCATTTCCTGTCTCTCAAGACACTACCTCTCTAAGCATCCATTTCGGTGTTTCTAATAATTGCCCTACTCCTGAGACAGTGACGAGACTGGCCTCTCATTTTCTAAAATATGATCTTCTATTGCCTTGTGTGAGTGTCCTGGAAAATCATATCTTTCCTTTGCAATACTAGGATCCAGACTAAGAGAAGTAGAAGATGAGGAGAGAGGGCAATTTTGTAGTTGGGGAGTGAGGTGAGGGAAGGAGGAGTGTTTTGTGTGTCTTTAAAATATAGTTTTAATCACTACCAGTCATGGGCACCATTTCCTGTAGCTTCTAAGTAAAAGTGTATTTTCTGACTAATTTAATTCCAACAAATCACATTTTTCAAGTCTCCTAACCAACTAGAAACTAAAGAGTAAATTGTTCTTGATGACATAATGATCATCAGAGACATTTGATGACTGTTCCTGAATTTCTACTTTTTGTGTTTTTTAAATATATAGTTGCCTGTATTTTCTGATATCTCCTAACTTTATTTTATCTTGTGAATATAAGCTCATATTTTAGCATGAGCTACCTCGGACACTTTTTGAAAGTGGGACTGAACAAGGCGTATGCTTAAAGGGGCAAATCCTTCCGACTAAAAGGGTAAGATCTGAAGATTCAACATAGATATAAAAAGGCTTTCTCTGGTTCTGCTTTAATCTTATTTTTTATTGTCAGGTCTCACTTGTTTTGAATAGTGGGTTTATACTTAAAAGCAAACAGCTACATCATAATTTGGTTTATTTAAGTTGAGTTTGAGGTTTACTTTAAGTGCTGCTATTTGCAGATGTGAACACAGAAGGAGACCTGACAGGGCCTTTTCATCAGAGAAAAGCCTTAGGAGAAGTTCCTGAGCCATTGGCTGAAAAGTCTTGAGGACATTGCTGGAGATGCCAAGGTAGAAGAGAGGCCAGCAGGTGGCCCTCTACCCAGAGTTCTGTGGGGGCCATCACCTGGGCCAGGCCTGCTTTAGGAAGTATCCTTAAAGGAAGAAGTTCCTATGAGTAATATTGCTACAGCTATTTTATCATAAAATTGATGTACTTATGAACCCCATCGGGAAGTAGTTTCCTAGGAGAGATTGGTGACACGAAGTAGCAGATCTTAGGAGGATAAGAAAAGATTCTCTCTCTTTAAATTTGATACCCTCTGTTCCCCTTGATTACACTTTGGTTCATTCTGTCAGCCTTGTATTGCATGTTGGTGTCACAAATTGAGTGAGCATTCTTCCAGGTTTGCCTTGGAGAGGTATAGTTGATTACTGTTGTCCTGTTATGATTTGAGTAGCATCCCCTTGCATTTTCAAGGCATGGTTGGCATACATCCACCGATCAGTGAGGTGGTGGCCGTGCTGAGAAATGGAGCTGGGGTTGGGCAGAGGAGGAATAGCCATGGTACTCCAACTGTCAGTCGAAGTCTGCATCCCCGACAGTGCTGTCCTTTTTAGCAGTGCCGTTTCAGTGGAACAAAATTCTGTCAATGCCTCCATGGCAATATTATAATTTGTCATTTAAGTTTTAAAAAGAGAGGAGGAAGAATTGCCTTATGTGCCACAAATAAATCATATTTGACACCTGCTGGTGTATCCCACCTTCTACCAACTCTTGTCACTGGTCACCTCAGCCCGATGGGAGTTGAGCACAAAGAGGTTGTCGCTATTTCAGCTCAAGCAATTGCCACTTAAAGCCTTGCTCCCTTATCCCCTTTGCTGCTTCTTACCAGTATTCTCCAGTGCACTAGCAGAAAGAGAGGCTGGTATCTCCTGGGTCCTACATACAGTGGGGGAGAGTAGCACATTGACTTAAAGTCTGTCACTCAAATGTAATTTCATTTTTTAAGGGAGTCATAAAATGTATATAAAGGCAATCCTCAGAAAAACATTTCTTACCATCATACTCATTAAAGCCCTACCTACTTCACTGCCTTGTTGCTTGTGTTTTATAACTGACACATATCATAATCAAGTTTCTGAAATGTTGTTAGCACCTTCCAGTTAAGACTCTCCTACTCTGAAAAGAAGATTCTGTAATGCTGCTGTGGTCTGGTATACTGTTAAAACATGTTTACCATGAACACTGCCCTGTTCTTAAATTCATGCAAGGAATAACAGGTCTATCTGGCTTATACCTAAATTCATTCAGAAACTTTATTAAGGCAGAGATTTTCAAACACTCAGGATAAGTTCAAGTTTTTAGGACTCCATTGAGGGTAAGTTCAAGTTTTTAGGACTCCATGGAGATAGCAAATGTCAAGGGATTGAAATTATTGAAATAGTATAGCAATCAGAATATCTTTAACAGCCTACTCTGCACCTCAAGCAAATCTTAGAGTATGCTTTCTCAATTTGCTCGATTGTGATACTTTGATTAAAAGTAAATTGGGTTATTAGTTAGTTAAAATGAAGACTTAGTACCTTAGAGGAGTTGGCTGCATTCCAGAAGGAAGAAAAGGAAGAACACATTCAGAAAGATTTATCTGGGGAAAGTTGTGTTTAGTCAATAACTTAGTTATTACTTGCCAGGAGTCTGAAATCTTTGAATCTAAGAGCATTTTTCCCTTAAGAAATCACCAGAGGCACCACCACCCCTCAATCACTTTTTTTTTTTTAAGGTAGTTAACTATTTAGCATTTTGCCTGAGAGGATGGCTTGATATCTATGCCTAATTGGGAAAATTTCTCAACTGAAGTGATTTACTTAATCTAATAATCTCAAACAGAAGAGTTTATTTCTGATTTCATCTTCAATTATGAGATATTTGGGGATTTATGGCTTAAGTATTCTTAAACAGTAATGATAAATTGGTGACTGCATTCACTAAACGAAAACCTTCTCACATAGGATTAACTAACATTTATTGAAACAAACCATATGCACCAGGATCTGTGTTAAAAATGTTTTAGTACAAGCTTAAGTAAGTGACACTCCCTACCTAGAAGGATATGACAGCCTGGGGTGTTGGTGGTGGTGGGGGGGGAGGGGTGAAGTCAGAAGTAGGAACAGATAAAAAGATACTGCCATGCATTAAATGCCCTAACAAGGTGCCAGAAAGAGAACAGTGGAGCTCAGAAAATGGAACTACTCATTCTGTCTGAAGTAGTAAAGCAAAGTCCCCTGAGGAGGTGGTATTTCAACCGGCCTTAAAGGCAGAAAGGGGAAAAAGAAGAGAGAGAGAGAGAGAGAGAGAAAGAGATATTCAAGGCAGAGGGAATATGAAGAGGCAAGCACAGAGTGCTGAAAGGGCCTGATGCATTTCATTACAATGGTGACAGTGGTATCTGGAGCAGAGATGATAGTGGAGGATAAGATGGTGGGGGGTGTCTTGTTAGCCAAGCTGGGGAGATGGGTCTTAATCCTACATGCAACAAGAGCAACTGCTTCCTTCTTTGAAGATAGTCAGTTGATTAGACAGGAAATTTTCATTAAGGTACAATCAGAAAATATCTTAATTTTTATCTTCTAAATCTGCTCTGTTTCTCTGCCTAAATTGGGAAGATTTCATTGCTTTTTGTCACTTTGAGTTATAAATGTTCAGAACCTCATCAGCCTAAAGTGTTATGAGTCAAAATTCCAACATCTCATTCAAAGGACATCTTCCTTCATCACAGCTAGAACCTGACCGAGGTGCAGCAGAGGGTGGGCTCAGAGCTTGGGCTAGCATGAGCGCTTCCTGAAATGTTGCTCCCTAGGGGCCTCACTTGCCTCACCCTATCCCAGCTCCACTTGTTTTAATTTTTCTCCCATCTCTTACTCCCCCCTCTTCTCCTAATCACTTTGCTGTTGCTGGTTGCTTCAAGGTTGGGAAGGAGGAGGGAGTGACAGAGAAGGGCACACATACCTTTTCACTCAGCTAGTACAGATCATTTTTCCTGACTATTAATGCCCTTTGTCATAGTAGACATAGAAGTGTTCTTTCATGGTGTAACTTGGTGGATTCTTCAGAGACCTCTGGACCTTAGAAATGGACAATTTTCAGATGTGTGTTCAACATTATTTAGCTGGCATCTTTGATGACTCCTCAGTTCCTACACCAGTTACATAACCCACATATGGAAGAGGACTTACCCTGAAGCCAATGATGTGTAAGACTTAGGACCCCTCATGTGCACAGGCTCCTACCAAGGCTCCAGGAAACCCCTACAGTGTATTCACACGGCCATCAGCTTACGTAAAATTTGTAAGAGTTAGCTATTTTAACACAAGCAGTTAAGACTGAAGCCTCTTTCCATTCTGGTTTTCCCCTCTGAAATACGTGCCCTTATGTCTAGTAAACTTTGGGTTTTGTAGGAATTTGGGGATCTGACTAAGGAAAAGTTGTTTTGGAAATTCATTTAGCCAGGATTTAGTGGGATATATTTGTGTGATTCAAAAGCTATGAGATTTTGCTAGCCATCAATGTGAAATGGCTTCCAGAAATAGTCTAATCATTCATGGTGATAGGAGGATCCAGCGACAGAGGTGAGTTTTTTGTTTTTTGTTTTTGTTTTTATTTAATTTAAAGTATCCTATGACACCTGGCCTCAGAAGCATGTGGGCAATAGAGAAGAAACAAGATTTAAAACATAAAAGGCTCAGAGCTAGCGTGTGTGAAATTCTTACAAATATTAAAGATAGAGAGGAAATCAGTCAGAGTTTCCCAAATTTCATGAAAATTCTAAAATTTATATGACATCATCAAAATAAGATTTAAAGCAGAGAGAAACTTTCTTAATGATCAAAAATTAAAGCAAAATAATTCAGCCATAACTAAGGAAAAACTAAAAGATCTTTAAATCATCTCTTCTATTATTGTCACATGGAATATTTATAAAAAATGTACAGCCAAAAATTTTAGAGAAAGAATTATGATAGAGGAATGTCAGATAAATTTTTGGTGTTTCTGACATTTGTCAGCTTTTAAATATTTGTATTTTATTGTTACTTATTTTCCCATTCTAAACAAACCTTGACTTTTGTCAAATTACATATACTTCAGGTCCCACGAAACCTAGAATCATCCTTTCTGATGGGCTCATCTTCTCTGGGGGGGGGGTGGTCCTCTTGAACAGTATACTATCAAGGTAACTTAAGCTCTGTGACTTTCCTTGTCATTTGGACCCCTGGAAATATTTGCATACCTGTCTTGGCTAACTTGGGAAGAGTGACTTATTTCAAAGAATTTATTCTCGCTTAGCTCTGAGAGCCAGGTGGATGCGTGCTTGTGTTCTGCTCATCAAGCATCTTGCTGGGTTGTTAAGAAAGCAGAGTGCCCTCTGGCAAGGACTCTCCTATCCCTCATCCCAACCTCTACACACAAAATACTGCTTTTGATGCCGTTTTTACTTACCTGAAGGCATAAGAGAATGGGATGGGAAATCCTTAGCCTCATCCTCCTAGGTCTCTAACTAAATCACTTCAAACAAATCTGCTCTGACTATTCTCCACGAAGATCCCATAGCCTCCTCAGGTTGTTCATATTGGACAAAGGACCCGTAACTGGTCTCACTTTCTCTGATAGGCAAGTCCTCTAGGCTGTTGGGCGTCTCTTGTTAGAAAACTAAGGTACTCATTACTATTCATCCTCCATTGAGCTTTTAAGGGAGGCAAATTTGGGAGCAACAACTTTTGTCCAAATATGCAGTCCTACATTGGCCCAGAGGCTTTATAAGTTTTCCAGTAATCAGGTCAGGAATCAAACCAAAGAAAGGAATTCCAGGTAGATGATTGGAGCCATGCCAAAGCATTAGGGATAGAAAGAAAGCAGATGGGCCCTGGAAGCCCTGGCTTGGTAAGGCTGCTGCAGCAGAGGGCATATGAGATGAGGTGCAGAGAGTTGATATTTGAAAAGGGCCATATTGTGGCCTTTTCTAGGATGTTTCATTGTTTCTCAAAATATCGATGATAAAATCTTAGGCAAGGTGGATGGACCTAAAGGGTATTATGCTGAGCAAAATAAGTTAGAGAAAGACAAATGCTGTATGATTTCACTTAGATGTGGAATGTGAAAAACAAAACAAATGAACAAACAAAATAGAAACAGACCAATAAAATAAACTATTGGTTACCAGAGAGGAGCGGGGTTGGGGGCAGGCAAAATAGGTCAAGGGGATCAAGGGCTACAAATTTCCAGTTACAAAATACATAAGTCATGGGGGTATGATGTACTGCATAAGCAATATGGTCAATAATATTGTAAGAACTTTGCTGACAGATGATAACCAGAGTTATGGTGGGAATAATTTTGTGATGTATAAAAATATCAAATCACTGTGATATGCACTTGAAACTAATAGGATATTGTATATCAGTTATACTTGAGGAAGAGATTTGAGGTAATTTTTTTAATCTTTGGTAATTTTCATTTTCCCTTCTCCTTCATTCTTACTTCCTTTCTTTTCTTACACCCTAAAAGTCTAATTTTGTCCTCCACAAAAATGTCAGGACTCTGCTTTCAGCTCTCCAGGTAATTGATAGCCAGAACATATTTCTTTGCCCTCTGAATCACTCCCCTTCCAAACTGTCAAGACTTTGACCACTTCCAATGCCAAACCTCTTTCTCTTTATAAAAAGATACAATGGCATAGGAATCAAGAGGCCCTTCATGGTCTTTTAAGAAAATACTAAGAATGGAATGCAGAAATTGGAATTATAGTGATGGATTTTTCTTTCTTGTCCTATTTTGGAATGTCACTCTCTGTGCTTTGGCTTGTGTTCTCTTGGTTAAAGTTCAGAAAAGCAATGTCATTGTGTGAAGGCTGAAAGATAGTGGGAAAAAGACATGGGGATTGTGCTTAACACACTGCTCTTTTCAAAATGCTTTCTTGGGCCTGATCTCATTGGATTTTGACAATAAGCATAGGAAATACGATTCTAACTATTACCCAAAACTAGGTAGAGTGGATTGGCTAAGGTCACTCAGCTAGTTAGGGACAATGCAAGACTCCCAATTCACTTTTCTATGTAATATTCTTTCCCTGAAAAGCCTCTGGACAAGGAAACAGAAGAGATCAGAGCAAATGGAGAGAATGGGGAAAGTGGAGTCAGGACAGAGCCAGGTGGTTGACTAGCTTGCCTCACATAACAGGAAGACCTTGAGTAGCTTGGAACTGTGAGTGTCAGCTTTGGCCCAAAGGAAGCCATTTGGACAAACAGCAAGGGTGAATCAACTCCTAGCAAGTCTTCCCTAAATAAGACAGTAGAGATGTCTCCTTAAACAGAACAGAAAAATTCTATTGCAATTAGTGGGAACTTTTCAGAAGGCTTGATGTCCTGCGGAGTGTCACAACATAACATTTGTTATTTTGTGTCTTCAGGTGAATTCGTATCTTTGGTGAATACTCTCTATATTGTGATTGTGTAAGACAAATTTTTCTTAGAGTCTGTAGGTAGGTTAAAACATCTACTATTGTGTGTTACTAAAGGAAAGGACATCCAGCATGAGATTTTTGCCTTCACTTCTCTTTTCCTACCCATCTGTCAGGCCAAGCAAGGTACAGCTAACAAGATATAACATGATATAATTAGGCTATTTTTTGAGACCAATATTTGGGGGTAAAACACAATATAAGTGGAGGTTTTATTTTGACAACCTAATAATTTAATCACTCTCCAGGTATTTATTTCTTAGCACATCTATCTAGTTAATAGTCCCAGGGACCATGAAGACTTAACATCTCACTCAAAGATTACATGACTATTAACGCCTCTCGACTTCTTCTATTTTGTAATTAATAGCATGCATATGATATGAACATATTTAACAAATTACTTTTGTTGCTTTACTTGTAAATGTCTGAAATAAAAAGTCTTATGAAACTGCAAGTTAGCTATTATGCAAAAAAGGAGTAATTTATTTTATGTACTGGTGAGAATGAAACTATTACAGTGCATTTTCAATATCTGTGGTAAGTCTTTTTCATAGAGAATGAATATGCAACCAATTTTGTATCATTTTAGTAATATTTTGATCCGCATACAATATAGTGTCTTGACTGAGGTGCAGCTACATATGTCTACAAGGTATTGAGTTACTGTTCTGTGCAGTGAAAACCAATATGCACATACCAGTATTTAAGAGCAGGGAGAGAAAAAAGCTCTAGGACACTTATCCAAAGGAATGCTATTTAATATGAATGCAGGTAAAAGGAAGGGGCTTCAATCTCTTTACTGCCAAATAATTGGATAAAACCAATGCATTCCTGATGGGTTTGATTGAATCTAACAAACACTTTTCTGCATCTGCCACCAGATAATGCCTTTATTGGAGCACCAAATACTCCAAGGTGTAGAATGCATGATATAGGTGGGAAAGATAGTGGGCAAAATTCTGTATAGAAGAGGGCCTAATGGTATGGGATTTTGGACATTTGGATTTTATTCTAAAGGTAGCACAGAGCCACTGAAAGCAGTGAACAAAATGTAGCAGGAAGATTAATTCAGAAGCAGAGCATGAGGTAAATTAGAGCATGGTAGAGACAGGAAGTAGAGGCATTAATAGTGTATTAATATAATTTTAAGGTTATAGTACAATAGCGTAAACCTGTAGGAAAGCAAGTCCAAGAACCAGAATAAGGGCAGAAGTCTTGTGAATTGAGGCACCTGGGTGGCTCAGTTGGTTGAGCGTCCGACTCTTGATTTTGGCTCTGGTCATGATCCTAGGGTTTTAGGGTCACACCCTGTGTTGGGCTCAGCCCCGAGTGTGGAACCTACTTAAGATTTTCTCTCTCTCTCACTCTCTCTCTTTCTCTCTTTCTCTCTCCCCCCTTCTCTCCCTCCCTCCTTCCCTTCCCTCCCTCACTTTACCCCTCTCCCGGTCATGCAGGCACACTCTCTCTTAAAAAAAAAGTTTTGTGAATTGAAAGGTTTGGTTGGGAGATACAACCAGTTATAAAGTAAGTAAGTCTTAGGGGTATAATATACAATATGGAGACTGTAGTTAATAATACTGTATCATATATGTAAAAGTTGCTAAGAGAGTAAAACTTAAAAGTTCTCATCACAAGAAAAGTTTCTAACTATATGTGGTTATGAATCTTGATGAGATTTAGTGTGCTGATAATTTTGAAATATATATAAATTTTGAATAATCATGTTGTATACTTGAAGCTAATACAATTGTATATGTCAGCTAATACAATGTTATTGTCAATTGTATCTCAAAAAATAAAAGAGGTCAAAGGAGGAAGCATTTGAGGAATATGGTAAGTCATAGGATATTCATGTAAAGTTTCATTTTAAGTGAGTAATTTGTCTCAAATGTTATTTGAGACATACTGAAGCAGATAGGATGTTAGGGTACACATTGGGGAGTCATTTGGACATTTATCATGTGAAAAGAGCACGGGGCTTAAGTGAGAGGATTGTTGATGGACTTTGACACTTTTTATTTTTGGGATCCTGGGCCAGGAACTACACCTGTGTGTCTCTCAGTTTTCTCCTCTGCAAAATAAAGATGAGTGAGTTGTTGGTAGCATTAAAGGAAAGGCTATGTGCATTCTGTAAACTTCTAGACAAACATAAGGTGTAATTGTGGGAAAGAGCTGATGGTGAATGCGTGGTAGGAGAGCTGATGAGTTTGCCAGGGGGCTGAGTGCAAGGAGGCAGGATGGACTCTTTGAGAATGCCTTTACAGAGAGGGCCTGGGGAAGAGCCACTGGCAAAAGGGCTGAGAGGATTAGTCAAAGTGGGGAATCACCTTAGTGTCACCCAAGTCAAGATTTTCAAGAGTAAGTAGGAGGTCAATGTCATCTTAGGTCTTGGTACCTAAGAATGCTTGGTGGATCCTCATTAATAGTTTGATAGTTACCAGTGATCCTCAGAAAAGCTTTTCAGTGAAGGTAAAACAGCAGAAAACAGAGAGGTAGAAGAGTGGGAGGGTGAGGTCACTCTCTGCTATCTACCTTTGCCATTCAGCATTACCAGAGATCCTCAGTGCTCACATGGAGACCAACATGGTCCTCCTCCTACTTCCTCTCTAGTGCCTCTGCCCTCATTAGTCAGGGAACAGGTTTAGGAGGGGCAACAGACCAAATGGTTTGTAACTGCTTTCCCTGCAAATGAGTATGTGATACTATTGATTTTACCCTTACTATATATAATAATATACTATATCCATAATTACATTCTTAAATCACTTCTCCATGTAAATAATCATTCCAAGAGCCAAGAGTAGAGTGTGGTGGTAGTGTCATTTGGTTTATTCTTATTCTTCACCAAGTTCCTGCTGCTGTTTTCTGTATGGTAATAGTTATTTATATTTTGGATATTAATTCTTATAAACTCTCTGAGTCCTAAAAGCCTTTTTTCTTATCCTTCATGCCTCTTGGTTAAATCTGAATATGTTGCAGTCTGTATTTGTGGTAATAGTGGTGCTACGTTTGCAAATAGTTCCATGGAATGCTCCACTCTACCTTCCTTATAATGCTTCTCATTCTCATGGAATGATTTCTTTCTATTAAATCATAGTCCTTGATCAACTCAAAAGTGAGAAGTCACCATCTTCCTCCTAGCCAAATTATACCCTAATAGAGGAAAATAAATTCTAGCTTGTCAAAGTTCCATAAAGATTATACAGAAATTTGTCTCACTTATAGTGTTATTTTAATAGCACTGGTGATGAATAAAGGTTAAAAAGTCTATGTTCTTGTTTTCTGTTTATGATGTTTTATTAAGTACCAGGGATCTGTACTTTGAGAACCATGAGAAACCAAAATTCACTTTAATGTGAAAAGAAATTTGAATTTCTGTTGAATTTGTCTTTTTCTCCATATAATGGATAAATCCCAAGGAGAAAATTAGCATAATAAAATAGCCTATGTTAGGAATTTCCTTATGACCATAAGTCAATATCCTAACAATGTTTAAGATTCTACATATGTTGGTAATCTTGACTGTGGTTAAATCTCTTATTGATACCATTTTAAAAATGTCCATTTTGGAGCACAAGTTGTGTAAGTGAACTGACTAATAGGCATATGACAGATAATGGTCCGTCAAATCACATGCATTATCACTGATTGATTTTACTAGTTCCTAGGCCAGATAGATGTCACCGATGATAGTATATTGTCTCTGCTTATTAAGTTTTTATCTTTACCGTTGTTAGATGAATTTGTGGCACAGATCAAAATGAGTGTCTTGGAAGGAATATTAGACTAAAGGAGGTATCCTAAGGGCTTAAATATCACAGCTGTACTGAACCAGCTATGTATGTGACCTTGGGCAAATCACTCCACCTCCTCTGACCTTGTTCATTTTCTTCAACTATAAAATGAAAGTTTGACTAGATCATCTCCAAGGCTCCCTGGTGCTTTTGCCAGCCCTGGGCTCTTCTTCACAGAGAGTGCCTACAGGCTGAAGCACTCTTATCTCTAGTGTTTGAACATCTCCTGCATTTTTAATATATATTTGTAGCCCTGGTTCTCATTAACTGAATTAAGTCACATCAAGTGGCTTTGAACTGTATGTTTCCCTATACATCCAATGATCCCTCAGGTGGCTCCATTCAGATTGCTTTAATTCAGGTATAGCTGCTAATCAATCCACTCAGTTCTTTTGTACTCTTTACTACATCCAAAAAATAGTGTTACAAAGAGGATGTTAATTCCTATACAAAATGGTTTTATTCATTGCTCTCTCATCTTAATTTTCTCTTACATATAGATTCATAGGGCCCTCATTCTTTTAGTCTCCCTTACCTTCTATTCGCAGTCTTCAAGAGACTAATAAACACATCCTTCTTCAAGGGTTCAGCTGCATTCCTTTCCTCTTGGAGCTGCTGTTGTCATAGAGGCTCACCAGAGCCTAAGTCCTTGAGCATCCTTACTTGTGCTGAAGGGAACCCACTCTTTTAGGGCATCTTGGGCTCTGTTACAATTGAAAGTAGATGCAAAAGCATCACGTAATGCAAGAAATTCCTAAATTCCCCTTCCGGACACTCTGCCTTCACTTTTTGGCATCTTTGTTGTCAATACTCATTACTTTTCTATTTACTCAAACCACAGCTATATTCTTGTCTCTATGGGAACCTGCATTATTTCCCTATGAGCTCTTCTATCTTCCAAGCCTTTATTACTGCAAGGGAAGCAAGAGGAGTTAGATTGAATGCAAAAATGATAGCCTTCTCCAATCTTAAACAAGATCCCTCAGAAACTCCCCCAAGAAGTTCTCTGAGAGCCAGAAATCTCATGGCAGGTTCTGCCTTCTGTCACCTCAGGATGGAGGCAACTCCACATTTTAGTCACACTCTTAAGCATTCTTATCTGCTAAATTCACCCCTTCTCCAAGTTCATGTCCTGGCTTTTCAACTGCTGATATAGAAGGAATGAAATTTTTGCACATATTCTAATGACCACCTCTGGTTTGGTCGTGAGGTTATATGAAACCATATTTCTAGATCCCAAGGAGGTAACAAAAGGCAGAGGGGCTCTTCTTTTTTGTTCCCTCACAAGAGCTTACATTTCTGATTATCTTTTTTCTTTGAATATCCCTTTGTTTAGTTTGGACTTTACATGGCAGAGGTGATTGAGCCAGCTTCTTGGAAGGCAGCCAATTTACTCTATTATTGTTTTCATATCACCTACCCTATCCCTTAACCTTCATTAAGTCTTAGATCTTTTTTAGCTGTGATCCACTTTTTAAGGGAATCACTTGGTCTCTCTTGGGCCAGAATGTTGGAGGGGGGTAAATGCCACATTCTTTCCTGTAGTTCTCATGGTAGTGATGGTTATTAATAGCAAAAGTTTTAGGGCCTTTTGTTAACTAGATTTCATGATAACTTGGTAGTGTCTGTGTGTATGGGAACATGCATGTGTGTGTGTACACACACGTTGGGGGAAGGAGAGAAATCCAAGGATGAAAATACTATGTCTTATGCATGTGAATATGTATTTTTATTTTCTGAAAAGTACAAAGTTTTCATGAGTTTCTCAAAGAGATTCATGTGCCTAAAAAGTTCAGATCCACTGTTACAGAAGAGTATAAATCTGGGAATATAGTTCTGGGTTATAAGATCCACTGGTATTTCCCTTTACAGAACTTTCCCTCAGTCATAAACTATAAAATATATATTTCTGCTTTTACTAAGAATGGTAAAAAATTATGCCTACCATCCCTTGGTACCTTGATTGGCTGTAATGAGAACTGATATCTATATCAGTTTGAGTCAGCAACAAGGCCTTTAGGTGGGTCACTGGACTCAACTCTTGTTTCTTCTCCCTGCTGTCCAGATACATTTTGATGCAGCTAGGAAAAACCAAAAAGAGTAGACATTTGTAGGTTGGTGATAGATCTTTTAGAAGCCTCCAAAGGATAGCATGTATGAGGTAAAAATTTCAGTAGAACTTTTACCTTCAAGGGCAACTTTTAAGAAATAAACTGATAGCTCTCCCTTATTTGTTTTATCACAATAGCCAAAAAACAAAAACAAAAACAAAAACAAAAAACAAAAACCAAACCCACTAACTTCTTTGACAGACAAATTCTATCTTTTCTGTCTTTATCTCAGGTCATGCCTCTATTGGGAAGGTAAAATAATTGCTATGCTAGTGTTCAGATACAAGTGAAAAATGAAGAGCAAATATTTATAAATGTATGTTTAGGTGATAGGGTCTCTGATGCCACTTAAGATCTTTTAAGATTTCTTCAGGTCCAAAGAGAGAAAAGGATGATGTGCAATTATAGAAAGTAGCCTATGGGGCAGCCTTACATCATTCTGTCTCCTTCAAAGAGAAGAATCTTGGGTCCCAGGAAAACCTTTTGGTTAATTCGCTAGAAAAAAAGTCATTAACTGTGTATTTAACCTCTACAGAGGATTTAGGAATTTGAAACACAAGCTGAATCTCTCCTAGGCTCCTCAGTGTGTTCTTCCTAAGGCTCTCAAAGAGTTAGAACTCCATAAGCCTCATTAATAAGACTGTCCAAATCACAAGTTCTGATCTTGCCAGAACCAGTATGGAGTTATTTTAGTTCTTATTACAGATAGCATATGATTAGTACCGCTGCTATAACACATACTAAGGCAACTTAATCAAGGTGATGTTCCTATCTGTTCCTCTTTTGATCATCTTCAAACCTGAACCAGATTTGGACAGACTTAGAACTATAAAGAAAGCAAGCTCATTATATTCAGTACAAAGCACAAATAATAAAGAGCCACCACAAGGTAAATGTGTACTGCATGATTCCCAGAACTTGCACAGGATTGAGAGACATTTGAATTTGTACAGCCACAGTAAAGAGACTTTGTAGGACTTGGGCCTTTAAGTCCCAAGAAGGCTCACCTCTTTATTGCAGAGCTAAACTATTCCCATAGTGTTATTTTAGACCTGCCTTTAAAGTATTAAGAGAAAGTTCAAAAATACGAAGCTGAAATCTGTCTTGGAAAAAACCCCACTTAACCAACTCTTTAAAGGAAGACAACAAAATCCAGACACCCTGTAACATAAAATATACAATTCCTAGCATATCATACAAAGTTATTAGACATGCAAAGAAGTAGGAAAATGTGAGCTATAACCAGAATACATTAATAGAGATTGAGAAATTACAAAGATGATGAAATTATCAGACAAGGACTTTAAGGCAGTATTATAAAAATGTTCAGTGAGTTAAAAACATGAATATATTGATGAGAAATAAAATGTATTAAAAATACTCAAGTGGAACATCTAAAGTTGAAAATTGCAGTACCTGAAATGAAAAACGTAGTGGTTTGGTTTAAGTATAAGATACTATAAAAATAATCAGTGAACTTAAAGAGCGATAGAAACCATTCAAATTAAAGCTTTCACACATGAAAGGCTTGAAGAAAACCAGTATACAGAGTATCAATAACCTGTGGGACAATGTCAAGCAAGCTAACGTTCATGAAATCGGTGTTTCAAGAAGAGGGCGTATCAGGGTAAATATTGAAAGAAATGCTGAGAAAAAAAGTATCTTTTTTTAAAGTTTATTTGAGATAGAGAGCGAGCGAGTGAAAGTGAGCATGAGTGGGGGAAGGGAAGAGAAAGAGGGAGAGAGAGAATCCCAAGTAGGCTCCCCACTGTCAGTGCAGAGCCTGACACAGGGCTCAATTTCACCAACCCTGAGATCATGACCTGAGCCAAAATCAAGAGTCAAATGCTTAACTGACTGAGCCACCTAAGCACCCCACAATGTCCTTCTTGAGTAAAACTATATACATAGAGCTCTGTGAAGCTAAAAGAATCTAAGCAAGAAGCCACCTCCCCCACCACCAAAAAAAAAAAATCTGGACACATCATGATCAAGGTGCTTGATCAATGCAATGATAAAGAGAAAATATTAAAAACAGCCAAAGAGGATGGGAGACGCTTTTTGTAGAGGGAAACAAAGATAGGAAATATTGTTGACTTCTCATTACAAACCATTCAAACCAGAAATACAATGGAATGGCTTTTGTACAGGCCTGGAAGAAATGAAAAAGTCAAACTAGAATTCCACATTCAGTAAAGATCTATAAAGGAAAGCAAAAAAGAGAGACATTTGTAGGCAAGCAGCACCTGAGAAAATTTATTGCTAGCAGACATCTACTACAAGAAAAAAAAAAAAAGAAAATAATACAAGATGAATAGCAGAGAGTACTAGAGTACCAGAGTACTAAAATGGTTAATATGTGGATAAATAGAAAAGTATTTTTCTTTGCAATTTTTTTTGTTTCTTCAAATTATATTTGAATGCTTATGTCATCAACAGTGTATTGTGGAGCTCATAACATGTAAGAATAAAAAGTATAACAATGACATGAATGGTAGGTGGGGCAGGGTTATGGGCTCATATGCATATTATAAATCCTAGAGAAGTGACTTAAAATAAAAACTTTAGGTCATATAGCTAATAAACCAATAGATTAGAAATGGAGTATTAGAGGTACTCAGCCTGATTCTTCTCCTCTAGCCCTCCCCTGCAAACAAACAAACAAAAAGGTTGACAAAGAACAAGAAAAGCAATAAGAAAGCCATGATGGCCTCTCTCTTCTCTGTGAATTTGGAATTATGCTGACAGTTCATCTGCTAAGAAGTGAATTCATCTGCTGGGGACTGTTTGAGAAAGAAGAGAAATGGGAAGGGAGAAGAAAGTTGCCTCCCATAGAGCCCATCTGAAGATGAAAAGCATAAATTTGTGATAATTTTATTCCACATGGTCATACCTTTTTCTCCAGCGTGGTAGCCATTTGGATAAAAGGAAGGGAAGCCAGGGATTTGGTTGATAAAAGGCTGGCATGCTAGAAATAATGAAATTGTAGGGTTTGATGAGTTTGCATGATAGGTAAGATCTAGGCTAAATGTGTGAGGAAATGGGTTTGCTATGGGGCTCAGAGTTGGAGAGAATAAAGAGCTCAAGGTGCTGGAGGTTGTAATAAGGTTAAAGGATAGGCATAATATAAGTAATATAATGAGGGAAGTGAGGGCACACAGATTCAAGATAGGAAATGGAAGCTGAAGATTTCAGAGATGGGACAGTTGTGGGTGAGGGCAAGAAGTGGAGAGCAAGTGTCTGTCCATGGATGAGGTTGTCACCTATTTCGTGAGGCCTGCCTGTTTTTGAACTATGTATGTACATGTGGATATTACTTAAGATGATGGTGAGACATACTATGAGGTGAATAGAAAGACTGTGAACCAGGTGCCATTAGCTTCGAATCAGGGCATAGGAAATGTTTTTATTTTATTTAAAAGTTTTTAAATGTTTACTTATTTTTTTTTTTTTTTTGAAACATAAATCGTAAACATTTATTTAGGGGATGGTTACATAACATGTTTATTGTTTCCCATTGAACTCATTATATGTGAAAATCTTTTTTTTTTTTTTTTTTTTTTCTATTATAATAGTTTATTTTCAAATTGGTTTACATATAACACCCAGTGTTCATCCCAACATGTGCCCTTTTTAATGCCCATCACCCCCTCTCCCCCCTCCCTCATCCCCCTCACCCTCAGTTTTTTCTTAGTCTTTGAGAGTCTCTTATGTTTTATCTCCCTCCCTCTCTGTGTCTTTTTTTTCTTTCCCCACTTCCCCTCCCCCTGGTTTTTGCTCAGTTTCACAAAGTCCACCTATTCGTGGAAACATATGGTATCTGTCTTTTTCTGACTGACTTATTTCACTTAACATAATACCCTCCAGTTCCATCCATCTGGCTACACATGGCCAGATTTCATTTTTTCTCATTGCCACGTAGTAGTCCATTGTATATAAGTACCATAACTTCTTTATCCATTCGTCAGTTGATGGGCACTTGGTCTCTTTCCATGATTTGGCTATTGTCGAAAGTGCTGCTATGAACATTGGGGTACACGTGCTCCTATGCATCAGCATTCCTGTGTCTCTTGGGTAGATTCCTAGCAGGGCTATTGCTGGGTCATAGGGTAGCTCTATTTTCATTTTTTTGAGGGACCTCCACACCGTTTTCCAGAGTGGCTGCACCAGTTTGCATTCCCACCAACAGTGTAGGAGGGTGCCTACTCCTCCACATCCTCGCCAGCATCTATAGTTTCCTGATTTGTTCATTTTAGCCACTCTGACTGGTGTGAGGTGGTATCTCAGTGTAGTTTTGATTTGTATTTCCCTGATGATGAGTGACATTGAGCATCGTTTCATGTGTCTGTTGGCCATCTGAATGTCCCCTTTGGAGAAGTGTCTATTTTTGAGAGAGACAGAGACAGAGTGCAAGCAGGGAAGGGCAGAGAGAGAGGGAGACACAGAATCCGAAGCAGGCTTCAGGCTTTGAACTGTCAGCACAGAGCCGGATGCGGGACTTGAACTTGTGAACTGTGAGATCATGACCTGAGCCAAAGTCAGATTCTTAACTGACTGAGCCACCCAGGAACCCCCTATTTTACTTTATTTTTAAGCCACTTTATTGAGGTATGGTTTTCATATACTAAGCTTTACATATTTAATGTGTCTAAATTAAGTTTGGGAATAAGTATACAACCTTCAAAACACCATCAGGGTCATGCCTATCCATCATCTCCAAAGGTTTTTTTCCTGCCTTTATTATTATTGTTGTTATTTTTTGGGGGTAAGAACACTTAATATAAGATTTTCTCTCTTGGCAAACTTTGCAAATACGATATGGTATTGTTAGCTGTGCTGTACAGTAGATCTCCAGAACTTACTAGTTTTGTGTAATTGAACTTTGGTACTTCCCCCAGCCCCTGGCAACCAGCATTTTCCTCTCTGCTTCTATGAGTATATTTTAGATTCTGCCTGTAAGTGAGAAAATCCAGCATTTGACTTTCTGTGTCTGGATTATTTCATTTAGCACAATGCCCACCCATGTTGTGGCAAATGTCAGGGTTCTCTTCTCTTGTAATGCAGAATAATATTCCATTGCATGCATATACCACATTTGCTTTATCCATTCATCTCTTAACGGGCACTTGGGTTGTTTCCATATCTTGACTGTAGTGAATAACACTGCAGGAACACAGGGGTGCAAATACCTCTTTTAAGATCTTGATTCTTTCAGATATATATTCAGAAGTGAAATTGCTGGACCATGTAGTAGTTCTCTTTTTAACTTTTTGAAGAATTTCCAGACCGCTTAATGAGGTCTATGAATTTTGAACTCCCTGTTCTTTGATCTAGTCAGCTGAACTAACCAGCCACAGGTACTCAGTAAGGGGTGAATATCTATGATGAAATAACAAGGGGGAAATTACTAGAAATCTCTCTATGAATAGAATTCAATACCTACTAATCCCTATCTATACTCTATTTCCAATAGTGTGTTAAGTGTAAAAACTGAGTGAATCACTTCTGCCATATACTATTTAGAAACCGTGGAAGAAGATAGGATTATGACCACTGACATCTACCCTTGGATATTACATTACAAGGGTCATTATGTAAAGTAAGGAAAAGTGGGGAAGAGCCTCGGCATAGTTACAGTTAGCTAGAGTTTGTATGTGATGTGCTTATTTGTTTAGTGAGGTTTGAATTCTTAGAATTACTTTACAGATGAGGGAACTGAGGCTCAGAGAGCAGATGCCATCTCCCTGCATTGTATTCAGCGTCTGTGAAGAAAACTGAGTCACCTTTCTATCCAGAAGTTATCTGAAAAAATAACCTCAACTTTGTCATAAAATGGATAAAATTGCTTCTTCCATTACCTGGGGCTTTTATTCACTCGTTTGGTCATTGCGTTTAGAGGTCTGCAGAGTGAAGGGAATGGCTGATAGATTTGATAAGAGAATGTATAGGGTTAAGGGCTTGAGTTAATAATTTCTTTGTACTTTCATTTGAAATGTTTCACTAAACTACAGAGAATAACAAATTGACAATTTGGTTCTGATTTCTGACCATTTTCTATATATTTCTTTATTTCTTATTTACTTATTTTCACATGCAATATTGATATAAACTTGTGGTTGCTTGCTTTGGTGGTTGGCTCCACGACAAATACTGATGGTTTGTAAGTTATTTCAATAGTCAATATCTGTCAAAAAATAAGTTGTTCATCTTGATTTTGTTCTTGCACTTTGCATCTAGACAATGAACCATGGTGACTTCTAGAAATACTTTGTACAGAGAGAAGTGAATTTGGCCCAAATTTTTTGCAGAGTAATTTTTTGGGTTAAACTGTTATATCACTTTATATTTACTTCTTTTTTTTAAATATTTATTTAATTTTTGAGAGACAGAACATGAGCGGGGGAGGAGCAGAGAGAGAGGGAGATACAGAATCTGAAGCAGGCTGCAGGCTCTGAGCTGTCTGCACAGAGCCCGACGCGGGGCTCGAACCCACGAACTATGAGATCATGACCTGAGCTGAAGTCGGACGCTTAACCTACTGAGCCACCCAGGCGCCCCTATATTTACTTCTTAAGCAATTCTTAAGTATTAATGAAAGTTTGTAGACTCTGCTGACCTGTCTCTTTCACTTTTACTGGAACTCAGTGTTTTGCAACAGGAGGGAATTTACCACACATTTCTTTCTTTCCTGGCCTTTGCTTTCAGACCTATATCTCTTCTCAGACAAGGCTAGTGCTCTTTCCTACTCTACCTGTAATACAGTATGAAGCAAGATGGTCTGTGTCTTCGTTCTTTAGAGTAGAACTGTTGGAGGTGGGCAGTAGGTAGCGATGCGGATTACGTATCTCTGGTCACTGTAAAGAATAAAAGTAAAATTAACATTTATTGAGTTGACATTTAGCCTGTCACTATTCTAAGTTATTAACATATATCTCATTAATCCTCACATCCAAGTATATTCTGTATTATTCTAATATTATTAATGAGGAAAATTGAAGCTCGGGGGGTGGTATCTGATTTCCAAGCACATTGTTTTTTCTATTATACTGTAGTGCCTCTAAAATAGTTTGTAGCTGAATACATAGGTCTAGATATGAGAGAGAATAGGATTCTGAGAGCCCTGAGGGGAAAAAATTAATGGAAGATGAAAGTTGACAATATGAGCAACTGTGAAGAACTATAATACTACAGCATAAAAGATAAGATTAAGTAACTAAACTGTATGGATTTCATTAAGGGATTAGACATGGTTCTCAAACTTTAATATGAATGAGAGTCAACCGTGGTGTTTGATCAAATACAAATTCGTGGGCCTGACTCCAGACCTGCTCAATCAGAAACTATTGGAATGGATCAATAATGATGATAGTGTACATTATATATTTAAAGACACTAGAATATAGCAAAAAATAAGGTTTAAAAGGCATAATTGATTTTTCAGTTTTAGTCATCAAATGCTGAATGAATTAATGGAACCACTGATGCCCTCCTTCTCCGGACATCCTTGGTGCCCTCCCAGTTTCTCTGGGGCTTTGTGGTTGGTGAGGTCAGGAGTTCTGGCTTAGTTTTCCCTGGTCGCAGCCTCAATAGACCACATGACCACCTGGCTCTGGGCCTCTACTGCTCTCTCATGGTGACATGCAGTATTGTACACACCTTAACTTCATGTGGGCAGGAAGCTGTAGGTTAGGCTTAGCAGTAGAGACTTTAAAGAATTGGACTAGGGTGATAAAACTGGGAATAAACTTTGATTTTTGATTTGAAGAGATAAGAAAAAGAGAGTAAACAATAGGCTTACTGTTTGGGCCTGGTGGTGTAAGAACATATGATGGGCTGGAGGCCCTGTCACTTAAATCCTAGATTTTTTTTTCCTCCATAAGTAACATATGACAGAAGAGATTGCATAACTAACAGCATTTTAAAAAGTGGAATAGAATAGGATAACCCCAAAAGGGTTCAACTTTTTTGATCAGTATTAAATAATCTAAGAACGTTGTTAGAACTTTTCTTAGAAGAGATTCTCAAACAGTGCTGTTGATCCTGAAGATAGATGGAAACAAGAGGAAAGTCATAAGTAAAGATGGGACTGGGAAACCTGGGTGGCTCAGGTGGTTAAGCGTCTGCCTTCAGCTTAGGTCTTGATCTTGCAGTTGGTGGATTCGAGTCCCACACTGTGTTCTGTGCTGACAGTTTGGAACCTGGAGCCTGCTTCAGGTTCTCTGTCTCCCTGTCTCTCTCTCTGCCCTTGCCCCACTCGTACTCTGTCTCTTCATCTCTCTCTCAAAAATAAATAAACATTAAAAAAATTATAAGGAGTAAAGATGGGACCATGTAGTTGCGATTTTCCAAAAAATAAGTATAGAAGACTCTGGAATATGACCTAGTAATGCTGATGGAGCTCCTAGGGAAAACGTCAATAATATTCTTACAGTTGTTTTGAATCCACTTAAAAGTAAGTGGTGATCACAAGCATGAGTATGTCAGGAACAAATTAGGTCAGATACAGGTTCACTTCCTTATTTTGTAAGACTACTAAGTTAGTGGTTCCAGAAGGGTGTAGATCTAGGACATCTCATGTGCCAATGCACTTGAATTAAAGTCTTTAAAGCCATAATCCATAGAAGTTTTGGACATCTTCGCATCTTGGTTTACTAAATTCCCTAATCTTCCATCCATCTTGACTTAGATCAGAGGTTGCAATGTTGAGAAAAGTAGAAGGTTCTCAGGGCAAGTGATTATTGTGGCCGATTTAATATGCCTGTCTGTCAAAACAGAAAAGGCCAAATGATTAATGACCAAATCCATAGTTTTGGCATCTCTAGTAGGAAATGTGAGTAAGGCGCCCCTCAGATTATTTCCACTTCATAATATTTTCTTTACTGTTACATGCTTCATTTATTAACTATTTGTTTCTATTCTTTAAAATAAAACTAATAGATATATGTGCTCTGAAACGTTAGTTCACGAAAAGCCTACAAGTACAGGAAAAAACGTCACTGGGTCCTCAGTCTCTAGTTCTTTACAAGAAATACTGTTGTTAGAGCTGTAAAAGTTTTCTAAAACAAACAAACAAAAATACGTGCTACCCGTATACTTACCCACATTAGATCACATGATCAGTATGTACTCTTTTACATCTTCCTTTTTCCCATTAGATAATATGTCAGATATCTTTCCATATCAATACATATGAAAGTTCCTATTCCATTGTTTGAATTTATGAAATGTTCTATACTTGCGATGTTCAGTACTTTAGCTGCTAGCTACCTAAGTACTTGAAATGTGGCTAGTTCAGCTTGAGATGGGCTTTATGTAAAAAATATATACTAGTTTTGAAAGGTTTAGTGTAATAATATAGAAAATCTTTCATTAGCAATTTTTACATATGGATTACCTATTGAAATGATATTTTGGATATATTGAATTACACAAAATTTTATTTAAATGTTTCATTTGTTTCATTTTTTAATATGAGGCCAACAGAAAATTCAAAATTATGTATGTGGCTCACATCTGTGGCTTGCATTATATTACTATTTGGAAGTGCTGTTAAACATATACAAAAATATAATATATACTGTATGTTATAAGGAATCACTCAGGTATCTAGTGATTTTATTGTTCAGGTAGTAGGCACTAGTGTAGCTACACTTACTGATTGTCGAGATGTATCCATACTGGCTGGTAAGTAGCTGCTGATCTGAACCTCCTTCCCCAGGCCATAGCTGTTTGGATCTTAAACTCTCCAAGATTCATTTCCTAAAGATATAATGCCTGGAAATGCTTGGATACTGATAAATTACTCTAGGAGTTGTCCTTTTACATTTGTTGAGTAGTCAGACCATTCAGATGACTGCATATTTTGAAGATCAAGCCTGACTGTATCTACCACCTAGTTTAGGAAAAGATTACTAATATTTCTGAAGAACTTTATGTAACTTTCCCATTAGTATTTTCATTTTACTTCCTTTCCCCTCACATAGGGTTAGCAATTTTTCTTCATAGCTTTGCTATAAAAGTTATATCTATAAATGACAAGTTATTTAGCTTTGTTGGTTTCAAATCATTGTATGAGTGCAATTGCAATGTGAGTATTCAACTTGTTTTTTATTTACTTGTTTATGAGGTTTATTCATGTAACTACATTTTATTATTTTTTAATTATTTTTATTATTATGAAGTATTCTCCTTCATTAAGTATATTGTATCCACCTTCTTATTGGTGGACATTTTTTCTTCCAATAGTGCTGCTATGGACATTCTTGAATATATCTCTCCACATATTCAAGAATTTCTCCTGTGGAGTTCTTCCATTTTTATTTTGTATCACAACTCAGTGTGAAATAAATTTTATAATGCATGGAACCCACATGGACATACATATACGTGATTTCTTCTTCTTCTCTGCTCTCCTCTCCTCTTCACTTCTCATTTTATACTGGGACAGGTTCAAACCACACTCTTCTTTGAGTCTGTTGGCTATTCTTGGCCCGTCACTGTTGGATATAAATTTCACAGCAGGCTTGTCAGCTTCCGTGGAGGTCCTTGTCAGGATTTTGATTGGAATTGAATTGAATGTACTATTCATTAGTGGGCAGTACTCATATCCTTCAGAAATTTGTCGATTTTGGTATTTTTTTTCCCTCAAATAATCAGCTATCGGTTTTGTTGATCATCTTATTATTTTTTTTGCCTTTCATTAATTTCTGTTCTTAGCATCAAGTTTTCCTTTTCTTCTTTGCTAACAAGTATTTAAGGCTTGACTGCATCATTGAGGCTTTTGGTGCCTCTTCAAGGTACAGCCACGTGAATGAATCTCCTTACCTGAGTCTTACATTTGCCTTCCAACAGTCTGCCAGCCAGGCTGTCCCAACAACAAAAAAATAACATACTTGAGTGTTTCCTTTACTTAAACATGGGTGTCACACAGTAGCTCTCCTTTGTCCATCTTTTGTCTTCCTCTTATCTCCTGGCTTTCATTTTTCACTAAGGAATATTTGGCAATTACTTCTAAGCCAGCTATCTTAAATACCTATTTTAGCATTTTAATATAGTGCTAAAATTCTTTTAAAAATAACTGATGTGTCCTTCAATATCCAAGTGCATTTTTATTAAAAAGAATAACATGCCAACTAAAATTTGTCAGTTTATCTCAACCTTGGAAGTGGTGAATACACATTCAAAAGAGTTCTCAGATATATGGAAAATTTATCATATCTGCAGCACTCTGCTTTATATAGGCTAACAGTAAGATAGTTTTTTTGTTTTGTTTTGTTTTTTTTGAGGCCAGAGTTGCTCAAATATGAATGTCGTCACTATGGGGGAAAAAAGAGAGTCTTTCTTCTTTATTATGAAGTATTTATCAGGTCCTTTGAGGGAACAGCATCTCTTGATACTCAGATATATTTTTCGAGCAGTTGCTCCTAATTCATTTCAAATGGTACAAAATTATGTATTTATTCAACTGTTAAAATGAAGAAAAATTTTGGTCAAGGTTGAGCACTGAATATCTGGAGATCGAATTTTAGTGCTTAGTGTTTAGATAGTAGGTACTTTACATACCATGTCTTAAGTAATTCAGTTCTCATAGCAATGTGCAGTTTGGCCCATTTTTGAGATACTGAACTGTATTCTCAGAAATTAAATTATTTGTCCCAATTTCGATTCTTGATATGGTTTCTAGAGTAAAAAACTATGGTATATCACTGAACTGGTATATCTGAGTGACCATTTTAAGTCAGATTATGAAAGTTCTTACATGGGACCAACAAGTAATTCTTTATTACTCCATGCCTATTGAATTTTAGTGGGAAAGAAACGATAATCATTGTTAACCTATTTAGGCCTTCTTTAAGTAGATGGCAGTAATCAGATTTATCTCACACGCTATCAGTTATTTAAATTGGATCAAATGCTATTCTTATTAAGATGGCTGTTCTCTCTGGAGATATCTGAAAGATACAAATTTCTCAGTTCAGAACTTTCATATTGATTTCCAAGACTGGGATTTGAGTCATCCAAAATGATCCTGTCAGTAACTGAGAGCTGGTCTATCTCTTTGATCTCATGATCAGCATCTGTACCAGTGTTGTTATTATTATTATTGTTTTTGGATATGCATCTTTCAATGGGATAGATTGGAACCTCTTTCCTTTACAGTAAATAATATCTCTCAGACATGAACTAGGAATAGAACTGATGTTGATTCTTATTTAGTAGTAACATGGATACATGAACTAATTGAAAGCAGGAGATTGGAATGGAATTTTTGTTATAGCAGTATCACTGTAAAATCCTTTTGAGATATATGACAAAAAATCACATAGGGATCATCAGAAATAGTTCTTATGAGTAGCTGTCAACTGATGAGTTCTTCAGTCAATCTTGAATGCAAAGAATTTGAAACTCTTTGACTTATAAAAGAATTTTTAAAAATCCAGTCATCGCAGTCATTCATTTTCTTAATACTAATACCAATATTTAAATCATCCACTTGTTTGACATCCTGGAAACTGTTAGAATTTGGGCAATGAAACATAGTAAAATTAGAGATGGGTGAATGACAAGACTTTACCAACTTTTGTGAGCTCCGATTTCTTTCTTTGTGAAAATTGAATAATAGAGTGCCTATCTCTTATGGTTATTGTGAGATATACATGAATAATGCATCTATCATATTAATGAAAAGAACTTCTCAGTAAGTGGTCAACTTAGGTAGGCCATCTTATCCAAGGGTGAGTGCAGCACAACATAGAGAGTTTCAAGAACAGGCAGTACCATTAAGATCTTTGGTATATATCACTTTTGGAATAGAATTTCATCTAGTAGTGGCAAGTCATCTATTTGGGGAGGAGATTGACAAAAGCAGCTTGGGGATCAGGAGTCCAGATTTATGGGCTTAGACTAAGAGAAAACTCTAATTTCCAGTAGGCACAGAGTACAGGGGAGAAAACTGAGCCAATTATAGAGGTGAGACCAACATAGCAGCAAAGTGTGGAGGTGTAAGAGATGGCTGTAGACAGGTGTGCAAAGTCAGGTTTCATCTTCTCCCTGCACACACACATGCATGAAATACAGACCCAGAAAGGGACGGCAGATGAGTATAATCTTTGCCATTTCCTATACATTAGTAGGTGATTTCTGGAGTGATGAGAAGGGTTTTAAGGCCAGATAAGGGTTTATTAAAGATAAACATCCTGGTGGATGGGATAAGTTAGCATTCTAACTTCTTTGTTATTCTAGGCCCATAGCAATAAAACTAATTTTGCTGATGGTGATCACCTTCCTGGTGAACTCTTTGTTTCGCTTAGAACTGGCTTTAATAACTGTATATAATGAGGCTCAATGAAATAACAGAGCTTCTTTAATTAGGTTCTGAATTCCTTAAGTGGGAAGCAGTAGTGTTGTATACATATTTTTATCCCTAGTAGTTCTGAATCCAAGCTTACACACAGAGCACAAACTGATAAATGGCTATCACCTACTGTATTAATTCCCTATGGCTGCCTTAACAAAGTACCAAAAGGGGGATGGCTTATAAAAACAGGAAATGGTTTTCTCACATTTCTGGAGGCTAGAAGGGTATAACTAAGGCATTAGTGGGGTTTATTCCTTCTGAAGGGTGTGAATGAAAATCTGTTCCACGACTATCTCCTAGCATCTAACAGCCTCAGATGTGTTTTGGCTTGTAGACAGCATTCTGTATTGTCACATTATCCTCCTTATGTTCATCTCTCTCTCTATTTCTGGGTCCAAATTTTCATTTGTTTTAGGACATCAGTTGCATTGGATTAGGGTGTACCCTAATACCTCATCTTAACTTGATCATATTCTCTATAAAGACCGTATTTCCAATGAAGGCCGTATTCACAGGTCCTCGGAGATGGGACTTCAATATCTTTATGGAGAACACAACTCAATCTGTCACAATGATAGATCCTTAAGTAAGAGATAAGCAAACTATAGAGCTATGAAAACACCCATGGGCTTCCCTAGAGAATGAAAAACAATGATTAGGAATGAGCTTTTGTTTAAGCCCTGCATTTGTCTCTTACTGGCTGTAGTACCCCAGCAAATTCTTGAGTCATTTTAATCTGTTTTCTTATCTCTACAATGGCAGTAATGTTTCATGGTTTTGTTAAAAGTATTAAATAAATGAGAATATATAGTGATTTACAAACTGTTACACAAATACTGTGTATAATTATAGCTATTGTTAATTTATTTGTTTTGTGTCCTGTCATTCCTAGATTATTCCAAGCACTAAGCAGAGAAAGTTGGAAGCTGTAAAGTAGTTAAAAAACAAGTAGAAGTAGAGACCATTTTCTATATAATTAGCTCTTGAATCAGCAATGAATTTCATTATAAGCATTAACATGGTTTAGTAACTAGTTATCATAAACGTGATTTAAAATACATTACATGTTTCACAGTGTCATATATGGAATGATTTCTTTGTTAATATACAGAATATTGAGAGCCAAAGCAACTTTAAAAATACTTGCAGTTCTTTGGAAGAACAATAATATATTAAACACTCATTGTGGAAGGTAATACGACACATTAAATTGTATACATATTTCCTTGGTCAAAACAATGTTGGTGTAAAAATGTGCAGGGTCAAACTGGGTTCTAACTGCTATGAGTTATAAACTTCTATGCTAGCCAAATGAATTTCCTCAGTCTTTTATTCTACATGCTTGGTAAAGATTTTGGGGGCTGACAGATTGCTATTATGACCACTGCAGGCATTGAAGAATGACTTAGGAGAAACGTCCAGTGCTGGGAAAAGACAAATAGCTTCCTAGGAGAAAGAGATTCATGCAAGGGGTTATTAGCACATATTCAACTACTTGAACCTCAAATATGTATAGACAGTTCAGTATTGGGCAGAATCAGTACAAAAGTTACTTTCAAATTCCTCCTATTTCTTCCCTCTCTCTTCCGCTTCCTTCCTCTGGTCCTCATATCCTCTTCCAACCCCTCTCTAGGGACCAAACAGATAGAAACCAAGAGAAAATGAGCACACTCCCCGTACCATTGCCTACTCCCCGTACCATTTAATCAGCATGGGCTATGTGTTTTCAGTGGATAATAGCACACATAACCATATGCAAGACTACATAATGTGTAACAGGTGCCTACAATATTAACTAGTTGGCCTTTGGTAATAATGGGCAGAAAGTATGGCAAGCACTATCCTAAGTCCAGAACGTAGAGCAAGAAACCGGACGATACCCATAAAGGATGTGGTCCAGTGAGAAGGTACACTAAGCAGACAATTATGATAGGGTATTAAAATAGCAGTGACATACAGGATCACCAATTCTGGAGTAGAGGAGTACTTTACCTACATTGGGGGATGGGTGTAATGAAGGGTAAGAAAGATTTCCTCAGGAAGCATTTTAACTTTCATTGTCTGTTAAAGATATTAGCCTAGCAAAGTTTATTCACTTCCTCATTATTGTATAGGAGGAGAGGAACATTCAGTTTTAAGCTGTTACTGAAAAGAAATATTAGGTCTTTATTTATTTATAAATTAGCATGTGCTTAATGGAATGGCAACTTGACTTTTTCAATTCATTTCAATTCACTTGCCACCGAGTTGAGGTATAACTTATGTATGGGAAATCCAGTCTTACAAATGGCTAGGATCTTTCCTTAGAGTTGTCGTACATCTCTTGGCTCAGATTTCCACTTGAGAAAAATCTCTCAACATGAAGTATAATAAACGTACACTAACTTCATGCCTCAAAAGTACGAAGGACATAAAGCGTGAGACAGTTCATCTATTTAAATATAAGAAAAACCAATAAATGTGGGAAGGAATATTGACCCTCAGAAGCCCAGAGTCCCACAGTGTGTCTTGATCATAAATGGATTAAAGCTTAATATGACTTGGCATTTCTGGATACAAGATTATTTTCATACACACTTTCCATCAGCAGGGTACTCCAATAAAGTCAACTGTATTCCCCTTTAGCTGGAAGGATCTCTCCTCTGGGATTGTCGACCCTGGGTTTACCTCTTTTCAACCACAGTCTTTGTCATGTATGCACCCAGATTGTACCTTCCCTTGCTATGCAACTACTGTAATAATTATGCCGTGCTGTTTGGGCAAGGTCAGCCCTCCAGTGGTCTTTCCTTCACTTATTCAGAATGCCACTTTATGTTAACATACATATTTCTAAAAGCAGGCATTTATATCTGGTCTTTCAGTTTTCATTGAGTCGTTTATTCTTAAACTATTAACACATCTTAAAAAATATTGTGGGAGCACTTGGGTGGCTCAGTCAGTTAGATGTCCAATTCTTGATTTTGGCTCAGGTCATGATCTCAGGGTTGTGAGATCAAGCCCCATGTTGGGCTCTGTGCTGGGCATGGTGTCTGCTTAATATTCTTTCTCTTTTCTGCTACCTCTACCATTTGTTTATGCTCTCTATAAAAAAAATCTATCTGTAATATTTTATACTATGCACATTTTCAAATTTACAATACATCCATATTCTTTTCAAAGGGGATATATCATTTTATACTTCCATAGTTGGGTGTGAAAATTGTTTTTCTAGATATTCTCCAGCAGTTGAAATTAACATAGTTTTTTTGGTTATTGTCAGTCTTATAGTTGAGACCTGATAATATTCATTATTTTAATTTGAATGTCCTTTGTTACTAGTGAGGCTAAAAATCTTTTTATCTATTTGTTTTCAATTCAGATTTTATCTTCTGTAATTGATTTGTCTTTCATATTCTGGCATTCAAAAATTATCTTCTCTTGGGGCAACTGGGTGGCTCAGTTGATTAAATATCCAACTTTGGCTCCAGTCATGATATCACTGTTCGTGAGTGCAAGCTCTGCATCAGGTATTCTGCTGTCAGCACGGAGCCTGCTCCTCTGTCTTCCTCTCTCTCTGCCCCTCCCCTTCTCATTCTCTCTCTCTCTCTCTCTCAAAAATATATAAATATTAATTTAAAAATTATCTTATTTGCTATAAAGAATTTATATTTTGATTACAGTCCTTTATCTTTTAGACATATTGTAAATATCATCTTCCAGTCTGTTGTTTGCCTTTTAATTTTGATGATGGCCCTTTTTTGTAGGACAGAAATTTTTAGTTTTAGTATGGTCAAATTCAAGAGTCTTATTTCCCTTTCATTGTCCTTTTTCTCCTTTACTTTTTATGTCTTCTTTAATTAAACACTTCAAAAGATATTCTCCAAATTTTCTTCTAATTTTAAAGTTTTGGGTTTTTTTGGCTACATCTTTAATTTTTGTTTAGTTCAAAGTTGGATATACTGTAAACTTGAAAATGATCATATATTATGTCAGAACAACTCTACTTATAAGAATCGTCTCCAATGAAACCCTTGTACATGTATGCAAAGAATGATGGACTCGTTGTTTTAAATCAAGCATTATTTTAAAGTGGAAAATGACAGAACACCCTAAATGTCAAAATGGAATGAAAAATGATGTGTGATAAATTCATGTGGTGGAGTAATAATTCATAATAATTATGAGGATATAAAATCAACAGTGCAGATAGATTTCAAAGAAATAATAGGGTAAAAAGTAGTTGATTGAAGAAAATCATGCTATGTGTGATACTTTTTTAGTAAAATCTTTATTTTAATTCCATTATAGTTAACTTATGGTGTTCTATTAATTTCACATATACAATATAGTGGTTCAACACTTTCATATAACACCCATTACTCATCACAAGTGCACTCCTTAATGCCCATCACCCCTTTAACCCATCCCCTATACCCTCCTGGTAACCATCAGTTTGTTCTCTATAGTTATGATTCTGTTTCTTGGTCTCTCTCTCTCTGTTTTGTTTCTTATATTCCACACATGAGTGAAATCATATGGTATTTGTTTTTTCCTGACGGACTTATTTCAACTCCCTAACTTCATTCATGTCATTGCAAAGGGCAAGATTTCATTTTTTTAATGCCTGAATAGTATTTTGGTGTGTGTGTACACACACTTACATACATACCACCTCTTGTATATCCATTCATCAATCAGTGAACACTTTAGCTGCTTCGATATTTAGCTATTTTATATAATGCTGCTACAAACATAGGGGTTCATGTATCCCTTTGATTTAGTGTTTTGTAATTTGGGGGTAAATACCCAGTAGTGCAATTACTGAATCATAAGGTAGTTCTGTTTTCAATTATTTGAGGAAACTTTATACTGTTTTCCCAGTTTGCATTCCCACCAGGAATACAAGAGGGTTTTCTTTTCTCCACATCCTCACCAACACTTGTGTTTTCTATTTTATCTATTCTGGTAGGTGTAAAGTAATATCTCATTGTAGTTTTGATTTGCGTTTCCTTGATGATGAGTGATGTTGAGCATCTTTTCATGTTTCTTTTGGTTATTGGATTGCCTTCTTCGAAGAAATGTCTATTCATCTCTTCTGCCCATTTTTTAATTGGATTATTTGGTTTTGGTTGAGTTATAAAAATTCTTTATATATTTTGATCTGTATCTATATATCTACATTTACATCTACATCTATATCTATCTATATCTATATCTATATCATCTATATCTATATCTATCTCTAACCCTTTATCAGATATGTCATTTGCAAGTAACTTCTCCTATTCAGTAGCTTGCCTTTTAGTTTTATTGATTGTCCTTCACTGAGAAGTTTTTTATGTAACCTCCAATAGTTTATTTTTGCTTTTGTTTCCCTTGCCTCAGGAGACATATCTAGAAAAATGTTGATATACTGATGTCATAGATATTACTACCTGTGCTGTCTTCTGGGATTTTTATGGTTTCAGATCTTATATTTAGCTCTTTAATCCAGTTTGAGTTTATTTTTATGTATGGTGTAAAAAAGTGGTCCAGTTTTTATTCTTTTGTATGTAGCTGTCTAGTTTTCCCAACACTTTTTGTTGAAGAGACTGCCTTTTTCCCATTGCATTTTCTTTCCTGCTTTGTTGAAGATTAATTGACCATATACTGTGGGTTTATTTCTGGGTTTTCTGTTCTGTTCCATTGATCTATGCATCTATTTTTGTGCTAGTACAATACTGTTTTTATTACTACAGCTTTGCAATATGACTTGAGTCTGGAATTGTGATACCTTCAGTTTTGTTCTTCGGTTCCAAGATTGCTTTGGCTATTCAGGGTTCTTTGTGCTTCCATACAAATTTTAAGATTGTTTGTTTCAGTTCTATGAAAAATGCTATTGGTATTTTGATAGAGATTGCATTAATTGTATAGATTGCTTTGGGTAGTATAGACATTTTAACAATATTCTTCCAATAAGTGAACATGGAATGTCTTGCCATTTCTTTGCATCCTTTTCAATTTCTTTCATTGCTGTTTTATAGTTTTCAGAGTAGAGGCCTTTCACCTCTATTTAAGTTCCTAGATACTTTATTATTTTTGTTTAAATTCTAAATGGGATTGCTTTCTTAATTTCTCTTATTGCTGCTTCATTATTAATATATAGAAATGCAACAGATTTTTGTACATTGATATTATATTCTGAGTCTTTACTGAATACATTTATCAGTTGTAGTTTTTGCAGGGAATCTTTAGGGTTTTCTATATATAGTAGCATGTCATCTGCAAAGAGTGAGTTTTACTTCTTCCTTACCAATTTGGATTCCTTTTATTTCTTTTTGTTGTCTCATTGATATGGCTAGGACTTCCAGTATTATGTTGAATAAAAGTGGCAAGAGGAGACATCCTTGCCTTGTTCCTGACCTTAGAGGAAAAGCTCTCAATTTTTCCCTGTTGAAGAGGATGTTTGTTGTGGGTTTTTCATAAAGGTCTTCATTATGTTGAAATCTGTTGCCTCTAAACCTACTTTGTTAAGGGTTTTTTTTTTTTTATCATGAATAGATGTTTACCTTGTCAAATTCTTTTTCTGTGCCTATCCAAATGATCATATTGTTTATCCTTTCTCTTATTGATGTGATGTATCACATTGATTGATTTGTGACTATTGTGATTTGCATCACAGGAATAAATTCCACTTGATTGTGGTGAATGACTTTTTAAGTGTATTGTTGGATTCGCTTTGCTAGTAGGTTGTTGAGGATTTTTGTATGTATGTTCATCAGGGATATTAGCCCATAATTCCCTTATTTTGGTGGTGTCATTATCTGTTTTTGGGTATTAACAGTAATGCTGCCCTCATAGAATGAATTAGGAAAATTTCCTCCTTTTAAGGAGAGTAGGTATTCACTCCTCTTTAAATGTTTGGTAGAATTCACCTGTGAAGCCATCTGGTCCTAGAAATTTTGTTTGTTGAGGGTTTTTGATTAGATTCTTTGGTAGTGATTGGTCTTGGCACGTTTTATATTTCTTTCTGCTTCACTTTTAGTAGTTTATATGTTTCTAAGAATTTATCCATTTCTTCTAGTTTGTCTAATTTATTGGCATATAGTATTTTGTAATATTTTCTTAAAATTGTATTTATGTAGTGTTTTCTGTTATTTTTCTCTCATTTGTGATTTATTTATTTGAGTCCTTTCTTTTTTGATGATTCTGGCCAAAGGTTTATCAATTTTGTTGAGTTTTTCAAAGAACCAGCTCCTGGTGTAAGGGTCGAGACCCCAAATACCCAAGAACAGAAAGTCCCAGACACCGAGGCTGCAAAAGCATAGGAGATTTATTAGCTAGCTCGAGCTAGGGTCCAAACCTGGAGCACCAGCGCAGTGGCCTCCTTTAGGGTAAGGACCCCGCTCTCGGGATTCAGTTCTCTTTTTATAACATCGTAGGGTTACATGAGCTCTCTCTGCCCCTTCTCTTTGTTCATTTGAGTCCGGATGGCCGTGTCTTCTTCTGATTGGCTCGTTTAAGTCCAGGGCTATCTCTGAGAAACAAACTCCAGGGGGTACGGGAAACATAAACTTTCCGCCACTATCACAGGAACTCCTTCCTGGAGGTACAGGAAACATAAACAGAAAGCTTTTGGCCTTTATCACAGGAACAAAAACCTTTTGGCCTTTATCACAGGAACAAAAACCTTTTGGCCTCCATCACTGGTTTCATTGATCTCTTCTGTTATGTTTTTTGTTTGTTTGTTTTTATTTTCTATATAATTTATCTCTGCTCTAGTCTTTATTATTTCCTTCCTTCTGCTGGGTTTGGGTTTTGTTTGTTGTTTTTCTTTTTTAAAAAAATTTATTGTCAAATTGGTTTCCATATAACACCCAGTGCTCATCCCACCAAGTGCTCTCCTCTGTGCCGGTCACCCTCTTTGTTGTTTTTCTAGCTTCTTTAGATGTGATATTAGGTTGTTTATTTGAGATTTTTCTTCCTGAGGTAGGCCTGTATTGCTACAAACCTCCTTCTTAGAATCACTTTTGCTGCATTCCAAAGATTTCGGACAATTGTGTTTTCATTTTCATTTGTTTCCATGTAATTTTTTTTCTTCTTTGATTTTCTGGTTGACCCATTCATTGTTTAGTAGCATGTTATTTAACTTCCATTTATTTATAGTCTTTCCAAATTTTTTTCTTGTGTGTTGACTTCTAGTTTCATAACATTGTGATCAGAAAAGATGCATGGTATGACGTCAGTCTTTTTGAATTTACTGAGACTTGTTTTGTGGCCTAGTATATGATCTGTTCTGGAGAATGTTCCATGTACACTTGAAAAGAATGTGTATTCTGCTGTTTTAGGATGGAATGTTCTGAATGTATCTGGTAAATCTATCTGACCCAATGTGTCATCAAAGCCACTGTTTGCTTTTTGATTTTCTATTTGGGTGATCTGTCCATTGATATAAGTGTGCTGATAAAATCGCCTACTATTATTGTATTATTATTGATTAGTTGCTTTATGTTTGCTATCTGTTTTATGTATTTGTGTGCTTTCATGTTGGGTGCATAAATATTTACAATTTTGATATCCTCTTGTTGGATTATCCCCTTTATTATTCTATAGTGTCCTTCTTTGTCTCTTGTTACAGAGTTTGTTTTAAAGTCTTTTTATCCAATATAAGTACTGCTGCCTTGGATTTCTATTGGTAACCATTTTCATGATAAATATTTCTCCATTCCCTCACTTTCAATCTGTAGGTGTCTATAGGTCTGAAATTAGTCCCTTGTGGGTAGCATATAGATGGATCTTGCTTTTTTTTCTGTCACTCTATGTCTTTTGATTGGAATGTTTAGCCCATTTGCATTGAAAGTAATTAATAGGTATGTATATATTGCCGTTTTGTAACTTGTTTTGTGCTTGTTTCTAAAATTTACCTCTGATGCTTTCTTCTCTTGGTCTCTTTCATGGATTGCTGGTTTTCTGAAAGATGTACTTGGGTTTAATTCTCTTTATTCTTTGCATATCTATTATTTGTTTTTGATGTGTGGTTACCATAAGTTTTGTTTATAACCTCTTCTGCATATAGCAATCTATATTAAGTTGATGGTCACTTTAGTTTGAATCCATTCTTTACTCCTCTCTTCACGTTTTAGGTACAAGGTATCATATTTTACAACCTTTTATTTTGTAAATCCCTAAACTGATTTTAAAGATATACTTATTTTTCATACTCTCATTTATGGTCTTTCCTTTTCATTCAAAGGATCACCTTTAATATTTCTTAAAAAACTTTTTTTTAATGTTTATTTATTTTTGAGAGAGATAGACACAGTGTGAGCAAGGAAGGGGCAGAGAGAGAGGGAGACACAGAATCCGAAGAAAGCTCCAGGCTCTGAGTTGTCGCACAGAGCCTGATGCAGGGCTTGAACCCATGAGCTGTGAGATCATGACCTAAGCCAAAGTCAGAAGCTTTACTGACTGAGCCACCCTGGTGCCCCACCTTTAATATTTCTTTAGGGTTGGTTTAATGTCATGAACTCCTTTAGTTTTTGTTTGAGAAAATCTTTATCTCTCATTCTGAATAATAAATAGCCTTGCTGGATAGGATATTTTTGGCTGCAGATTTTTCCCTTTTAGCCCTTTGAATATGTCATCCCACTCCCTTTTGGCCTGCAAAGTTTCTGCTGAAAAATCCACTGATAACCTTACCAGGTTCCCTTTACATGTAACTGTCTTCTTTTTACTTGCTACTTTAAAAATTCTTCCTGTATCTATACTTTTTGCCATTTTAATGGCAAAATTACTGCATGTCTTTGTATGGACCTCCTTCATTCGATTTTGTTGAGGGAATCTCTGTGCCTCCTGGATCTGGATATCTGTTAACTTTCCCATATTAAGGTAATTTTCAGCTCTTCCTTCTTCTAATGAATCTTCAGCCCCTTGGCTCGCTCCTCTCTCTCTCTCTCTCTCTCTCTCTTTTTCTTCTGGGATCCCTATAACTCTAATGTCATTATTTTTGGTGGAGTCTTCAAGTTCCCTAATTCTATTCCTGTTTTGCGTGATTCTTTTTTCTTTCATTTGGTCAGCTTGATTAATTTCCATTACTCTGTCTTGCAGGTCATTAATTCATTCCTTTGCTTCTTCTAGCTTTTTATTTATTTCATCACGTGTATTTTTTAATTAATGTTTTATTTTTGAGAGAGAGAGAGAGGTGGAAACGGGCTAGAGGAGAGAGAGAAAATCCCAAGCAGGTCCCACACTGTCAGAGACCAATGTTCATGGGGCTCGAATCCATGAACCAGAGATCATGATCGGAGTCAAAATGAAGAATTAGACACTTCACTGCACCCTCATCAAGTATATTTTTAACTTCATATATTGCGTTATTTATCTCTGATTGGTTCTTTTTTATGTTTTTCATCTGTCTGTTAAGGGTCTTACACAAATAGGTTGAAAGTGAGATGATGAAAAAGGTACTTTAGGCAAAAAGTAACCAAAAGAGAACCAGGATAGCTATGCTTATATCAGACAAAATACACTATAAATCAAAAGCCTATTTAAATCAAAAGATTACAAAGGACAAAGAAGGACATTATATATTAATAAAAGTTGCAATATAGCAAGAAGATATAGCAATTACAAACATTTATGTACATAATACACAGACCATCAAAAAAGGATGAAGCAAAAACTGAAAGAATTAAAGGGAGAAGTAGACATTTCTAAAAGTTAAAAGTTTCAATATCTCATGCTCCATAATGGATAGAAAATCCAGGCAGAATAGAAAGAAACAATGAACTTGAACTACACATAAACCACTTAGATCTAGCTTATATAGAACATACTACCCAAGCCAACAGCAACAAAATACACGTTCTTCTCAAGTGCACATGAGAAACTATCCAGAAGAGATGGTATATTAGGCTACAAATTAATTCTCAATGGATTTTAAAAGATAGATATAACACTAATTATCTTCTTTGATCAAAATGGGATAAATTTAGAAATCAATAACAAAAGGAAACCTGGAAAACACAATTTTGTAGAAATTAAAAAACATACTCTTAAATAGTCAATGAATAAAATTAAAAAAATTACAAGAGAAATTAGGAAATATTTTGAGAGAATTTACAACAAAAACAGCATAGCAAAACTTATGAGACACAGTGAAAACAGTGCTGAGGGGGAAGTTAATAACTATAAACTTTACCTTAAAGAAAGAAAAAAGATCTTAAGCCAACAATGTATCTTTACAACTTAGGCAACTAGGAAAAGAGCAAACTATGCTCAAAGCTAGCAGGAAAAAAAGGAAATAATATAAATTAGAGCAGATCAATGAAATAGAGACTAGAAAATCCATAGAGAAAAAATCATTTCTTCAAAAAGATCAAGAAAATTTAAATTTAGCTAGATGGACTAAAAGAGAAGCCTCAGTTGTTAACATCAGAACCAAAAGTAGGGGCCAGCAGCTAGGTCAGTGCCAGTGGCATTGGCCTGTGACTTTTCTCATGCTTGGCCACTTGTCATGCAGCCATGGTATGGAAGTTGAACCTGCCTTTGTAGTGCTGCTTCTACTGGCCTTGCTGCACAGCTTAGGCCTTCTGATTTTAGTCCTTAACACTTGCCTTTTTAAGAATGCAACTGAAACAGTGTGGAGAACATAAGTATCTGAAGGTTCTATTCTGGATACAGTCGAGAGCAGCTGTGCTTTGTGTGAGACAGAGCAGTGCGATGGCACTGTAGACTTTTGAGGAAGGCCTGATAAATTTGGAAAACCCATAAGATGGGATTTACTGTTGCATCTACAAATAGTATAAAATTCAAGACATATGATCAAATAGGAGATTTGCCAATATCTGGAGCTTGGGCCTAGGCTGATGATGCTTCAGGGATAGCCTTAGCCATTGGGGATGGCGATATATTGATGGGCTTCCTACCAAGATACCAAGGATATAGAAAATACGAGAACAGGAGAAGTTCTAACTATAGCTTACAAAAACGTGATATAAGGATTCAGAAGTATTTTTTGAACTCCTTTTGGGGCTCTTCTATATGATGGTGTAACTATAAGTTATGTTGCTTATAATCAAGTTCCAACCTTTATGTAGCTTATTTTTATGGTTTATAATTCTCTAAAAAAATCCATCAAGTGAGGAAAAAGTAGATTGAATCTAGTTCATCTTTTCTGTTAGCATCTATATTTAAAGAAAGAAGCAAAGGTTTAAAAGGTTACACACTATCATCTCATAGTGTGCTTCAAGTATTCTAAATTGTTTGTAAAGTAAGCACAAAAATAAATTTATGCTGACAAAAGAAACGAAAGTAGAGACACTGCTGTTGATGCTGTAAAAATGGAAAGAATTATGAGAGATTACTATAAACAATTGTATGCCAGAAAATGGGATTATCAAGATCAACAAATTCCTAGAAACATGAAACCTACTAAGACTGAATCACAAAGAAATAGAAAATAACAATAGACTTAAAACTAGTAAGGAGATTAAATTGGTAATAAAAAATCACCCAACAAAGAAAAGCTCTCGATCTGATGATTTTACTGGTGAATTCTACCAAACATTAAAACAACAACAACAACTTACACCAATCCTTCTCATTTTTTTGAAAAGATTGAAGAATAGAGAACATTCCCTAACTCCTTCTATGATACCAGCATTTCCTTGATCAAAACCCAGATAAAAACAATGTAAGACAACTATTGGTCAATACCCCCTTCTAAACATGAATATAAAAATCTTCAAAATGCTAGCAAACAAAAATTCAGTATATTAAAAGTATTATACACCGTGATCAAATGGATTTATTCCTGAAATGCAAGGATGGTTCAATTATGAAAATCAATGAATATAATATACCACATTAATAGAATGGAGGGAAAAACAATATGATCATCTCAATTGATATATAAAAAGCATTTGATAAAATTCATTAGCCCTTCATGATAATAACACCTAATAAAATAAGAAGGAAACTATCTCAACATAATAAAACCATCTATGTAAAACCAATGAGAAACATCATAGTTGTTGGAGAAACTCTAAAAGATCTTCTAAAATCAGGAACAAAACAAGGATGCCCACTTTTGCCACTCATGTTCAACATAGTACTAGAAGTTCTAACCAGAGTTATTAAGTAGGCAAGAGAAAGAAATGAAAGACATCCAAATTGGAAAGACAGAAGTAAAATTATCTGTTTGCAAATTATATAGTCTTATATGTAGAAAATCCTAATAACTGCATAAAAGAAAACCTGATGGAAATAATAAATGAATTTCCAAAGTTGCAGGATACAAAATCACCTCACAAAATCAGTTACATTTCTATAGGCTAACAATGAACAATCTGAAGAGGAAATTAAATAAATCATTCCACTTAAGATAGCATCAAAAATAAGAAAGCAGTTCAGAATTAACTGAGGACATGAAAGACTTATACAGCACATTACTGAAAGAAACTAAAGGCATAAGTGGGCTAAGACATTATATATTCGTGGATTGTAAGACTTAATCTTATTAAGATGTCAATATTATTCAGAGATCTATAAAATTCATAAGTCTCTACCAAAATCTCAATATTTCAACAACGTTTTTGTAGAAATAGAAAAAAAAAACCCTTTCTAAAATTTTTATGGAATCTCAAGAGACCATGGTTAGCCAAAACAATTCCAAAAAAGAAAAAGTTGGTGGACTTATATTTTCTGATTTGAAGCTTACTTCAAAGTTGCAGTAATCAAAAAAGGGAGCCACTGGCATAAAGACAGATATGTAGACCAATGGAACACCACAGACAGCCTAGAAATAAGCTCTCATGTAATGATTTTTGAGAAGGGTGTCAAGATGATTTAGTGGGAGAGAAAGTCTTTTCAACAAATGGTTTTGGGAAAACTGGATATCCACATGCAAAAGAGGTTGGACCCTTACCTAATACTGTGTCTAAGAATTAAGTCAAAATCATGCAAAGACCTAAATATAAGAGTTAAAACTATAAAGTTCATAGAAGAAAATCTAGGACAAAATCTTCCCAACATTGGATTTGGCATTTTCTTGGATAGGACACCAAAGGCATAGACAGTAAAAGAAAAATTAGACAAACTAGATTTCATGAAAATTAAAAACTTTTGTTTACTATTAAGAGAAGAAAAAGGTAATCCACAAAAAAGGATAAAATGTTTGAAAATCCTGTATCTGTTAAGGGTGTCAACATCAGGAATATATAGAGAATTCTAAAACTCGACAACAAAATCAGCCTCTGAGAAGGATTTATGTCAGCATGTAAATGGATGCTAGTGAAGCTGGACCCTCAAGCTACAGCTTCTAGAGTATGCAGTCAGTCAGACGCCTTCCAGGGAAAGACTGGGAGACAGGCATTATTTTTTTTAAAGTTTTAAATGTTTGGGTTTTTTTTGACAGAGAGAGAGGCAGAGGATGAGTTGGGGAGGGGCAGAGAGAGAGGGACACACAGAATCTGAAGCAGGCTCCAGGCTCTGACACGGGACTGGAACTCATGAACTGTGAGATCATGACCTGAACCAAAGTCACATTCTTAATTGACTATGCCACCCAGCTGCCCCAGAGAGAGGCATTTTTGCTTGTTTTCCCTGCAGTGAGCCCTGGGGAGATAGCTGTGGCAAGTGTTTACACACCTGTTAACAGCTGCTTCTTTGTTTGCTCCATTGGCTTTCAGAGCTAGGTCCCTGGGGTGGCAGCTTTAAAAGCTGAGGCATTAGCTTGGTGGTCCAAACCCTCCACTCCTCAGGGAGAAGCTGGGAGTTGGGAGTTCCCTCCTGATTGTATGGCACTATGCCAAGGGTGGGTTTATTATGAGAGTGTTTCAGCACACTCTACCAGTTTTAATATGGGTATTTTTTTCAGTTGCCCAGAGTGTAGGAGTCTCACAACTAGTTTCTGGATTTCTCCCAGAGAGAATTGCTTCACGTGTTGCTCTGTATTTGGTACATCCATGGGAGGAAGGAAAATCAGGAGCCTCTGGTGTCTCCATCTTTTTCTGAGTCCCTGCTAAACTTTATTAAGAGCACTTTGGAGTTATTAACTACTTTAAGCTTTATAAGAAGCCATCAGATAGGAAGGTCTTGGTGGGTGGGGATTATACAGAAATGACCTTCAATCAAAAAGGAAGGTAACTATAGATGTCACATAGACTAAGATGTCCCATGATCTGCTACCTGCAAACTGGAGACCCCAAAAAGCCATTGGTTATAATTTAGTCCAAATCTGAAGGTCTGAGAATCAGAGGAGCCAATTGTTTAAATCCTACTCCAAGGTCCAGAGAAGATGAAATGAGATCTTCCATCTCAAGTAGGAAACCAGGAAGCAAAGAAGACTATTTCATCATTTTATATTTATTGTTTATCTTTCTTTGTAAATTTTACTGGGATATAGTTATATTTTTTAATCATTTTTCATAATATTTTCTATAAAGTTGGCCATATAAGAGCAACCTTAATCCATTTACCAAAATATTTTCTCTGCAGTTCTAAAATTAGCACCATTCAAATAACCCTGCCAAATACTAGATAATGTTATGGTGAATGTATCTGCAGAAGGAGGGAATGTATACATTTCTTATACTCCCAGAATGGACTCATTGTGGCAAAGTTTTAGAGCTACATAAATTAAGAAGCATGTGCTGATCAAAACCATTTCTGTCATGAACTGTGAGAATGCCACATATACCAACAGTCTAGAGATTGAGGGCTCTGTGGATCAGAGGAAGCAGCAAGCTGGTTCGGCTTCACAGTGAAATCTTTAAGTCAGGGATAAGGTCTGAGATTTTAGTCCAAGAAGTTCCTATATCATATTCCTACAAGACTTAAAACATAAGTGACACTAACTAAATTAGTTAATTTCATCATTTGTTAATTTCCAAGAAGGAAAGCAATAACACGCTTCATGTATGCCTGAGTAAGGGGTTCCCATTCACATAGAAATATGTGTTACTCAGTATTATCAAGTAGGAGATGTCATTAACCTTCTCTAATCTCCCTGTGCAAAAAGATATTGGCTAGTTCAGGAATTCAGATGCATTTCCTTAATATTATCCCCTCTCCCCAATTTTTTTCTTTGCTCAAGATTTTGTAAAGATAACAAAATAATGTGGAAGAAATAGAACCCACAGGATGAACTGAACAGTGTATGTTAAACAGTTAATAAATATTTTGTAGTTTGCAGCTATATGGTCCACTATTCATTTCCCATTCCTTCTTACCAGAATTCAAGTGATCTTCTACTTATGCAAACTATGACACATGCATCATATAGTCACTATTTCAATCCTGGTTTTCATTGCTTTTATTCCATTGCAAACTGATTTAATAGCCATCAATATGTGTCTCAGAATATATCCAGCTTTCTACCTTCCAAACACATGATAGGATTGTACTGTTTGGCTTCTTTGTGGTTAATAGGGATGTTATGACTCTGATAGGGATAATGTTGCCAATTCAGTTGAAGAAATTTTATGCAGAAGTGACATGTGTCTCTTCCCGGAGGAGTTTCTAATTACCTGTGGGCGATTCTACACAATATTCTTATCCGTTTGGGATGACTGATGGATTGGCAACACTCAATACAGTGAGTTCTTAATCAAAGTGCTACCTTTGGTATTGAGTCTCCTTGTAGATCCACGATGAGTATGTAGTGTGAATAAGTAATGTGTCTTTTTTCTTTAAGACATTAAGAATGGAGAGATTAATACTGAAACATAATCTAGCCTTTCTTGACTAATATCCATTGAGTTTTACCTTTTATACCTGGACACTATTTTTTATCAGACAGGTAAATATGTATATCCTAATTATGAGGTATTCTCAGTTTCTGCTGCTCTTGTTTCAAGTTCAGCCGTTAAAGTACAGAAACTTTATGCTCAGACTAAATAGCAACCTGCTAAATGAATTCTATTGCTCAAGGATTTTAGTTACCATATACCACTGTACACATTTATATGGATTCACAGAATGCTAGCTATATGAGTGAGACCACATATTGCCCTCTAAAATAATGCCTCTTCAAAATTCTATTGCTTAATTACATGTTTTATAGGCCTTGATGACATGTGATAAAGGAAAAATTAGGGACTCAGTGTTTTCTAGAAGATGCTCCCATTTCTTGGAGAATTTTCCATATACTGCTATTCATAGTCTCACAGTAATAAATGAACCTCTGGTATAGCCACTGGTTGTGGATATCTTGTAGCAACAAAAAAGTGGATTAAATACATAACGTAACACATGAACCACATCGAAAGGAATTTCAAGACCATCCAATCTTCTTGGCCTCTGTAAAATCTTGGAATTATTTCTTACAAGGCTGTCTTTGCTATTTTTTTAAACATGTCCAAAACACTGGAACATCATCATATGTATCAGTGGCGTAGGTAATGGTACATCATGAAGGTACTAAGGTGATTGCCTCTGTTGGGAAGAAGTTTTGCATTGTACAAAATGGTGCTTGCAACAAATAAGAACCTCAAAAGAGAATTCTAAGGGTGTAGTGAATACTTCAAAAGGTTAGGCATTATTAAAGTAAATGGAAGAAAAGGGACCAAAATTAATGACTAAAGGGGGAAATAGGCTAATACTGGCTACATACAGTTTCATGGAATGATTTTTGACTTAAAAGCAACAACAAAAAAGCCTTCAGCAACTTCATTTATGTAACTACCAATTGAAAGCAAAACATGAACACTGTGTTAGGGTACTCCAGAGAAATAGAACCAACAGGAGAGGTTTAGATGCATATTTAGAAAGAGTGATTTACAAGGCACCTGGATGGCTCAGTTGGTCTGACTCTTGATTTCAACTCAGGTCCTTATCTCTGTCTTGAGATCAAGCCCTGTTGTGAAGCTCTGCACTGAGTTTGGACCCTGCTTCAGATTCTCTCTCTGTTTCTGCCTTTCCCCCTGCTTGCCCTTTCTCTCTCTTCCTGGAAATAAATAAACATTACAAAAGAAGAAGAGATTTACTATGGGAATTGGCTCATGTGGTCATGGAGGCTGAGATACGCCATGATGCAACCTGCTGTCTGCAATCTAGAGATACAAGAAAGCTAGTGATAGGATTCTGCCGAAGTTCAAAGACCTGAACACCAGAGGAGCTGATGATGTAACTCCCAGTGGAAAGCTGAAGGCCTGAGAAGGGGTTGGGCAGGATCCTAGAGTAGGTCTAAAGGTTTAAAAGCCAGCAGATGAGACAGATGCCAGAGCACAGGAGAAGATGGGCATTCTAGCTCATACAGAATGATAATTTGCTTTTCTTCTGCCTTCTTGTTCTATTTGGGTTCTCAACGATAAAATGATGCCCTCCCACATTGGTGAGGACCTATCAGATTCCTCACAGATTCAAGCACCAGTCTCTTCTAGAATCATCCTCACAGACCTCCAAAAATTATGTTTTTTCATGTCTTCTGCCCATTTCTTCACTGGATTATTTGTTTTTTGGGTGTCGAGTTTGGTAAGTTCTTTACAGATTTTTGATACTAACCTTCTATTCAATGTCATTTGCAAATATCTTCTCCCATCCCATTGGTTGCCTTTTAATTTTGTTTACTGTTTCCTTTGCTGTGCAGAAGCCTTTTATCTTGATGAGGTCCTAATAGATCATTTTTGCTTCTATTTCCCTTGACTTTGGAGATATGTGAAGTAAGAAGTTGCTGCAGCCAGATGGCTAATAGACACATGAAAAGATGCTCAGCATCACTAATCATTGGGGAAATACAAATTAAAACCACAGTGAGGTAACACCTCACACCGGTCAGAGTGGCTAACATTAACAACTCAGGAAACAACATTTGGTGAGGATGTGGAGAAAGGGGAACTCTTGCACTGTTTGTGGGAATGCAAACTAGTGCAGTCATTCTGGAAAGCAGTGTATAGATTCCTCAAAAAATTAAAAATAGAACTATCTTACAACCCAGCAATTGCTCTACTAGGAATTTATCCAAAGGATACAGGAGTGCTGATTCAAAGGGGCACACCCCCCCCCAATGTTTATAGCAGCTCTATCAACAATAGCCAAATTATGGAAAGAGCCCAAATGTCCATTGACCGATGAATGGGTTAAGATGTGATATATGTATATATATGTGTATACACACTCACACACACACACACACACACACGCGCGCGCACAATGGAATACTACTCCGTGATGAAAAAGAGTGAAATCTTTCCATTTGCAACAACAAGGATAGAACTGAGGGGTTTAGGAGTTGATGTGAGCTCAGCAGGTCAACGAAAGGTTATAAATACCAGCTCTAGGAGTTTTGCTGAAACCATTGGGAAACATGTTCTGCTCTACCTCTATTGTTGCCCAGCAGATAGAATATAAGCCTGAAGTTTTCTTTTTTTTTTATAATAGTTTATTTTCAAATTGGTTTACATATAACACCCAGTGTTCATCCCAACATGTACCCTCTTTAATGCCCGTCACCCGCTTTCCCCCCTCCCTCACCCCGCTCACCCTGAGTTTGTTCTTAGTCTTTGAGAGTCTCTTATGTTTTATCTCCCTCCCTCTCTGTGTCTTTTTTTCCTTTCCCCTCTTCCCCTCCCCCTGGTTTTTGCTTAGTCTCACAAAGTCCACCTATTCCTGGAAACATATGGTATCTGTCTTTTTCTGACTGACTTATTTCACTTAACATAATACCCTCCAGTTCCATCCATGTTGCTACACATGGCCAGATTTCATTTTTTCTCATTGCCACGTAGTAGTCCATTGTATATATGTACCACATCTTCTTTATCCATTCATCAGTTGATGGGCACTTGGTCTCTTTCCATGATTTTAAGCCTGAAGTTTTCAAAGACCTTCTTTGTTTATTCTTGCGGAAGGCCTTTCTGAGAATGAAGCCAATAGAAGAATGGCTTCATAAGAGGAGAGTGAAGAAGAGAGACCGTTAACTGTTAGACCCCTTAAGCACCTAGATTCAGCCTGTCCTGAGGCCCACTACCTAGATATTTCGATTATGTGAGATAATTCAATTTTTTTCATTTAGAGTATTTCGAATGGGGCTCCTATCACTTGGAGGCAAAATATGTCTGATTTATATACTTTATTATTGATATAAAGAAGCTAAGGCCCAGGAAAGTAATGTGATTTGCTTCAGCTTCACAACCCTGGGTCATAATCTAAAACAGAATGATTCTAATCTAGAACTCTTTTCGGTTCACACACTTCCTCTCTAGAAGGGGCTATTACATTAGTAATTTGGGGAGCTGTCACTTTTCCATCTTGCTATATATTCATTTTGCATTCACTGACTATACCAACTTTATTTTGTCACATACAGAATGAACTTCCCAATTGTTCATGCTCTTGACACAGAAGGTAATAGATTGATAGATTCAGAAGGAACGAAAAAAATGTCTTTTATTTCTGGATGTTTGTCTTGTCAGAAATAAATAAGGTTGAACTTTGATAGGATGCCTTGTAAATAATTCTTAGGTGGAATATACAGAACACTTACTTTGCCAAGTCTTTGGCAGCGATTATAAATTGAGAGGATGTGCTTTCTCTTACCTAAATGAATTTTTAAAAATCAAATGTTTAATCTTTCTTCTAACATGAAGATTTTGAAAACTTTCCCTTAGAAATTCCAAAGCAAGGGAATTCTATATGACTTATTTTGACGAGAATATGACCACTATGTGTAATGGTCTAAATCTAAATTTAGGAAAACACAAGATACTATTCTCTAGGTAAAAGGCATCTGAGGCATAATTCAAACAAGGTTTTGGTTTTTCTGCATGGGTATATTCTTGTGTGAATACTAATTTCATTTTTTCAGGCTGCCATCAGTCCAGCTCGAGAAGAAAAGTATTCAGTTTGTGGTATTTGAAAAAGTTGGCTGTGACTTAGAGATAACTATTGCTGAGGATTCTTACTGCTGGATTTCTGATCTATCCGAATACTTGGGAGGCATTCTGAATATTAAAGGGAATTTATCTTTTATAGTGCTTGAGTTTGTTCAAGCCAACAGCTAAGGTTGTAGTTACAACATTTCCTACTGCCTTTTTGCCCTTATAATATCATAATCTTCAAGGTGGTGTCAAGATGGCACTAGTGTTGAAATGAGTCAGTTGCCTCTGAATTCACTAAGAGTTCTCCAAGCAAAAAAAAAAAAAAAAAAAAAACCATAACAAACAAATGCATCACAAAGAAATGAACATACCAAACTTTAATTAAGAATTTTTAATTAAGAATTTTTCCCATCTCATATATGGTTGATGGAAGGCAAGAAATGGTTTTCATGATAAGAATTTTTCTTATATACTTATGAATAAAGCTTTTTTTAATGTTTTTAATTTATTTTTAAAAGGGAGAGAGCATGAACAGGGAAGGGGCAGACAGAAGGGGACAGAGGATCTGTGCTGATGGCAGTAAGCCTGATGCAGGGCTTGAACTCACTAACTGTGAGATCATGACCTGAACTGAAGTGGGCCACTCAACCGATTGAACTACCCAGGCTCCCCTACTAGACACTGTTTTTAAAACATAGCTGAGACTGCTCTGTTTTGAATGGATTTGGTTTTGATAGGAATGGTTTTTTCTTTCTGATCTAATATGCAAATTCTACCTTCTAAATCGGATTTGATACTTGAAAGTTGCCAGTTGGCTGGTAACAGTTAACTGGGGAATCATTCAGATCACCCACATTTGCAGTCATTGGCTAGGCAGATGCAGACATAGCCACACTGCTGATGTGGTAGGTTGTTGAATTGAGGGATACAGTTTAGATCAAAATGTACTTCACTGAACAGATAACTTAGTCCTCATGTGCAGTTTCTTGACACTTGTCCTGTTTCTGTATTTCCACCATCTTTTGAGTCCCATTTGGACTAAGAGTACATCTCATTTGAACTCTTGACCTACATCTCATTTGAACTATTCAGAATAAGGGAGAAAAAGATGATTTCATCAGTTTTAGAATCTGGGGAGACTCATGGAGATAAGTGCCCTCAGATTTGACTAACTGCTTTATTTGAACTCTCTCAGTAGGAGGGGTGGAATTAGGAGGGATATTTCATGTCACTGAGCTCAGTTACTTAGGGATTAGGAAACGCTGAAGTGTGTGTGTGTGTGTGTGTGTGTGTGTGTGTGTGTGTGTACGCATGCACGTGTGTGTGTGTGTGTGTGTATTTGTGTTTTAAGATATGCAGTGAAGGAAGTTTGGAAGTGGATACCACCAGGAATCTTAAAATACAGTTTTATAGGTACTATTTACTGAATGGTACTTAGCCAGCCTGAACACTTATGGACAATTTCTTTTTTTCTCTAGGAAGTTCATGTTGATTATCTAAAACCTTAAAATACTGTGAAAATAATATATTGATTTCCTAATAACAGACATGGGAAACCGATGTACAGAAAGGATGGGGACCTTCTTTGTCATTGATTGCCTTGATGGATAAGCCATATCAGAAGCTTCACTCATTTCTGAGAAGACAAGAAACAAATGATATTCAAAGAATATACTTCTATAGTTTGACCATCTTAGGAATTGCAGACTCTATAATGCACAACACCAAACTTCAAACAGGGCGAACAAAAGGAAATGATTTTAAGTCCCTGAGAGAGGAATAGTACAGATCGATTTTGCAAGACCTGACAAGTAGGCATGCTCACTGTGACACATCATTTTCCCAGAAAAATGTCGATTCGAGAGATACTTTGGAGAGTGCAGGAGGAAGAGTCTATGGCTTACAATGAAATCAGTTGATCATTCAGGCTCTCAAGGTTTAATGAGATCTTTAGAATGCCTTTCTTTGCTTTGGGCACAGTGTTGCTGAAAATTATCTTCAGCTGTTTGCTGATGTATGCAGGTCTTTGTTAATTCTGGGTAGCTGGCATCATGGCAAATTGGGAAACTGAATTGGTCTAGTAATTTAACATTTTGGCCAACTGTTAGACACCTGCTTTCTCCCAACATTAAGATCACCTCTGTGTGTGTGTGTGTGTGTGTGTGTGTGTGTGTGTGTGTGTGTATTTGTGTGTCTGTGTGTCTTCCTCTCTTCTCTGTCTTCACTTTTTCTTGAAAGTTTTCTCCTGGCATGTCCGTAGAGAACAAGGACTTCAGAAGGACAGAGTTTGCTTGATTTTGACAAGAAGGACACCTTGGAAAACATGTGGACTATATATTTAGTAGACGTTTTAGAATTCAATTGTAGACCAAGGAAAAGAAAATATCAAGCAGAGCTGCTCAGCAATGGGACAGGCTATTCTAGATGATTGTGAGTTCTCCCATTCTTTGGAAGTTCAAACAGGTTAAGTGAAGCATAGCATTGACAACATGGATTTTGGAGAGACTGCCCTGGTTTAAAACCCTGGCTTCACCCCATGACAGCTGTGTGACTTGGACAAGTTGTTTACCTCAGGAAACTCATCCCTCTCATTTGTAAAACTGAGACAGTAATACCTACTTCACAGGTAATTGTGAGTAGTAAATAAAACAGAGTAAATAAAGATCCTGATAAAGTGACACATAGTAGGAGCCTTAACTAAAATTGTTAGGACCACCTGATACAGATATTGTAGAAACTGAGACAGTAATACCTACTTCACAGGTAATTGTGAGTAGTAAATAAAACAGAGTAAATAAAGATCCTGATAAAGTGACACATAGTAGGAGCCTTAACTAAAATTGTTAGGACCACCTGATACAGATATTGTAGAAACTTAAGCTTTAATTTTCAGGCTTAAGTCTTTCATGCTACTATAATATTCTGCTGTTCTTTTATAAAATAATTACCTTTCCGGTATTGACTTTCATTATCCTGCCTCAGGAGTTTCTTTTAAGAATCCATGGTAGTACCATGTCACTACTTGGCTAACACAAATTTTGGGGCAAGAGTTATCCACCTAAACTTTGAGAGTTAGAAAGTATTAAGAATTAAGTGAGATATTAGGATGTGTTTTATTGCCTAGCACTTTGGATTCTACAGGTTTTTACATGCAATGTTTTTTTCTAACATTTTATTATGAAAATTTCCAAACATGAATGATTTGAAAGAATCATATAGTGAGCAGCCATATTCTGCTGTCAATATTTTACTATACTTGCCCCATCACATATCCATCTATCAACTAAACAAAATTTTTAATGTTTATTTATTTTGAGAGAGGGAGAGACAGACAGAGTGTGAGCAGGGAAGGGGCAGGGAGAGAGGGAGACACAGAATCTGAAGCAGGTTCCAGGCTCTGAGCTGTCAGCACAGGGCCTGATATGGGGCTTAAACTCATGAACCACGAGATCATGACCTGAGCTGAAGTTGGACACTTAACTGACTGAGCCATTCAGGCACCCCATCCAGCTAACAATTTTTGATGCGTTTTAAACTAAGAGATATTAGTACACCTATCCCTAAATATGTCACTATCCATATCATTAGTTCAATATTTGTTTATGGTGATTTTATTTAGACAAAATTTATATGCAATGAAATGTATACACCTTACGTGCACTATTCAGTGACTTCCGATGAATGAGTACACTTGTGTGGCCTCCACCGCAGTCAAGATATAAAACATTTCCCTTACTCCAGAAAGTTCCCTCATGCCTCTTCCTAGTTATGGGATTAGCTCCATGGGTCATCTTTGTCCTGATATTTTGTTCATTATGTTTTAGTTTGGTCTGTTCTAGAACCTCATATCAATGGAAGCCTAAAGTGTGTACTCTTTTGTGAAAGGATTCTGTCATTCGGCTTAATATTTTTGACATTTATTCTTTATCACTGAGTAGTATTTCATTGTATATGAATAAGCCCTATTTAAAGATGTATTTTGCTGATAAACATCTCAGTGGTTTCTATTTTTTGGCTTGGATGAATAAATCCATGAAAGTTCTTCTATAAGATTTTTTGTGGACAAATGCTTTCATGTCTCTTTGGTTGATACCTATAATTTATAAGATTCATAGTTGCTGCATTTTCTCTTCAACAATTGGAGTTACTAGTATTTTTAATTTTAGCCATTCTGGTAGATGGGTAGTAGTATCTTATTATGGTTTAATATGAATTTTTCTTGATAATGATTATACTAAACACTTTTTAATGTGCATATTGGCCATGCTATATCATTTTTTCCCAAAGTTACTGTTCAAGACTTTTGTCCAGTTTTTGAATTGGGTAATTTTTATCTTTATTATCAAGTTATAGAATTTCCAGTTATAGAATGGTGTGAGTTAGAGGTCAACATTTATTTATTCCATATGAATATCCAGTTCTTGTAGCATCATGTGTTATAAATATTTTGATTTACTCATGGATTTCTTTGGTGCCTTTGAAAAAAATGAAATGATCATATAAATTTAAATTTGTTTCCAGACTCTATGTTTTGTTCTACTGATTATTTTGTCAATTGTCAGGCCAATATTATACTGTCCTGTAACTCTATAGAAAGTTCTCATCAGGCAGTAGTATTCCAGCTTTATTCTTCTTTTTAAGGTTGCTTTTGGTATCCTAGATCATTGACATTTCCACGTCAATTTTAAAATTGGCTTGTCAATTTCTATCAAAAAGCCTAGTGGAATTATGATTAGGATTGCATTGGTTTTGTAGATAATTTTGGGTGGGAATTGACATCTAACCAATATTGAATATTGAATATCCTAATCAATTTTAATTCACTCTCAACAAAGTTTTGTAGTCTTCCTTGCAGAGAAGTCTTAAGGTCTTCTGCTAAATTTATTCCTTAATATGTATGTTATGTTTTCTGATGCCAATATAAATGAAATGTTCTTTGAATTTTCCAATTGATACCACTAGTATATAAAAACATAACTTACTTTAAATATTGATATTACATTCTGCAACCTTGCTAAATGTACTTATTAATTCTGGTAGTTGGAGATTCCTTAGAATTTTTATAGCAGCAATCATGTGTAATCTGAATAAAGAGAGCTGACCTCTTCTTTTATATTCTTTCTTTATCTTGCCTTATTGTACCTCTAAGACATCCAACAAAATGTTAAATAAATGTGTTAAGAGTGGATATTTTTGCTTTGTTCTAAGATTCAAGTAGAAAGCCTAAAACCTTTAATATGTCATCCTTAAGTATGATTTATCTCCACATTTTTCACAACTACCTTTTATGAGATTTAGGGAGTTCTCTTAAATTTCTAATATTCCTACTTGTTGAGATGCTCTGTTATGAAAAGGTATTAAATTTTGTCAAATGTTATCCCCTTATTTTTTGAGGTGATTATTTGGATTCCTATTTTCATGAATTACATCATTGATACTTGAATGTTAAACATAGAAAGTATTTCTGGGGCAAATCCTCCTTGTTGATGATGCAGTTTAGTTTGTATATATTTTTAGAGTTGATTTGAAAATAGATTATTGAAGATTTTTGTATTCATAAATATAATTTTTTTCTCATTTAAAAATCCTTTAAAATAATTGAGTGGTTAAAAAATGTCATGAAGTTTATGATAATGTAGAAGTAAAATATATGACAATACTTCAAAGGATTGAGGGTATTTTTTATACTTTATACTTTTATAGAGGTCATTTTACATGAAGTATTTGAACTAAAATTAAGATATATGAAAGATGCATATTATGAAGCGTAGCATAAGCTTTGAAAGATAAAACAGAGGTAAAGCTTATTAACCAATGGAGAAAAACAGAATTGTATGAAATGCTCGGTTAACCTAAAAGAAGGCAGTAAGATAGGAAAAAAGGAACCAAAAACCAGAAGGGTGAAGTAAAACACAAATAACAAGATAATAGATTTAAGCCCAATAATATTGATAATTACATTAAATTCACATAGTTGGAATATTCCAGTTAAAAGACAGAGACTATCAAACCTGATAGAAAAGATCCAACGTGGGGTGCCAGTGTGGCTCAGTTGATTGAGCGTCTAACTCCTGATTTGGACTCAGATCATGATCTTGCAGTTCATGTGATCAAGCCCTGCATTGGACTCTACACTGATTGCGTGGAGTGTGCTGGAGATTGTCTCTCTCTCTCTCTCTCTCTCTTTATCTCTCTGCCCCTCCCCTTCCCTCTCTCTCACTCTCCCTCAAAATAAGGAAATAAACATTTAAAAAATAAAGAAGACCCAACTATATTCAAAAGGAGACCCCCTTTACTCCCATGACACTGTATTATAATTTTTATTTTAAACAGTCATATGCATTTAAAGAAAGTAAGGGAAAAGTTAATTTCTCTTGACTGGAAGCTTTTAATACATCATTTTTTTTTCTTTTATGCTTATTGTTCCCATCCTGTCTCCAAGTGGCACGCAGGTATTTGAGCAGAAGCCATATTTCCTGATTATAAGTCCGGTGATATTGTTACCATGCCATGGCAAAATTCTGCATTGTGTGAGTGCTGTATTCACTATCAAACACCACACAAATGAATATAAAATGTAGTTGTTTTTCGGTATCCCTGGGATGTAACCATTTCAGGAGGTGCCTTCACTCAGTGGCCACCAGGAGGTTAGGAGTTGTTCCCTCAGCAGCTGAACACGCCTGCTATGGGAGATTTCTAACCCAGGTGTCTGGCATCTATGAGTGCCTACAACCTTTTTTGCCTGCCAGGGCAGTGTTGGCAATGGCAGGTGCTAAAATATGATCATTTGGCTCTATCTCCATTCTAGTCCTGTTCCCCAAACATTTCATCAAACACATGGTAAAACATAGTATGTACATGAATATGTAAAGCACAAGCTTGGATTAGTGTACTCTCCTCTATTCGAGGAGTGAACATGAACTAGATCTAAAAGTGGGAGACTGTGGTGGGACAAGGAGAAGGTAAATGGAGAACAGCCTTTAGTGTACAGTTCTCATGAGTCCTTTTGGCTGTAGTATGGATTAGACATGTCAATGTCTGGTTTTCCAAATTGCAGTTTAACAGAGAAATGAATTTCTGTTTTTTTCTCCATAAATTAGAAGTGTCTCTTTTTTCAAATGAAAACTTTATATAAAATATGATTAAAAGATAAAATACATGCTCTTTAAAAGCAAGTAAATGGCTTAGATATCTACTCCTTAACCTCTGTGGAAGCCTTGCATACAGTCTGAAAGGTTAACAAGATTATTTGTTGTCAAGGCTGGGAAAGAAATCTAGTTAAATCTGCACTGTGCTATGTTCATTTAGGTGGATGAGCCACTATAAAACAAGCATTATATTCCTAGAAACAGAACAAGAAAGATTGATGAACTTACCTTCATAACAGTTTAAAATTGTGTAATGGCAAAAAAATAGTTTAGGAGGATAACAATCTAAAATAAAGATTTTCAACATATAAGACAAATGGCTAACTCCATTAGTTCACTAATTGTTCATACAAATCAGTAATTATATGATGGGAAACCTCACAAAAGAAATATGGCAGAGCACATAAGAGAGTTTGTAGAAAAAACAAATACAAATAGTAAAAAAGACAAAAAACAAAAACAGAAAACCCAAAAACATGAAATGAAGCTCAATTTAATTCACAATTAAGAAAATGCAAATCACAGGAACAAGATGCTACTCCTCTTCTTTTCCATAAGATGTGGGAAAAAAATAATGTTTAGAGGTATCCAGATGATAAAGACCAAAAATATTTAGTGGTGAGAGGGTGGATAATGGGAACCCTCATACTTGGTTGCTAGGAGAAAAGGGGTGTAACTTTTCAGGAGGGAAATGTAGCAATATCTATGAAGCTAAAGATGACCTAGGAGTCCCTTTGTTAGGAATTTATTCTATGGATATGCTTGCAGAAAAATTGCAGAGATAAGTCTTTTGGAAGAGTGGGAATCCTTTTTTTTTTTTTAATTTAGTTTATTTTCAAATTGGTTTACATAAAACACCCAGTGTTCATCCCAACATGTGCCCTTTTTTAATGCCCATCACCCCCTCTCCCCCCCCCATCTCCCTCACCCTCAGTTTGTTCCTTTATACTCCTAATGCTTTTTCCTATGTTGGAGGGACTTATACCAATATCAGACTGGCTCTTGATTTTGCTCCCTCATTCTCTCCTAATCTTATTTGTGAATTGGGAAGCAGAGACAGACATATGTAGTTCTACCCCATTCCCTTCTCCCTTCTTTTGGAAGCTGCCGGCCTAGAGGGATCACACATTCCACTCTGCCCCTCCATGTGGTAGTTCTGAGGCATGTATGTGTATAGGGGAGGACTCTTCCTGAAATCTTCTAATTCTGATTTAAATTATTAGAAAATTCTGTTGCAGACATTAATTAATTACTTAATTTAGAGAGGGAGGGGCAAAGGGAGGCAGAGAGAGAAGGTGGAGGGGAATCCTAAGCAGGCTCCACACAGCATAGAGCATGACAAAAGGCTCAATCCCACGACCCTGGGATCATGACCAGAGCTGAAATCAAGAGTCAGATGCTTAACTGACTGAGCCACCAAATCACCCAATTTTGCAGATAATTTTAAGCCACATTTTCCAGTACCAGGTTTACAGTGATGAAAGTAGAATTTTGGCCTCTGTATGCCTTAGTATTTACTATCTCTCTTATTTGATTGAGAACTAGCATGAGACAAAAAGGATAAGCCTTGAGAAACATAAAAAGAGTGGAATTTCAGGTGTGAAAGGAACCATTAAGGTTTTTGCCTTGGTAGATTCATGTGTACTTATATTGGGTAATGGGCTACTTTTCTAGAGTTCTACCCCTGTTTTTAATTGGTGCAAGTGGAATCCATAGGTTTTAAGACATATTTCACATGGCACTTTTACTTTAGCAAGAGGAACCAGCTTATGGCACCATTGTCCACCAACTAACACCAGCATTCCATAAACACTCTTGGGCACAGGAAAAACAAGGGCCTCAGCAAATGTGCCAGTCTCCACAAGTGCGCGTGCACACACACACACACACACACACACACACACACACACCCCTATACCCACAATCCCCCTACATGGCTAGTTTTTCACAAGAGGGATCATCTCTGCAATAAATCCTAACTCTCTTACTGTCAATATCAATTAAGTGCCTATCTGGATATTAGTGATCTTAAAGGAGCTGTAGGGTATAAATGCTTTGGTCTTGGTTGCTAAGCAGATAATAAATTAACACATACCAGATATCCTAGTTCATTCAGTTATTTATGTGTCCGAGGTAGAAGTAGAAATAAAGTCTAATCTCTATCAGAGGATCTTCTCCTCTGATCAGGGTACTCTTTCTTTCCCCATTATCTATGCCTGTGCCTTGTCAGAGCACATAAAGATAAGACAACACTACCATAACTCTTGTGTCAGTGTCCTTGGTCTGTGTATGTAACCACCCTGCCTGAGTGGCCCTGTCTATAGTCTTCAAGGCCCAGGTGATGTCTCTTCCTTGAAACCATTCTTGATTGCTAACACTTGTCATCTTTCTTCTATGAGCAAGGAACTTTATAACAAAGAGTCTTGTATTCACAACTGTTTCTCATGTATTTGCTTTATTACAGCCCCTAAATACTGTGGGGGCAGGATTTTCCTCGTACTTCTTCCCTCTTCTTCTGCCAACAAATCAGAGTGTTGTGTCAATCTAAAAGTACCTTATGATGACTGAGTAGTTTATAATTTTATAATTAAATAGGCTATAAATCTGATATTAGTTAATATTAGAAAAGTAAGAGAATATTAATTTCACTAAACCTCTCCAAAAACTATTTTTATTTTCCTTAACTGTATTACCTATCTTTGTTTGGTTGCCAATCTCACTGCAGATCTATATTGCATATAGCGTTCTGAATTCTACTTTGCCCCCTTTCCCATATCATCACAAATAACTCCATATATCTATATAATCAAAATTAATATTTGCATTGGTTGCATAATTTTGTAGCTTATAAATAGGTCATAATTATTGTGCAATTTTCTTATTGTTAGGTGTAAAGATTATTTTTAGTTTCTTGCCACGGTGTACAATTAACATGTTGAAATGTATAGACTTTTGGATTTGTTATATTTTGGAGATAAATTCCCAGAGTGTTGTCTGATTCACAATAGGTAGTCAGTAAATGAATGCCATTGATTTTCGTCCCCAAACATTTTTGAGTAACTTTATGAGCTGAGTTAGTATAAAGGTTCCTAATTTTTCTTTGGTTAACAAGGTCTACCAAAAATGTGCCCACAAAGCCATTTTTTTCTAAGCTCCAATGTCCAGCTTCTTTGGGAAATGTAGAAATACTGGAATCAGTCTTCCAGGATGTATGTTTTTCCGTTTGGAACCTCAGAGTGTCTGATGTAACAGCAATAAAACCACCCACATTTAGCTTGCAAGGGTGAAACTTTCATACAGAAAATCTTGTAATCCAAATGGCATTGTCTCTGGGCATGTGGCGAACGTAGCAGTGTGTCCATGGAAATATGTATTGGTCCCTCATATGCCTTCATTTGCAGTTCAGATTCTTATGTCCGTTAAAAAATGCAGGAATTTTTTAAAATTTATCATGGGTTTAACAGCCTCCCCTACTTTACAAAAATAATCACAAACTATAAAACATGTAAGGATTGAAACAGAGTGTATGACACTCATATAAAGATGGTTGTGATTTAAGAGACAGGAAATGTAATTATGTGCAGCTGACGTTCTTGTCCTTGGTTATGCAAAGGCAATGTCAATATAAATTTGCCATACCCCGGGCAGCACCAAGTATTGCTGTAACTAGTTGAAGAGATCTCAAGAATCAAATTTGAAGACCCCCTTTCCTGATATAGCACTTTGTGAACTGCCACAAATAGATTCGTATTTATTTTAGGTGTATACGTTGAATGAATGAATCAATGAATAAAAGCCAGAAGTGTCCATCTCCAAAACACGTGCACAGGTGATAGGTATCTCTGCCTTTTACATCCAGGATTTCTGGGTAATGTCTCCTTCCCATTTTGTTCTGTTAGGAATCCACCTTCATATTCTGCAACTTATGGACTAAATGGGAAAGATAACCACTGCCAACATTTCTAATGTAAGTAATAAGGGAAAGAAAGAGGGAAGAGAAAGACACAAGAACACACAAGTAGATGCGGCACCATGTTTCTACAGTGAGTCATGAGGCCACAACTGCTATCTGCTATTTTTGTTTCCCATTATTAACCCTTAAGTGGGTTCTCTATCTAGTATTTAATACAGTTAGGGTTCCTTGCCTGGTATGGTAATCTAAATATTATTTCTGAAAGACAAAGTTTCTGTTGGTCCTACTTAGGTGTGTGGTTTAACAGAGTCTGCCCTTAACATTAGCAGATGGAGGTGGTTTAGGGTATATTCTGGGTTCAAAATCCTTGTGGCCCCCACTGTGTAGCCACAGAATATTTCCCATAATTGTTAGTATTACACCCCAGCCAACCCCATGATTTTCTTTTTTGCATTAGGTATACAGTTCCAAAATGTCCATACTGAGACTCAGCTTTCATTTAGCGGCAGTATTATCTGTGCCCCAGTAGAAATGTTCCCCCATAGATGTTAAATCTGTGCACCAGTGGAATTCTGAGCATGGGATCAAGCTGCAAACATTATGAATGTGGGCCTTTAAATGTATCATTAAGAAGTACCATCCACACTTTGACTGTTTGGTTCCCAGATGTGTTATTTGTTTGTGGGTAAAAGACATAATATCTTGGCCATTAGTTCGGGTATATATACATATGTTGCAACACATCCCTCCACCTTTACAAGATGTTTGCTCCCAGATGGGACTACATCCATTTTCAGCGATCTATTTTAATATACTTCAATATCAGCTACTCTGGCCTTAGACAGGATATAAGATGAAGGGCCAGGTTGTCACAAAAGAGTCCTCTAAAGAATTTACAATTGAGTTGAGAGGTAAGACATGGGAAGACATTTGCCAGATGAAGGGAGAAAGGGGAAAAGTGTTTTAGGCAAAGGGAATAGAACATGCAAAGAACTTGTTGGGGGAGAAAGGATAATGTATTTGAGAAACATAAAAGTGGATAATAGTAGAGTAAAGCACAAAGGTTGAATAAATGAGAAGTATGAAACGAGGGTTGGAGATGCAGGGGCCAGAGCATACAGAGCCTTATAGATCATGTTAAGTATTTTTGGCATTTATCCTAAGAATGATGAGAATCTATAAAAAATGTTCTGTGTGTGTGCATGTGTACAGAGAAGGGGAAAGGCTTGACTTAATCAAATTTTCTCCATATGATGTTCATTGTCGCTATGACATGGAGATTACATTGTAAAGGTGCCAAAAAGGATATAGGGAGAGAAATTGTGTGTGTGGGGGGGGGCACAGTGATAGTATGAGAAAAAATGGTGTTAGATTGGTGGCAATGAATATTCTCTGGAATACTCTGAAATTCAAGAATTCTCTGGAATTCATGAGATTTTCAGAATTTAATTGATGACATGGAAATAGACATAGTTTTCCAAGTAGGGAGAATAGGGTGAGGACCAAAGGGCTAAACTTGGGACCTGAGAGGCTTGAAGATTTGATAGTGAAAAGGAAGAGGATAAACCTGTAAAGAAGACTGATAAAGAGATCATAAGGAAGAAACCAGGAGAGACTTCTGTTGTAAAAGCCAAGGGACAGAAGTGTTTTAAGTGATGGGTGTGGTCAACAGCGCAAACTGTCAGTGAGAAAAATCAGGTGATTTGCACACTGAAAAATGTCCCACGGGCTTAGAGTCAGAGGGGCCCTGGTGATCCTCAGCAAGAGTTGTTTTCATGGATAAATGGAGGTGGAGGAAAGAGTGGGACTTGAGGAAATAGAAACAAAGGGATAGCAACTAATTATTTGATGAATCCTGGGAGGAGGAAAAGGAAGAAAGAGATTAGTTGCTGGAAAGGAATGTGGGTTAGTGGATAGAGGTAGTGTTTTAAAGGGAGACTTCTGTAAGAAATGGTATTTGAGTTAGTTAAATGTCTGACTTTTGATTTTGCCTCAGATCACAGTCTCATGGTTCATGGGATCGAGCACTTGCATCAGGCTCTGCACTCGGAATCTGCTTGGGATTCCCCCTCTCCCTCTCTCTCTGCCCCTCCTGTGCTTGTGCGCTCGCTCGCTCGCTCTCTCTCTCAAAATAAATAACTTTTTTAAAGGGTATTTGATAATGTAAATTTACTCAGATGTTAGAAGGATAGGATTTAAGTAAGGAGGGGCTGGACAGCTCCTGTGTTGTGACAAGACAGGCGGGTTAGATGTGTGACTAGGAGTTTGGTAGTGGGAAACCAAGGAGTTCCCATGTGATGGCTTCTAATTTCTTAAAGTGGAGATTATTTGCTGAGAGTGAAGAGAAATGGGCAGAAGATGAGAGATTTGAGGGGATTTTTGAAATTGTGATTAGGGAGAATGGAAGAATGAGATGATGCTTAAACAGAAAAAGGAAACACAGCAGGACTGTTGGGCACTGTTGGCGATTATAAAGTTATAGCATCTGAACAGGTAGGCTGAGGAGTAGATTATGGAGGATCCAGAGCTAAGTTCAAATGTATTCATCTAATTTTGTGATCTCAGACTTGTCTGTCTCCCAGCCTCCTGCCTCTCTTCCCATTCTCCTGGACTACTTACATTTCTTTAAAATCCTAAGAGTTCTTTTCTTAAGTTCTTTGCTCATAATGTTCCCTTAGCCTAGAACATCTCCAACCATTTTTCACATGACTGTTTTGGGATGGAAATTACTCAGGCCAGAAATCCTTCCTAGGATTGTCCAAGCTTTGTGTCCACTGTATTTAATCTGTGCACCTGTCCTCAGGTCTTATATCTAGACTCCTGTGTACTTGTAGTCTCCCCCACTGGGCTGTAAACAACTCAAAGCAAGGAAATTTGCCTTCTTTAGCATGTCTCCCCAGCACCAGCATAGGGTTCATTCATAGTATACACTCTGTAAATGGCTGGGTAGCCAATGATACATGGTCCCTCCGCTTACTTTAGGCAGAGCAGGGGGAAGTGCATAATTCCTAGGGGCGCTACAGCAGATGGGTCTGGCCCAGGATGAAGTCACTGAATGAGCAGGCTTCGTGCTGGTGCCGGAGCCTTAACATTTCTGTAGTTCGTTTCTGCCCTTGTCAGCCTACGTACAGTTACATGTATGCCTGCACCCACATGTGCATCCCAAAATGCATGCAGATGTCTATACACACAGATGCACATACAATTTACATTCTGACTTTTCTCAGCTTTTACTTCTATCTCCTCCATCTGCCCCAGATTCCTTATGGACTTATGGTTGTTTTCATACTCTTCATATTCATCTTGATCTCTTTCCCTCCCCTTATAACATTTCTCATATTCATTCCTCTGGGCCTTGCGCCCTTTCATTTTGTCTTTTATTTCTGCTACTTCTTTCCAAGCTGCATAAAGCGCCTCCCAGCAGACTCTCAATAGGAATACGGAGGATTGCTTTGGCGGTGCAGATGTTCTACAATGGCGGTGTTCAGTGCTTTTTTTTTTTTCCTACAGGGACTAGATGCATACAGTGTTTCACTGTTCATTCTTTGTAATAGTACTGCACAGGCAAAATGTTAATCAATTATAGCAGCAGAACTAATTAAAAGGCATGCATTATACATCTTGTGGACACATTCTTCATTAGCATAGATTCTCGGCATTACACATTCATGTCAGAGGGAATTAAGAGGAGAAACTTAAAAATAAAAAGATGTACATAGAGAACAAGACACCTTGGTTTTCCCAAGATTTTTGCTGAGTATGTGTCCTTGTGGTTTCAGACGTCCCTCTTATTTTGTGTGTGATTTTAAAAGAAAAACACTATGTCCTGTTTTTAACATACTTCAAAAATCCAATGATCCTTAAGATGATAAAGTTAATCCCCCTTTTATTGCATCAAAAGCTTAAGTAGTATTCGGTGAACAGGTTTCTAGAAATAGAAACAAGCTTTGAATTTAGCTCTCCCCTAATATTTTCTAATAGATATTCAATTATAAATAGCTCAATAACTAGACTCTCATATTTGCAATACTCTTGCTTTTAATTCAGTTCTTATTCCAGGGCCCAGCTTGATCAGTAGGGAGGCAGGCCAGGGGTCATGTGGAAAGGGCAGCTCAGAATTTCCCTATAGTCCTACTTGGTTATTTGACTTCTTCTTTAGAAGGCTACATTGATTTAGGCCTTTTTGACAGTCTGGTCTTCCCACTACTGGACCACATGTCATCTGTGCGGATAGTGTTCTTGTGTGTTAGCAATTCTCATAAGTTGCCCTGTGAACATCTTCCCCTGGAAACCAATCTGAAAGAGGTAGAAGTGGTGATACAGAGATGACCAGACAGCCTAAGGTTTTCATTGTAGTTGCTGTGCCAGGTAATAAAATGATTGGATACTGCTTATAACTATGAATATTCATATCATTTGTTAGTTTCTTGTTTCCTTCCAAAACAGGATTCAGGAGCCTAAAATACCCAGTTGCCTAACACTATCACGAGTGCTGTTCAACTCCTCTATCTATGTCCTATAGACACATATAGGCCTATATATGTTGGCCTATAATTTATTCACCACTCAGTTGTCCAAATGAGATTTGGAAAATATAAATCGGATCACAGTGCACCCTTTTGTAAAATACCTTTAAATACTTCCCATCATTTAGCAGAAAATTTGAAGTCCTCTAAATGGTCTGCCAGGCCCTACTTGATTTGTTCCCTTCTTCAATCTCATTTCTTACTCTTTTCTACTTTGCTCTAGTCATACTGGCATTTCTTTGTTCTCTGAGCATGTTCAACTCACTTCCTGCTCAGGACCTTTGTACATTCTCTTCCTTTTCTCTGGCAGTCTTTTACCTCAGATTTAAGCATGGTTTGACCAGTGAGTTCATCCAGGTGTCTTCTCAGAAGGGATTTCTCTGACTATTTAGAACACTGGGTAGTGTTTATAGCTACCTATTATTATATTGTATATTTATTTGAGTGTTTTCTCTCTTCTCTATCAAAATTTGAACTCCTTGTGGTTAGAGGCTTTCTCTCTCTGGTTCAGGATTTTTATAGCACTGGTCTAGAAGAGTGCCTGGTACCTTGAAATTATTCACTATGTGTTTATTGAATGAATGAATGAGTGAATCTTCTTGCCTGCAGTCAAATGGATACTGCTATTTGGATTTAACCAGTTATTAAACTCAAAAGAACCCATTAGGCAGAGGCCTCCTAATGCAGGAACTTGAGAGGAAATGACACAGGACAATGAAAAATACTGTAAACGAAGAGTCTAGTAGTATTTTAAGTAGGACAATGATGTAGGGTCAGGTGGAATCTAAATGTATTTCATAGAAAAGGACAGAGTGACAATCTTTATTATAGATGCTTTCATCAAAACCTACAGTATTTCATGAGGGTTCAGGGAAAAGAGTCCCCTTCTCCCTTATTGTTCAGACTGTAAACCAGCACGTCTCTGGTATCACTACCTAGCAAACGCTTCAAAAAGTTACATTAATTTTACACTCAGTGATTCTATTCCAGATAATTTAGCATAAAGAGATAACTATGAACATTGAAGGTTTAGCTCCAAAGACCTCTAATATATAGTCGTTTAAAATAGGGGGAAAAAAAGTTGGAAATGACCCAGGGGCGCCTGGGTGTCTCTGTTGGTTAAGCATCCAACTCTTGAGCTCCACGCAGGTCATGATCTCACAGTTTGTGAGATTGAGCCCTGCATTGGGATCTGTGCTAATAGTGTGGAGCTTGCTTGGGATTTTCTCTGCCTCTCTCTCCCCATCATGCATGCACTCATTCTCTCTCTCAAAAAATAAATAAATACATATTTAATATTTTTTTAATTGGAACCAACCTAACTACCCTACAACAGGGCATTGATGAGGTGAATTATAGTACAATTAGACAAGGGAATTCTGTGCAGCCATTTATGATGGAAAGAGATTCACAATAAAATGCTAAGTGAAAAAGTTTATGAAATAATAGATACCTATTAAAAATCCATATGTACTATATAGAAATATTGGTTTATGTTTATGTTGATTTAACCACCTAAATATTATCACTAGCACTATCACAAGAGTGTGCTATCTCTGACTTATTGGAAATTTTAAGTTTTCTATTTTCTATTGTTTTTTAATGGCTCAATAATGGACATTTATTATTTGTCTAATTAAAAATACACACCAATAACCCTCACAGAAAGTGAATGATTTGTTAAAGAGCTTCATGCAGGTAAGCTGCTACTTCTGATCTATGAATATGCTTCCCCATGATGTGTCCTTTTAGGCTATGTATCCATTTATGTGACATTCATTTACTAAGCACCTACTGTATGCCAAACTTGGTATCAGGCTATTCCCTCTACCATGGAGGTGTTGATTTCCCATAATCCTTCACCACCTTTGTAAAAATTTCCCTGGGACAGAGGAGAGACTTGCACTTATCACCTTACCTCTTTTTTTTCCTTGAAGATAGTTCTAAAACGGGAAGCGTCTGTATTAGCTCCATCCTAAGACTTTTCATTTTGGACAATCCACTCTAAGGAGGTTTTTTTTGCCCAGGAGAGCTGCTTCTTGAAAGTAAACTTGAACCTTTGGGCTGAAACAGTTTTTGTCTAAAGACTTCTCCTCATTGTATCCCTGGAGTAAATGCCTGGCCCAGCTCCCCATGACAGGGCTGATACACATTGTTTCCCACCTTACAAGGTGGACAAAGGGAGAAATAAAAGACAGCTTGCTGAAAGACTCCAGACAGAGTCATAGCTACAGGACACGCCCTGCCTGGGTGTCTCCTTTTCCGGGTGTCTGGTTTAATGCTGGATTCCCAGAGCCTAGTATATTAGTTGGTCCAGAGTAGGTACTCAATACTACTTGAGTGAATGATCTACAGAGACCAGACATCAGCTCACTTGTTTCTAATCACACTGAAAACATCCAAGAGTGTAGAGTCTTTTCTCTGAACGTGTGAAAATGTAAGGAATTTGCATGCTATACTATGCATGTAGTAACTCTGACAAATGAAAGAATGTTAGGGCAATGTGGCAGAGATGAGAAGGCACATAAATAATCCATGCTGCATTGTAAAGATTGCGGGAGCACACACGGACAACTGGTCTTGTCCCTGGTTAACATGCAGGTGTTTAATTGGAAACCTAAATAATATATTAAGGTTTCTTTGTTGGAATCACTCTGTGTCATTCTGCTTTTGCGTCTCTGCATTAGATGAATTTCCAGTGGCATGCTTAGAAAGCTTATTTAACAGTAGCTTGGAACCACTGATAATGATCCTTCCTGGTAGGTGGAAGATTGGTTTCATCCTCCTGGGAGAGTTGGTTGTGGTGTTTGGGTCAGAGTTGCCACAAAGTATCCATCTGCCCCATTAACCTCTCTCTCTCCTTCCCCAGTTAGCCGGAGTTTCCAGCCTTACACCATACACAGGGTTCTCAAATGAGGCGAGCATGCTTTTGTGTTTGATTTATCCCAAGATTTATCTTTCTTCCATAAACAATTGAAGTTCTGTAGAACAGACAGAAGTGATTTCTTATAAAAAGAAGATGGAGTTCCCTTACCTGTGGGTGGCACAGCCTCCTTTTATTTTTGGTTTTACCTTGGTTCCAAGAAAATGTCATTCTCATCAAGAAAAATGTGTCAGAAAAGAAATCCAGACAACTATGTTGTATTTGGGTTACATAAGCACATTCCCAAACTGGCTAATAAAAAGAGGCTGTATTAACGTGAGGGTAGAAGACATTTGAAGGTGATGAGGAGCAACAACATTTTCCCCTGTGGTGGCTGTAATCGCATACATGGGATGGTAACTTCAGAAGAACAGAAATGCTCCCTTGCCCATTAAGATGGTCATGTTTTACAAGCAGGCAGCAAAGAGTACACTGTGCTATCATTGTAATTAATAACAAATTACAATTGTATTTTTAGAGCATCTCCCGTTAGATCCACATTAGCTGGAAGAGAGTTTACCTGGGTGGATGTTACTGCAAAGAACATCAGGAGAACAAATAAGGGATCCAGGCCTGCTGGGGAGTGAGGTAGGGGAGAGCACAAAAACAAAACAAAACAGAAACAAAAACCAACCGAACAAACAAACCCGAATCTTAACTAAAACCAAAGGGTGCTTGAGAAGCTGAATGTCATGTGTATGGCAATGATAGAAGCCTCTTTGTGAAATGATTTAAGTATTGTTCTACTTAGGAGACTTTCAGAGTTGGGGGCAGCATGGCAGAGTGGAAGGAAGATGGATTTTGGAATTGGTATCAGGTGAAAATCCTATAAAATGAAAAAGATAGTGCCCACTTCTGCGGCTTCTGAGAAGATTAATGTGCTTATTTTTGCAAAGTCCCAGGTACACGGTAGATGTCGTTGGTATCCATTGGTAGCCATTGGTAGCCATTATTGCCCTCTAGTTTTTGGCTCTGTAAATTTCTCCAAAGACCATACCAACTGGCCTGGGAGTAACTTTCTTTAAGAAAATGAACTTTTAAAGATTCAGTTCTCGGGGCGTCTGGGTGGCTCAGTCAGTTAAGCGGCCGACTTCAGCTCAGGTCATGATCTTACGGTCTGTGAGTTCGAGCCCCGCGTCGGGCTCTGTGCTGACGGCTCGGAGCCTGGAGCCTGCTTCGGATTCTGTGTCTCCCTCTCTCTCTGCCCTTCCCTTGCTCACGCTCTGTCTCTATGTCTCTCAAAAATAAAATAAAAACGTTAAAAAAAAAAAAGATTCAGTTCTCATCATGGTCACTACAGAGGATTTTCCCAGGAAATATTGGCTTATCACCTTAGCCTGGTTCTGTAATATCTCTAAAGCTAGTAGGAATAGCCACAGGGGAACTTGTGGGCATCTGAGCAGGATTTAATTTAGACACTTCTCTGCTTCAAACACACAGTTTGGGTTTCTACATTTTATTCACCAGAATTCTTTAAGTCAAGCAAATGGTCATGGCAAACACTGCTGTGCTTGCTTAGACCAGAGCACCTTTTCCACACTAAAATAACTATGGAGAACAAGCAAGTAGCCCATCTGTTGGCTCACATGGGTGAGCCAATCTCATCCTGAAAATGGTACAGGTGGCCCAGAGTGTAAATTTGGGATCATGAGGAGAATGTTGTCATATCTTTTCCCTTTAAATGGATTCCATATAAGGCTTTTTTTGGTGGATGGGGAGGGAGTTGCAGTCAAAATAGAATTTGAAGTGTTTGAGAGGAGCATCAGAAAAAGATGGGATTCCAGAAAGAAGCTAACTCATGATATTGACTAAGAAAGGAATTTAAGAGATAAAGATTTCTGAGAAATTGTCTGGGGGTGTTTTGAGAAATAGGAAGACGCAGAAGCTCTTTAAAAACTTTGATGATGTAGAATGAAAAGTCATGTGTAATTGTTGAAGAGTTGAAGAATACTAAAGTAAGTGAAAGAAGGAAAGGAATCTTTGCTAGTTGTTGAAATCTTTTTTCAGTGCATCTTTACTTGTTTATATCAACTTTCCTAACTTGCCTTCCTAACATTATGTGTCATCTCTCATGCTCATGATCAATAAAGGTGATGTAGCACTTTGCTTAATGTTCAGAAACCAACTGCTATGGACTGAATTCTGTCCCTCCTTCCCCCTCCCAAATTCATATGTTGAAGCCCTGACCGCTCAGTGTGTTTGTATTTGGAGACAAGACTTCTAGGAGGAAATTAAAGTTAAATGAGGTCATAAAAAGGGTGGGGTCCTTATCTGATAGGGTTAATAAGCCTTATGAAAAGTGAGAGAGAAGGAGATGTCTCTCTTCTCCCCTGTGCATGCACCAAGGAAAGGCAGGTTACATGAGGGCAGAGAGAAAGTAGCTGTCAGCAACCCAAGGAAAGAGCTCTCACCAGACTCTGACCGTGCCAACTACTTGATGTTGGAATTCCCAGCTTCCAGAAATGTGAGAAAGAAGTTTCTGTTGTTTGAACAACTCAGTCTATGGTATTTTGTGATGGCAGCCCAAGTTCAGATATCAGTGTGTTTTTTTTTTTTTTTTTTGCGGTGGAGGGTTAGTGGGTGACTAAAGCTACTTTAAATTATTATGGCAGAATCTTTGCCCAGAGATTTTTTTAAATCAAGCTGTTATTTTTCATCTCATTTTTAAAAGTTTCCTGAGTGATAAAAAGATAGTATTTCCTGGTCATTTTCCATCAGTTGGGGTAACATTTCTGCTGTGGGGGCAGTGGGGTGGGGGAGGTCCTGTTATCATATAGCTTGGAAGGCTTTTCTTCATACCTGTTTACCTTGGGTAATTCCATGATCAGCCTTGAATTGCAGATCTCTGAGAATGGGCTCTTCTTGATTTCTTTCAATTCTAAATCTTGAACAATTTTTTTTTCACTCTTTCACAACTATATATAAAAAAGAATTGAGCAATACCAATGAATATAGGAGAATGCTAAACTTCATTATAATATGACTAATAATTCAATATTATTAATGAAACATTAAAAAGCTAAAGAATAAATGCCTTTTTAGGACATTCAAAAACCAAATACATTTTTTAGGAAATTATTTTATTTCTGTGTCTCAACAGATGAAATTCATAACCTTGTATTCTGATAAGACAATTCAAACATACAAATCAGTTACAACAATGTGCTTATCAGCTCCCCCCTCCCACCCTTGTATTTTAAAGCAACTGACAGTTATGAAGGACTCCAGGACAATAGGGCTTAGCTAAACAATATGGCAATCAAAAACGGCCTTCTAAGAAAATAATTACAATAGTTGTTGAAAAGAATTTGTCCTTTGAGAAAAACAGACTTCATTAAAAGAATCATCATGAACCGAGGAGAATTATAGTTTCCCTTTCCAATGAAAGGGAAAAGGGGATGCATGTTAGAACAATGGTACAGAAAGCTGGGGAGTCAGACTGAAAACAACACAAAGCCCTAAGCAATAAATTTCTCCAATAAAATGCATCCCCTTGAAGATATCCATTCAAACTCTTGAATCATATTGAAATAAACAACTGTTCCCCACCCCCAGCACCTGGAAGTGAATCATTTTATTATCCTTTGCTAAAATTAATTTAATAATCCCAAGCCAGCATCTCTCAAAGAGTGGAGTTTGTGATAAATCTTGTAGAGATAATATTAAAGATAAACCAAGCCAATTGATGGTCAATGCCATTTTAGATTCTACTTGTAAAAGGACTATATATAACCTAGCAAACCTAGGACTCCCAAGGGGAGAGGGGTTCATACTCAGTAACTTTATCCAACCAACTCTAAATCCTGTAGCACCTTTGTAATAGGCCCCCAATTCTACATACTATTCCCTCGTGCTTTCATGGTAAGCCTCACAGCACCGTTGTGAGGTAGGTAGTGTTATGGTCGTTTTGAGAGATGGGGATGCAGAGATGTTAAGTAGCTTGCTCATAAAGAAACAATGAATCCAGTGACAGAGCCCTGGGGACTCTTACCCCAGATCCTTGTCTTTTTAGTACTTAACTATTCTGTCTCCCTGAGAGTGGATCATTAAAGCAGGTAGGTCCTTAAAGCCAGATTAGTACCTGGCCTGTTGGACACTAAGGCCCATCTCTAAACCACATGATTTGGATGGTAGAATGAGAAACAGATTGTGATCATCAAAGAAGTTAATGTGGAGAAATGCAGCAATAAAGTCTGGACCATAATTTGATAATGACTTTATTTATTGATGTGCTATTAAGTTACAATGATAACAAATTCTTAGTAGATGTTGCATGATTAAATAGATGGATGGATAGACGGATGGATGAAAAGAGATTGTGCTTGGATAAATGTAAAATTAAACTTTCTACATATATTAAAACAAAAGCTGGAGAAATCTGATTTGCAATCTCTAATCAAGGATAAAAAGGAAAGAGTTATTAGATTCCTGAATTTCAGGGCATGTATTTGAGCTATTACTGACAGCATTTAAAAGGATAAACATACACAGACATTTGAAATAATTATTAACAAAGAATTTGTGCACTTATTGGTTGGGAACCTGAACTATAAAGACCACTACCAGAGGCAGTGATACATACATAAACATGATCAATTTTCCTTCGAAATGAAGTTGTCTTGTATATACCTAATTTCTCATTGCCATTCATTTGACAACCTTGTGCTATCCAGTTCTTGTCAAATGCTATTTTTAAAATACATTGAAGTAAAACAATGAATTACTTTTCTCTTGACTAACCAGCCAGTGTACACTTGTCGGTTACTTTCTGTTTCTGTGAACTCATGTTTTTTTTCACTCCGCAAGACTCAGGACTAAAAGAGCTTCCAAGTATTGAAACCAGCCCTGCATTAATACCAGCAAATTTCGTATTTAGTGCCACGGAAGGCTCTTGAGACCACTGAAGCAGAGGCAACCAACTCTGCAGGTGTTGCTTAGAAGAGTTTATATAAATCAAGAGGGTGGAGCTAACTTGGTAGTCACTTGGCATTGCACATTTTTTCTGTGCTTAGTGAATTAATTTCTTGTAGAATGTTTGATATACATTGAGGCTTAAGAAACTCTGGATGCCATGGCATGGATTTCTGTATATGTGATTAAGGAAGTGTTTAACTTTCATGAGAACCCTGAATGTATATAATAGATGTAATCTATTAGTCTTTTGTGCATCCAGCTAATAGCCTATGGCAGAAGGAATAGATTAAATGTAGTGAATTGCCTCTGTGCTATGATGGTAGCATTCTTGAACTTTGGTGCTTAGGAAGAATATGACCAGTGATGCTGCAGTTAGAAAGGGCTCATAAAAATGCTACCTCTGCCTAAGAAGTGGGGGAGGGAGGTCTGTAAATAAATTTATTTCCCAGTGTGACCATGAACAAACTTTTTCAATAGAGACGGCGCTTTTGCAATCACATGTAAGATTTAAAGCTTCTAATCAAGAGGTAAGCAGTCTAGTAGTAGTTTGTTTTTTTTGTGGAGACTCTGCTTGGATTTTCATCTTTCAGACCCTCCCTGACTCCTTAGTGATTGAGTTTTCAGTTTTCCTTATTAGAGGCCAAATAGAACAGTGAAACTCCTCAGGTAAGAAACATGTTTTCCATCTGCCTTTTATTATTCTTCCAGGTGGTTCTTAGTTATATATGTGTGTATCTGGCATTAAAATACATGTATGATTTAGAGAGATTTATTGACATGTCCTAACATTCTGATTTACCCAGATGAGAGTATTATGGAATGAAATACTGCCTCCATAGGTCTACCAAGGGATTTCCTTCTCAAGTTGTTTGATAGAAGGTTTTAATTTTTGCATTTAGTTGTTTATAAGGGTTCATTAAAAGCACCATAGTGAGAAGCCCTAGAAGCCTGTATTTTCAGATTTTGCACCAGTCAGTGGCAGAATTTGTAGACAAATTTCCCCTTAGAAATTCCACTAAGTTTCCCAATTTCCTTCCCCTTATTTCACATTAATCTTCATGTCCTAGGTTTTAGTTCTGACAATGAGGTAATTAAGAATATCGGGTTCTTTAATAAACTTATCTGCCTTAAAGGGAATAGGTAGGGAGTTAAAATATTCCAACTATATTAAACGACACAGAAAAAATTAACCAGCTAACTGGAACAGTATGCTCATAACAGGAAAATTAGGGGAAAACAAAACAAAAAGCTGATAGGCTTCTAAATTTACAAAGCATCACATCACCAGAGTGTCTCTGTAAGTAGAACCAGAAGACAAGCTGAGTCAGAATTAGGTTTTAGCTTTCATTTAAAAATTTGACTTCATTATTTTCCTTCTTCCCATTGTTAAAGACTAAATCCTGAAGTACTGGAAGCATCTTCTCCCTGATCAGTGTGTTTACTGGCCAACCTAACTTGTGATATATTCATTGGCTTAGGTGTATATTCACCACATTCAAAATTCCATTCATGGAAAATCTGTTTTAGTCATGTGAATTTATGTGACTCTTACCACACAGCTCTGGCATTACTAGAAAATCTTCAGGGAGAAGGAAATCCCTCTCTGGTGGCAAGATCTTCATTTTGCAATTAAAGTGGCCAGCAGTCTCAGAATTCGAGTATTTGCTGCTGCATAGAGGCGAATCCCAGGCTTTCTTGTCATATATCAATATGGCTTCCAGGTACCATTCCTGGCAGCATGGTGCCACCTCCTCCCCTTACTTATTCTTCCCTGGAAGCCACCTAACAAACTACAGGGAAGGGAAGATGATATAGATGACAGCTACCTGAGCATGATTCTCTGAAGCTCATTCCCTTAAGTACCAAAGGCAAGGAGAGAGAAGCCTATTCTTTTAAGTACCAAAGCTCAGCAGAAAGATTGCACAAGTTGGTTTTTACATTCTTAACTCTTTCACTCTTTAACATTGGACAACTTTCTCTTCCCTTTGTTACCAATTTGCCTGAAGACGAGAGGTTTTTCTTCTTAAAAGTTGTGGTGCCTTCCTATCTTAGAAGATGTCTTGAATCATTGATAGTTGGCCAAGTGAAAAGTAACTCAGAAAACTAGATGTTATATATATGGCTGGCTGAATCCTTCATGCCTGAAGTCATGCACATTACTTGCTTATGTAACCAAGTCAAATGAATTTGGGATAATTTTTCAAGTGATATAGGATTTATCTTCACTAAAATAGAATATCTTTATAGTGTGTTAATATTACCCAGATTGGAATATCCAACAGATCAAACCATGGCCCCTTGGTAATTTTGTATAGAAAGATCTTAACAGCTTGGTCTCTGATTTCTGCTCTGACTGGTCTCCACCTACTTTGGCATTAGAATCCAATTCCACTGGATCTGCATCTTCCCTGACTAAAAATTATTAGATTATATGATGTAGTAACAGTGCTAAAGATATTTAAACATCCTTATATTTCTGGTAAGAGTCATAGAGTGTACCTCTCTCAATAAGGAAATATTTTCTGATGTATGTCTCCAGTTGCCTTTTATTACATTTCTTAATAATACCACATTGGCTTTAACTGAGATGTCAGATGCTTAAGCCCTTTGCATCCATAGAGAAAACATGTTTTCTTATTTTACACATTAATAAAATAAGTGAACTTGTTTTTACATGTTGAAAAACATGCCTACAACAATAGTCAATAAGACACAAACCTAAATTGAGATACTTTTGTCATAAGCACTGATTATTTGAGACCAAAAACAATCAGGCATTAAAAAAATAAAAGGCTTGTAGGCTATCAGTAGCTTCCAATCATGGGATGTTCTCAGAATCAGTTTTTGATAAAAAAAAAAAAAAGAAAAGAAAAAAAACACAGACACATAATCTTTTTTTTTTTTTTTTTTGGTCTTTTCTCCTCCTGCTCAAGCATATCAGTCTTTAAAACAGTTACATTTTAAACAGTTATAAAATCAAACCACCCTCTCCCATGTATTTATATTATGTATATATAAACAATAGCTTTTCAATTATGATTTCAGGCATTCCAAACTGTATGGAAAGAACATAAGACAACTGACTTGCATATCAAGCTACCCATGTGTGTAATATACCTGATTCCAGAACTAGGGAGAAATAGAGTATGTTTTCTTCCAAATAGCCTCTCAGTAAAGTTTGTGACTCAATTCCTGTCTCTTGCTATCACATAGGTATGTATATGAATCAGTGTGTTTCTAAACACACATGGTTTTTAGGGTATTTTTTTTTTTTGCAAGTCTGAATTAATCTCCTATTTAATCATTATTTGTTGATTATGTGGTATAATAGAGTGTACTGATTATATTGTTATGGAGATTAAAAATATTAAAGTAATTTAGAATAGGAGGTGTGCACCAAAATGAAGAATGTTAACGTGGCAACCAAATTTCTGGATTTGTTTTTCTTTTTGGTCCTGTAGAGTAAAATCTTTGACCCATTTTCAATATAGAAAGTTATCTTTTGAACTTTACTGGAATTAATACAGGTAGCCAATTTAATAGAATGTAAATTTGCATTTTTGTTGTCTTCTAATGGCTACTTTGCATATTAAAGGTAAAGCCTTCCTTAAAATATGCAGTACACTCTTGATTATGCCAGCTCTTTTCTCATTCTGCTAAGGCTATAAATAAAGCTTCTATTTAGGGCTGGCATTATATCAACCCACCTGCTTCTAGAAGAGAGGGAAAAAAAATCAGAATCACTCAACCAGCAGATTGCTGTCAGCTTGTGATTATGTGAATGGTAAGTCTTAACTTTTAAAGTGTTATGTGAGATAGGTTGGAGCTTTTCTTTTTCTTTTTTTTTTAAGGCAATTTCCAGTTTAACAATTACCCTAAAATTTCTGAGTACCAATGAAAGAAAACTTTTCCCTGGAGAGTATTCATTGATTAGGTGTGACAGCAGCAGGGAGATGACACTGCAGAGGAGGGCAGAGCTGGAGGATGAGGGATCATTTCAGTTGTGGTCTCAGGAAAGGAGGCAGGAATGGGGGCGGGGGAGGACACCAAAACTTTCCTCTATGTGGGCTCTCAGGGGACTTCCTAGTCCCTGTTCTCTTCTTCCTTCTCATTCAGGATCTTCTCTCCAGGGAGATGGGGGCAGGGGAGGGAAAAATAGGGTTAAAGACCTTGATAAACTAAGAAGGGCAGTCTGAGGCACAGACCAGTGTATCTTGACCAGATTTCCATATTTTGAAGGAAGAACACCAGCTCCAGGCCTGTTTTAGAAAAATAAAGCTTTTATAAACCTCTTACTCATATATATAAAATACATATACTGAGGTATATGTATTATATTTTTTTTTCTTTTTTCTTTTTTTTTTTTTTTTTGCTGCTAATGTTTTTTTCTTAGGCAAAGCTCACACAAGACAAGCAGTTTTCATTCTCTCTCTCTCTTTTAGAAATACAGCCACATTTACTGCTCCCAAAACAGACAGACCAATTTTGGATTTGGAAACTTGTCATTGTAGATTTAAACCATAGTTTTACTTGGCTAAACCTTGCAAACTAGACTTATGGATCCTAGACCCAGTTTTTGTTATGTGACTTAGCTAAATAGCATAGCAAATCAGCTATCATTTTGATCATGTAGAGTTCATTTGTGAAGTTCTTCTTTCCCTGTATCCATACTTTCGCTCCAGTGAGAATAAGAGGGGTCTCTTGGGGATGGCTTTTGAAGGAGCTAAGGAACCGATGACCTAGAGATTTGTCAAGTGTTTGCCAAAGTACCAGGAAGCACCTACTGGTGCCTAACCAACACAAGTCATTCTGAAATCAACAATTCAGATAATATTTCATTATCAAGGATTCCCACACAAAGAGGCAGAGTTGCTCTAAAACTCCTCAATCAGAAAATATCAAGGATTTTAGCAGAAAGGATGGAGCTCCCAAAGGCAGTGATGGAAAGTCCATGGAAATAACCAGGCACATGATATACTAGTCTCATGGGGAATGTTGCTAGGCCCTAATCCTAGTAAGAAAGCATGATGTATCTTTACCTAAGTACCCAGTAGAATGAATGGCTTTGGTCCCAAAGGTTTTGTTACTAGGTTCGTATGCCACAAAATCCCTTTGGAATAGATCATGTGAGCTATATAAAGGTGACCAGGACATAGCAAACACGGATGAAAGAGACCCTAACTTTAAACAATTTAGGATTCTTTCTTGGAAGATAGTAACTTTGAACTTTAATAATAAAGGAAACAGAATTAAAATGGATTCAAGAGTCTCCCTCTAACCTTTCTTTAAATTCTTGGTAATGTCTTTTTGTCAGGTCTTAGCCTTCTACACTGAAAATGATGTATTTTTTTTCCCTAAAAAGCCTGAAGACATATTACATGTTGGTGAACAGCTTCTGAGCATAGTCCCTGCAGTTAAAACAATGTCTTGACCCAGAGGTGAAGGGAAAGCCTGGAAGGGTGAGTTAATTTACATGGAGCTGTACTTAATTTTTCTTCTCCAAGAACACATCCTCTCTTTCATACTTTCTAAAATATAAATATGTTTGTTCCTACCTGAGTCATGGAAAGTGACAAAAGTTAAGTTTCAATGCAGGTGAAATTTCAATAACCCCTTAAAAAAATAGTCATAGAAGGGGTGCCTGTTTGGCTTGGTCAGTAGAGCACATGACTCTTAATCTTAGGGTTGTAGGTTTGAGCCCATGCTGGGTGTAGAGATTAGTTAAAAAAATACTCATAGAATATTATATAACTTCTGGGTTTCTCTGAGAACTGAGAGCAAATACTTGACAGAACAATGAAAAAAGAATCCACTTTCAACACTGTAGAGCACAACCCGAATGCTTTCATACTATGTAGGGGGGAGTTGTTGGCGATAAGCAAAATTTCTAAGAAAGCTTGAACAAAACCAGAAATCTGACAAATGTCCTCGAGAAGTTGGAAGTATCAGTCTGGCAATTCTGGGTTTACATTTTCAAATTTTGAGACTGTTTGAAGAGTTCATAATTACAAATGCAGTGAAAATGAAGAGAGATTTTCAAAAGTGAGTAGTAGGAAAATTTGGACAAATAGAAATCCCTCACCAGGAACACACTAAGCTGGATTGTTTGGTTGGGTTACCTTCCTCTAATAATGTGCATTTCAGACACCTGGGGACATAGAGCAATTCTCTCCGACTGTTAGAACTCTAGTCAGAGAATTTGTTCTTCTAGAGGTTTAATGCCTAGAGAAAATAATTATTTCTCTGAAAATGTTATATATGTGTGTGTATGTGTGTGTGTGTATGTATATATATGTATGTATACATACATATATATACATACACACACACGCAATACATAAATATACATATATACACACACACACACACACAAACACAACCGAAATACTGAACCAACCCAGAACTATGCTGAGCCAAAGAACTGTATTTCTTCTTGAGATACTTTAAGATATCCTCTGGGAAGAAGATGACTTAGAGAAGACTACTAAGAAAGGAATTTGGCCCATGTGCTCTCTGAGCTGTTACTCTCTACTATGGCCTACTTTAACAAAGAGGTAATTTAGAACCATAAGGAAAAATTCCTTGTATATAACTCTATACTAAGCCCTAGAGCTAGTGAATGGAACCCCTGGTCAGAGCTTTGTACAGATGTAAAAAAGAACCCAAGATCTGCACCAATAGTGAAGAGTGTAGAAAATTAAGTAGCCATTCAGTTAACTGTAAATCCATTAGGTGATATTTCTGGCAGAAAGTAGCAGATTCTCCTAGAAATATCTGGCCCATACATGATTATGATCAGATCACTTAATGTAGGTGGTATATTTTTTGTAATCTATTAGAAGCCCAATTCAAAGAGTAATCTTACTCTTATTGGAAACATTGGGTTTAGGAATACTTGAGAAGAGCACTACTTTAGTTCACTGTTGACCAAACTGAGTTACTGGAATTCTAGTTTTTCAAGATGTTAACATCTTGCAATGTTACATCATAAAAGGAAGTGCTTTAGGCTCGAGTAAATTAGAGAAACCCTAAGGTGAGCAATATTAAACAGAATTCTTTTTTACAGGACTTGCAGAGGATTTATTAGGATCATGTGGATTTTGAACGTCAAGAAGTGTTTAAAGAATGCAGCATTTTCCCCACTTAGCAGTCTATTAAATCTCTTTTGGAAGAGTGCTTGTTAATATCTTAAATACTTATTGTTCCATAGATCAGGGTATGGAAGCCCCTGAAAAAGTGCAGTCTCTCTTCTTCCAAAGGAATAAACACAAAATCTTTTAATCTTTTCATGGGTGGGTTAACTTTAATCCAATTTCATGTGACTAAGCTGTTTTTGGTTAACTTTTATTTTAACATAAAATAGCAGTTAGAATCGCAAAGCCCTTTTGTTAATTGCTCAGTGTTTCTCTTGCCGGACAATAAGTTAAGATGAAGTATTATCTATTAAGTTTTGAACGACTAGCCCTCCAGTTTGTTCTTTTTTCAGTGTGAAAGATTGCATTCTACCTGTACACAAGAAATTGCAGAAAAATCTTGATCTGTATTATTGGATATATAATATAAAGTCATTTCCATGAAAATGAATTTCTAAAAGACCTATGATAATAATTAGAAAAGTAAAAAGAAAAATGACCTAAACAGGCAATTCTTCAATCTTTCTATCTCATTTCTACCTTTTATTAAGGGAGAAAGGGGTTTAACTGTGCTACTATCCAATTGGCAAAACAATTTCTGGACTCGTCACTTTTTTATTGGGGTTGATTTAATTTTATTGAAGCTCCTCAAAATTTCAAATGCTAAAAAAAAAAAAAAGAAGCCAGCATTCTGAAAGTCAACCCCCCAATCAGATATGTCAGGAACCAAACCCCAGAGTGCTCCTATTCACTGTCCAAAAGGGGGCTCCTATTCAGGTCCCTCTCAAAATGTACAAACTATAGACATTTCCTTTCTATCCTTTGCTGATTAAATAGATCATATTTCATGAATACACTCTATATTCAGTGCTTTCTCAGATCATATGAATATGTGCCTTGTAAGCCATTCACTGAACATTTAGCCAAATGGAATTATGCCTCATTTGAACCAGATCACTGGTTGGTGGTGGTAGGATGCCATTAAAAACAACAACAACAACAAAAAAAAACTATAATGTTTTAACTTTAAGTAACAACCATTAATACAAACTGAATGGGACAGAGATTCTTGGGTTAGAGGGGTAAAAGTACCTGTACCATTTAACATATTTATAGGGCTAGTGATCTTAGTTTCACCTCACTGAGAAAAAACTAAGTGCCTTTTAATTCACCTTGTTTCTCCTCACCTCCCTAAAAACAAGACCAATTCCTCTTGTGTACACAAGATATTTTCAAAATAAAAGGAAGCAGGGAGAAACCCTGAAGTTACCCATTCAAGATAATACTGTATGTACAGTAAGTCGTTGAATAGGAAACATCAGAATGGTAGCTAGATATTTCCTGGCAGCAATCCAGCCTTCAGACAGCTATCATTGTAGCAGCCTCACTTGCGTTAACATCATGGCATGCCTGGAGCACCCTGGTTTGTGTTGGCATCTGAGAAAAACTTTTCATCCAGAGAGCTTTTGAACATCGAATTCTTGATCTCAGCTACAAGGTAAATATTACCCCGTGAGTATATATAACGACTATATGCTGTTCCATTTCCTATTAACCCATTAGTCGCAACTGATGAAAGTAAAATCAAGTTGTATTTAAATGGATCATCTTCATTATTAACACCTACCTTGCATTTTACAGGTACAACTAGTGGTACACAACCTTCTGGAGAAACCAAGGGCTTTGTTACAGTAAACTGGTCCAGTGTGATATCACAAGTATAAAAAATATTCCATTCTGTATCAAAACTAGGCACATGCCTTTATTTATAGTAACAGAAGTTAACAGAGTTGAGCAGTTTTTCCTTGGGTCCTATTTCTTGGCATCCTACATCAGACAAACTCCTCATTCCACATATCTCCGCCCATAACTCCAGGGATCTAGTCTCAGGGCCATCTCTATGTAAAGGAAGGTGAAATCACACTTGGATCTATAGTGGTGAGTAACTAAAAGCACAACCTTTCATTCATATTGCTTTAAAACATATACAGCATATATGTCTCAAAAAAAAAGAGTAAAGAATATATTGATTTCTTTGTGGTGCTGAATCAACAATATGGTATGATGCAAGGCTTTAACAAATGATAATCAGAGATACAAATTTTTCTGTAGAGTATGTTTTAGACAAATATGTCTTTTTAATATGTAAATCCTACATTGTAGGTTGTTCTTTTTTATTTATTTTTTTCTTTTGTTTTTGCAGTGGTAGAAAATGTTGAGTAACTGTCCATGAACATGAGTCAAAGGTTCAGGTTCATTACTGAGATCCCCAGAATGCCAATATTTGCAATGCAAACAATTAGTATCTCACTGTGAAGGGCTCTGACACATGTCTGCCTGCCTGTAGGTGGAGAGTCTCCATAAGAAGTCCTCCTGCTTCCATGGACCCTGCTTTGACACAGGGGCAGCTGGACTTGGCCACCTTTTAACCTAGTAATTCACTGTGCCAGCTGTCTCACTGGTTACCCACAATGACACAGAAACAATAGTTTGAGTGGTAGACCCTCAAATCATTTTCATGTTGAACCTCCTGGGTCCAGCCACCTCCCCTTCCACAACAGCACCATTGTTTTTTCGGGGCACGTACTCAAGGTCAATGCTGTTTTTGTGCTTGCCTTTCCCTCGGCTCCACACAAAAAGGAGAAGAAAACAAAATAAAACCACTCCGAGGAATGTGAAACAGCCCATGGCTGTAGACACCAGTATTGTTTTAAGGTCCAGGGAAAAAGTATTGGCATTGGTGCCATTGGAAATGGTGTCGTTGGAGTCAGTCATGTACATAGGGGTCCTGTTGGCATAAAGGAAGCGGTCTGAAGTGAATCCTTTCACCGTTAAAGAGGCTGTGAAGGTGTCGTTCCCAGCGGCGTTGCTAGCGATGCAAACATACAGCCCACTGTCTTGATCCTGGGCAAAGCGGATTTCCAAGGTGCCATCGCCCAACACGGTGGCTCTCCCATTGGACTTGGTGGTGATAAAACGCCTTCTAGGGGTCACCCAGGAAATCATAGGCTGAGGGTCTCCATCAGCACTGCATTCTAGCTGGACGGTCTGCCCTTCATCCACTAGTAGGTGCTGCAACTTCTTTTCACGGATTTTGGGTTTTTTGCAGGTAAAGTAAAAAGAAAGGGCAGTGCTGTGGAAATCCTTGAAGGATCTCTCACGGATGGTGTCTGGACCGGCACACATGGGCTGCTGGCCGCCAAATTGCAGAGTGGGATGCCGCTGCAAGATCCAGAGGAGACGGCAGTCACAGGCCAGTGGGTTGTTATTGATGCTCAGGACCTCCAAAGCCCTAGGGGAGGAGAAGACATTCTCTTCCAAAGTTTCCAGTAGGTTCTGAGACACGTTGAGCACACGAAGGAAGCGGAGCCCTTGGAAGGAGTGAGGCTCAATGGTGCGGAGCTGGGCCCCCACGATATGGAGCTCCTGCAGGCGGATCAGGTCAGAGAACATGCCTGCTTCGATAGTGCTGATGGGATTGTAGGAGAGGTTAAGGTGGGTCAGATATACCAGGTGTTTAAAGGCAAGGAAGGGAACAGTGGAGAGGTTGGTATTGGTGATCGAGAGGGAAGTGAGGTTGAGACCATACAGGCTATTGGCAGGCATCATATCCAGTAAAGGCCAATAGTCAATCTCTAGAAGTTTCAGGTGGAACAATCTTTTAAAGGCATACACGGGCATATTGTTGATATTGAGATGCTTTAGACGCAAGCCGATGAGGCTGCGGAGGTGGGAAAGGGCTTCTGTTGGCACTGCTGTCAGGTTGCATTTCTCCAGGGTGAGCTGCTCCAAGCTCAGCAGCCCACTGAAGGCCCTGTGGGATATATAAACCAAATCATTGTCCCCCACTTCTAGAGACTTCAGGTTATGCAGATCCTGGAACATGTAGTCCAGTAAAATGACAATCTTATTCTCACTAATGTCCAGCTTGGTGAGGTTGGATAGCCCCGTGAATACTCCCAAAGGGACCAGCTTCAGGCGATTGCCTTTTAGGCGGAGGGAACGAAGGTTAAAGAGATTGTTAAATGCTCCTGGCTCCACATTGGCGATGATATTGTCACTCAAGTCTATCTCCTCCAGCAGAGGATATGATATGAATTCCTCAGGGTTGACACTTTTCAGCCTGTTCTTGCTGAGGTCCAAGATTTTGGTCTCGATGGGAATGCCCTCAGGGATGGCGATCAGCCGCCTTCTGTGGCAGCTAACGGATTTGTTCTGGGCAGAGCACTCACAGCGAGCAGGGCAGCCGATGGTGGATCCCATGAAGAGTAACACCACAGCCAGACCCAAGAATGGCTGCCAACATGATATGGCCGTGTGAAGCATGACTCCACTTCTTAGTCTACACCTCGGTCACGGGCCTGCAGGAGAAGGGAGGAAGAGAAGTTAAGTCAGGACATGGATAGGTAGATGAAGCAGTAGGTACAATGGAAAGGACCCTGGATTTGGAATCACACCCGTCTGGGTTTAAAGCTGAGAGCTGCCCTTATTGCTACATGAGGTAAGTTGTTTTGCTTCCCTGTAGTTTGGTTTTCTGGGCTGTAAAATGAGGATGATAATAGTAATAGCATCCTATATTTATGACAATGTCAGTATTTGACAAAGATAAAGAGTCTGATATATTGTCAGAGACTGTGAGGCCCAACAGCATACACGTCACAAAAGGCTCTATTTTGAACTCAGACAACAACAACAGAGGTCAATGGTTAAGAGGAAATCTATTCACTTTGAATCAGTGTTTGTGTCTGTAATGTTAAGAGAGCCTCATTCTCAACAAAGGTTCAAAGTACAGACAAGGGTATATCCCATTCAAGAAGTTGGGGCTCTATTTGCTTCACATGTAAGCTTTCTCTTAAAAACTTTCAGTTAGAAGGTATACATTCTTCAGAATTCAGTAAATCTTAATTTATGAAGGGGTTTTCTTTTTTGAGGTAAGCAAAAAGATCTTCAAAATCTTGTTGTATTCTTTGTGTTTTAATTATAGGGAAGAGGTAGAATCAAGGTAATATAATGGCTATGATGATGAAAATGCTTTCTTTAAGATTCTGGGTTATAGGGGCAGTTGGGTGGCTCAGGTAGTTAAGTGTCTGACTCTTGATTTCCATTTAGATCATGATCTCACAGTTGTGAGTTTGAGCCTGACCTTGGGCTCTCCACTGACAGCAGGGTTGGCTTTCTCTCTCTGTCCCTTCCCACTGTGTATACTCTCTCTTAATAAATAAATAAATAACAAAAAAATTTGGGGTTACATAGTCAAGAGTGTAAACGTACTTTTAAGAAAAAAATAATAAATGAACTATCCTTTCATATTAAAGTCAAACCCAATGAACTGTTAAACTGCAATTAAATAGGCATTAGACGATATTGGAAATGAGTATGGTTTAACTGTAGTTAACAGACCCTGAACTCACTGTTCAAGTGAATAGCAAGAGATGTGTTGTGGAGCTTTGCTTCTTGACATGAGATCGTGAGGGGAACACTTCACCCACAAACACCATTTTTATACAAGTCTCAGCAGTGAAAAACATTATTTGTAGATAAAAAGTTATTGATCAATTTTAATATTCACTCCTAAATTGTAAAGAGCAGTTAAAAGTACAATGTTCTACATGTAAAGCTATGTCTACATCCACATAAGTATATCTGTAAAATAATAACTAGGATCAAACTTAATGGTGGATCACTAGAGGAATGCCTCCCAAATGCAGAAACAAGGCAAGGACTGAAAAAGTGCTAGCAAAATCAATTATATAGGAACACAGGAATTATTATTATTATTGGAAAAGATATGGTAAAACTATAATTGTTCGCAAATTAGTGTCTACCTTGAAAATCAAAGCAAATCACCCAAAAATTATTAGAATAGGAGAATAATTAACATGTTACAAAATAAAAACATTTAGAAAACATTGTCACAAGTGATTAGTCATGGCATCTCTGAAAAAATTAAAGACCTCGGAATAAATCTTAATGAGAAATACATAGAATGTGACAAATATTCAGCCCTGAGAAACAAAACAAAACTTACTGAAAAGAGACCTATACTATGTATTTTAATAGATTCAATATTATAAAGACATTATTTCTCAATATATACATATATTAGAGATAATAGTTTTGGATTTGAATATTCTGAAGTTCATTTGAAAGAAGATGAATAGGAGAGTAATTAGAAATTTTAAACAATAGTAACAGTAATAGACTTACTCTACAAGATATTTAAACATAAGTTGTAAAACTACAACAATAAAACTGCATCCTACATGAAAATATAGTCAATGAAACAGAAAATAAGGAATTATATATAAGTATATCTGGAAAGTGAGTATAGGTGAAAGGTAGCATGTTAATTCAGTGAGAAAAATATAAATGTTTGGCTAGATATTTAGTGGGAAAAGTTACATGACTTTTCTTGTTCCAATAAAATAAATTCCAGATGAGTTAAGAGCTAAAATGCATGAACAACTAAGGTATTAGGAGAAAATTCAATAATTTTATAATAGAGCCAAAAGGCATTTTCTATGAATAAAGTTAGAAACCATGAAAGAAAATGATCTATTTGATTGTATGCATTTAAAAAATAATAGCATAACAAACAAATAAACAGCAAACTCATTCAACATCCAAAGGCAAGTGTCAAATTGGAGAATATGTTTTAAAGTCATAATAAATAAGGGATTACTTAACTGGCAAGGAAAAGAGGTAAATGTCAGTGGAAAATGAGGCAATGAATGTAATACAAACTTAAAACAGCTAATCAATGTATGAAAAGATGCCCAACCTCACTAGTATAAGCAAAGAAATGAAAATTAAGCAACAGGGGCATATCATTTTTACCTTTCAGATTAACAAAGTTTAGTAATTACTTTTAAAATTACTTTTAGTAATTTTACCCAGAATTAACAAGAGTAGAAGAAACTGGTACAACCTTCAAGAGGCTCAAGGAGAACAATGAGGAAGGTTACCTGATACATTAAACTTATATATATCTCAGTTCAATATTTTCATCCCTTTGAACCATTTTTTCCTAACTTGTGATTTTTTTAAAGTTTATTTTTTCATTTATTTAGGGAGCACAAGAGTGTCTGCTCACACACTCACCTGCAAGTGGGGGAGGGGCAGAGAGAGAGCAGGAGAGAGAGAATTCCAGGCAGGCTCCAGGTTAACAGCATGCAGCCCCATGTGGGGCTCGAGCTCACGGACCATGAAATCATGACCTGAGCTAAAATCAAGAGTCTAATGCTTAACCAACTGAGGCACCCAAGGTGCCCCCCAAACTTGTAATTTTTAAAAGTCACTTTATTGAGGTCAGATTGACATACAAAAACTGTATATATTTAATGCATATGAGTTGATGAGTTGGGAGGTAAGTACACATCTGTGAATTCGTCACCACAATCTATGCCAATAACCATATCCACTGCCTCCAGGAGAAGGTGGATCTGATGAACCATTTTTTTTTCTCACGATCTATTGTAAGAAAATAATTTAACTAATGTAGATAGATGTTTGGTACAGGTTCATCTGAGTTCGGTTTGCCTTTTGTTTTATCTTCCTAAGGTGGAACCCTAGATTATTGCTTTGAACCTTTATTCATTTCTAATATAAGCTTTTAAAACTATAAACCCATGCATTGCTTAACTGCATTTCAGACATTTTAATATATATATAAACAAATATTCATTGAAAACAGTTTTCTAATTTACTTTGTGCTTATTTTTGGATCCATGGATGATTTAGGATTGAGTTAGCTTATGCCAAGTATTTAGTTAGATCTTTTCTAGAATGTTACTGTATATTATTTATGTAATTCTGTTGGGGTCAGAGAACTACTCTGCAACACTGCAATCTTCTGAAACCTACTGAGATTGTTTTACAGATCTTTTATCATCAGAAAGAGTCCATCTTTGTCTCTGATAATACTCATTGTCTTCAACTCATTTTGAATGATTCATATAGCCACTCTAGCTTTCTCAAGCTTAATGTTTTCACAGTATATCTTTTTCCATCCTTCAACTCTCAACATATTTGTGTCTTTGTGGTTAGAGTTTCTTTTATAACCAGCATGTGGCTAGTTCTCACTTTTGAATCAATTTCAAGATCTCTGCAATCTCTGCCTTTCATTAGAATGCTTTGTCCATTTACATTCTGATTGCATTATGGGGTGCCATTGATCCCTATTTGAATTCTTTGTTCTGTTCTCGTCTTACTCTATTTTCATCTTTTTTTAGTATTGCATTTCAATTCTTTTGACTTTATATTTATGTACATTATTTTTATTTAGTGCTCTATGGATTACAGTATACATCTTTAATTTATCACAATCTATTTAGAGTTGTTATCAAATTGCTTAGGTAAAATACATAGCAACCTTTCGACAGTGTACTTCCATTTACATCCCCTCTCCTCCATCATCATCCTTCATGGAGAGAGATACAGTGACTTCTAGTCAAAGAAAACAGTGAGTGCAATGGCATAGACACAGTGGAAACATTCTGTGATTGGAGAATTAACGTAGTCCAGACTAGTTGGAATGAATACAGGAGAGAAATAGAAAAGAGGCTGAAGGAGTAATTAGAGGAATGATTTACCAGGGGCTTGTAAACTGTGATAAGCTGTGCGCACTTTTATCCTGAGGGCAACAGCAAGCCATTAAAGCGTTTTATGCAAAAGAGTGATATGATCAGATTTATATTTGGGGAAGATTAATCTGACTGCAGCATGAAAAATAGATAGGCAGGAGGGAAAAAGTTGAAACTCTGGAAGCTGTTACATTCATTCGAGCCAGAATAAAAGTGGTCTCGATTACAGTCATAGGAATAAGTTTGGGTAAATGGACAGACTCAAGATGTGTTTTGAAGCAGAAGAGTAATGCTTTAGTTATGGATGGGCTGCAAGAGATAAAGGAGAAGATGCCAAGATGACTTCTAGCCTTTTGTCAACTGGATAGGACTTAGTGTCATTCACTGAGATGGCAAGCTCAAGGGCAGTTGCTGGATGAGGAATTCCTGGTTTCCTCAAATGTGTCCATCAGTGGCCCAAGATGTGTGGGTTCTCTGGGAGGTTTAATGATGTTTTACCCCTTGAAAATAATGTTTTTCAAATCCTTTTAAAGTAATTCTTTGGTAGAGCAGGGAAAATGTATTTTCTATTACAACTGCAGGACTCTTTTTGTTCTAGATAAAAGTTTGATTACACATTCTACTTTTTAGTTATTTTGAAGGTAAAAAGTGGGTTTTTATAAATTCTACTGGAGAGTTTAATCTTCTCTGGCAGAGTATATCCAATCTGCATATCACCAGTTAGACAAGGAGATAACTGGCATTCTATTTCTGATTTATTCTAGTAATGCTTTAGGGAAAGTTTATTTTATTGCTTGGGTCCCTTAATCTGGCTGAGTGTGTCTAACATATGGAATGACAGTATCTAATTTCAGTCATACCTGCAACTTAATCAGAAAGGGGCTTGACTAAGATGGATAGTATCTGGAATTTTTTCCTTAAAAATTGGTTATTTTGATTCCGGGAGAAAGATGGACAAGTACTTAGCAAGCAGGCAGCAGACAACCTCCCTTCAGATGTGGAGTACCTTTCCTGTACATTCAGTGATGCAGAAGTAGATACTTTGGGGCCATATCTCTTTGTTCTTTGATGTAGTCTGGAAACTGTGTAGGAAGGCTATGCTTTATTATTCTCATCACAAATATTGTTCACTTTTAGTCTAGAAGGGCCAACTGCTGACTCCACTTAGCTTTCACTGTCAGCAGAAGCCATACAATCAAAGCTTTCTTGTCATGTCTGACTGTGACCAAGGTGTGACAAGATGAACTTCATTTCATTAAGAATAAAGTAGGAACTAAAATCTGTAGGGAGCTGACTAGGGCCTTTCTATTAATTCTGATCAAAGGGACTCTCAAGTACACTGATTATACCTTTCTAAACCTAGTAGGTGAAGTTGGATATTTTCATACTTACACTTTTTGTGTGCTCAGTATTTATTTTATAGCTTGTGCTATTAATGTAAGAAACACAAACAAAAACATCAGGAAGTAGATTTAAAGAAGGAACAGAAATAGCAAAAATGTGGATCCAGAAATACCTAGCTCAAATTCTGAGTTTTACTTTTGTTATTTGTGGAACATAGGTAGGAAGATGATGTCTCTGATTCTTAACTTCTCTAAGAATTTGTGAAAACAAAGCAGAATAAGTGTGAGGATCAAAGATCATCCATGTAAGGTGCCTAGCACATAAATAATAGTGTCATTATCATTTTTCTATGGGATAATGGTTTGGTTTGTTGAGAAATTATGCCAAATAAAGGCATGCATTTCCTCTAAGTACAGAATGGGAGAATACTGGAGAAGAAGGTCCTCAAATGGATGATACAGTGGGAAGGAAAAATGGAAAGGTTTAAGCAGCCTTCATTTAAAAAAAACAAGCAATAAGGAAAGAGGTGATAGTTATTGTATGTTGTTTAAAAAGTAAGTTTAGAAGAGAAACAGCCACATTGATAGATGATAAGGTAATGATAAATTGTTTATGCTGGGAATTCTATGATTAGTTCTCTGGCAGGAGAACAAGAGAACAAAAACAATAAATGGAGAGCAGAGAAATCTCTTTAAATGTTCACACTAGCTGATGGTAGGATTTTCCCCCCCAATAAAGCTATTTTGCAATTAGAGAGGTGGGGAAGAAAAAGAAAGGATTTCATTAAATACAAGTGTCCAAAATACACCTGAGAGGATAATGTCAAGGTGTCTAGAACTGTAAATTCAGAAATTCTGGTCTGTGCTAAAATCAGATCCTGAAGAGCTGTGAAAGTTATTTAAAACATTTGAAAACTAAGAAATCAATTTTAGTGTGAGTAAGTCTTGAAATTCACCAGGGTTACCTATGTTCTTTGAAGGACCCCAAGTGAACTTGAGATTGAACCCCAAGGTCCCTAACCTGGCAGGAAACATTGGATTTGAACTTGGTACAGAATAAAATTTATCCTTCTACATGATCTCCAATTACCCTCCAAAGCATTGTATTTTTACCTTTTTTTCTTGACTCAATTTTTATAGGGTGGAAATAGAAACTTTCAATATCAAGGCTCCACCTGAGGATTTGGAGAGCATCTATGGTGTTTTATGTAACAAAATAATATTTTTTAAACAAAAAATCACAAATGTAATGATTAAATCATTCGGTGGCTCATGTAGATACCTCCATTAATTACATGCAGAATGCCAATTCTGTAGATAGCTGAAGATAGCATTTTGTCTCCAGTTGCTCAGATAGAGATTGTTAAAAACTCACATTATCTACATAGGCTTCAAACCAAATGATAACTGCAAATGTCTATCTGTATAAAAACTAGCTGTTAATATGATTTAATGCAATGGAATTAATATAAAATGGTCATACAACTAGTAAATTGAACAAGCAGGACTCATTGACGGAGTCAGATAGCATCTTAATTTTTTTTCTCTATTGTCTCTTTGTAATTAATTCAAGAGAGATCGGGAAGCTTCTTAGTTACCTGGAGCTTTTATAGATAGTTTAGTGTCCTCTGAGACTGGGTGATTTTAAAACTGGTTCCTTTTGTGGGGCCAATTCCGGGGCTCTTTGGGACTCACACGATCAAAGGCTATCTCAGCTGTAGTTCCCTTGATCTGGAAGAGCGAATCTCTACCCTGGCTTGTGGAGTAGTCCTGCCACCATCTTGAGGAATAATCACCAGCTAATTTTTGCTTAGGCCCCATTACGCTCCCATGTGGCATTCTTGAAAGGACCTAAGACAAGCCCTGTATTGGTGCTATCACGTTTGTTGCCCTCATTTTGCATGGGGAAAACTCAGTTGTCCAGAAAAACCCTGTGAATGCAGAATAATCTCAGTACAGCAGCAACTTTGTCCGCTCTGCCACAAAAGAGGCTGTCTAGCCTCCCATGTATTCTCTAGCTTTCCCAGGAAGAAGTCAGAAGTCGTGATGTGCCTTGAACTATACTGGAAGACTAGGAAGGATTCCACACGTCCTCTTGAAGCACCTGTCTCCACCCCGCTTGCTGGTTGAGTCATTTGCCAAAGGTCATAAAGCCCCAGGCAGTAATGGCACTGCGATTTCTATGCAGGGTTGTTCGGTTCATAGGCAGAGCTCTTAACTTTTATCCTGTGCCTCTTCACTCCTTTCTCATAGAGTATCACTGAACACAACTCGTCTCAGATAGCAACTATTTAAGCAACCAAAAAAGTAATACTTCCTTTTAAAATTTCTCCAGTTTCCCTGTGGGCTATGCTTTGGTATCTTTTTACATGGTTCTGATTCCACTTTCCACTGGACTGTATCTGTTTCAAAGCATGAGTTCATTTTGTATTCTAGTGACTAGTAAACAATTAGCAGAGCTTGTCCTAAGTCATTAATTAATAGTTTCTGTTTAATCTTTTCTCAAATTGGAGAGCCTTCTGTTCTTGTGATTATTTCCATCTCTTTGAAATGCAAATTATTTGCTCTTCTCCCACAGTTCTGAGTTTTTTGGCCTACATAGTAATACTTGGACATACAGAATATGCACATTCTACTTAAACCTTTTAAAGATGAAAGTGCTTTTTGTCTAGCTTTGAGATCTGTCTTTGAAATTAATATTATTAAAGGGTAGTTGGCTAAGATGCTGATGGCCTCACAAATGTGACATGCAATGCTTCAAATCTGTACAGCATTATAGGTAACAGCTAAGAGGATAGATACACAAAATAAGTGTTTAAGTCCGAACTATCTCTTATTCTCGTTTTCTTACCTTTAAATAGGAATTATAGTAACTACCCTACAGTTATTGTGAGAATATAATGTCAGAGTTCGATACATGTTGGCTCTTACTGTTCTTTATTTGGAGAATTTATTTGAGAATTTTTGTTGTTATTTATTTGGAGAAAGGGAAATAGTGCAATTGATGGCTCTTAGACATACAAAATTTCCAAGTTGAAGGGAGTACTAAAAACCGATCCCTAGATTAGCCTATTAGGATAGACATTAGGGTATATTAAAGTCTGTTTAAGTATCCTATAACAGGGGCACCTGGGTGGCTCAGTCGGTTGAGCACCGACTTCGGCTCAGGTCATGATCTCACAGTTTGTGAGTTCAAACTCCACGTCAGGCTCTGTGCTGACAGCTCAAAGCCTGGAACCTGCTTCGGATTCTGTGTTTCCCTCTTTCTCTGCCCCTTCTCTGCTCACACTCTGTCTCTCTGTCAAAGGTAAATAAACATTTAAAAAAAAGTTAAAAAAAAAAGTATCCTATAACAAATGAGAAAATACAGGTAACCGCAATCCGGGGTAAAAATTCCTGCTGGTAAGTCATTGAAATCCCTCTGAAGGTAGAGCTAAAAGAAGAAAACGGTGCCTGCCTTTCTGCACTATTGCCCAGTCCTCAAGATCCACTCAGGCCATTCATTCTCTATGAAATGAGTGCCCACAGAGGACCAGAAATTTTATTTCATAAGATTATTAAATCTTACTTGGAAAAATAAAATCAAATGGGGGAGAATTCTATTAAATACTTCCCCCTTCAGATTCTTGAATTTTATCTCTTCTGCGAAAAACTGGATTCTTTTTGAAGTATGAGTCTTCATGAAGGAAGGGAATCTTGCTGGAGATTACCTAGTTTTAATTAGTTGGTGCTGAAAGCACCTAGACATCTTAGCTCCTTTCTTATTTAAAGCTGTTCAGACAAGATAGCTGTCTTAAATCCCATCTGGAACATTCTGGAAATGAACAAATAGAAATTTCTGCAGGCTTTTGTAGCAGATAAATCCTGGAATCCCAGGGGCTTAAACCAGTAGTTTATTAGTTCTGCTCCATTAAAACACTGAGGGACTTGTGCCTGTGTATTTTGTATCTCCACACTCTTTGAGATCTTTGAAGTCCTTTCTGTTCCATATGGAGGAAGGAGGAGGATTATGGGAAAGAGAGACAGACCTGACAATAGCACTTGTAATTACTACTCACATTTCTTCAGCCAGAACTCAGTCTCGTGGGTACATCTAACTGCATGGGAGGCTAGCAAATTGGTTTGGTAAGTAGCTAGCCATTCTCTTCCCAAAGAAATATAAATTGTTATTAAGTATCAATCCAGTATGTAAGGATATATTAAAGCTTCTATTATTAGCTTATTTATTAATTATTCCAGAAAAGATTTAGACATCTAGAAAATGAGACATCTAGAAAATTACCATTTTATCTCTCTAAAATATCACTGATGTAATTTTGCATTCACCTGAGCTTTTTACACATTAGAGAAACAATGATATCTTGCCACACTAAAGTTCAACTGTGGCATTTATTGATGTGTACCCATCTTTGTCAGATACAGAATTGCATCTAAAATTCCCATTTATCTATTCTTAATTAATACTAAGTCATTATTAGATTCTTAGGTGACAGGACTTTAAAAACTTTTCCAGGTACTTTCTAGATAAGAAAATGGAGGTGAAATGCTTTTTTTTTTTTTTTTTTTTTTTTTTTTTTTTTTTACAAAAAAGCTATACTGTAAACAGACTACATAAGAACATATAATTTTTATATCCCAAGACATTCGTAACAGATTTTAACTTCTAAGTAGATACTTGTGGAGTTTCCCTTAATTTAGCAACTGATGACTGCCAAGTGATTTCTTAGTTTCCCACTCTTTTTTGAAGGAAATTTATCAAAGAAAAAAGTATATTTAATTCGACTCCATAAACATATACTAGGTAACTTCTACATGCAAGGCAGAGCTGGGGACATAGAGATGAGTAAATGGAATTCTTGTTTTCAAACAGTCGGTAGTCTAGTAGGGAAATTCTATCCAGTAAAAAAATTAATGATATTAATATTCTCCCAAATTGGAATCAAATTATAACTGTAAACATCAAAGATATATTTTACTACATTATTTAATAAATTCAGATGTCACATAAAACCATGACCAGTCATGGAGAAATAATTTCATTATCTGTGATTCATTTTCTCACATTGACTATTATGCAGGCATTAAAACTATTGTTACAGGAGATACTTAACAACTTGAAAGATTTTTACATAAAGATGTAAGTTGAAAAAAGTGGCATATGAATTTGCATCTATATTGTGAAAATAGTGAAGGGAATAATACCCTTATATCTTGAAAGATTGCAAAGAAGTACACCAAAATGGTAAGTGTCCGAATATCCACCACTCGTAGCACAATCTATCAATTCTATTTTTTTCTTATTCAACAAATGTTTTTGATGTGTATTATATTACACTAATTTTGAAAAAAAGGACAGAAACATGATGAAAACCTTTTGAAATTCAATCACCTCTGTGCTTGTAGATAACTGATATATAGACATGACCTGCTGTGTCTTTTATTAGTTACTTAAAGGGTGACCTTCCAAAGTTAGGGAAGAGTTTAAGTTCCATTTTAGTGACTATTTTCACTGTAAATATCATAGGGCTTTGTCAGTACCTAAGTGTTCCTCCCCATATATTAGGTATATTCATGTCTCATCTGCTCTAATAGAATCTAGGTTCTTGGAGTTGCACCTATGTGCCTTCTTGGAATAGCACTTCTTAATCATGGGTATCTCTAAACCACAGGTGGAGAGTAAGTGATAAAGGAAGGACTCAAAGTCCTTGATGAGGACTAGATCCTAGATACCAGAAAGGGAACTACACAGAGCCTCAGCTTGACCTGTGCAGTAGCTCTTTTCATGTACACATGTGCTTTTTATTGCCTATTTATCTCATGAAGGAAGAAAGGTGGAGGGCAGTGCTCTTTGGCTCAGAGCAGGACCTAGAGCCAAACAGGGGGTAAGCCTATGGTGACAGGTGATAACAGTAGATTAATTTTCAAATGTCAGTCTTGTTACCACTGTCTTAACTTTTGTTGACTCTGTGTTGTTTGCCCTATTTACTGCATAATTTTCTTTAAAAATTATGAGAGAGAGAGAGAGCAGGAAGGGACAGAGAAAGAGAATCCCAAGCAGGTTTCCTTCTGCCAGCGCAGAGTCCGACGTGGGGCTCGAACCCACGAACCACGAGATCATGACCTGAACTGCAACCAGGAGTCGGACACTTAACCAACTCAGCCACTTAGGCGGCCCTTACTGTATAATTTAAATAAAGAATCAGAATGGAAATTAACAAATGGAAAAGAATTTAAAAATACATACAATAGAAGCATAATGTTATGTTCTAGTTAAAATTTCTTATTTTCCAAAGCTCTGAACCAGAGACCTGTTCACCTTCAGAGAGGTGTTCAAACTGAGTCTCCTCACTGTAGTCAGAGGATAGTAGGCAATAACTTTATGCTTATTAATTCACAGTTACTAAATATTTTGTACAACCTAAAATCAGAGTATCGCATTAGAATGTGTCCTACAATTTGGGAAATACATTAAAGTCTTAGAAGCAAAAAGCCTGTTCCATGATATTTCATGTGTTGGGATGCTGTAAGAGCAATTAGAGTGTGACGGATGCTGGACTAAGGACTCACACTCAGCCCTCGTTGGCACTCTCCACCTTTCATGCTCCTACTCTCTCCTCCAGTGCAGTGCTAGACATGGCTTTCCATCTTACTGCTCGGCACCAATGGCTACAGATTGAGTATTATTGAATATTCTTCATTCGTTTGAGTTATTTCTAATGAGGGAACTGAGAAATCACATCTTAATTGATTTCTTGATTTATTACTTTCAGTTGCAAATATATACAAAGGGATGAGAACTTTATATGTACACATACACACATGTGTGCATATGAGTTGATACCTATGTATCTCTTTGGAGATTATAGTCACAATATATATATGTGTACACACTATACATGGTAATACTGTATATGGTGTATGTATACACACTGAATACACTATGTATAGTCACATGTACGCTTCCCTAATATGTGTGTTTGTGTTTTGGTAAACACTTCCTAGAGTCCGAGGGCATCACATAACCTTAAACATTATATTTACCTTCATGCAATATACATGCTAATTATCCTCATCTGGATAAATTGTCTTGAAAGAAAACTAATAAATGACTCAGCAAACTGAAATTTTTATGACTAAAAATTGTAGTCAAAAACAAAGTATGGAAGAGATCAGTGTATAAAATAACTTGCATAAGGTAATGAATTATAGCAATTTCAACTTTATTTTATGGAAAACAATGTCATTGAGGCTTTAGCTTGGCCACTTCAAGGGTATAATTTATAAGTTACGTTTGTGTGAGAACTTCAGTATTTAAAACCAAGTGAAATCTTAGTTTGGTATTTAGATAATAATAATGTGTGGCCAGGAAAAAAAAGGAATACTAACTAAATTTCTGGTACAATTTATTTATAGGCCTTATTAAGAACTGTTCCATTTTATATCAATGATAAATTTATGACATACTTACTTGAATAGGCATTATGTTATTCAGTCCTCAAAACAACTTCCTCTGAGAGAGCAACTGTTCTTGTTACGATTTTATAGAGATGGCAAAACTGAGTTCTAGGTCATTTTACTTGTACAAGGTCTTTCTGGCTCAAAAGCCCTAGTTACTCTGTTAAAAACTCTGGGGGCACCTGGGTGGCTCAGTCGGTTGGGCGTCCGACTTCAGCTCAGGTCATGATCTCGAGGTTCGTGAGTTTGAGCCCCACGTCAGGCTCTGTGCTGACAGCTCAGAGCCTGGAGCCTGCTTCACATTCTGTGTCTCCCTCTCTCTCTGCCCCTCCCTAGCTCACTCTGTCTCTCTCAGAAATAAATAAACATTAAAAAAAAAAAACACTCTGGAGGTGCCTGGGTGGCTCAGTAGGTTAAGCGTCTGACTTCAGCTCAGGTCATGATCTCACAGTTGTGAGTTCAAGCCCTGCATGGGACTCTGTGCTGACAGCTCACAGCTGGGAGCCTGCTTCAAATTCTGTCCTCCCCCTCTTTCTGCCCCTCCCCTGCTCTCACTCTGTCTCTGTCTCTCTCTCTCAAAAATAATAAATTAAACATTAAATAAAAAACCCTGGGTGACAGGTGGTATTATTTCTATGTCCTTAATGGAATATGCAATTGGGGCTTAGGGAAGTCTGAGCAACTGGATCAAGGCCATTAATGCAGTAAGTGGTAGGGCTAGGATTCAAACTCAAGTCTGTAGCTGACTGCATAGTCTAACTTAACTTCCTCCATCCATCACTGCAAAAAACACAGAATCTGCCGTAGCAGAGGGACAAAGAACTGCTATCTCTCAACATATCTTATAGATTAAATAAGTAACATTCATTAGATAATCTACTGGTTTTAGCTTTACTAAGGTCTCATAATGTTGTATTAACACTGCATGTTTTTAACATAGCAAAACCCAAGGTGGGAAATACATTTGTGTCTAGTCGAGTGATCTAGGTTTTCTACAGGTAGAATGGCTACAGGGTACACCACCCAAACTGCGACACTTCTGTGAAGGGGTGGGGGCAGTATTCATAATAATGCTGGGCACGAGGGGAAAAACACAGACTATCCCAGACAAAAAAGGATACACGTTACTATCCTGGAAGTATAGAGATTTCCTTCCTCATAGCCGTATCCTGGTGTTTCCTTTGGTTCTGGGGTTCTGCTGTAACATTTTTTCTACTACATGCTCATCTCAAAACTAACTGAGTACTTTCAATGTAAATCTGAAGAAAAATATATTTCTTTGATCTTAATCGATTAATACAGTTTTAGGAAAAAAAAACTCTCTTAAGATCAAGAGGAGGTATGGGGTTAGAATTGAGCAAATTATCCTGTCTTTTGAGGGCTATGCTATCTTTATAGTCAAAAGATTATAATAGTAAGGAGTTTGTATTTTAGCCCCAACTAAACATCACTGATTTTTGCATTCTGTTTTTGCTGTGAGAAGAGAGATGCTTATGAATTCTGTTAACCCTTGAGGAAATATGTTGCCTTTGACTCTCCATTGTTATTTTGAAGTCCAATGTGAGAAATTCTGGATAGCGGGCTGTGCTATTTTCATATCGACCATGTTATAATTAGGGGCTGAGTTCATGCTCCAAGACTTGGAATTCACAACCAATGATCAAGAAATCACAGACATAAAGGCATGCCATGGAAACAGAGACACATCATGGAAACAGCACGGAAAGGCTCCAATGCCTGATCCTGCAACTGCTGATTAGTTCTGTTAATCATGGCACTTAAACCCAGGGAGCCTGTTTCCTAAGGTCAAAGATAATACATATTTTTCAACTACTTGTTGAGGTTTTTAAATGAGTTGAAGCACATAACCTAGTTGGCATGCAGGAAGCCCTCAGCAAGTTCGCCCTTCCTTTTTAATGTTACATCAATCACGTAAGAAGTCACTATCTTTTCTGTTCCCTCTTTCCATTTTCCTTTCTTTTTCTTTCTTATTCTACTTTGTTCCTTCTCCCCTTTCACCTCCCCCTCCTCTGATTTAAGGTAGCCAACATGTTGTAAAATGTACATAATGTACATGAAAAATTCTTTGACAGAATTAGAAATTTGGCTTTAACATTTATTTTTGAGAGAGAGAGGGAGACGCAATCTGAGGCTGACTCAAGGCTCTGAGCTGTCAGCACAGAGCCCAATGCAGGACTCGAACTCAGGAATCCCAAGATCATGACCTGAGCTGAAGTGAGACTCTTAACCAACTGAGCCACCCAGGTGCCCCAACTCAGAGCTGACAGCTCAGAGCCTGGAGCCTGCTTCGAATTCTGTGTCTCCCTCTCTGCCCCCTTCCATTCTCTCCCTTAAAAAATAAACATTAAAAATTTTTAATAAAATAAAAATTATTAACCAAAATAATGAGTCAAGTTTGTAATGCCTTCAGGGAAAGATTTCAATGACCAGATCTCTTATAAAGCTAACACTTAAAGAAAATGCAAACAATGACAACATTTTTCCTGTGGAGGATAAAATTCTCTGTAGCAAATACACACGTGAATATTAACTTTATATAAAATACTCTTCAAAATTAGTTTGATTCAAAAGCAAATAAATATTAGAAAATGTAAATATTTAAGTCACTTACTATCCTTAGATGGAAACTTCTGTGTTAGTGTTCAGGTTTGTCTTTCTTTTTATTTACATTTAAGACAGAGAGTGTGGGGGAGGGGCAGGGAGAGAGAGCGAATCCCAAGAAGGTTCTGCACTGTCAGCACAGAGCCCCACGCAGGGCATGAACTCATGAACTGTGAGACCATGACCTGAGCTGAAATCAAGAGTCAGTCACTTAACCAACTGAGCCACCCATGTGCCCCTGTTGATGTTTGTTTTTATTCTTTTTTTTTTTTTTTCTGACCCTTGCCTTGTGGCCTTCAGTAATGGGTTTGGGACAGAACCAAAGTCACAAAAGGATTCATAAAAATGGAATGAAGGTATGTAGGTAAAAGAAAGAGGGGGCAGTTGAACAATCAAATTCCTTTGTCTTAGTCTAGGTGACAATGAGGGCATTTAAGGATTTATTGTAGGAATTTGATTTTTCAGTACTTTTTAGCATCAGCAGCTGGGTTTCAGTAATTGAACACTGATTACTGTGCAAAAGATGTGAAAAATAGATGTTAATGAGATAAAATTGCCTGAAGAGAATAGCAACATTTGGGAAACCTGGGACACAATGAAGAGTTTCTCCAGGTTTGTTTAATAAGCGAATGTTTCCCTTCCTCACCCCAAATCCTCCTTTCTCTATCCACTCAAAAGTCTCCTCCAACAACTTCTGTCTGTCACAAGTCACTACTCCAGAGTACATGACCTGGGGCAATATTGACCTATAACAGAAAGCAAACCCTGTGATTTGAACTGGATTCACCACCACCACCACCACCACCACTCCTGTATCTTTTTTACCAGGGAGGCCAATTTAAAGAATGAAAGCTTAACTGTATTTTTCATGCAAGTGGAGATTTTTGGCATTCCCAAGGGAGAGAGCTGGCTTTCTATTGGTTGGTCCTGAGAGGATGACGGTCCTAGGGGGCCATGGGGGGTTCACAAAAGCAGCTTCCCAGAGCTGCAATCCTCAATGATGCCCCCATTTCGATCTCTCTCCCTTTTCACTGGGACTGAGGAAAACAGCTCCCATGGAAGATCTTTTGTTTCTCTTCACTTTTCTATTAGGAGTTTAACAGGTCTTTAGAGAAAGCTTTTTGGTGGCTTTAGAGTGCTGGGGGTGGGAGGTCAGTGTAGTTTTGTAGAATGATAACAATGTGTGCACACACAGGGCAGAGTCAAGTTTCTATTGTCACCAAAGGCCTGTAGGCACTACTGGGACAACTTGAAAACCTTCAACACCACCCGTACAATGCTGGTCACCATAACTGTGTTGACTGCCAGATGGTATCACATGCTTTCATTCAGGAATTATGATAGCACTAAAAGTTCCCACCTAAAAACGCTATTCTTTCTAATTACCAAATTGAATTCTTGACCATCAATTTGGGGTTAACAAACAGGGAGTAGGTTACTAACATAAAGGGGTAGTATATAAAATATATAAAAATAGTATATAACTCAACATCCCAATAAAACAAATAATCCAATTAAAAAATGGGCAGAAATCATGAAAAGACCTTTCTCCAAAGATGTCATATAGTTGGCCAACAGATACATGAAAAGATGCTCAACCTCACTCGTCATCAGGAAAATGCAAATCAAAACCACAATGAGCTATCACCTCACACCTGTCAGAATGGCTAAAATCAACAACAAGAAACAAGTGTTGGTGAGGATGTGGAGAAAAAGGAACCCCTTTGTACTATGGATGGGGACACAAACTGGTACAGCTACTCTGGCTGACATATGGAATTTCCTCAAAAAAAGAAAAATAGAACTACCATATGATTCAGTAATTACACTCCTGGGTATTTACTCAAAGAATACAGAAATCCTAATTCAAAAGGATATGTGCATCCTTAAGTTTACTGCACCATTATTTACAAGAGCCAAATTATGGAAGCAGCCTAAGTGTTCATAAATAGATGAAAGATAAAGAAGATGTGGTATATATATATAGTGGAATATTATTGAGCCATAAAAAAGAGTGAAATCTTGCCATTAGCAACAGCATGGATAGATCTAATGGCACTAAGTGAACTAAGCCAGTCAGAGAAATAAAAAAAAAAAAAAAAACCACACAAAAAAAACCCAAATCAGACTCTTAACTATTGAGAACAAACAGATGGTTACCAGAGGGGAGACACATGGGAGGAATGGGTTAAAGGTGATGAGAATTAAGAGTACATTTATCTTGATGAGCCTTGAATAATACTGAATTACTGAATTACTTGATGAGCCTTGAGGAATTATTGAATTACTATTTTGTACACCTAACATTAAAATCATACTTTATGTTAATTACACTGGAATTAAAACAAAAAAAATAACAAGGAATAGGTAATTAAAATACTATTATATGCATTTAATTTACTCAAAAATTGAAACTGCAGTCACTACTAATATAAGAGAAAGTTTCTTAACATTTTAGGGAAAGAAAGGGTCAACAGGTTGAGATTATTTACCTATTTGCCCTAGTTATATGGCAAAATTCCAAGCCTATTTAAGGCTAGAAAATTCCAAAATGTAACTTGATTTTAAGAAATACTACAAGAGTCAAAGACAGGAAACTTAGAAGCAAAGCACGATGTTAACTTATCAAACCTACCCCAGATATGCTCTACATTCTTCATTCTGTTGCCAGAGGAGTTACTGAAGATCTCAGCTTCTGATCGGCACTCTAGGACTCTAAGAATAAGGACCTAGGGGCACCTTTTCCTAATCATGTGTTTTAGCTCTAAGGACGTTGACTACAGAAATAATTATTTAGATACTTAATACCAAAGGGATGAGAGATAAATTCTGTATGTCTAATCCACATTTTTGGCAAGAATTCAGTGATTAAAGTTAAGAAGTGAATACTGTGATTAACATTCTATTTAATGTGCCTGAATTAGTGATGTATCACTTAAAATATCTTCCTTCTTTAGAAGTCCCTATTCAGGAAAAATGTGTGTGTTTGATTTGGAATATAGGACCAGTGGTATGCTGAAAGGTGTTTAACAACCTGTTCTCCAAAGACAAAATGGTTTTGTTTGATTGTTTTTAATTTTCGCTGATTTTCATGGTGTAAATACCTCCACCAGGGCCAATTTCTTGTTGACAATGTGTTGTCAGCTAATTTATATAATATGTGGAAAATTAACCAATGACTTTTGCTGGTGTTGGATCCATCACACATAGTAAATGCACCTGACGGCTTTGAATTAAATAGCTCCGTATATATATTAGCTAGGGCGATGTTTTGTATGTTGGATACAGTTTTGTATATCAACTTTATGTGATCCATTACACTTTTAAAAAATTGTTAGTGGGTACAGGAGCGCTTGATTCGCTCAGTCGGTAGGCTATGAGACTCGATCTCGGGGTCATGAATTCAGACTCCACATTGGTTGTAGAGATTACTTAAACAAACAGATTTTTAAAAATTGTTATTGGGCACAAAATACTGGTATGCCTTATTTTACAAAACTTCCTATACAGCTGCAAGTGGTTTGTGACTTTCTCAAAGTCATTACAGGAGAAACAAAAGTTTTATTTGCATGTGTTAAAATGAAAATTCCTTCTGTCAAAAAAAGTGCATATTTAATTTATCTTTTCTGTTACTACATTTCACATCTAGGAGGTATGTGGTCAACGAGAAGCTCTCAATCAAATTGGGTGCTGAGGATTGGAAAGCAAGTGACTGTGACGCTTTGTCTTGAAGACTGGAAGACAGCACAGACTGGTGGTTCTGGGGTTAGATTGGTTCTACCACTAACAACCTGAATGAATAAAGTTGGGGAAGTTACTAAACCTGTGTGCCTCAATTTCCCATCTGTAAACTGGGATAATAGTATCTCCCTCATGTAACTATTGCAAGCTTAAACAAGTTAGTATATTTAAATGGTTGAAACAGTCCCTGCAACCTAGTAAGGACCACAAATACTGCTGTTTTTATGGACATTTTAGGTTTTGTTTTGGAAGGCACTTAAGTAATGAGTGTAGAACTTCATAAATATTGCTTTGGATGGCTGGTTCTCCAAGCAGAGGAGCCAGCAATCTGTGTACAAGCCCTGCAGGTAATTCTGATACACACTCTAGTGTGAAGAGCACTGTTTGAGATTCCCACCAGGAATTCTTGTGTTCTAGAAGAGTCAGTATTCTTTCCAGAGGAGTTGACTGATCAATTGAAGACTTCCTGCACCAGAATCACTGGTGGAAGTTGCTTAAAATGAGCCAAATTATGAGAAAATATTGGGGCTCCTGGGTGGCTCAGTTGGTTAAGCCTCCAACTTTGGCTCAGGTCATGATGTCATGGTTCGTGAGTTCGAGCCCCACATCAGGCTCTGTGCTAACAGTTCAGAGCCTGGAGCCTGCTTAGGATTCTGTGTCTCCCTCTCTCTCTGCCCCTCCCTTACTCACATTCTCTCTCTCTCTCAAAAATAAGTAATCATTAAAAATTATTAACAAACAAATTATGAGAAAATATTTAACTATATCTTTGCATGGTATGTTAACAAAATAGTTCTGGAAGAATATAAAAATGGTATTGATTCCAGGGGAAGAAACTGGGTAGATGAGAGGCAGAGGTAGGAGAGAAAAAATTTACATCTATTCTTGTCTGTTTTGAAAATTAAATGATACACAATTTAAAAATTAAATTTTGAAATTAATAAGACCTATTATCATATTATAAATATATAGTGCGATGTGTGGGTTTTGCCTAGAACGTACTAAATTAGAACCCAGAATGGAACCTACCCGTTCAGAATCTTTGTGGTAGATTTTCAGAATCTACCTTGCTTTGGTTATTATCATGGTAACAGACAGGCAGAAACCTACCCTTTACTAATTTCCATGGTGTAAATACTCCCACTGTGGCCAAGTTCCACCTGTGCTGGTGGTTTGATGTTTCATGAATTGCTCTCTTCACTAGACCAAAAGACAAAAGGAGACTCCTCCATATGTGGATGGAAAACATTATTATGGCTTGTATCACTTGGAAAGCCTTTATGTGTGATGGGATATTATTGGGACTATGAGATAGGAGACATGGGTTCTAATCCAGCCCTGCCACTAACTAGATAACTGGGTAAAACCCTTACCTTTTCTCTCCCCCAGTTTCCTTACCTATCAAATGGGGGCATTAATAACTGTTCCACAGACATCACTGGGTCAAATGAGAATAGATCTGACACAATTTCTAAAGTACAAAATTAATGTAAAAGGTAATTAAATCTAGCATTGATTGATGGCCCATTTTTTGACATTTTAATAACATTTAGAATCTAGTTGGGACAGAAATCTCTTAAAGGAAAAATGGCACACAGTTTATAAATAATTTAAAAATTGTACAAAACTTTGGTCTAAAATTCTATTTCCCCCTGATAAGAAAATGCAGAGAAGATTAATTGCCTGTCTTTAATCCCATTCAGGTTGTACAAAGTCTGTGGACTTTATAGTATCTCTAATACTGTGAAAGAGTTTATTATGCCAACAGCACTGGACATATTTGACTTAAACTGATCTACAGTGCCCTTGCCAAAAGAAAAGCATTTACTTGGGTGCCTGGGTGGCTCAGTCGGTTGGGCGGCCGACTTCGGCTCAGGTCACGATCTCACGGTCTGTGAGTTCGAGCCCCACATCAGGCTCTGTGCTGATGGCTCATCAGAGCCTGGAGCCTGCTTCGGATTCTGTGTCTCCCTCTCTCTCTGCCCTTCCCCTGCTCATGCTCTATCTCTATGTCTCTCAAAAATAAATAAACGTTAAAAAAAAATTAAAAAAAAAAAAAAAAAAAAAAAAAAAAAAAAAAAAAAAAAAAAAAAAAAAAAAAAAAAGAAAAGCATTTACTTTATCTGAATTATTATTAATTAGCTTCCCACAAGCTGTAAAATTGCCACATGTGAACTTGCCCAAACATAAGACGGAAGTAAATGAAGTGATGGCTTGAGCAACGAAATAAAACAATACAGCCAAAGTGCTTTTCCTCCCTGGCACACAGGCCTTTTGTCTTCCTGCCCTTTGCTACAGCAGATGAAGCCGGCATCTGAGTACTGGATGGAAGCTATTCGGCCTCCTCAGGCAGGACTCACTCCTCAACATCTCTGCCTCAAAGTCCATTTTCTGTGAAGGAAAGCGAACTCATTCTCGTGAGCCATTAAATTCTCCAGTTTCAAAGCAGAATCCTTTCTTTTCAATGGAGCTGTTGTCTCATGACTCAAATTAAACTATTCTTTTCAGCTTAGGTAGGTCCCAAGTTTGCTTTTCCAGAGAATAGTTTATGAGACCAAATGCCCTGGATTTAGAAAACCCCGTGATAGTAAAATAATAACTATAATCTACATGCCAGACACTGTGCTGGCTTCTTTCCATGTATCGTCTGATTTACTCATCGCCTCTCTGTGAAGGAGGAATTGCAGTCACCTTTTGACACAGGAGACAACAGAGTCTCAGAGCCCTTCGGAAATGTGGTTGATTTCACAAACTAGTAATAGATGTTGCTGTATCATCTCTACTTTCACCCACTGCAATACATGGCCCCTTATTTCTAAAAGGAGACTATTTAAAACTTTTACCTTCATTTTTTTTTAAGGGATGAAGTAGTAGGAAGGACATTCGCTAGGTTGTAGGAAGATACAAATTTAAATTTTGTACTCTTTATAGAGTTCCCAGGTGAGTACACACTAGGCTAGTAGGCAGCTTAGCTGGGAAAGGATTATTTGTGTGACAGTAATATACTATGAGCTCCATCACTCCCATGATATTTTAGAGAACCTTCTGTATACTTTTTTGATCTAAAGTTTGGTTCTAAGCACATAAATCTCTGAGAAATCCCATGAGAAGATCCCACTAAGGCAGCAACAAAGATGCCTGTTCCAAGTGACTTTTTATGTAAATGGAAAAAAAAATTGGAAGCAAATACCTGCAAATTCCTAAGATGCTATCTTTCAATAATTATGCAATATTCATGGAAAGAGTCGCTAGGCATTAGGATAAAATTTGGACTTTGTCTACATTTTCAAAAAGCGTTGGACCCAAAGGGAGAAAAGATGGTCGCATCACATCATGGCAGAAAGAGGCCCTTCACCATCACTCCTACTGGTAAGAATCTGACAATTAAACCTTCCCAAACAACGGGGCAAGCTTCCACTGCTGGGAACATTCGCACCTTTCTGGATGACTAATACATTACTTTAGTACGTAGAAAACTCTACGGGTGCCCACCAGTATTTTTTCAGTGGCTTCCCCTTATCTCCTCGATAGAAAATTATTATTATTATTATTATTATTATTATTATTATTATTATTTTGCTTTTGCACTTCTCCAGGTTGCCATGACTCCCTGGCTGCTAGTATAAACAAAAATAAACTATACAGGAGCATCCATTACAAATGATGATATTCTAGGGAGAGCTCTTGACTACATATCCTCAGAAGACAAGCTTTCTTGGAAATAAAGGAATGTGAGTATGATAAACAGCAGCATTATCACTATACACTTTTTAAATATTTACTACTGTGTTAGTGAAATATTTAAAGTGATTATCTGAAATGACCGCCCCACCATCACAGGGGAGCCTGAATATGTCACTGTCTAATACAACTGCCTGACAATCTCACATTGCCACAATGCTTTCCAAAAAACAATTCATGCTGAAGAGTGAATGCAACTGTTTTTATTTTTAATAGGAAAGAAATAGATCTCAAATTAACTAAGTGCTGAGACTAGGCATTAAGAGATGCAGCAAGCTGTTTGCCCCAGATTCAGGCTCTGCAAACAAGCCCCAGTAGGCTTCTATGAAAACATCATTTTTGTTTCAGTGAAGTGTGTGCTTGACTGCTTTTAGCTCACTCTTCCTGGATAGTGTCACTGGAAAGAACAGCTAATAAAAGTTCCCATCAGACCTGGCTACCCTGTGTGTGTTCTTTGTGCCTTGTGCCCTTTGCTCCTGGGATGGCATGTGAGAACATTTCATCTCCAGATTTAGCTTTAGCAATGATTCCATCCTGAATTCTAAAAACTTTCCAGGCTTCTTTAGACTTTAAATGAGCCATCTTTAGCTGAAATGCAGTTCAATATAACAGATACCTTTGGAGGGACACTGAGCATGTGGCTGAAAGTGGACTTAGCAGATCCTAACACGTAGATATTATTTTTCTTAATGAAGTGTCTCTGAGACGGATGAATAATTTTCTTTAATATAATGTCTAGCAGCAAAGCCTAAGGCACTATCAGGTAGCTTTGTAGAACTCTCCCACACACCTTTTACTAAACCTACTGATGCAAAGTTGAAAAATGGAAAATACAGAAAGGTAGTTCTTTTGGACTTATAATCAATATCATTGAGGGTTTACTGTATGCCACACATTGTGCTTAGCACTTGATACATCATCTAACTCCCCTAAGGGAAAAATGGCAGTATTTCTATTTTATAGAAGAACACAAAACTAAGAGAAATTAAGTCACTTGCTCAAGGTCATGCAGCTAGTAAATGGTAGAACAGAAACTTGAACATTGGTCAATCCTGTTCTAAACTCCATGCACGTAACTGCTGGACCAGAAGGAGGAAATTCACTTCATATTGTAAATAACACTAATCTGTGGGAATGGCTACATGCAGCAAAGAGCTGAGATGGCTTCTGAGGCTGAGTGTGTGAAATCAGCAAGAAGGAGAATCAGACTGATCAGCAGTGCCAGGATTTGCCAACTTTACTTCATTTTACTATCCCTCTGTCACTAATCGATATGTCCTATTTTGGTTTCTTGTGAGTTTCACATTATGGAAAGGAAATGACATAGCGGGAAGACTTTATGGCTGAGGATAACCCTGGTCTCTGTTTTACTTGGAGATCTTGGTGGTATCATCAGACTATCATAAAAAGTCTGTTTTTTATTTATGATTTGAAGAAATAAAATTCGTTGGTCTTCACTATTAAAGGCTTGATCAGACCAACTAAGTAATTTCTAAATTGTCTTGTGAATTTTGTTTTATATTGTTGTATAGTTCCCTTTTGTTAGTAATCTACCTAAATGAACAGAGAAAATAGAATAGAGGTACGATAAAATATATAATGTTCACATAAAGCAGAATCTTGCATTTACTTCCCTTCTAGCTTACGTCTGCACCCTGCCAAAAATATTTGGAAGAGTATTCTGCTGTGATCCTTTGATACTAATGACAATAATAAAATGAAATATCTCCTGGTTATAATATGTGAAAAACTTATATTATCACATGTTAAAAGATGAAGGCTTATGACGGGAAAAAAAAAAGAATCCTAAAAGCAACTATTTCTCAGACTTAAGAAAGTAAACCTTTCATATACTTGAGAACTGATGAAAATCAGTGTTGTTTTACGGTCATGAAAGTGTGGCTTCTCAAAGGAGGAATCACATCTCTGCTGGGTCGTAGTCACCACTCCCTAATTAAAGCTGCCGGATTGCATGTCCCATCCTGTGTTGACATACGAAGGGGATGGAGCCTGGGGTATACAGTTCCTTTTTCCATCAACAGCTATTCTGAGTGCTTTTGCTTCTCCTTCACTGGGTAACATGAATTTTGTCTTGATACTAAAAGGCCAAGGTGCAAAGGAAGGATTCCTGTCTGGTCAGGAGAAAGAAAATAATGTGTCCCATTATTATCTCTTCCTTTGACACAGAGGAAGACAAAGGCCTGGCTCTAGCTGTAATGTCCTCAAACCTGCAGCATGCCAAGTGCCTTTTTATGCCATTGCTCACTTATTCCCCTGGAAATGAACTTGCAAGAAAATTTATTAATAGTCCATATTGCAGGTTAAATCTGAGGCCCTCAAAGGGAACTGACTCTCTAGCAAGACAGAGCAGGACACAGCCACTGGAGGCACACTATTCAGGATTCTGACCACCCAGGATTGCATATTATTTTGTTTGCTTTTGAGTTCAGGAGGCAGAATATATTGCCATTGCCTTTCAAGAAAATATCTTCAGTGTTTTGACCACCATTGACAAGATGATTAGCATGCCTTTAGCCATCTTTGTGAAACAACAGATGTTTGCCTTGGCACTTTTCCAGCCCTCCTTGTGTCCTCAAGCCTAATATTTGTTTTTCATTAGTGGGTGTGTTGCTCATTTCTCATCCTGTGTGAGGGGGCTGCTGCTTGGCCTTGCCATGCAGTTGTTTTGATTTCAGATATAAGAGGTTGGCCTACTTGGGATGGCTAAAGGATACTCCCTTAGCCCTAGCCTGTGTCATCTGGGAAGAGGCTTAGGCAGGTGGAGGTGTGGTGGGGTGGGGGTGGAGGGTGAAGAAGGCAAAAGGATCCCTCAGTGCTATTTTCTTGATGAGGACTCTGTGTTCATGCTTAGTTTCTAATGTGACATAATGAATTATGAACTAAAGGTAATTGGGAGATTTGTGCCCTTAGTGCAGAACAGAAGTTTAATGTATGAAAGCAAACCACAGGTCAATTAGGAGAGTTGATCAATATTTATATTGCTCTTTAATGAAAGGAAATAACCCTGATAGATTTGCCTTGAAATTGCTGATGAGTACGTATTTGTAGTCAACACATGGAGCTTTTCATTGATCTCAGTCAAATTAAAATTTTATTAACAAGTCAGACACCCATCTGTATATTTCCAGAAGTTCCCTTTAAAAGCCAGTTAATACTACTGCCTTCTGTTTTTCTCCCTCTGCCCCCATTCCTTTCTCTCTGAAATAACATTTAAGTCCCTGGTATGTGCTAAACACTTGCCCATTTATATGTCACTTAATCCTCCTAACAGCATTGTAAGGTAATATTATCTCCATTTACAGATAAGGAAATTGAGGCAGAGCAAGGTTAAGTGTCTTGCCCTTTATCACACAAGAAATAAAAAGCAAAACATGACTGACACCCTTTTCTTTGACCCTTAAGTTCATGTCATTTCTGCAACCCCACACTATCTCCGAGAAGCAGAAGGAGGGTCATTTTGTAGCCTGGCCTTATTTGAGCGCGGAAGATGGAGAAGGTTGAATGATGAGGCTGACAGGAAATGCGCCCAGACAGTGAATCTAGGAGTTGACTCAACCCACTGGGGAGGGGAAGGCTTTGGGGCTGCCGCTCCTGCCTCATTCAGAGAGGAGAGCTTCATGTCCATCTAGATTAGTGGAGGGCCAACAAGTCAGCATGGCACCTTCGGGTCAAGTGATAGAATTTAGCACATGCGACCCCACTGCCTTCTGAGATTCAGTTTGGTCCCTTGGTTTTTAGAGGCTATAAAGAAAATACAACAGAATTCTGCACAGTGTTTTTACTTCCTGACTGTTTGGATTGAGTCTCCTCACTTTGTTCAAAAGCCGGTTTTAGACATCCAAGCAACATGCAGCACGTTAGATAGTGTGAGGTTTAATCAATAAAATTGACTAGGAAGGAACTCAAAAGCCACACTGCCTGTTTCCATGCTTGATACACTGGGAAGACACTTAGTTCTCATCTCGTTTGATCTACAGACTCTTTGTGAGAACTCCAACTTTTCCTTCCTGCATGAAATTTTAAATTATAGCTTGTGTTATGTGCTGTGTGTGGGCTGCAGGGTTACTGTGGCAATTCGCTCTGAGAAGCGTCTTAATGAAGATCACACTAGAGGTCAGAGTTTTGTCTCTGTTCCTCTTCTGCACGTTGGGACCCTGTTCCCCAATGCGTGGTCTGATGCATATTCACAATCTCCTCATGAATATACTACACCTAATTCATAATCAGGCCACTGTTAAGAATCAGCTCTTTGGTATAAAGGAAATGAAATGTACTTCAGGAACTAATGTGTGAGAGATTTCCAGAAATGTGAGAAACAGTTCAAACCAGTGAAAACACACACTGGCATGCAAATGGACACACAAATGCACATGCATGTACATGTACACTCACAGGCGCAGATGTACACACACACACTCAGTTCAGTGCTGCCGATGGGCCAGTTCTGTTGTAAGAACATTACAAGCATTAACTCAATGATGGTAGGTTCCATTTTCTTCCCACTTTGAGAATGGGAAACGGAGCCATGAAAAGGTTAGATGACTGGCCTCATTTTCCTCACCAGGCTGATAAATGGTAAAATTGGGATGTTAATACTAAGCAGTCCAGGTAAAAAGGATGCATCCTTACTATGCTACTGGCCTGGCTCAAGATTTGTTTTGAGAACAGAGAACCTAGCTGTGAATCTCAGGCCCAGCTTTGTGATCTTGGAGGAGTCACTTAAATGATGCTCGTCTTCAGTTTCTTATCTCTAAGCTGTGGTTAACAATAATATCAACCCTGTCTACAGATGAGAGGAGTTAATCAGAACATAAGAGTATCGTGTACACTGTAAAGGGTCATCATCAATCAGTTGCAGATGCAGCACACAATATATGCTGTGTCTTCCCTACTTTGTTCTCCTCTGTTAACCTGACTCCATCTCACAATGGACTGGATGCTTAAAGACACACAACACTTAAGAATAACAATTTCTAATTACATCCAAGCAATTCTTGAAATATCTTCATAAATCATGATGCTAGTAGGACATACATGAGTACATGATTTTATGTCTCAGAATAATGAGGAAATAATTTCAGAGCAATGGGAACAATTCTTTTGCCACCTAGTTATGGAAAATACATGCAACTCGGAGGCTGTTTAAGTCAAAGTGCTAACTCAAAATCTATTAATAAAGACACTGTCATCATCAAAACCATGAGACAGGTGAAGACTGGTAGTCTATCCTAAGGGTAAGGACTAGAGTACTCCTCAATCATCTGAAGCAGGTACGATCTCAGCTGAAAAGAGGCACCGTGAGGAGGTGACGTGGGATAGGTCCCAGGGTCTTAACTCTGGATTTAGAAAACTGAGTTCAAGTCTGGCATCCATCCCAAAGTCATGGAATGCTTACTATGTGCCAGGCCCTGTCAGGTAGGTAGGGGAACTACCGAAGCATAAAAGGACTTGGCTCTTGCATTTCCTGGGGCTCTCCTGCTCTGCTGGTAGCTATGTGGCCTTAGATCGGTCATTCATCTTACTAAGAAAAACCTTGGTTTCCATGTCAATAAAAGGGAGCAAATGAAGATTCAGAGAGGTCAAGTCCCCTTTGAAAGTTCATAGGCTAACTGGAGTCACAACAAACACTGGAATGAACACTTGAGACTCCAATACCCTGCTTTCCAAGCCTGGGTTTCATTAGCCCTTCTGCAATTTGTAGCAGAGCTCACTGCATTTACTTAAATCTGGCTACGATATGCTAAGATATAGATAATTTGTGTTCACATTCTGCTAGGGTTTGCTTTTCATTGCCGATGTCCTCTTTTTCCCCCCAAGACGAGAAATGATTGCTCTTTGGAAAAAAAAATAGTTAAGCCACAGACTGGATATATGTTTGCAAATATGTATCTGACAAAGGGCTTTAATTCAATTTATAAAGAACTATAAGTGATTAATTGAGGAGTGTTCTCAGATTTTTTTTCTCTTCTTACCCACTAGAGATTTCTGGCAAGGTCTGCATCAGACCCTCCCCCTCTTTGTCCCTCCCCACCCCCAGATGGGTGTAGTCTGGGCCAGTTCCTGGGCTCTGCAGTGGGGAACTGATAGAAGAGGTAGCAGGGGAGAGGGCCCTAGTAGAAAAGAAAACCAAGGACTGCAGGGGTTTTCAGAGGTCTGGAAAGGGGAGCTGTACTTGTGTGGGGCAGTGGATTGGGAAGAATCTACAAAGAGATTTTAAAATTTATTGCTGGGGGATTTCCTGTCCCTTTTATAATATAGAATAATGCTAGTTTGAGTTGTTTTAAAATTATTCTTGGTTGCTGGGACTATGTTCATTTAAGTACAATATTGCTCTGAAATTGATCTATGAGGGTCACAGGTTTATGAGCCTTGCAGCAACTGCTGGCTTCATCTTATTAGCAGTGGAAGGCCGCACACGGACCTTCCCAACGCATCTTGGATGTGAGAACCAACCAGGCTTTAATAGGTGAGCAATGAGCTGTAGCACAACTGGCTGAAATCTACCAGGGGAAATGGTATCAGCAAATGGAATCGGGTCTTCTGAACATTTGTCATGTTAAGTACAAACACCTACTTCAACACTTTCTTCAAAGCTCTGAGAACAATCTGAGGGTGAGGGAGGTGAGGGAGGTGAGGAAGGGGGGAGAGGGGGTGACGGACATTAAAGAGGGCACGTGTTGGGATGAACACTGGGTGTTATATGTAAACCAATTTGAAAATAAACTATTATAATAAAAAAAACAAAAAAACAAAAAAACAAAACAAAACAAAACAAAAAAAAACCACAAGCAGGACCCAACTATACTGTTTAGAGATGCATGCTTACATGGTAAAACTACAAAATAAAAAATAGACGTCATTAGCATAAAAAAAATGCTCTGAGTTAGAAGGGAGATACCTTACAGTCTATCCTTTCATTCTTATGCCACCTGGTGGCTGAAAATAGCAGTCAATAGGCCTGAGCTTTGGTCTCTAGATGAAGGTCTGGGGAAAGAAAATAGACTTGGTCTTTTCCAGGCTGAGGAGATGGAATTTGAGCACACTGACAAAAATCAGCGTAATATTTTATCTACTTTATGTGCTTCGAGCTCTGAAGCAGAGACCATGGCTAGCTCTTATCCTTTAAACTGTTACATTCTAGAAGCAGAGGAGGGTAGGAAATTGGCATTTACTGAGACCTCCTAGTTTATATTCATCCTCTTTTACGTTTAAAAATCATTGTAACTCCCCATGTCGTGTATTAGTAGAATTTCCATTTTACAATTGGGGAAAGACTTAGCCTAAATGACTTGCTCAAGTTATAATTATCACAGTAGATGTTGAGAAGAAGAGAATAGGGTATTTAATTATAAGATAAAAACTGTAAACAATGGTGTGTTGGGGGGAGAGGTTTAAATGAAATAAGCATTTCTGTTTTAAGAAAGAAATTCATCACAATTCATCATGTGTGTCTTGACTCTGAATTATTTTAGTTTGACAGTTTAGGTGTGATATAAATACATGGAAATGAGACAACAGAACTGTTATGACATTCTTTCTGAATGGGAGGAGAGGGCGTGTCTAACTGTAGCTTCTCACTCCTCAAGATGGGTGTCATAACACATCAGCTTTGTGCATCATGTGTATACAACATGGATTTATTCTTTCTCCACTTTTTGGTTCTGAATCTGCTTTGATGTGAATATGTGATAATTTTAGGTAGTCAAAATAATATTTCAAAATTTACAGCTATACAAGATCAGTACGCTCCCAGAGATATGTGTACAAGATAGCACCTATAGTTAACAGTCAATTATTGTGGACTTAAACATTTGTGAAGAGAGTAGGTCTCCTAGTGTTCTTAACACAAAACAAAGAACAAAAGGACAGAAGAAATGTTTAGTACCTGGGTTGTGATGATGGTAACGCAAGTGTAGACATGTGTCCAAACTCACCAAATTGTTTACATTAATTAGATGCACTTCTTTGGTATACCAACTATACTTCAATAAAGCTGGAACAATAAGAAATAAATGTGATCCTATTTTCCTTGTAGAAAAAAATAATTAAGCAACTCCAGGGCAAGGAGTCAGACATGTGGTTCACAGTATGCATCCAACATAAGAAGTCAAGACACTCCTGTTTTTCCCTCTTATTCTTAGATACAAAGAAACATTGCTATCAGATTCTGGAAGCCCTTGGCTTGAACGCTGATCTTAACACTTAGTTGTGAATCTTTGCATTTTTTCTAATGGTACCAACTCCCTCAGTCTTTGTTTCCTCATCTGGAAAGATGGTAATACCTAACTGTCAGGAGTACTTTTGGTATGAAGTGAAAAAAAATTGAAATACTTTAGCACAATATAAAGCAGACAGCAGTTGGTAAAATTATGGTTCCCAATTAGTCTTTATTATTGTTATTGCTCTTATAATATTTATTATTTTACTATTATTCTAATGGCCTAGAGAAAATAGTCTTTATATGCAAAATCATCTTGCAGTTTCCTAACACCTTCCTGAATATTGGAGTTAACAGAGCAGAAGAAAGGTAGATAACATATCAGGTGCAAACAGATTGCAGTAAGGTAAAAATTGCAATAGTGAGAGGTTGATAGTAAAAATCAAACTGAACATGTTCTTTTGTCATTGACTGACTGGAACTGAGGATTTTCAATTCCTTCTCTAGCTTGAGAAACTTCTTCCCACTGGGAAACTTTCACACCATATTTATAACAGAGGAGAGACAATGTTATTTTCAGAAATTCCTCTGAGAAAGGGAATTACATTTTCGGGGAAAGGATTTTGCTGGTGGTAGAATCTGAGACACTGAGGAGCCTGGTGTGTGCAGAATTATTATTACAAGTCTTAGGGTGTACCTGGCTTGGTGGGGAGGGGGAAGAGCATGAGAAGACAGAAGGAAAGGGAAGCAGAAGACAGCCCACTGCCTGGTGTGATGTCCCACCTCTGCCCCTCCCCCCACTATTTTCCGGATATCCTCCAAAGAATAGAAAAGTAAAAAAAAAAAGGATAAAATCACTAACCACTAAGAAATGATGGACTGAGGCAAAGAGGCAGAGTACTTTTGAAGAAATATCAATGGCCATGGAAGCAGGTGGAGATGCAAGAGCAGGCATGAGGAAGTTAGCCATTCATAGCCATTATAGGAGTTTAATACTCTCTGGCTATGTGTTGGGTGTCTGGGCATAATTTAACCAGAATGTTAGGAGTAAGGCTTCTTAGCAGCATTCATCATTCAACAATGAATTAATTACTGACGGCCTCTCTCTGGTTTAGCACAAGAATGCAAATCAGAGAAGAGGAATACAGGTCTGACTTTGAAGGGGAGGGGAGGTGAAAGCAGACCATGACTGGAGCAAGGAGAGCTTCCTCCTTGAGCACGTTCTCCAAAAAGGCTCCAAAGCTATTCGCTAAATGATGCAAAATCATACATTCTAAAACCAACATTTTAAAGGTAAATATGTGACAGGATGATGTTGAAGACTACAGGGAACGAAGCTAAAGATAGTGAGATATGCACCAACATAGTAGAAAATCTATGATACCTTTTTTGGGATGCTCTATCACCACCCAAGATGATAAAGGACATGAAGAAAGCTCCCTGAAGATCATTTTCTCAGCTCAGACTCAGGAAGTCCTTCTCATGGGGCTATCTTCTATGGAGTGAGGGTGGGAAGTAGCAATTGCCACCTTTTCATCCCATCTCACTTAGGATCAACTTGTTTTGTGAGCTTGTGTACCTCTTATCCTTTCTACATCTCAATCTCCCACTCAATGGAGTTCAAAAGCCCACCAGAAAGGGTATTTATGGGGATAAATGAGAGGACTTAATATAAGCCAAATTTCAGTCACTCTAGGTTTTCTTAGTAAGTAGTTACTAGTTTTGAATCTGAAAGATAAACATTTTCAAGATGGCAAAATATGTCTGTAATCACAGAAGAGTTTCTCACTTTAAAAACTAATTGGTTTAAGTATGGATTAGAATTTCAAGTCCGAAACAGCCAAGATAATAGCTCTAGATCACTTTTACAATAAATAAATAAACAAATTGTTTATTTTAAAACCATTTTCTCTGAACGCCAAAAAAAAATCATTTGGCCTTGGGAGAAATAAGATTATATGTGTAGGTAACCTCTTGGCTTTAAACATGAATGCTATTATCTATTGCTCAGACTATAGCCTTAGAAAATATCATAAATTCATGTGGAGCTATAAAGTTCAATTTATATTGGAATGAGGTGTCCAGCTTCATTTATGACTCTTATCCAAAAGAAAAAGTCCCAAATTCAACTGACCTCTGCCCAAACCCCATCTTCACTGACTCTTCTCATCTCTGTCCATGGCACCACCAAACATCCAATTACTCCAGGCAAAAATCAAGAGCTATCCTTATTACTATCTTTCTCACACTGCCCCCGACCCCACACAGATTCAATTCATTAGCAAATGGATTGACTGCTATCTTAAAAGCTAATAACAATTGAGACATTATTTTGCACTTCTTCCACCCTGCTATCCTTGTTCAAACCATAATTATCTCTTGCCTCAAAGACTACAATAGCCTTTTCATACCCTGCCTCTCACCTTCTCATTTTCATGCAGTATCCAAGTCACTCTGCAAACTCACTGTTTCCAAGTACACATCAGAGACTCTTAAATATTTTATTATTATTATTATTATTATTATTATTATTATTTTATTTTTGAAAGAGAGAGAGAGACAGACAGACAGATAGAGCATGAGCAAGGGAGGAGCAGAGAGAGAGGGAGACCTAGAATTCGAAGCAGGCTCCAGGCTCTGAGCTGTCAGCACAGAGCCTGATGCGAGGCTAGAACTCATGAACCATGAGATCATGACTTGAGCTGAAGATGGGAGCTTAACCAACTGAGCCATCCAGGAGCCCCTGTATTTTTAAAATTCAGGTTTGTCTTCATCCTTTAGTCATTCTTCAGCAGTTATGCTAGCTTTATTAATACCTTTGAACTTTCCCAGCTCTTTCCCACCCTGAGACATATGCCATTTCTCTTCATCCCACCTGGAAAGCCTTCCCAGATTTTTGCATGGGTTACTAAATTCAGGACACCCATCCAAAGTCCTCTTATTACTCTTTGCTCTCACCCTGATTTATTAGTGTCCAAAGCCTTTTTCCCTCTCTGAAACTGTACTGTATATTTGTTTACCTTATCTAGTTTCCCGACAGAATAGAAGTTCCATTCAGATGGGGGCTTTTCCTATCCATTGCCTCATTTTTAAAGTATGCAGAGTGTTTCTAATAAGCATGTGTTGGATGAACGACAGAATTAAGTGGGCATGCATAAGTATACAGAAACTATAGAAGGAGCTACACCATAAATTGAAGGTTCTGGCAGCCACTGGGTGACAAGATGCTTTGGGCAGACATGAGATCATTGTGAAAGGCCAGCATCATCGTTGTTTATGCAGCAATTGTATCATCATTATGTGCAGCACGTAGCCAATGACCCATGACCAGAACAAAAGGACAAACAACCATGGGTCAAACGCTATCTGCACAGTTGCAATACATACTGTCTCACTTAGTTCTCACTCCAGTAAGACAGTTACTTTTCTCATTTAGGCCAGATGAGGAAATAGAGACATGGAAAGGTAACATCACTTGACCAAGTCCATATAAGAAAGCAGTGAAGCTAGGATTTGAATTTAGATTTTATCACTTTAAGTCTAATGTTCTCCTCCTAAACCTGTTCCTTCGATATTGCTACTAATGTTAGAAAAGTTCAATAGAAGGAAAGAGAAGATGGGTACCTTGGGCTCAGGTTATGATCTCCCAATCCATAAGTTTGAGCCCCACGTTGGGCCCTGTGCTGACAGCTCAGAGCTTGGAGCCTGCTTCAGATTCTGTGTCTCCCTCTCTCTCTGCTCCTCCCCTGCTGTGCTCTCTCCCTCTCAAAAATAAATAAACATTAAAAAAATTAAAAAAGAAAAACAAAGAAAGAGATGAAAAGGAGTCTCAGCTTTAGAGGCCTCAACCAAAGCCAATTCCCACATAAATCTACTCCTGATGCCCTAGCAAGTATGAAGCAGTCATTCCCTTGAATGAGCTGTCACTAACTCTCATGTAGCACAAAGCACATGTTTCTTTCCATTCTTACTGACCATATACTTTGTGCAGTTATATGGTTGAATGTTAGGATATTGCTAATATTTTATCTCTTTTGACCTATAAACACAGCAGTTTAATATGATCAATGTGGAATTTAAGAAACAAAACATATGCACATAGGGGAAGGGAAGGAAAAGTAAAATAAGATAAAAACATAGAGGAAGGCAAACCATAAGAGACTGAACAATGGAGAACAAAGTAAGGGTTGTTGTGGGGGTGAGTGAGGGGATGGGCTAAAAATAGGCAATGGGCATTAAGGAGGGCGCCTGCTGGCAAGAGCACTGGCTGTTGTACGTAAGTGATGAATCACTGGATCCTATTCCTGAAATCATTACTACACCATATGTTAACTAACTTGAATTTAAATAAAATCTTGGAGGAAAAAAAATATGATTGAACCTAATAGGATGAGCATTCCTTGAAGGCAGGAATCATATCTAATATTTCTTTGCCTCGAGTAGGTTCTGGCTGGTTAGTAATATGTATGATTGATGACAGTGGATATACAATGGCCCTCATGGAAACAGATGGAGGACAGACATGATGGCCTATGTTTTTCAGCACATTGAGGATACTTTATTAATGTTGCTGGGCCTCAGTACCTTTGTAAGGCACCACATTAATGGTATTAACCTATTTCCTTTACTTCGATAAAGAACCTAACCCAATGAAACGTCCAGTACCCCTCCCCACCACAGTAGCCAATTTAAAAAGTTAGAAGCAGGGGTGCCTGGGTGGCTCAGTCAGTTAAGCATCCAATTTTGGGCAGGTCATGATCTCGTGGTTTGTGAGTTCAAGCCCTGTGTTGGGTTCTGTGCTGACAGCTCAGAGCCTGGAGCCTGCTTCAGATTCTGTCTCTCCCTCTCTTGCTCTGCCTCTTCCCTGCTCACACACTCTCTCTTTTTCTCTCAAAAATAAATAAACATTAAAAAAATTTTTTAAAGTTGGAAGAACATTTACAAAAAGAAAAAATACTAGTATTAACTATCCACTATGCTCAGCACTTTATGTATGTTATCACGATGAGTCTTTATAACAGTCTTGTGAGAAGAAATACCCCCATTTCAAAGATGAGGAGATTGAAGTATTTAACGCAAAGTGTTTGACTAAGTTGACCAATGTTACAAGGCTGGTAAGTGGAAGAGTCAGAATTAAAACTCAGGTTTGTCTGACACGGCGTCTGTGTCCTTAACCACTCTGATCAACCACATGATCTCTGACAGCAGGCATCAAGCGCTTTGCTCCCTGTAGGAATGAGACATTCAGGGTGTCATGGAAACAAGTCTCACACACTCGCTCTGCTGACATCCATTTTCCCCACTGCGCCTAAAAACAGAGAATTCATTTTGATTTGCTGAAGAAGCCAAAGAGTTCAGGGGCACTGTTATAAAGAGTCACTTTTCATGAATAAGTAAGCCTCCCTCAGCTTACTTCTCACTGAATACAGACAGGTCAAGGTCACTACAGAAAATCTCATACTTAACATGGAAGAACTAACAAAGCATCAAAAATCAAGGAAAAATAATGCCATCCCTAATTATTCTAAGCTCCGCTTTTCCTCCTCAAAGCATTTACATGCAGGTACTCACATCACTGCATAAGGACTTTAGTTAAACACAAACAAACAAACATACACACACATAGAAGGGCTTCTCCACATTGAGGTGTCTTATTGACTTTGTCTCCAGCTTTCTCTGAAGGGATTACAGAGGGGGTGGTTTTTCTCTCCAGGATTCATTTGTGGTTTGGTCTTTTTACCTCTGAGCAAGCATATGGACTAAGTGACCTCTAAGGTTGTCCCATAAGCCCTCAAGATCTGTGCTCAGATGATAAATCAAAACAAGATAGTTCAGAGCCCTATTTGCATTGTTTTTCCTGGCAACCATAATAGTGCACTTCTTTCAGGTTTGGGCAGATGCCAGTGTGAGAATAGCCTTATTTTTAGAACATTGGAATCGGCTGCCCAGGAAAAGGATCTAGACAGAAAGGGAGGAACAGACAATGTGAATGAAGGGCAATGTCAAACACTTAGGAACGTTAAGTGTTCCTAAGTGGTTATGCAAACACAGGGCTGATACAACTTCACATTTCGTGGATATTGCCACTAGCTGTTTCTCCCACCTCACTAGTCGGAGAGCATTTTTGAAGACAAACATTGAGGAACACATATTATTTTCTTTATGTCCAAGAAAGTCCATTAGGTATTTGCATTATTTTGTGGGGAACAGGCAGTCATACTCAAATATTGTGTATTGCAATGATTGCCACTAGTCAGCTCAGATATCTTCCATTTTTTAAAAAACTGTCTTTGTTTCCAGTCTTCCTTCACCTGCCTCTCAATCACCACAAGATTCTAGTTGTTAGTAAAAGCATACATTCATTTTCACTGCTACCTCCAACCTAACCCACACCCTGATGATGGGAAATTCCCAACCTGGATATTCAGACTCATTTCTATGACTTTTCTGTTTCTGTCAAGTTCCTGGAAGACATGATACTGATAATACAGTTGGCTGTATCCCCAAATAATTCACCATTAGTTTAACTGCAAACACCCCTCTGTCCTTTACGCCAACCTATTATGACAACACTCACTTTATATACCTTCCCAAATCCTTATATATTCTAACATTTGAACACAAATCTCAAGAAGGGCTAAACATAGGTGAAAAAATAGGAAACCATTCACATCTCAGCCACAGAAATAATAACTACCTAAATTATGACATTTTGGCTCAGATTAATACATACACCTTCATTAATTTATTCAACATTTATTCTTTGTGCCATACCCTGTGCAAATTGCTACAGCAGAGGCAAAGGAAATGATCTCTTGGTGGAAATAGTGGGTCGATGGGGAAAAGAAGCAAGGCAAAGCAAAACAAAACAAAATAACCCTAAAAACTATAGTAGTTCTACAGCATGATAAATAGTAAAATAGAAGTGAGAACAGCATGCTATGAGAGAGGAGAGGAAGGAGTGATCAATGCAGACAGAAAACTAGTAATTACAGAGGTTTATGTGACAGTAGAAAAGAGCCTAATGAGATAATGTAAAGTGAAAAGGAATAAATAAAGTTGGATTGATACTAAGGACCCATATATGGACAGGCATGAAAGGGCAGGGGAAGTTGATAGGGTAATGTGGCAAATTTCTGTTTGACTTTTCTGTTTTACTTTCTCTTTAATTTTTGTAATAAATAAAAAAATGTAATGAGGAAGCATTAACTAAGCTAATGGAACCTCGTATGAAGCATCACTTTCTAAAATAGATCTTGCCTAATTAAGACAAGGCACGAAAACCTGACAGACTTCCCGTATTAGGCACATGAAGGTGATGTCAGGATCAGTCACAATGCCACTGAAAAGACCACATGCGGGAATGATGGGAACTATTTTTCCTTATATTAACTGGAATGTGTTGTCATTAGATAGGAAGCCAACCACAGAATCAATAATTCTCTGGATAAAAGGCATTAATCACTTGACCATGGATAATGCAAGAGATTTACCGAACAATATGCTAAATTTATGGACATCACTAACATTTATCTAATTTTCTGGAAAAAGGGCTAATGTTTGAAGTATAGGTGAATTTGGGGTTCTTTTAATATTATACGACATATTTGATAACTCTTGTTCTTTTTTTTTTCCATTTCACATGTATCTCAGGTTAAGACATAGATTTTCTTTTCTTTTTTGGTAACTAGCATTTGAGGCTGGAGGGTGGATAATTGAAGTATTATCCTTGGTTCTTCATAAACAATATATCATTATTATCTTTTACTTCTTATTGTTCATATCTTATTTATCATTAAAAGTGCATCTCAAGCTTTACCCTTCCTATGTAGTCTTTCTTTTCAACAACAAACCCTAAATGGATGAATTTTTCCCCTTTCTTCACTCCTGCCTCCTTAAACATAGGTTAGTGATAAATTGCTTCTTAGTGTCTAAATATTTACCTGTACTAGCCTTAACTTCTATACTCAATTGTAAATTCCTTACAGGGAGGAAATTTGATCTTTTACCACTTACCCTTAGTAAGTAGCATAGGGCCATAAACATACAAAGAACTCAACAGAGTTATTTTTTAGAAGGATCGATTTATATTATCATGGCACACACATACACATCTATTGTTTTCTGCCTTAGTTGACTTGGGTTTCAAAAAACCTCTTATGTAGGCATACATCAAATTGAATTTTTAATCTCCCAAAGAGACAAGTAATATTCACATACTTCTATTTAGCAAGATTCCTTGCAAAACCATCAGTTACTTCTAACACATCATGGTTTTTGCTGGTTTTCTACCAAATTTAATCAGAGCCTAGGACAACTTTCTGCAACATCTGTAACTGGGTGAGCCACTCAGTACGCCCAAGGTCAAGGCTAATTATCCACATTTACGCCCACCTGGCAGATGTGAAACACTCAAGATATGCATGCACTCGTTAATTGAGGGTCAAGCTGTTCTCTGCAGAATTCAGCAAAACTCCAGCTGAAATATAATGGCATTCATTTTGAGGTAAAATTCCAAGGTCATTAAGCACTTTGAGATGCGATTCCTTCTGCAGCAAGTGAGAGGATTTGAGTCAGATAAACTCCAGTCTGGATCTGTCCCTAAAACTGTGTGACCTCGGGCAGCAAACTTTCCTTTGCTGAGTGTCAGACTCCTACCTTAAAACATAAAGTTGTTTTTCTAATGCATCACTAAGTACTGTTTCTGCTCAGACTATGATGCTCTAGTATTTAATTGAATACTTAAAGCTAATTTTTATTGTGCACTTATTATGTGCCAGGCAATATACTTTTATGAGTTTGCACTGTGTACCAGGCAGAAATTAAACCAGCTTGGGTTTAACCACAATGAAGATATCTTTGGTAAAACTGGCCTGTTTTTTGCCTTGTCTGAAAGCTACTCCTAAAGACAGCATTTGTTCTCTAAGTTCTAATGGTTCTAAAGCAAGTTGCATACTACTTTAATGCTGTCATTTTCCAGCCACCAAGCAAGTCATTCATTCCCAAATTGTGTTCAGTGGAGCAGTTGATACTCCTTTCAAAGTGTAGGCTTCCAAGATATTTATTCTAAACGGATTTCAGGAAATATGTTCATGCAAGCTTTTTTTTTTTCCTGAAGTGGACATTAGTCTGTGATTTAAAAGTTAGAATTAAAAAATTGGTATTAAAAATAGAATATATTAGTTTTTGTTTATTTTACACTTTACTGGATACCTACTGTGACAGCTTGTCTCCAAGAGGACAAAGGCCTCAACGTCTTTTATCCCCATATACATGGCCATTCTGCTCTTGAAAGGGAAGGGCTATTCTTCTTTCCACTTGAACTGGACCTGGCCAATGATTACGTTGACCAATAGAATACAAAGAAAATGGTGCTGTGGCTTCTGAGGCTAGGTCATATGAAGTTTTTCAGCTTCTACCTGCGCATTACAGAATGCCACTTTGGGGAGGCTAGCTGCAATGTCAGAAGCCTAAGTGTTCTTAGACCATGATGCTATGCAAAAGCCCAAGCTAGCCACGCGAAGAAGCTTCACGTAGCCCTCAGCTGTTCCAGCCATTCCAGCCCAGGCATCCATGAGGGAGCCTTCCGATGACTTCTGTCTCAGCCGTCATTGGACCAAAGGTGTACAAGAACCCAAGCAAGTACTGCCCAGTTGAGGTCTATAAATACCAGTGGATAAAAAATAAAAACAAATTATTATTTTAAGCCACTACATTTGAGGGATGATTTGTTGTCACTCTATATAAGTGGAAAATATGCTAAGCTCAAAAGATTGTCATAGGTAGATATTTATTTTCCATATGCTTTAAGTACTTCAGATTCCACTAGAGGGTACAGATTAGAGGACTGGCCCAGAGTTCTCACCTACTTTTTGTGCTGGCTAAAATCTTATAGAGAATAGAGAATTTAGGCATACTCGGGAATGCAGAATCAAAGGGGAAAAAGTCCAAAGAGCCAAAACTCAAATATATCTAGAGGAAGAAAGACACCGTGGGCCCTGGACCTCAGGTTATTCAGACATATTGACTGGGTAATTAGAAGAAAGAGGAATAAAAGTCTGAAAAGAAAAAGTGAGGCCAGTGAAGGACTTCGTTGTATAGAAAAACACCTAAACCAGTATCTTAACATATCTTGGATAAAGCTCTTAATGTCCCCAGACCTAGGCCTAGCAATCAGAAACAAAGGCATTTACTCCCTTGGTGGCCACATGTTGATTGAAAATCAAAAGAACAAAACAACACAAAAACCAAGACAGAAAACAGATGGTGTAGGAAGGCCGGCATCAAAAAGCATAAAGCACATCAAGGATAATGGGTGAATGCCTGGCTGAGAGGCTTCGGTGGAAAGACAAAGCAGTTATGCTTTGTGTGCAGGTACAACTGCAATTCATATTTTTTAATGTTTATTTATTTTTGAGAGACATAGAGGCACAGCGTGAACAGGGGAAGGGCAGAGAGAGAGGGAGACACAGAATCGGAAGCAGGTTCCAGGCTCTGAGCCGTCAGCACAGAGCCTGACTCGGGGCTGGAACTCACAGACCTCGAGATCATGACCTGAGCTGAAGTCGGCCGCCCAACTGACTGAGCCACCCAGGCGCCCCTGCAATTCATTTTTGATTTTCCTAACCGCTTCCACTTAATGTGGTGCCTAACTGAGAGTGTGAGGGTGTGCATGTGAGGGTGTGCATGTGAGGGTGGGGTAGATTTTCTATGAAGGATGCCCATTAAACTTCTGTCCTCGAAGCAATATAGTTATGGTGGGTGACTTGTTCTCTCTGATGTCTCCCTGGCAGAGAGTGCCAGCTGCCCGTGGCATCTGGGATGCCATGCCAGAAGTCTTGGAAATGTCAGAGAAGTCAGCATACATGATAATGGGTATCTCTAAGTACAGTAAAAGACTGACTGTCCATAGGAACGTTATGACTCAAGAATGGGAGAGAGGCAGATGCTGACTTTGAAGACGGGAATTCTCAAATACATGTTACTTAACATAGATAAAATGGAAATTGTACATAAAAGTTAGAGGGAAGAATAGATTTTAAGTGACAAAATTCTCCTCTGATTCAATATTAGATCCTCTATATATGATGCCAGATAATTGTTGATGTGGTACTTGAATAGAGATTTTGAGTGGATTGATTTGTTTTCTAAAACCTCTTTCTCATATATCCAACAATGATGTGGTATTGATTTTAGATACTTACAAGGATAAGCTCAATGAAGAGATCAGATGTGAGTGAAAGAGAGCCTAGCTACCGCATGTTTACTGAAGAAGTGCTACAGAGGGGATCGTATTAAAATATGAGAAGTGGGAGGAGCACTCAAATTATGGAATGACAAAATCCCAAAAAACCAACTTGTAAGTAAATTTTTCTAACTTGCAATATGGTTTTAACTGAAACAACATTAAAAAGGATGTTGGTTTTACTGGGCAGTCTTCAAAGACAGCCATGATATAGCATGGAGGCAAACAATAGTACGAACAGGCCTAACAGAAGGAATAGGAAAAAGAGGAAGAAAATGAGAAGGAAGATCGGGTATTTTCTTTCTGGCTCATGGATTTTAAGGTTAAAAAATCTGAGTCAATGGGATTTGACTGCATTCTTTAATAAAGGTATTGTGGGAAGTCCTCTCTTTAGACAAAGGACATTTAGAGAGTTCCATGTTTATCAGGTATTTAACTTTATTGACTAGAACACAACCTCTGCATTCTAGACACCCTATTAAGTCAGATGAGCATTTATTGACCACCACCTGAATGTCTAACACTGTGCTAAATTTTGTAAGGACTGGTTCTGACATTTTTGGATTTTAGAGACTTACACAATTTTAATAAGTGGAGGAACTACCATAAAGTTGACAAGACTTTTTTATTTTGCCAAGAAAGCACACATAAAAGAATGTAACTCCTATCTATTCTCATAATTATGCTTCACTGTAGCCTCGTAAAAATATTAGACAGACTTTCAGTTGGCACCGTGCAGTACCTAAAATTAATATAAAACATATTCCCACCTGCCTAATCTCCTTCTCCTGACACTTAAACTTAATTCTTAGTTGAGCACTGCTTAAACCTGATATCCCTTTCAAGACAATTGCAAATTAGTTTCATAAACTATTTTAGATTAGCTGATCAGTACACAGCCTTTCAATCTTTCTTAATTTAGACATTATCTGTTTAGGATCCATAATCACCGTCAACATATTTTCACATAATTTCAAAGAAAGATTCTTAATCTAGTACAGAGATGTTCAAAACTCCTTTAAGAAACCATAGAATCCTTTCTTCAAACGAAATCTTATTCAGGAAGACCAATATCTAAAATAGATCAAAGTGAGCTGTTCTGATTGAAGCAGTCTGTTTTCTTCGCCTTCCCCCCCACACCACAGTAGGACCCAAGGCACCTCCACGCAACCCCTAGGGCTCAAGAGAGCAGTCTTGAGCAGCTACTGATCTAAAAGAGCCATAGACTTATAGAATTTCTAAATCAGAAGATACCTTAGGAATGATTACAAATGATAGAATAGCAGAGCATCAGAACTTTAGAGCTCAACTAGTTTAACCCTCTAAAATCACAGAAAAGAAAACGGGGGCCCAGAAAGGTTTCAAAGGAATTCCCTAGTGTCACATTCATTGCTACTTAGCAGCAGACACCTGACTAAACATTAGGGCTCTGCGACTCCAGTCAAATGTTTTTCTTATCTTAAAGTGACTCTCCTGGAAGGATTATGCATAGGGAAAATGGCAGGATCATTTGGAAAAGAATTAATTAAAGCAGAGACAGTATCTAGCAGAGAAGAGGAAAACCAGACAAGAAGAAAAAGGAATGGGCAAGTGGATCGTATCTATTGCTAATTTCTGCTAAATTCAGAAGTAGAAATGGAATCATTGTTACAAGAGGCTCACAGTCTAGTTAGTATAATGACAAACAATGAGGTGTAAAAGCCATGTTAATGACTCCTGTGATGCTCTAAGAAAACCCAACTCCAAGTGATGACAATGAAGTTATCTAAACTGTTGGTAATAAATTGGCACTTACACAGATAGACGAGGAGAACTTGTTGCCTCATAATCACAATGGGTTAAAAATTAAAGTTTTGACCATAATGTGACAATCAAATTTCTCAAAGCTTGATTGTTTCCCTGCACCAAAACTTTCATACACTTTGGGAGGGGGGCACTTATTGCTTTGCAAGATACAACACTGCATTGGGGCACACTTAGCCTCCTTAATCAGACTGAATACTACTATATGACTAACACCAACATGAATCCATGAACACGGATTAAGGAGTCCTGGGAGCAGATGGTGTAGCAGCTTTACGTACCAGTATTGTGTTTGTCTGTCCCAAACTCACATACTCGGTAGATGTAAATTCTATCACCTCTTCTCCTTCCATTCCTTTTTCTTTTTCTTCTTTGCATCAACTTGTTTAAACTTGTATACATCTATGTCTATCTATGTGCTTATAATTGTGAACTGAACAGAAACTATTTTTCCCTAATTTTCAACAGCAATTTGGATTCCAGTTTCTATTCACATATGAAACAATGGTATATCCATTACTATAAAACTCGTCCATTAGCAAGTGGTTCTAAATTTGAAAACACTACAACCGAGAAAGCAGTAAATTTTCTAATTGTGCTAATTCATTTATTTTTCTGTTAAAACTCACTTTAACAGGGGTGCCTGGGTGGCTCAGTTGGTTAAGCGTCCGGCTTCAGCTCAGGTCATGATCTCATGGTTCGTTAGTTTGAGCCCCGCGTCGGGCTCTGTGCTGAAAGCTCAGAGCCTGGAACCTGCTTTGGAATCTGTGTCTCCCTGTCTCTCTCTGATCCTCCCCCACTCATGCTCTGTCTCTCTTTCTCTCTAAAAAATAAATAAACATTAAAAAAAATAAAAAAAACAACTCACTATAATAATGTTAAAGTTTCAAAAAGAAGAAGAATCATCCTCATCTTTGCATTACTTTCCATTTATCCACTCAATTGGTGTTAATGTTATTATCTTTAAAACAGTTGAAATCATAATGTTTTATGTAATTTTGCTTTCTATTTGGATCACTTAGCTTACCCTAAGCATTTGTCTAGATTTTTACTTAGTCTGTTTGTCGAGGAAAACAAAGCCCATGACATGGACAGATATAAGTACATGAAAAGTAGTCATCTCGATTGGGGCCAAGTCTCTCTCTCTCTTGAACACCACTGTATATAAACACTGAGGAAATGTAAATGATTCTGGCTTAAAATGTTTTCTAAATTGTCCATAATTTTTAAAAATGGTGAATTTGAACTCACTGAATAGATAATTTAACCCAAAGATAACATCTTTTTCTAAGGAAAATGAAATAACCGAGTTAGTTTTCAGCATGAGAAATACAAACTGTAGGTTATCTGTCTTAGAATGTTAGAATCATTAGCTCTTTATCAATCTAGCTTTCTGATATAGTGCATAGTTTTTATTAATCCCCTATAAGTGAAATTAATTACTTCCCCTGGTGGGCTCTTGAACTCTTTATTTGTATTTTTTTCTTTTATCTTCAACTTAAATTACCAGCCAAAAAGTGCATAATTTAAATTTAACATATGTGTGGCTGGACAACAGACTATTAGCTCTTTAAAGACAGGAATTTTTGTCTGATTAATTTTTATTTGCCTCCCAACTTTCAGAACAGCACTGCACACATAATATGTGATCAATAAAAGTTCATTAAAATGAATTGATTATAACTTCAACACAATCAGTTACCAGGGGACATGTCTTCCTAATCAATCTAAGCCAGTTCATAAGTTCTGACACTTATTAGATGAATCATTTAGGACAATGACCATTCAACTGTGTTGGTGGAATACACACACTAGAATCTGAAAAGCTATTACCTTGAGTAATTTTGCCATTTCAATCATGGATTAAATCAATTAACTAATTTTTGACTCTAGAGGATTTAGACCACATGGCCTTGTATATTCTTGTCACTTAAATTCTGTTGAGTTTATGCACATGTATTTACAGTGTGAAGAGCATACATTATATGATACCAAGGTCAGAAGAGAAGTCCAAGTCGATAAGATGTCCCTGCTACATTCTTCCTTGATAACACCTATCCCAGTCTGTAATTATATACTTGCGTGGTTATCTGTTTAATGTGTATCTCCCTTGGAGTCTGTAATGACCAGCAGAGCACAAGCCAGGTCTGTTTCTGTACTAGTTTATCTCCAGAGTCTTGGTGATATCAACAGTCTTGGACCCATAGTGGATATTCAGAAAAGATAACCAACAAATTAATTAAGTCCAAAGGAAAGCAAAATTTGAACTGAGTTTTAGAGACAGGTGAGAGAACTGGTTTAGTAGGATGAGAAAGGGACACCAAGTAGGTTAATGCTTTGAAGTGGGGATGTAAGTAGAGGTAGAAATATTGGGGAAAGTCCCTAAAGAACTACACTTCATGCAGCAGGGACAGCTGTGTCCTGGTAGCAGGTATGTACACAGCGGGGGTTCCAGAAAGAGGTTTGTGTTTTCATCTGACATAATTTATAAAATCATCAAGAAACCCAGTAATACTCAATAGTGATTGATATGAAAGACATTTACTTATTTATTAAAAACCTTTTTTAAAAATGTTTACTTATGACAGAGAGAGTGAGAGAGAAACAGCACAAGCAGGGGAAGGGCAGAAAGAGAGGGAGACACAGAATTTAAGGCAAGCTCTGAGCCATCAGCAAAGAGCTGGATGTGGGGCTCAAACCCATGAACCATGAGATAATGACCTGAGCTTAAGTCAGAAGCTTAAAAGACTGAGCCACCTAGGTGCCCCTGTAAGGCATTTATTTAGACACCTGCAGTTAGGCTACCTTTGGTATGCAAGAAGAGGAATTATCCACTATGTACATAAATAGGCAGTAGTTTTGAAAGTGGCAGCTTACTGTGGTTTCCCTAACCTGGAAAAAATAAAGATTTAACCACTTTTTCCCAATAACATGTGACTCTCAACTGGGTTTTTACTTTAAAAATGGCACGATTAACTGAGATCGTACCAATTCAGTGGTCCTCCTTTATAGTCAGAACTTTTGCATTTTTCTGGAATGTTCTGTGCCCACCATAGACATTTTTGAAATTTAGAACATATGCAGGCATTTTAATCTTAGGTGACTTGGTTACCTAATGCTCCTTATCTTGATCTGGTGTAGGCATAATTATATCGGTTCTTCCCAAATCCTCTGAAAGCATGTGAGAAGAAATGAGATTAGATTTCAAAATTTTTCTCAGGTCTTTTTTCCTTCCTTCTTCCTTCATTTTTCTTCTTGCTAGTTCTGTTTCTCTCCTCCTTTCTTCCCGATAGTATATATACTATGATATATCTAATTTTCCACTTATCTTAGGACCTTTGGAGTTCAATGTCCCAAACTGGTGTATTTATTTTATATGTAGAAAGTTCAATCTTTACTTTTTTCCCCAAGTTTTATTCAAAGAATGTGGCTGTTCCCAAGCGTCTTGCTAGGCTGTAGACCTGTCTACTTTGAGTGTGTTATGTTTGGGTGATTTTTAAGATTTCTTTTTCAGCTGCTGAGCAAAGTAAAAATGGCAGTGAGTTTGGATATATTTTTTCATATATAATCTTTTATTTTGATTGTAGCTTTGACAGGAATGCATTTTGCAAATCCTCATCTCTCCAGGGCAGCCAATTCAGAGCAGAGGGAAAAAGGCTTCATGAGAAAGCATCCAAAAATGCATAGATGGTCTTATCATTTTGAGATAGTCAACCTGGCCCAGTATCCCTTCTTTGTCTGGTTTCTATTAAAGCTATTAAGAATGGATTCAGCGGACTGCATTTCCTGTCTATCTTCCTGGAGATGTAAACCCCCATGGCATCAGAGTCATATGAATAGGCCTGTATGTACTGATAAGCAATTACCACTGGGGTAGAAGAAGAATGATAAGGTCTAGGCCTATCACAGGGCAAAGACATTAAGATTTATTTCCAGTGTTATCAGGAGAGCTTTGCTACCCATGCAAAGCTCCTTCTGGGAGGAAAAAAAGGAAAAGAAAAGCATAAGAGGAGATTATATTTCTTGCAAACATTTATCAATCAAAACAAGTAACTCGGAATGCAAACCTGAAACACAATCACAAAGTCAATTTTAAATGGGGAGAAAAAGCCACAGAAAACATGGGCCTTCTGAGGATTAAAAAGAAGAAATCCTTACCTAAGATTAAAACACACACACACACACACACACACACACACACACACACACACAAAACCTTACTGGAGATCAAAATACAGAAAGGCTATGAGAAGGAGGAATCATCAAGAGATTGCTTTTACAAATGATTATACCACTCGTATTCTGCCATTGAGAGCAAGATGAAAAATTTATGGAACTGTATAAAATGGCTTGCATTAGATCAGAACTATGAAAAATAGAACACAAGCTCAACTCCAGAGACTCAGCAAGATTTTTTTTTTTTATTAGGAAATCCAAGTTGTCCATGGAATGCAATTTTAATCAGGAACCTGATGATGATGCATATTAATTCCAACAAACCCTTTTAACTACAGTATCTTTTGCCCCAATAGGTCTACAATGAATTCTCAAGGAAAGATGAAAACACTATTAGGGAACACTTCCTACTGTGTGTTCTTTCTTAAGGGCATCCTGTCTGAAATGAAAATTTCAAGGAATCAGCCAGTTCAGGAGCTAACTAGTAGATCAAGGAATACTAAAATGATTTATCATGATCAACTTCCACGGTTCCATGTCTTAGAAATGCCTTATACGACCAGTGAACAGCAATGCCTGATGAATATTTATGACTGAACAAACTGAGGGAGCAGCTAATCCACATATAATGAGCTAGTCTTATTCATTTCATTCACTCATTCATTCACACCACAACTTTTTACGGAACACCTAAATGTGTTAGGCACCGGACTAAGTGCTGGAGATGATGAAGTCAACAGACAAGACATCTGTCCTTTTGTGACTCATATAAACTTGTATTTTGCTAGTCCGTTAGTTTGTATTTAAATCCTTTTTTAAAGCTAAGAACTCCTTTTTCAAACAAAATCACTTATAAAGCATAGAATAACAGGCTTTTACACATGGAAAGAGTTTTAGTTAGGAAAAAATCTCAGAGGCATGTCATCTAAAACAACTCCTTAATTTAAGAAATGTAAAACCTAGAGTAATTTGTCCAGTGCCTTACATTCTGTATCACAAGGAAGTCTAAAACCCAGCAAATAGTGACATGCACAATAATAACTGAAACCTAATAGAATGCTTTATAGGAGAATTGAAAACAATTGCATTGGTAGAAGAGGTAGGCAGGAGAGGCAAAAAGAGCTATGCATGACAAAAGCAAAGAAATTGTCCTTTGTCAAATAGAGCTTTCAGATTCCTCCTCCAAAAATGAGCAGTAAACCTGACTATGAAAATGTCCTTTTAATTATTTTCTTTCCAAAAGGATAACCCCACTTGTCTTTATTTCTGGAGTATTGAAATTACTCTATTGAGACTTAAAATGCAATGCCCTTGGGGGAACCTCTTTCGGTCACTAGATGGCCTTATGAACAGAAAAAGATGCTGGAAAAAATAGAAAGAAAATTATTTTTTTTCACTGTTATAGCTAACTTCTGACAGATTAATTCATACCTATTAAGAGTCTGTATAACTGAAATAGCCATTCCTAACAGTTGTAGAGCAATGTACAGTTTCCTAAGGATCGTCACATTGTATGTGCATAACAACTCTTTGATGACTGGATGAACAACTGCACCAATTTCTAGTCAATTAATGAGAACACTTAAGTGACTTGGTCAAAACCAAAAGAAATCAAGATTATAGACCAGGTTTTCTGGCTCCAAGTTTGGTCTTCTTTCTATTGTATCATGATGCCACTCATGAAAAGGTTTTGCAGGTGAGCTCTTTGTCTACTTATGATAACATTCATGCAGTATCTTCCACAGAGCTTGGACAGTGTAGATTCTTCATGCATGTTTACCGAATGACCATTTTTGTTGAAATCAGGGGCTTTTATTATATGTTCTAATATTGCTCCCAGCTTATAACATCTGTCAGAAGAATTACTCCACCCCACTCTCAAGATAGGCAGGCTGTCTGTGACAAGTAATAAATTAGGGAGAAATTCAGAGATTCTTTTGTTGATGTGAAAACTAATGGAAAACACTAAAGTTTCACATAATTCCCTTATGATTTTTCTCAGTTTTCTAGTATTTATCCATCCAGTAGCCATAACGTGTCTGCTCATACAAAACATACGTTTATCTATCAGTCTTATACATAAATTATATGATAAATAATATACATAATATATAATGTGACCTATGCAAATATAATTAGGAAGGCACAGCTATACTCCTCCCAAATCACAGTGAACATATCAAAGTTAAGTATAATTCTACTCTCACTATATCTATGCAACATTATACTGGAGTTTTTACCACTATATTAAGCAAGAAAAAGAAATAAAAGACATACAGATTGCAAAGAGAGAAGTAAAACTATTTTTTTTGTTGACAATATTATCTTGCATATAGAGAATTCAAAGGAATTAGTTCATAAACAATTAGAATAAATCAGTCCATTAGTGACTCAGGATATGCTATCAAAATATACATATATGTTGCATTTTTACATATTAGCAATGAACAACCTGGAAGTGAAATTCTGAATTCAATTCCGTTTATAGTAAAATCAAGAATAAAATAATTAGGACTTTTTTTATATTTTAAAGTTTATTTATTTAGAAAGAGCGAGAGTATGAGCAGAGGAGGGGCAAAGAAAGAGAGACAGACAGACAGAGAGAGACAAAGAATCCCAAGCAGGCTCCAAGCTGTCAGCACAGAGCCTGATGTGGGGCTTGATACCATGAACTATGAGATCATGATCTGAGCCCGAAATCAAAAGTTGGATATTTAACCAAATGAGCCACTAAGTGTTCCAGGACTATATTTAATAAGACAAATGTGAAGACATAAAACATTGCTAGAAAAAATCTTACAAGACCTAAATAACTGAAAAGACACCCTACATTCATGGATTGGAAGATTTAATATTGTTAAGATGGCAATACTCTCCAAAGTAATTTACAAGGTCAGTGTAATCCTTATCAAAAACCCAATTACCTGCTTTGGAGAAATGTAAAAGCTGATGTTAAAACTCAAGAAAATTAAAAGGAGAAACAATAGTTTTTTCCAATAAATAATCCTGGGTTAACTGGATAGCCATATGCACAAAAATGTAGTTGAACCCCTACTTCCCAGTATACTCAGAATGGATCATAGGTCTCAGTGTAAGTGTGAAAACTATAAAATCTGAGGGAAAAAAAGTGTATGAGTAAACCTTTATGACTGGGCATTAGGTAAAGCCTTCTTAGATACAACACTAAAAGCAGAAGTGAAAAAAAAAGGATTTTTCAACTTCATCAAGATGAAAGTCTTGTGCTACAAATAATACCATCAAGAAAGTACATAGGTAACACTCAAAAGTGGAGAAAATATTTGTAAGTCATACATATCTAATAAAGAGGCTTTAATCTAGACTATATAAAGAATGCTTCTAACTCAATAATAAAAAGATAAATGATTCAATTAAAAATGGGCAAAGGATTTGAACAGACACTTCTCCAAAAGATATAAGTATGAGCACTAAATATATAAAAGGATGCTCAACATCATTAGGCTTCAGGAAAGGCAAATCAAAATCACAGTGAAATGTCACTCACCCAGTAGGATAGCTGTAACAAAAAAAGACAAACAGTAAGCGTGTTAGCAATTATGTGTAGATGTGGGAACACTCATACATTCGTTGTTGGTGGGAATAAAAAACAGTGCAGTCTCTATGGGAAATAGTTTGGCAGTTCCTCAAAAAGTTGCTATGGTAACATTGATTTATAATATGACCCAGCAATTTCATTCCTGAGCATATACCCAGGAGAAATGACAATATATATCCACAAAATACCCCTGTATGTGAACATTCATAGTATCATTACTCATAATAGTAAAAAAGTGGAAACTACCCAAATGTCCATCAACTGATGAAAAAAATAAATGTGATATATCTGTACAAAGAATTATTTTTAGCAATAACAAGAGATGAAATCATGATACATGTGATATTATGGATAAACTTCATAAACATTATGACGAGTGAAAGAAATCAGTCACCAAAGACCACATATTGCCAGTTTCCATTCTTATAGAATGTTCACAGTGGCAGAAAGTACATTTGTATTTTTCAGGGACTGAGACATGGTGGTAAAGGGGTGAATCGAAAGGTCACTGCCAAAGGGTACAGAGTTTTTTTGGTGGTGGTGGGGAGGTGAAAGAAATGTTTTACAATCGATTGTGAAGATGATTGCATATCTCTCAGAGTATTCTAAAAACCATTGAATTATACTTAAAATATGTTCAGTCAACAAAGTTTGGCCATAAAACCATTCTTACTGAGGAAAAGTTAAGTATAACTGATTTATAGGAGGTACTTTGTCTGAATTGTGAGAACACTGACTCAGCAAGATTCTGCCCTAACATAGTTTGCAATCTGGACACTGAGTCTCAGTTTCCTCACCAGTATTATTCCAGGTAATTATTTTTCAAGCATTATAAAGATTTTTTTTTAAGTTCGTTTGTTTGTTTGTTTATTGAGATAAAAAGACAGAGTGCAAGCAGGGGAGGGGTAGAGAGATAGGGAGACAGAATCTGAAGCAGGCTCCAGGCTCAACCTCACAAATCACAAGATTGTGACCTGAGCTGAAGTCGGATGCTTAACTGACTGAGATACCTGGATGCCCCCAAAGTTTTTTTTTTTTTTTTAAACAAACTCTTACAGGGAAGCTTAATGTATAAAGCAGAGAAGAGCCCAGTTTACCTGGTTCAAATGGGAGTGGTGTTTCTAGGTCCTGCTCATGCAAGTTTATTTCTCAGGTGGCTCCTACAGCATTCTTAGGCAGTCAAAAATACTGTGGGCGCTGTGGTGTTCCATAGGACACTGTTTAAAAAGCAATCTAAATGGGCTCAAGGATGTTTTCCGACCTTAACATTATAGTGTTCACTTCATACTGCCTACCACCATGGGTGTGACCCATGCTTCTAGGAAGAGCTAGGTGAAGATCAAGGACATTAAGTCAGTCAGCTGGTCTGGGAAGAAGGGGTTTGAGTAAGGAGGGATGCAAGAGAATAAGGGATAATGTCACAAGTACAGAACCAGGTCAAATTGATTTTCAGATCAGCACTGAGAAACAAAAGTCAGATTTTTGTGTCATTAAAACAAAAAAATTAACTGCTGGCACCAGAATTTTTCTGATGGAAAGAAATATATTTGTTTAGGAAAATTTCTTTAAATGTCCTTTGGGAGGAGAAGATGAGTCCCTAAAGGTGTGAGTATTTGGAGCTAAGAAACCAAGTACTGTGTATACTGTTCCATATTGGAGAGTAGCAGAAATTTGGGAGTGCAGGGACGCAGGGAAAACAGTAAGAATGTTCCCTGGTTTGGGAACATGACTGGACACATGAAAAGGTTTTTAAGAACAGGAAGAAGTATGCATTTCTGTGATGTTAATTTCTCTCTACCTTCCCCTGCCCCCCTGCCCTGATCTTGACTTAAGTTTGCTGCACACATAAATGCCTGGTGATTCAACAGTAGAAAGTGAAGCAGATGGGTGAGGTTATCAAGGTCTTTGTTCCATTCTTTTGCATTAGAAGTTATGGAATTTGATTTCCTGGTGTATGTGGGTTAGAAGGTTCATCACCCTAGCGATTGTCGAGGTCTGTGCGTTGGCATTCTTCAAGGAGAGATTAAATACTCTAGCTTGTAGTTTGTAGTCACAAACTGTGAGGGAGCCTCAGGCTAAGCATTTGTGATGGTATTTCCAGCAAGAGAGCTGGCCTGAAGAAGAGGCCTCCTATGGTAGATAGCCAGAAAAGAAAGACAGAACTTGAATATGGGACCAAGGAAGAACTTATATGCACCAACGCCTACCCTGCATGTCCAGGCAATGTGCTTCACACCTGGCAACCCCATGTTTCTTTAGGATAGGCACACTGTCACTCTTATAATAAGAGGATTATGAAATGTAATTCATCTAGATCCCAGTAGAGCTAGATTATTTTCTTTTATACCAGCTTCATGTCAATATAACCCTACCCTACTTTTTTCTTACATGAGTTGAGAACTTCACTAAAGGGAATTAGACTCTTCTCATCACAGTGCAAAATAAAGCACATTTCCCTGTCTTTGGGGTACAAGTGTGGGTAGGAGTGAAAAGGGAGGGCAATTTTAAGATGTGTGTGTGAGTTCACATGTATGTGAGTTCATTCATGGGGAGGGTTCGAAGGTAGGTAGGAGTTACTCTTATCTTGACTTTATGCCCTTCCTACTTCTGAGAGGATGGAGAATTTATAAAATGCTGGCTTACCTTGCTTTCTAGCTGTGACCAAAAGGGTTATAGATTTCTCAAAATTTACCCTTCAAGGATAAAAACAATGGACGATTTGTTAGTCAAAGTCAAGGTCTTCTAGTCTTTACCCTCTCTACTGCCTTTACCAAGGTCCATTCAAGGGTAGTGAATGGAAAGTAATGCTGATCATATAATCTGACATTCTTACTCATCCTGATCGCATGCTCATGAAAGAATCTCTCTAGGGCAATAGCCAACTTGTCTCCTGCTGACCCTTTTAGATAGCCTGTCTGAGTCACTTTACAGGTTATATTCAACTGAGGTAGGGAAATTAAAAGACTTCATAAAAATTTGCTTTTTACACCTGTTCCTGCTTCTATTCTGATAAGACTTGTACCTCTACCTTATTCATGCCTCAGAATGCAAATAGTGTATGTCCTCCTTGTAAGGGACAAGGAGTTAATTATTTCTTTAGACTAGATAACATCTAAGGAAGGACTGGCTGAGAATGACGGAAGCTATCATATGCATATTCCAGACCACCAGCACTAGATATCTCCATGCTAAGATCCTCTGACTCAAAGGAATATCACCTGGGTCCTCATCTTTGTTCTCATCAGTTCCTGGATGCCTGAGAGGACATGTACACCAGACCACAATCCTCAGCAAAGACCCCCAGATCCCAAGCAAGGACAAGACTCCCTCTTTTCCTGAGTCTCCCAAACACTCTGTCTGTACCTGCACACCCCCTATACCTTAATCTTTGTTGGCTTACGTGCACTTCCTATCCTGCAAGCAGCCAAGGACTCTCTTTGGTGCATGGACCTAGCCTGCCAGCATCACAATCACCTGTCTAGAGTTTAAATTAACTAGGGTGCCCAGCTTCCCAAGATGATCTTTAGCTCATAGCTGTCACTTACCTGGACAACACTCAGTAATTCCCCAGGGAGACTACTTTCCTTTCTTGCCATTTACAACACTCCCATTTAAAAATTGTCAGTCTAAAATGACTATTAAAAGAAACACCATTTTTTAAAGGTTCTATTGCTTTTCTGTGATTCCCAGTCTTTGGAAACCATTAGAATCACCTACAAGGCTTGTTAAAACAGTATGCTGGGTTCCACCCTGATTCTGATTTTGTAGGTATATAATGGGGCTTGCCTGAGAATTAGCTTTTCTAACAAGTTATCAGGTAGGTTTGACATTGTTGGTTCAGGGTTAGCAAGTTGAGAACTATTGTTTTAGAAACTTTAAAGCTATAAAATGTTGCAATTCTATTTTGCATGTCCTTACTGGGCACTGGATTGCTATTCACAATCATCTTTTAAAAAGGGTGGTGACAGAAAAGACATTTGATACACATTTTTTCCTATTTCTTCTTTTTTTAAATTTTTTAATGTTTATTTATGTTTGAGAGAGAAGGAAAGTAGGAGTGGGGGAAGGCAGAGAGAGAGAGACACAGAATCCAAAGCAGGCTCCAGGCTGTCCGCACAGAGCCTGACATGGGACTCAAACCCACTAACTACGAGATTATGACCTGAGCCAAAGTCAGATGCTTAATTGACTGAGCCGCCTAGGTACCCTTCTCCTTTCTATTTCTGATCTTCCCCTTCCTTCGTGTTTGTTGTTGTTGTTGTTCGTGTTGTTTTTGTTTTATGGCTCTTTGGTTTTGTTCTTTCTTCCTGCCTGAAGCCTAAGTCAGGAGAATGACTTCCCACATTCCTGACGACTGGAATTTATAATAGGAGTAATGTGAGAAAGAAGCACCAAGGTAAAGCTAATCTGCTCATATGCTATACTTAGGGAAAACTTTGTTGTTAAACTGGTGCAGTCAGTCCTTCTGCCTAATCAGCTAGGAATCCATCCATCTATCTAGTAATCAATCATCCAAACATCTGACTTGATCTTATCTTTATAAAAACTTATTTATTAATTTTTGAAAAAGAGAGAGAGTAGGAGCAGGGGAGGGGCAGAGAGAGAGGGAGAGAAAGAATCCCAAGCAGTCTCCATTCTGTCATCACAGAGCTCGATGCAGGGCTCTATCTCTCAAACTGTGAGATCATGATCTGAGCTGAAACCAAGAGCAGGGCACTCAGCCAACCGAACCACCCAGACAACCATTGACTTGACCCTTTTATCAGTATTTATAAACATTAAATACATCTTCCAGAGAACTTGGAAAAGATGGGTACAAGTTTAACAGGGGCTGACTTAACTAACTCCACCATCAGTTTCCTAATATCTACATTGGCTTTCCATTTTGAAGGCTTTGCCTTGCTTTATGGAAGGGTTCTGGCTTGCTAATAGGAAGTAAAGTGTTCCCACAAAGAATAAACTTAAGATTATTCTTTTCTGTACACATATTTTTTACCTGGAATCAAGTAAATGAATTGCAAGGTCATTTATTGCCACAATTCTCTTGGCATTGCTAATTGGTTGATGACAGTGTTTTAACTAATCTTCTGAGTGTTAGATGTAAGGATATTTTTAGCTAAAGAATGGGCATTCATTGCCCTTATTTTATTTTCAGTTATTTCTTTGATTCCTAGAAAGCACCAAAAGTAATTACATCACTCAGGTGAAGAGGTACATGATCTGATATTATGCTCTGGTATTTCTACAGTCAAGTTCTTCATGCCTTGATATCTTGTGAGCCCACATGTCAATAGTCATTTTTAGCATGTACAGCCTTCTTATCATCACTGTGAAGGATATGGTTACCACCCAGAAATTACAGCAAAGTTAATTTAAAGGTTTTATTAAATCACTCTTAGAAACACATGAACACAGCTGGTGTTCTTGAGCATTTGGAAAATTAAATTATTCTTTAGAATTAGCCAACTGAGCTAGAAGAAAATAAAGAACACCCACCAAAGGGGGAAAAGTGAGAAAAATTCCAATGACTAATGGTTTTTAATTATAATTGCATAATAGTCTCTTGGTAGAAGTGCTACTTAGGATTTTGATAATTCCTGCTACTGATCCATTAGGCTGCTTCATATATGTGCAGGCACCTAGACTACAGCACAGAAGAACACCAGAATATTATCTAACTGCACTCAAGTGCCTTCAATTAGATCAATTTGATGGCACTCTCAACCATCCTATTAGCAAATCCTAGGAGTATGAGAAATGATAAGCAGCTTCCAACTGATAGAGTAGTTAATGGTTTTATGCTGGGGCAGAAAAAAAAATAGAATGTAACAAAGGTAATATTTAGTTTATGGTAAGATTTTAAAGTTCCTGATGATCATGAATGATGTTGTAAACATTCATATGCTAGCTTTTATGTGGCCATAGTTTTCATTTCTCCAGAATAAATTCCCAGAAATTAGATTGTTATGTCACATGGTAATTTTTTGTGTAGAGGGTCTGGCTATGAAGGCTTCCATAAGATAAGTCTGTGATGGTGGTTATAAATCTAGGTATTTGTTCTATGTGTTAGTGCAAATAGAACTATGTGCAGAATTGGACTCCACAATTTTTAAAGGACATTAAAATCTTTAATTATAAAAATTCATAGGACAAGCACCTAATGGGACCATCATGTATTGAAAATTTCAAACTAACATAGAAATTTTATAGTCAAGTCCATAAAGAGCAAATCACTACTGAAGGAATTTTAAGCTTTGACATTTAACTAAGAAGAGGAGACCACTACTCTTTCTTCTATCTATATACTTCTAAGTGTTTAACACCATCTGGCAAATTTTAACAATAAATATTTGGCAATTTTTAAAATCTTCATTCTATTAGGAGAACAGGCCTTAGAATCAAAGGTCATTTCCATGAAGGGGCAGATACCAGAGTAATCCTGCTTTGATGAGCACAGTAAGTCAGAATACATTTTGGTGAAGAGCAATCATCACAAAGCTGGAGGTGTTCCTGTCCTTTTTCTATTCTCAGGAGGAACCACTTAGATGATCATTCCAGCTTCTCTTATATAAATGCTCAGATGAGAGAATGCGATATAAAGACATCTTGAGCTCTAAGTTATTCTTTCACTGATATGTTCATTTAACAAGTGTATTTTGGATACAACCGCACACCATGCACTGTGCTAAATGTTTAGGATTCAGTGATGAGCAAACTGGACTCTGACTTTACAAAAGGGGCAAATAATCAGAGAAACATTTAATTAGAGATTGTGCTAACCATTTTGAAGGGAAATTGAGAAAGACCCCGAAAAGATACCTCAGGAATACTTTAGGGAAATGTATCATTTCTGAAGTTCAAAGAAGGCGTCTTTAGGGAAATGGAATTTAACCTTAATTTTGTAACCAGCTTCCTGCATTTCCAGATTCTGTTTGCTTCTGCCTTTGAATTCTGGACAATATCTATGAATGGTTATCTAGGTTATTTGCTTTAGGTCCAAATGGGACCTAAAATTACATTAACCTTGCCAGTAGATACAATGGCAGGGGCTTAGGCAGCACTCTGAGCAGAGGCCTCACATTATCCCCAAGGTTTCTGATCAGATTCCCATTGATGAACACATTTACACCAGATCATCTGAGGTACAATATTAAGTTGCAAGCCATCTCATCCCCTAATTTACTTTGATGATCTTTGATGATGAAGGATTTAATTCTTAGATGTGTTTTCTGGAAATAGGAAGTAAAAACGATCTCTGTCTGACAAATGGGACATTTCCAATCAGAGGCAAAAGCCATTATATTGAGAAATAGCCACTTTCAACTTACGAGACTAGGGGAATTCTTTTTTCATTATTTAGCCATGGATTAGCAAACATACACTAAAAACTCACTATGATTAGAGAGCATTGGGTAAAGTACTTTGATAGCAAACAAAAGAAAAACATAACCTTGATCTGGTCTTTTATGTTACTCTGGTTGGAGAAATATAAAACACACCAATTAAATGAACTAAAGGCAATAACAAGGAATATTATACGTGAGAAATAACCACACATATTTAATCTATGAAGGCAAAAGAAAAACCAAATAAAACATTGGTTTATCTCGAAGTGGTGGACTTATGGCAGATTCCTAATTTATTCTTTTTGCTAGTCTATACTTTGTAATTTCCTTCCATTAACTTTTTTCTCTAAGAATCCAAAAACAATAAAAGTTGTATTAAAAAAAATTCTATTACTATGGAATTTGTATTTTCAAGTTCATTGTTTCTTTCTTTGGCTGTGTCCAATCTACTAATGAGTCTATCAAAGGATTTATTTTTATTTATGGCATTTCCTTCTGATATTTTTCCCCTCAGTTTTTACTTCTCTGATTACATTACCTATTTCTGCAGGTTTTCTACATCTTTCACAATAGCCTTTAAGATAATTATTTTAAATTCTCTAATTGCATAATCTGTATCATGTCTGAATCTGATTTGGATGCTTAGTTTCTCCAGATTGTTTTTTTTGTTTTTTGTTTTTTGAGTTTTAACAGGCCTTGTAATTTTTGTTGAGAGATGAACATGATTTATCAGGTAACAGGAACTGAGGTAAATAAGCATTTACCTAGGAGTTTGATTTTTCTCTGGCTAGAAGTTGTATTGTTTTCAAAGTTTCCTGGATCTGCAGGTACCAGAGGCTTCAAATTCCTCAAATAACTCTGCTTTTGCCTCCTCCTAAAATAGTCTCTGCCTTGCAGTTCTTTTAGCTGTAATCCACTACAATTATACCAGAATACTTGGTGTAGTGAAGAGGTGTGAGGAGGAGAAATGTTCTATAATCTTATGAACAAATCTCAGCCTTTTAGTGGGCCTATGCTTCTTGGCTTTGACCTTCACATGCATTTCTTAGCTTCCCTAACCCTCAGGTCAACAGGAAAAGCTGGAGGGTGCCAGAGTCAGAGAAATGTCCTTTACCCTGGAGGAATAAAGCTCTGGTAGGTTTTTTCATTTTTTTTTTTTTCCTGAGTTGGTATTTGCTATGGAGAAACTCTGGGCACAGTTCACAATAGTTACTCCTTCTCTTCACTGTGAGAACGTGGTAAGTTTTCTGGAGGTAAAATCCACAAATATGGAGGTCCTCCTAAGACTGTGGCCCCTAAGAATTTCTCACTCTTCAGCTAGCTCACACTCTACATCTGGCAATTTACCATAATTACCATTTAATTTTTCCTACCAGCTTAGGTCTCCAGAAGCTTCAGTCCAGGTAAGCAAATCTCAGCTATGATGCTTCAGAGTCGGTTATGGACTGAATGTTTGCATATTTACAGGAAGGGCAACAGAAAGAGGAAGACATTAGACTGTATTCTCTTCGCCATGTGAGGAAGTAGATCCTCATAGACACCAAGTCTGCAGCACCTTGATCTTAGATTTTCCAACCTTCGGAAGTGTGAGAAAGAAATGTCTATCTTGTAAGCCACTCAGTCTATGGAATTTTGTTATAGCAGTAGGAACTAAGACATCTCTCTAGGTTTCAGGGGGAAGTTTGTCTTGCCTCCTCAATTCTCTGATGGGTCCAAGAAAAATCATTGATTTTGATTCTGTTTAGCTTTTTCTAGTTACAAGAACAGGAGTGACCACTTCCAAGTTCTCTAAATATTGGAACTGGAACTAGAAGTGGCCTCTTTTATATAATTAGGCATATCTGGTGATACCTTTGAGCAAAACTATATGATTTTAAACATACAAGTGTTTTCAGGTTATGTTATTTAAGTTGTGAAAGCTGTGCTTTACTCAGGGGCGCCCAGCCTAAGAGGCAAGAATAGATGGCATTTAACTCCTATAAAAGTGCCCTGAGGGCTGACTGCTGACCCTCCATTGCAGGCTGGTGCAAAGGAGATCCAAGCCCGAACTCATCTACCGCAGCCATTCTACAAAGCTATCAGTGGCCCTTCCCAGCCCAGTTTGCAGAGTACATTCTGACACTCCCCTCCCGCCTCCCCCCCCCCACACTTAGGATTTCTCTGCCCTGCTGAGGGCTTGATAGAACAGGAGCACCAGCAGAAATTCTTTTCAGATGGTTCACTCATTCCCAGCTCACTCTATCTGGGAAGATCAGAATTTTCCTTGGTAGTTCCTTCACCTCTATTGTGTTTCTTGCTGCCTCTTGCCTGCCTCCAGCCTGGCTGACAATGAACATTGGTAAGCAACAGATGCATCTCCATGTCCCACAATCATTGCACCTTAATGGACACCCTCTTTGTTCTGGGGAGCAAAGGGGTGAATGTGAACTTGAGTTCAGGAGAGCAGGCTTGGGCAAGGCATCCAATTTACCCAATGTGGAGCCAAAGTCTGCCTCTAAAGGGACAATTTGACCAGCATTTTCCCAGCCTGGACAAGGAAATCGGGACCTTACTGGAAGGGAGGGGCCGGTGGCTATAGAATCTGGTAATGATCCTGGCACTGCACCAGCAGCAGGCAGCCCTCATTTGTTTTGCTGCCTAGCACTAGGGCAAGATCATTGTTTATTATGGCTCCAAGGCAGTCATCATTTCACATAATGTGAAGATTTTTTTCACTCAATTTACTTTCATGCTTTGGGCTGATGAGAATAATAATCACATGTTGATCACTGGTACCTTGACAGATGATGCTCAGAAAAAAGCAGGTCACTGCTCATTCTGACCCTGATTTTCCTTCAAACATTGAAGGTTGTGATTTGGAATCTCACTCAGTTGCTACTTTTCACAGCCCCAAGTTTCTGATGCAAGAAGACCACGGCAAAATATTTCTTTCAGGGGCCCCCGATTCTTGCAGTCTGTGCTATGGGATAATTTATGCTGATTTGTTTTAAAGAGACAGGCATACATAATTCATGTCCTGTGCATTGTGGCTTTTGGCCATTGAAAATACTATCTCTCTTTTGGCAGCGCTTGCAGGAACTAGCTACAATAAACATTTCATACCTCAGTGGACACTCTTTTCTCAGCTAATAGGAGCCTCACTTTAAATGTAGAGACTCCATCATGAGAAGAGTGTATTTAGTGGTGAATTCAGCCGAGTATTTTTTTTTTCTTCCAAAGCATAAAGTGAGCTTATTATCAGTATTAATAGTTGGTTTTTCTCAAAAGGAGTCAAGGTGTGAATGGGCATGAAAGGGAAATTAAATTGAAAGTCTTGGTGGTTTCATGGTTGGAGGCCAGTTTTTAACTCAAACTTACTAACTGCTTTTGAACTAGCCGGGAGAACTGTAGGGCGAGAAAGCATGCAGATGTGAAGGGAGGCATCACAGTCAGGCTTTCCACTCGGAAGGCAGAGGGCCAAACTGGAGACTTTGGTGGCTATGGGGGGGGGGAGGGGTCCCTGCTAAGGATGGCTGAATTTATACCTGGGTAGACTACAATGGAAGTAAGTATAATCTACACAAATAGAGACAAGGTGGTCTTTAAAAATGCAAATGTTATCAAGCTCATTTCAAATGGGATGAAGGCCAAGGAGCCTGTATGATCAGGAGTCTGCTTATGCTTCATCCTTGTCATACCTGCTGCCCCCTTCTCTGCTGTGCTCTAGCGAAGAAGGCTACTTTTCACTTGCCCATAACTGCAGACTTTTACCTGAGAAACTTGCTCTTACCACAAAATTAATCCTAAGTGCCACTTATTCATGGAATTTTCCTTTTTTTTTTGGCAAGTTTAAGTCCTCCTGATAAATGTGCTCATGTACTTTTTTGCTTCTGTAATTTTTTGGTTATTTGTAATATTTGATTTTTCTGTCATTGCACTAAAGGAGTAAGCTCCTTAAGGGCACCTGGACTCCGATTCACAGATATATCATTTTAAGGAATAAGCTCTCTGTAAGTAGTTGCTATCTGAGTGAATCAATTAGAAGAGTGGTTCTCAAACATTTTGAGCAGCTGGTTAAGGCACAGACTGCTGGCTTCAAACATTCTGATTCATTGGGGTGGGATTCCAAAATTTGTCACGAGTTCTCAGACGGCGCTGGCACTATGCTTTGAGCACCAGGCAGTATTGGATAGACTTTCTACAATGGCACTCTTACCGTGGGGACCCCACGTCAGAAGATTTGCACTAGGATCCATCTCTGCAACTAACCAGCTGGAAGTCCTTAAGCAATTCCTTCTATTTTCTTCCCAGTTAATAAATCCTCTGTGGGTCTTCCTTTGTGGTATTCCCTATGCCTCTCTGATTCTTCCCTTCTGCTATATTTCTGGTTGGGGATGTTATAACCTTACCGTTCAACTACTATAACCGCATCCTAATCATTTTCTTGGTCCCACGTTGTGTGCCCCTGGAATCCCTCATTTACTTTATTGCCAATTTTAAGTGTCTTGAAGGCCAGCATGACCATGCCCTGCCCTTATCTAAAATCTTGTTGGTGACATCAGCATTCAAGGCTTTTTATAACCTAGACTTCCTACTATGCATGTTGCTTCCCTGGCCCTAACTGAGCATGAGACTCCTTGTAGCTTACCTATTTATCCATCTTTCCTGACAGCCTGTCACCTGCAAAGGGGCAATCACCATGCCAACCTTGACTAACTAACATAACCTTGACCAATAGGTGTTGAAACTTAAAACATTACTTATATTTTTAAATAGGCTCCACATCCAAATGGGGCTTGAACTCATGACCCTGAGATCGAGTCATTCGCCCTACCAACTGAGCCAGCCAGGTGCCCCAGAACATAACAGGAAAGTCACTGAATAGTGCGTCTTCTCTTCTGTATACTAGTAATAAACTTAGAAGGTACTTAACTGGGGTTAATCTATGCCAGATTTCTTCTCATCACGTTACACCTATCAATTTACTTAATCCTTACAAGTTCCCTCATCTTACAGATAAGCAAACTGAGGCAGAGAAATTAAGTGACACTTCCAAGGTCTTACTCAAGGATTCAAACCCAGGAATTTGGCTGTTGGAGTTCATGATGTTACTTACCATGCTATACCATGTTACTGAGGAGTAGCCCAAATCATGGGCTTATGTACTTATGTAGAGTACCAGAAATTTGTGCCAGTTTAATGAGAATCACAAAATCACATGAAAAAAAATAAATTTTTGAGTACCTATTATGTGTGGGGACCTAAGACACACACTGGGGAATTAAGCATGAATACAGCACCTAAGAGGCAGTCTAGTACTATTGATGGAGTCACTGAGTTACTGTGTCCTGTTTCTCACCTTTAAATGGAGACAATAAATTCTATTTCACAAAGTTTCTACCAGGATTAAATGTGAAAGGTATATGTAAAGCACGTATCACAATAACAGACACACTGTGCATCTTTAGTAATTGAGAGCTATCATCTTATCCCTGTTCTTGAGCAGTTTTCTATATATTGAAGAGACAAGAATTTGTAGTGGTCCTCTTGAATTAAAAATTCAGCTACTGTAAATAGTAGCCTCAACATGCCCAAGAAAGAACATTGATTATGTCCAGGGTAGCCCTCAAAAGCTGTTTAGGAGGGATGGGTAACATCAAACTAAAGAGGAAATCAAACTTTTAAGTCCTAAAACTATTTCCAAATCATTTTTTAACCATTCACTTATTTAATAGTTACTTATTGAGAACCTAGGCATTAGAAACTATGCTAAGCTCCAAGAATCCAAGAAAAAAACAACATTGCTTATATTTTTTCTCTCCAAACTGTTTTCATCAGCCATACTCTATTTTGATCTGCTGGTACTAACTCCTTGGACCACTGTGTTAAGAATGATTCTGAGGCTGAGCTGAGGCTTATATGGAAAACATACCAAATAACTTGCATTTGAATGAAACTGGAAGACTTGAGTGGGTAGGTTCTTAACATAGCTTTTCAATAACTAGGCAGGTACAATGCCACCATATAAAATCTATACTTCATCTATTGTTATCTTCCATTTTCTCAGCTTTTCAAGCTCCTCTGCCTGCCAGAGCAACAGTTGTATCATGAGCGATATTATGGACATTTAAAATATAAATGGTAGAAGTAGGATTTGAGTTTCTATATATACTGTATATACATAATACCTACAAAAGAATCTATCAAAACACATATTATCATTGAAAGTAACACCTGTACCTGTACACTTATACATAATGCATAGGTGTGTGTGTGTGTGTGTGTGTGTGTGTGTATACAGACACACATACTCAACCCATATTTGTAATAATCCAAAATTTACCTCTTTTGGGCCTATGGGACCAGTTTAATTTTGGTGCAGTAGGCCCCAAGGCAACCATCAAACACTGCACAGACAAGCACTTATTAGATGCTTACTTGGAAGGCTCACAGAAGCTTTCAGAAATAGGACTGGCAGGCATAGATGAGAGTAAGTATATAAAAAGGCTTCTGTGTAGAGAAATTCCAGCATTGTGTCTTTCTGCCTGTGAAGAAATCTCTAATTCTTACTTTGGTGATTTTTAAATGTCCAAAAAATAAGATCCCTTTAAAAGTCAAGACAATTTTCCATCTTAAATAGTGATTTTCAAATTTTATTCCATATTATTATCACCAGAGACTACTAGACAAATGCAAGGTCAGCCCCGCCAAATCATCATCTCTTGAGGGGTGGGATCCAGGAATCTGAATGTTAACAAGTGTCCCAACTGTTCTGCTGCTTTTCATCTGTGGCCAACACACTGAAAATTGCTAAGGTGTAAATTAAAAACAGGCAGGGTACTACTTCCCAGAGCTGCTCAGAAGACAGAAAGAAGATGCTAGACTTGTTGATCTATTTGGCAGGAGAAATGGCTAAGCTGCTTTGAAATTGGAAGGCAGGTGAGGAAGTGTAGCTCTCAGATTACCAGCAGTAGGAGCAGCTAGGACTGGAACCACACTGACAATGCAAAGAACAGTCAAAAGTAAGATAAAGGAAATGTTGTTGGGAGACACGCAAAGTGTCCTGAAATAGGCAACAATAAAAGACAACTTTAGAAAGCATATATTGAGATATTAAAAGTTTATGAGGGCGCCTGGGTGGCTCAGTCGGTTAAGCATCTGACTTCGGCTCAGGTCATGATCTCACGGTTAGTGAGTTCAAGCCCCGTATTGGGCTCTGTGCTGACAGCTCAGAGACTGGAGCCTGCTTCAGATTCTGTGTCTCCCTCTCTCTCTCTGCCCCTCTTCTCTCCCTCTTTCTCTCCCTCCCCCAGTTTTTCGAAAAATAAACATAAAAATTTATTTAAAAAGTTTATAATACTTAGTATATAGGTATTACATTGCTTTTAGATTTTTATTTCTTTTAAAAATTCTCTGAGTGGTTATTTTCCAACTTAATAATAGAAACACATTTTTCCTGTTGTCTAGATATACCTTTTCTTTTCACTCATATACATATGCTGATACAGGTTTCACATCAATTCCATCACTGGCCAATGGCTAATTGTTAACTGTTTTAGGGAGTAAGGATAAATTTCATGAAATGCTGTGAAGATTAAATGCAACAATGTGTGGAGAGCTCTTAGAATAGTTCCTGGCAACTAGACATTGTCCAACAAATTATATTTATTACTATTAATTATTAATGTGCAATTACATGACTTCAAAAGCATTTCCTGTTGGTGCGATCAAGGTTGTCAGAGAGCAAAGCTTTAAAGGTACAAACATTCCACAGTCCCCAGGTAAGTAGCCAGGCTTCTACTGAAAGACGGCACAGATCTTAAGTGATGAGTGTGGAATCCCAGAAATCAGAGCAGATGATGCCAGGCTCCAAAGATCAGAAGAGTAAACCTGACCTCTAAGGAGAAGCTATTCTGACCTGTAAAACCCTCCTGATACTTTAGGCCGTACCTGGCTATCACTGAAACTGCAGGTAAAGCCAAAGTTTGGGAAAGGAGCAGTGCAGCCCATGTGCATTTTGGGCATGAATAACCTGCTCAGCACAAACGGAGGCTTGAGAAAACACCTTCCTTGAGTGAAGCCACTTCTGAGATTCTGAGATAGAAAAGTATAAAACCAAGGGCATATTTACTTTTTCTTAAAGTTTCATTCATTCATTCATTCATTCATTCATTCATTCATTCATTCATTCTGAGAGAGAGCACAAGCAGGGAAGGGGCAGAAAGAGAGGGTGACACAGACTCTGAAGCAGGCTCCAGATTCTGAGCTGTGAGCACAGAACCTGATGAGGGGCTCGAACCCACGAAACTCAAGATCATGATCTGAGACAAAGTTGGACACTTAACCACCTGAGCCATCCAGGTTCTCCGTGTCTTACAATTTTAAAGGACAACAAATGACTCCAAGGAGGCAAGGACAGAAACGGAGGGCTTTAGAAAATGATCCTGCTGAAAGAAGATGTGGCTTGCACCAGCATGTGAGGGGGAAGGTAAGAAGCCTTCAGATTCTGGGCACCTATTGATGGGAGACCTGATATGCAGTGTGAGAAACAGGACTCAAGATGGATGCCCAGGCTTTTGGGCTGAACAACCGAAGGATAAAGAACCAGTATACGCTGCTCAACAGTGCATGCAAATGTACTTGGCCTACTGAAAAAGATTTGGATTCAGAATGGATATCACAAAACTATGTTTGGTGTTTAAAAGGAGATGGATGCAGAGAGTTGGAAAACTCTCACATGATCCTGTCAGTCTCCACAGAGGCCGACAAGAGACACTGCTGCCCTTTAGAGTCAGGCTCTTCCTTTTCCTTTAAAAGGTACCAGGTCTTTCCACTTCACATTGAATGGCAAAATCAATCATGGAAATAAAATTTCAATTTCTTAGTATGTGCTGCTAGGAATATACCCAAGAGACACTGCTAGGAATCTACCCAAGAGACACAGGAATGTTGATGCATAGGGGCACGTGTACCCCAATGTTCATAGCAGCACTTTCGACAATAGCCAAATCATGGAAAGAGACCAAGTGCCCATCAACTGATGAATGGATAAAGAAGATGTGGTACATATATACAATGGACTACTACATGGCAATGAGAAAAAATGAAATCTGGCCATGTGTAGCAACATGGATGGAACTGGAGGGTATTATGTTAAGTGAAATAAGTCAGTCAGAAAAAGACAGATACCATATGTTTCCAGGAATAGGTGGACTTTGTGAGACTAAGCAAAAACCAGGGGGAGGGGAAGAGGGGAAAGGAAAAAAAGACACAGAGAGGGAGGGAGATAAAACATAAGAGACTCTCAAAGACAAAGAACAAACTGAGGGTGAGGGGGGTGAGGGGGGTGAGGGAGGTAAGGGAGGAGGTAGAGGGGGTGATGGGCACTAAAGAGGGCATGTGTTGGGATGAACACTGGATGTTATATGTAAACCAATTTGAAAATAAACTATATAAAAATTAGGGAAAAACATGTGTTAATACTAACATTTATATGGCATCTCACAAACCTATTTGGTCTACACAGTACAGATCAATCCAGAGTCATGTTATTCAGAGGACAGTAGATAGCATTGGTCATTCTCACATTCTTTCTACCCCAGTGCTGCCCACATGGTCTTAAACACTTATGAATGGAAAATTTATGACCTCTTGAGAACAAACCAGAGAATTAAACTCCTGTTGGCCTTTTCTCAACAGGAATCCTATCTTACTTGCTTCTGGATTACCCGACAGCACCTGGCATGTAGCATGCACTCAGTATATGTTTCTTAAATTTTAGTTTGGGGCTAGTAAGGTCAGATGCGTGTCTAATCCAATGAAAAATCAGAATTAAAATAGTTTGTTTTCCTAAGATAGATATGTTGTTCTATATATTCAGGAATGGTGGCTTAAAGTTGTACCTGATATAGGTCCTTGGGAAGCAGGCTTTAATGAAGAAATAAGAATGACTTATAATTACTGTATCCATCATTTGCATGTGAATGGATGCTTGAAAGCAATTTATTCTCTTAAGTAGTTTAAATATTCCATGGTAAGTGTGTTTACCCTATTAATTTGCTAAGCAAACATTATCTTCTGAGTTGGAATAAGGCTAAACTTCAGCCCACCATCCTGTCCTCATCAGAAGAAATTCTGAATCCTGTGTTTGACTTGTACATCTTTGACAAGCTGCTGTCCTTGCCAGGGCCACGCTGCACTGAGCGGGAGCCAGAGGGTCTGAGGGAACAGGAGGGTGGGTAGGGAGCAGGAAGACATTTTCCTGAGAACAAGGTTTTAAACCATATGATCACTTCTGTACTTTTCTAATTCTGAGGTTTGGTTCTATAATAATTGATGGAGACTTTATAATGTTAGGTCAAGTTCACTCCATATCCAAGCCCCTTTTTGGCTCTGAATAGATTATTAAAATTCAAGAAGTAGTAACTCTTCCTGGAGACAGCCCATACAGAGGATGCAATTACTCCATTATATTCAAAATATTAGTGGTGAGTTTTGTTAGGTTTTAGAGACTCTCATTGAGCAAACTGGGACCACCCTACCATGTATTTGTTTTGTTTGGCTTTGAGTAAATTGAGCAGTATGCCTCTATCCACTTCAACAGAAAAGGATGGATTTTGACTTTTCACTGGAACTTTGGGTCGACCATTTTCTTGTGATGTGACCTTACTTAGCCTCTAGAAAACTCAGTTTCCTCATCTATAAAATGGGGACAATGAGCTACCTGCCACACAGTGGTGCTGGAGTGGGACTGGCTGAGATAATTACGACCCACTCTGTAAGTTGTTAACCATGATTATTGTCTGTCCAGGGCTGGTTGGGCACATCCAGGAGAAGCCTGCCAGCTCCTTTTCAGTTCTGTACTGTATTGCAGCAAGCTGTCCAGAACACACTCATCAAAGGAAAACAAATCATTGTAGGGATATATTAGTGATTCTATTCTTAAACTGTTGGGCAAAATGACACTTCATCATAATCCTCAGGATCCTCCTTAAAATACCTGCAATCTGGTATGTTGTTGTGGTAGCCAACTGCTAGCAAGGCAGGCAATCCCTATTAAAAGTTGTTTGGAGATTAGAAATCAGAGAACAGCTGGGTACCTTTGTTACCAGCAGGCTGCTGACTCAAAATGATGGGAAAAGAGAAAAAAAAATCTCACTGGGATGAAGAGAGGAGAGAAAAACCACAGAGCTGGGGGGCGAAAAAACAGCTTTGGCCTTTGAAAACAGATTGCTCTGCTGTCCTGTTATGAAGTAGGTGTATGGGCATTCACAATTCCACACAGGGCTTAATCCAATTCTTTGGGGAAAAAAAACACACACAACAAAAAAACACAACATGATAAAAACCCAGGGCCAGGTGCAGGCTGTTTTCTCTTGGTACTTCATTTGAGGAGGCGTTTGTTGCTCTATTTATATTATGAAAGTGCACACACTGCCCTCTCTCTCACTGCCTGCACTCCCCTCAGCCTCCAGGACTGCAGGAATGCTGACTGGAGAAAGGATCTCCCCCAAGGAAACAGAGGGAGATGCTGCCCTGGTCAACAATTTAATATGATTCACATAACTAACTGCTCACGCCTCACAATTCCAGGCAGGCAACTCTTCGTGGATTTAGTTGCAGACAGTCAGGTAAGAGGAATATATTACATCTCTAGAGTACTTCAGGCACTCTCACTCAGGCCTTAATGTAGCTTGCTGAGATGGGCAGAATGGATTTTCTTAGCTCCTTTTACAGATGAAAACACTGAGACCCAGTGGTCAAGCAACCTGCCCAAGGTCACAGAACTAGGTCACCAGAACTAAGTGACAGACCTGGAATCATGGCATGAGGACTCGTGATCCACCGTTGAACATGCATGGACATTGGCACATCCTGTGGCATACAAAATTACTTTGGTTTAGCTGAGTCGTAACCAATCCGGGCAGCGGTGCCAGTGACATCAAGGAACCAGTGGACAAATGGATGCAATGTTAAAATGAGGATTTCCGCCGGGTTTTGTCTTCTTTTCTTTGAGAGAGAGATCTGAACCTGAAAATTTTAGAAGACCAGGCTTTTTAGCTTCATCCTTTCTCTGGTTATTTATCCAAATGAAATTCCTTCAGCTCTCAAGTGAGATGAGCAACGTGCCAGAAAACTAGAATACACAGCACAAGCAGAAGCCAGTACTAACGCAAAGAATAATTCAAAGTCTGTACCATTCTCAATTTGCTTCCACAATCTCATTAGTTATTTAGATTGTGTCAATGGTCTATGTGAGGATAGAGGTGCTTTCTGCTCCCTTTGCCCACATCCACTGGGCCCAGCAGCGTGCGCTACAGTAAATAGGTACTCCTGAATTCTTTTACCAAATGCTCACTGAATTAGTAGCGTGTCTTCAGAACAGTATTTATTGAAGTAAGAAATAGTTGAAAGAATGACAGTGATGACAGAGAGTTGAGGATGAGGAAAGATTCAGTGCCCTCTGAAATGGGAGAGTGTTGGAGACACTGCGGCAATTCTGGGGGGATGGGGTGGGGGTCAGTAGTAGCAGTTATCAGAGTTTCTTGCCCCTCTGCACAGGATTACTGCTCTGCCATACTAAAAGCCAGGCAGGCAGCTTTAATAGGTGGTAGGGAGAGGAATAGCACAAGGGGTACAAGTTGCTATGTTACAGTTTTATTTTTAATTTTTTTAACGTTTATTTATTTTTGAGACATAGAGACAGAGCGTAAGCAGGAGAAAGGCAGAGAGAAAGGGAGACACAGAATCCGAAGCAGGCTCCAGGCTCCGAGGTGTCAGCACAGAGCCCGACGCGGGGCTCGAACTTGCAGACCACGAGATCATGACCTGAGCTGAAGTCGGTCGCCTAACCGACAGAGCCACCCAGGTGCCCCTGTTAGTTTTTTTTTTTTTTAATGTTTGTTTATTTATTTATTTTGAGGGAGAGAGAGAATGTGCATGCACACACACATGGGTGAGCAGGGAAGGGGCAGAGAGAGAAGAGGAGGATCCCAGGCAGCCTCTACACTGTCAGCACAGAACCCAACATGGGGCTCAATCTCAGGAACTCTGAGGTCGATGACCTAAGCTGAAATCAAGAGTTGGATGCTCAACCAACCGTGCCACCCAGGCACCCTGCCATGTTATAGTTGTAAAAGCCTCCAGGGAAATAAATACATCAAAATTTCAGTTAGATAATTTCATCATGGACTGCTTTTCTTTCTCCTCTTTTTTGTATATTTTGAGGATGGGGTTTATGTTCATGTTGGCAAAATTCCAATAATTACCTTAATTTTTTTGAACTGTTTCCATTCTGCCTAGGATTAATACTGTTCATAATGAGCTCATGTCATCCGTGAAATATTAATAAGCATGAAGAAATAACCAGGATCATCTACCAAATTTATTAGGAAGAGCGAAGATTTTGCTGCGTTCAGTTAGAACTTGGCAAGAATTTGGTCCTGGTCATGTGTTTAGTCTCCTTGAAGGGCATTTATTTGGCAGATAATGATTTCACCCCCATCCCAGTCCATCCCTTTCCTCTGGGCCCTTGTGAGTTCTATTCTTGGAAACACAAATTCAAATATCACTTTCTCTAAGAAGAAGGGGCAGTTTATTTTTATGAACTTCGGCAGGTCTTCCTTCTAAGAGATGCCTTTGCAAAGCTTCATTTGCTCTGGAGGTCTTCAGCCCTCAGTGGAGCCTAGCAGGCTTCTCCTAAGTGAACCAGCTTCATATCCCCTTTTGCTCTACCTTAAACCTGGGAGGTGTTTGTTTCCTGGGGCCAGGGCTTGCTAGGGCATTCAGCCGCCTGCACACCAGCTGCTGCTCTGCTCCCCAGTGCGCATCTTGTAACAACACAGCTCCTTTGCCAGTTGTTGAATAGGGAGAGGGGCAGCTGTGAAGGGCAGAAGAAAGCTGATTATTCATTTTCTCTCCTTTGGAAATTCTGCTTTGGGATCCTGGTCCTACTTAGAATGTTTCCCCAGAAGCCCATTCCATTTAGCGCTTTTGCTGGGGAGCATTTTCTGTTCATTTTCCAATGAATCTATTCCAAGCAGTTAGTTAGTTGGGAGTTATATATATATCCTAGTTAGGAAAGCTCAGCTTGGCTTTTCTTTGTGTCCCAGAAGCCTAGAATTTTAGCAACGCACAAAGAACTCAAGTATCCTTATGTGTGATACTTGCATGATAGGGATTCGCAACTCAGTCTATAAAACAATGATAGTATTTCTAGGCTGCAGAGCCAACTGAAAACTCATCCTGTTCTGGCTTTGAGAATAAGGGTTTATTCCCAAAATGAGTTCTCAGGGATGACAGCCAGTGACCTGTCACTTTTCTCTTATGCATTTGAAAATACTATTTAAGCTAATAATTGCTGTCTTGTCTTCAAAGACCCTTTGTTTCCTCATACTCCTGTAGCTCCTGTCTTTAGAAGCCGAATCAAATTACCTCTTCAGGTGGGTTAGGAAACACTCACAAGTATTAGTTGCTGATATTTGAATGCACAGGAGTCTGGGGCTAGCTATGAACACGGGGCATATTACATCTATTGCTGGAGTTCCTTTCCATTCCACAGCTATTGTAAACCACAAAAACATCGATGCAACTCATTAACTAATGTGCCTGTATTGATATTCAAGTATTTCCTAAAGAAGCAGAAATTATTTATTAGCTTGCAGCACCTGCACGCTAGAAAATTTAGCCCTCAGGGTCTCTTGGTACATGGTCTAAAGTTGCTTTTATTTTCTTAGCTCTTGTCAGCACAGTGCTGCTCAGTTGATACGTGTTCTTTCTCTGTTTTATGATTTATGCTTCAGAGGGATTTGTATAGGCAAAATGGATAAAGCCATAAATTTCCTTATAGGACATATTTTAAATGACATTACTTTGAATTTGGAACCTGTGTTCTCACTGTGGCTATCTATGTCTTTCTCAAAACAATTCAATAAATAATTTCAAGGGCAAAGTCTCATTTGTGAAGGCCCTTCACAGTTAATAGGAGGACTAACTTCAGACAATTATAATACTGTTTCTGTATGCTACAATGTAAAATAGAATCCAGTATTAGTCACCAGGAACTAGAATAGTGGAATTTGTTAAATTCAACATAGTGTGATAATTAGCCACATATGCTATTATCCAGCACATAGTCTCATAATTAATAAATCTTATACACGTCTGTCTTCAGTTGAAACATATAAGTATCTTGTTGATTTTTCCCTTAATAATTACATGCATTTCAGGGGCAACATTATTATTAAAATTTGAAGACTGTCTTAGGGCATTGAAATTGAAGTTAAATCAATCGTTCAAACATCCGGGACTGACATAACAGTAGGGATATGTATATTGAAAACGTATTGTTACTTCTTAGTGAGAAAGGTCTATATGAATGTAAGAGCTTATTAGCTTTCATAGATCCTCTTGCTTTTAATCTTTTATTATTTAAACAAGGAAGAAATGGAAAGAGCAGAGTAACATGTGCGTTATAATACAAATACTCATCAGGTTATTGATCTCATGTGGTCATTCAATCCCCATCCTTCAGTTTTGAAAATTAATTCTGGTTAGAATGGTGCCAAAAAAGAACACAGTTCATTTATTTAGTAAAGTGCTTTGAGATTTAGGAAGTCTTCCTGCAGAATGTCAGAAAAGGGTTAAATTTAAATGAGTCCCAAAGGGGGTTTTGTACTGGTGAGGCAGCAACTGTAGTAGAAGCCAGAGCATCACATATTAAGCAGGATTATTTTGTTTTGTAGGCAAACAGGGAAGTTTTTGAAAGGAAAAATCTAGACCATGTGGAAGGTATGTGCTGTTCTGAGGCAATCTTCTTACCAGCGATTGCTGGATTAGTTATTTCTTTTTACCAAAAGCAAAAGGACACAAGGGTGCTCCAGATCATGGGAAAGGAGAGGGGCCATCAAGACAGGGTGGAGGCATGTGACATCCAGCATAGGGCAAGCTTTAGCTGGAGAGCCATTCTGTGTTGGGGCTCCTGGTTAGATAAACCATGGTTGTCAGGAAAACCAGAAAGATTGAAGTTGGCAATCTAGCTCTAGTAGACCTATGGCTGAGAGTATTTCTCTGTCTAGAGGACAGAGTTTGTTATCAATGCAGGAAATAATCTTTTGGCAAAAAATGGCTTTCATTTGACAAGTGTCCAAAGAAAAAGTGCTGCTGTGGGAAAGTTGCAAAGAGTGACAATCAAAGGGAAAATACGTTAGCCCTAAGATTGATCCAGCCTAAATAAAACAAGATGCTTCCTGAGTACTTATTTAGATGGAGGAAAGAGGTTCCCTCTCAGCGGGATACTGGAATATCATGAATGGAAAAATGCAAATAGACGGGTGTCAGAATGAAGAAGAGTTAGGGGAAAAGGTTCTTTGGCAACTTAGTTAAAAAAAAATTCAGAGGAAGTGTTGAGAAGTGAGAGTATTTCTAGAAACAGGAAATGGTGGTTAGCTGAGTCTGGACAAAACTTGGGCCTGGAAAATAGCAAACTATCAATCTCTGCAAATGAGGACCTGTTGTTTAAATAAGAAAGGTGTCTGGCTCATTGCAATTTGTTATAACAGGGCCTCTGCACACATCTTGATGTATCTGTGTGTAATTCATCCACACTGTTGCTTTGCTTATTCTGGATGAGTTCTGGCTTCCAAAGTTCCAAACTTCAGTACTCCATTTGAGTGATGCTAATGTAGGAAAAACATGAGACTGGGTGGAACCAAACAAGTGACTGGTCATAACCAGCGTCTGCTCAGGGTATGGAGGCAACTATGAGTTGGACCCATGGTTACACAGACACTAGTTCTGCAACCAACAGAAGCCCTCTCTGACGTCAGTCTACCTTCTTAGAAAGGCCCACAAGGTCTTTTCACGTCTCCTGTCCACTGCTATAGCACCATCTATTGCCATTCTTTGACTCAAACTATATATATTCCAGTTAGACTAAAATGCTTGCTTTTTCATAAATTTGAACACTATTTACTTTGTCTGGAATTGATTTCTTCTGCTTGTTTGCTTGGTAGGTACCTATTCACCCTTCAACAGCTCAGATAATCTTTTATCTCATTCAGGAAGTCTTCCCAAGCCCTTGGATAGTTTTATTTACTTCTTTCTTTGCACTGGCTTTGTAGTTTATAGGCTTTTTATTTCTTTCACTTTCTCACTGAATTTATATTTTTTGTTAGCTACTGATTTTCCCTGTCGTCTATGAACACTTTTGGAGGCAGCGACTATCTCTTATTCATTTTTGTGCCATGATTGCTGAACTAATGTCAGAACTTCCAAGATAGGGGTTCAGTGAATCATTACTGAATGAGTGAATGGATAAAATCAGAACTCAGGAACTCAAACAAGGATCACTATATATGGTTGCCTTCAATTCTACCTACTTTTGATGCAATATCTATAGGTTGACTTCTTAAACTACCTCCTCTTGCAAGGTAGTTATGTTTAGGTGCCAGCTACTCTTGAGTTCTTGATATGAAATGACTCATTTATAATATCACCATGGCCCTGTGAGGTTAGCATTAGGTATATTCTCCTTTTAGGTGAGGAAACTGAAGTATAGCAAGTCAAGTAACTTTTCCAATATTACACAGACATCAGTACCTGATCTAGCACTGAAACGTGAGAATGAGTTGCAGAGTTCAACTCTCAACCACCAGGCTACACGACCTTAACAACGAGAAGATTTATGAGTGCAGGGCTCTTCTTAGCTACTTCTGAAAAATGAGCTTGCAATTTCATTTTCTGGGATGATAAGAGCATTTTAGCCTAAGCAACCCAACATTTATAATGAATTTAATTTGAGACCATGCCAGGATAGACATTTATCATGGTTCATTTAAGTAACTGTTCATTAAGTGGCTGGGGAAAGGAAACCACTATGAGACCAGAAGAGGCCCCTAATGAAAAAAGAAAAGGTTGTGGGAAACCAAGAATTCGTGGTATTAGAACATGTATTATAAAAATTTATGTAGATGTGCACATGCTCATCTTCATGAATTTTAAAACCATTACTTGTAAAACTATTTTACATGTATTTTTCCTAAGCCATGTGGAGATCACAGAAAAGCTTTCTAACAATATATTTTCAAAAAACACAGGATTTTTACTTGTATTTTTCAAACATTCATGTAATATATTCACAAACCACAGAAATATATAAAAATATATTAAGTATATTAAAATTCCTATTTGTTTTCTGTATTCACAACACCATGGTTGCTTGCTTCCTAGCATATTTTTCTAAATATTTTCTGAATGACCTGTCTGAATTTCCTTCTCCTCGGCCACAATTCTTTTTTTATTTTTTACTAAAAAATGCCAAAGAAGGAGCTTGGCATGGAAAGAACATCCTGGGAAAACAGGGCAGGAAAAGAAGTTTAGGGAAAACTCGTATTTCTTTTAGTAGGAAAGGGGAAGAGGGCCTCTGTATATTCATGGTTGTTCCTTCAACTCACAAAATTGAAAAACAAATACAAGTTGCCTGTGGGGCTCCATTACCTGAATGTTCGAGAAGTATACTTTTCTATAAATGCTTCTCAATGAACTAAGGTTGTGCCCTTAATTTTAAGAAACTAGGCTAACAAAGGTAAACATCAATGAATTTGACCAAATAATTTAAAAAGTTTTTCAAGTTTCACATAAAGAATTTAACTGCAAAGAGAATCAGATTTTCACATAGGCAAAATGCAAGAAAACACATTACTGTATCTATACATTATAACTTATAGAGGAAGCACAATTCATGGTTGGGAAGAGGAGAAGAAATAAAAGAAGTCTTAAGAGGAAATGCCAGCTAGGCCTTCTTGAACCATAGGAAGTGTGCACATGTGTGTATGTGTGTGTGTGTGTATATGCGCAATAAAAGTGGAATCTCTTATGATTCCACTGAGTGCATATAAGACTTTAGGACCATGAATGTAAACACCCTCATATCTGGGCAGACCTGCTATTCACCTCAGAAGAGAAAGGGATGAGAATATTTGTGACTTTATGACATATACTTTCTGAGTGAGGGCTAACTCAGTCATGACAAATCTCAAATTTCTGATATCATTTGACCAGAAAGAACTATTTACTCTCTTAATAGTCTACTAGTTAAAATTTTGTTCCTTAATAGACACAAATACCATTGCCTCACTTATTTGGTGTTGGGGCTCATGAGAAGGTCAATTTCTGTTTTATTTCCTCTAGTAAAGTTTCCCCCTCTGACCCACTGCTCCACAGGTCACACATGGGCTGAATTTGCTTCTCATGACACATTTGCCACACTCCCCCAAAATGGAAACTTTATTAAAACACATGCCAAGCTTCAGCCCATATGCTAGTCAGCATGAGATAAGGTAAACTATTTTATTTTGGTCCTAGGGAAATTTTCAAAACCATTTTGCTACATTTGCTCCATCCAGAGTATAAATCAAATGCTGAATGATTATCACTGCCATCCTTACACACTACACTTTGTCCTGTTACTTTTCTGTTGTGGTAGCAAAACTGATTGATTCATTAAATTTAGTTGTGGTCTCTTCGATTCCACCCAAAGAATTTATGCAGTTGAAGCAAAGGCAAATTACTAATGATTTGTCTTGAACAACATGGCTTGGTGTTTGGGAAGCCTTCACTACCAAAAATGAACCCAGACTTCAAAACCTTCTGAATTGGCAGTTTTCTAGCAAAGGTCCAGTTTGACTCTCTTCTTAACTTTAAGTGGCTATTCAAAGAGTGCTTGAAGACTTTTTTTTTCTTTTTCAAGCATAAGACAGACTCAATTGTTAAAATGCCTTTCTTGCATTTTAAATGAGAAAAGTCTCCTTGATAGTTTTATGAAAGTTTCTCTATTATGACACATTGGTTTATAATCTGACTTTTTATAATGATTCTATTGTTCCAACATTGATTTAGTGCTGCCTACCTCAAACACTGCTGCTGTTGGCCATTACCCCTTGAGTGCCTTCTATTCAAGAACTTCCTTGCCCCCACTGTCTCCAAACCTTAAACAACATTCCAAGGAAGTTTTTTTATTAATCCTCATTTACTGACAGAACACCTGAGGCTCAGATAATTTAACTGCTGTCTTCCATAACACACAGACTAATTAGCAGAACCAGAACTTTGAATTTTTTTTGAATCTTTTATTTATTTTTGAGAGAGAGAGAGCACGCGCGTGCGCGAGAGAGAGCGCAAGCAGGGGAGGCACAGAGAGAGGGGGAGACACAGAATTCGAAGCAGGCTCCAGGCTCTGAGCTGTCAACACAGAGCCCAATGTGGGACTCAAACTCACGGAACCGAAGTCAGACGCTTAACCAACTGAGCTGCAAAGGTGCCCCAGAACCAGAACTTTGAACCCAGGGATGCCTGGATCCAAAATTAATATGTTTTTTTTTCTACTACAAAATACACACTATTTTCTTGATGTACTGCCCACTACATATCAGGCACTGAATTGGGTGCTATAGTAATGAAGGATGTTTATAGTATATGTTCTGGTCTTACGAAGTTACCAATTTGGAAGGAAAGACAGTCACTTGCTGACAGTATCTATGGCAGGAAGGCTTCATCAAGGACAGTCTCGTTATCTGGCTAGGTATAATCATGCCGGAGGATTGCTACTAACATTTCCTCCATAGAACCCAGGGCCTAAATACAGTGAGTTACCAGAAAGTTACCACTGTGGAAAGCTAAAAAATGTCCTTTCAAAAGATATCCAAAACCTGCTTTGTCTAAGTCTAACACCTATCTCTTCATATACACTTTGTTAACTGTTTTCACAGAATTTGGAGGTAGAAGAGACTCACAGCAAAAGGGCCAAACTCTAGACTTAGGTTCAGATCAACAACCTTCCATGAGTTCATAAGTCCAATTCCACTGGAAAACACTGGAATGGACACTTAGGATGTTGTCTTAATATTCAAACTGTGCTCAATAACTGAACCACCTGAAACCCTTCTTATGTGTGTCCTTTCGTATAAAACCTATTCTGAATTGCCCTTCCTTGAGTAAAAATAATAATACCAATTGTGTACGGTATAAGAGGTACTAGGTGTCTTTGCGCACAGATGTGGGGTGTGTGCATGAGACAGAGTATGTAGGAGAGCATGACAAATATTGGCTAACACAGAAGATCATTTTAAGAAGGGGATTTTTAAAATCCAACTCAACTGAGCATTCTGATTTTTAAAAAATCTCAGTTCTGATTTACCGAGGCTTACAGTCTATCAACACCAAAAAAAAAGAGAATTACAGAAGAAAAGGATCATTTGGACTTGATCTAATCAAATCACTTCATATTTGGCAGAGATGATTTGGACCCAGAGAATTTAGACATTCTTTCAGGACCGCATAAATAGGTAGTGACAGATAATAATTTATGTATTATTTTTCCTTCTTCATGGCACTTAACCTTACAACATGCAAGTTTGTAGTCGCGATTATTTCAATTTGGAAAGGTTTACAACTCTTTAATGCCTGGAGTAAGGAGTGCAGACATAGGTATCATCCACGAGTAAAAAGATTTCTTATTTCAAAACCCACCAACTATTCTAGCACTACCTCCTTTGCAGTAACTAAGCCAATGAGGTGCAGTAGAAAGAAAACAGTGTTAGATTCAGACAGAGCTGGTTTAGAAGTTTAGCCCTGTGACTTAGACTTCCTAGCTGTATGATTTGGCTAAGTTATAGAACTTCTCTGAGGTGGGGAGAATAAAATTTACCTCTCCATATGCTTCTGAAGATATAATTAAATAAAGTACATGAAGCACCCAGCTTAGTACTGGTACAAATGTTAGTTCCTGATCAAGGCTGGTAAAAATGGTGGATACAAATGAGTTGTGGTCTGCATATGTCATACTTCCTTTTCTTCCATTTGCTTTCAATTTAAAACTCTAAAGGCCTGACTTTGAAAGGCTGCCTGTAGGGCCACCTCCTGAAATAAGATAAGTGACCTAATTTACTTCATAATTAACTGACCTTACTTGCTCTGTTATGATCTGTGGAATAAGATGGTAAGACTATACATGAGGATTCTAAAATAATGGCTCTACGGAAGCTGGAGGCTCAATTCAGTACTATGGAATGTCTACAATTGGGTTCATGGCAGTTTCATTCCTCAAATCCTTATCTATGTCCCCTTTCAGCAGGAAGTATCCAGGGCTGTTGTTATCCCTATCCCTCAAGAATGAGGAACGGTCAAAAGCCAGGGTGGCGTTGGCCCACAAGGACCCAATAGCTACCATTTTGTTGCTAAATATGTGCTACATTTGTTGCCTATAAAACATTTGTCTTGTCACCATTGCCTTGCATTGCTGATGTTCTGTCCTGCTGCATCAAGAAACATCTTCTTGTCATGGGAAGACAAAATAGCTATTTTTGAAAGACTGAGAATAGAAAATTCACCCCATTAATACCTATTAATCCACCATAATCATCACCTACAACTTCCTCCCTTTTGCTCTACTCTGCAGAAATCCATGTGTTCCAAGTTGAACCACTGACTTATACAAAACTGTCAAGGCTAACAATACAGTTGTGGGAGAAAAAAATATAAAAAAGTCACTTGTATATACAGAGTTTGATGATGAGATAGGTCTTTGACTGTCATGTGAATATTTTTAATGACATACTATAGTTTCTTTGAATTTTGTATAGATGCTATAGCAAAGAAAGTGACTTAACCAAAGGTCTTCGTTTTTCATCCTGAATCCTGGTATTGGTTTGTATAGGATATGAAAGGGAACTATAAAGTTTAAAGGAATTTTTTCCCACACATTAAATTTCATTGTATGCCTTATGGAAAAATTCATACCTTTAATCTATTTTTCAGTGTTTTTTATCCATTTCAAAATCCCACTAGAATCTCAAGATATTAATGTACTTGTTTCATTCCTATTCTGCAATGAACAATACCTTATATTCTTTACACCCCCTTCCGTTCCCCCCTTGTATGTTATGTTTGACCCCTTTACTCCTTCCCTTTAACAAGTATTAATAATTACATAAATGACAATTATTAATAATATTGAGGAAAGGTATTTAATGTTGCCTCCTCTTATGGATCTAGAATTGCCAGAAGCCTGGTTCAGTAACATGGGGGAGGGGTGGGGAGCAGAAATAGTAGAAACATTTCTATATAAAAAAAGTACACTTCGGTCTAATGTAATGTAATTGTAGTACATTTCATGGATCAAATAAAAACTGTGCCCAGAAGTACCCATGCTCAAGTAGGGCACCCTGCCTGATCTAGTCCGTGGTGTTAATGAGACACTCTGTGGGATAGCCTGGCTTTACCAACCAGACAAGTGGAAGATGTGTGTACTTCTTGGGCATTTGAAGCTGGGCCAGTATCTTCTGGTCTCCAACAAGGATGCAAGCAAGATCAGAAATATAAGAGAAATAACAACCAACACTACAAAAATACAAAGAATTTTAAGAGAATATTATGAAAAATTACATGCCAACCCGTTAAATGACTTAGAAGAATTGGATAAATTTCTAAAAACATATAACCTCCCAACACTGAATCAAAAAACTTCCAACAAACAAGTCCATGACTAGATGACTCACAAGTGAATTCTTCCAAACATTTAAAGAAGAGTTAATACCTACCTTTCTCAAACTATTCCAAAAAACATAGAAGAGGAAGGAAAACTTCCAGATTCATTCTATGAGGCCAACATTACCCTGATACCAAAACCAAATTAAGACAGCACTAACAAAGAGAACTCCAGGCCAATATCTCTGATGAGCACAGATGCAAAAGTCCTTGACAAAATACTCATGAACAGAATCCAACAATTCATTTAAAAAATCATTCACAAATATCGAGTGGGACTTATTCCTGGGATACAAGTTTGGTTTAATATTCACAAATCAGTCAATGTGCTATATCACACCAATAATAAAAAGGATAAAAACTATATGATCATTTCAACAGATGCAAGAAAAAACATTTGACAAAGTAAAACATGCATGCATCATTAAAAACCCAGAACACAATAGTTTTAGCAGAAATATACCTCTACATAATAAAGGCCATATATGAAAAAAAAACACAGTTAACGCCATACTCAATGGTGAAAACCAGAGTTTTTCCTTAAGGTCATGAACAAGGCAAGGATGTCCACTCTTAACATTTTTATTCAACAGAGTACTGGGAGTCCTAGCCACACCAACCTGACAAGAAAAAAAAGTATCCTGTTTGGTAAAGAAGAGGTAAAACGTTCACTATTTGCAGATGACTTGATACTATATACAGAAAACCTGAAAGAGCACCAAAATCCACTATAGCTGAAAAATGAATTCAGTAAAGTCACAGGATACAAAATTAATCTACAGAAATCTGTTGCATTTTTATACACTAATAATGAAGCAGCAGAAAGAGAAATTAAGAAAACAATCCCAGTTACAATTGTACCAAAAATAATAAAATAACTAGGAATAAGCTTAACAAGGGGGGAAAAGACCTATTCTCTGAAAACTATAAAACTCTGATGAAAGAAATTGAAAGGGACACAAATAAATGGAAATACATTCCATGGTCATATATTGTAAAAACAAATATTATCAAAACATCTATACTACTCAAATCAACTTACAAATTTAATGCAATCCCTATCAAAATACCAACAGTATTTTTCACAGAATTAGAACAAACAATCCTACAATTGTACGGAACCACAAAAGACCCTCAAAAGCTATAGCAATCTTGAAGAAGAAAAATAAATTTGGAGGTATCACAATTCCAGACTTCAAGTTACACTACAAAGCTATAGTAATCAAAACAGTATGGTACTTGCATAAAAACAGATACATACATCAGTGGAACAGAATAGAAAGCTCAGAAACAAATACCACGCTTATATGGTCAATTAATATTCAACAAAAGAGGCAAGAATATGTAATTGGGAAAAGAAAGTCTCTTCAACAAATGGTGTTAGGAAAACTGGACAGTTGCATGCAAAAAAAAAAAAAATGAAACTGGACCACTTTCTTACACCATACACAAAAGTACACTCAAAATGGATTAAGGACCTAAATGTGAGACCAGAAACCATAAACATAACAGAAGAGAGCGTGATCAGTAATTTCTCTGACATCAGCCATAGCAAGACTTTTTTTTTTTTTTTTTTTTTTTTAGATATGTGTCTTGAGGCAAGGGAAGCAAAAGCAAAAATAAACTATTGGGACTACATCAAAATAAAAAGCTTCAGCACAGCAAAGGAAATAACCAGTAAAACTAAAAGATAATATACAGAATGGGAAAAGATATTTGCAAATGACATGTCTGATAAAGAGTACCGAAAATAGAGAACTTCTATAACTCAGAACCAAAAAAGGAAATAAACCAATTTAAAAATGGGAAGAAGACAGAACATTTTTCCAAAGAAGACACAGATGGCCACCAGACACATTAAAAGATGCTCAACTTCACTCATTTTCAAGGAAATGCAAATCAAAACCAATGCGATATTACCTTACACCTGTCAGAATGGCTAAAATCTAAACTCGAGAAATAACAAGTGTTGGTGAGGATGTGGAGAAAAAGTAACCCTTGTGCACTGTTGGTGGGAATGCAAGCTGGTATGGAAGACAGTATGGAGGTTCCTCAAAAAATTAAAAATAGGACTACCCTACAATCCAGTAACCTCACTATTAGGTATTTACTCAAATACAAAAACATTAATTCAGAAGGATATATGTGCTCTTATGTTTACTGCAGCACTATTTACAATAGCCAAATTATGGAAGCAGCCCAAGTGACCATTGATAGATTAGTGGATAAATAAGATGTGGTATATACAATGGAATATTATTCAGCCATAAAAAAGAATGACAACCCCCAAAAAAGACTCTTACCTATAGAAAAAAAGAAGAGAGTTAACAGAGGGGAGAGGGGTGGGGGGATGGATAAAATAGGTAAATGATTAAGAGCATAATTATTCTGATAAGCACCGGGAGAAAAAAAGAGTTTAGACTCATAAAAATGTTTTCAGATTTGTTTGGTTTCATTTTTTTAAGTACACAGAAAATGCAGAATCAACAATATGGTAGTTCTAACCAGGCAAGAGGAGAGAACCATTTTACCTATGCTGACACAGGAGAGAGTCCAAAAAGAAGGGAGAATTAGGGTAGGTAGGTGAGAAGCTCATACGTCTTGACTTCTCCTATGAAGCAGATATTTTCAGATGTGGGGAGACTTTTCTAAATGGTGAAGAGAAAGCTGAAGGCACAGGGCTATTACCTCTTCTCCATGTGAAGAATCTCACCTTCAACTCAAAGTGACATCCAAAGTAATGTAGGAGAGATGGTGATAAAGATGGCTCAATAGATGAGCATAAAAACAGTTCCCCTGACTCCCTCTAAATCCTGCATACTTATTCCATTCTGGAGGCTCAGTGTCTCAGTGAGCTCAGGAAAGTCGAATTGAGGGCTCTGAGAAGGCCAGTGAGCTGGCAGAAGCAGACAATGGAAGAAAAGAAAAACCTGAGAACTCTTTTCCCTATTACCATGATCTCATATAAGCCATTTACCTATCCACTGCCACCTGACCTCCATGCTCCCCCTCCCCCCAAAAAATCCACCCCGATGCCTCTTGTAAAGAGGCACAGGGAGGGAAGGAAATCTGAAATATGCTTAGATTTAACCCAACCATGAGGGAAGAGGGTTGAACTTTATTGACTCTTTGACAGACACAGGCTGTTTAGCTAGAAAAGACTAAGACATCAATCGTCAAGTTTAAGTGTTCCAACTACTTACCAGGTTGATGAGAAAAATTAAACCAGCTCTAGCAATTTAAAAGCTGTATTGTCTTGGCACATGTGGTTGTGTCATGTAATTTGATTCCTTAAAACACAATGATACGGGAAAAAAGAATTTAAAATTTTATGCCAAGTTGGATTATATAGCCATGTAGAACAAAGGTTTAGAAAATGGAAGAAAAGATCAAGAATAATCACCCTAAAATGTAAATAATGGTTGTCTTTAGTTTTGGGATCCAAGGGTTCTATGCTTCCCTGTTTTACTTAATCATAATACTTTCATGTCATATGGAAAACATATTTTTGAACCTGGGGAATTTACCACATGGAATGCATTACATTTAATAAGCAATGATTGAGCACTGATATTTCACAAGCACCACACTAAGCACTGTGGTAGATACAAAGATAGATGAGACATTGTCCCAATGCCAAAGGAATTCACAGCATGGTGGGAGAAACAGATGGGTAAGTGGCAAAAGGAATTCAGTATCTACTGTGTCCTAGCTATAAGAAATTAAAGTTTGCCATCTACTTCAACCCACCCCCGGAAGACTTCAATTTAGTTTGATGATGATAAAGAAAGAGGAAAACAAGATGATTCCTCAATGTTTTCTTCATTTACACACCTGTGCTTTTAAAAAAAAAGAATAGGTATAAACGAGGGTGCTCCATGCCTTCGCTAATGGACACAGCTTGATGTTCATGTATGGGAGACCTCCAAGCACTTATTGGGATACCTGAGGTTCAACTGAAACACCTTCTTAGGGATGACATCATGAAGCCATCTACTGGATGAGCCACTTTATAATGAGGTCCCTTTGTTATTTGAAAAATTAACTTCTTTTAGATGCTGTACACAATTCATCTATTCACAAATACAGAAGTTTATTTTTATGTAACAAATAATTAGAAGAGTCAACTTTAGAGTTGTAAGGGACATTAGAGTTCATCTAGGTTAGCAGTTCTCAAACTTGAGCATGCATCAGTATCCCCTGGGGGTCTTGTTAACACACAGATTATGGGGCACCTGGATGACTCAGTTGGTTGGACATCCAACTCTTGATTTCAGTTCAGGTTATTATCTTGCAGTTTGTGAGTCTGAGCCCCATATCGGGCTCCATGCTGACAGTACAAAGTCTGCCTGGTATTCTCTCTCTCTCTGCTCCCCCCCCCCCGTTTCCTATCTCTCTCTCTCAAAAATAATCAGCTTAAAAAAAAAAACATAGATTGCTACCTGATTCAGTTCTCGGGTGGGCTCTAGTCATTTGCATGTCTAACAACTGTGGTTTCTGGCTGATTCTAGTGGTCCTCAACCTACACTTTAGACATTACTCCTCTACTCTCTCTTTCTCTCATAAATAAAAATAAATAAATAAATGAATGAATCAATAAATAGGGTACCTGGGTGACTTAGTCAGTTAAGTGTCCAATTCTCGATTTTGGCTCAGGTCATAATCTCACAGTCAGTCATGACACTGAGCCCCACTTAAGATTCTCTTTCTTCCCCTCTCTCTACCCCTCCTTCACTCGCTCTCTCAAATAAATAAATTAATTAATTAAACGAAATAAAATAGAAATCGCTAATCTAGATCAATTCCCTTTGTAATTTAGCAATCCTTTTCCAATAACCTTTGGTCTCTGCTCAAGTGCCTCAAAGGAGGAGACACTCACTAAAATACAACAAATTCCTACAAACAAAATAAGCCATTATATGTCACAAAATATCAATAATAAATTATTAGCAAAATATCAATAATAAATAAACATAGGGGAGAGGACCATCCTTGATGAAGCCTGGAGATGATATAATATACCTTTAATTGACTATTAAAGTACCTAATAAATTAGAAACATTGTTCTTATTGCTGGTGAAAGTCTAGGAAATCTGTTATTTTCATTTATTTAAAGCGACCATTTAATTTGATATACCACTTTTGGAAAGCAATATTGAAGAATAAGAAAGATGAATATACTCTTATCCAGTGATTTCAGTCTCTAAAATTTCTTCTAATGACATAATTCAACAGAAACAAAAACATATGCACAGAACAGCTATCTATGATTCCAAAAGACTGAAAAAAGCACAAATGTGTAAGACTAGAGAAATATATTCAATAAAATCAACTCACTGAAATATTATGCAGTAATTAAAATAATTATTAATATATAGAAATATTTAAAACACCATAATCAATGAAAATAGCAACATACATATACTTTTCTTTTTGCATTTTATACCCTTATAGGATATATGCTATCCTGACTGTAGAAAGGTAAATGGATGTGTATGCAAGATGCAAAATGCAGAAGTCCTACTAGAGGAGGATTATGTTTTTATTAAACTATTTAATTTAATATTTATTAAATTATTTAAGCATTATCATTTAAAAGTTTTATACTCTGTTACCATTATAAATTAAAAATAATTTTCAATTCTAGTTCTGCCATGCCACTTACTTATCTCTTAACTGAAAATTTGTCTGAAAATGTGATAAACGTATATAAAGTCTTTGTCCACATTAGCAATGTGCAACATGGCAGCATCAAGAGCTCTGTGGCATTATCATCATCCATGCACTCACCTAGCAAATGTTTTTTTTTTAATTAATTAATTTTGAGAGAGAGTGCAAGAGAGATGGTGCAAGCAGGGGAGGGGCAGAGAGAGAGAGAGAGAGGGAGAAAGAATCCCAAGCAGGCTCCATGCTGTCAGTGTAGAACCTGACACAGGACTCCATCCCATGAACTGGGAGATCACGACCTGGGCCCAAACCAAGAGTTGGATGCTCAACAGAATGAGCTACCCAGGCACCCCTTAATACTAATACTCCCCACTCTGGGATAACAGTTGAAAGAATATCACTATGATAATTGGGGAAATTTGAGTATGGATCATAAGTAATGTTATCCTACCACTTTCAAATGCTTTATGTGTACAAATGCTATCATAGTTATGTAGAAGAAAATTGTAGGTATTCACACATACGTGCTGAAATAGATAGTTGGAGCAACATACCATTGTTTGTAATTTATTTACAAACATTTATGCTATTTAAAATTTTTATGTATTTCATATATAGATTTGTGAATATATATTGAGAGAGCACTCGTGTGCATGTGGGAAAATTTTCAAATTTGGTGATTTTAGATGAAGCATATTGTATGTTCACTTTGCTCCCTTCTTCCTTCAGGTAAAATCACCAAATTTGAACATTTGTATGCTATCCTATCAGAAACACATATAGAAGAAATAGAAGAAAGGATGAAACACAGTTCTGTTTTTAGCTAACCCCTTTCTCCAAGATAGTCTCCATGCTTTTATTTACCTATATATAACGCTCTGTGACAATCATCATTTCAAGAGGACTTCTGGCTGTGACAGCTAGGTGAGACACATTTCATGGTATCAGAAAAACAGACATCATCCTAACTCCACCATCCTCAGCCAGTATAAATTTTGTTCACTCCAATGGAAAGACCGAGCCCATAAGAAAGGATATGCTCAGATATTATTGGAACAAATTCATAATAAATATGACAAATCCTCAGTATCTTACAGGAAAGTCAATGTATTTTCAAAGTGTCTCTCTACAGCATTCTACATTCTTATATCTGGTCTACTGAGTATAGACTTTTTTTCCTATCTCTCATTAATTCTGTGAACAATCCTAGTAACTTCCATTTATTGAATACCCATATGTAACGAGTCTTTTGGCTAATATTTTGCATATATGATATTCACTTATACAAAATACATTTCTTAAATGAATATTACATACCAGGCACTGTTCTAGGCAATGGTGATAAAGCCAGGAACAACAGATATAAATCTCTACCTCTTAGATCTGATTATATCCTGATGATCTCACTCAAACCTCATTTATGATCTCCTTTAATCTTCACAATAAACCCAAAAAGGAGTCTAAGAGTTCAAACCTTGCCTAGTATAACCGTTGCATTCCAATCATACCCTTTCAAATTCCAAAGTACCACTTTTCTTCTGTAGCAGCCTCTTCTTTCCCATAAAACAGCATCACTGGAATTTGAGGAAATTTGCAAGGTGATGTGGTTAAATAGAGTTCTGATCGAGAATAAAGGTGTACCTGTCATAGAACCATGCCACTCCCTGGCTCCTCAAAAAGGAATACACAGTTTAAGAATATTTAAGGGTCTGGGATGAAGAGTTTGCAAAGGGAAATGTTGCAATTTTTGTATTTAACAGAAAAACTGAGTATAGAATATTGCCCTGGGCAGTGTAGGTATTGCCTCCAATTCCATGTGTCCTATCTCTCATTAAACAGTTTGGGTTGTCTCTTGCACTGTGCTCTCATCACTTTGATATGCTAAGGAGCTTTGAAACAGCAGTGGGTGAATTGGGCCCAGCCAGTGTTCCAAATTTAAATTTTAATTCATTAAAGAAGCAGGCAGTTCTCTGCAGTGAATTGAACAACAAAATTATGAATTCTCAAAAAGACAGCCCAAATATATTCCTATGGCAACTTGATCTTTGACAAAGTAGAAAAGTGATGCAAGTTTGAGAGCTGCTTAGTAATGAATACAACAATAATCCTTGAGAATAGAAATTTAAAGTACTAATACCAGCAATTAGAAGTAATGACTAGTTTATTAGGCTATCATTTGAACAACATTATTTCCACTTCAACACAAAGCACACTGCTCACACTTCGTGCATAGGAGGCAGTATCCACTGTGGGGAATTTGGGGGCATCCACAAAGTCAAAGAGCAGAGTCCTGGGACTTCTGGTTGTTACTATTGAGCATATCATTTCACAGAGACAGGATGGGACTGGCTCTAGCACCATCTGCCAGAGAGAGCACAATGCAGCCAAGAGGTCCTTCATCACCAGCACTTGACACCTAATTTTATAGCATGCATTTTTTATGTGAACTTGTGGCACAGGTCCTCAAGGATGGGACTGAGGAATCCTCACTCTCACAGCAAGAAAGAATCTTTGCTATTCACTCCCAAGCTTTCTGACAGAAAGGGTCTCACAATGACAGATGATGAATTAAAGCCCCAAGGAGGTCAAAGGTAAGTGGGAGAGACAGGACATCTATTAGTTCTCAAACGCAATAAATCTGGCATGAAACTGTATCCTCACAGAAAACACCAATTATTTGGAAACTTTATGTGAAAGTTATTTGGGCTTGTAAGAACTAGATAATTCATATTGTAGTCACTTATTGTATAGATGCATAAATAAAAATCTGCATTCAAATAAATGCAATTCAACAGGTATTTATCAAGCATATGTTATATGCTTGGCACGCTGTAGAAAATGGGGATAAAATGGTGACTAACACATGTATATTTCCTGTTCTCATGAACTTATAGTCCAGAGAGGAATATAGAGCAATAAATAGGCAAGATCACGTGATAAACCCTAGCAAGGAGAATTTGAAAGTGTAATGGGAATCACAGGAAGACTTACTACCCTTTTTGTGGGATCAAGAAAGATTGAGCAGAGCAAAATGATACCTATACTGAGTCTTAAAGAATGGAGAAGAATTAGATGCCAGTGAGGTGGAGATAGTGATTCAGGTAGCAGTAGCAAGAAATGGAAGGGCTAGGGAGAGAGAATGGGGAGCGCTGGCAGTTCGGTTTGACTGGATCTCAGGTATAAAGAGACAGTCAAAAGAAACACAACAATATTAAGGAGAAACAAGATGATAAATGACTGCAGAGCAAAAATTTCATGAGCATATATTTTCTAAACAACTTTTAATTAAAAACAATTTCATGAATGATATTTATATTTTTAGAAAATACAGATTATAGAAAGATTTTATATATTATATATATTATTAATAATTTTATATTATAAATTATATAATTTCATAAAATTTAATAGTATGGAAACTGAATCTGCTAAAACTTTAAAAAAATATATTTATTTATTTTTGATAGAGAGTGCAAGTGTGGGAGGAGCAGAGAGAAAAGGACAGAAGATCTGAGGCGGGCTTTGCATTAACAGCAGTGAGCCCAATATGGGGCTCGAACGCACCAAACACGAGATCATGACCTGAGCAGAAGCTGGATGCTCAACTGACTGAGCCACCCAGGTGCCCCTGAATCTGGTACAACATTTAAAGAAGTATTAATCCCAACTTTAAAGAGTCTAAAGTTTCATCTGATGATGCTGGGTTCTGAGTTCTACTCTGGAAAACCACAGTTTGTTGCAGGTTCAGGTAGTATTTACAATCAAGGCATTCTGGCCAGGGTCAGGGGTTGCAAACTATTAGTCTAGTGGTTCTCAACTCTCACTGTGAATTAGGATCACCTGGAGAATTTTAAAATAAAGTCATGTCCAGACTTCACTCAAGATTCTGATGTAATAGGTCTATATTAGATACTGGTATTTTTTTTAAAAGCATGGATATAAATGCCGAAGGTAGGGAATAATCTAAACTACTTTCGATTCTCAAAGCTGATTATGCTTTCCTAGCTAGATCATAAGTTTGTTGCAAATGGGATTATGGCTCCTGCCTTATTTTTATCAGTAATAATAGTAGCAGTATTTTCAAACCTATCCACAGGACAGACATTAAATAAAATATAAACTATTAATTAATAATAGCCATGGGTGGGGGAAGGAAGGCCAAATATTATATATTCCATGCTTAATATCCGTCACCAGTTGTTGAGGATCCACTATATGCACTTCTGTATCTCTAGAACTTTGTTTAGTATATGTCACAATGAAAGTGTAATATAATAAATACATGCTGAATCAATGAGTTAATCTCTGTTGTAGAGAAGAAAAAGAAGAAAATGAAGTTCAAAGTTCTTTATCTGGGGTCACACAATTATGTGATACAAGGGAAAGCTAATCACATTAAAAAAGTCAACTCTTTCCAATATATCATGCCCATGAGATTTGTCCAAATGTACTCTATGGACAACAACCTTCATAGATATCTTGCCTTTCAGAGCTAGGGGAGATGTATGATCTATTTGTAACTTTGGTGAAAATTATATCCCCCTCCACTAGCCAATGCTACTACTCAACAATGTAAACTTGGTACAGACACCTCTTACACAGGGCAACATTAGCCCACCTTGTGCCACTGACCCAGTGCACTCTGCAGAGCAGAAACAAGTGGTACATCAGCTGGTAGAAACACAATCCCTAGAGTAGAACTGATAATGTTACAGAGCTGTACATAAGTGTGATGTGGGGGTGGGACTCTGATGGGAGAAGGGAGGAGCCTGTAATAGAACTCAAGGTGTCCATGCTCAGAGATGCACTGGTGACCCTTGTCTTTCATGTACTTATCAGGTTGGTAAGAGAAATGCCGACCAGAAGAAAATAATGACAGACAAGTTCATAGAAGATCTAGAATCTTCTCTCACTTTCTTTTCCTTTGTCCCCATTGAGCTAGAGGAGCTGTAGTTGCCTTTTAGTCTTTCCTTATGACTTTGTATGTTTATTGGTTTGGCTATTTTTAGCATGTTTTCTTTAGAGGCACCAGAGGGTAGTTGATCAGGAGACAGACATTTGTTAAAGATCTGCCTTGGTCTCCCTGTGTTACTGCCACACCCACATGCATATATACAACCTTCTTCCTGTCTATACCTTAACTGACTAGCAATATGTTATGAATTTTAGAGAATTAATGTATGTTATACATACTGAATGAAGTATGAAGTTCTACAGTTAGTATTTATCAAACTTTTAGAAATAGGAAACTTAAAATTTTTATCATTGCTTCTTTTTACTCCTACCTCTAAAGTAAAGAAGGAATAGCACTGATTTGAGTTTGTCTTTCTTTCGGTGAACAGTGCCTCTCCAAATAAACAGAAAATTATAGTAAATAAATTTATAAGTAAAAACTAAAACATCATATTGATATTATACATGGGTATTAAATCATAAACAGAGATGATACTATAAATTTTAATTTCCAAAGATTTTTAATTTTAAGTGTTAAGTTTTTACACTATATCTAAGCCTTTGGGTTTTATACTGTTATTTTATAAATATAGCCTTTCAACTATCTGAACACTACTTTTACACATTATTCAGTCTTTTCCACTTGCCTAATGTTACAATATTGTATAAATGAGAGATTCCTTTCTTTTTCTCTAAAATGTCAACACCTTTCACATAAGCTTTATCAAAACTTAATTTGCTGTCTGATTAAAACAAATCTTCTCTCCCCCTCCCTGAAGTAAATCTTAGCAATAAAATATGTAGTCTCCCAGAGGGAAGGTTGATTTTAATTAAGAATTTCTAGAAACCATAGTATGCTTTACTTTCAGAATGCATTTCAAAGCGAAATGCTGAAAACTTTTTTCTTCTTTTCCTTATGATTTATCCTTCTGTATGAATTTGCTTTATTTCTTACATTCTTGCAGATTTAATTTTTTATGAATGAGACGAAGGTCTCAAATTCTCTTCCTTTTTCCTGTAGTTACATGGTCTTTTCCTCTGTTTCTAAGTGGGTTGGTAGTGTCCTGATCGAGAAGGCATAGGCGGTGTTTTAAGCAGGTTGGTAGTGTCCTGATTGAGAAGGCATAGGTGGTGGAGAAGAGCTACTCAGAGGAACAAATGGAGTCTGGATGGACAAGCTATTGTACGCCTTTCCCATTTCTGTCATACTCAATACTGCATCTCTGTCATGTTTAAAGGCATTTATGGCAAGTCTATTTGCATAAAGCATAAGAACTTAGAAAAGAAAAGGAAGAAGGCCCAACTGTATTAAAGGGTGAAGTACTTTTGTGGCTTCCACACTGAATTGGACTCTTCATTGGAATGTTAAGGGCTTCAATACATTTTGTCTTAATTTTTCATTACTATCATGGACCTGCATAAAAAAGGTAGGCTTGCTTTTAGGTTAAGTTTTCATGGAAGAAAAAATTGAATTCTTCTTTGTTAACCATCTTCTATGTTACTTTAACAATTTATCTTTTTTTAAGAGATATATTCTGAAAATTCTGTATCTTTTAAAATTGTAATAGCTTTTGTTAGTCTTATTTGAAGACTTTGGTCATAATTTGAGTAAGTCTTACTTAGTCTATGTGGTCACCACCTGTATTGGTTTTAGAGTAGGGTATGACAATTGTGAAGAGTGTATGTTTTCATCCTAAGCACTCTTTCCATGGGAAATTTACCCTTCTCACATCCTTTAATAAATATGCAGAGTTATGTGTTCATCTGATCTTTCCATCCAGTGATGCCCCAGTGATTTGTATATAACCCAGACCCGACTGGGAAACTCTGTTCCTGGCAAAGTGATCAGCCTAAGCCAATCAGCCAATGGCAGGGTATATCAAGGAAAATGTACTTTGGGATCTACTCCTTTAAGAATGATCTTGAAGCTGACACCAGCCATTCCTGTTGGTGTTTGGAGAAGAACCAGGGCCCATGGCTTAAGCTTATTTGAGTTATAGTTTCGTCACTTGCAACTCCAAAGATTTACACAAAGAGAAGTTGATATGCTGGCATTTCTTTTGCAGTGAAGTGTCACAGTATCTTTGGCATGTTCACACTCAGTCCATTATTTTTTTTATAGAATGACAGAAATGGATATGACTTCATATTAGAATGCTACGTTGTTTTTACAAAAATACTATGTTATATTAGATTTTAAGAGACTGTCTTAATTTAGGTTAATCTCAGAAGCACTTTCCATAGAGAACCCTATATAAAATGGCAGCAGAGCACCGTGAAATACAATTAATATCTGCATGTTGATATAATGTTCGTTATTCTATTTTTGAAGTTATACGTGTACACTTACAAATGGAGTAACTGATAATCCATTATCCAAAATTTCTACTTTAAACCAAATTGTTTTTGTCTGTCCTGATAAGGTATTGGCTACACTAATTTTTTCTGAAATATTTATTTCAAAGGAAATATATTCCAAAGGAAATACATTCCATGCCTAACTCATTTCAAAATCACTTTGCTAAGCAAGGTTAAACTTTTCTTAATTGTTAATTGCAGGATTTCTCGAAACTCTATTTATGTTAATGTGTACTGTCAATCTATAAGAAGGAGACAGTATTCAACCTTTCTTAGTATTATTTAACCATGGAATCATTTGCCACTAAGCGTTGTCAGGGACTAGTGTTCTACAAGATACACTTTGGGAAATTCCAGTTCATATTGTTAAAATGAGCCTTGTACATAGTGCTTGCCAGTTAACGATGCATAATTAAAAGAATTGTCCAAGTGACAAAGAGATCTCTCTTCTTTATGTAATTTATAAAGGGTAGAGAATCAAGAAAGCATGGATGTGAATACCAGATCTTCCATTTACTAACTGCTCATTAAGACTATTATCAATAGGTTTTTTTGTGTGTGTAAAGAATAAATAGGATCTCTCTCTTCTCAGGCTATTTTTCTCCTATTTCTTCCTGAAGTTAGTTCCTTATTATTTAAGAGAAAGCTCAATCATTGCCAACCTTCCCTAATGCCCTCTTCGTTCCTGTGTCCTGTTACATCATAGCACATGCCACCCTACACCATGACTTTTTATTGACTGGCTCCTCCCATTATGCTTTGAGCTACCTTAAACACAAAAACACTATTTGATCATTTTTATATCTCTGGAGATAAGCATAATGCCTGGCCTTTAGTAAGTTCTCAATAAACAGCTGTGGCAATTCAAAAATCATCCCACTTAGCTGTTTATATTTGCTAATGAAGAACTCCAGCTGCTATTTAACAGTAAAAGACTTATTAATAGGTCAAAATATTTGATGTTATCATTACTAAAACCGATTCCAGTAGACTCCAACTTTGGTTGCTCTAACAGTGGGAATGAAGGTGTGCAATGCAATCACGGCCATGCCAAAAGAAATAGAATTAAATTCATATATATTTTTTTCTAATTAAGAAAAACTGTATGGCTCTATGAATACTCATTGTTGTCCATACACAGTCTATATTGCAAAATGTACTCAAGGAAGTTTAAGGGAAGTGAGGAAGTGGTACCACACATAGGTATAAAAGTGATGACCTACTTTAATCCTGGTTTTTCAACATACTGTAATTGCTTAAGTAAGTTCATAGTTTCTATTCCTGGACTTAAACTACATGTCACAAAATAGATAAATGGCTTTTAAAAATACTCTGCCAGCAAACCATGGTTTGAAGACACAGCAAAAATGCAAATTATGCAAACACAAATGAATTATAGGAAAGCTGCAAAATAGACTTTCCTATAATTTCTAATTTAACCTTTCAGCCAATTTACAAAGTAAACACAGGAATTCTAATCAGAAAAAAAATTCCAAATTTATCAAAGAATTTTAAAATATGGACTTAAATCTACTTTTCAAAATATAATTGATTAGCTGAGATTAGCTGAAGAGATAAAGGCATTTTGATTCCTAAGACATTAAAAATATACCTTATTTCAACTTAATCTACTCTTAAACATTTATATTTTCCTATGTAATATGTGTAGACACACATAATAGTTATATATAATATATATTAATATATATCGTTAGTACATGATATGTGTCATTATTAGTTTTATATATATTTTATTTCTTAAGCTCTAGAAATAAGTGTGATGGCTTGGGGACATAAAAGATATTCTGGATAACTGCCAGAAAGTCTTAAGAGGAATGCTTTGAACTTCCCAGAGGGACAGGCTTGATAGAGTTCAGATATTTAAACATTACTGACACAGATGAAAAAAGAACCCAATACTGGAAGAGAGAAGTTAGATATCAGATTCAGATGTGAAACTGATACAGCTTGCCAGATTCCCATGGAATGCAGACCTCAGTAGTATTACTCTGTATTGCTACAGGATTGTTAACTACTTTCTGCTCTCTTCTTCTTTTTCCATTCAAAGATTTCATTGAGGAATCATTATATTCCATTTCAGGGCCATATATTCACCAATATCCAGTTCTAGCACCATGTGACCTAATATGTATCATAACATGTATATGTATTTATACACATACATGCATTATATATATGATTTCTAAACGTACTTTTTTGAATAACAGTATTGACATATAATTTGCATAGTGTACAATGCACCTATTTAAAATGTGCGATTCAATGGTTTTTAGTGTGTTCATAGAGTTGTGCCATCATCTTCACACTTTCACCAATTCCCCAAAAAGTCTTGTACTCATTAGCAGTGACTTCCCTCTCAACTCCCCCCATTCACAACGCTGGCAACCACTGATCTACTTTCTGTCTCTATAGATTTGCCTGTCCTGGACATTTCACATACCTAATATATTTCCAGTACTACCTTTACTCCTAATGCCACAATGTGATTTCTACCCACATCAGAATGACACAACTTTGCTCTGACATATTTCTTGCTCTGATAGAAGGGCATGACAGAGCTCAGGCAAAGAACCTCAGTATCAGGTTAGTTTCTGGAACAATAAAGAAGTTGCTGAATACAGCTAGGAACAATTCTTTATTTTTTGTTTGCATGTATAAGAAATGGAGGAATGTAATAAAATATCACCCATCACTAAAGATTCTTTTGTTTTTAAGCCTTACACATTACACATCATTATTAATACTTAATACCTCTGGAATGTTTTCCTGGAGTATGTATATTTTTTAATCCTGTCAGTATTTCATTTACGTAGTATTAATTGGGCATGTAATAGATGACAGTTGCTCTGTGTGAATTTTACAATAATCTATGGCAGAAAATAGGTCAGTATAATTATCCACATTTCAAAAATAAGGAAATTAAGACTAGAAGTAAAGTGAATGGCTCCAATCATGCAACTAATACATGGAAGAAATAAGAACTGAATTTAGGTCTCCACACTCTATCATGGGCACTTCCCATCACATTACATTTTCTACAAGCAAACCACCACAGTCCTTCTGCCATAAAGACTCTAGACAAGAGCTAACTCCATAAACAACTTGAGGAAAAAACCATTTTTGTAAGTTATCTATGATTATAGTTCAGACATTTTTGCATGCAAGAAAAAGATTTCATTATAATTGCTATTGTGGATCTGAGTATAAAGCCTCATGTAAAAAAAAGAAAAAATCCCTTTTCTGGTTTTCCGTTTTCTCCAATGGTCCCAAATGCAGAAGGGCTTAGATATTTGAGCTTTAGAATTTGCCATTTCCTCATCCACGCCTCAGTACAGAATACTCTCTACTGGTTATTAAATCCCAGTGGGCTTGTTGCAAAATAAAAAAAAAAAAAAAAGAATAACATGAGACAAAAAATGTGTGATAATTTTACACAAAGATTCTTGAGCTAGGAATTCAGTAGAGGGAAAATAACACAAGGGGAAGAGAACTGGCAGATTACAAGGTCAGCCTCCATTGGCCACAGCAGTGGCATAACAACATCAGAGCAACGTCTAATCACCTTACCAATCATTGTGGTCTCTTGCTGTGTCTAGTGTAGTGTCTCAGGGTAGACTGCTGCTCTCCTAGCTTTTAAGTGCCTTCAGCTTGAAGACAGCGGCATTTCCATGAGGTGCACATATTTAACCTGGGGCTGGAATCATCTTCTGCAGTCAACAGGGCTGCCTATTTGCAGGCTGGGTTTCCAGAATCCACTGGCACAAGTCCTCTGAGCCGCAACAGGGCTAAGCCAGGCAGGCCTGTAGTGATGGATCAGCTGGGCTTGTCTTGGTACAGTAACCTAATAAACTCCAAGTGTGGAAGGCACCTCTGGCGCTGGGAAACCTGACTGTTCATAGTAACAGGACTTTTTCCAAGGTGGTTGGTGAGAAATTCAAGTGGTCCTGTCTGCTAGTAATATCCGGGGCACTACCTCATCCATTTAATTAACCCCCAGAGAGCTAGCTAAGGAACTGCTCTGATTACAAAATAATGGGTCCATCAGGCACAATTAGTACCCAAGTGAAACATGGCAGTTTGCATGAAAACGACTGAAGTAAACAATTCCAGGCCCTGAAAGGGGCTGTCTTGCTAATTAACCCTTAGAGGGCTCATCTGTTTGCCAGAACAAAACCTAATTCATGCCTTTGCCAATCGGCATGCTAGGGAAATGGTTTTTGCATCAGATCTTGCTAGGCATGGCACTGGCAAGTGGAAATGACTAATCCCTGAAGACTTCCACCATGCAACACATGGAAGACACACAGGGTTTCATGAATTTATCAAACTGTGATTTGCTAAGGCATTAATGGGTATATTATAAAGAATGAATCCTAGAAAGAGTCTTAGAAAAATCTGAATTCTTAAAGGTATTGTATTCATACTCTTGCTACTTGAGAGCAAGACTTGTTTTCTTCTGATGGCTCCATATGATCTAGAATAATAATACCCTACATGCAGGACATGCACAGCCTCAATTGTGGGTGCGGTTTGCTTCAGAGTGATACTGGGAAAGAGAAAACTATTCGTTTTTCTGGACTCAAAATAAAATAAACCAATCACAGTCTCGAGATCAATTTTAATAATCACATTTTATTCTGAATTCTGATGAGTTTGTTGTTCTTTCACTGCCATTTCTTTAGCCCCTGATGCAAACAGGTGCTTTCCAAAATATTTGTTGAATAAGGGTATGAATGACTTAAGAAGAGGTTACTGTGAATGAGAGGGTGGGTGGGCAGCAATCACCCAAAAGCACAAGTTTAAGAGCTGGGTGTTAGAAAGGGCAATGATTTATATTAGATATAGTAGGGTTTTTATTACCTTTACATACATCTATGATCTAAAGCATCTTCTTTATTTTCAAATTATACATCTTTTAAGAGCCCAAAATGGTTAGATTAAAGATGGTGGTTACTGACTGAAGCAAAACTTTTCCATTAATCCTTAGATTTCAAGTCTTCCAGGGGCAGGCATGTGTTGAATGCAATATGATGTGATGGTAAAAAGTAGCCTATTTGGATCCATAGACCCTAATTTTGAACAGGGACTTTGCCAAAATTCTCCTATGTAAACCAGAAAACGTTCTTTGTGTCCCTAAACCAAAGTTACCTTACCTATAAAATGAGGGATATATTACCCACCTTTATCTTCACGTAAAGGGCTCATAATTGTTAGTGGTGATTATGATGACTACAATAGCAATTGTAACGATAAAGTTTTGATTCTTGATGAATAAGAAAATTATAGCAGCAGCTCAAAAATTAAACACGGACATACTCAATTGTTCACAAGTACAGGAAAGAACTTTGATTCTGTTGAACAAGTGTGCACATACCCTTCTGTGCAGTAATATCCTGGATTTAGATCTTGATGACAACATATCCAAAAAAAAAAAAAAAGTGGCTAAACAGGTTCTTTTGTGGCTTCTACAGTACCCAGAATAGCATACAGAGAGGTGTGTCCTGTAGCAGGATATAGCAGCCAGATTTGTTCAAAGCCTCTGTCGACCTTCACTGTGGAAGAATCAGTACCCTGTTACATTAATTTACCTTAACATTTAAACAAATGAAACTTACTGACTGGGTACCAAAGGGACAGCCTCAATTTTCTTCATAATTTTGATTATCAGATCAGCTAAGCACAAAGCAGATTCTCAATACATTTGTCATTAAAAGGAGAGAACAAAGCCTGAGAAATGTAACTGGTTGGCTTCTATTTCACTTGGGCAAAGGAATACTGACAATCCTGGCTTTTGTTTGCTGGGTAATCACAATTATTTAAATCTATGCTGTGGCACCATGGCTGTCACAGTAAGAAGTCATGATCTCATGCTTACAGGAAAATCTTCTCAGTTGGGCTCCTTGTTCCTTGTGGTCCTGAAATTATATCATGACCTCAGTCAGCCCCTTTGGGGCTTCCTAGGTGGAAACCTTAGCTAGGAGAATAGGAATGCTCCTGAGGACTGAGCCAGGTCCCTTTCCACACTACAAAGTGCTGAGCTGAGTCTCCCCTTATTGAACCGCCATCGAATGACAAGATTTAGAAGGAGGGAAATGTATTCCACTCCAGGAAAAAATATCTTCTGTTCTTCCTCCAAGGCTGACTTAACAAGATCTTTAAAAAATAGAAGGGGTCTTAAAGAAACCCATCTGGCTTCTGCATACCAAATTTGCTCTAAATTCCTGGGAGTCAGGCTAGGCTGTCAATATAACCTGAGCCGTAATGTGTTATTCATGTTTCTCTGAGGTCATCAATGTCTTTGCTTGCTATTGTTACTATTCTGCAAAAGAATTGTGCTTAGTGAAGTAACTTCTTCTTAACTTCTATCATGTGCCTTCTATAGACTACATTAAAAAGCCCATTTTAAAATTCCATACCTCATCACCATCCTTGCTCTAGAGATTTAAATGCAATCTAGACCTCCCTACCTATATCATTTTTTAATAACTTACTTAATAACTAATATGTAGAGATATGGAATATGCACCTCAGTCCTCTTATTCTATGCCAGCACTCAAAGTTCCAAAAGACGCAGGATCACATACCTTCTTTTTTTTTTTTTTGAGATTTATAAGCATAAAACATTTTATAGTAATGGGCCATTTAAAAATCCTTGAAAAAAATTATCCATCAGCAACATGGGTACCCTGCCAATCTGTTCTCCAGGGACCTATTGTTAAATTGCACCTGGAAAATAAGTTGCCAATAAGAACATTGCACGTTTACCAAAATTTATATTAAAAGGTAGACGATTTCATAAAATCTCAGATGTTACCATTACTGCATTGAATATGATAATAAGAGAAACTAGGTCTCATTGACAATAAAACCTATTGTCTGTGAGAACAAGAGAGCTCGGATCTTTAATGGAAAGAGCTCCCTCTTTGCAGTTATGAGATGTGTATTGGAAACCTAGTTGTGCTATCGGCAAGCTGTGTGACCCTAGACAATTTGCTTTGCCTCTGTGGAACAGTTTCTTCCCTGCCAAACATGGCCCACAGGATTGTTGTGCGGACTGAAAAGTTAATATACTCATTAAATTCTAGGCTGCTAGGAAGATCATAAGTAAATCTTGGGTAAGAACATTAATTTTGAGAAGCAAAGGATGTGGACAAACCATCGGTCTTTAATGGCAAGCTATTACTAATAATATCTCACATTTTATTGACAATTAATTTACAAGTCATTTATCAACACATAAACTTCCTTGATCATCACAACCTGCCAGGAAGCAGACATGTCGGGCATTTTCGTCTTCATTTTGTAGACAATGAGAGAGTTAAAGTTGCTTGCCCAAAGATACCTGCTGAGACCTCGGTCTCTTAATACATAGTTTAATTCTTTCCATTTTTCCCTGAATGTAGGAGAAAGCTGATCTTAGGAAGTACACTTGGTAAAGTTAGAGAACAGCACTTTTAAGCATAAATTAATTCTCTATAAAGACTGAAGCCTCTGTTACCTCTGGAGTGCCTTTATTTACCTTTTGATTGAATCCCTAAACTGCACAGACTTCACGAAATCCTATCTTTTCCTTCCTAGGCATGCATGCATGCTGCTTTAGCTGAGACCGCCTTACAGAATACTATAGACTGAGTGGCTTACACAAGAGAAATTTATCACAGTTTTGGAGACTAGGAGGCCTAAGATCAAGGTGCTGGCAAGGTAGATTTTATCCTGAGCCCTTTTCTCTTGCCTTGCTGGTGGCTGCTATCTCACTGTGTGCTCATGTGTCCTGTTTGTGCCCCACATAAGGTGACGTGGGGGAAGGGAAGAGCTATCTCTCATGTCTTTTCTTTATAAGGGATAAAGCTCCATCCTCACAACCTCGTCTAACCCTAATTCTCTTCCAAAGGCCCATCTCTAAAGCCTGTCATGCTGGGAATTAGGGCTTCAACATGTGAATTTTAGCAGAAGCATAAACCTCCAGTGTATAATACATACATTCATTCATTCGACAGTAATCATTATGGGCTTAGGTATAATAACCTGTACTCATTTAGCAGTGAACAAGTTATTTTCCATAGATATCACACTTATTTGATCTTCAAAAGCAATTCTGTTACATGAGTAAAGCAAAAATCTTATTTCCATCTTATAGAGGAAGCTGAGTTCAGAAGGAAAGTCAGCTTTGAGCTTATTTTTTTTTTAATTTTTTAATGTTTGTTCATTTTTGAGAGACAGAGAAAGACAGAGCATGAGCAAAGGAGGGGCAGAGAAAGAAGGAGACACAGCATCTGAAGAGGCTCCAGGCTCTGAGCTGTAGCACACAGCTGGACATAGGACTTGAACCTATGAACCATGACATCATGACCTGAGCCAAAGTCAGACGCTTAACTGACTGAGACATCCAAGTGTCCCTTGAGCTTAGTTTTTAAATCCAGGAATTTTGATGAAAATCCAATTCTTTCTCTATATCAAAGAAAGGTAATGTGTGGGATATGAAGGTATCCGTTCATGCGAAGTAGTTACAGAGAATCTGCTATTTATCCACCACAGTTTCTGGGGACGCATGGTGAATAAAACAGACTATATTGTGCTACCCTTCTGAAGCTTGTATTCTAGACCTTTCACCATCCAGCAATAAGCAGTTAGGAAAGACACCCACACACACAAAAAACCCCTGCTGTACAGGGAAGCAAACAATAAAAAGCCATCTGAGCAGCAAAGGCAGGAAAATGGTATAGAATTTCAGAGGACACACAGACTGTTTGTGATAAATAAAACAGAAACATTTTCACTTAAGGGGAAGCTCTTGAAGTGAAGTCTGGAGGCGAGGTGGAATGGAGGAGCAAGCAAGAAAGATGAGGAGAGTCTAGAGGGTCCACTAGACTGTCAGTTCCCAGAGGAAAGGGGTTTTATCTCTTTTACTAATTGCCTAGAACACAGTTATTGTTATATAATAAGTGATCAATGCTGACTGAGTTAGCAAAGGATAATTCTAAACATAGAAATACTATAAATGGCATCTTGAAGGAGGGTAGATAAAGCTCAAGGTATGTCTGTGGGAGCTATCATGGGAAGAATAGATTAGCTACCACCTTTAACCTAAAGACCAAACAGGTTAGATACTTACTCAATTCCCTTAGATACATTATAATACTCTCCCTGGTAGATAAGAAGATCAAGACTCAAAGATATTGTGTACCTTCCACAGAATCAATCAATAAATGGATGATAAAAACTGAATTTATATTATATATCCATGTCCAATTAATTCTAAAGCTTAAGTTCTTTCTGTAAGGCTTTCTCTTCACTCTGAGAATAAATACAAATGCAGATATGAAAATAGACATAAAAATGCACTCTGGAATTGTATTTCTTACCCCAGAGTGAAAATGAAAAGAGTCCAAAACAGATCGTTAATGAAATGACTCTGAGTTTCAACCATCCAGCTGCCAATGTATCTGTGTCCTAGTATATGCTGAATAAGTCCTCAGAAAGCATACACGTAATTGTCTAGGTGAAGCATAGGCTCTGTTGGAACAAGAAAGGCCAATCTTATCTTCATCCTTCACACCTAAGTGCTTACTCACAAACACCCTCCCTCTGTCACCTAATATGAAGCAGGATTTATTTAAATGAGTAATAAAGAACGCTAAATCCTTTTATTTTCCTTGTGATTTCTGGGAGGGGACTATTTAACATTTTTATTTATTGACATTTGCTGTTTATATTTTGCATGCACTGTGGACAGAATCTGGAAGCCTGACTTCTCTATTCTGCGTATTGAGATCCATCTTCCCTGAGAAAACACAGCGGTAAGCACACCTTTCGACCTTCCTCTTCAGAGATGTTCCCAAGAGGCAGCCATGCAGGAGAATATTAAGTAGAGTTTGTACTCCTTTGCCTCAGAATATTCCCCACCTCTGTGTTTCAGCGGAAGCAAAAGCCTTCCAAATCTCAACCACAGAGCTCACTTTGTGAAGTGACTGCTCAGTCAAGAAATCAATCTTGACAACACAAAGTAATACTTCACCTAGACTACACCTATCAAGCCAAAAGGTCTAGTGCAATTTCTTTGGAGCGAAGAATCATATATGCCTTCCCAGAAGGGCTTTGAAATATTCCATTTCCTGACTTGAGCTTTTAAACTATAACCACTCAGTAAATGAAGCAGAAACTATCCCTCTGGATTTTTTTTTTTTTTTAATTGCTAGGAAGTAAGGTAGAAACACAGCAAATATCTTTTGTTCATTTCATCTCTATCTTCATTAGTACAAAATAGTCTCACTAAAATATTGCTGAGATATCAGGAGCTTTTCTTTTTATCTTTTATTATTATTATTTTTAAATATATTCAAGGTTAGGCCACTTAAAGACCAGAGAAGGCAGGGAATGAGACCCTACCAGTACTTATGGTGCTTTTAGGCCATTCATAGAACAACATGGCTACTGGGATTTCATCACTGGCCCATATCTGAATTTGGTTCAGATTGGTCTCCTGCTCATTAGTGATCACATGTTGGATTGGTTTGACTTCTTAGTCAAATATATATTCATCCTGATTCATATATTCATCCTGATTCATGACAACTTCACCACACATCCTGGTCCTGGGCTTACCTGATCTGGATCTCAACAGAGCCCATCTCCAATTCTCCTCCTGACCACCCGCCAGACTTCTCAGAGGTTTTACCAGCATTTGAAGGAAAAGAATGAATAGAAGTCTAACCCAACTTCTTAGCTGAAGTCAAAGGCTACCTCTTAGCTGGGCTACCTCAAACTTGATACTTGCTTTGTCTGTGTCTCTCTCTTTTCTGGTCTATTGAATAAGGATAGAAATAAATGGCCTGGACTGCCCTGCCCCAGTTTTGTTGTGGGGATGCCGTAAGTTCACATATATATGAATTGTTCATACATAAATCAAAACTCTTCTTAGGTTAGTTCTCTATTGCTCTCCCCTGGCTCCAAGTTTCTATAATTAACTCAACCCCTTTAAATCAATTTTAATTTGGGCGGGAATTGGCCCTTTAAGTCTTGATAGCACCAGTAACTAGACCAGTGATAGGAAAAACTTTTAAAAAATATATTCTGGTTTATATATAAAAAGCATAAGCCGTATATATTGGTTAAGGCTTTCCTCACGTCGTCAAGTCTATTTGCATTTAGCATCCAACTCTTCTGATTTATTTTTCAACTCTGATTTCTTTATCTCTGTGTTTTTCCAATAAATCTTTATTTCTGTGCTATCAAGAGCATTTTTTGATGGAGATTTTCTTTCTTTCTTTTTTTAAAGATTTTATTTAATGTGGTTTCTATACCCAATGTGGAGCTTAAACTTATAACCCCAAGATCAAGAGTCATATGCTATACCAGCTAAGTCAGCCAGGTGCCCCTGATGGAGATTTTCTTAGAAGAGTTATCTACAGTATCTCCAAGATTTTCTTCTTAAATACCAGGATATCTATTTTACTATTTTTGAAGCTGGATTTTTCTTGGTTTTATCACAATATGTCAATGGAGATTTTTCAGAGAATTCATTCTTTCCTTAAATAACTTGTTGACTGAAGCATTCAGGGAATTCTGTTGTTTATCATGCCACCCACAATAATTACTTTGTTTATAGTCAGGCAATGACAACTGCATCCCAACTGGTGCCTGCCTGACAACAGTTGAAAAGATCTCATCTACTGTAAGACCTAACTTGATTTCAGAGAAGACAAGGTGTGAAAAGTGTGTATCTTAAAACTGAAGATTCGTTTTTTTGATACTTTGTTACTCATGATCCCTGAAATGGTGGTGTAATGCCATCCAATTTGTTTTATAATGACTTCCGGGGTATGAAGAGATGTTAGCATGCCCAACATTCACTAGCATATAATGCCAGAATCCTTTATTCCACTGACCTTTATTTGACCATCTACCATATTCTAGGTACTTCACTTAGGCACTGCAGGTACCTCATTTCCTAATTCAAGTTATATACCAGACTGGTACAATGGAAACTTACTGCAGGAAAAACTCTAACAAGTCTGTTGATCCAAGCACTTCAGTTGACAGATAAAGAAACAAAGGCCTGGAGATAAGAGTATCTTACTCGAGGCCAGATACATGCACTAATTAATGACAGTTATATGTGTTATATATTGTTTTGTTTTTTTTTTTCTAGAAAAATTTAGGAATCTATCTGGTGAAAAAATATTAACACTTTGACTTTAATATACTTCAAAAGAAGACTTGTAATGCATTAATTCTATTTTGATGGTTTTATTTTATATGAGCATAAAAGATAAAGCTGGTGAATGTAATTTAATTTTTCTCTTTTTACTCTGTTAAATTATGGAATTTAATTTTTAATTATAGAATATTTTATACTTAGGAAATTATATTTAATATATTCTATAGAAAATGCATGGAAAGGGCTGAAAGAAGACCTACATTAAGAAATAGGGTATTTCATGTATCATTGCATTCTCTTATGAAGTCATTCCCTCCCTTCCACTTATAGGTCATCAGCATTCAGAGCCAAATCTTTGGCATTTCTTCATAGTTATAATACATATGTATGGAGCCTGAAATATTGTTTAGTTTTGCATATTTTTGAATTTTATATAAGGAGAATCCAAACAAATGTATTATTCTCCTGACTTTTTTTCTGTTCAACATTATGTTTATGAGATTCATGTTGATGTAAGTGGCTGTTTCATTTACTTCACTGATGTTTAGCTAACACAGAACCAAAATTTATCTCTTCATTCTCCTGTTGGACATTGGTGTTATTTCCAGTTTTTATTATTATAATCAATGCTGTACATTTATTCTGTTGTACATATATAAGACTGTTCCTAACATATATATATATATATATATATATATATATATATACACACATATGAAAATAATTGCTAGCTCATTAAATGTGCACATCAATAATTCTATTGGATAATTCACACACATACCAAAAATGTATGAAAGTTCTTTCTCTACAGACTCACCAAGACTACTTGTTCTACTTTAAATTTTTTTTCCAGCTTAGTGGGTATAAGAGTAGCTTATTGTGATATTAATTTGCATTTCCTTGATTAAAAATAAGACTAATTATGTTTCATGTATTTATTGCTGTGTTGAGTTCTCTCCTCTATGAAATGCCTGTTTATTCTTTTGCTTTTATGTTTTTTAAGGAGCTTGTCTTTGTCTTAGCAAAGAAGTTCTTTACATATTATGGATACAAACTCCTTTTAGGTTTTATATGCTTGAAATACCTTCTATTTTGTGTCTGCTCTTCTCATTTTTTTTTTTTTGTATCTTTTGGTGAATAGCTTGCTATTTTAAGTAGTCAAATTTGTTAATTTTTCCTTTATTATTTCTGCTCTTTGTGTCATGTGTAGAGTTATTTTTTCTTCATATGGATTAACAATTATTCCAGTAGTATTTCCTGAATGGCTCTTCTTTCCTTCATTTATTTTCAGTATTTTGTCTGTCATATTATTCTATGGTCTATTCTTTAGATGTCGTGTCTTCATTAAATATTTTTTGATTTTTTTAAGTAGTCTCCACACCCAATGTGGGGCTCAAACTCACAACCCTGAGATCAAGAGTCACATGCTCCACCAACTTAGCCAGACAGGCATCCCTCAATTACAATTGTTTCTTAATCAGTTTTCGGTATCTGGTACTAGAACTACGTGTTCTTCTTCTTGAATTAGCTTTCCTGATCCTTTGCTTTTCCGTATACATCTTAAAATTATATTAGAATTTTAATTGAAAATTCATTTGATTGATTCAATTCTTTTCTCAATTTTTACCCCTACTGGTTTGATATTCATATATAATAATTCCATTTTGTTAGTAAATACCATTAACGTGTCAACATGCCAAATTAATGAAGTCTAAAGTTAATCAGTATCTTTAACCACCTCTCAAACAGAAGAAGGACCTTAGAGTATTTTAATACTGACCTCCTCCTGGCTTACTTTATATTGCTTTTAAATAGTTTACTTTAAGCTTTTTTTCCCCCTCTCTCATTTTTGCTTCTATAAATTAGACATCATTGTATTTGTTTTCAAATGATCTTGCTTAAATCTACCATCATGTTATTTTCTTTGCTCAGTTTTCTTTTCTCATCTTCAATTTTTCTCCAGTATCACTTATTTCTCTCTGAAATAATTCTTTGGAAGTCAAGGTCTTTTGTTGGCAAACTTCAGTTTTTAAAAATTTTTATGATTGAATTTATTTCACCCTGGATCTTGAAAACATCATTCCATTGGGTTTAAAATTTTAGATTGACAGCTATCTTCTGTGGCACATTTCAGATTCATTCCACCATTGTCTCCTGGATTCCACAGTTGCTGTTGAAAATTACCTGTAAAAACTCATTGCTGATTCTTTGTAGCTTAGCCATATTTTTTCCTCTGGCTGCTTTTAAGAGCTAAACCAAGGAGTTCATTGACATTCTAAAGCCTGTTCTTTCATCCTTTGTTTTGGTCTTCAACACAAGACACTTAAGGGTCTAGAGACAATAGCAAGTAAAGATGCTTTTCACTAACATTTTTACATTTCTGAATAAAGTTTGACTTTACAGCTCAGAGGTTTCTATCTCATACAGAACCATAGTAAGCGATTCTAAGAGAGAAAACATTTGGCCATGTAGACAAATGGCCAGAAAAAAATTTGAAACCACAAGAGCATTGACAGTCATTGGAACACCAAGATATATTCCTACTACATGTTATACCACTTACTACTTATTTGTAGAATAAATGAGTGAGTATTCAGCCCACAACTTAATAAATCAAAATGTTTGACAGGATATAAGAGTTGAATAAGACAAAATGGTGGAGTTCGTTGACTATATTAATTCACTTCCAAAAATCACATATGAAATATATTTTCATCTACTCAAGTGAGACTTACTAAAATGTGGTCCTATTTTATTTACTATCCTATAGTAAGAGATAGGAATTTGATAACTTATGAATTTATATATAAATATGACATATATTTTTCATATTTTATTAGCTATATTTACTCATTCATGAATGCATTCATTCACTGAAAAATACTGTTTAAAGTCTTCTATACTCACCTATATTTTTATCAATTAAATGAGTCAAAACCAATGCCTTATTTTTTCAAAAGGAAAGAAAGCCAAAACTCTTAGGCTATGAAGGAATCATGACACAAGGGTGCTATTTCATCACCACTGGGGAAGAATATTTTCACTGAAATGCCAACTAAACTGAATCAAACAGTTGTAAAAACTAATAACCAACGGTCACTCCAATGTTACCTAGAGATTTTTAGAAGTCTCTACTTCTTCTCTGATGCTGAAAACAAAGAAGAAAACAATGAAAAAAAAAAAAAATCCTCAGTTATATTCACCTTGCAGCGACTTCTCTTTGTCAAAAGAATCTAGCCTACTGCTCCTTTGAAGGAAAAGGGTAGACCTGATTTGATGATTAGGCTTCAGCTCTAGAGAATGATGTGCTTACAATTTATGTGACACATATGTTATTATTAAGCAGTGGTTAAGAATATATTTTTTAAAAACGTTTATTTATTTTCAGAGACACAGAAAGAGAAAATCCCAAGCAGGCTCTGCATTGTCAGTGCAGAGTCCAATGTGGGGCTTGATCCCACGATCTGCAAGATCATGACTTGAGCTGAAACCAAGAGTCAGATGCTTAACTAACTGAGCCACCCAGGTCCTCCAAGAATACATTTTTTTTAAAACTCAAAGCACAATAAATACAGCTCTTGCCTAAAAATATGCTGGTGAAGTATTTATTGACAGACAAAATAAACTCCTTCACTTCTACTTTGAGTCTATTATCTCTGCCAGTGAGAAGGATGATCAAGCTAGTCCAAGGGGGACACACATTAGTGAGAGGATACTGAAGCCCAATCTGGTGACATAACTCTCAGGAAATGGGTGTCTCTTTCCTGGATAGAATGGGAGGTGAGATTGCAGAAGCTCTGTAAGTAACATTTGAGATATATCTAGAGCAGAACAGGCACTAAAAGACTGCTTAGAACAGTTTCTTTTCAAAACACCTTAGTGAACTTAAAGAAATTTTTAATATGATTTTAAAATAGACTATATTAAAACATATTTGTGAGCAATTAAAGAAAATGGCAATCCTGGGGGCTCCCATGTATTCTCTAGCAACTTATATCATACTGACCTTATTTGATTTGAGGGGTAATATCTCTAGACTCATTTGCTAGTGACTTCTTAGAGTGGGAACATGTTTCAGTTAGATAGTTTGTATTTAAAAGATGGAGACAAGGATGAAAATAAGGGTTTAACACTTAGTGCATGCTGTAATTGATATTACCCAAAGTGAACTGTATTGTCTAACAAGATAGAGACCTCTAGTGAAATGAGGAACCCTTCAGGTCCTTGGTTTTCATCTGACCAACAATTTAATTAAGACTTGGGTTGAATTTGGAGGTTATGAAATGCTAGAAAGGATACTATTACATTTTATAGCAGAATCAAGTTTGGAAACAGTCTGAATAGCCTAGAAAGAGAGTCTAACATTTGCATGTAAACCTGAATTACCGAACAAAATTTGACAACTTGGCAGGTGACATATATTAGGGTTTTAGGAGAGTGTATTCAGTGTAAGAAGATGCTGATGAAAAGCAAGGACTCTACTGCCTACATCAAAAAGACCCCAGAAAGTACTTGATGAGCACAAGTTAAGCTCTCCAGAAACGTTCTGAACCATTTCTTTTTATTTCAGCACTCAACATCACTCATCATCAGGGAAATACAAATAAAAACCACACTGAGATACCATCTCACACTGGTCAGAGTGGCTAAAATGAACAACTCAGGAAACTACAGATGTTGGAGAGGATGTGGAGAAACAGGAACCCTCTTGCACAATTAGTGAGAATGCAAACAGGTACAGCTGCTCTAGAAGACAAAGTGGAGGTTCCTCAAAAAATAAATAAATAGAACCACCCTATGACCCAAAATAGCACTACTAAGAATTTATCCAAGGGATACAGGAGTGCTGATGAATAAGGGCACGTTACTCCAATGTTTATAGCAGTACTTTCAACAATAGCCAAATTATGGCAAGAGCCCAAATGTCAATCAACTGATGAATGGATAAAGAAGATGTGGTTTATATATACAATGGAATACTATTTGCCAATGAGAAAGAAGGAAATCATGCCATTGCAGCTAAGTGAAATAAGTCAGAGAAGGACAGATATCATATGTTTTCACTTATATGTGGATCTTGAGAAACTTAACAGAATTTTAAGAGTATTTTTTTCTATTACAATTCATGGCAACTTCGAATACAAAACTCAGGTTTTATGGCATTCTGAGTGCAGAATGGGCTCTACAAATGGAGAGAGCTATTTTGAATCTCAGCTCTGACCTTGGATGACTTACTCAGTGAAGCTGAACATCAGTTTCCTCCTCTGTATAATGGGAAGTGCAATCTCTCTCTCTTTTTTTTTTTTAGGGTATTGTAAAGATTAAATGAAGTAATGAATGAAAATGGCCTGGATGAGTGTGTAATGCAGAATAGATTCTTTTTGAATGGGGACATTTTTCCCCCCTGAAAGCATGTTTTTCTTTTCATGTCACACAAAAGTAGCTAATGCAAATGTATACAATGGTACGGAATCAATATACAGTGAAAACACTGAGGGAATGTCTATTATTTCCATGCAAATGGAATTTGACAGGAGTCAAGTATCAATTAAGGTACTGCTCTTTGATTACACCTTGGACTTCTTGATCAGAGAAACCTTCTTAATTAGATCTGATCTTTATGCTTGACACGTGCTATCACTCTCAACTTCTGATTCAATAATTTCATTTTGTTGAGGTATGCCTTCCTGCCAGAAGCAGGTGGGGGTGCTCCGATGTCACCTTGGTTTTTGAAGCACATCAAAGGGGAACGAAATAGAAAATCATTCTTTGAAACCTTATTAAAAGAGATGAAACTCTAGGGCCATGACCTTTAATTGCTGATTTTGAAAGACCTCATCTCAAATTGGTAACGGAAAGTTACATCATCTCAGCAAGATTATAATAACCAGTCTGCACCCAAACTGAACACAAAACCTTCAATACAATTACAAAGTGTCAGATTAGAAAAAAAAAAAATCCTGCTGTTGATTGTGTGATTTAGGGGCAAACCTCTGTCTATCTTAGCATGGAAATGAGTGCCATCTTAAGAAAACATTTTCACTCTTACGAAGCTGGGTGAATGGCCTCTAACTGTAACCCAAGGGCATGGCATTTGGGTAGAGCTTTGCAGAGATACATTTTTAAAATGGTGGTAGATAAATAGGCAAATAACAAGCTTTGCAAACATAAACTTGGGCTTTTGAAACCTCTCTTAATCGGTTTCTCTAATTTCAGTTTTTAACTTCTTTAAACTAAATTCTATTCTCCCCTTCACAATGAAGAACAATCCACTTTAAGAGAAGAAATGTTCTGGGGCACCTGGGTGGCTCAGTCTGTTGGGCATCTGACTTCAGCTCAGGTCATGATCTCACGGTCTGTGAGTTCGAGCCTCGCATCAGGCTCTGTGCTGACAGCTTGGAGCCTGAAACCTGCTTTGGATTCTGTGTCTCCCTCTCTCTCTGCCTCATCCCTGCTTGTGCTCTCTCTCTCTCAAAAATGAATAAATGTATAAAAATTTTAAAAAAAGAGAAGAAAAGTTCTCTCTTACTCTTTTTCTGGATCCCTTTCCCTCACTCTGGGTTCTTCGGATTCATAATTTTCTATTTGTATTGTCCTGCCATCTCATCATCCTTCGGTCAGGAAAATCAGAGCCAAAATTCTAGGTGCCCTTTTAGCAACTGTGAATCCTCCTAAGGCCTGAGTTAACGCATTCCAATTTTCACTATTGCATCATCGCAGTGATTTTTCTTTATTTTTTAAATAATTTTCTCAAAAGTTTATTTATTTATTTTTGAGAGAGAGAAAGCATGCAGGTGGGGGAGAGGAAGATAGAGAGTAAGAAAGAGAGAATCTAAAGCAAGCTCCACACTGTCTACATGGAGCCTGATGTGGGGCTCGAACTCACAAACCTTGAGATCATGACCTGAGCCAAAACCAAGAGTCAGATGTTTTACCAACTGAGCCAGCCAGGCACCCCTCATCTCAATGACTTTTACCAACCACTCACTGCTCCTACCTTTGTGTATACTCCCATAGCACCAGCTGCTTAACCTCTTAGTTCTGATCTGTGACATTATATCTCTCTCCTTCCTTGCCTGCTTCCCTAGTACACTGAAAGCACATCCCAGCTTTCAATGCCTTCTTTCAAGAATAGGATTATACTCTGAAACCCATGTGCTTTGCTAAACATCTTATCTGTGAACAAGATTCCCAAACAGGGTACGCTTCTTTGGTAAGCACAGATGTCCCTGTAGGCAGGAAGTCTGAACACTTGCTCCAGGAGAGCCAAGTGGAACTCTGTAATCCTTAGCCTTGGCCCCTTTGACTCAGTAGAACAAGTCTGGTTCCCAAGGAGTGATAAATCTTCTTATATGGCTGAATCACTAGATGTTATTTAGAACCTATTTCCCTAAAATGCTTTCGTTCTGAGGGGTCAGGTACAAGAAAAATATGCTACTTCCTCCCACCAAAAGATTGATCATCCCTGACTGTTGGTTATTGAATTGGCATAAATGCACCCCATTCTAAAATTTCCTTTGTATTACCAAGTGAAAGCCAGGAATTTTGTTTCGTGGAGTCCCCTTTTCTTTATAGCTTCAGGATACACTTTGAAGATTAAATAAAATGCCACTGCGAAATGCCAGGCACAATGCCTGGCACAGAGTAAGTATGTAATGAATTTGAGGTGTATTCTCACTCTTCCTTAACTTTGGATACTGATGCTACATTAAGAATATGCATACCAAATCTAATGAATATTTAACCTTGAGAAAGCCATCAGATAGATTAATTAATCAATAGTGATCACTTTTTATTGAGAAGTGTTAACTACAATAACAGCCAAACCTGGAAGTGACCTAGAATTCAAAGTGGGGAAGGAATAAAGAATAGTTAAGATGACACATGTGCTGGGAAATTCATATCCAAGTAATTGTACATCGTATGTCACTTCAAGATTAGGATCCATTTTTTAATTAACTAATAATGATTATGCTGTCATCTTACTGTATTATGCATATCTTCCTAGACCTTCTTGGACCTAAGAGTACAATCTGATGAATTATTAATTAAAACAGAATTGTTGCATTCTGAAAAGCAAGGGCAGAAAAAGAAGTGGCTATACACACAGCCCTCACAGCATACAGTCTTAAAGAATTTGTTATAGTCTGGATTGGTATATTACATTTTTTTCTAAAAAGGACAACCTTTGTTGGTATCAGAATCATTTTAATTAATTGTATTCTTTGGCTTTCGAAGAGAATTTAAAAGTATCATTTATTCAGCATCTATTACACACTTTGAGGTCATATAGCAACACAAGATAGAAGTAAAATGTTTGTAATAAAACAAAATCTATCTCCATCCCAAGAAATAAGAAATAACTGGATTGGCGTCAAGCACACGAGCTGAAGTTAGGGAAAGAAATTATCAGTTTACAGGCACACGGTATGTGTCACATACTTAGCAATATTATCGTATCTAATTCTTCAAATTTATTAAGATATTCTGTTAAAAACTTACGAAAGAGGTGTTCTTATTTTCATGTAAAACATGAGGAAACGAAGACTCTTTTTGCCTAATGTTACAGAGTAGTAGATGAAAGAACTAGAAACCAAACCTCTGGTAACAAATCCTGTTCATTTATACAATGATATCTTACTTCAAAAAATCAAAACCAAAACCAAAATTAAACACTTTTGATTAGTTGTGAATACCAAAGGTATTGACGTGCATTTAACAGGTACTCTACTAGCACTCCTGGCACTGTGGAGATTCATGGGCTAGAGAGAGACTGTATAAATAATCCCTCCGGGAATACAGAAAGCCAGTATTCAAAGATAGCTTTGCAACAGCTGAGGGGCTCTGGAGGGTAAAGGTATGAGAAAAATCTTTTACGGGAGCAGGCACGTAGGACTTTGGTTTAAGGTTATGGCTACCACTGACTACTGTATCAGACACTTTGTGGGAATTTTATACACAATATATATTTAATTTAAACTTCAAAATACACTTTGAGCTCTAAAGCATTTTCATTTTACAGATGAAGATTCAGAGACTTAAGGAGGTAAAATAACTTGCCCAAGTTCACAGAGTCTAGCTGACCCTTAAGTTTATGCTCAGAAACATTCTACCATAATTTACAATAAAATGTTATAGTAAATAAAATGCTTATCAGAGATAAATTTGACTTCACTGAGATGTAAGAGCCACAGTCTAAAAGTCTTGTTTTTAATTCGTTTTATGTTTATTTATTTTAGAGAGAAAGAGACAGACAGACACAGCATCCGAAGCAGGCTCCAGGCTCTGAGCCATCAGCACAGAGCTCGAAGAAGGGCTCGAACTCACAAGCTGTGAGATCATGACCTGAGCCAAAGTCAGGCGCTTAACTGACTGAGCCACCAAGGTGCCCCTAAAAGTCTTGTTTTATCTGTAACTCCCAGATCCTGAAAACTGTAGTAGAAATGGGTAGCTTCAAACTGACTCATTCCAAGCACCTTCCAAACTGTTGGGATACACAAGAATGGATAAGGTAAGATATCAATCTTTAATGGTTCTTACACTTTAGTGTCTTTTCTGAGAGCCTCAAAGGCACTACAGCTGTCGTAGTCTGGTTTTTAACGGAATAGGCCAGCCGGTAAGATTAATTGTTTAGCACTGATGAAATGTATTTCTGATGTATCAAAAAACAAAAAACAAAAATATCCTATTGAGTTAGAAACTGAGAAGTGACATTGTCCATGGTGACTATTCTGTGCATTATTTTTAGAGCTAGTGATGGTCAGTCTTAGACCTCATTGGTAAAGCTGAGGCAGAGCAGCCCTGTGCCATGGAAAACATTCCAGCTATCCCAGAGAGTGAAACATGGAAAAAAGGATGGATAACCTGGTTAGCTCATGAGGGTGATCAAGAGAGCAGGACTCATCTGGGACACATCAAATCTCCAATATGGGAAAGGAAGTCCACAAGAATAACATGTGGCCAACAGGCAAAGAGAAACAATGTAAGGGGCACCTGGGAAGTATCGTACCAAGTATTTTCTTACTTACCAAGTATTTACCAAGTATTTTCTTACATAAAGAAAGTTATGTGTTTGTAAGTAAACTGAGGTAGCTCTCTATGTACAGAGAAGGAAATCTCTAAAAGTAAATTAGTAACTAAACCAAATGTCATAAACCACAGGCCCAAAATAGCATCACTTAGGTTAAGGCAATAAACCAAGGCTTACTACCTAACCTAACTACAGATATACCACCACAGGAGTTTGACCAGTCAACATGGTATTTCCTGGTCAATGCTAGTGGAAGTTTACTGATAGACCCCTTTTGTTTCGCTGAGGAGCAATGCATTCCTTGCTAATACTATTCCTTTCTTCTTTTTTAAATGCCCTCCTTTGTCTTTAAAAATCTTTCTTTTGGGGTTGCTGGGTGGCTCAGTTGGTTAAGCCTCAGACTTTGGCTCAGGTCATGATCTCACCATTCTTGAGTCTGAGCCTTATGTCAGGCTCTGTGCTGACAGCTCAGAGCCTGGAGCCTGCTTCGGGTTCTGTGTCTCACTCTCTCGCTGCCCTTTCCCTGCTCTCTTTCTCTCTCTCAAAAATAAATAAATATTAAAAAAATTCTTTTATGTGGCACAGCAGAGCTCCCTCTGCTTACTAGATGGGATGCTGCCCAATTCATGAATCATGTAATAAAGCCAATGAGATCTTCAAACGCACTTGGTTGAATTTTGTTTTTTAACACAAGTAAAAAACAATGTATGTGTGTAGTGTGTTCATATTTATATTAAGAGAAGTCAACAGCTGTATTAAAATATTTACATTGCTTATATTCACATAGGAACTCTGGAGGAATATCTCCCACTTTGAGCTGGAGGACAGCAGCATGAGGGAAACTAACTTTCCACTGAAAACCTTTTATGTCACACCACAATCATATATTACTTTATCTCGAAAATAAATATTTTAAATAATAAAAACAAAACATCTGTGTGTGCACAGATGTTTCAGAGATGGAAAAAAAACAAAACCCAAAACAACCAAACCAAACCAAAGCAACAACAACAACAAAAACCCAGACCCTGAAAAACCCTGTGGAGAAATATTGCACTGTTTTCAGAATGAAAAGATAATGCTGGTTTGGATTCAAACAGGAGGAGAAGCCTAGACTAGGAAGAATAGAAACAGCCTACATTCTATTGCTCTCCCTGTAACACCTGGACTCTCTAGATACAGTTTTTATAAGATAGGCAGCCAGTATAACTAACTTTAAAATGCAGTTTTCCTTCGCAAACACCCCCATTATTTTCCCTCATTGGAAGCAAAGAATACACTTATGGACATTCCAATACATGCAAGCTGAGCTTCACATGGTCCTAATCTTGTTTCTCCTGCCTAAGAAAAGGTAAGGAGACCTTAAAGCTAGCTCAGGCATACTTTACCTGGAAGCTATACATTGTGAATTTATATATGTCAAAAGTGAGCTTAATGGTCATTTTCTAAGAGAAAACCACAGCCCAAATGTTATTGTGCACAATGCAGTGAACCCTGGCTACTAGGAGAGCAAAAACCTGAGTTCCAACTTGGTCACATGCTGTGTGAGACTTTAGTGGAATCACTGTCATGAGAGTCTCTACCATCTACCTCAAATCTATAATTTTCCTGAAGTTTCCTTCAGTACAGGGAAAATTTAAACAGCGAATGTGCTAGATTGATTGCAAAAATGGCTCCAATTCTTTCTCTCTCTGTATCGGTAACACTTGCAACATAACTTTGAAGTTCCTTCCATTAAAAGAATCTATTTTCCCAACATGTGGACTGGGGCTGGTCTCACGACTTGCTTTACCAACTACAATGTAGATATAGTGACAATGTGCCAGTTTCAAGCTCAGGTCTTACAAGACCTTGTACCTCTGCCACAAGATGGGTCCAGGCCAGCCTTCTAGAGAACAAGTGAACAGGACAGCCAAGTCATTCAAGTATTACAAACAAGAGCTAGTGGTTGTTTTACTTCTTTAATTTTTTTTTAAAGAAGGCTTCACACCCAGCACAGAGCACAACATGAGGCTTGAACTCACGATGCTGAGATCAAGACCTGAGCAGAGATCTAGAGTCTGATGCTTAACCAGCTGAGCCACCCTGGCGCCGCTGTATTAAACCACTTAGTTTGGAGGTCTTTACTTGTGTCTTATTGCAACAAGATACAAATTGTACAATAAGAACACATTGTGTTTTACTAATATTTGTTCTAATCATCATTTTTATGAACATTTCAGTTGAAGGAAAAAGAAGCACTTCTAGGTAGAAATATAAGTGTATTACATACATTGGAAAATTATTTTTCTCTTGGGTTTCCTATGTTCGAAAGGTTGGCTGTCAGTTAGAGTAAACTTCTATTCTTCATGTAATTTTGGTCCTATCTGGCTAGTTTTCCTTTCTCCCCCCCCCCTTATTCTTGAATTAACCATAGAATAGATCCCTTTGTGGAGTGTATAGCACTCAGATGTAGGAATATGCCAAGAGTATCCGACACATATCTCTATTATCTTCCTCCCCACCCACCCCCATGCCTTTGACAGCAGCTTTGAGCCAAGGACATAGAGAACCCTCACCTATTTCCTGAGATAATCACATCTGAAAGATTAGCTCATTGTTTCATGTTTCCAGATCTGTGACATGAGTGGCCAGCCATGAGCCATAGCCGCTAGGCTTCAAGAGGCCCCACTTTCTGACATAGGTATCAAGGAAAAGCCTTTAACACACTAGTGGGAGAAACCCTTTAGTTACAGCATTCTCAACCATTAATATTAATATATAAATATATATTATATATATATACATATATATATACATATATTATATTTTAGTTGAAATGTCCAGAAGGCTAGGTCCCATGTCAGCAAACCAGAACTTACCTTAGTTTCTGTGTTGGTTTTCCTAGAAGAGAATGGCCTATTCTCACAAATCATTTGCTTAGCACCTAACCTAGCTCAAAGACTTTCCTTTGCTCTCTCTCCCAAAGAAAGTAGTCGTGCTTTAACCAATCAGAGGGTGCCTAGTATGACTTCCTTGTTCTTCATGCTTTTGTCTATAAAAAAATCTCACTTTGTATAGCTCTTCTACCCTCCTTTCTATCAGCTAGATTGGATGCTGCCCAATTTATGAATTGTTGAATAAAACCCTACCATATTAGTAAATTGTCTATGAAAAATGTTCCTGTAAATAAACATATATATGAACATATCTCTCTCCCTATTAGTTATCTACATATCTATATGTCTATCAAATGGCTTAGTATAATTAAGGGTTAAATAAACAGCGATAGTGACGACACCAGAAATTCAGATATGTTCTAGACAACACACAAGATCTGTCTCTAGGTTGCACATCTGGACCCTGGCTAGAACTGCTTTGCCCTTTAGATTCTGGCCTTTATCATCGAGGTCCCTTGATGAAAGCCAGATTTTAAAACTAAATTCTTCTATCTTTACAAACACCCTGATAGTCAGGATTGGGTCCAGTTCTGGCTTCCGCCCCACCCAACATTCCACCTTAGGGTGCATGGAATGAAGTCCTGGGATGTCTCAAGTCCAAGTCCTCTGAGTGTTGAAAAACATATAGCATGCAACCTAGCGATGACCACAGAAATAGAGTCTTCAGGGGCACCTAGGGGGCTCTGCCGGTTAAATGTCCGACTTTGGTTCAGGTCATGATCTCACAGTTTGTGCATTTGAGTCCTGCATTGGGCTCTGTGCTGATGGCTCAGAGCCTGGAGCCTGCTTAGGGTTCTGTGTCTCCCTCTCTCTCTGCCCCTCCCCGACTCACGCTTTGTCTCTCTGTCTCTCAAAAATGAATAAACATTAAAAAAAAAATTTAAAAAAAAAGGCACAGAGTCTTTAGCATTGGATTCAGATCAAACCTGAAAAAACTTAAAGGCAGTTTTCATTGTCCAAGACCAAGCAGCTTCTTTCCTTATTTGTATGAACAATAATAAGCATGCCACATCTTTAATGATAGTGAACATTTTATAACATAAAGCCAGATAAATAGTTTATTGAGCCCTCATCATGCACCAGGCATTGGACTAAGGGTTTTATATGCTTTACGTGCTTTTAATTCTTACCACAACCTCATGAGTTAACTGCTATCACTATTTCCTTTTCATGGCAGGGATAAGTAATGCCTAGAGAGGCTAAGTAACTTGTCCAAGGTCACGGAGTTAGCAAGTGGTAGAGGTAAGATTTAAACCTGGTCCTCAGACCTCCAAATCCACGCTCTTCATCTTTCTCCTAGTTCCCCTAGCTGCAGTGTTCAATGGGACCTGGGCTCTGCCTCCACATGAATTCGGAGACTAGTTCTAAGACTCTGTTGCCTAAGAGATAGGAATGTAAGAGGCAATTTATACAGCACATTTTCTTCCAGAATGAAAGGACTCATTTCCTTGACACACTGCTGCAGACACCTCTGTGGAAAAGATCCCTGGTCATTACCAGGAGCATTAGTGGCAATCTCTGACAAGAAGCAAAGGTTTCTTTGTTCTGATAATGACAAAGATGGGCGTGTGGGTGAATCAGGCTATGGCACTGCAGTATAACTTGCTTTCAGCATACCAACATCTTTGGGTCACTGTGAGTCTTAAAAGAATTCATTCACAGACTGTATTTATTGCAGCCATTAGCACATAGTAAGTACTCATTAAACATCAGTTTCTTTCAAATGTCACCTTTGCCAAAACTTTTAATATTTTTCCAATTTAATGTTTAATGCCAGTCACATTTTGACACTTTTCAACACGCGAGCAACCCTTCTGTTCCTGGAAAATGGCATTTTAAAAGCACCAGCTTCTAGGCTGAAAATGCAGTGTGCTACAAGTCTCAAAAATTCCTTGCCATTAGAGGGTCATTTTTCACTCTCAACGAGGAGCCTCAGTGTTGGTGGATCAAGGCAAGAGAAAGCAAGGACTGCTAACCATGTCCTGGGAAGATCTTGAAATGTGAATGCCTTTCCCAGAAGCTCAACATGTTTTATTCAACTTTCTATGACCATGCACAACTTTGGAGATGGGGCCAGAGCCTTTTTTTTTTTTTGGAGTTTGTAATGAAGATAAATGCTCAAGGAAGCGAACTATTATGCCACTTGCCATATTTATTGAAAATTCCAAATCCTCTAAACACATCTTGGGTCTGGTACCCAGCAGAGGACCTGGCACACGATAGGCACTCAATAATTATGATTTGAACAAGGAGCTCTTTGAAAAGGCCAAACGGCCAAATGTTATTTATAATTAGTGTGAAATATCTCCCGGGTACCAGAATTATTTTCACGAAATTTGGTATAATGGATATGACCTAATTAGGGAAGAAAAACGACTGTGAGTTTTATAAATTGACTGCCAAAGGAGGAAGAGTAGCTTAATTAAAAAGACTATCTCAGATAAGACACAGGAAGGAATGTTAGCTATTGCCAAAAGAACATATCCCTGCTGTTGCTCATATTTTAGCAAGCTATAGGAAGGAACAGGAAGTAGTTTGTCTGTATCTCTGTAAGATCTCTTGCTCACCTCCACAACCCAGAATCTCCCAAAGTGAATTCAGAGTATGCCATGGTTTACATTGTAAGAAAGATCATCTTGGACATATCCTTTAAATCTGGTTCAAAAAACAAATCTATGTAGCTGTATTTTGCAAGATGAAGCAACAGAGAGGATAAACATTTCATTTTTATCTATATGTTTTACACTAGAAAAATCTGTTCTTCTGACAGTATTATGATAACCATGCATTTGATAACCTGTGGGAAGTGTCCTACGTATGCTATTGATCTTTTGATTTCCACTGAGCATCTAAAACAGTTAATACGCTATACATGAGACTAGCACTCGATTTTCATGTCTTTCATTAATAACGTTTGAAATGAAACTATAGGAGCCAAGCAAGTGCAGGCTGGTTTAGCATGAAGATTATTCTGAGTTAAAAAGTAATAAAAACCCTTAAGATTCAGGAAAAGTCTTTTACCTCCTCCTCAACTGCCTGAAAAGAATTTATATGGAAGACCTGCTCCGGGAAGAGAGCTATCACCATAGCTACCATACTACATTATGGTATGAAAATAGGCATGGTAGACAGGCAGGAACCTCCCAAGGCCTGTTAGATCAAAGTCCTCTCTGTCTCATTGTTTGAGTGACCCTGCAAAGCTTTGTTTCCTACACATTTACCCATTTTCATCTTCCTGTAAATTGCATTCCTTCCTTTTGATGTCCCAGACCCCAACCCCCTTCTCCTTAATTCAGGATGACATATGTACCTCATTTTGTCTGTCTTTGGAATTTCCCTATCTGTATGGATTCCCTGTATGTACAAAATTAAATTTTGTTTTCTTTTATTAAACTGTCTCATGTTAATCTGATTCTTAGTCTATCTAGAAGGACCTTTGGGGGCAGAAGAAATTCTTGCTCCTGACAATACCATGCTGAAAAGTAGGACTGAGTGATACCATACTGTTTCTCCCATTCCATTAGGCCCTCCAAGTTAATTGTGAAGTCCCTATAATGGAGCTAGAGCAGAAGTCCTCACACGTAAAGTTGCTTGGAAGCATACTGCACCCTAGGTGCCCTCTTAGTAGAACTAGGAGATAGGACTTAAGCAGATACTAATTACATAAAATCTATTGCAGAAGTAATGAGAAGAGAATCATACATATCTAAACCAATAACATGATATTTTAAAAATTTAATAGCAATCTAATTAGAATTCACAATTAAAAGTTTATACCATTTGCACTATGTCTGAACTCAGGAAATTTTCCATTCAGAATTTTGAAAGAAATTAAATATCTTATTTCTCCCAGAAGGCAAAGGAACATCTTCAGTATGACCTGCAAAAGCCATTTAAGAGGCTCTTGGGTGGCTCAAGAGCATGCCTAGAGGATAAACATTTCATTTTTATCTATATGTTTTACACTAGAAAAATCTGTTCTTCTGACAGTATTATGATAACCATGCATTTGATAACCTCTGAGTTATCAAATGTTAGTTGATGTTAGTTGAGCATCTAACTCTTGATTTTGGCTCAGGTCATGATCTCAAGGTTGGTTTGAGCCCTGCATTGGGCTCTGCACTGACAGTGTGGGGCCTTCTTGGGATTCCCTGTCTCACTGTGTCTCTCTACCCCTCCCTATGCTCTCTCTCTCTCTAAAAAATAAAAATAAACAAACATTAAAACAAATGCCTTTCAAGAAAAATATATACTTCAGCATAAGAATACACACAACTCCAGCAGGGCCCACCACCGCTGATGGGTTGTGCTATCTTTACAACTCAGTTAGCATCTGATCCATCTACCCAGTTACCAACCTCAACAACAAGATGTCCTCGCATCTCTGGCTTTGGCAAGCAGGTAGTAAGTGACATAAAGGTAGGCTTAAAACTGAGTAAGCTTACAAGAAAGGGGGGAGATGAGCTGAACTGCTAGTTTAAGGGATGTCTACAAATGGGTTTTGACCAATGCTTCTCTTCATTTGTTCTAGAAACTGATTTTTAAAACTCTGTGATGTTACACATTTCTTTGTTACTGTTTAGTTCAACAGTTGCCTGTTGGGAGCGATTTTGGGCTCACAGGTTGAGAAACCTCTCTGTGTGGAAAGGGTGGTTGAGGCAAAGCTCCTGGCAGCCAAGAAATAATGCCCCAATACCACTGTTGGGAGCCAATCTTGAGCTCACAGGGAGAGAAACCTCCCTGTGTGGAAAAGGCAGTAGAAGCAAAGCGCCTGCTGGCCAAGAAATAGGCCAAGAAATAATGCCTCAATACCACTATTGGAGTCATCGTGGGCTCACAGGTTGAGACACCTCCCTGTGTGGAAAAGGCAGAGTTCCTGCCGGCCAAAAAGGGCCCCAATACCACCTCCTTCAAATAACCTTTCAGGCCTGGATTTCTTGAGCAGCCCTTGAGGTCGATGCTCTTTTGTTTTATGACATTCAAGAAAAAAAGGGAACTTGGAATGTGATGCATTGATGGGTAACATCTAAAAGAGACTATGTAAATGTACTCATTGAGAGTTCCATCCTTGCCAGATGGGCTGCACCTCCCCCAGTGTAGTTGAAAGTATAGCCCTCAAAGCAATGCCCCGATCTCTCCTGTTTACAGAGAATTAACATTAAGTCCTCAAGGAAACACCCTGTTCTCTCCCTGCCACTGCCCCCATATTTATATGTTAATTAACCTGAAACCAATTTGCAGGATTGAGGAAGTTGTTGCCTTGCTGGTAAAAAACGAATTATTGTTAAAGAGATTAAACTATGGAATGACACTCATTGATGTAATGTCACTCACTACCTTTGAAAATAAAGACACTGAGACCAGCAGGGCGGAGATGCCAGAATTGCCAGAACTACCTGCTTGGTCATCAGACTACATCTCGTGGCTCTCTCATTTCCTTTCGCCTGACCGTCCATCCTTCGGGGACCCCTAGATTCGCCGGAACTGGACCCCGGCACTTGCCCCAGTGGTTCACCTGTACTCGGCTCACTTTTGTTCCTGAATATAGTGCCTCTATGTCAGATTATAGAAGATTTAGCACCTAGCCTTTCCCGATATAGAGCAGTTTTACCCTCAGGGTATGGATTCTTCTCCATTCCTCTGTATGCTAGATATCCTTGCTGTAACTTTGGTATTTTTATGTGGAGATAGATGCTGGTCACTGGTAAAAGCACATATGGATTAAAAGAGGAATTCCTAGCTCCATATGGAGCTTTTAGCAGTGCCAACTGGTAGGTGTTACACATTATAAGACATCAAGTGTTCACAAGAACGTAAGAACATCATGCGTAATGAAGAAAGTGGAGCCACCAAAGCTTGTACCCATCTTGACAAGGGTCCATAGCTTACTTGGGATACAGAATATTTTGATAATGAGATGATGTTGTGATAAGAGGAAACAGTGAATATGTTTGTATTTTGGACAGGAGAAGATGACTATTTTACATAACTTTCAGGTTTAGGGTACTCTTTATGGCTGGCTTTGAAACGTGTTTCACACTGCAAGGTGCTACAGTCCCCCCTTTTTTAGAGAGAGAGAGAGAGAGAGAGAGAGAACGAATTCTAAGTAGGTTCCTTGCCCAGTGTAGAGCTCAACACGGGTCTTCATCTCACAACTGTGAGGCATCCCAGCCCCCCTCCCCAAATTTAAAACAAACCTTAGAAGTTATAGGTCACACTGATTGTGAATTCAAACACTATGATCAAACTATAGAAACACCATGTGTACCAGGCAGGATAATAGCAATAATAATAATAATAGCATTACTGATTAGATTAACAAAGTGGGCAAGGACTCCTAAAGGTGAATTTTTTTCTATCTTGTCACCTACAACATGCAGAAGCCTAGGCCCCTATCATATATACTTTAAGAATGTCAATGGGGCCAAGTCTCTAGCACTAATTATAAAATGGCCATCTGAATTATTACAACAAAGTATCATTAAACAAAAAGACTTAAAAAAAAATATACCTGCACAATGAATCTGACCTTTTGTTTTATGTTGTTTTAACATAGCGTTCATTCTATGAGTGAAGTTTAAATACAGTATAGAGAAAGAATAGAAGAAACCTAGGCTTTGTCCTTTTCATTAATTCCTACATATAATCAGTGAATAAGTCTTGCTGGTTTAGTCCATTAGTATATATGGATACTGTCCATCCTCTCCATTGTAACTGCCACTACTCTGGCCTAAGTCACCACTTTATCTCACCCGAATCATCACAATGCCCCCCTGTCACTGCATGTTTGTTTTGTTCTATTCTTCATATTAAAGACAGAATTATTTTAAAAATGTAAATATGATCCTCCTAATATCTTAATACACTTAAAACCCTAACAATGCTTTTGGGAAATGGACCCATATTGACAAATTGGCTTTTGAGTCCAGGAAGAGTCTAGTCTTGGCAAATCATCTCCAATTTCATTTTTCCATCACTCTTTCCCAAAGTCAACACAGCCTAGCCTCTCTTAATAGTCCAGCTTAGGCCTTTCCATCATGCTGCTCCCTCTGTATGGAATCTTCTTTCACTTTTTCTTTACTTGGCCAATAGATGCACATTCAAGTGTGATCCTACTATCAATTCTCAACTATTTTCTTGCCACCAGAATCTTCAGTATTCACTACTCTTGCAGCTCTGGGTACTTTTCTTTTAGCATTTAACACAATTAAATCCAAGATATTTGTGAAATAACTTATTTCAGTTGTTTTTCCATTATATTGTAAGCTGCAGGAGGGCAAGGACTGTGTTACTTACTATTCTATGCTTCATACCTAGGACTGTACTGAAAACATAATAGGAGTTCAAAAATTATTTGATATATGACAGACTGAATTAAATCAGGAAAGAATATCATATGAGAGCCTCTCCTAAGGTAACACTGGTAGGACCACCCAGTCTAGAGCAACAAGAGACTCCTACTATGGGCTCTCAGTGTGTACTAGACACAAGATATCCAAACATAATGCAATGCTCCTTGCTTTCAAACAGCCAACTCCTAGTTTAGTGGAGTGCAGACAGGAGAAATAGTAGATGGATAAATCAGAATATAGGATAGTAATGCTAACACAAGTTTGAACAATGTCATATGAATTGCAGAGAAATCAACACATGTAGAATGAGGAATTAAAAGCTTACTCTTTTGTAAGGATATAAAATGTAGTCACATTTGAGTCTCAGAAAGAAAACTAATAGAAATTCAGTGTTCAGACAATGTTGTCAGCCAACACTGCTGTCAGACTTGCTTCTGGCCATTAATGGCTTCTCACCAATTGAGAACTGATGGGAAAGGACCCCTGTGGAAACCATGGCTGCAGTTACCTTCTTCATCTCAGGGAAAATCACTTCTCATCCTACAGTTTCACCTGTTCTGTCTTCATTGAGTTGATTCAACTTCGAATCCATAATCTCTTTTTTATATCTAACTTCTAAGATTGAGGGCTTTACTGGGATTGAGCTTTGTTTATGATTCTGTTGACTCTAATCTCTGCTTTTACATTTTCTGTCTCTTCCTGAACCCTAAAATGACATTTTGACAAGGTACTTTAGAGTAATTACATCATTCAACATGAATGAGTAAAGATGTGCAGTTGGGGGTGGAGGTGAGAGGAAGCTGAGAGACTGTCCCCCGTGAATACCTTCTAAAGTTATACAGTTTTAAAAAGTTGGAGGGGAGAATAATATGTTCTCATGTGGTTTAAAAGAAAGGATAAAAAGAAGTTACTTGGAGGCATTTGAAAGCAAAGGTCATAAAGCAATGATAGAAAGCAGGAGAATAATGCTGGTTTTTAATCCATAATAGCTCTCTCTCCAATCCAATACCAGTACTTTCCCCCCCTCTCCACTTCTGGACCCATTCTCCCTATAGTTAGACCTTGACTTGACTATGCCATTGATGAGGTGCCCATTCCAGAGGCAAATCTTGAGCATAGAATAGAACCGTATTTTTTTCAGCTTTTGATGACTAAGTCCTGAAATTGCCAAAGACTATATATTTCTACTGAGAAACCAAATGTTAGTCTACAAAATTAAAGTAAGACAGCATGTCAAAAAAAAAAGAAAAAAAAAACTATAAACATGATTTTAACTAGGTCACTTCAAGGCTATCGCTAAGGGGGAGAAAAAAAAACAGCTACTAATTGCTTGCTATTGTAAATGCTGCACAGCCTAATACCTCACAGTGTGAAAAGTAAATTAGAACAACTTTTCATTGACAAAGATTAAACTTTTTCATCATTCCCAAGTTCCTGGGGATTTCTCCCACTGCTTCTATGTGTTTTAAGCTTTTCAATTAAGTCTCCTGGGTAGTGGTTGCAAAAATGCCCACTAACAAGGGAGTATTTGTCTCTGGGAGAGTTAAAGTATTTCAGTTGCAGGTTGTCTAGGTTGTTCCTGTATATGCTGTATCTCTCAGTGATGGCACCTCATCAGCACACAGAGCTAAAAGCCACATAAGTTTATATTCTCCTGCTATCAGAACTGAACTAATGATAAATTTAGTTTTGGAAGAGAAGGAGTTTCTGAAAAGTCAGGAAGTCAAGAACAGTCAACCTTGATAACTCACTTGTTTTCCATGGGATAATTTATTTTGACATTTAGGAGAATGCACTAGGAATAAGAGCCCTGGTGAACATGCCACTGTAGACTGGTGTGACAAATATAAGCCTCTGCCTTCCAATTTTCCATAAGCTTTGCCTCCGACTCACCTTGAACCCTCCCACTGAGTGTTTTGAATGCTTTAGTGGGCTGCCACAGAGACCGTGCTGGAATCACAACTGTTTTGGTCTGTCCCTAGGCTGGAGCAGTCAATTAAAATCAGCTTAGAAGCAGCCCTGGGAAAGGTTGTATTTTTTTTCTAGAAAGTATTTCTGGTGGGACTAAGGGAAAAGACAGCTTTCAATTTTAAACAGTATATATATGCTTGAATGATAGATCAAAACAGCCATGTGGGAAACTGGCAGCGTGGAAGGCTGTGGTGGAAATAACAATAATATTTTAAATTCAAGTATTAATTCTGATTGAAAAGTTCAAACTAGAGAAGGGGGATCCCTAGCTGCAAAGACTGAGGTAAAAGATGAGTCCGTTTAAGAGATCTTTATTTCCTAAAACACAAACTTGCCTCAAGCAAAAGAACATTTGCAAGATATTATAGATGCGAGAAGAGGGCAAACAGATCACCAATTTTATTTTCAAATATGCTGTATGTGTTTAATTAGTTTCAAAACAAGGATTAGTGAGACTGCAGCTGGGAAGAAGCGTGTTTTTTTTTTTTTTTAATTGAGGAGCTTAAAAATAAGCTCAATTCAGATTTGACAGACGCTTAAAACCCACAGCGTCAGGGATAAATTGGGCATCTCGAACCATAAAGAGACATATGACTCTGATCCCTTCTTACCACTCACGGGCATGAAAAAAATATTCATCAGCTTTTATTCCAAGATTTTATTCGTAACAGCCTGTAGCTACTATGCCTACTTTAAAAATGGGATATAGGAAAAATTAAATGACATCCTTCCATGGAAGCCTGGTAGTCCAGTATTTAACTTAGTATTTACTAAGATTTGGTAACTGGAGGGCTGTGGAAGCAGCCTGTTCCATGGTGATTTATTCTTAGGATCTCTGCTTGACAAGCCAAGCTGGAATGTTAACTCCTAAGGATCTGTAGTGAATCCAAGATACTCTGTAGTTTGCCTTGCTGCATCTTCTGCTCGGTTCAACCTAAAATATACTTATATTAGGCCATTAGCACTTCTCCAAATTTATATTATCTCTAAGTTCAGGAAGAATTCTTAGTACAGATTTCTGCTTTGAAAATATGTGACCTATAAAAATACAACCTAAGACTCCTTCAACCTTTACGGACAGTTGAAAAGCATAATTAAGTTCAAGAGTAAAGAAAAATGCACCTGCATTTCTACTTATATGCACTTTGACAGTTACAAAAATGATCATGATTCTTCTTAGCTCCCTCATCAAGAGGTGGAGTCTATTATCACCATCCCTTGAGTTGAGAGTTGACTTGCCCTGAGGCTTGCTTTGGCCAGTGGAATGTGGTAGAAGTGAGGCTATATATATTGATCTGGGTCACTAAATACTGTACCTGCATCTATTCTTTCTCTTAAAACTGTGAGCCACCATGGTAACAAAGGTAAATTAGCTTGCTGGATGATCAGAGATACATGGTCTCATTTACATCATGTCCCCATAGCCAACAACCAGCAAGGACAGAAGATGGCAATCCTGACCAGCAGCTGGGTCTGCATTTCTCAGAGCCACCCTCTAGCATGAAGATTCAAATGAACTCTGTTGTAAATCTCATTCTCCCTCTTATGACCTCATTTTTGTTTGCAGCACAAACTTGCCATCAATTCCTCCCCCTGACCTTCTCCCAGCATAGAGCCCAGTTAAGGGGCACTTCCTTAATGAACATTTCATTTATATATTTTTCAATGATAATTTCACTATCATTAAGACAGAACACTGTACCTTCTCTAATATTGTGGTAAAAATAATCTCAGTCATTCTGCAGTTCTGTTTTCTCACAATCTCTTTCCATAAAGGTAGAACAACTTCTTCCTCAATTTATCATAATTCAACTCTTCCTTCTTTGTTAGTGCCAATTTGACCAGTACTTCACACTCAAAAGAAATGAAAGAAAATTATTTCGTTTTCATTCAAGGAATATGTTCCTTATAATCAAAATATAAAATATAGTATGGTAAAAATAAAGGTAGAATTTCCCCATCCAAAAAAAAAAAAAGGGAAAGAAAAAGGAATGCGTTAATATGCTATTTTAACTGAACTGCTGGGCTTACTATATAACTGAAAACATCTTCAGGCATAGATCAGCCTGCCGTATGCACATTCTCAGAAGCATGGGGACCCAGACTCACTCATCATTTCAACCTGATTGCAATTAGAGTTCGGAAGTCAGATTGGCACACTTTATTCTCTGGGTATGCAGTAATGGATATCTAGAGAGAAGGTAAGAATATGCATGAACAGCTGAAGACAAAAATATTCTACTTCTGTTTTCCCTCTGAAGAACTATTCGGAAACATCAGGGGGTATTTTTTCTTGTACTAATGAGAAGTCACATTATTAGGAAGTGCTCAGAAAATGTGCTCTCTGGTGAAGTTCTCATAGAATAAGCTGTTTTCCCCATTCTGCTACTATTCTCTAGAGTCCTATTTGTGGTAGGCACTCTTCTAGGCTCTGAGAGTATCTAGGCTCTGTTTTGCCTGACGAACAAGGCAAAACAGTGATCCAATGAAGCTTTTATGTTAGTCTGGGGAGATAAATAATAATAATGAAAACCAAAGAGATAAATAAATGAACAAGAAATATGCCAAGTAGTGATAACTGTCACTCAGAATTCAATAGAATGATTAAATAAAACAAAGGTGGAGAGGTGGTATGAGCTGAACTGGGTCCCCAAATTCATATGCTCTAACCCCTAATGTGACTATAGTTGGACAATTATGATTGTGATTGTGAATAATGTGATTATAGTTGGACTTTAGAAGGCAATTAAAGCTTAATGAGGTCAGAAGGATGGGCCCCCATCTGATAGGATTGGTGGTCTTACATGAGAAGAAAGATCTCTGTCTCTCCATTATCTCTATCCCATGGGCACAAACAGTAAAATCTATGCGAGGCCATAAGCTTGATCTTGAACTTCTAGTCTCCAGGCCAGAGAAAATCAATTTCTAATGTTTAAGCCTCCTAAACTATGATTTTTTCCAGTTTTGTCAAAATATAATTGACACATAACATTGTGTAAATTTAAAGTGTACAATGTGCTGGTTTGCTGCATTTACATATTGCAAAATGATTAAATGATGTGTGGTACATCATCTCCATCATGTCATACAATTGCCATTTATTTTTGTGGTGAAAACATTGAAAATACACTCTTTTAACAACTTTCAAGTATATAATACAGCATAATTAACTAGTACCCCTCCATCACAAGGATAACATGAGAGAATATGAGAGAATGAGATTTTGAAGAGGTACACTTATTTCACCTCACTCCTGACCTAGAAATTTACTGTAGAGGCTACATCGCTCTCAAGTGATGTGCATATTACCTATTCATGTACACATCCCCAATTCATTGTTCTTGTCTTCTTGCTTGCTTCTTCTTTCAGCATCTCTCCCCAGCTCCCTCTTTTTTTTTCTCCCCTTCTCTGCCATCTCCAGGAAAACCCACAATGTATTCTGAAATTTAACCATCCAACATTTCTGTTCACTAGCTGTGAAGCCTTCTCAAGTTATTTAAACTGTACAAACCTTGTTTCCTTATCTATAAATTGGGGAAAGAAGGGCTATATCACAGAGCTATTGGAAGGATTAAATAAAATAATACAAATAAAAGTGACTTGTCCGTGAAAAAACAAGTTCTATTTACTTGTATTTTCCTTTACCTATCTTAGTTAGGTCTCTCATGCTTAGGCAACTACTCACTACACAGACAAAAATTTCTGAGCTTTCTTATGATGTTCTGATGGTGTTTCTTTCTCTGGAATGCTACATGTATTTCTCCTCCATTCCTTAACTCCTCCTCCTGGTTAATTCTCCTTCTTTGTAGTTTTTCAAATCTTATGTCACTCCTAGTTATGTGTTTTCATAGCACCATGCACCCCTCACATTTAGCACTTATCACAGTTGTGTCTTTACACCCATTTGTATAATTGTTTGGTATCTTCCACTCAATAGTCAGACCTGTAGAAGAGCAGGGATTTTTGTTGTTTTTGTTGTTCTGTATTTTAGCCCTAGCAGCTGTCATAGTTCTTAGTGTCTAAAAGTTACAAAAATAGTTTTAATAATTTTCAAAACTTCACTTTAATTGCTTTCTTCAGTATTAGCAATTCCAATTTTTTATTTTGGAATATAAAATAATTTGGGGAAAGTTACTCAACATTGTATTATCAGTTTTTTTTTATTCAATCTGTAAATCATGAAGTAGTGTTAGTAACTCTGTTTCTTCTCCTTTGAAAAATCTATGACCATCTCTACTTTGCAATTTTCTGAGCCATCCCATCTATATGTTTCAAAAATTCTTATTGTTTTACCTCTAAAAGTTGTCTACTTACCTCCAATAGTTATAGGACAGTGTGTTTCTTAATAGAAATTTGAAAGGCTAAACTTTTTCCTAACTACATAGAGAAGAAAGCAAGGAAGACTAACGCTAATTCTCCAGCACAATTTTGGATGTGAACTTCTGTCAGCTGGTTTTCTTGACCTCATTCAGGCTTCATTTCTTGGGGCATTGTGCATTTTTTTTTTGAGATAAAACATTCAATATGCTTGACCATTTAAAAAAATAGGTCAGTCATCAAAGCCTAAAATTCAGATCTACTGAGACCTCCCCTATACTTAATCTCTTCTAAGAAAAAGAAAGTCATTTTAGAGACTGACTTCATGTTTCAGGACAGAATTGAAGAGCCTGAGGTATAGTCTTCTATAGGAGTTGTTCTAAAAGGAACACAGATAGGAGAATAACAGCAGTGCAAATTCATTGATGCTCAGACATAAATGCAAGCAAAAAGTCAGCTGCACTGCCAGAAACTTGTTCAAATGGGTGTCGATATAGGCCTTAGAGTTTTCCCTGAATGAGCCTTCCCTTTGCAGTTGATTCTGAAAGCTCTCTCACAGCTACGATACCAGTGACTCAATGCCGGATGCCATCTTTGAAAGGGAACATAGACTCTGAGGTCCCTTCAAAGTTGTAATTAGGTTGTTTCCCTTATGAAAAGACTGGAAGAAGGGGATGTAAAGCCAGCTCCCTCTTCTCAGATAAAATTACCTTTGAAGAGTCTTCAGGCAGCCAAGTGTGCTACAACTATTAAACAGCATGTCACACCTGATGCAATGATTTAATGCTCTAGTACACTTCCATGTAAGGAGACTGCAGTGGAAAATTCCTTTCTCCTTACATTGGCCATTGATGTTTTATACACACTCCATGGCACCTTCACCTCACTTAGAAAGGTCTGAGAGTAACATCAAAACCAGCAAGGGGAGAGGGAAGAGAAGGAAGCATTAGACTTTCACTCCGGAGTATAACTTGCTGAGCCAGAGGCCTCTCAGTGCTGCCCAGGTTACTTTTCTTGTTAGGTTTGTAAAGAGTAAGAGAGGCAATAAGTAGTACAGAGTTCAGCGTGGGTCTCTTAGTTTCTGGCAGCAGGGGTCTCAAAGGATGAAAATAAGTGTTCAAGGATGATTGTTGATTAAGTATCAAGGATCACTCCAAGCACTTTGTTGGATTTTCCCATTTAACACATCCACCCGGTGAAATCAATATTTTACCATATTTTGTACATGAAGAAACTGAGTCAAAGCAAGGTATAAAATATGCTGAGGTTCACACATGGAGATCAGCCTCAAAGCCATCCCAGGTCTATCTGAGACTTAAGCCTGTGCTTAAGTCATTAAAAGTTAGTAAGTACTAATTATTCTGTGCTCATTCTTTTGAGGTTTATTAAAATGTATCATGTAAGATTCTTACCTAATATATGGAATATACATCTAGCAGAGGAAAAAAACACAAATATATAATAAATACAGTACAGGATAAAAACAGTCTTTAACATGAGTCTGGGATGTTAATTGAAGAAAAACCCTCTTCTGTTTAGTGACCTAAGGCAAAAAATTCTAAAGTATATGACATTTTATATGGAACTTGAGGTTACAATATTTATGGTGAGGAGTTTGGAATTAATTGTATAATTTGCCCTTGATCCTTGAATCTTTACCAGCCTGACTTCAGGAAAATCTTGGTTAAAACATTCTACCTTTAGAAATAAAGTAAAAAAGTAGTGGGGGTTGTTTTATTTTATTTTTATTTTAGAGAGAGAGAGAGAATGAGCAGAGGAGAGGAGCAGAGGGAGAGAGAGAATCTAAGCAGGATCCATGCTCAACAAGGATCCTGACATGGGGCTTGATCCCAAAACTCTCGGATCATGACCTGAGCTGAAATCAAGAGTGGGACACTCAGCCAACTGAGCTCCCCAGGCACCCCAAAAGTAGTGTTTTTTTAAAGGAGTTTTTTTTCTAAGTCTCTGATAATGGAAGGACCCACTTGGAATAAATTCTAGCAAAATTTGTGTCTTGAAAGCAACACAGGTGTGTCAAAATGTTTAAGCACCTAGGATAGCTATCACCAAACCCAAAGATCCTTGTCAGGGTTCCCAACCTAGAAAATCGAATCTTAGAAAGCTAGAATCAGAGGTTGTTGAAGATAAAAAGTTGAGAAAACCTCATTGTATAAATGAGAAAACGAGGTCCAATAGATGTCACATAGGTTCACTCAGGTAGTTAACAGAGATAGATCATCTGATGTCCTTATTCCTACTGCAGTTCTTTCCCCCTTACATTCTATGTCACTCAGTGCTCTAAGTCAACCCTTTGAATGCCAGAATCACATTTTGGCCATCTTGGTATGCCCATAAGCCTGAGGCTTTACACATATTAAGGTCTTAGAAAATAATTTATTGACTCAACAAATTTGGACTGAATGAGCTGAATTCCTATGGAATGAATGTAAAGGATTAATTGAATAATCCTACAAGATAAAGTCTCAATTTCCAAATTATTATCAATCAGTCCACCTAGACCTGTATTGGAATTCCACTGTGCATGCATTAGCAACTGTCTGTACAAAATGCAATCTTCTATTGGTTCAGGGAATTAGAGACCCATGTTGAAAAGGGGTTACGAGTTCAAGCTGTATTCAAGTTGGTTCATCTTAGATTCTTCCCATCCATAATCTACAATCACTAGCTAGTTTTATTCTCAAAAAATGGAGAGTAGGACAGGTTTACTGAAAAAATACCTCACTTCTTCACTTAAGACAAAATCATTTTAAAATGTGATATTTAGTCATAATGAAGTAGTTAAAGATAGGATCTGAAACTAGACTGCCTGCAACTGAGTCACATGCAACCTTGGGCAGATTAATATAATTTAAGTCTCTATTTAATTAATTTTTAAAATAGTCAACACCATCATCATTATAATACATATATAATTCATATAAATGGGATAACTTGATAAGGTGATAACTAAGTAAGATATCTACATAAAGTATTTAGCATTGTAACTGATACAGAATAAACACTCCGTGAATGGTAACTTTTATTTATTGCACCATACTTTGTATCTGATATCTAATTCTTCCTTTTAGGAAGATGTGTTACTCCCCCTCTGGATTTATTTATTAAAAAACTGCTGATGAGTCTGATTCTTTTTGGAAAATATTACAGAGAACAAGATAAATTAAAAGTCTAAACTATTTATCAAGAGGTTAAAATCGATCACCTGTATCATATTTACCCTTAGAAATAGGCGTACATGCACCATGGAATAAAACAAAAATCTCTCTAGATTTCCAGTCAAATATAAAACAATTGAACCTCAATTCACAGGTCAGACCACAGGTTAAAATACTCTATTTCCTTTCTTCTCATATACATATTGTGGAGAAGATGGGGGGAGGTGGAATAAATAAAAAAAAAAAAAGGAGTTTAATTTTGAAAGCTCTGAGCTATACTTAACTTTCAGGTAGGAGTGGCTCCTTAAAAGGTAAAATGGCAACTTAACAAGTAAATTTGCCCTAAAACAAACTGGAAAGAAATAGGATTGATTCAAATGGAACTAAGGAGAGAACTAAATAGACTATAAAAGCCCAGGCTGCTATCCCAAGCACAAAAAGATGTGGAAAACCAATCTAAGGTAATTTAGTTCATCACAAAAACACATTGTCCAATTGGAGGTACTGTGAATAATACCTTAGCGCCTGTCACAATAGATGGGGACAGTCTTTCTTTTATTCTTTTATTCTGAGGCAATCTCTTTGTGGAACTTTATTTGTATAGCTAGCAATCTGAATGAGGGAGCTCTTGTGAAGACTTGTGCACTGTTATTGTTGCCAGGGAAACTGGGTCTTAATTTCTAGTGGCGTAATGCCAAAGAAAACAGGCTATAGAGAGGGAAAAAAAAAACCCCACAAGTTGGTAGCACTGAATTTGTTGGAGATTTTCAGTGTTAAAGGGTCTTCTTTTGAGGCCCACAATTTAAAGTCCTACTGTAGGTCTCCCTCCCTCTTTTCACCCCACTGGAATCAAATACTCCACGAAATAGTTTGGTTTTCAGTTGATGCAGCAATGTAGTGATTATCATTCAGAGCAATTTTAGATTCAAAATGAAAAAAATTAATAGTGAGCATAGGTCCTTATTCAATTCTAATGGAAACAACGCATAATTATCTTTCTGACAGCTCAAACCAGCTTATGGAGAAAAGCCTACCATTTCAATTTACAAGGTTCTTCATGCCCAGATCAGAGAGCTTTATGTATGTGCTTTTGTGATGCATTGTTTAATGGCATACAATAGTATTTCATGTGAAATAGAAAATAACGTAGAAGTAAACCTACCTAGGTTAAAAAAAGAAGAAAGAAAAAAGGAAAGAAAGAAAACCCTCACATCATCATACCCAAAAAGATCTGTTCTATATCAATTGACTTACAATCTGTTTCATTTGAATTTTTTATTTCTGTCAAAGTTCTATTTTAGATACATTAATACATGATTTTGGGGATTCCTGGCCAAAATAAAATCTGGACTGTAAATTCATGGCCCCCCCCAAAAAATCTTTAAAACTAACTAGTCCTTGAAAGAAGAAAGAATGAAAGAGGAAAAATAGGAGAAAATGCTCAGAAGAGAGTGTATGTGCTATGTTACCTTTCAGTACAGAGGTTTCTTTTCTAGCAGCATAAAGATTCTTTGACAAATTTACGTATTTGTAATGAAAGCAAAAGTAGCTTTTAAATATTGGCAAATGTTTTTGGTTTTATTTCACATATATTATGGAGGCCTAACTCAAACATGCTCTTTTAGGACTTTTGTTCTCTTCCTGCTCTTAAAAGGAATTTAACCTCCTCAAATATTGTCTACCCTTTGCCTTTGATTATCCTTACTTCTTTTCGCATTCTCCTCCCCCCCCCCCCTTTTTTTTTGTTGGACTTGGTAGTACTCCCATGGAACCTTCAGGAAAACAAAAGGACCTAGTCCTTTTTGTGCTTGGAGCTACTGCAGCCTGCAGATAGGCAATCTAAATGAAATCAGCTGGGTCTGTTGGCAGAGAGCCACAAAAGAAAATAGGACAATGGAATCTAAAATGTGTCCCTTATAAGAATGTTCCTCAGAGAAATACTCAAAGATTTATGAAATCTATCTTTAAGATTGTTTTACTTAAGGGAGAGAGGAAACTCTTCTCAAAACTAGTGAATAGAGAAAAGCTGGGCACTTAAGAAATCTAATTTCTTATCTTTACTCGACTAGAATATGAATCAGTGAAAATAGGCACAGAAACTAAAGAAATGAATTATATGTATAGCCTTTGTGCTACCAAAAATAACTATGTTGTAAAAATGTAATAGTTAACGCTCTTTTAAATTCCTAAGAATTGAAATATTCACAACATTTCACAAAATAAATGCCATTATCTTCATTTTATATATAGAAGAGGATTAGCTAACAAATGAATTGACTTACCTGGAAAAATAAGAGCCAAAAAACAAAACAAAAAAAAGTCCTGCTCTTTGTGAAACTAGCAAATAACAATTTTCTTTACTTTATTTCCTCACCTTAATATCTTCAAGTATCTTGAGACAGTATGTAAGGAAGCTGAAAACAAAGCACACAGTAGTGTAGGTTTTTGGAATGTTCAGCTTTGGGAGATAAATAACTATCTTGAAAAGTCATTAAAAGTAACTTTTAGGAAAGAAAGACACAAGCTATGTGATAGTAGTGCAAGATTTTAATATTGTTAAACTGTGTTGAGAATTCATAGTAAAACCGAACTATACATGCAAACACAGGAATTAGGAGAAGGAAAATAAGTGTTTAGTGTCCACTATGTGCCAAATACAAAATCTCACCAAAACTCAACATCCTGTAGTGTTGATTTCAGCATTATTATTTTATTTATAAGAACAGAGAATTAGTAAGTTTCTCTCACCTGTCGAGTCTCACAGGCCCAGAAAGATTTAGAACGGGTATGTTTGCTTCCTAAGCCCTTATTTTCCCACCATGCTACAAAATGGGAGCTCTATGGGTTTCAGTGTGAATGAACACTGAAAATATTTCCCCTTCCGTACTTCTACCAGAGTCAAAAGCAGGTCATCTCCAAATTATGCTGACTTAGCCTTTTCTCAACTTTTCCATTCCAATACCACCATCACAGCATTAACAAAATCACATTATGTTTTGTAATTTATGTATCTTATTTCATGTACTTTTGAGAATTCTACTACATTTCCAGCTATTGTAATTCTTCTATGAAATTTGTTGGGAAGCAAGCGTGTAGAATACATGCTCACTGGTGTCTATTTTCTGATGCTAGGGTTAGAAATATTCAATTTGTCAGAATATATTTATGGCATGTAAAGAATTTATTTTATTCTTTAAGTGTTTTTTTTTAAGTCTTTGGGCCAAATTCTTAACCTTTGAAAAATATTGTCAATGGTGAGTATTTTTTTTCTCATTCTTGTGTTCACCTACTTCTTTTTGGAACCAACGTTGAACTAAATAGTTGAAGAGGCATGAATAAGGCTGAATAGGGGGAAGGGACTTCACAATTCTCAGGCTTTTTAAAACTAAAATGAAGAATATTAATATTTCTCCTAGTTTCAAGGAGGGGATCTCTGAGAATTGCATTCATGTTTCCAAAAGGAAATCCATCTATTTAGAAAAAGATGAAGAAGAAAACACTAAAAAGATGTACTATAAACTTAGATTTATATTGCACCCTTATTTGTAGTAGCTGAGATATGGAAGTAACCTAAGTATCCATCACTGGATGAATGGATAAAGAAAATGTGGAACAGAATGGGGTATTCTTTATAATGGAGTATTATTCAGCCATAAAAAAGGAAATCCTGCCCTTATATGTGTAATTATAAAAAAAAAGGTAAAAATTATAGAAAGTAGAAAAGTGATTGCCAGGAGTTGGGGATGGGTACTTTCCAGTTTTCAGGTATAAGATGAATAGGTTCAGAGGATCAAAAGTAAAATATAGTGATTATAGTTGATAGCACTATATTGTATAACTGAAATTTACTAAGAGAGTACAACTTAATTGGTCTCACCAACAGAAAAAGATAAATATGTGATGTGATGGATGTATTAAGTAGATGGGGGTATCCTTTCACAAGGTATACATATGCCAAATCACAACAGTATATACTTTACATATCCTCCAATTTTAGTTGTTAATTAACCTCACTGAAGCTGGAAATAGAAACAAAAACAAACCACCTTAATTTACTTGAGTATGTGAATGCATAGGCAATTTGGATTCGATTCCAGCATTGGTTCATGTTAATCTCTCTGGTCCTTCAGCGTCTTCTTCCTCCTCTCTCTTTTCTCAGCTGTTGGGAAGTTCTTCCTAAAGTGCATTCTCAGAAATTTAGGAAGCTTTCCAAACAGAGAGAACCTAACTTCTCTTTAAGAGTACGTACAATTGCCAATATAGTCCTCATGACACAGAGTATGGTGTTTAGCACATACCCCCACTCAAAACGCTTTTGTAACTGATCTGCTTAAACAAATTGGGAGCCCTTTCATTAGGGTGTGACAAGTAATGTTGATTCTTCAAAATGAACATTAACAATAAACCTAATTTTTGGCAAAGAAAAATCACAATAATCTTACGGGATAGCTTATGGGATCAGCCTTGTCTTAATCTATTTTGAGGGACAGCAATACAATCCCCACTATTATAGAGATATCATTTGTAGTGTGGCTTAAAGGACAAGTGGCTTTAAGGACAAGTGCCTTATTTCTTAAAGCATGTGTTTGTTAATAGTCTGAAGAATCCCATATGGCTCAGTGGCCATTAACCTTGGTCATAATCGACAGTTCTAACCTCATCTGGATTCCAAAAATCTGATTCTACCCTCTTACTTTAAAAACTATGTTGAAATTAACATGTTAACTAACCTGTTAACATTATATACTAAAATTTAAGAACAAGATCTAAAGTAAGACTTTGGGAGAACTAGTTTACTTCTTTTTATAGGCATGGAAGATTGAAGTTCAATTGTTTACCATCACCAGTAATCTAAAAATCAAACAGTTGCAAAGAAAGGAAGGCTTTCTTGAGCAAAGATATGTTACATTTATAATGGTGCACATTATACCATCTGCACACTCCCATTAAGAGACAACAAGAAAGGACCACAGGGACAAACTATATTTATCTTGTTCTTTCTTTCCTTTTTGAATAGTTACACACATATGGTCCAGATATGATTTTTTATTTATCTCTGAGTAAACTGAAATCAAACTTCTTTCCCCTAGTGAGTTAAAAAATACTAGCCTCATTGGTAATACCCCATTGGCTATCTGAGAAATGGGATAACTAGTGAGGCAGCTGCTAACACTCATTAGCAATATGCTGGAACATTGAACAGCTGTTAAAAGGAGGTCCAGCAAATGTGGGAAAATAAAAACAGGAACAAAGGACACAGGTATCTTTCTTCTGTGGTCCTTGCCCTGGCTTTTCATTCAATTCAAGCAGTCTATACTGAATAAATATAAGTAATACCAGCAATCCTACAAGGGATGGCTGCTCAAAAGATGATGATACTTTGCGTCATAAAACACAGGGCTATATATCATTCACACTAAGCATACAGGATGAGATTCATAAAATGAAGGTTGGCAGTTGGTGGTCTCCTAAATGCCATTTCAAATCTTTAAGTGTTATAGAGAATTGTGCTTCTGATAGAACATTAAAACTTTAGAGCCAGAAAACCCAGTTAAATACGTACATATTTTAGCAAACACATCGAGGAAGCAGAAACAGGAGGAAAGCTGTGAGTGTGCATAGGCTATTTGACTCTTTAAGCTTCTCAATACTAAAGCAGAGGTGAGGCAACGAATTTCTGAAGACCTTTCAAAGGCCTGAGAAACATGACGATCTACTGGTTTAAAGGGAATTAAGAGGCATGTGGTTTATTACAAAATTAAAAATAACTCTTGACTAGAGACATCTATTTGTTTCAGCAGTATATATTTATAAATGTGTTTTTTTCAGAAGGTACTATTCACTGAACAGCTTACACATGAACACATATGAAAACTTGTTTTAGTGGATTTACTTGTTGAATATTTTAGTGGTGCTCTGGAAACAGAGTGTGAAACAGTGTCTGTCCAAATGCTGAAACTAGGTTATTATGGTTCCCTTAGTATTTTTCTAGAGCCAAATTAGACGCAACCTTATTAACATATGCTGGAGAGCACAAGACTTTCTCGTTGTCTCATCCCTGGGACAGAAGAGGTTCAGTTCCAGATCATTAAGGTGCACTTAGATTTTCAAGCCCAGAACTCAGGGGAAATAAGAAAAGATACAGGGGAAGAAAATAAGTGGCCTTCTCTTTTGGGGAAACAAAGAAGAGTGTGGGCTGAATACATGAAACTAAATGGTGACATTAATGAAACACTGTAATACTGCCTAAAGCTGATCGATCACCGAGAACAGAGCGGTTACTTCTAAATTTAATTCCAGAGTTCATCGTTTACATTCCCCAAATGTCTCTAACTACTAGCATACTTAGCCCATCATTTGTGATAAACGCCCTCTAGTGAAAATTGAGTACCCACCAAATTGCCCCTAGATGCCGTATCAATAGGATCTCAAATTCACATCATTCAAGTCAATCTTAGCATGGCTGACTCACATGAAGAGGCTTAAATATTAAGCAGCTCTGTAATGGCAGAAAGAAACAAAATCACTCTCTTAAACAGTCTGTGATGTTAAATCCTCCACGTCTTTCTGCAGCCAAAGTATGTGTTATTATCATATTGTGTTTTATTTTAGCAAAGTGAGTTCGAATAAAATTTCTAAAGGTTCAAAACAGCAGATACGTCTATTTCATGGGCTATGGCCACCATAAAAATATGAAACCTAGAATAACTACTGAATAATCCCATCTATCAGGGTATATTTGGAGGAGGTTCAATCAGAAGAATATAGCCAAAAATTATAGCTATAAGTACAAAAAACCATCCTGACTATTCACTGAGACTGGTAACACAATGAGAGCTGTTTATAGAACTACTGGCTTATGGTAAATTTCCCTCATGTCTCTGTCCCTTTATTACCACATCCATTGAAATCTGCTGCATGATATTCCCAAATAGGAATTCTATGTTTGAGATGGTTTGAGTTAAATTACAGGCTAGTTGGCAGACATAAAGTTCACTTTGGGGTACCTCAAAGAGGCAGACGTACAACAATTAGAGGCTTGTGACTGGCAGTTGGCAGAGATTTACCATACGTATTAACAAGCCATTGACAGAACAAACAAGTATCAATTTTAAATATATGGGACAAAAAAAACTCATGGTAGTGACACTATTTTCAGGCATTCAATTTGTTGGTTCCATTAATAGCTTTCACCTGGAGCAGCTCAGTGGTGACCAATATGATATTACTCTCCTTTATAGAAACAACACTCTGATTTGTCCTTCAGGAGGGCATTAAGGGAAAAGAAAAATGAATATGTACATAGCATTTTCTATGAATGAAGCATTATGTTGGACACTTTATATGCATCATTTATACTGGTCCTTGTAGTCTTAAAATGAGCTATTTTAAATATGAAGAAACTGGGACTTACAGAAGTCCCTTAGGTATTGAATAGAAGGAGTTAAGTTGGAGTTCAGGTCTGATTCTACCACAAGATGGCCACTAGCAATTTCTTCCTCCCTTGTACATATATGCCACTGCTCCCATGTAGAAGTGGAGATTAATGATCCTTCCTTTGAACGTGGGATGACTTTGTGAGTTTTGGCCAAAAAAGAAAGGCAAGTGATGTTCTAGAACTGTTGAGCCTAGGCCTTAAGAAGCCTTAGAAGTCTTCTTAATGTGTTTGCTTTCACTCTTAAAAGACAGTGCCTGTGTTAAGTACAACTGCACTTTTTGAACTGAGAGGTCCTGGAAGAAGAGCGACTACACTAACCCCAGTCAAGCTGCCATAACCAGCACTAAATAAGGCAGAGACGAGCTGTTCCCATTAAGTTCTGCCCAAAGTGCTGAATTATGCAGAAAAAATCCTCCACATTGTGGTTCTAAACCACTAAGTTCTTGAGAGGTTTGTTATACAACAATAGATAACTGAAGAAGATTACAAAACTCTGGCTATTTCTATTTTATGATATAGCTTCCATGGTTACCCAGATTTTCTTCACTATCAATTTGGTGAGGAGTGAGGAAACATTTGAGCCAAAGGGGTGCTCAACACGTACCAGTGAAAATGGAAAATTTTAAGAGTTGCTATTTAAGCAAAAATTCCTTGAGTAATTACATAGTGCCTGGCACTGTATTAGGGCATTTATCCTCACTATAACGCTGTGTGGTAGGTACTATTTTGAACCTCTGTTTTACAGGTGAAGAAAATAAAGCATAAATACTTGGCAGCTAAGAAATTATAGATTCAGAATCATAACTATGTAGCCAAATTCCAGAGGCTAACTCTTAATGCCTGAGTTATATTGCCTGGGTTTCGTCATTGGTATTTAACCAACTGAAAAAAAGTAGCTGTGACAATAGTCCTACTTTTATAACTCTCAACTCTAATGCTTGATTTGAAAATCCTGGACTGTATACTACTGTAAAGACTTTCCTTGGAGAGTACATATATAGAAAGCACAAAAGAGCATCTCCTGGTTGGAATGCCACAAATACAGAGTTAGACAATAGGACACTTCATGTAGGATCAGATGATAACCCAGACTAGAGAATGCAAACCTCGGCATATGAAGAGTCCTCCCTCTAAAGTGGGTTGTCACCATGTTCTTTGCCACATGTGAGAATTCCCTGGCATGTAAATAAAATTAGTATTTACATACTTAATGCCACTTTTGCTGTGATTTTTCTGATTCAGGGCAGCGTTCGGTGTTGGAAAGACCTGAGTTGGAGTAGTGGCTTGCCACTGACCAACTCTGTGACCCTAGAAAGGTCCTGACTTATATAGATAAAATGGGGACAGTGAGGTCTAACCCAGGGAATTCTTGTGAGGGTTAAGTGAGATTGTGTGTGAGTATATTTGCACATATGTATATGTGTGCTACTGTTTTTTATGTATTGCTCCTTCTTTTGCTATTAATCACCACGATCCGAGATGATAAATTTGGAGGCTAAAAGAAAGAATGCTAGACTGAAAGAGAGTCAAGAAACCTGCATTAGACAATAAAGTGGAACCAAATGAAGGCATGATTCTTCAAAATCCAAGAGAGGAAATTCAATCACATAGCCTTTTCATTAAGAGTCTCCATTTAGGGGCGCCTGGGTGGCTCAGTTGGTTAAGTGGCCGACTTCAGCTCAGGTCATGATCTCACAGCCTGTGAGTTTGAGCCCCACGTCGGGCTCTGTGCTGACGGCTCATCAGAGCCTAGAGCCTGCTTCAGATTCTGTATCTCCCTCTCTCTGCCCTCCTCCTGCTCATGCTCTGTCTCTCTATCTCTTAAGAATAAATAAAACGTTAAAAAAATAAAAAAAGAGTCTCCATTTAAAAAGGCTGAATCATATTTCTATTATACAAAATTTCCATATGTAGAATCCAATTAGACAATGTGTTAGTAAATGTTCTAGAAAGCTCTTGTCAGATCTCAAGCTTGCTTAATAGAGTTGTAGGATGATATATTTAAAAAAAAAAAAAACTTTGAGATCATATAGATCAGCCTATTCATTTCATAGATGAAGAAAGCTTTAGAGAGGGAAAGCTTTAGTACAAGGACATCCAGCTTGTGAGTTACAGAATAGGCACTAGAATAAGGTTTCCTGACTCCCCAGCAAGAACTCTATCAAAAACTGACGCTTCTCTTAAATGAAGGAAACATAACTTGAAATAGCACTAACTGGTATTGGGGATATCACTGTGCGCCAAATAAAATTTATCATTACAACACCAAACAGCTATCGACAAATCAAACTTGTTAGCATTTCTCTTTTATACATGGAAGGTAAGTAATAACCTCATCGAATTTCCCCTGACTCTATATTTCTTAGTTCTCTACTTATTGTAGCATTTATTTTAAGACTACACTTGAGTTAAGGAGAAAGTTTTTATGAAGTCTCAGCCAGATTTGAGCAAGGGCTTTTTTTTTTTTAAAGAGCAATTTATTCTTCCTGGAATGTGGTGCTCCAAAGCAGACTACTGGTCTCTTGGACTTGGCTTCTGTACTATCATGACCTGGGACTGAACCAGTGCTGACAATGAGCTCTGGTGAGGTATAGCTCTCAGGATCTACAAAACAAACCAGTGAGAGTTCTCTTTGTTCTCCATGTTTGTTTTTTGTTCCATTATTTAACTGAGTACCCCTATAGCTCCTAACAATCTTAAATTTCCTAAATTGTAGCATGGTGTCTGCACATTCATCATTTAATGAGAGATACCCCAGTGTAGAATCTTGACAAGCCTACACACCTCATCACTGGAAGAGCCTATCCAATTATACCTTTTCAATCAGTACCTAGAATAGGCCAGATCCTCCCTAGGTGAATGGATGTAGGACCATTTATCTAACTTTCCCCAATACACTTCTGATAAGTAAACAGCTATAATAACAACTACCTAAAGTAGGACAATATGGGAAAGGGGAAATCCCTTAAAAATAGCTCATCAATTTTTATTAGTGGTCCAGATGTAAATTTGGAAATTTCCATTGACAAATATGTGGTGTACAGATATCTGATGATTAAAAATATATATATATATATAAATAAAGACTTAAGGGGTGCCTGGGTGGCTCAGTCAGTTAAGTATTTGACTTCAGCTCAGGCCATGACCTTGTGGTTCATAAGTTCAAGCCCCATGTTGGGCTCTGTGCTGACAGCTCAGAGCCTGGAGGCTGCTTTAGATTCTATGTCTCCCTCTCTCTCTTCCCCTCCCCTGCTCACACTCTCTCTCTTTCAAAAATGAACACTAAAAAATAAAAAAAAACTTATGACTGGGTTAAGGGTTTTTTTGGTTTAAAAAATTAAAAGCATTCATAATATAACACTTGGAAAAAAAAGAAAAGCAGATAGGAGAAAAATATTCTTTTCTTTTTATAGAATGAGAAATAACTCTAAATAGGTCTTTGATTTGACCCAGAACATATGAATCTTTGTAGTACAATAACTTATGTTCCAATGGACTTCTATTTTAGTTGAATTTCTTTCCCCCTAAAATACAAGAAACCACACAGTAACCTTTTCAGACTACTTCACATGTTTCAGGGTCCCAAAAATATACTTATTGATCTCTTGGGGATTGTGTTGATTCTGGCGTTGATTCCCGTGTGCAATAGAGGACTTTTCCAGATTTAGAGTTCTGACTTAGTTTTAACCACTAGTGTGAACTCCAGACCCTCTAAAATAAATCTTAAGACTCCTCATCAGATTTTTGAAACTTGCTGCTTATTTTCTGATTCAACTGTATTTGTTCTGCTATGACTGTATTACTTTTGGATTCAAGGTCAGCTACCAATAAGTCTGATATTCAACTCTCCCCCCAGCTCTGAGGTTGTAGAATATATTTAAGCTTTTCACAAGGAGAAGGGTATGTTGGAAAGTGCCAGACTTGTTAAACTTTAAGTTATTTTTTTTCCAGATCTAAATTTTAGTCAAGTTTTTGAGAACCTCTTACCATGTGTCCACTGACAACCATTTAACCTCTATTAGAAGAATCTGTAAAAATAGAACATTGTTCATATCCCTACTAGGTTTATACCCCTATATGGAACACCAGGCCACATACACATGCTAATATAACCAATGGTATTTGAAATCACACCATAAAAGGTGTTTAGAAACAGAATAAAAGTTTGTGCCACAGTACGGGAATTAAAGAATGGGGATGTTACTTTAAGGCTAGTTTGGCCAAAATTTGGGATAATAGAGCAAAGTAAGACATTATTCTAAATGGCAGATATGCTGGGCCAGATGTACAGACAGAAGAAAAAAAGTTTAGATTTTAAGCAGTCTAGTTTGGCTACAGAATAAAGCTTTTGCATATCTATTTCAATATAGCCATTTGGGGCTTCCACAATAGAGCCCCACATCTGTGTGTGTTTCAGTTCTCTATCTCCATTAAAGGCAGACAGCAGCCTATGTGATAGACTCGGGATTTCCCAAACATGTCTATTCTTCCCTATTGCTGCTTTTGTTAATGTTTCTTCATCTTCTAGCCTATCATTGGCCCCACCCCCAAATGTCCTCATAATGAAGTTTAAAAAAGCAAGCAAGTTTGTTTTGTGGGGCACTCAGATAAACTTATAGGATTTTTTTTTGGGCGGGGGTGGATGGGTAACATGTGGGAGAAGACTTTAAAGTCACTTTCAGTTTCAGGAAGAAAAATAAAACAAAGCCCTCCATAAATGATTAGTGATGTCAACCATGGTGTGAATTTGGGAGTGGTAGTACAAATGTCATGTATGTTTTCAACACTGTTCAAGGCCTAGAGAAAGTACCCGCCTAGGTCATAAGGTTGTTTTGGATCTTTTTCATCAGATAGACATTTTCTTCCTTGAAATCCCACTGTATTTTGTATTTGTTTTATGTCACCTAACTTATTCCACTTTATATGCTTGTACTTGGCTTATCACTGGCCATAGACTTAAGTTCCTTAGAAGTAAAGACTCTCTAAATCATCTTTTTTTATCTCCCTAAAATGGCTAGCATAATAAATGTATACTTAATAAATATTTCATGAAGTGAATATCATGTAGGGAAGGAGGAGACTCTAAGGCTGAAAAAGTATATTGCAGATGGATTATAGAAGCATAAATAAAAGAGTTCAGCTAGTAACTGTTCTAGAATGGTTTCATGTATATTGGTTTTATCCCCACAATAATTAGATGCTGGAGGGCAAGGCCTTTAATACATCCTTACTCACAGAATCCAACAAGAGTAGGTTACTGACCCATCATGTAGCAGCTGGAAAGAATCAAAGGCAACAAAATTTGTCAACATATCATACCTCCAAGGGGCTTTCAGGGAAATTTTCATTTTAGGAGAAAAAGTAGGTTGAATAAAGAAGGAAAGGTACACCTAGGATGAAACCTGAGTTTATAAAAGAATGAAATCTCCTGGGCACATTGTGATAGAGCATAGATTTAGGAGATCAGTGCTTAAAATCCTAATCAGATCTTAGGGGCGCCTGCACGGCTCAGTGGGTTAAGCATCTGACTGTTGGCTTTGGCTCAGGTCATGAACTCACCATTCGTGGGTTTAAGCCCCAGGTTGGGCTATGTGCTGTCAGCACAGGGATGCTTGAGATTCTCTCTCTGCCTCTCCCTTGCTCCTGTGAACCATGTGCTCTTACTCTCTCTCAAAAAAAAAAAAAAAAAAAAACTTAAAAAAAAAAGAAAAAAGATCTTAGCTCTACCTTCACCATTGTGCCCTGGGGCATATTAAGTAGCTTCTCTAAACTTAAATCTGTCCACTGGTTTTTGTTTTTGTTTTGTTTGGTTTTTATTTTATTTTAAAGAGAGAGAGAGAGCATGTGTGTCTGTGAAGGAGAAGCAGAGGGAGATAGAAAGAATGTTAAGCAGACTCCACACTGTGGCTCAGGACTAGATCCCATGAACCTGGGATTATGTCCTGAGCCAAAATCTAGAGTTGGACACTCAACCAATTCAGCATCCCAGGCTCCCTAATCCTTCCCATTGTAAAAGAAGTATAATTATATTGAGTGCCAAAAAGTTCAGTTAAATATGCAGCCTAATGTTAATAACTTACTTTAGGAAATTCAGAGACATGTAAAGCTTGCCTAGGTACATATGATATTTTCCCATACTGTACTTCTCTGCTATCTATGTTGCCACTGATCCTGATTTCCTTTTATAGTTGATTATATTGATTGAATTACTGAAAACTATCTATAAATATTTGTAGATCTATATCGCCTATAAAAATATAAACTCAGGTTGTCTTATTTGTAGAGCTATTGGAGAATTAAATAAAATAATGTCTTAAAAAAACTTTCACATAGCTTAATAATGTGATTTCCTCCAATCCTATTTATCTCCAATCAAAATCATGATAAAGAGACTTTCTACATTAAGAAGGCAGATGCCAAGGGTTATGGCTATCAGAGTTATAACCATTTCAGGTACTTCAACTAGATAACTTTCATTTCTACGGCTAGTACTTTGGATTTCCTGAGGTTTCCACGGTTTGACAGAAAAATTTAAGTACAACTTAAAATTTTTAGTTAACTTCTTTGTATGATCTTACTCATTTATGTCAAAGTCCATCATTTTACAAAATGAGGGTTTTTACATGTAATATAACCACAGGTGCTTTGGATTTTCTTATTTTGACTTCTTGAAAAGAGTGAGTTTCAGTCTGTTGCTCCATGACTTTGTGTCATTAAAGTTTCAGAGCATTTCATGCCCTTCCTTTGGATGATACACTTTTCAAGGGGAAAACAAAACTGACCTTGACCTGTTTGCTTTCACTGAACACTTATGTGAATAGTGACAGTTGACACTTCTTCCAAACTGAGACACTGCATCAATTTGAGGAGACACTCCTGTCCATCAAAAGTTAATATCCACATTCATGAAGAAAACAAAGTAAGCTGTGGGTAAGGCTTTCAGTCCATACATTTAGCATTAATATCCTAAGAATAAGCAACTTAAATGTCACAAAATCCAGAAAAAGGCAGAATTAGGCATCTGTCTCATTATATCAAACCAATAAACAGCTGACATTTACTAAGAGGATTATTTGAACAAAACTGCTCAAAGGTAAGATTGTCATGCTCACAACTAACCTCTGAAGAAATTATGGAGATAAAAATATATAAAAGATTGAATTATGTTATTTCTTAAATATGTATATTAAGGAAGTGCCAGATATATTAATCATATACTATATATGTATTTTACAACTATGATGTATCATCTATTTAAATTTTGGAGGGGGTCTATTATTGTAGTTTGTCATAAAGAAACTAAAACATAATGACCTATTCTCCATATTAAAAGTATGCTATGTATTTATAATTATGGAAATATATGTTTGAAATCCTATTAGCCATTTAAGTAGGGCTGTCAATTAGAAGGATTAGATATATGAGCTCCGTGAAAGGTTCTGGACTAATATTGAAGTTAACAACATACAGACAGTCTATAAAACTAAGTCTATGATATTAGAAATATTACTTGCTAGGTAAACCTACACAGCATGAGTGAAGTTTTGAAGTATTAATTACCTTGGATCACTGAGGTGAAGAGCAGTTTGTTCAGGGACAAGCTCAGGGAACACTAACAGACAGCTTAGAAACATGGGTCATAGATATCAAAATCTCTTTGAGTGAAATGCAGTGGTCTGTCTACCTTACGCCACTCCTCATCAATATCCTTTTCTGGATCCTCTACCTTCCCTTATTTTTGAATGTTGGTGTTCTTATGGTGTAGTATTGGATCTTTTATATTCATTACCCTCTCCAGGTATGAATTCATCAAATTCTGTGTTTTAAATGTTCTCTGTAATGTACCGATACTCAAATTTAAAACTCCTGTTCAGTACCATTGCGTTAGTTCCAGATTTGACATCTCTTTTCACATGTCTTAGAATATTATCCAATGTACTAAAATGGCATGTCTGAAAAGAACTTGCAGTGTATCGCACCACCATCCATCTTTCTCCACAAAATCAAAATCAATCAGACCTTTCTTGGATTACTTTTTCTCCTTTGCATACCACTCTCAATAAGCAGGACTAAAGGAGGCTGTCATTAGGGAGAAGTTGCCAAGATGATGTGTCTAATAATAGTGGCATACCAAAGAAATGCCATCAAAACAGAGATGGTCCATATAGGAGGGAAACAGTTTGAATATGAAGGAGAAGGGGGAACTCTTTAACTGTAGTTTACAATGCTACTTATACCATCATCTAGGAACCTCATGCCAACAGTTGATTTAGTGAAGTCTTAACTATTCAACCACAAGCAATAGAACAGTAATGGGCATGGCATTGTTATAAAGATCTTTTGAAGAAGGTATAAGAAGCAGCAAAATATACCAATGGATGAAAAGTATTCTCAAAAAAAATCATGATGAAACATAAACAGTGTAATCAAACATTTCACCATAGACTAATGTCTACGAAGTGATTGCCATAAACAATGAATCTAATGAAGAAATGATAGAACTGAAGGAAGAAACATTTGGGCAATGAGAAAAGATGAAACACCAGGTGATGGAATACAAGAGAGTAGTCAAAGAATTTTCCAAGGAATAAAATATAAAATCATTAAAGAAAGAAGATTAAAGGAAACATATAGGAGAATAATGGAAAACAGAAATGGACTCAGAAGACAGTAATGAGTAAAGGCAACAGAACAAACCTTAATCTATTAATTTATGAACACTGTGGCTGTATTATCTACTCGAAAATAAAATTCACAACAAAACAAAGGAAATCATAGAGAGCCACTACCATTTTCAAACCTGCCAATAGCCACTGATGGACTTTAGAGTGAAATCTAAATTCTTTACCATTGTCTGTCTTATATCACTGGCTCCCACTCTCTTAACAATCTCAAGTCTTGCTCCTTTCTCATCAGCTACATTTATCTCCTTTTATTTATATAGCTGTTCCCTCAACCTCATACATGGTTTCCTAGGACTTTCCACAGCTAAGGCTCAACATATTGTCATAAAAAAAAACCTTGTCTCTAACCCTTTATTGGCATCTAAAGTATTTACTAGTGATACTCTTTTCCATCACCCTATTTCTTTCTTTGATAGGCCTTATCACAACCACAATTATCTAATTATATTGTTCACTTATATATTGTTCTCTCCCTTCACAGAAATAAGGCTCCCCCAGAGACCTTAAAGTCTAGAACTTAGCAGACTGTCAGTACTTGATAAAGTCTGGTGGCTAGAGGAAAAAGAAATAACTTATTTTTAGGGTTTCTTCTAGTTCTAATGCGCTAGCACTTACATATAGTACTTCACTTTGTCAAGGCTGACAAATCCCACCAAAAACATGTAAAAAACTAAGTTTTTGCTTACCTTGATTTATCAAGCTAGTAATCACATCATTAATTTCATTTATCCATGTAATTATCTATATATCTATCTGTGTATCCTATTGGTTCTGTTTATCTGGAAAACTACGATACAGATTTTGATGAGAGTGGTTCTAGAGGAACAGAATGGTAAAGATTAGTTTTCTGAATAGGTTTTGGAGTTTCTGGAACTGACTAATGTGATTTAAGCTGCTACTGGCTATCCCAAGCAGTAAAAAGAATACTTATATCCATGGCATGATTTGGAAATGGGAGATATACAAAAGATCTCCACTGAATATTCCTAATCATGTAAGAATCAAGAAGATAAATGACTTATGAGACTTCTGAACAGTTTTAGAAAACTAACAAATATAAGATAGACCAGTTGCTCCTAGTGTCACTTAAGAAAGTGATAAAAAAAATAAATAAAAAAGAGTTCAGCATTTGGAACTCCCAGCTCAAGTACTGCATAAATGACCTGAAACCTTCTGTCTGTGCCCTGAAAGAGATCCAGGTTTCTTGTAGCCATATGGCTAAGGTTGTTTAAAATGAAAATGAATCTCATAACTGGCTGAGTTACAAGGCAAGTTAAACTTCCAGCCTTGCAGGTGTCTATTATTAAAATAAAGCATTGATTGAAAAAGACGAGATCCTGTAAATTAGAGAGGGGCATGTGAAAAGACTCTGATGAAGCTGGGGGCATTTAGCCCCTCATGAATCTTCCTTATCAGTAGAAGAGGGCTTTCCCACCCCCAGTGGAAGTAGCTTTCCACATCCAAAAATGGACTACTTTTAGCCTACTCAACTCCAGAAGTAGTGGCCTCTCCGATCCCTTCTGAGGGGATTAACTCTGCATTGCCTGAACAAACAATAATGAAATAATATTGCAAGATGGTTGCCATGCAATACAATGCTGATTCCCCTCAGGACCCACATCAACCACCCATTTTTGCTCCAAGGCTAGATTCAAGTCTCATTAGGTCCCTAAACGTGAGGTACATAGTACATAAAGCACCATGAGGAGGTGCTTTATGCTCCGAAAGAACTATTTGAGTTTCTAACTTATCAAGACTAAAACGTGGGGAACATATATAGGAAGGGATATTAAGATGGTGGGATAATGGTGGAAGGAACATGAAGTTGGATCAGGCTGAATTTACTGATTTGGGTTCATTAAGCAGAAATTCTTCATTTAATGCTGAAGCTCAGGGAATTAGGAAGGGCTCTAAAAATCTGGTTGGTTAGCTAAAACATGGACCAAAGGGTAGCCCATAGTGAGTAAATTAGAAATGCCAGAACTGCTTTGGTTTAATGCAGGGAAAGGAATTCAAACCCTTAAGAAGATTGGAATATCACATCTTTTGTCATGTAAGAGTTTCATCCACACTCGGAAGGTCTAGAAAACATACCTTTTACCAGTACTTAAGATAGGAATTTGTGTGTAGAACCTGGGCAGTTCTGAAGAGTTGTGTGATCACTATTCTCTGTAGGCCAGGGGAGAATAGTGGAAACTCAGTTACAGTGGAATCTATAGTCACTGATTTGGAAAATTTAAATGCAATGGAAGTAATTGGATCCTGGGGTGGCAGAGGCCAGGCGGTAGCACTCAACTGCCCCAGCACAAGGTAGACATAGTTGCTTTAATGGACAGGAAGGTCAAGTAGCAATTTGGACTTAATGTGTTGGCTAGTTGGTCATGGTACTCCTAGGAGTAAAATAGGTAGAAAGTCTACTAAATTCTCCCTTGATCTATACAGGCATAAAAGTTTTAGATCAAGTGAATACAAGTCTAATCCAAGTCATAAAAACAGAATTCACAGCCCCTCAACAAATTCCCAGAATTGAGCTAGTTTACAAACACAGAACTGTCTGAATGAAAGAACAAGTGGGTCCTCTTAGGGAAAGACCCCAGTACACTATCCAAAATACATACTATTAATCTTTTCCCTAGCTATCCCCAAAGGGATCTACAACCTTTACCAAGGTGCACTGAGGAGAAGGAAATAATCGGACCTTTTGAGCACTACTGGACAGTGGCTCTCAACAGTAATTGTCAGCGACCCAGCATGTCACTGTGGTCCAACAGTCAGAGTAGGGGCTTATAGAAGTCAGTTGATCAATGATGTTTTAGCTTAGGTCCATATCACAGTGGGGCCAGTGTGTTCCCACATCCATTCTATGATTATTTCTCTGTTAAGAATGTGTAATTAGACCAGACAGACTTAGCAGCTAGCAGGATCTCCACATCGGTTCCCTGACCTAAGGAATGAGGGCTATGGTAGTAGGGAAGGCCAAGTATATGACACTGAAAATACCATTACATAGGAAAATAGTCAACTAAACTCAACGCTGTACTTCCATAAGGATTTCAGAGATTAGTGCCACCATCAAGGATTTGAAGGATGTAGGGGTGGTGATTTCCACATCCCCATTCAACTCTCCCATTTGATTTCTGTAAAAGACAGATAGATCTTTGACAATGATAATGGATCATCACAAACTTAACCAGGTGGTGACTGAAATTACAACTCTGTTGTAAAAAAGATGATTTCATTGCTTGAGCAAATTAATGTATTACCTGATACCTGGTATGTAGCTATTCATCTAGAAAAAGGTTTTCTCTTCATACCTGCCAATAAAGCCCACAACCAGTTTCATTTCAGTTGGCAAGGCCAACAATACAACTTTACTACCTTATGTCACATATGTATCAACTCTTTAGCTTTAAGTCATAATTTAGTTCACAGGGATGCTTTCTACAAGGTATCATACAGGTCCATTACACTGATGACATCATGCATATTGGCTCTAGTGAGCAAGTAGTAATAGTAAGATATTTGCATATAAGAGGGTAGAAATAAAGGTGACAAAAATCCAGAGGCCTTATTTCTCAGTGAAATTTCTAGGGATCCAGTGGCATGCGGTATGTCAAGATATCACTTTATTTATTTATTTATTTATAAAATGCTTATTTATTTTTGAGAGAGAGGGAAGAGACAGAACTTGAGTGGGAGAGGGCAGAGAGAGACAGAGACACAGGATTCAAAGCAGGCTCTAGGCTCTCAAGTTGTCAGGACAGAGCCTGACATGGCACTCGAACCCACAAACCATGAGATCATGACCCGAGCTGAAGTTGGAGGCTTAACTGACTGATCCACCCAGATTCCCTCAAGATATCCCTTTTAAGTGGAAGAATAACTTGTTGCATCTGCCTCTTCCAAGAACAACAGCAGCAACAACAATAAACAAAACCCATGAAACAATGCCTGGTGGCCCTTTTGGGATTTTGGAGCCTTATTTGGATGTGTTACTCTGACCCATTTAGCAAGTGACCCAAAAAACATACTAATTTTAAGAGGGCCTAGAATAAGAGACAGTTCTACAACAGGTCCAGGCTGCTGTGCGAGCTGCTCTGCCACTTGGGCCATATTGTCCAGCAGATCCAGTGGTGCTTGAAGTGTTAATGGCAGAGATGCATACTGTTCAGTGTCTTTTACAGGTCCCTCTAGGTGAATCAGAGTTCGGGCCCTTAGCATTTTAGACAAAGCCCTGACATTCTCTGCAGAAAATCACTCTCTTTTTGAGAAATAGCTCTTGGGTGCTGCTGGGCTTTAATAGAAGCCAATCACTTAACTATGGGCCACCAAATGCAACCTGGGCTGCCCATTATGAACTGGGTGTTATCTGATCTACCAAGCATAAAGTTGGGCATGCACAACAACATTTCATCAAATGGAAGTAGTAAACACAGGATTAGGTCAAGAAAATCCTGAAGACACAAATAAGTTACATGAAATAGTGGCCCAAATGTCCATGATTCCCTCTTTTGCTATACTACCTTCTTTCTGCTAGCCTATACTTATGGCCTCATAATGAGTTTAAGATTGGTTGACAAAAGAACATATTTGGGTCTGGTTTATAGATGGCTCTGCAGAATATGAAGGCATCATCCCAAAGTGGACAGCTGTAGCACCATAACCTCGGACATCCCTGAAAGACACTGGTGAAGAGAAATCCTCCTAGTGAGTAGAATCTTGAGCCCTGGATGTTAATTTTGTTTGGAAGGAGAAATGGCAAGATGTGTAATTATACATGGATTCATGGACTATGGCCAATGGTTTGGTCCAATGGTCAGGGACTTGAAAGGAGTATAGCTGAAAAACTGGTGACAATAAAATGTGGGGAAGAGGTATATGGGAAAACCACTCTATCTGGGCACAAAACATGAAGATATTTTTGTCCAACATGAATGTTTACCAAATGATCCCAGCAGAAGAACTTTTAATAATCAAGTGGACAGGATGACCTATTCAGCTAATGCCAGTCAGACTCTTTCCCAGCCTCTTTCCGTAGTCATTGCCCAGTGGCTCATGGATGAAATGGCCCCAGGGGCAGGGATGCAGGTTATCAATGGGCCCAGCAACATGGACATCCACTTACCAAGGCTAATTTGGCTAAGGCTACTGCTGAGTGCTCAATCAACCAGCAAGAGACCATCAGAAAGTCCCCAATATGGCACCATTTCCTGGGAGTAATCATCCAGCTACCTGGTGGCAGGTTAATTACCATTTCCATCATGAAAGGGGTAGTGTTTTGTTCATACTGGAGTAGACACTTTGGATCAGATTTGCCTTCCCTGCATACTATGTTTCTGCCAAAATTACCATCTGGGGACTTATAGAATGCCTTATCCATCATCATAATATTCCACACAGCATTACTTCTGGTCAATGAACTTACGTCACAGAAAAGGGAATGTAGCAATGGGCCTGTGCTCACGGACTTCGCTGATCTTACAAAATTGATATTTTTCCTTTACTTAAAAAAAAATACCCTGGTGTATTTTGAGTTCAATGAGGTAAGAGAAAGAGTTTCTAGAAAATATATGCAAAGTAAATCACTCAAACCTGAATAGACAAACTCAACATAAGAAACTCATTTTGAGAGTATTTTTCTGTTCATTTCACATATTATACACTTTTGGAAAATAGAAATAAAACTCCTCTGAGATATCTATCCATTATTAGCTACTGAGTGCCCAACTCTTTACTGCTAAATTCTTTATATACATTATCAGTTTATCCTTATAAAATCCCTAGAAGATAGATATCATCCTCATTTTATAGTAAATAGGCTTCAAAAAACTTAAGTTTGCTCAAGATCACTCTGACACCTAAAATCAAAGTAACCAGTGAATAATGTCTGATTGTAGCCCCATCTGACTCAAGACCCTTGGTCTTTACCATCTGACTTTGGTCACTCTCTCCAAAGATTAAAGGCAAACGAATCATCAATTAACTTAGACTACTGCTCAGTGTATCTCCCTGAAGTCTTCTGATATTTTTTCTTTTGCTTTTACGACAATAGTATCTATAATAAGTTAGATATCCTTATCTTTATTAACAGACATGACTGAAGATTTTAAAAGGTTCTTTGTCTATAGGTATCCAAACATAGATGTCTTTCCATACAATCGATGACAGATCTGGGGATTTTAGAACTCTGCCCCTCTCATCAAATGCAGAATTGACACATTTTTTTTTCCATGAGGCCATTTTTCACATTTGAATCCAAATTAAGTGGAGTTGTGAGATAGTATAATTTTCTTTCATTTGCCCCCAGTCTTTGATTACAGAATTATAGCCCTGCTTTGAAAAATAGGCATTTTTCAGTGACTCAGTAAAATAACCATGAACTTCATTTGACTTTCTTTTGTGGTAGTACTCAGGTCCCTGAGCCTCTTGTAAGATCATATAAAAGGTTAACGATGCTAAAATTAACAAACATCTAAAATGACTGTTCTAATAATCAATCCTAAAGAATTTATATAAGCTAATAATACATTGATGGTCATTTCAATGAATATAAATCAGTAAGTCTGCAAAAGATTGGACTTCCAAAAGGCAAGATCTTTTCTTACATTTCACAAATGAAAAATCTAGGGACATGGAAGGTGAGAAAGCTCCCCTCATCTCCAATAAGTAAGCACTATTATTTGTTCAAGTAAAGGATAGGTTATTTCTCACCTAATGGTCAATTTCACTGAAAGTTTATCCCTTTTCTATCAGTGATCCTTAAAAAGGCCTGGCTTCTAGGAGGGAGTGGTCTGTTCAATCACGCCTGAAGCTATTTTTCAGGTTAGTTAAGTATCAAAAAACTTAGAGCAGTCTTGCTGACTGCATCATTATCTACCACTACAGAGTGAAAGCCACACATGTACAACTCAGCGATGCAGGGTCTAGACTATAGCAATGACTATATTGGTCTCTCAGTTATTAAGAAAAAAGTCACCAGAGTCATAACCTTAGCACTGGTAATTTGCTCTTGGTAAAAGAAATCTTAGCTTCCAACAGTTTTATGGAGCTGATTTTAAACACAAGATACATACACCCTTATTTATATAGTACATACACAGGGTGGGTATATATGCCTATAAAGTAAGGTCTCCTGGAGTAGAATATATCCTTTTAAACTTATTATTTTTCCTATTCATCCAATTATGATACAAGCCTGGTATATCAGCTACATTACTGTATATTCACTGGAGTACAAAAGCAGTAAGAAAAACTGATAAGAAAAATGTAGATTTTAATTAAAGGACAGAAAGTGAAGCATCTGCCATGGTTAACAATGGAAATACTTAGATTCTTTACTTGGCTCTTTTCATTGAATTCATTTCTTCCTACTGTGAGATTTAATTTAAAATGTAAAGAAATTTTACTGCCAGAAAGGTTTATAGAAATTGCTTATAAAATACATTTAGATGTGCATATTGGAAATTAAGGAAGGTATCACAAAAACATTTTTAAGGGAAAATTTAATGAGCATTCTAGGTATAATCATAAAAAAATCTGTTTTTGTTTTGGGGGAAAAAAGGTCAAAGTGAATCATTCTCAGTCATCCAAAAGGACCACTGAACTCACTCATTAATGCCCTTGGATAACATTTGGTCTTGCAATTATTAAAAATATTAACGGCATGCCATTCAATTCACTTTACTGACACTTTCCTTAAATTTCTTGAGAGGTCTTTTATGTAAAAGTTACTTTTATATGAGATTGATGTTCATGCAGATATAGACAACAATTCCAAGGTAACCTTGGTCCTTCAATCAAAACAAAATTTTAGTCTTCCATCTAAGAGAAGAGAATCTGAATCTTAGAGACCTAAAAAGCTGGACTTAACTCTCCTAGCTCACAAAACAAAATGAATAAATAAAACTTCTGGGTTACCATGTAAATTTCTTTAATGTTCCTTGTAGACATTGAGCCTAGGGAGGCCAGGACAATGCGACCAGCGGTAATCGAAAACCTTTTTCCCCTTTAATTCCACAAAACTTGAAAAGTTTAATCTGTAACACAAACTCAGAGGTGTTTACTGAGTACACCAGATATATGAATGCATATGGTTGAGTGATTTAATGTCTGAAAACTGTATAACTTGTCACTGCCACAGTAAATTATTCAGCGGTCATGTTTACCAAAGGAGAGAAGTTGTATTTCTGATCACATATTCCTTTGAATGCACACACATCACTGTAGTTTCATTTCTTGCTATTTTTTTCCTATTCTATCCTCACTGAACTACTGCTATTTAATACTGGGGTGCATGGGTGGCTCAGTCAGTAAAGTGTGCAACTTTGGCTCAGGTCATGATCCCATAGTTTGTGGGTTTCAGTCCCACATTGGGCTCTGTGCTGACAGTTCAGAGCATGAAACCTGCTTCAGATTCTGTGTCTTCCCCTCTCTCTGCTCCTCCCCTGCTAATGCTCTGTCTCCTTCAAAAATAAATAAACATTAAAACAACTAAGTTCGTAAGGAAGATATAATTTTGAGAAAAATATTACCTCTGTGCCTTAGCCCATAAAGTTCTGAGTCACTGAAAGCTATTTTCCATTTGATGAACTCCTACTCATACCTTAAAACCTATCTCAAATTATCATCTTCTTGGAAGTGCTCTTTAACCCCACAGACGGAGTTACTACCACTCCCTGAATTATGCCATAGTGTTTTGAACATATATTTTCTGTATACTTAGCAAATTATCTGGTAATTATTTGGCTAATAGTCTGCCTTTCAGACTATTTCAGACTATTTTGTAGGCTCCACAAAAACAGAGTGATTCTTACTCATGAATTTATCTCTAATATCTATTACAGGGCTTCACATGTGGTAGAAAAATCAAGATTGTTTTCTTAAATAAATGAAAAGTGCTCTCTGCTAATTTCTTTATTTCATAATGTACCTAATAAAGTCAATAGTCATTACCAATATAAGTCAGAGTTCATACCAAACATAAAATTGCCTTGAGCCCAAACTAGTAATGTTCGAATTAAAATTTGGTTGAGTATCCTAATACAGAAAATTGCTTCAACCATTCAACCTGAATGAGAAAACCAAGTGTTTGTTAGTTAATTACAGAAGTGTTAAGTTATTTTGGTAATGCTATTAGCTGGAAATGGGAAATAGAACAGACTCTCATTTGCTAATATTTCTTAATTATGGGCCTGGCCTTTGTTTTAGAATTTTTAGCAACTATAATTCCTTTCAGTGACTCAACTGAGGGCAGAACTCCTGTTAACCACAGGAGGGGTATTTGTCAATGTGGTGTAAGGACATTGATTGTCACAAGATTGGAGGATGCTGGTGGCACTTAGGAGCCAGGACCTAGGGAAGCTCAGTCTCCTGCAATGCTTGGGAAAATCCCACATTAAAAAAAAAAGTGTGTTCACCCAAAACCTTAATGCTTCATTACATAACACTTCAAGTGATCCAAGAATCATTTTGTATTGATTTGTATTACTAACTTCTGCAGACTTGATTATACCATAAAATACATTCCAGTCTCCATATATGCATGTATACGCATGTAATGGTATTTCATGGTAAAGTGCAATCTTTAGCTACACTTGTTAGCCAGGTAGTACTTTTAATGGAAAATTGTAAGGAAAAAAATAATACACTTCTTTAGCATGTTTCCAGGTTGCCAGGACACGAAGAAGAATTTTAAGGATGAGTTACGAACATAAAGTTATTTTGTGAACAACTTTTTTCCTTTTCTTGCATATATCACAAACAGTAGTTTTTTTCTTTTGAAACTGACTGGAGTGTACTTTCTTCCACTGTGGCAATTAAAGTTAAAAACCATGCATTATTAATGTATATGGCTAGCGATAAGGTGTATCCAGAATTCCCTAGTTTCCCTCTAATAGTTAAAGTAGCAAGATTAGCACATGAAATCAAATATGTATAGTATTTCTTCTAAGTATTTTAAACAAAGAAATAAATTTAGTGACAGGTCTTGTTGATAATTTGAGCTACAAGCTGTGTAGTATTGGATGACTTAACCTTTCTGACCTCATCTTTCTCCAAAGGCGACAGAGAATTTTTCATTCGGGATTAAATGATTAAATAACCTAACATATTTCATATAAATAGCAAATTATCTGGCTCAGGAAATGGTAGGTAAAAAGATTAATGTCAAGGAAAACAGTTTATTAATAGTACTTACATATCTGAAGAAAGAGTAGGCTAATAAAACAGAGCAAACAGAATTTTGACTTCATCACTGGTGAGCACTGACTTAAGAAGAAGCTTCTTTGACTCTCCCATCCTGAGGGTTTTTATTTGTTGACAGAAATATCTCAAAATGTTGATGATTCCTCTTGATAGGTTGAAGATACTAGCTTTTGAGATCACCAATAATTCCACAGATTTGTTTCCTTGCTCACCAAAGAAACAACTTCTTTTGTTTTTCCATTCTGGCTTTCCTAACCTCAGTGAGTGTGCTGAACGGAATATGTAAGCACTGTAGTTCTACTGGAAGTCTCTATTTTCATTATGGATTAATACCTTTCTATGTGTTCACATGGAATTTGGTTACTAAAATGCTATTCGAGTAGTTTCCATTTGATCAATTCTAGATACATTGGCAAAAATGGAATTTCTGCAGCTACAAAGCTAAGAGTAAGACTTTCGATGAACCATTTGTCCAGATCCCAGCTAGGGTGGGGGTGGGGGGCCAAGTGGCAAGTGAGTCCTACTCAGAAACCACTCTCATGTTGTATGACTGTAAAACCAAGCAGTACACTTAGGGGAAATCCTCAACTTGATATCTCTTTAGATGTCTCAGCTTTGTGTCTCAATGGAATATTTAAAGCAATCCAGATTCAAAGTCCTAGAGAGTCAAAGAAAGCAAAAGTGGCAAATCAAATATAGACTGTAATGACTATAAAATGAAGAGCCAGTCAAATATTTTATATAGATAAAGGGTTAGTGCTATTCTGACTCTGTACAGATATCTTACATATTGAAGTTGATAATTCCCCTTTATAAAATAATCTACTTTTTATATTTTATTAGAGAGAGAGAGAGAGAGAGAGAGAGAGAGAGAGAATATCAGCTGGGGAGAAGGGCAGAGGGAGAGACAGATAGAATTGCAAGCAAGCTCCACACTCAGTGCTGAGCCCCAGGTGGGGCTTGATCCTGCCACTCTGGAATCATGACCTGAGCCAAACAAACAAAATCAAAAGTCATACGCTCAACCAACTGAGTCAACCAAATGACGTATTAGTCTTCCATACAAAACCCCTTTTGTATGGAAGACTAATAAAATCCCATCTCTTCAGTTTCAAGAAGCAGAGAATCATGGCAGTAAAATATGCAATGAACAGGCAAATGAGCAAATAGGCTTAAAATGGTTAAGGAAATAAATGAACTAGTGAATAGAATTGTGCCATATTTTCAGTATGGACTAAGTAATGACTGAAAAGAAGAAACTTTTCAGTTGAGTTGTACATAAGACAGATAAACATCAACAAAAAAGAGGTATTTAGCAAAGAACAAAAACATAAATAGAAAACATTGTGATAAAAAAAAAAGAAAATGAGGCTTTAGCATCAATAGCAAGTACATTTTTCTAATCAAAAGAACTAGTAGATTATTAAATTACTCCTAAAAAGGGAAAGAACTCAGATCCCCAAGAGATATTTCAGTCTTAAGGAAAAACAGATGAAATAAGATCTAATTCTTAAACCTTCTGGGTAAATTAGTTTCTATAAAAATTTCTGTTGTGACTTCTTGCCATAGCATATGCCACATTTAGAAAGGATAAATTATTAGTGTGAGAATGCCTTAAATTAACAAGGTTCAGAGTAGATACACAGGATATAGATAAACAGATGAGTAGGTAAGTAGTCAGATCAATGGGTGGAGACTGATGGACAGAAAGACAGATAAATTAGTTTACAACCTTCTTTAAATTCATTGATACTTGGGGCACCTGGGTGGCTCAGTCGATTGAGCGTCCGACTTCGGCTCAGGTCATGATCTCATGGTCCGTGAGTTCGAGCCCCGCGTCGGGCTCTGTGCAGACAGCTCAGAACCTGGAGCCTGCTTCAGATTCTGTGTCTCCCTCTCTCGCTATCCCTCCCCCACTCATGCTGTCTCTGTCTCAAAACTAAATAAAAACATTTAAAAAAATAAAAAAAATAAATTCATTGATACTATCAGTCCTTCAGTAATTGCATAAATAGTCTTGTGTTATAGAAATATATGCCATTTCCTTAGAGCTTCAAGGTAAATGGTAATTATTTTAAATGAGAAAAATACTTTTTCAAGACTTCCCAGTTTTAGGCTTATCTTGCCTAATTCACTGTTTCTCAAAAGTGGCTACAAGCCAGAATCCCCTAGGTTGCTTGAAGAAGATACAAATTGCCAGAATCTACACCAAGCCACCGAAACAGAAACTTTCAGGGTAGGAGTCTGGGGATAGAAAGTTTTAAAAAGCACTACTGAGATTCTTCTGGTTCTAGGATTTAGCATAACCACATCCATAATTGCAGAAATGAGAATTCAATATATGATCTCTTTCAGAGAATCAGTTTCAGTTTTGGAGAAAATTAAGATAATAAGAGGTATCTGTTTGGGTGTATATTCAGTTCAGTTTCCCAAGAATGGCTTAAAGTCGACTGACTGTGTTTAAGCCTCTGCTGAGTATTGGAGGTTGGGGGTGGGTTAAAGGGAGGTGGTTCTACCAAACAACAACTACAAAAGATGAAACTCCTGCTCACCAAGAGATCTCAGTCTGGTTTGGCAAACACGAATAAGATAAATCAAAGTTTATGCAAGACAGTGTATGATCAGTATATGATTGAGGAACTACAGTGAGATTGTTAAAAGGATTATTAGTGTGGGCTTGAGTTAAATCACTTATAAAACCAGATGGACTGGTATTTTCCAGTAGAAACATTTGAAAGGTGAGACTTCAATACCCAGGCACACAGCCATCTGAAGTAAATGAATTCAGTGAGGAACAGAAGCAGGTGAGAGGATATGGAGCTGTCAGGTCATGAAGGAGAACAATCTAGCATTTCTTCTCCTTTCTCCAGTCTATCATTTTATTGTTATGGTGTTCTGGAACTAGGATTATCAGGCTGTAGAAAGAAACGCTCCACGCTCAGGAAGTTTCAAAAGAAAAGAGTGGTAGAAATCACCAATGTTTACTAGAAGCTGAAGATATCAGGGTAGGGTGGGGAAGAAGTCAAGGATTGGGGTGAAGGGATGCAGAAATCTCTCAGTGATAACTGCACAGTGTTTTTAATACATTAGATAATATATAGTTTAAGCTATGAGGTACTACGGATTTGCACGCTTTCAGTATTTTAAGCAATTTTCTAATACCAGGGAGTACGAAATATTCTATAGAACAGTAATATGTTTATATAGTATAATAATATCAAAATGCTTTCTCAAGACTACCACATTATCATTTATTTTTAAGGATGGAATTTCGATGCATAATTATAGTCATGACTAGATGTCTGCACTCTATTTCAGTCCAGAGATCTGTCAATGACCTACTGTTGTAACACTTGGAAAAGATTTGTTCCGTATCTGAGCATACCATATGCTAATTTTCTTTCTTCCTCCTCCCCCAGAGAATTTCTCTCTTGCCTCACCAAATATGAAATTTGTGCAGAGGGTCTTCAAGTTCCCAGTCTTAAGCATTCTTTAAACATTCTGTGTACAATTTGGTTTTAAAAAATTCTTCCTTTTCTTTCTTTTATTCATGAATAGTTTCAGCAGAAGTGGCAGAAACTCCTTTATTCTCTCCCAGGCTCAATATTCAAGCTTCCTTGATAAGAATTCTTCCTAATAAAACTTTCTCTCTCCAAAATTGTCTGGGCCTGAGGTCCTTTGGCTAATTTCTTCTGTGCTAAGGTTAATCCTGATCTCCATGTCTTTGTTGAACAAACAGATGGAAGGGACAAATTTGTACAGCACTGTCAAAAAGGATTTAAATAAAGTTCCATTTTTTTATTTTTAAACAACATCTTGAGAGAAAGTCTTTTCCCACTCAACCCTCTGTAGGGCTCCAATCACAACAGGACCATACATCCCTCATGGGTTATGAACTATCAGCTATACCACCATCTGCCCTCTTAGGATATAACCGCCCAGAGGTCAAGAGCAAACAGTCAATCTTAAATTGCTTGGATAGTCAATGGAGTAGTTATCTCGGGGCCTCCTTCCCCAAAAATCCTTGCCTTTGGGAGGTGTCAGAATTGGCAAGGAGATGAGCCAACAACAATTTCTACGTAATCATCCTACCCTACTACCATCCACAGTGATCCCAACATTTTCTTCCTTCCTTCCTCCCTCCCTCCCTCCCTCCCTCCCTCCCTCCCTTCCTCCCTTCCTTCCTTCCTTCCTTCCTTCCTGGTTTTTTTAAAAAAAGTCTTATTTATTTTGAGACAGAGAGAGCAAGTGTGAGTGGGGAAGGGGCAGAGAGAGAAGGATAGAGAGAGAATCCTATGCAGGCTCCACACTGTCAATGCAAAGCCCAATACTCGAACTCATGAACCATGAGATCATAGCCTGAGCCCAAGACAGATGCTAACTGACTGAGCCACCCAGGCGCGCCTCAATGTGTGAAATGAATACATCAATAGTGCTCACTCTATGCTGGGATCTACTAGGCACTCTAAGCACTTCCAACAATACAAACTCCTCTAAGTCACTTGATCCTCATAATAACCTTACGAAATACAAACTATTATTATCTCCAATTTACAGATGAGGAAACTGGTTTGAAGAGGTCAAGTGATCTGTGCAAGGTCACACACCTAATAAGACTTTCAGAAAAAAGAAATTAGGTCATCCCCACATCACAGATAATATTATCTGATATTTGCAAATGGCATACCAGATAAAGGGTTAGAAAATGAAAGAGATACTTAATTTTAAGGAAAGTCATGTGAGTAAAAATATAACTAACATATATTCATGGGGATCCTTTGTTTTCTATGCCTATATTTTATTCACCCCTGGACATATCAGGTTAGGGTCAAAGTGAAAGAAGACTAGACATCAAGTAGACAGAAGAACTGGTAAGGAGTATGTGTGTGTGGTGGGGCGGAGGGGGGGGTGTATCATACTATTCTCTAGAAAATTCCTTCTAAAAACCGTTTTCCTTCAATATGGTTAAACAAGACTCCACCAAAAAGGTGCTAGAACTGAGAAACGAATCCAGCAAAGTTTCAGGATACAAAAATCAATGTATAGAAATCAGGTGCATTTCTATACAGCAATAATGAAGTGACAGAGAAATCAAGAAATTGATCCCATTTACAACTGCACCAAGAACCATAAAATACTGAGGAATAAACCTAACCAAAGATGTAAAAGATCTGTATGCTGAAAACTATAAAAAATTTATGAAAGAAATTGAGGAAGACAGAAAGAAATGGAAAGAAAAAAACACATTTCATGCTCATGAACTAGAAAAGCAAATATTGTTAAAATGTCGATACTAACAAATATTGTTAAAATATAGATACTATTGTTAAAATGTCAATCTGCACATTCAGTGCAATCCCAATCAAAATTGCACCAGCTTTCTTCTCAGAGCTAGAACAAACAATCCTAAAATTTGTATGGAACCACATAAGACCCCTGAAAGCCAAAGTAATGTTGAAAAAGAAACCAAAGTGGGAGGCATCACAATTGTGACTTTAGCCTCTACTACAAAGCCGTAATCATCAAAACAGTATGGTATTGGCACAAAAACAGACAGAAGAAAATGGAATAGAATAGAGAACCCAGAAATGGGCCCACAAATGTATGGCCAACTCGCCTTTGACAAAACAGGAAAGAGTATCCCATGGAAAAAAGGTAGTCTCTTTAGCAAATGTTGCTGGGAGAATTGTACAGCAACATGCAGAAGAATGAAACTAGACCACTTTCTTACACCATACACAGCAGTAAATTCAAAATGAATGAAAGACCTAAATATGAGACAGGAAATCATCAAAACCCTAGAGGAGAAAACAGGCGAAAACCTCTTTGACCTCAGCCACAGCAATTTCTTGCTCAACATGTCCCCAAAGGCAAGAGAAATAAACAAAAGTGAACTACTGAGATCTCGTCAAGATAAAAAGCTTCAGCACTGCAAAGGAAACAATCAACAAAACTAAAAGGCAACCCATAGAATGGGAGAAGATATTTGCAAATGGCATACCAGATAAAGGGTTAGTATCCAAAATCTATAAAGAAATTATCAAACTCAACACCTGAAAAATAAATAACCCAGGGAAGAAATGGGCAGAAGACATGAATAGACACTTTTCCAAAGAAGACTTCCAGATGGTCAACAGACACATGAAAAGATGCTCAACATCACTCATCATCAGGGAAATACAAAACAAAACTACAATGATATACCACCTCACTGGGTCAGAGTGGCTAAAATTAACAACTCAGGAAACAACAGATGTTGGCAAAGATGTGGAGAAACAGGAACCCTCTTACACTGTTAGTGAGAATGCAAACTGGTGCAGCAGCTCTGGAAAACAGTGTGGCGGTTCCTCAAAAAATTAAAAATAGAACTACCTGTGAGCCAGAAGTAGCACTACTAGGAATCTATCTAAAGGATACAGGAATGCTGATTCATAGGGGCACATGTACCCCAGTGTTTAGAGCAGTGTGTTCAACAATAGCCAAATTATGGAAAGAGCCTAAATGTCCATCAACTGATGAACTGATAAAGAAGATGTGGTTTATATATAGATTGGAATACTACTTGGCGAAGTAGTAGAATGAGTAGTAGAATGAGAAAGAATGCAATCCAGCCATTTGTGACAGCATGGATAGTACTGGCGGGTATTATGCTAGCTGAAATAAATCAGTCAGAGAAAGACAGGTATGTTATCATTCATATTTGGAATTTGAGAAACTTAGCAGAAGACCAAGGGAGAAGGGAAGGGGAAAATTAGTTTCAAACAGAGAGAGAAGCAAACCTTAAATGGAGAACAAACTGAGAGTGGATGGGAGGGGTGTGGGGGAGAGGGGAAAATGGATGATGGGCATTGAGGAGGACACTTGTTTGGATGAGAACTGGGTATTGTATGTTAGCAATGAATCATGGAATCTACCTCTGAAACCAAGAGCACACTGTATACACTCTATGTTAGCTAACTTGACAATAAATTATATTTGAAAAAAAAAATAGCAATGCTACTAAAGCAACAGAACTCTTAGGACTTAACACTGCTTTTTACCCATTATCAGGTTTAAGATAGAGAAGCTCTATACTGAAGATTTGATAGAAAATAAAGAAAAAAGTAAAAACTGAAAGTACAAATAAGTTAGGGAAAAAATCTATAGTTTGTTTTTTTTAAGTTTGTTTGTTTGTTTGTTTAGACAGCAAGAGAGAGCAAGAGAGAGCAAGGGAGGCCAGAGAGAGAGGAAAAACAATCCCAAGCAGGCTCTGCACTGTCAGCTCAGAGGCTGATGTGAGACTTGAACTCATAAACCAGGAGATCACGACCTGAGCCAAAATCGAGAGTTGGACGCTTAACTGACTGAGCCACCCAGGTCCCCCCGTGGTTTGTAATTTCAAAGAAACTAATAAAATAAATAACCACTAGCTAGCCTAATTGAGCGAAGACTAAGAAAGTACAAATACTGATCGCAGTTTGATAAAGGGGAAAGAAACATAACTATAGAGGAAATTAAATGTTTCAAAGTCTAGATCAAATGACTGATTTTTTAGGAAAACATAAACTACCAAAATTGACATGGGAAGAGATTAAAACCCTAAATAGGTCAATACTCTTGAGGATATTAAGTAGTTGCCAAACTATTTCCTGAAATAGTGCCAAACTTAGTTACAATATTAAATTGTTTTATCTAAAAGGGACACATTATTCTTAATACTTAGGGTATTTCAGAAAACAATAAAGGCAGCTTTGTTGTTTACAAAGCCAGAGAAACACTTAGACCAAACCCTGAGAAAGCCAACACACTCCAACGAGAAAACTATACACTAATTTCACTTACTATGATAAATGGAAAAAAAAATACTAAAATTCAGTAGTATGTTATGAAAATAATTAATTATAACCAAGTTGGAATTATTCTTGAAAATCAAAGAAATTTCAGTATTAGGATACCAATAACTGTAACTGACTATTTGAGATTCATAGAGAGAGACTATACAGTTCTTTCAGTAGATGCTTAAGAGGCATTTGCTGAAATTCAACATTATTTCTTCATAAAAATCTTTAATAAATGATTATATAATAATTAACTAAGTATGAATTTATACAAACACACACACAACTACATATATGCTGTATATATAAAATACCAAAGGTCAATACAATGTTTGAATATAATAATGACATTCTATTATTACTATAGCTATTTAAATGAAGAAAGTACTGTAATCACTTGAAGTTGATTTTTACTAGAAAATCTAAAACAATAAAATAAATTTGATTTTAGTAGAATGTAGATTTTTTTTTATATTGTAAACAATGACATGGGAGAAATTTAATAAAAACAACCCTACTTACCAGGCAATAAGACATAAAAATTCTTGAGAATGAAATTAAGAAATGGAGAGGTTATAGAAATTATAAACTAATGAAGAACTGAATAGAGAGACATATTTTGTCCTTGGACTAGATGATTCAATGTTTTCAAGATATCACTGTTTCCTACAATAATCTAGAAATGAGATGCTACATTCTCATAAAAATACCTACAAAATTTTAGAATTGATGTAGAGGAATAAATACACAATCATGCACAGATAAATCTTAAATGTAATGAAAGTTTATTAACTCTACAGAAGGTAAGATCTATATTAATAGATTATGGTACTGGTCAAAGAAGAGACAGATCAATGTTTAGTCCTCAACTATAGAAGAAATCCAAATTAAACCCAACTATATATGGGAATTTAATGGGCTTAAAAAGACATTTTAAAGGAGTAGGAAAATAGCTCTTAAGTAAATGTCAATAGGATAACTGGAAGTTATTTGAAACTACTAGTAAAGCCAGAAGTTTATTCCTTATTCAAAATCCAAAGTGGATAAATGGTAAAATGTAAAAAATGAAAATACATGAGTACAGGAGAAAATGTAAGTGAATGTAACTTGGGGAGAAGAAATGCTTGAATTATGACCAAATTTTAAAGTCATAAAAACACTAATAGATTTAATTAATAAAAATCAAAACCATCTGTTAGTTTACCTTAAACAAATTGGCAATGACCTTGGAAGAACATAACTTCAAAATAATTAGAAGCCAATGGACTAATATCCATAATATATAAAATGCCTAAATATCAATGAGGAAAAGATAAATAATTGGAAATGCTCAAAATTAGTAAAGTTATAAAAATTTATTCAGGGAGCTCACTGTTAATTTATCAGAGAGGCAAATATTTATGTCATATTTATTGTTTATGAGAGATGTTTATTTTTTATCGGAGTTTAAATTAGGACAACATTCTAAAAGGCAATTTTAGCAAAGTAAGAAATGATAATTTTGACCTAGTAATTTCAAACATCTGCCTAAGTGTCAAATACACAAGTAATAATTCCTTGTTATCTTTGCCCGCCATAACTGGGAGGCATTAGAAACAGCCTGAGTGTCAATGTGTGAAGGTTGCATATATATATTTAGATGTATCCGGATATCTAGAAATACAACTCTTTAATGTGGAAGTGGTAAAAATTTTAAATATACACACACACACACCCCTTGTTTATATTATTTATTACTATAACCCAGAGCCTCAAACCTTACTCGATATTTATTGATGTTCAATCAATGTTTGCACATTCAATAAACAAATGTATGATTATATGATTATATGATTATATTATATTCAATCAATGTTTGCACATTCATAAATCAATATGTATGATTATACGATAAAAGCAAATTGTAAAATAAAATAATATAGCTTTAAAAAACACATCTCTTCAAAAGTGGCCCAGTAGTCTTTACTTCACAAAGCATTTTCCCTTTCTAAAATTTGTCAATTTCTATATTTTTGCATTTTTAATAAACACGTAATTATTTGTATTAAAATACTGAAGTACCAATAAAAGATTCCTTTTCTCCTTATATTGGAACTATGTTATTTGGCATCACCTAAACTTAAATGCATTGTGATTACATTAATAATTAGGCAGTGATATACTACAATACACACAGAGTGATGTTCTATCTTGGGGAAGGAGAAAAAAAAAGGAGAGTATATGTAAGGAATTCACACTGAAGAAATCAAGTATGATTGACACAAGCAAGGCTTATCTCAGCTTCATGAATGGGGGTCTATCAAGAACTTTCACACACACATTCATTTAATGCTCGTATTACTTGTACTTAAAGATGACAAGAGTAATACTTAGAAACAAAAGAGGATCCACAATTAGTAGTGGAGAATCAAGACCTCAACGTGCTTCCATTATTCCATTCTATTGCTAGTGCTATGACAAACATCACTGTACAGCAAGTCCTTCTGTTTGAAGATACAGTATGTTTTTGGGGGTAGGGAAGGAAGAAGTACATATGAGGAGTTGGATGAGAAAATCCAAATTTACATCTAAAACATGATTGTACAGCCTATTTACTACATAACGATTTATTTACTTGTGATATTTCTTCACTTGTAAAGAGAAACTCAGGCTTTGGGTCAAAGTACTGAGTTTTTCTGCTCAAACTAAAGCTCACTGTCTTCCCTGTGGGGCCAAACTTCAATCTGTAAAGGCTATAAATCAAATATGAGCACATGCTGATCCAGATGTAAAGAAATTTCAGGAAAAATATATGGTCTTTCCATTTCTAGTTTGTTTGGTCTGCTTGGACACATACCTGTGAGGGGGGGTTTATTTACAGAGACACAGTACAGATTGTATATTATTTTCCTGTTATGGATGAAATGAGGCTGTTGTCACAATGTACTGTATTTCTGGGCATCAAAATTACTTTCTACCTGTATCAAATCCCTGTGTTTCCATAATGAAGAGAAAGCTTTTGTGTTCTAATGAATGATACTGTTCAACTTATCATCAGTGTTCATGAATTTCCATTTTGTGTTATTCCCTTTTCAAACACCTATGGACTTGGAATATATGTTCCAACTACATTTACAGAGATAAAGATCTCATTTTAATAATGCCTTAATATTGGATTACAAGGAAGAACACACTCTCGGGTTGAAATGAAAGACAGTTTTTCTCCAATGAAGCACACTGAAAAACAAACAAACAACAACCAACTGAACTTGTTTCATTTCTTATTTTTGAAAGTTTCAGAAATAATTTGCTTTAATTTTCAATCACTGAATCCTTAAACCATTAAAAGGTGTAAGTGAAGAATATCAGTATATGGCAACTACTTACTGGATTTTCATTCTCCCCTGCAAATTCCAGTCAGAAATTCTCATTATTGATACCTTATTTATTGGTAGTTTATTTATTTGTAGATATTCTATCTGAGAGCATTAAGATTCATTAAAAATTTAAAAATGTAAACCATTGACAGATAATGGTTTCCAGCTTTGGGGAAACAAGTTTACCTTGATAATGTAATAAATTCACTCTAAAAATTCAATTGCTCTTTGCTTAGATCTCTGCAAATGTAACAACAGGGAACATAGCCAAGAATCTACAAGCAATGGGAAACAAAGTCTCTGAAACCATGTGCTAAATAAAAGGTTCAGTCATGAAAAGTTATGCCTAGAAGAGGGGACCCTGCGGTTTTAATGAAACTCTTCTTTTGGCACACAATCCTAACAAGTCCTATTTCCTCATGTTCACTCTTACTTTCTTCTTATATAATTGTCAGAGTAGTCTTTGTAGGACAAAAAATTGATAATGCTCCACCCTGTTTGAACCTTGTGTACAGAGAATATGCCCAATATATGTTTGTAGAAATCAAATTTTTAAAAGTATGCTCCAGTGAAATGGCAGAATATTAAATCGCATACAGATGCATATAGCTGCTTACTATTATAAGACACAAATAGATTCTGGGTTTGTGGAGATAGAGGGTATAAGGTAGTGCAACTAGATGACTAACTACTACTGATTGGAATCTCTTATTTGTAATTATTCACTAAAATAGAAAAAAAAACTGTATTGTAGCAAGTATCTAAGAAGTTTTGGGAATTACTCCCTTTTCCTCTTACATCTTAATTATACTGTGAGGAGACAGTATCAGACATGGTGGCTTCACTAGGCCAAATAACGCTACTCCCTTTAACAGAAACTATCAGCAGTTGATCTAATTCAGTGAGAGCAACCACTCCCAGGTATGGTTTTTAAATATGCAGTAACTTCAATTAGCATTGTTAAGGAACAAACTACTCATTGGGCAATGTGCTAGGCATTTAAAAAATATATTCTCTCATTTAGTCACAAACTACTCACATCTATCTTATCACAGGGGCATTTTAATCTCCATTTTGCAAATGAAGGTCAGAGAGACTCAACTTTTCTTAGTGAAAATAAGACGTCTGCCAAATCTCTGGTAGATCAAAATATAATCAGCATAATTTTTCTGTGACATCATAAAGGAAATGCATTGCTAATTTGCATGGAGTCTAGGAAAATGAAAATCAGCCAGGTATAATTTATTAGCATTAAGGCAGTTATATCCAGAGAAGCATCTCTGCATCAAGTGGAACAGAGCACTCCACCTGCTAAAAATAAATAAATGAACTCTTTAATGGAACAAGATGTATCTTTAGACTGCCTGGGTACATTTTAACACTAATGAAAATGATAATGCTAGTAACTTAGGGGCACTTTCTATGAATCTAACATTGGGCTGTTTATATGTGCTATCTTATTTAAGATGTTCAACTCTTACTTAAAAGGTATTTTTACATTTTTAGATGAAAGACTGAAGATCAGATAGCTTAAAATAATGTCTTAAAGGAACAGCTTTCGGATGAAGGCTACTGTGACTCCAAACGCTGTGTTCTTTATTTCTAGCACATGAACTCCCTCAACACCTGTCTAACGGTATCGTATCTTTCTTTGCATGACCATGTGCTTACCTAGCAAACTCCTGGTTATCCATTTGGCTTCCCACATACTTGGCTGAGATTTTGTCCTAGATAATGAACACTTAAGCTCTTTGAAGGCAGTTATCCTCATTGTAGATAAAGGTACTGGCCTTTTTAGTTTCCTTTCCTAGAGTTAGCTTAGTTACTGACCTTCATTCCCTCAGTCTCAGAACTCTGGGGGCAAATTAAAAATTAAGTTTCTGAGGCTGAATATCTCAAGAACAGAAAGACCCCCACCATGGAAACCCCCAAAACTCGGGTGTCTCTTTTTGAAAACTGTCATTTATAATCAGTAATTTTGTGACATTCTGAAGACAATAGAAGGTCTTCTGATTAAGTGCCCCATCCCAAGCCAAGTTTATCAACAAGAATTTCTTCAGAAGAGGTCTTTTTATTAGAAGCACAAGCCTCTGATGCGCCAGTGAAGCGTTCTGGGTAAATAAGAGAGTAGTTACTCAAAGATCATTAGACAGGGGCACCTGGGTGGCTCCGACAGTTGATCATCTGATTTTAGCTCAGGTCACGATCCCACAGTTCCGGAGTTCGAGCCCCATGTTGGGCTTGCTGCTGTCAGTGCAGAGACCATTTTGGATGGCCTCCCTCTTCCTCTGTCCCTCCCCCTTCCCCTCTCTTTCAGAGAAGTAAACATTGAAAAAAAAGAAGGTTAGATAAAGGAGGGTTCCTTAAAGTTGGTTGGGGAGTCTGGAGACCAAGGGAAGCAGGCTTGACCAAGGGAAGCATCCATTTCCTTCCTCAGCATTCTTAGGGTCTTTCCTGCCATTTGCCAGTTTCTTTCTCTCAAATTGGATTAAATGTACCTCAGAGCTCAACAGAGCCTGTCTAATAGACAAGGCTATGGCAGTGGGCTGTGAAGGGCCAGCAGGTCATACACAGGAGACGATTACCCTTGCAACTGCTATTTCCACTTACAGCTTCTCTGTATGGGTATATACTAATTCCTGAGAAGTTTCACAGGGGAGGAATCTATGCAGTCACCATTCAACTAAGGAACTGTCCTTCACACAGTATGTGCTGAGGAGGCTTATTTTGTTTCCAAAGTGTATATGTGTGTGTGTACGTGTGCATGTGTGTGTGTATAACAGAAAGGTATACAATACATAAAATGGTCAGAGAAAGGAGAAAAGAGTGTAATAACCCAAAGCTAAATCAGAAGTTGCATGGACACGTACATGAGGACAGACTTGAATAATCAATAAATTCTTAGAGAATTCATCACTTTCATGCTTGATTTAAGGAGACAACAGCTTCATTGATGTATCAAGTGATGGTTGTAAATATTTTGTTACTTGGATTGTCAATTCACATACGTAATAAAGTATTTTAATTTTGTTCTATGAATTCTTTAAAAATGTTGTCTATACAATGTTTCTAAGTATTATAAATGAGGTAAATGCACAGAGAATTAAAATGCTCGAACTATGTTATGGCATATTTTAAAGTAAAAAAAAGTATTAAATTCGTTGTTTCAAACACTTATTGGGATGAGCACTGGATGTTGTATGGAAACCAATCTGAAAATAAATTATATTTTAAAAAAAACAAGTTTTAATTGCCATATGTGCAGATTTTTTCTTAGATAATTGAGATACGAACCATTTTTCTGATACTGAATTTTGTTCATTTACTTACATAAACATTAAAATAACAAGATTACTAAAAAAATACAAATGAACTTTTAAATTCCATGATAACCTTCTGGGATTTCCAAGGAGGATTTGGAAGTCTGATCAACAAGAACCAAATGGCATGTTTCCTGCTTTACCTGATTGCTTAGCTAAATAAAGATAGTAGCATTTATTTCAACTATGTTTCAGGTAACTAAGAACATTTGCTATAATTGAACACAGTTCCTTTGCCCTCTCTCACAAGGTAAACTATTACCTAAGTTGTGGAGTAACTGAGACTTTAAAATTTTTTCTGATGTTTATTTATTTTTGAGAGAGAGAGACAGAGACAGAGCATAAGCAGGGAAGAGGCAGAGAGAGAGAGAGAGAGAGAGAGAGAGAGAGACAGAGACAGAGACAGAGACAGAGACAGAGCGAGCGCTAGACACAGAATCTGAAGCAGGCTTCAGGCTCTGAGCTGTCAGTACAGAGCCTGACATGGGACTCAAACCCACAAACCGTGAGGTCATGACCTGAGCCAAAGTCAGATGCTTAACTGACTGAGCTACCCAGGCACCCCTTTTTAACTATGAAAAGGTGATTGATGTTTGTTAAAAAGAGACAACTGACTGGAAGCTCCTAACCCAGACTCACTGAATGGGAGATGTTGGTTCATTTGATTGCCGACATGATATTATGAGTGCCTAACAACTTCTGGGGAATGTGTTGCCTTATAAAAGGGAATCTACAGCAGTTGTGAAAAGAAATTAATTATTATAGAACATTAAGGTTAATAAGATCATTGTCTAATGTTCTAAGAGGCAGGGAAGATCTGAACTGAGCATGTCAGGATATTGCTTGCACTGATTGGGGTCTATTGGAGTTCAAAAGAATTAATGTCCACCTGGTGTGATATCTCAAGAGAGGGCTCTATCTTGCAGTAATTTCTGTGAAGTGGCCCACTCATTGAAGGGAATGATGGTCCCTTAGACCTATGACATTAAAAAATAAAAGGGGGCGCCTGGGTGGCTCAGTCGGTTGAGAGGCCGACTTCAGCTCAGGTCATGATCTCACCGTTCCGGAGTTCAAGCCCCGCGTCGGGCTCTGTGCTGATAGCTCAAAGCCTGGAGCCTGTTTCAGATTCTGTGTCTCCCTCTCTGTCTGTGCCCCTCCCCTGCTCATGCTCTGTCCGTCTCTCTCTCTCTCAAAAATAAATAAACATTAAAAAAAATAAATAAAAAAATAAAAGGAAGGAGAAAAAGAATCTAGTGTTAAATTACTTACTGCCTCACCTATCTATATTCAGTAATATGGACAAAATTTCATCCTAATTATCTGCTACCTTTCTATTCCTTTATATCAGGCTCTACTCATCAATTCACATGTCCAAATTGCCCTGTAAAAGACAGAAGTGAGAATTTGTCTTTTCTTTTCTTTTTTTAGTAATTTGTCTTTTCTGTTCCACCTTTATTTTACTTCTACTCTTGCTCTTTATGTCTGTGATTTCATACTCTACAAGTGTAGATTAATTAATTCATTCTTCTATACCCATTCATTTATTTACCAAATATTTAGTAATAGCTTCTAAAGAGGGATACATTTCTCATATTTTGTTCATTATTCTATTTTCAGTGTCTGGGACTATCTAACAATAGTTACTGTATAAATGAGTGGATGAACTGTCAAGCACCATACTGACTGCTGGGTTTTGGCTCCATATGAACTTCTCTGATCCACCATAATTTCACTATTCTTTGTTTCCCTTCCTAGCATTTTAGACATTCATACCCATGACCAGTATGTGATGTTACTCTATCTTCCAATTTCGATCTTTCCAGTGTTTTCAGAAGGGGACTTAATCTGGACTCACAGAATCTCATCCATTGCATCAATAGCTAGATCAATGTTCAGCCAAAGGTTGAAGAACATGGAAAGCAAGGTTAAGATCACAATATAAATGTATAATAGTTGTATAAAGTAATTTCTAATAGGCTTTAAGTTGTATACATGTAACTTTGGGCAGTAAGATTTCTCAAGAAAGTCAGTTGTGCCCTAGGCCCCCAGCACCGCTTGGGGGCAACGAAGACTTAAAAGTATAGGGAAAAGGCCTTTGGGTGCATGATGCTATGAATACAATTAAGAGCAAAAAACTGTTCACAATGAATTTCAATACTGTTATCCAGAGTTATTTTGCTAATTAAAGTACAAAACATGTAAGTGTAACTATAATGATTTTTCACTGAAAGTGAAAGTACATATTATAAATGCAAACTCATTAAAAATCATTCAGTATCAGTACCAACTATAAGATAGTATTAGCCTCATTTGTTGATGAAAAAACAGGAGACAAAAATCGAGTAATCCTCCTAAAACTAGAAAGGAAGTCAATTATTACAATTTCTCACCTTCATTTATATTGCAAATCGAGTGAGAAGGATTCATGTATAATAGCAACCAACTAGCAGAGAGTAACTTTTTAGGACGGAGAATTTGGACAACAGTTATCTGCTCTCATAGGCAGATTCTGTGAGACCATTACCAAACACTACCTTAGAACTTTTCACCTTTGGCTTCCCCACTTCATTATATCTCCGTAAAAACTTGCATTTTTAAATTTATTCACTACTTACAATCCATTCCTTCCAGTTAGACACTGCCCAACAAAAAGTACTCATAATTTCCCCAAAGTTTCATAAAAAAAAGTGATCCTCAAAATGTTTCATTAAAATGTGTTAGGATGGCTATTATCAAAATGACAAAAGAGAACAAGTGTTGGTGAGACTCCTCAAAAATTAGAAACAGAGCTGCCATATGATTCATCAATACCACTTCTGGACAAATACCTAAAGGAAAAGCAGTCAGTATCTTGCAGAGATATCTTCACCCATTTATTCATTATAGCATTATTCGTAACAGCCAAGATATGGAAATAACCTAAATGTTATCTGTGGGTGAATGAATAAAAAAACATAATATAGTACACAGACACAGACACACACAGACACACACACACACACACACACACACACAAAATGGAATAGTATTCAGCCTTAAAAAAGAAAGCTTGCCATTTGCAACAACATAGATGAACCTGGTACACATTATGTTAAGTGAAATAAGCCAGATCTAGAAAGACAAATACTGCATGACCTCATTTATATTTGGGATCTAAAAATGCTGAACTTATAAAAGCAAAGAGTAACATGGTGGTTGCTGGGGGCTGGGAGAGTAGGAGAAATGAGTAAATGTTTGTCAAAGGGTACAAATTTCCAAATACAAGATTAGTAAGTTCAGGGGATCTAATGTACAACGTGGTGATTATAGTTAATAAAACTGTATTATATACTTGAAACTTGCTCATAGAGTTGGTCTTAAGTATTCTTAGCACATACACACACACAAAAGAAACCATAACTATGTGAAGTCGTAGATATGGTAATTAGTTTGAGAACAATAATTTCACTATATATGCATAACAAAACATCATCTTGAATACCTGAAATACATATATTTTTATTTTCTAAGTATGCCACAACAAACCGCCCAACTTCCCATCCTCACCTCTGGTCTCTGGGTCTAATAAAACTTCAACCTCTGAAGCTCCCTTATTCAAATAATTGCTAACTCCTCTACCTCATATCTTCTACCTCTGGCATAAAGGAACTCATCTTTTCATTCCAGAGTCTGGTTGAAAAATCACAGGAAAAGACTGATTCAGCTGGCTTGGGTCAGACACATAGCACATCAACAAACTGAGCTACTGAGGCAGAAGAATGGTATAATACAGAAACTCTCTCAGAACCACATGACTTTAGTCAAGGAGTAAGCAGGACAAAATCCTAGGGAGATCCAACAGCAGGAACAATTCTACTACATGGCTTATTTTAATCTGAAATGTAATCATTCCTTTACTATACATTGCACTCTGCATTTCAGGAAGATATTTTATATATTTTCTGCATTATTTATATCTTCTTATATGTTATTCTCTGCTCTGGAGATGACTGCATTGTGGCAATCTGGGTGGGGTTCTGGGATCTGAGAAGCTATTGCTTAAATAGGGCTTAACTTAGACATGTGCATGTTAGCAAAACAAAAATATGGGATGGCACAGTGAAGAATGACAGGGAGACTACCTTTTGGTTGTGTGATTCAACACTGGTGAGGAGAAGGTGTCAGGAGTTGCTTGTCAAAGGCCAAGCGCCAAAACATTCTAAGTAACAGGTTGAGAGGTTTAGATTTTATTCTTCTGGCAATGCAGATAAATCAGAAATTTTAGAGTTGGAAGTTACATTTATGTTTGTGTTTTAGAAAATAACTCTAGCAAAATGTGTATGGCCCATCAGAGGGACAAGAAACTAGAGACAAAAGATTACTTCAATAAGTTTATTATAAACATTCCACACATTTGAGAGACATTGAAAAGGAGGCATCAACAGAATCTGGAAGTAAGTGGTAGTTAAGAAAAGCTCAATAGTCAAAGGTAAGGCAGACTTGGAGCTACAGAGGGAACATCAGGCTAAGAGGCTAAAATTAGTAGATACTTAAGAGTAACCCAAAATTAATGTGTTGTAAATGGAAAGTCTGTCCTTTTTAAATAGACCATAAAGATATTTGAAATAAATTTTTTGAAGTAATCTCTACACCTAGTGTGGGGCTGGAATCCACAACCCTGAGATCAAGAGTTGCATGCTCCACCAATTGAACTAGCTGGGTAGATATTTGAAATAATGTTATGGTTAAAAAATTTTCAAAGGACAGAAAATTCTAAAATACACTCAAATGACCTTTTGAATTCAGATGGTAAGATTTGGGAGAAGTGAATCACAAGGCCTAAAAGTAATGTGTGATGGTATCATATGTTGCTTCTCTTAATAACTTTTTTACTTGTTTTTAAAGACAACAATAAATAAAAATAAAAATACATGTTCAAAGGTCTACCAGCAATATCTAGAGTACAGATTATGGTTGACGGTTACTTTTCCTTTGTGGACTACAGAGTCTGCCTAATTCAATAATCATTACCACACATACCACACACTCACAGCCCAATTTTCTGCCTAAACAAGCTCCAACTTGCCTATTTACAATTCATTGGACTTCATTAAAACTCTATTAACAATTGTTCAACTTATTTGATTTCTTGGTGTAAGCGGCAGAGTCCACAACAGCCCAGAACTAAGATGTGTTTTGGCCCTGACTTGTAACATTGATCAAGATGCAACCAAGGAGGTCAACCTGCATTTGTTCAGGAAATGCTGCTGCTGTATTTTTATCTAAGCCAAAACTGTGAAATTAATCAGGAAAGAAACTTTCTAAATGTTGGGAATTATTCATTGCTTAAATGAAAACGAAGTCTTATTCTACTAGTGCTATCATAGGTAAAAGTTATCCAAAATGATAACTCTCAAGAAATGAATGGTGCCTATGTAAATTGTTCATTTTCTTTTCTAACTACAGGTATTTATTTTGACCTCTGCAAATGCTTTACGAACTTAGGATTCATCATATTTCATTTACATGAATGAAATTCTAGTGAATTTGTATTCACTGGATATTTACAGATCACTGACAATGTGTCAGGCACTATGGTAAACTATAAGATGATAATAATGAGTATATTAATAAAACATAATTTTTCGTGTTACGTTTTGCCAGAAAATTCTAAGAATTCCTCAGGTATTTATTATTAACTTTCCTTGAAAATGTTATGAGATTTGCAAACTTTAATACCTCCATTCTACAGATAAAAATACAAATGTGTATGGAGATTAAGTAATTTGCACAGAGAAGCATAGCTTTAAAAGGATGGAAGCTGAAATCTTAAGCCAGATTAATAGTTTCTGAAGTCCTTCTATGGTAAAAGATGAATAATGATGAATTACTCCGGAGCATGAAAAATCAATGTCTTAAGGGCACAAAAAAAATCATCTTGACATCTATCAATCTGGAAAGCCATCAGGGAGGTAACACAGGCAAAGTGTCTGGATTGCTTTAGGCCTTTGAGGTGGTTGGTCCACTCCCACATACACGGCTGATAGGCACCATACCATCAGGGTAAGCTCTCGACATCCTGTCTGTAGAGATGAGCACCAAATCTTAAGCAACTCTCTCAAAACTCCTGACCTAGTTCCATATGTCCTTTGCTCCCTGTCTCTTGCTTAGTATATTGACGGAGGACTTTCACTCATCGTATTGAATTACTGCTGGCCATTTCTTCTTCACTAACAATTTTGTCTTTCAACTTGAGTATGACACCCACAGGGTCCTTGGTACATTTTGTCTAGTCATTTGGACTCTGCTAGAGTGAAGCACCAACCTCATCTCTGGGCAACTCTTAGGTTGGCACAGTCTTCTTCCCAGTTAATCTCTTGGACAGGAAACTAGACATGGAGTCCTTTTAATTTTTCATTATTATTTTTTCTGATTTTTACAAAGCTACTCGGAGTGCAAACCCAGATTTCTAAAATAAGAACAAGTGCAGAGTCGTAACACTTACAATTTCTCTAAAGAACAATGTTTTTTTTTATAGTTCACTGTACATTTGCTCAAAACAGAAGTGAAACAATAGTATTTTATTGGTCTCTTTCAGGTTAAACCTTCGCTAATGGTACACTAAATCTTGTTACTTTGTTGAACTTCATTGCAAAGACCCTATAACACGTAGTGGGATATCCGGGGCCCAAAGTTTGGGGTTAAGGAGTCTGACTGTGGAGGAAGGTCAAGTACAAAAAACGATGGGAAATAATTCTTGGATCTCCTTCCACTACTCCAGGTTTTACACAAAAGATGCTTAATTTTGTTCATTCAAGTCATACAGTAGTCTAACCGAAAAAATTTACAATCCCAAATACATTATTACCATGCCACTCCCATTCATTTTCAGCTCTAGGGGAAAGCACAGTAAATGCAATAAAATGAATTCTGAAATTTAAAAAAATCATTGAACCTGTAAATCTTGTGGTTTTGCCTCTAATTGTTTTCCATTTTTTCCTTATTACTTCTGAACTGGCATTTTTTCCTCTAGAAAAGCTGAGGGAGGCTTCTTTTCAATGACTTTAGTTATTTTCCTCTCTCCATTTACCAAATCTAACTCTCCTAAAGGAATTTCATACTTAATGATTAGAATATCGATCACTAAATTTGCTAGCTCTGAAAAAAGAATCCATTTTATATGCCAAAAACTTTATTTTGCTTCAAAATCCCAGCCCAATAGGAAAACAAAACATAGAATAGTCTAAAACAAAAAAATCAAAAGCAATTCAACATAACTATTATTTACCAAATGCAAAACCACCAAATACATGAATAATATGCCCCTTACCCTGTAGGCATCACTTATACCTGGATATGTGTCATAACAGCATTGCCTTCCAAACATACTTATAATTTTCATGCATTTACTCATTTAACAAACATTCCCCCAAAACCAACTAAATCAAACAGTGTGCTAAGTGCAGAGCAATACGGAGATGAAACAGACATAGCCTTTGTCTACAAGGAGCTTCTAAACAAGAAAAAGAGACCAAGTACTTACAATACAGTAGATCCAAAGCACTCATTTTCTGGAGCCTGACTGCTTGTATTGAACTCCTGGTTTTGCAACTTACTAGCTCTCTCAACCTCAGCTACCTCAGTGAAGAAAGAAAGATTTAGAAGGGTTCTCATCTCATGTGTTTGCTGTTAAGATTAAATGAGATAAGATGCACATGCTTGGAGCAGTGACTATCTCACAGAGATCAAGAAATAATTATTATTGGGAACAGCTGCTACTTCACAATACTAAAACACTCTCATGTGCACTCACAAGGGTTTAGAAGCCATGGGGCATTCAAATACAACAGTTCAGAGGAGAGAGGATTTATTTTTATTTGGTGTTAGAGGGATGCTCAGGAAGATCTTAGGGCATTTGTGACTGAGAGTAAAGAAAGAATCTGATTATAATTTATTGAGAGGGGGAAAACACAGAAAATGGATTTTTTTTTAAATTTTGAGAATGGAAGAAGTGTCTTTTTCCAGAACTGTAGAATTTGACACCCCTCAAATATCTAACAAGGTTTTCTCTAATCAACGGTATTATCAATATTTTCTTTTTTTTTCTTCCCAAGTTCTAAAGTTGGTCCTTCTGTCTGAGGGAAAAACAAATGGGCTTTTGGATTCTATCAAGTCCTGCGTAAATTAAGAACAACTACTATTACTTCTGCTACTAGTCTGTGCTAGTTTATTTACCTACTTGGATGTGACTCTTTTGGGGTATCTGCTAAATGCCAAAGATGGTCAATGATTTCTAGTTGATTATGGTGAGAGAAAAATCTGGTTCTAGCTTACGCCATTATGGCTAAAGCAGAAATTGCTCAAGCTGGCATCCTATGGATTTAAAAACATCCCAGGTGACTCTAATAGAAACCCAAGTTTGCAAACGATTAGGTTAGGCATAGTAGTCATCTCCTTCCCTATGCTTTGGGAAGCTTTTTCATAAGAATAAGGAAGTGGTTTTTCTAGACAGCATACATTATTTTAGGAATGGTTGGAGCCAAGGCCTAAAGATCTATGGGGCTTAAATTGCACTAAAGTAAAGCAATAAGAATATACATGCACTACACTTGGGGCAATATAAATAATAAACGAAACTGTCAGCTCCATCTGCACACAGTGGGAAGCGTTTTCACAAAGGACATTAGAATAACCATGTGTGGTTTTGCCACCCAGAATTCCTTCAGACATCTTATCCTTGAGACATACCTCATTTAAAAATGAGCCACATATCTGCGTCTATGAGTTCAATCCTTTCAAGCTTTTCATAGGCAAACAAAACAAAATACCCTCTCCAAACAAAACAAAAAAATACAAACTTCTGTGATTGATATATGCACTAAACATTTTGTAGCCGTGTCTTAAAGGATATAAAGAGCTTTATCATTTTCCTTATTTTTTTAAAGTAGTCTACACACCCAGCATGGAGCCCACTGTGGGGCTTGAACTCACAATCCTGAGATCAAGACCAGAGCTGAGGTCACGAGTCAGAGGCTTAACCGACTGGGGCACTCAAGTGCCCCCCTTATTTTTAATTTGTGTATTTTGAAAATTTAACTCGTTCTTCCATAGAGTTCAGGCAGTAGCACATAGAACGAAAAAATTCCTGATCAGCTATTATCCATACACTAATTTGTTTTTTTGGCTAACATTGGAATATTACTTGAAATAAGTAGAGTTGATGAGAGACAGTAAAGGGCAATTTTTTTTGTAGAAAAGATTAATTTTCACTATATTTGAAACATAGTAGTCCAGAAGCCAAAATGAAGCTTTCAGAAATTAAGACTTAATGGAAAAAAACAGAATAATATATTTTTAGTAATAACATATAATAAGAATAGGGGTTCTAACTCATTGATTCCTTCAAAATTATTCATTATATTATCCATTCAAAAAAAAATAATCAATTGCATATTGTGTCCAGGCACCATTCTAGATTCTGATTCTAGATTCTCAATCCTGATAATGTAGCAATGAATAAAATAGACAACATCCCCGTCTTTATGGAGCTTACAATTTATTAGGGGGACAGACACGAGACAAATAAATAAATATATGTAGTATATTGTCAAGGACTTAGACTATATGTAATATGGAAGCCAGAACTGAAAGATGAAATGGTAGCGGAGAGTGAGGTAAAAAAAATGAGTTAACTATTTTTTTTTTTTTTACCAAGTGAGAGAAATAACAGCATGAACACTGCTCTAGAATTCTGGAATTCTTTCTGTCAGGATTGCTTTTTTTCCCCAAACATAAATCTAATTCTCTTATATGCTTTGCTCAAATGTCATCTTTTTAATGAGGTCTTCACTGGTCACCTTATTTAAGAATGCGCCCTTCTCCACCTACCAGCACTCCCTATCTGATCTATATCTTCTATGTTTTCATTACTGCTTCTGGTTATTATCTGCCTTAGCCTCATAACAATGGAAGCTCCATGAGGACAAAGAGTTACTTTCTGTTATATTCACTGCTGAGTTCCCAGCACCTGTTCTAGATACATACCTGGAATTCAGTATATGTTTCTGAATGAATGTTTGGATGAATGAACAAATAAGGAGCCAGCAGAGTGTTTTAACATATAGTCAAGGCACAGAAAGTACATTGGTTGGGGTGAACATAGTAAGCCCTATGATGGACAATGAACAGTAAACAGTCCGTGCCATTAACACCCACCTTCTAGTGACTGGAAATAAACAGACAATCCTATTCCAATGGGATGAGAGTTCTGGGTTGTCTGGAAACACATAGGAATTTCCTCCTCTGCTAGCTAACTGAAGACGTAAATATAGGGCTACCTAGGTAAGGAAAGACAGAGAGAACAGCATGTGCGAAGTAACTGATGATGAGGCAGAGCTTGCTATCTTCTGGGAACTGTAAATATTTGAGTGTAGTGGAAGTTTATAGGGTGTTTTAGGATACCCTGAACATAAAGGGACTTGATGCAGAATATAAGGGAGAGTCACTGAAGAGTTTTACATAGGGAGTCACAAGATCATATCTGTAATGTTAGAGAGAATTATTGGAATGTGGATACTAACAATAGTTGGCATTAGGTGATACTGGACTCAACCTACATAGTGGCATTAAGGGTGGGAAGAAGCATAGAAAGTCTGATGATAGTGTACGTCCTTCCCCAGAACAGAAGCAAGAATTTGTAGTTCAAGAAAGAAGGAATAATGGATCCATCTTTGCCTTCCAGTGGCAAATATGTTATTTGCAAAGTTAAGATGAGCTCCTAGAAAAGTCCCATAGCTGAGCCTTTCTATCTGTTCTCCATAACGTACCCACAAGGGTGCGCTGCTACTCTAATTATCACTGTGCATGCATGGGGCTTCAAGGCTAAGCAGAATTGGGGAGGGACCCTGGTTCTGTTGTGTCAACTATCTGAAGCACTAGGATGTGGAAGTACCTTTTCTAAGAGCCAGAAAATATATCTGGTGTTAGTCTAGGAATGCAATTGTCTAGAAGGGCAGAAGACAACTTTCTGAACCTTTCTCCTTACTACCTTCTCTAAGCCCTTGTTCCTTTCTTTCCCCTGGCTTCACCCAAGGGCATTGTGTTTTGCCCTTAGACTGAAGTAAACAGATATTGTATTCTGTTCAGCCTCTGATGCTAATTATGCCTCTTTCGTCAGCCTTTTCTTTTCTTCATCTTGCTCATGTATCTCATACACATACATGCCTGTGCACACACCCCTATGGACACAGACACATACACGCATCCTATATTTTTACATTGGAAGCTCCACCGTAATGCTTGGAGGTCTGTCCTTCCTGATTTTGCATCTCTGCCATGCAACACAGGTTCTACTTTAAAAAAATGTTGGAATGAATGCAGATGTGTTAGATATCAAGTGAGGAACAGTGTTTCACATTTACAGGAACACACACGGAAATACGTGAAGTTGAAAGAAAAAAGCCAGAGCAACTGTACCAAGAGGAAGAGAGGAGATGCCAGCATGACAAGTGTGTCTTAGTCCAGTCGGTCTGCCATAACCAGATGCCACAGAGTGAGACACTTAACTAACAGGAGTTTATTTTCTCACAGTTCTGAAGGCTGAGAAGTCCAAGATCAATGTGCAGGCTAATTTAGTTCCTGGTAAGGATTCTCTTCCTGGCTATGAGCCAGCTGCCTTCTCATCTCACATGGTGAAGAATAAGAGAGAACTCTAGTGTATCTTCCTCTTCTTATAAGGACATAGATCCTATCAAGTTAGGGCTCAACCTTATGACCTCATTTAACCCTTATCACCTCCTCATAGGTCCTATCTCTACATATAGTCACATGGGGGATAGGGCTTCAACACATGAATTTTAGGGAAACGCAATTCAGTCCATAGCAATATGCTTATTTAGTGAATCTCTGACAAATGTTCGCAAGCTCAGTGCTTTTATGTTCAAGTGTTTCCCAGCTTTTTCATATCCATTACCAGCTTTTAAAATTTCATGCATTAGAAATGTGGGCAGTGCTCTAGAGACTAGTGGTTTGTTGCACTGAGAGAGTCTGCACAATGACCTAGAAAGAGGCTTGCTGTTTAAGCCAGATGACCTACATTTGAATTCTAGTTTTGACATTCCCACTTTTGGGCAAGTCAAGTTATTTACATTCTCAGTGTTCTCTTTAAGATGGAGATAAAACATCTTATTACTGTTGTTGTGCAGCCTGAAGGAGTGACACATATGGAAACATTTGAGCCATACAACATGTGCTGCAGGTACACGGCCTTCAGACTTCAATCCAGTCACTTGTCTCAGTGACCACCATCAAGGTTTCATTTCTTATTGGTAGTGTGCTGATAATTGGAATTTACTATGTGCCAGACAGTGTTATAAGTCACTTTAGGGGCACCTGGGTGGCTCAGTTGGTTAAGCGGCCGACTTCGGCTCAGGTCATGATCTCACTGTCTGTGAGTTCGAGCCCCGCGTCGGGCTCTGTGCTTAAGGCTCAGAGCCTGGAGCCTGCTTCGGATTCTGTGTCTGCCTCTCTCTCTGCCCTTCCCCTGCTCACGCTCTGTCTCTATGTCTCTCAAAAATAAATAAATGTTAAAAAAAAATTAAAAAAAATTGTCACTTTAAATATATGTATAATCTAAATTAATATTCACAAACATGAAGTAGCTGTTATTGTTACTCTCTGGAAACAAAGTCAGCTTTTACTGACATAGAAGAACCTTGTGGCTATTCTTCAGCCTATTCAGAGAAAGAAAAAAAGCTAGAATATGTAAGACAAGAAGTCCCAAAATTCTGAGAAACTACTTTAAATTTTTTAAGTTTATTTATTTATTTGAGAGAGACAGAGAGAATGTGGTTGGGAGAGAGAGAGAGAGAGAGAGAGAGAGAGAGAGAGAATCCCAAGCAGGCTCCACACAGTGCAGAGCCCAACATGGGACTTGAGCCCACAAAACCATGAGATCATGACCTGAGCTGAAATCAACAAGCCGATACTCAACTGACTGAGCCACCCAGGCACCCTGAGAAATTTGATTTCATTGAGGTTCTGAGATTATGGAGGATGGTGGCCGGCATTAACAACCTCTAACTACAGCCCCTACTTCCACAAGGGGTGGTCTATTAGTTTCCTATTTCTACTGTAACAAGGAGCAAGACCATCATCACCATAGTAAGCCAAAACCAAGGACAACCCGAAATAGAAGAGAGGGGCGGGGGGAGACTATGAGAAAACAGAAACACCAAGTCTACAAGGAAGAGAATGGAACAAACATGCAGAAAGAGGCAGAGTTTTAGAATGTCCTTCATTAACAATCATTTATTCCTTTTTAGATCTACCTTTAAAGCTCCTACTTCTCACAACCAGAACAGTTTTAATTAGAAGCATGCTTGAGCAGTGTGGAGTCCACACCTGAAAAGTCCTCCACCTACCCGAAAACCCCATGAAAGCGTGGAAGGGAGTTGTTGCAGGCATCACAGAGGATGGGAAGCTTGGAGGGCTCTCAGGCACACCAAAAAGATAAAGAACCTATAGGCATGGACAGAAGTCCTAAAATCCAGGACTACAGGGTTTGCATACTATCCACATATGTAATGGAGTTTCCCTGCTCAATAATTTGTTGTCCTTTTTCTGCTTTCCCAATTCCAACATTGCCATGACCAAATAAATAGAACTCTGGTTCCTGTGAGGCCCTGATGGCTAAAATGCAGTGAAAACACATCTACACCCGTGGCATCAGCTGCCGCTGCTATATCTGATATAACTGAGGATTCGCCAGGTCCTATACCCAGCATTTTCCCTGAATCATCTCACAGAGATAAAAAGCCTGCAAAGAAGAAAGTAGTAGTATTTTCATTTTAAACATTTTAACATTGGGGTAATCTTAACCTACATGTTGAATGTTTCTGTGATTTAAAATACATTAATCCTTGAAACGTAAATCCATAATCAAATCCATAAATTTACATGTGGAAAAGGAACTTTGGATAGAAATTTTAGGAAAGGATACAGAAAGGAGTTCCAGAGGTTTGCAGTGATGAAAATGTATGGTCTGGCTTCAATTCATTGTCTTTAGGCATGAATTTCTTAAAAAAAATTTTTTTTCCCCTGAAGCTTTATTCTAGCTCCAGCTCCTTTTTTATTTTTTAGTCTTTGACAGAAAGCTCTTGCTTTTTCATCTTCTACAAATGAATGTTAAGGAAAAGAATACTGGTTGAAATACTGCTATTTGCCTATGGCCCATAGCTCGCATGCATTCACGGACTGCAGAAACAGGGGCTTGGCCTGATGCCTATTTTAAACTGTTTTTTTTAAGTTTACTTATTTATTTATTTTGAGAGAGAGAGAGAGAGCGTGAGCAGGAGAGGGGCAGAAAGAGAGGGAGAGAGAGAATCCTAAGAAGGCACCATGCTGTAAGCAGAGGGCCAAACATGGGGCTCGAACTCACGAACCATGAGATCATGACCAGAGCAGAAACCAAGAGTCAGACAATTAACCGACTAAACCCCCTAGGTGAAGGCTCTAATTCAGCAGAGGCAGTTTCCCCTTCAAAGTAGTCTCTTTGATTATAGTTTTAAAGACAGCTTAAAGATTTCAAACGTCTATTTTATATATGTAAAAATGAGACATGTTAGGATTACGAGAGTTTATCAGTGAATTAAAGTGGAAATCTACTGAGCATCCAATAACACTCTACTGAAATCTCTGCTTCACTCACTTCACATTGCCCACATTCTTCCCTTCTGTTCCAGAAAGACCTGGAAGATCACTCTCCTTAAAATGCATTTATATCTGCTATTTTCTCTTATATGGCAGGACTTGATACCATGAGGCAGATAGCTGAACTCTAGGGGAGTGGAAAATTGGAAAGTGAGATACAATAGGGGAAACAAAATTTAAAAATATATTTTTTCTTGTTGAGACTTAAAGGGATATCACCAATTTTCTTGTACACGGAAACTAGAAGACTATAAGATGAGCAACCCATTCACTGCCAGGAAAAGAGAAGGTACATTTCAAAGGGAGATGCAGTGGGGACGGGACCACCCATGAACCACTAGTCCAATCTAGAAATGGCATACAATAAAAGTACTCTGCCACACAGGCCTTTTAACCACAGAATGATTATTAGAGTGTTTCGGTTTTGGGCTGCCTGGGTGGCTCAGTCGGTAAGAGGCTGACACTTGATTTCGACTCAGGTCATTATGTCGGGGTCATGGGATCCGTGCTGACACTGTGGAGCCTGCTTGGGATTCTCAGTCTTTCTCTCTCTCTCTCCCTCCCCTCCTCACGTGTGTGCACTCTCTCTCTCAAAATAAATAAATAAACTTAAAAAAAAGAATTTTTCAGTTTTACTCTGTGTATAATAGTGAGGAAATAGTTTTCACTGACCTATTTAGTCTAGTATATATATATTTAGAATCTCCTTTATACTGTGCCTGGTGTGTTTTATCTTGTTTAGCTGTTAGTAATTTCCTTTATCTTTTGGGGGTATAAATTATTCACATAAAGTCAGAAAATCTTAACTTCTCTATCCAGCTACTTTTACAGTGGCAAAAATACAGGGGTAGTCTAAGAAGTCAGCTGGATTCTATAAATTCTGCTTAAAGATTTTATTAATCCTTTATATTCTACCAAGTTAAGAGAAATTATATCCAAATTAAGGAAATGTATACTGTAATAAGTTGACATCTTTTTGTTTAAAATAAAGACAACATTGGGGCACTGGGGTGGCTCAGTCGGTTGAGCATCTGCCTTTGGCTCAGGTCATGATCTCGCAGTTTGTGAGTTCGAGCCCCGCATCAGGCTCTGTGCTGACAGCTCAGAGCCTGGAGCCTGCTTCGGATCTTGTGTCTCCCTCTCTCTCTGCCCCTCCGCTTCTCATGCTTTGTCTCTCTCTCTCTCTCAAAATAAAAAAAAATAAAGACAACAAAATAAATACTTGCTAAGATATCAGTGTGGATGCACTAACCAATGGCTTACCAAGGCTAGCTTTTTGTAGACAAACAGAACAATTAAAAAAATGCATATATCATGTTTCTGTTAAGCTATTCCAAGGGCCATTTTGCTTGGTAGAGGATTTGGGTTAATGGGGGTGACAGCTGCTTGGTGTGAGCTATGACATTTCTAAAATGAGAACCCACTTAGAATTATGAGCCTTCATCCCTGCATTAATTGTAAATGTGCAATAAAAGAAAAGTTCCCTTCTTAAAGATGGAGAAGTAAACTGAAATCAACACATAATAGGTCAAAACAGCACTATGTGAAATTACTTGCTTTCAGTTTACAAAATGCCACTTGGTCATAATACTTTATACATGCCATTCCTTCTTCCTCCCAAATCTCTTGCTCTCTCTTTCTCTTTTCATCACACACACATACACACACACACACACACACACACACACACACACACACACACTCCACATAAGCATATGCACTTCTTCCAACTAGTTTTCACACAACTTTCTCATTTCAGTTTAGATGTAACCCCATACAGGAAGATGGTTCTGATTCAAGTCTATTATCATGTGCTTCTCTTAGTTTTTCTCACTGAATCCTACAACACATGTCAGAATACTATAGATGACTGCCTGAACACATTTGTATCTTCCATTACAACATAAATTCTGGTGGAGTAGGAACCACATCTACACATACTTATTCCATCTTTGCTTCATGAAAGAAACTCAAAAACCTGCTAAGAAATTAGGGCTTCAATGAAGAAATGTTAAAGAATGACTCTTAAGCTATAATGAAGTTTGTTGAATGGGTGGACATATTTAGTGACAAAATTTGTCAGTCAGTTGAGGTGAGAGGGGGTACGTTGATCAATGACAGAAAGTGAAAAATAACAGTCCATAGAAGCAAAGAACCCTTCCAAACTGTCTCTAGGAGAAGGGGTACCCTCAGCAAAGCTTCATCCTTCTGGTTCTGCCAGTGGATGTGTGTTCATCATTGAAATGAGTGAGTTAGGCTTCCTAATCCTGATATCACTGGACATTTGAATCATATAACAAACTCTTTTGGATCTGGCTCCAGGTGCTCCAAAGCAAACTTATGATTATAAATCAACTATAAGGTTAACACAAGAGATTCTGAGAGGGAGAGGGGAGAGACAGAGAGAGACAGAGAGAGAGGGAGAGAGAGGAGAAAACCTTACTCCTATGCTCTAGGCACTTATGAGTCAGACTCCTGGGCCTGGAGAATAGATAGCAAGACTCTAAACTAGGGTAAATTAATGAAAGTAATGCCTATAATCGTCTGCCCATCTGTCTGACCAACTGGGAATTTTGACAAAGAAATCCTCTGTATTGTCATGTCATTCAAACTTCTGTATTAAAAGCTAAGCAAAGCAGAAGCCTTCCAAACAGTAGCCTTTGAAATAGAAAACCAAATAGAAACCCGTGAATTTGCTAATTGCTCTATATTTTCTGTCATTGTTAACCATTTAAAAGGATTTATTGAGCATAGAATATGCCTAATTCTTAATTATGCCACAAGGAATATAGGTGATGTGTTAAGTAATGTTTTTGAAAGTCAGGATTTATTTATTTATTTTTTTAACATTCATTTATTATTGAGAGAGAGAAACAGAGCACGAGCATGGAGGGGCAGAGAGAAGGGGAAACACAGAATCTGAAGCAGGCTCCAGGCTCTGAGCTGTCAGCACAGAGCCTGACATGGGGCTCGAACTCATGAACTGTGAGATCATAACCTGAGCTGAAGTTGGTTGCTTAACGGACTGAGCAACCCAGGCATCCCAAAGTCACAATTTATTTTAAGGAAAAAATTGTCATGCAATCTTACTTAACTCATGTCAATTTACACTATTATTTGGGTGGATGGAAATTATTAATGCTGAAAGTCCTTACACAACTATAAAAGAACATTTAAAAATTAAATGCAGGGGTGCTTGGGTGGCTCAGTTGGTTGAGCATCAACCTTGATTTCAGCTCATGTCATGATCCTAGCATCGTGGGATCAAGCCCCACCTTGGGCTCTGATTGCGATTCTCTCTCTCTCTCTCTCTCTCTCTCCCTGCCCCACTCACCCTATTTCTCTCTCTCAAAAATTAAATTAAATTAAATTATTAAAAAGTAAATGCACATAAGACTGAAAATTCAATAAGATTCAAATTAACAAAATAAAGAGCAACTAATGATATTACTGTTTTGAAGGCAAAATCACTATTTGTAACAAAAACACTAAAACATGAAAGTCATTGCTAAGTAAGGTCTTTTTTTTTTTCTTTTTCACATGTGTATACTATCATGTTTATGTAATGTTAGCTCAGGGAGAAACAGAGACAATGAGAACGGGGGGGGGGGGAGCGGGGAGAGAGAGATGCCTTGTCTATTTTGTTAATTGCTCTGTCCTTGATGTAAGATGCTTGCACATGGCGAATGCTTGATAAAAACTTATACATTTAATAAAGAAATACATTTTCTGACTGCTTTTCACTATTTAAAATTCTGTGTAGCCATTGTTGATGCAGTGACATCGTTTCTCATTTACTTAGTGGTAATGCTTCATTTTCCTATTCGGTAACTTTCTGTCCTTTATTCATTAGTCTGGAACAATATAATTATTATTATCTGTTATTATTGTAAATTCAAACATGGTTGTCAAAACCAAGCAACAAGACTATTATAATGCGGTCAACAAGATGATCCAAGTTATACGTATCTTCTTATGTTCAAACCATAAGGGCAAAACCGTAACCAGTGTTCTGGATTGGACCTTGGAACAGAAAAGAACATTATGAAAAAATTGGTGAAAGACAGGCCAGAGATTAGTCAACAGGAATGAACCAGTGTTTGCTCTTAGTTTTGGCGAATGTGCCATGGTAACATAAGATGATAAAATTAGGGGAGACTGAGGAGCAATACGGGAAATCTCTGTACTACCTTTGCAGTGTTTTGGCAAATCTACATGTACCCCAATATCTTAAAAATTATTTTTTTAAGTAAAGACAAAATTTGAAAAAAATTCTCTTTGGTATTCTCCAGGATCCCCAGTCTTATGTCAATTCTAGAAATACTGTGCAAATCATGGTCTTCCACAGAGAAATCTATAATCCAGTTGAGAACGAAGGAGACACAAACCAATCTAAGAACAGCTAAGTGATATTGAATATAAGTACAGCAAGATACCAGATAAAAACAGACTTGAATATAAACTATGGTCATCAGATAAGACTTCATGGACCTCTTGAGGAGACAACTGATTCTGTTGATATATACATGCTTCAGATAGGTATGGGGCAGAAATAATATTCCAGGTAGCGGAAAGGGATGAGGGAGAGTATGGAAGCAGACATGATGACAGTGGATGAAAGGACTAAAATTGAACAGGGAGTAAGGATTGGAAAAGAGTGAGATGTAAGATCGGATAAGGTAGCTGAGGTTTGACAGTGGTGGTCTCTGAAGCTGAGATGGTTGATTATCCCTAAAGAGGATATCCTGACTGCTCGTTGAGATCCATGAAGGCAACAAATGAGTCTTATTTATCTCTTTGTACTCAGAAACCAGCACAGAACTAGACACAAAGAGTATTTCTTAATGTGGGGCAAATAACTTTGCACATACATTTGGCACACATTTTCATTATAAATTGAGATCAATTCCTAGAAGTAGAATTTCTTGGATATATATAATCACTAATACATATTGGCAGGTGACTTTCTACTAGCCAAGTGTGTAAGGTGACTATCTGGCCACACCCACATCAGTGAGTTTATTGATAATTCAATTCTCTCTATGCATTCCATATATACGCTTTAACATAGGGAATTGGAGGCTTACATAATCATTGGATGGTCCCAGAAAGCAAACTTGACTGTCACCCAAAATTTCAACCTACAGCAACACCACCTGTGGTTCTCAGTAGGTCACCTAGAAGCTGCTTTGAGCCTCGAAAACCTCTGATGACATCCACCAACTATTTCAGTCTGCAGGCGAATGCAGGTGATCTTCAAGATGCCCACCCCGAGGTCACTTCAAACTCTGCACTTGCTCTGTATCTTACTGCAACTGGCTCCAGAGAAAAATTCCCCCTCTTTCCCTTATTCCTTCCAAGGCTCCCCCAAGTTCCTCTCATTGGCAAACATGGACATGGAGCCACAGGAGAAGGAGGTTCTTAGAAATGTAGTTTTAACCTCTCTGTGATTCAGACAATCCAATACAGCATCTTCAATGAAACACTAATGAAGGGTACATCATTATTGTAAAAATTTTATTACCCTTCATGTGATATAAATCACATACCAAATATTTGGAAATCTGTTCTATAATGTAATGACTATAAGATAGGGTCCTTGTTAAGGGACAGTGTCAGTAGTGCATCAGTCCAGGAGAACTTCTGGACCATATGTGGTAAGTCATTAGGGCAAACCTGAGTTAGTTATACTTAGTCTAAAAGCTAAGGAGGATTCCAGATCTAGTTCACTCTTATTAAGATGTTTATTCTAGAATCTCTCCATGCTAGATATTTGATCTGTAGATGACCTGTATTATCTCCAATAACTGTAAGCTATACTGGATGAAGCTTCTGGTCTGATCTCAGCCTAGGTTCTGGTCCTGATGGTGAAGGTTAACGGACCAACATGCCTGTGTATATATTGATATAACCTCCTCAGTCTGAAGACAGACATCTTTAGGGCAGGAATGAAATCATCTTCACTCTTACCTATCACTCTTACCACAGCTTACAGAGAAAGAGAAAAGCTATGTGTCACTTTCTGGTTGAAAATATTTTTTTATGGTATCTCCTAGTATCAGAGATAAAACCCTAACCCTTCAGTATTGCATTCAAAAGTCCTCACATTCAACCTTCAAACCTGTCTTTTAAACTCATCTGTTACTAACTCATCATGTGCCTTCCGCAGTCCAGTCACAAGAGACTTCTGTACGGATGCCCTCCCAGGGTGTTTTTACCTGGAAGATTTTCTCCCCAATAAACTTCCATCACAGCCTTCAGAGAAATCTCAGTATACCACTCTAACTTGAAACTTCTCCAAAAAATAACCTCTTTTTCCTAAATTAATTGTGATCCTTATTTCTATAGCACCAGAGAGCTTTGTCTATATATCTATAGTAGCAGTTTTCATACCAAATATTAATTGTTCAGATAAGATGTATATCTTCTCTATTAGATAGTTATATCCTTAAGGGTAAAATAAGCTACATTTTACTCTTAAGCTTTTTATCACCACATGGATTATGCTCAATAAAGGTTTAATTGCCTGAATTTAATAAAATGGCTGACATTTGTATAATACTTTAGAGTTTACAAAATGCTTTCACATGCATTCTTCCATTTAATTCTTACAACAACCCAATGGAGCAGATATTTTTATTATTTCTATAATGCAGATTAGGAAATTAAAGCTCAGGAATATTTAGGATCTGTTCAGCACACCAAAGACTCACCGTAAATGCTTCCTGATTGATGGCTTGATGTAGACAAGTGCTTACTGCTGTCTGTGCTTTTACAGGAAACAAAAACACATGCAGTCTTCATTCCTGGACTTGGTGTCAGTGGCCGATGCTTCACATATACTATACCATCATTAAAAATGCAATAATCACATTTTTAATCTTTCCTTATAACTCCCCACACAAATATGACTCAAGATATGGTTCTGGCCTCATCTTCCTCACCATTCTTGTAAAATTAGCACCATAATACCCTCTTGCCAAGCCTTCTGAATCTAATTAGATTGAGGTAGCATTTGCATAGTCCTAAGCATCCCTTAAAATTTAGGGATTGTATAAATGCAAATGTTATTATGGAAAGACGGAGATGCCACTACCAAATGTACATTCCTTATTTCGACATGAAGGATTCTTTCTGTTATCTTCTGATAATATTTTCCCAATGTGCTGTGTATTTAGATACACTTAGAGACAACTTCATAAAGGATGAGGATTTGAGTCAACATATGAACAGAAAGAAACAGGCCAGAAAACTTGGGGTATTACTAGCTTGTTGCAATAGGGGTTATAAAAAGTTCTGAATCAGAACAGGCCAAATTTCTAAAAGATTTTTCACTGTGTAGCCCAGTCACTCTCAGGGCTTCTAGGGAATTAATTTACGCCTTTTAGTTTTCTAAAGTCAGATGCTTCAGTAACCTCCGGGTTAACTGGTATATGTTGAAATCTCCAATCCATTGCTAACTTCTATGCACCTTTCTGAGCCCCAGCATCTTTCTCTGTTAAGTGTAAATAAAAGAAGTAGGTACCTTCCTAAAAGGATTCTTTTGTAGATTATATGCAATGATGAATGTAAACCTTGGCTTAATGCCTGAAACATATTAAATGTCAAAAAATATTATGATTTATAATGGTGACAATAAAGGAAGAGAAGCAATAAAAATAATAGCTTCAGAATTCTAAGGGACCAGGTGTCCTGTTGGTCTTTTGAACACATTTTTAAAAGAACACTCTGATGTAAGTTTCAGCAGCATCCCCATTTTACAGGCCAGGAAACTCCAGCCCAAATCGTGGGTGATTTGGAGGTCTCACTTATGCACTATAGACACTGCCAATATAAATGGCCTGTGATTTATGATGGTTCAGCTTCATATTTTCACTTTATGATGGTGCAAAACAATAGCATTGAGTAGAACACATACTTTGAATTTTGAATTTTGATCTTTTCCTAGGCTAGCAATATGCTGTAAGATCTTCTCTTATGATGCTGGGCAGTGACAGCAAGCGGCAGCTTCCAGGCAGCCACATATTCACTAGGGTCAACAACCAGTATGTTTATAGCCATTCTGTACCCATACGACCATTCTGCTTTTCACTTTCAGTACAGTATTCAATAAATTCCATGAGATATTCAACACTTTATTTCAAAGTGGGCTTCGTGTTAGATGATTCTGCTCAACGATGGTATTGTAAGTGTTCTGAGTGCATTTAAGGTAGGCAAAGCTAAACTATGATGTTCAGTAGCTTAGCTGTATTAAATGCATTTTTGACTTATGATATTTTCACCTTATGATGGATTTATTGGGACATAACCCCAACATAAGTCACAGAAGATCTGTAATTCATTTATTCTACAGTCAACCACTTACTCTTTGCTTTTTCATTCTTCTTTTTCAAAAGAGGGCATCTGTTTTAGACCTCCCAATCTCCACCAAGTGTTTTGAAGTCATACAAAAAACTATGCAAATGGAGATTTTTATTCCTTTTACTGCCCTCTGGACAGATCTTGAAGTCCTGGGGCCATGAAGCCCACTTGTAAATCATCGCCAACTATCAGCCTTCCATCACTTTATCTCTGCCTTGCTCCCTGAGCTTTAACAGGCTGAAACTGATTGGCACAGTGCTGTCTATCTGCCTGACACTTCAGGGCATAAACCATGGGGTGAAATCAAGCTGCAGACACTAGCAGATCCCGCAGTGTTGTGATAAAAGTTAAATTACAACTCAGAGAAGACAGTTGTATACATTATATTAAAATGTCTGGGCTCTTAGTCTCGCTCTTAAATAGTGAAAGGAAACTTGAAACCACAGCTTACAGTCTCATTGAACTTGGAGGATGAAATGCTGCATATGAATGGAATATGCATTCAAAATATATAACAAAACGCCAATAGATACTTCTGCAAAAACTTGCTAAATATTAAATATGGATAAGAGCTCTCGGTTAATTTAGACACCAGAGGTGTTTTGATTTTAAAGTGCTATAAGCATTAATATTCATTACAGAAATAAGATTTGATAAGCAAAGAAGGAACATGCACAAAGCGTTGGTGATAACAGGAAATTATCTTCTCAGTATTTAGAGAACACTTTGCTCTCCATCTTCACAAGTTAGAGTTGACACTGAAAGTTATGTTCCCTCTAGACTGTGAGTTTTCTTTTATAAATGTGCTCTTTTCATAGCTGGATTCTTGTGTTTTTATTCTAGTGATGACAATATAATTGATTCTAGTCAAATGCATATTATGGATGTTATTATCGATAGCTGGAGGGTTTCCAATCCAAGAAACTTTCCATTGGGAAAGAAGAGTCAAGTGAATAATCTAGTGCAGCAAAATAACTTCTATTAGCTTCTTTCTAAGTTGGGAATGATACACACTCCACTTTCAATTTTTCTGAATCCATGCTCCATTGAGCTATATCAGTTTTCACCTTTAACATCAGCCAAATAGATTTGAAAGGAGATGAATTGAGATTCAAAGGATAATATAGTTTTTGAAGGTATAATAGAGCCAACTAAAATGAATTGAGTAGCAGCTTGAAGTAAGTGTTAATTTTTTTTAAATAAATGGAATTGGTGTCTGCTAGAGCCCCTTATTTAAAGGTCTTCTCATACTTTATTAGAAACTGATACTTGAAAAGATTTATAGGATGGCCAATAGATTCTCTTAGAGCTGGACCACTAGGTGTGTGGAAGAATTCCATTTTAAGTCATTTTCTTTTATATCATAAAATGGATATATAGGATTTCCCCTTAAATAATTACTTAGAGAAATATATAGAATCCCAGGCTCATAATTACTTACTCATTTTGCTTTCTTTCTTACTTTTTTCCTCACTAAGAAAAAGGTGGTATCTAAGTGTCTATTAGGCATTTGTGGCTAGAACTTTTTGGTATATTAAATGAGGAAAAAAAAAAAAGGAATCAACTCCTAAAGTTAGCTTGAAGTGAATCATTTATTCTCTTCTTTAAGTGTATTAATATAAGGGGCACCTGGGTGGCTTAGTCGGATAAGCATCCAACTTCAGCGCAGGTCATGATATCGTAGTTCATGAGTTCGAGCCCCACATCAGGCTCTGTGCTCACAGCTCAAAGTCTGGAGCCTGATTCTGACTCTGTGTCTCCTTCTCTCTCTGCCCCTCCCCCAATTGTGCTCCGCCTCTCTCTCTATCTCAGAAATAAATTAAAACATTAAAAAAAGTTAATGTATTAATATAAGCACAACTTAGGTAATCACAGGCTCAAAAGTCTATAACAGTATTAGCCCTCATATCTGTATTTTCTGTCCTGGTCACTGATCTGCCACTCACGATGTGACCTTGGGTAAGCAGCAGTCTTCTGGTGCTTCACTGTGGATAAGGGAAGAAAAACCGATAACTTTTCTATAAACCAAAGACAGCTCTTCAAGGTTGGAAAAGCACTGGGAAAACAGGGGAGAGTCTGTTTTATCGACTGCCATTGGGCTGCCTCCATTGCAGGTGCTGACTCACTCAGGTGAACTTCCTTTCAGTGGCTATGCGGCCAGGCATATTTTCAGAGATAAGGAAGGTCCCTGGTGAACACAGCAATACTTTTCTGGAGCCATCTGTCCTATTAATGAGTGTGAAGTTTTCTATTTTTTGGATTGTAAAAGAAATTTCCAGGTATCTATTATGTATGTGAGAATAAAGATACAGGTGTGTGAAAAGCATTTACAAATTCTCCCCTCCATTTAGTATTATTAACGTGCTTGCTGCTAAGTCATTCTCAGGCAAAAGGCGGAAAGGCCAGTTCCTTGACATTGCCTCCTTATTCTGTTTTCTTCATCTCTCTTCACTGTGTTCTCCCTCCCATTTCATCTTCTTTTTAGCTTTACTCAGGTATAAAGGATTGTTAACAGCATAAAGGCCAGCTTTTTCCAGACAAAACAACATGGTTCAAAAGATAGCATTTAAGCAATAGCTAGAGAATATAAAATTTTTGTAGGCAACAGGATGGTTGCCAGTTCCACTTATTCAAGAAATATCATTTTTTCCTATCTTCTCCCAAGAAAGAGAACTCTAGGAGAGTCACCTCTCTCTCTCTCTCTCTCTCTCTCTCTCTCACACACACACACACACACACACACACACACACACAGCAGGATGCACACTATTTGCAGAAGGGATGAATAAACAATAGACTGTTCACTAGTCTAGTCATTGTGGTCAGTCAAATTGGTAGCTATATGCCAATGTAGTCTCCTATGCACTTTCATGGAAGCAAAAACCACATGGGAAATTTAGATTCTATTAATGTATGATGAAATCTGTTTGATTTTTGTTAGATTCAGGTGGAGACTCATTTCCATAAACCTCTGCTGTAGAGAGTCGCTACCACTGGCCACCAGAGATGGATGGACGAGGAGGAAAACAGCAAGCACAAGAAGTCTAGGGCCGGGCCTCTTTGGAGCTATCGCTCTTACTACCAACCAGCAGATCAATTGATTTCATATTATACTTTCTGAGCTGCCTGTAATAGGCATCAAAATTGCCAATCGTTTATCAAGCAGAAACATTGAACAAGAAGTTTTCTATGAGCAGGGTTTGGAGGATTAATCAATTCCATTCCTTGTTGCTTGAATAATGCCTCGTTATTGAACAACCTCAGATTTTCTAGGCAAAGGGGATGGCTTAGGCCAGTGGCTCCCTAAGTATAATCCCCCGACCAGCAGCATCCACATCCAGTAAAAAGTTGGTGGAAATGTAAATTCTCAACCCCTATTCCAGACCTATTGAATTAGAAATGCCAATGGTGGGGCCAGAAATCTATGTGTTAGCAAGCCCTTTAGATGATTCTGATGTACATTTGAGTTTGAGAACGATGAGCATATGCAGTTTTGTGAAGCCCAGTGAGAAGTTTTCAGACTGACAGCAAGGACCGAACCCTGCTTATAGTTCACTGAAAGTCACAGAACATTAAGGCCTATTCATATTTCTCTGACAATGTCAGAAGCAGGGCCAATTCATGTGTCTCAGTATCCAAAATCACTGCTGAGTTAGTGTGCACAGAATGTGCACTGCTGAGTTATGCAGGGAACAGTAACAAGGATGCATGGTTGAAATCTAGTTCACTGAATATTTTTGTAAATAAATTTTTATTGGAACACAGCCACACTCATTGATTTGTTTGTATCTATGATTGCTTTCATGCAGCAATGGCAGAATTGAGTCATTGCAGCAGATACCATATAGTAGGTGTTGAGAGTTCCATAATGTGACTAGAGAAAACTGTTTCAAGGACATTGCATGGCACTCTACCATTAGATTGAGATCCAGCCTGTAAATATGGAAGTCTCCATGCAGGGAAGTATACAGGTTACCATCAGATCAAACTGGTATCTTCTTGGGAATGAGCTTATGTAAAAATATATTATTTTGGAAGGCCACTCTAAGAGTCCAAGAAGATGGGGCTCATCATAGTAAAATCTGGGAAAGGAAAAAGAAGAAAAAGCACTGGAGTAGAATTGGCAGATTCATATGTTGCAGTTTCCTTCTCATGCAAAAGACAGACATTACCAACCAATCATGATGCTCCTGTTCTCAGAGCCCTATCTGGATTCACAACCCTTCTCAATACAACCCTCTAGGCAGCCATTACTAATCTTTTGAAGTTGGCATTTTAGAGGAAACTTACTGGCCATCATATTCCTGGATTAAAGAACAAGGTCAGGAAAGGCTTCCATGAAGTCGCGCTCTACAACCTATGTGGGAAAGTTCTGGGGACTCAAGAGGATAATCAGGAATGAGAGGTCCCCTATAGGAAGTATAAATGAGAAAAGAAGAGGCCACCTCTTTTCCAGAGAAGGAAGGAGAAGAAAAATATTCCAGGTACTTCCATATATGCTGTTTTAATAATCTTCTCTATATTCCCACAAATTAGATACCACCCTCTTTAATGGCACCTGTAGGTAACTTAATAACTTGCTGGAGGTAACATAGCTAACAAGTGACATGATGAGGCACAGCTGGTCGACACTAAAGCCCCTATTTTTCTGCTACCACTGCTACCACTACATTGTTTTGTCAAAGGCTGCGCTCTTCCTGACTCTTACTTTTGAAATTGAACTTGATAGTATGGTTTGTTTAAATGAATGACAAAATGGGAAGGGGGAAGAAAGAAGGAAAAGAGAAAGGAGGAATATGGAGAGAGAGGAGAGGAGAGAGAGAAAGAGAAAGAGACTCAGGTGGATAGAGAGACAGAGAAACATAGAGAGAGATAGGCTAGGGATATAATTCAGTATATAGAAATTTCTTCTAAAAGGAGAAAGTAATAACAACAAAGAACTTCAACATCAAACTTTCAAGAAGAAAGCTAAATGAAAAAGGCCTAAAATAACTACCTCTACATACAGTACAAGAAAACTCAGCTGCTCTGTCTGACCCAGGAGGCAAATATTCATGTACAAATTCTTCCTTCTCTGGAGAGCATACTATGGTTGATGAAGGACAGGAGGAATTAAAAAATATATATAAACTCTTTCCAAAACTTTGAAGAGACAAGATCAGAGCTGGATTTATGGGTAGGTGAAGTAGGCGATTGTTTTGAGAACTGTCAGGAAGGCCCGGCTACTCTGAACTAGTACCCATCCTAGGTACCAGTTTTCCCAAAACAGCACCTTTTGAAAATTATTCCAGATCCTTCTGGATCTCCTTTTACAGGTAAATACATGTGGTACTGATAACACATTCAATCAGAGTTCACCAGTGTGCAAAAAGCAAAGAGTGAGCAATAATGTCTTGCATGTAAGTTTTAGTTTTTTTTCAATGTTATACACAATGCAGAATATTTGAAGCATTCTTTCACGCCTTTAAATTGTAATAAAATCTGTCTTGAAATACTGTAATACTATGCCAGTGTTCATCAGACGTGTTTCCTAGAATACTCATTCTGCATAATTTCCCTTAATTAAATAGTAAAATGGTTAAAAAAAAAAGTAAGTATGGAAAATTTTGCCTATTTTATTTCCTTTATGGTACATAACAATTAGTAGAAATCATAAGCGGCTCTAAGAAGCTCTACAGTAACAGTATTGTATCAATTTTTGTCCAAATGGATTTGCCGAAAGAGTCTTCCCCTTTCACTCCTCACTGGTCACATTTATTAGAAGAATGGAATCCAGTTTTGGAAACTGAGCTGCTATAATACAATGTCTAGCACCTCTTTCCACTCGGAGATTTTTTTTTCCTTAGTCACACTGGAAGCTTTGATGGCTAAAGACACTCCTATGACTTTATAGTCCATAAGAGTTATCTGGAGGACTTTTCAAAAACAGTTTTTAGACGTTGCTCTAAATCAGTTATTCTAAGCAATGGTCAGGAAATCTGCACTTTTACATCCTACAGTCTGGAAACTTACATAAGAATCGTTTATAAGAGTGTATTTTGAGATATAAAAGGGATAAAAGACTGTTCACCTCAGGAAGTCTAACTTTCAATCACTTAATGATCTTATCCAGGTGGATTTGATAAAATCAGAGAACGGAGTCTTATCATCACAGATGTGAGATTTTTGGGGACTTATCCATACCAAACTATCTTCTTCCCTCTTCCATGTATCTGGCTAAAGCCTTTATTCTGCCTGTAACTACAGAACCCCTCATCCTATTCTGGATCCAGCTTCATGTCCTTGCCTTTATGACCTTAATATATGATGAGACCCTTTACAGAAGCACATCTGGTACCTATCCATCCCCCTGAGTTTCACAAATGCACCTCCTTCTCTCCAAGGAGTCTCTGGGTACCAGATTCTTTCTCAGGCAGGATCCATGGGGTCCACACAAACACGAACAAGTTCAGGCTCCTTTTGTACTTCTTCTAAAGGGATAGAAGGGATAAAAATGGCATTACAGCATCTGAGGTGCTGGATCAGAGAAGAACTACCAAGAGAGAGTGTGAGAATCCTTCAGTTTATCTGTCTTTCGCTCAGTCATCCCTCCTGGTCTCAGTGCTTGGCTTGACCTAATCTAATAGAAGAACTAGAACAGTCTGGAGAGAGGGAGACTCCTAGACAAGCTAATATTTCTTAAATAAAAATAAGCTCCTACCATATGCAGGGCAAGTCCCATAGGGGCTCTTGTCTAACTTTCTGATACTGTGAGGTACAGAAAATGAAGCTGTATTGCTCCGGTGTCTGTTTAGGTTAATGTAATCATAAATGAGAGGCATACTTCATTCAACAAATATTTGTGAAGACCTGTTGTAGGCCAGGTGCTGCTCTAGGTCCTGGAGATTCAACAATGAAAAAAAAAACAGAAAAAAAAATTCCTGTTCCCATAAAGCTTATGTTCTAGACAGATGATGAACAAAATAAACAAGAAAAATATACATTACATTATATAGAGATAGTTTTATGGAGAAAAATATAATTAAAAATGAGTGGGAAGTATCGGTGGTGTGGGGGGTATAGAACTGTAATTTTATTTAAGGTGGTCCAGGAATATTTAAGTGAAAAAATAATTGTAAAAGGTAAGAGAAGGAGCCATACAGATATCTGAGGGATAAAAAGTATCCCCAATAGAGGAAACATAGGTGCAAAGGCCCTGAGGTGAGACTGGCCCTGGCATGTGTGACAAATAGCAAAGGGGCCGGAATGCTGGAGAGGATGAGCCGGAATAGGCATAGCAGCAGATGAGATCACAGAAACAACTGAGATAAAAATCCTCAGGACTTTTTTGGTTATTGTGATTTTTTCTCTACCTTTTACTGGAGGTCTAGAGCAGAGAAATGGCATCTTGCATATGTTTAATGGGATCCCTGTTGCAACTGTATTGAGAACAGATCGAACAGGTCAGTGGTAGACACAAGTAGATTAGTTAGTAGACTGTAGCAATCATCCAGTAAATAGATGATGGTGGCTGGGATCAGGATAGACACAGTGAAGGCAGATGTGAGTCGATTTTAAAGAGTCATCAGGATTTCCGGATAGAAAATAAAGAGAAGGTTCAGAGATGACTCCAAAGTTTTGGGCTTGTACTACCAGAAGAACAGAACTGCCATTAACCAAAAAGGGAAAGAGCAGGAGAAACAATTTGGGGGTAAAGATCAGATTGCTTTCTGACATTCTATTGTAATGCTTATTTCAAATCCAGAGTTCATAGTACAGATCTAGGGTGAGCATGAATGCTTTAAAATTAAAGAGAGAAGAAAGGAGTTATAAATTTTTTGTGTTAGGCAAACACATGCCTGCCAGCTAATTTAAACAATGGCACACAACTGATTACTTCTTAATACATCTATGATAGCGTGATATCTAAGGCTTTTCCATGGTCTAAACTTCTGATTTAATTTTATGTTAAAACTAGAAAAATAATTTAAAGCACTGAAACTCCTTAGTACTGGGTAATTGCCTTCTACTTCCAAATGATGATTCGCTTCTTTATCTTTCTCCCTTATTTATACTAGTCACCTCAGACATTTTCATAGCTTCTGGTCTCAGCTATCCAGGCTTGTAATTAGTTGCTCTTTAGAATAGGTTCATTAATCCCTTTAAATTTTTCTCTGCTATTTGCTTTGGACTCTAAATATTTCTACTTGGCCCTTCTTTAGGTCAAAGCATTTCTTCTGCTGTCCAAAGCTCAGAGCCTTTGTGGAACTAGATAGCTGGAGGGCTTTTCAAATGAACTGCCCCCATGCTAACTCTTAATTCATTTTTACTTATTCACTCAGGGCTTTCCTTTCCATGTGGAAACATTACACTGCACTATCTTTTTTTTTTAATAGTTCAGATAATTCCTTTTGATAAATAAAATGCAGTACTTTTTAAAAACTAAAAGCTAAATTGTTTCCTTCTCTCAGGTGCGGCATACCCTGACTTGTCAACATCATATTTATAAACAGCCCCTACTTGTGAATGACCAGCCTCTCTTACTACCACCTAAAGTAGAGGCACTACAAGGGCAGAGTTGATGGGACCTGAGGGGAGAGGTCTGAGACTACTATCTTTCCTGCACCTTTGCCTGGGAAAGGCTCAGGCTCAGGAAAGGAAAATTCACTCTTACCTTTTCCTCTATCACCAAAAGTTGGGATCAGTGATTTTCTTCCCACCACTATTGGCTATCATGGACAGTCAGAAAGATGACAGGATTTTCCTAGACATTCTGATGGTTTCTAAGGACATTGTTTAGAATATGGGAACAAGCAAAGAAAAATGCAGATTCGGTGACCATAACTATAGCACATGGTTCTCTGTTCCCAGAATCAAGAAATAATGTTATTCCCACTGTGACGGGTTAAAGAGGCCTTCTAGGCTGGGATGGCATCACTGTCATTTCTGTATGATTACCACAATGCGATGTGCTCCAATTGCAAAACAAAGGACTTTCAAATTAATTTTTGGAACACGATCCATCCTTAATGGTGTATAAAGAAAAAACCTATCTTAAACAACTGCTTAAGACATGGAAGGGGAAATAAGGAAAGAAAAAAATAGAAGATGAGTCTAAAAAATTGTATCAATTACAAAGAGAATCCTGGCAAATGTTAGAGACTGTGTAGTAAAAGTTCACATTCTGAGGCCAATTTTTGCATTAGGTACAGACTGTCCTGCATATTCGGAACAAAGTTCCTGAGGTTATCTTTATACACCTTCTGAAGGCACTCAGAAATGAAAGATAGTCAAAGCAGTGATCATTTTTCTTATATTAATCAGGAGGGAAAGAAGCAAGATTTGAGAGATGATTAAATTTTCAGTGCTTCAACCAGTACCTAATATTCCATGGAGAAAGGAAACTTGAAGTTGTTCTGATCAAGGCAGCACTAGGTGTGTGTTTGTGGGGGGTGTGTGTGTGTGTCTGTGTGTGTGTGTACTCATGTGCACTTACGTGGTGCGTGTTTGAGGAGTGATAGGTAGTTATGGGGGAAGAGTGAAGAAGTAAGGAAAAGGAATTAAGTGACACGGCATTTTCTACTGTTTAGAACAGGTCTACTTAGAGGTGACGCAATAAACTAAGATCTCTTAGTCCAGAATCCACGACCTCCTGGGTTACTCAGATTGTACTACTATAAAATTTTCAAACCTTTGGCAAATGTAGAAATTCTGATTCATTATGGGAAAGAAAGCCATGTTTTCAAGAGTCTCCTCAGATCCACATTGATTCTGATGCCAGGTTACATCCTCTGCACATTCAGAATGTCTAGGCTGATCTGTCTGTAAATGGGGTTGACAAAATCCCACAAATTGTAAAAGTTGGGATGTGACTCCTTTTTTCCAGGGAGGAAATCCATAGTTTATGCAGAGTCTTATGGGGTTCTATAACCTCCCCAATATCCTAAAAACAAACAAACAAACAAAACCAAAAAAGGGCTGTGTCAATGGAAATCAAAATTGCTGGTATTTGAAGTTTTTCTATTTATTCAACATGCAGGTACAAAGTAAGCTATTCATTAGGAGAAGCCAGGGCAGGGCATACCACAATTAGGTCAAATTAACTGATGATATATATACTTCTGTTGAAGAAACGTCTAGATAAAAATAGATTTATATTAAAGAATTATGAGAATTTAAGAACCAAACAGATGTCTGCTCTCTTGTGGTTTTGCACTGCGATGACCAAATAAATGATCTGCAGTTGCATAAGTGGAGAAAATTATCTTGCTCTTCATCAGCCCAGTGGCAATTAGGATTTTGAAGGCAGCCTGTCTTAAGCATCAAAGCAGCTGCTCAGTCTTTGTTTCCTAATTTCTTAAAAAAAAAAGGCCAATCTGAAATCATAGCCCCCTGAACAGAGTTTAAGAGAAAGCATGAAAAAGGTCCATGGCTGAGCTCGCTCTAGGCATGCAAGGCTGGGCTTACTGCCAAGGAGACAACTCTGTGTAAAAATAGATGAATGACTGAAATAACTCTTGGTCATAGTGGTAAATGGAGGATGTATTTTACAATCAAGTTTGCAGACTTCCACTTTTTCCTGGACTTTGATTTCACTCCCTAATCAACATCTCACGAAGTCAAGGATCACTTTTTGTCTATGCAAGAAGAATGCAATTTAGTATTATCAGTCTATTTATCTAGGCACCCCTTCCTCCTTTTCCTCCTTCCTGCCCTTCTTTCCTTCCTTTCTTGCCTGCTCCCCGCCACCACCCCCCACTTCCTTTTTTCTTTTTCTTCACAAATATTTAATGAGCATTTATTATGTACATACTCAATGTCAGGAACATTAAATAAGCTTAGGAAAAATAAATGGTATGAATAAATGTTACCAATAATCTCAATGATAAATCCAATGATGACATTTCCATCCTCATCTTTCTTGATCCCTCAGCAAAATTTATAGATCTAACTACTCCTTTCTTGCAACATTACCTTCCCCTGACTTTCATAAAATTACAATGATCTGATTTTCCTGACTCATTGGCTACTTGCCAATTTATTTCTCTGGGTCTTCATCCCCTACTTGACCATTCAATGTTGCACAAGTGCATGTCTTAGGTCACCTTCTATTTTCTGTCTAGTTATCTCCTCTACACCTTGGGCTACACATATTATCTATTTGATGATGACTCCCAAATATTCATATTCATCCTGAGCCTCTCTATGGAGCACTAGATTTATATATCTAACTTCTTACTTGATATCTAAATAAGACTCTCTCCTCTCATCTTTGATTATTCCCCTCTGGCATGACTCTGGTGGTGACTTGTCTCTGGTTAACGTAGATAATTTAACCAAAGACGATCTGTCTCTATGTACTTTTAAACATTATCACTGCAAAAATCTATATGTCATAATTTTTTAAAAATACTAAATGTTTATGCTCACTACTGGTTTTATTTCTGATTAATCAGTTTATCAGAGTGGCCAAACTGGGCTCTCTTTCAAAACAGTAGATACACAAATCTACAATATTTGATATGTGCTTTAGGCTGCATAATTTTGAAAATATATTTTCCTGTGTGTTAAGATTTTGTCTTTGAAGCTGCTGTTTCCTTCCCAGGGGGCACAAGAAAAAACAATTCCAACAGTACCCAGTGAGTCACATACTAAAGACATTAAGGGCAAGAGATAATTGTGGAGACGCAGAAGAATTTAACTAGTATGTCATAATATATACTGCTGAATGGTTCACAATTGATGGTTACTGGCATAGTACAAATTTAATTTATTCCTAGAGGAATCAAGATGCAAAGATAGATTACCCTGATGCTCTCAAAAATTTATGCTAGGACTTCAAATGTTTTGTGAAATATTTTTCATGCTACGACTAATGTTATTATTATAAATATGGTTTCAACCCCAATGCTTTTCCTCAGTGTAGTTCCATTTATCCTTAGATATAACAGCTAGATTCACATTTAGCAAAGCTGCCTTCCATTTACTGTGCTATTTTAATGCAAGATATAATTAATTAGGAATTTGTGTATCAAACTCACATATGTGTTGCTCTTTAATTTTCTTAACTAAGTTATTTGCAATGTGTGAAAAATGAAACTAATGTCTCCTATGATTTCTTAAATATTAAATATATATGGAGTTAAAATAAGAGATGACTTAAATGACAGAAACTCAAAATGCATTTTAAATAGATACTGCTGTGTCATTTATGTTGACTGCTGTAGCAGAAATGTTCTTTTGAAAACTACTTTACTGAAGAGATCTCTATCTGTCAACTATTTCCAGCAGTAAGACAGTGTGTTAATATATATATACAATAAGCAGGTTGCTAAAAGAAAAACATGATTTAGCAAGAAAAGTTAGCTTCATACTCTTGTAAGTGGTATAATTAGTGTTAAGAGATATTTAAGTAAGTAGCAAATAAAAATTTAAGGAGTTGAAAGATATAAAAGTAAGCACTAAGTAAAAATCTTTACTATAATTGGACAGTAAAATAAGGGAAAAAGTGGAAATCTATTAATTACATCAAGAATCCTAAGGAACCAACAGATAACTTCTCAGAAAATAGAAAATATATAGAAAAGCATGATATCTAAATGTAACCACTAGAATCAGAATACAAACTGCTTATTCAGTTTAGCTATTGAACAACAAATCTCAAACCTCATTAGCTTACGACAGCAGCGATCATTTTATCTCTCATCTGTTTTGTGAGGGAGGCATTTGGAAATGACTTTCAGCAGTTCTGATTCAGAGTCCCTTCTGTTATTCCAGTCATGTGGTGGCTGGAGCTGGCACAACCAAAAGCTAGAGCAACTCGGACCTGTCCAGGCATCCCGAACCCTTGTGTGGTCTCTATAAGCTGGTTTAGTCTTCATGACAGCACGGGAGTGTCAGTGCAATCAGACTGCTTGTGTAAAAGCTGCTTTTTTCTGGAATGACCAGCCCAAGAAAGTAAAGTGGAAGTGCACGGAATTTTTGTGACTTTGCTTTGGAAATCATACAGTATCTCTTGTACTTTAATTTATTGGGCAAGGCAGACAAAGGGTAGTCCAAGTTCAAAGGGCAGAGACACAGACCCCAACTTTCCAAAGGGGGACGGTCAAAGTAAAATTGCAAGAACATATGAAATGGGAGATATCGTTGGGGCCTTCTTTGGAAAATACAATCTTCCATATTTTGAGAAGAAATATATAATGAAAGAAATTGAATATAGACAATGAATTATGACATAAAATATAATAATAGTAAAAAGTATGTGCCAAGTACTTTTCTAAATCCTTTACAAATACTAGCCTAATTAATCCTTACAATAATTCTGTGAAATATACTAATAGAATTCTTATTTTTTTATTATTTAAAAATGTTTAATGCTTATTTATTTTTGAGAGAGAGAGAGAGTGCCAGCGGGGGAGGGATAGAGAGAGGGAGACACAGAACTCAAAGCAGGATCGAGGCTCTGACCTGTCAGCACAGGCCAAATGTGGGGCTTGAACTCACGAACTGTGAGATCATGACCTGAACCCAAGTCAGATGCTTAGCCAACTGAGCCACCAGGTGCCCCGAAACCTTATTTTATAGATGAGGAAGCCAAAACAAGAAAAGTAAAATAAATGCAGCTAATTGATCGTTCTCCAGGGTACATTCTCTCAATCCCTTAGTCATATTTCTCTCAAAAGGACAGAATGAAAACCTAACTATGTATCCTAACAAAAAGTGGCCAAATGCCTTAGGTAGAAGGAAAAACCAATAAATTCAATTAAAAAAAAAACTTCCAAGTAAATGGTACCTGAGAAAAATGTATGTAAAACAAAGTGACACTGAAATTATAGAAAGAAATGAAAGGGTATAACATACTTGTCAAAGAAAATCAGAAAAAAAGACCAATTTACAATGGAAACAAAAATGTATAATATCTAGGAATAAGCTTGACAAAAAGTAAGAATTCAAATGAGTTTTAAACTTGGTTCACTTAAATTATTCTGTTTGATGAGGAAACAAAAAGACTTAAACATATGCAAAATTGTGCCATTTTCTTGATAGGGAGATTCAACATTATAGGGATGTCTGTGCTCCTAAACTAATTTTAAAAACTGATGAAATCTTCATAAAAATACCCTTAGATTTCTTGGGGTGCCTGGCTGGTCCAGTTGGAAGAGCATGCGACTCTTGATCTCAGGGTCTCGAGTTCAAGCCCCACATTGGGTGTAGAGATTACTAAGTAAATAAATAAATAAATAAACTGAAAAAATTGAAATTTTTTTTAGATCTAAATAAGTTAAATCTAAAATTTATATGAGAAAATATAAACAAAACTATCTAGGGAAATTCTGAGGAAAACAAACAGAATAATTAAGAGAAGCTAGTCTAGATAAGATTAAAACATGTTATAAGGCTAAAATAACTAAAGCAGTATAGTATAGATTAATAAAATTGATTTCAAAGGACCATAAATGAAATGTAGTACAGTATATAATAAAAATGATAAAGATAACATGGCAAATCAGTAGGAATACCATGGATTGTTTAGTAAAATGCTATCAGCCAATAGTAATCTGGAAAACTAACAAAGTTGGATTATCCCTCATACTCTTTAGAAATCTCAGATCTGGTGAAGGTTTCTCTCAGTGAAGGTTTCTCTGAATATTATATAATACTTTAAAAGTATTAAAAGGAAAAAATGTATAAATTCAATGTATAAATACTTAGGAGAATTTGCAGGGCATAAAAATTATTAAGTCAGAAGATAAATAGCAAGCCAGAAAAAAATGTTTAGAAGTCATACCATAAAGGACTAATTATCTTAAGAAGCTTTCCCAAATCAACAAGAAATAGACTATTGGCACAAAAAAAAAAAACCCACAAAAGGCTATTGATCATCCCCACTTATAAAAGAATTCAAAGTAAAATTAGTGAGACGTGAGTTTTTTTCTCCTAAGAGATTGGGAAAAATAAGATAAGTTTCATAAGGCACCATGCTAATAAAGGTATTGGTAAACAGTGTGTAAATGGGAGAGAAATCTGGTTAAAACTTTAGGATGATAATATGGCAAAACTATCAAAATTACATGTGCATATAACACTGTGACTCAAGAATTTTGTCTAGGGAGTTTATTCCACAGGAATATATTTGAGGAATGATGTAGAGAAATGGAGTAATTATATCTAAAGGTCCATCAATATTCATCTCTCAAGGTAAATTAGAATGTTCTATTAAAAGTCATGGGAGTCCTATATTCACAGATTGAAAAGATTGCTGAAAGTCTGATACAGGATGGCATGTAGAGTTACCATTTGTATCACCTACAAAGGTGTCCCTTATTTACTTACATCATATGCTCAAGTATGCACATTATCTTTGCATGGATACATATAAGAAACTAGTCACAGAGGTCACTTCTAGGAAGAGTGGGAGTGAAGACAGAGGTGAATTTACTTTTCACCAGTCACATATGTTTGCTTCCAAGCTTTTTACTATTATATGGATACCTATGCAAAAATGGAAAAAAAAAAGTTTCCATTTTCAACTCATCTTGCCATTCTTCCTTTTTATAACTATGTTAAACATGTTTTAAAAATGGAACTGTCTTGGGGCACTTGGCTGTCTCAGCAGGTAGAGGATGGGACTGTTGACCTCAGGGTCGTGACTTCAAGTCCACATTGGGTGTAGAGATTACTTAACAATAAAATCTTTAAAAATTTACCGTGACATAAAGAAGATTGTAGTTGCTAGACTGTGGGAAGGGGGTCTGACAGCAAAAAGGCATAAGAGAATAATTTTGAGGTTATGGAAATGTTCTGTATCTTGACTTTGGTGGCTATTCCATAGCAGTATACATTTGTCAAAATACTGAATATACCCTTAAAATTGGTGAGTTTTATTGTATGCAAATTAACTTCAATAAAGTTGCTTTAAAATTTTTTTAAATACACTCTTAAAATAAAATAAAATAAATAAAATAAAATGGAACTGTCTTGAGGAAATTCCAGCTGTTGAAGGGTCTCAACTACCATCAAAAATCATTATTAAAATATTTGCCATTGATTGATGCAGAAAAAGCATTTGACAAAATACAGCATCCCTTCTTAATAAAAACTCTCGAGAAAGGATAGAAGGAACATACTTAGGCATCATAAAAGCCATTTATGGAAAGCACACAGCTAATATCATCCTCAATGGGGAAAAAATGAGAGCCTTCTTCCTGAGATCAGGAACACGACAGGGATGTCCACTCTCACCACTGCTATTTAACGTAGTGTTGGAGGTCCTAGCATCAGCAATCAGACAAGAAAGCAAAATAAAAGGCATCAGGATAGGCAAGGATGAAGTCAAACTTTCACTTTTTGCAGACGACATGATACTTTACATGGAAAACCCAACAGAATCCACCGAAAGCCTACTAGAACTGATCCATGAATTTGGGAAAGTTGCAGGATACAAAATCAATGTACAGAAATCGGTTGCTTTCCTTTACACCAACAATGAAGCAATAGAAAGAGAAATGAAGAAGCGAATCCCATTCACAATTGCATCAAAAAACATCAAATACCTAGGAATAAACCTAACCAAAGATGTAAAAGACCTTTACGTGGAAAACTATAAAAAACTTATGAAGGAAATTGAAGAAGACACAAGGAAGTGGAAAAACATCCCATGCTCCTGGATCGGAAGAATAAATATTGTTAAAATGGCAATACTACCCAAAGCAATCTACACATTCAATGCAATCCCAATCAAAATTGCACCAGCAATCTTCTCAAAGCTAGAGCAAACAATCCTAAAATTTATATGGAACCACAAAAGACTCCGAATAGCCAAAATAATACTGAAGAAGAAAACCAAAGTGGGAGGCATCACAATCCCAGATTTTAACCTTTACTACAAAGTGGTAGTCATCAAGACAGCATGGTATTGGCACAAGAACAGACACATAGACCAATGGAATAGAATAGAGAACCCAGAAATGGACCCACAAGCATATGGCCAACTAATCTTTTGACAAAGCAGGAAAGAGTATCTAATGGAAAAAAGACAGCCTCTTTAACAAATGGTGCTGGGAGAACTGGACAGCAACATGCAGAAGAATGAAACTAGACCACTTTCTTACACCACTCACAAAAATAAACTCTAAATGGATGAAGGATCTGAATGTGAGACAGGAAACCATCAAAATCCTAGAGGAGAAAGCAGGAAAAAACCTCTTTGACCTGAGCCGCAGTAATTTCCTATGCGACACATCTCCAAAGGCGAGGGAATTTAAAGCAAAAATGAACTACTGGGACCTCATCAAGATAAAAAGCTTCTGCACAGCAAAGGAAACAACCAACAAAATTAATAGACAATCGACGGAATGGGAAAGGATAATTGCAAATGACATATAGGATAAAGGACTAGTATCTAAAATCTATATAGAACTTACCAAACTCCATACCCAAAAAACGAATAATCCAGTGAAGAAATGGGCAGAAGATATGAATAGACACTTCTCCAAAGAGGACATTCAAATGGCCAACAGACACACGAAACGATGCTCAAAGTCACTCATCATCAGGGAAACACAAATCAAAACCACACTGAGATACCACCTTACACAGGTTAGAGTGGCTAAAATGAATAAATCAGGAAACTATAGATGCTGGTGGGGAAGTGGAGAAGCAGGCACCCTCTTACACTGTTGGTGGGAATGCAAACTGGTGCAGCCACTCTGGAAAACGGTGTGGAGGTTCCTCAACAAAATGAAAATAGAGCTACCCTATGACTCAGCAATAGCACTGCTAGGAATCTACCCAAGAGACACAGGAATACTGATGCATAGGGGCACGTGTACCCCAATGTTCATAGCAGCACTTTCGATAATAGCCAAATCATGGAAAGAGACCGAGTGCCCATCAATTGACGAATGGATAAAGAATATGTGGTACATATATACAATGGACTACTATGTGGCAATGAGAAAAAATGAAATCTGGCCATGTGTAGCAACATGGATGGAACTGGAGGTTATTGTGTTCAGTGAAATAAGTCAGTCAGAGAAAGATAAACCATATGTTTCTACACATAGGTGGATTTCGAGAGACTTAGCAAAAACCATGGGGGAGGGGAAGAGAGGAAAGGAAAAAAAGACACAGAGAGGGAGGGAGATAAAACATAAGAGACTCTCAAAGACTAAGAACTGAGGGCAAGGGGGGTGAGGGAGGGAGGAGAGGGGGTGATGGGCACGTGTTGGGATGAACACTGGGTGTTCTATGTAAATCAATTTGAAAATAAACTATTAAAAAATAAATAAAAATAAATAAATAAAATATATTCATCATTACATTTTTTCCCTTATACTTTTTGGTTTCTTTTCTTTACTTTTTCTTTTTTTTTTAAGGAAAACTGTTAAGGGGACCTGGTAGCAGTTGCTACGAAAAAGATGACCCTATTATTTAGTGCATTCCCAACATTTAGTTTGGTAAAGTTTAGGACAGGTGTGCCATTATGTCCATATACAATCTCATGGAATCATAGGATCTCAGAGCCAGTTAAATGTCCCACCTATATTTTTACAATATTTTGAATGATTTCCTGATGAGTGCTCTGGCTTAGTGTCTGTTGAAAGATATGAAAGTTTGACAATTCTCTTTGCTGTAATGAAAGAAAGAATTTTATTGAACAATTTGCTCAGAATATTATGAAGATTTCTTAGATGATTTCTTTTCCATGTATGGTTTGAAACAAAGTCACCAACTACAATCCTGTTTTTCTGCGAAACCCAATTTTGCTAGAACTCTACTCCCTTGGGCATACATATATCATATCTCTTATTCCACAGCACTGCAACCTCTTACGTGTTTATCTAACTACACTCTAGATTGTTACTTATTTTTATTCTCACTGCCTACTTAGTACATCACTGGCACATTACGGGTAACCAATAAACGCTTTCTAATGAAGGCATGCGTTCCATTAAATCCCAGAGTTATTTTTTCCATTATGCTCTGTAGTTTGGAAGATTATGGGGTACTTTCTTCATTTTGAGGTAATTCAGCTTGATTCTTACATTTCAAATGAATGTCTCTGTCTCCATCAATATCTGTTTCTGCTAATCTGAATTGAAAAATACCTAATAAATTTCCTCTTTTCAAACTGATATTATACCAATAATCAAGAGAAGTATGATATAGCATCCTACTGAATCCAATTTCAGAAAATACAGGAAAATACAAGTTCCCCAAAATAATTATCATAGGATAATCAGAATAGTAATCATAATAATTTAAAGTATTACCACAAGACTCCAAAACCACAAGTCATAAAGGTAACCAAATACAGACATTCATGGTTACTTTGTATGAGCTGAAATTCAATTTCAAATGTTAGTTAAACTTAATTTAGGAGGAAAGGGAAACTGACTAAAAAATAAGCAAGCAAACACAATGACAACAAAACACTCCTCACAACAGGAAATTTTTAAAAGCAAAAAAGAGTTCTACCTTCATAAGTAATCCAGAGCTATTACAGGCTCCCCGATGCAATAAGCATTTAAGCTGATGTAGTTCCTGCTAATAGGGTTTTACACTGAAAAGTCGTGACTAAGATAGGTAACTTTCTTTCCGGGGTTATTTTAAGCAAAAAGGGTAGTATCTAGGTTTGAGTTGCATTTAATGACTTCTCAAACTTCCATCCAGTGTTATAATTTTTATTCCTTTTAGAAATTAAAAAAAAAAAAAGCCTCCAAATTTGGGAGAAGAAAGAAAACATTTCTAAGATGAATCACATAGGCTTTATCTGAGGTAGCATTCTCACTGTATAAAGGAGAACTAGGTCAGGTAGGTTAGAGTAATGATTTTCCCAAAGCGGGGATAGTTTTTTTTAAGGAAAAATTCAAACATTTATGTATGCCTTCAAAAATGTTATTACCCCTAAAAAATAAGTATTGAAATCAGAATATACTTTCTCCAAAGGCAGGACTCTTTTTGTGCAAAATATTCTTGACAAAATTCTGCATGTAAGTTTAGTTGTTCTGTGAAGTTGAATATTTTAATTGTAATAGGTCTGTTTAATATAGAAAGAAGTGACACATAAGTAAATAAGTACCCACCAAGCATCTATTTTGATTACAACAAATTTCTCTGTGCAGAATAATATCGGGATTTCACAATTCCTATGATAAAATGTTAGAAAATAGAGAGTTATCCGAAGTAATTTTGGTTAAAAACAATGGATCAATTTCTATGCATTTAAATATTAAAGTGATTCTACAAAGAAATGTTTTTTTGATAAATAAATCACTGTGCAAGAACTTAGACCAGGTTACTAGCTTTAGTTACTGGGCTGGAAGGTTTTAGAATTTTGTTTATTTGTTTGTTTGTTTTTTCCTGTTTCCTCCTTGATTCAAAATCATACAGCTATCTTTAAGACCACGATGTCTCTAGTTCCTTTTCTTTCTCCCCCTCCCCCCTTTCCTGAGGAAGAAATTGTGTCACTTGAGCCAGGTTGCCCTCTGATGCTGTCTCCTCCCCTCCACACTCCTCTTCCCCCTTCCTCTCTTCTTGCTCGTCTTCCTCCTTCTTTCTTTCCTTTTTAAATTCCCCTGCTACCTTTAAATTCTTAAAATAAATGTGCCACTGCTCTGGCACCTGCTGTCCTCCTCTCTATCAAATGATCTGATTCTAGTTCATTGATCCATAGACTTTAGTGTTAATCAGAATCACCTGGCATACTTGCTTTAAAATGCTGGTTCCCCTATACACCAGTTTGCTAGGGCAGCCGTAACAAAGTAGCACAAAGTGAATGGCTTAAACGAACAGAAATTTACTGTCTTAAAATTTCAGAGGCTCGAAGTCCAAAATCAAGGTGTTGCCAAAGTAGATCCCTTCTAATGGCTACGGGAGAGAATTTATTCCTTCCTTCTTTCTACTTCTGCTGCTTTGCTGGTAAGTTGGCATTCCTTGGCTTGTAGATAACTGCCTTCATTTTCAGATGGCCCTCTTTCTGTGTGTGTGTGTGTGTGTGTTCATGTTTCCCCTTTTTATAAGGACACCATGCAATTGGATTAGAGGCCAAACTTATTCCAGTATGACTTCATCTTAGCTACATAATTACATCTGCAATGACCCTGTTTCTAAGAAAGATTGCATTCTGGCTTATCACTATGGTGATTAAGTCTCTTGCTATCATTTCTTCCTGTTGTTTCTTTTGGGGTGAATTACTCAGTTTTGTCATTTTGGAGGAAAAATAAAATTAATAAAATAAAAATTAAAATAAAAAAATTAAAATAAATTAAATAAAGGAAGCTAACTCCTTGGTGTGAAAGAAGCTTGACAGGATAGAGAGAAAGGGAAAGAAAGGTAAAAAAACAAGAAAAATTTAAAAATTAAAAAAAATTATAGAATAAAATAGTTAAAATAGAATTATAAATTTAAAAAATAAAGTAATAAAATAAAATTTTCTCTTTCCGTAGCCAAGAAAGAGGAAGAAAAGAAAGAAAAAATAATTTAAGCAAAAATGGAAGCAAAGGAAAGGAACAAATAAATGGACCAGCACACAGAATGAAACTCGAATGAAATTACATTCAGTTTGCCCAAGAACTGAAACTGCGAAGCACTTTGTATCCATGCAGGTGGAGTGACTTGTGCTGGTCCTCTATGGAATGCGCTTGGAGGGTGCAGTTGGGTGGGGCTTGGTGTAACAGCTCTGTTCTACACTAGGTGGCACTGCTTAGCTTGCTGGAGTGGGTTAGTGTGGTGCACATGTGCAGGAGAGGTAGAAATGGCTTCACCCTGCTCCCTAGTCTCTGGCACAGGAACTTTGTACTCTCACCAAACTGGTACCAAGGACCCCTCCTTTGTCTCAGGTCTCTGTCCACCTTCTATCCCTCCAGAGTTTTATCTCAGATGCTGTTGTGTCTCAAAATCGCACATTTCTGACTTCCCTGTGGCTTGGGCCGCTGCCGACTCTCTGTGGGAGGGTCTTGCTGAGCAATGGCTGGATAATGGCTTTCCCCAGAAAATATTCCTGTGATCGCGCAGCGTCAGAGATTCGGAGATTATGGCAAACCCCAACATACAGGCGGCGCCAGGTTTCACTGCACTCTGGCGTCCTGGTCCCAATCCCAACAAACGTGGCTGCTCTCTGGGGTCCGCTGGGACTTTTGTCTGTAGGGAGGCCGTATGGCTTCTACCAAATGCCCTACAGGCTGGGGAATCACTTTTCTTCGCTTGGTACACAGATCCCTCAGACCATGATGCCTGCCCTTGGGGATTCGCCCTACTTCCTCACCAGAGCACCGCCAGGCACTTTCTTCCTATAAATGGTTTTGGAGAACAGATTTCTTGTTCTGTCCCCTGTGAGTGTTTTCACTCTTTTTCTCTTTCTCTCCAGCTACTTTTAGGGAAATGCTTCTCTTGCTTGATCTCAATGGGCCGCACTCTCCCCCTTTCTCTTTCTCTGTCCTCTCTCTGCAGAAACAGCTCTCTGCCCTCTGGCTTTTCTCTCCCACAGTTCGCCTCTCTACACTGCACACCTTCCGAGTTCTGTACTCACGTTATGCAGATTGTTGTGGGAATTCTGAGATCAATTTCCTAGATGTTGAAAATAGCTTAGCGCTGATCTAGCTGCGTTTCAGGGATGAGGCAAGCTCAGGATTCCATGCTACTCTGCTATCTTGACTCCTCTCCTCTTTTAATAAATTTAGATGATACTCTGTTGAATAATATTCCAGGACATGATGCACAAGGATTAGCAGCAGCAAGTTGTCCTATTTGCCAAAATATTCCATGTATACACAAGTCATGCTTCTGTAGGTGGAATAGATTAAGCCAAATTAAACAAAATACTAGAAATCTGACTGGCCTCCTGGACACTCCAGGTTCATGAACATGTAGCAGGTAGAGGAACTAAAAGATGCTTTCGAATGAAAGCATAGTATTTCAATGTGTTCATACACCATAATTCATTTAATCATTTTGGAGAGACTTTTAGTTTATTTCTGAGCCAGGTAAAGAGTAAGGAACCCATAATGATATATGGAAGGGTTCTGAAAATCAAAGTCATGGTTGAATTGGGATAAGCATTGCTTAATTAGTTAATGTCTCGTCAAAGATTTCTGCAAAGAATGTGAATGGACCCAAAAGAAATATGTGCTATAAAATAAGACAATAATAAAATGATCAATAAATAGAATCAAGAAAAATGCCATATCATACAAAGTATTAGTGTCAATGGAATAAATAAAACAGACATATCTGCATCACCAAAGGTTATAATTAGAATATAACACTTGTTACTTACTTCCTGAAGGCTACTAGCACTGAGTCTTGGATCCCAGGGTGTTTAGTGGAATATGATTTCATGGGAATATAATGGGTATAAAAAGAAGCAAACAAATAAAAATAGATTACGTTGTCATCATGTTTGGGAAACAATAGGCTAAAAAAACATGATTTTTTTCCTGTGGTTCATCAGAGCATTTACTATTCCTGTGTGCACTTTGAGTTCTCAAAAAGGATCACAGATTGTATATGGCCTTTTCAAAACTTATTTGACACTGAGCACTTTTATTTACTGAATGTCAGCAGGGGCTAGTGTTCCATGGAGTGCCCTTTAATATTGGTTTTCAGGATATTCAAAGTCAAGTTTGCAATGTCACTGTAGCAACTATTTTCTTACTTCGTTGTATTTTTCCTAGACCTCATCCATATCCATATATATGTATCTATAATTATATCTCCATCTTTATTTATCTCCTATAGACAAACACACACACACAAAGACACACACACACACCACCACCACACACCATCGTTTTTTATTGTATGTATTCCCTGTGAATCTTTTGTGGAACTGTTTGTATAAAGGATTAATTACTAGTTACCTAATTAAATCATGGTTATTGTTTTCACATTTGTTCTGTACCAAGAGGACCTACCCAAACGAATTGTAAAACAGTAATGCTCTGTCTCCAACTGTATTCGAATACTTTCCCTTTGTTTTAGTATCATCTTTCCCACTCTATTTCCATATTACCTATTCTGGTCATGCTCTCAGTTGCTAGCTATATTTATCTTTGCAGAGCCATATGGCAAAACTGCCTCCTAGGCACATATTGCATGTGGCTGGTGTATGGGAGTAACACTGAATGACCATCCCTCAGTTTCAGAACCTGCATTGAGGTTTTCTTCACCAAAGTATTGCTGGAAGAGATCATGGAGAGGACACGACCACTGGTTGACCTAAGAGCCAGACCCAGGTAATTGAAAGCTCCCCAACCCGTCTCCCATCCTTGGAATGTACACTCTGCTCACTGTTTTTACAGCCGGAGCCACTTCAAGGGCACAACCTTGAAACAGTAATGTATTTTTGAGACCATCTGGATGGTACACATAACTGAACCCCTGAACCCATTAAAGCCTCTACATAAACACTTAAGAATCAGGTGAGTGGGAGTGGAGAGCTGCTCATCTTCCAGCCACCTAAGACAAGCCTTGCAAGTAAATTTCCTTGCTTCTTCAAACTGCCACCTACCAATGTGGAGTGGCCTCTTTCTTTTGTCTTTCCTTGCTCTCCATGTTTGGGGTCACATTCAAATTTCTCTTTATACCGTATAGGTAAGGATAGATCCATCGTCCTCACCCTGGGGAGCTCCCTAGGTTTCAAACCAAAAAGTATTAGCTAGATTAATTGCTTACTTAAAATGGAACTCTCCCCAGGAGAATTTTTCTTATTTAATGTTAACTTTTTTTCTTTTTTCATGTAAGTGGTCTTAACTGGCACCTCTGTAAATGGTATCAGAGAACTGCTTGTTCTATCTGAAAACAGAGAAGAAATTATTGGACTTGTTAAAAAGTGGGTCTTTGGAAATTTTTGAGAACTGTTTCAAGGGAAAAATGGGTACAAGCTTCCTTAGTTATCTGAATGCTTGGGGTTCATTTGAATAATGGGGACTTTCCCCCCTGAGTTTAAAGCACATATATCAGTGTCAAAATCAGGTGCCAGTTGTGCACAGAATGCGCTCAATAGATTGGCCCTTTGTGTAATTTTGTGAAAGGATATTGCTACTGAATTACAAGTTATGACCTTGATATGTGACCATTCATGTCACTTCAACATTATGTGTTAAGTTTCCAATCCTAAATCCATAGCTGACTCTGTTCTAGGGAATGGGGGACACAGAAATGATAAAGACCCAGTCTTTTTAGGGCTTATATCTGATTTAAACTTAACTCACAAGAAGGCAGTCAGAAATATTTGTATTTTAATAGCATGTTGACATGATGATCACATATGGAGAGTCAGAAAGGAGTATTTCTCACCTGAATGTTTCCCTTTCTGACACGCACGTGTGTGTTTCTGGTCCTTTACCTTGGAATTTCTTTCCCCAGATACTCACATCTGGATTCTACCTGTCCTCCAGATCTTAGCCCTAAGAACACATCAGCAGAGATGCCTTCCCTGACTTATTGCAATCCTTTACTCTTGGTTTATGATCATCATCATATTTATTCCTACAAAACCCTCATCACCACCTGATAGTAATCTATTTAAGCTATTACCTCTTTGGTTTTTCTGTGATCTCTAACTAGTATGTTCACTGTTTGAAGACAGCAGGCTTGTCTACCTTGAACATCACATTTTAAGTTACTTAACTAGTAAGTAAACTTAACTCATTTTAATTTAATACATTAAGTTAACACATTTAACTAGTTATCAAACTAATATTATTCAATAAAAAGGAAAATGAAGAGAAAAAAATGGCAATATTTACCAGCTTTGACCAGGTAGGGAATCATTGATTTTGGTGGCAGGAATAGTCTAGTCACTAGAGTGTCATTTTCTATGATGAAGTGTAGATGATTCATTAGTCCTCCTCATAGTCCAGATGAAATAAACCTTATATCTATCTCATTTTTTTATTCAGTCCAACCTCAGCAAATAAGTGCAGTCTAAAATGTTAATTTCCCTGATATCCTGATTTCCAATGAAATCATCACTATAGCTCAGTCACCAGATGGTGTTTATAAATAAATACACTGGAATTTGGTTTAATTATCTACATCTTATGAATTTGATGTATGTCAAGCCAGATTTCTTGTGGTGGATAACCTCTGACTATAATTGTAAATGACTGCTTGGTCTATAAAGCTGAAAGTAAGGTATTTGAGTGTAGTGATCACATAAAAAGAAGTTACTCTAGAAAGCCTTCTCTGAGTAACCACCAGAATTTTTAGAAAACATCTCCAAGAGTGTGTGAGTTCTATAAGCTTAATAATGTTCAAATCAAACATAAAAATATGAAAATGCCCAGTTAGCATCAAGTATAAAGCTTTTAAACAGTGCTATTTGTTTGATGAAAATGCCAGTCATTTTAAGAAATATTTCAGTCTCTACCATCCAAGTTTTCAAAAGAAATCATTGCTAAAGGCAATCTATCTGAGGATAAATTCATCACCTGATAGTAACTATTTAATTTTTTTTATCTCTTTGGTTTTCTTTAATATTCAATCAGAATATCTCTGAAATCAAACTGACTTGCATATTTAACCAATAAGTATATTTCCATATGTTGGTAAAATATTATCTCTTCAAAATACATACATCACAAAAAAACTTTATATTTTGAGAAACTTGAGAAGTCAAGAACAAACCAGTATTGACAATCTGAAGCATTAATACATTTAGAAGGGTGAAATGCACTGTCTTCTAGCTTCCATACAAGGAATCTTCTATGTACTAGTTTAAATGAATTATTAAAATACCTTATAGATTAATAGTGACTGATTCAATGGCTAATTTACTCATTTCTGCTGACATGGTAGTCATGCAAATCTGACAGTTCTTGTACATTTTGATAGTTTTTGTTCATGTAAGATCCAACTATGTGATTTTACTTTAGACCAGAGATATTAATCAACTTCAGACACATTAGATGTACCCTTTGGGATATAGATAAAAAAATATTTCTCTATCTTATTTTCACTGATAAATATATGAAAAACCCTTAAAAGTTACACCATCGAAAATTAAAAGTTTAATTACACGATCCGATTTAAGTCTCATGCATTATGTATTTGCCACTATTGGTAACATTTCTATGATAACTTTTCACTGTATCTAAACACAGTTGTTTTTAATATGATGACCTACAAATAAATGCCATTCAAAGAAGGGTACTTTTAGGTTACCACTGAAATTCATGTCAAATGCAACGTATTTCCCAATATCCCACTGTGAACTAGTCAACTGGAATCATCACAGCCTGGTAAGAAGATTTAGACTATTTAATATCATTTAGGATTCTTAAAATACCAATTTCATAATTTTTGTCTACTTTACATAAATTATAAAGAATTTATAAAGATTTCAGAGAAGCTAATGCCTTTAAAAACCTTTCTTCATGTTTTAGTCTTTTCTTAAAGGCCTGCATGATTTCTTGTGATAAAGAGGTATTTGTCATGAAAATAAAATATACAACTGACCAATAAATTTCTCATTATGAGAAAAAGCTCTCTACTCTCATACCCAAACTAAGAACAACAACAAAAAAGTTCCCCATTCTAAATTATCTTTATTTTTCTCAATCCCCATTCTGATTCATTAAAAGTTAATAGACAGTCCCATATTTTAAGTTTATGTATATATCTCTCAGCTCTGGAATATGAGCTATAGGAGCCCAAAAGTCCATAAACCAATTTTGGAAACTGCTGAATCTGAAGACATGAGCTGTTGGTTCCACGACTAAAAATAATTATCTATGGTTTATTCCAAAAATAGACTTTCAGAGTCTGCCAGTATTTAAGAACTGAAGGAGAAATTTGAGTTGTTTTTTCCTTTCTATTTTTTTTCTTCTTTTTTTTTTAATTAAACTTGGCTGTTGCTTATGTCCACATGGGACCCAGGTAATATTTCTATGCATTTGTGAATAAGTAGATTGGAAATTCGAGGTCTGCCTTTTGGCTTACATGAATGCTACCAGTAAGCCTTACATGAATGCTACTTTCCAATTCCATCTCCAAATGTAGCTCTTTCTATACCAGTACTAGACCATTATTTTGTCCACCAGTGTCCATTATTTTGTGGCCAATTTACTTTTTGTTAAAGCTAATGTTGGAATGCTTACAGTTGTGCCTAAGAATGTTTCAAGGGTATAAATATACAATTGCCAATTCATATTCCAAATGCAATCAAAAGAGACTTTTACGTTCAAAATTATTAGTTTTGACTTTAAAAATGACTACAAGCCTCCAGGCCAAAAATAATTGTCCATTACTCCATCAGCTCCCCAGGAAGAATCATATGTGTCCCTTAATATTTTGATACAATAATAATATTTTAAAACTCATTTAAAGTATTTTACAGCAATGCATCTTGTGGGATCTTCTTTATTCATTGCCCATTTCTCTTGAGAATAATTTTCCAATCTCATATTTAAGGAGATAAGAGGAGATAGGAATTACAAGCCTTATTGCAAAATTCTGGTGGGGGTAGGGTAAGGGAAAAGTTTGTCGAGACGTACAGTAGGCTTTAGAGGGAGATTCACAGTTAATTCTAATTCCCTGCATTTAAAATGGCCCATTCCCTTTATTGTATCTGGTTTCTTGGACTACAGAGCCTTCTTAATTTAATTTCTATAAAGAATAAAGCTCCCAATACTATTTTAGATGGGTGAACAGATCTAGGCTTCTAATTACTTTTCATATTATCTTTGAAACAAGACTCCATCTTCGATCTCAGCTGTCTCCACGTCTTCACAGGCACACGATGTCTGTAACTTCTGAGCATTTGGGGGATCTACAGCCTAAATCAGCTCACTTCACACCTGCTTCACTCTCTGCTGACATTTAGACTTCCAGTTCCTTTGCTCTGCTAAGTCCTTAGCACATGGCTATTTAATTTCCATTTCCCATTATTTTATTGATAGCACTTCTCTGCTGTGACCTCTTCTTCCCTCCTCATTGTTATTTCTGGGTGCATTCCTGTATAGCCAAATTAATAGAGTTTCAGTAGGGAGGAGAGATAATTCAAGCATTCCATATGCCATATTTCTTCCTCATTCATTTATCACAAAGAAAAAAATCTCTATAAAAAGCACATGTAATCTTGAAATCAGTTATGAAATTGTGCTTCCAATCTCCCATGCTATACCTAGATTTTTTAAGTACCCTCTCATGAATCTTGTTGGTCCACCCTCTAAAGATTTTATGATGATACTGGCTTTAGTTTTAATACATCAGAGATTTTCATACATCAAACATATATTGAACATTTGACATATGTGATAGCTGGGTTTGATGGTGGAAACATTCTGTTAGATTCATTGTACATATCATTCTTTCTGTCTTACTCTGTTGGTTGGATTTATCTGTCTTGAACACATAAATTTTACGAACACTTTCCAATAGCTTCTAGCTTTAGTTTCCTTTGGGAATTTCTGTTCATACTGCAATTAGTCTCACAACCCCATTGGAACTCTCTGGTTATAGTGGCCATATTTTCTGAAACAAAAATCAGGATCTATTGTCTGCTGGTCTTAAAAAGAATTCTTTTTCCTGACTTGTGGATTTATCTTAATGGAAGTATACAAATCAGATCACATTTGGTAATAGTTCAGTTTAATAAAAACATTTTGAACCACGAGTTAACACTGAGCTACTTTGAAAAGATAAAGATATCTTTTGAAGGAACTTAAAGGATAAGTATGTAGTTAATAAATTCCCCATTTTGAAAGAATGCATCTGTAGAAAATCAGAATTATTCTAGAGGATCTTAGGCATGTGGTGGAATGAACTAATGGTATGGTGTGGTTAACCAGAAACTGGTAATATTTTAAGAAATAAACACCTTTTTCGGTGTATTTTATATTTTATTTAAACAGATAAGGAAACAGATTCACCCTTCCAGGCTTATAAACATGAGAAGACAAGCTGTGAAACTACTCACACAAAAATAAAAAAATCCTAACAACTTATCTTCTTAGCTTTAGGGCTACAAGCATAAATAATTTAAAAGAACTTCCAGTTTGCTTACTTTAAAGCCATTGTAATGCAAACAAACAAACAAAATCCTGAATGAATTTCTTTCACTCTTTCAAGGCAAAATCAATCTGTGTTCTTTGTGGCATGAGTAAATCACTTTGACTTGGTTGTGTTAAACTCAGAGCCTAGTTATTTTAATGTTTCCCCAATTCCTAATGAGTTCTTGGTAGTGGCTACAGTTCTAACCATGTTTCTCAGTGACTTAAGGCACTGAATCAGATTTTATTTTATTTTATTTATTTTTGTTTCCTTATTTGAGTATAGTCGGCACATAATGCTACATTAGTTTCAGGTATACAACCCAGTGAAACAATTTCTCTATATATTATGCGGTGCTCACCGCAAGTGTATATACTATGTGTCACCTTACAATGCTATGACAAGATCATAGACTATCTTCCCTATGCTGTTCCTTTTATTCCCATGATTTATTCATTCCATAACTGGAAGTCCTAATTTCCCACTCCCCTTCACCCATTTTGCCCATCCTCCCACCCCTTCTTCCTCTGGCATCCAGTTTGTTCTTTGTATCTATAGGTTGGATTCTGCTTTTTGTGTTTTTATTTATTTGTTTTGTTACTTTGATTTCACATGTGAGTGAAATAAAATTTTATTTGTCTTTCTCAGTCTGATCTATTTCACTTAGCATAATATCCTCTAGGTCTATCCATTTGTCCAACCTTTTTATGGCTGCATAGTATTCCTCTGTGTGTGTGTGTGTGTGTGTGTGTGTGTGTGTGTGTGTGATCTTTTCCCTGTCATCTATCGATGTACACTTAGGTTGCTTTCATATCTTGGCTCTTGTAAATAATGCTGCAGTAAACATAGGGTGCATATATCTTTTTGAATTAATGTTGTTGTTTCCTTTGGGTAAGTACTCAGTAGTGGAATTATTGGGTTGTATGGTATTTCTATTTTTAGTTTTTTGAGGAACTTCCATACTGTTTCCCACAATGGTTACACAAATTTACATTCCCATCAACAGTGCCTCAGGGTTCCTTTATATATATATCCTCATCAACACTTGTGATCCTTTGTCTTTTGGATCATTGTCATTCTAACAGGTGTGAGGTGATATCTCATCATAGTTTTGATTTGCATTTCCCTGATGATTAGTTAAGCTGAACATAATTTCATGTGTCTGTTGGCCATCTGTATGTCTTCTTTGGAAATAGGTCTATTCAGGTCCTCTGCCCATTTTTAAATCAGACTGTTTTTTTTTTTTGTTTGTTTGTTTGTTTCTGGTGTCGAGTGCTGGAAGTTCTTTATGTATTTTGGATATTAACCCCTTATCAACTATATCATTTGTAAAATATCATTTGTAAGTACCTCCTACCATTCAGTAGGTGCTTTTTAGGTTCATTGATGGTTTCCCTCACTATGTGAAAGCTTTTTATTCTGATGTAGTCCCCAAGAGTTTATTTTTACTTTTGCTTTCCTTGTCTGAAAAAACATATCTAGAAAAATGCTACCGTTGATGTCAGAGAAATTACTGCCTGTATTCTCTTTTAGGAATTTTATGGTCTCAGGTCTCACGTTTAGGTCTTTAATCCATTTTTTTAAATGTTTGGTGTTAGAGTGTGGTCCAGTTTCATTCTTTTGAATGTAGCAGTCCAGTTTTCCCAGCACCATTTATTGACATGATTTTTCACCATTATATATTCTTGCCTCCTTTATCATAGGTTAATTGATCATATTGATGTGGGTGTATCTCTGTGCTCTTTATTCTGTTCTACTGATCTATGTGTATAGTATTTTTCTGTGCCAGTACCTTACTGTTTTAATTACTGCAGCTTTGCAGTATAACTTTAAATCTGGAATTGTGATACCTCTTGCTTTATTTTTCTTTCTCAAGATTGCTTTGGGTATTTGAGTCTTTTGTGGTTCCATACAAATTTTAGTACTATTTGTTCTAGTATGTGAAAAATGCTGTTGGTATTTTCACAGAGGTTGCATTGAAACTGCAGATTGCTTTGGGCAGTATGGAAATTTTAGCAATATTAATTTTTCCAATCCATGAGCATAAGACATCTTTCCATTTGTTTGTGTCATCTTTGATTTATTTCATCAGTGTTTTATAGCTCAGAATACTGACCTTTCATCTTCTTGGTTAAGTTTATTCTTAGGTATTTTACTCTTTTTGGTGCAATTGTAAATGGAATTGTTTTCTTATTTTCTCTTTCTACTACTTTATTATTAGCATGTAGAAATGCTACCAATTTGGGGGTATTAATTTTGTATCCTGCAACTTTAATAAATTCATTTATTACTTCTAATAGTTTTTTGGTGGAGTCTTTAGGATTTTCCATAATGTCATCTGGAAATAATGATAGTTTAACTTATTCCTTAACAGTATGGATGCCTCTTATTTTTCTTGTCTGATTGCTATTGTTAGGACTTCCAGTACTATGTTGAATAAAAGTTATGAGAGTTGACAACCTTGTCTTGTTCCTGATCTTAAAGGAAAAGCCCTCAGTTTTTTGCCATTGAGTATGACGTTAGTTGTCATTGTTTTTCATATATAAACTTTATTGTGTTGAGGTACATTCACTTTAAATCCATTTTATTGAGAGTTTTATGAACAGATATCAAATTTTGTGAAATGCTTTTTATGCATCTATTGAGACAATCATATGATTTTTATCTTTTTTATTAATGTGGTGTATTACATTGCTGATTTGATTTGATATTGAGCCTTTCCCAGAATAAGTCCTACTTGATTGTGGTAAATGATCCTTCTAATGTGTATTGTTGAATGTGGTTTGTCAATATTTTGTAAAGAATTTTTGCATCTATGTTCATCAGGGATATTGACCTGTAGTTTTCTCTTTTTGTGGTGTCTTTGTCTGGTTTTGGAATCAGGGTAATGCTGGCCTTCAAGAATGTATTTGGAAGCTTTTCTTCCTATTCTATCTTTTGGAATAGCTTGAGGAGAATAGGTACTAATTTCTCTTTAAATGTTTGATAGAATTCACTTGTGAATCCAACTGGGTCCTGGACTTTTATTTTTTGGTAGTTTTTTTTAATTATTGTGAATCAGTGGATTTTAAGTTAATAGTGTTCAAGATAAACACACTGAACAATTTCTTCATGCTTCAGAAGTCCCTGGATCACAGATTTGTAAAACAGAACCTAACAGGGTAATTAGGAATTTTATCATTTTTCTATCCTTGAACTCAGGTTAATGTGATAATGTTAACATATGGAAACTTTTTAGCCTGAAGAATTAAAAAAGTAAACAATTTGTTTTCTTTATACTAGATGCTATTCATTTGAGCTAAAGAGCTGGGAGATGCCACAAATGATATTTTTATAATATTACAATTAACTGCAAGTTTTGTAACTCTTCTAAAAATAGAGCTATATTACTTTAAATGGAAAAGCTGCTATACGTGCTTAATATGGCTGAATCAAAGCTTTCCACACTTATGTGAAAATCTGTGTAGAGAACAGAATAACCAGTCATAAAACTGCTACAGGTCTATGAATGTTGTGCTCACACCTATCCTCTGATTAATTCTATGGGTACTTTGTGGTATTTGGAGAAATACTATGTTTTTAAAATTAATTTCTTCATGCAACTTCAATCCAGTTAGACAGAAGATCCAAATGCAAGTGTAAAGATCCTATAACCAAGAAAGAAGCATCATCCCCAGAAAACTAGGAAGCTCTAGTAGAGCCAAAAACTGAGATTTAGCCTAAAAGTCTACTATTCAAACCAAATTCTTAATGATGAGGATTTCCTCATGATGCCATTATTAGTATTTCTTATATAAGTTGAGAAAATGCATAATTCCCTAAGCATTCTGAATTCTTGTTTTAAATCAATATCTATTTTCCTAATCAAACCACATCTCTAAGCTTTTAAGAAATTGTAACATGGGGCACCTGGGTGGCTCAGTCACTTAAGTGTCTGACTTCAGCTCATAGCATCATCTCATGGCTTGTGAGTTTGAGCTCCACATCACGTTCTGTGCTGAAAGTGCAAAACCTGCCTGGGATTCTCTCTCCCTTCCTCTCTCTGCCTCTCCCCCTCTTTCTCTCTCTCTCTCTCAAAATAAAAAAAAAATAAAAAATTTATTAAAAATAAAAAAAATAATAAATTGTAACAAATAGTGCTGCTATAAACGTTGGGGTGCCTGTGCCCCTTCATAAAAACATTCTTGTGTCCTTTGGATAAACACCTAGTAGTCCAATGGCTGGGTCACAGGGTAATTCTATTTTTAATTTTTTCAGGAAAAAATACTGTTTTCCAGAGTGGCTGCACAAGTTTGCATTCTCACCAACAGTGCAAAAGGGTTCCCCCTTTCTCCACATCCTTGCCAACAGCTGCTGTTTCCTGAGCTGTTAATTTTAGCCATTCTGACAGGTGTGAGGTGGTATCTCATGGTGGCTTTGATTTGTATTTCTCTGATGATGAGTGATGCTGAGGATCTTTTCATGTGTCTGTTAGCCATCTGGATGTCTTCTTAGGGAAAGTGTCTATTCATCTCTTCTGCCCATTTCATTTCTTCACTGGATTACTTGCTTTTTTCGGGGGAGGGTGTTGACTTTGGTAAGTTCTATATAGATTTTGTATACTAGCCCTTTATCTGATATGTCATTTGCAAATATCTTCTCCCATTCCATCAGTTGCCTTTTAGATTTGTTGATTGTTTCCTTCACTCGTGATGAGGTCCCAATCATTCATTTTTGCTTTTGTTTCCCTTGCCTTCAGAGACAGGTCAAGTAAGAAGTTGTTGTGGCCGAGGCCAAAGAGCTTGCTGCCTCTTTTCTTCTCTAGAGTTTTGATGTTTCCCTGTCTCACATTTAGGTCTTTCATCCACTTTGAATTTATTTTTGTGTATGGTGTAAGAAAGTGGTCCAGTTTCAATCTTCTTCATGTCACTGTCCTGTTTTCCTAGCACCATTTGCTGAAGAGACTTTCTTTTTTTCCCATTGGATACACCTTCCTAATTTGCCAAAGATTAGTTGGCCTTACGTTTGTGTGTCCATTTCTGGGTTCTCTATTCTGTTCCATGAGTCTGTTTTTGTGTCAGTACCATACTGTCTTGATGATTACAGCTTTGTAATACAGCTTGAAGTCAGGAATTATGATGCCTCCAGTTTTGGTTTCTTTTGCAACGTTAATTTGGCTATTTGGGGTCTTTTCTGGTTCCATACAAATTTTAAGATTGTTTATTCCAGCTCTGTGAATAATGTTGGTGTTATTTTGATAGAGATTGCATTGAATATGTAGATTGCTTTAGGCAGTATCGACATTTTAACAACATTTGTTTTTCTAATCCCTGAGCATGGAATGTTTTTCCATGTTTTTGTGCCTTCTTCAATTTCTTTCATAAGCTTTCTATAGTTTTCAGTGTAAAGATTTTTCACCTCTTTTGTTAGGTTTATTCCTAGGTACCTTTTTTTTTTTTAGTGTAATTGTAAACGGGATCAATTCCTTGATATCTTTTTCTGTTGCTTCATTATTGGTGTATAAAATGTAACCAATTTCTTTATGTTGATTTTTATATCCTGTGACTCTGCTGAATTCACATATCAGTTCTAGCAGTTTTTTGGTATATATGTATATATATAAAATACTACCTGGTGATCAAAAAGAATGAAATTTTGGCATTTGCAACAATGTGCATGAAATTGGTGTATTATGGTTAGTGAAATGTCAAAGAAAGACAAATATCATATGATTTCATTCATAGGTGGAATTTAAGAAGCACAGGTGAAAATAGGGGAATAGAAGGAAAAATAAGATAAAAACAGAGAGGGAGGCAAACTATTAGAGACTCTTAAATACAAATGACAAACTGATGGTTGCTGGAGGGGAGAGGGGTAGGGGGATGGGCTAATGGGTGATGGGCATTAAGGGGGACACTTATTGGGATGAACACTGGTGTTATATGAGAGTGATGAATCACTGGGTTCTACTCCTGAAACCAATGCTACACTGTATGTGAACTAACTTGAATTTAAATAAATAAATTTTAGAAATCATGACAAATATGTGCAGGATACATAATGTTTATTTATTCAGTCTGCCAATCATGGACTACACAAATACAGATTTTTCGAGTTCTTGTAATTAATTACTATAGCCCATAAAGGGTCAGTTATTTACCAGTTAGGAATCATGACCTAGATTTCTTGGATTTACCAAGAAAAATGTCAATTCCATCTCTGGAGTTTGAAGGCAACTCGATTTCCTGCCACTGAATTATAACATAAATCACTGTCATCTCTAGAGAACATTTGTCAAGGGATTTGACCACTCAGGTAGCAGAATATATACAGTAATTTTGAAGGTATATTTTCAAGATCTTTCTGGCATTGTCAAATGTAGAAGTGACTTGACTCCTCTTGGGGCCGGACTTTTGTCTCCCTATTTCCACTCCAAGGAGAAGTAGTTGCTAATTTGATTAGTTGATGCCCGATACAATGGAGGCAATGAAAAGACATGGACAGAGTTGTTTTTTAAAAGACAGAAATCTATATTCTGCAACCCTTATCTTGCATTTCCTAACTGAAATATGTTAAGCAGAGTCAGGCAGGGCTTGAACCGTCAAGACAGGTCATTCATATTCATGTGTTCTTATATCCCCCCTTCTCTCTCCCTCACTCACCTCTCCCTTCTCTCAGAAATGAGCAAATGTATATTCCTCAAATATAGATTCTAGAAGAGTTAATTCCCTTTATCTTGTTTGCTTTACTCTTTCCTTTCTTTTCCTTTCCTTCCTTTCCTTTCCTTTCCTTTCCTTTCCTTTCCTTTCCTTTCCTTTCCTTTCCTTCCTCCAGTTTAGAAGTCCAGCTTAGTATTCTCATCAATAATTATGATTTAAATATCACGTTCAGAGTGATACACTTGTAGTTGAAAATGACTAGTATAGACTTTTAACTGGAGGTCTAATTGGTTCTACCGATAGAGACAATGTGGCAGGGTGAAAAGAATAGGCTTTTATTCAGACTTATAATTCAAATTTTGGATTGGCTAAGTAATCTTGAAAATAACAACTTTGAGCTTCAGTGTTCCCAATTGGGGAAATGGACATAGTATTTTTAACAGATGTAATACAAGGATTGAATGAGTTTGATTGTATGAAGATAACACCGTCATAACCAGGGTCTTCGTTACCATCATTACTTCCCTGTGTTGAGTGATAAGCCTGTTACAGACACAATTTCATTATTAATAGCCCCAATTACAACTTTGAAAATAACGACTCAAAGAAATTTAACTATTTTTCATAAGGTAAGATGGCAGGTGAGGATCAGAGTCAGAATTTGAGCTCATCTGTGACATTCTAAAGCCTAAACTCTGAACTAGTATGGCTTCCTACATGATCCTTTTATTAATATTACTAGTTTATCTCAGGGAAAGAATTATGCACCCTCTTTTAGCTCTTGGTCTCTGAAGATACTCAGATACATTATACAAAATAATGATTTTAATCATATCAAGCTCATTTATATATCAAATGGATCTATGTTGTTCAATACAGAAGCCACTAGTTACAAATAGTTATTTATTTTTTATATTTTTTTAAATGTTTATTCTTGAGAGACAGAGAGAGAAAGAGCATGAGCAGGGGAGGAGCAAAGAGAGGGAGACACAGAATCTGGAACAGGATCCAGGCTCAGTCTGCACAGAGCCTGACGTGGGGCTTGAACTCAAGAACCATGAAATCACGACCTGAGCTGAAGCTGGTCACTCAACAAAGTGAGCCACCCAAGCGCCCCTACAAATAGCTATTTAAATTTAACTTAGCTAAAACTAAAGAAAATTCGATTGACTTATTTTGCTTAGCATAATACATTCTAGGTCCATCTATGTATTTGCAAATGTTAAGATTTCATTCTTTTTGGTGGCTAAGTAGTACTGCACTGTATGCTAACTAAAACTTACATTAAAAAAAAAAAAAACAACAACCAAGTACAATTTGAAAATTCAAATCCTTAGTCACACTAACCACATTTCAAGTACTCAAAAGCCACATGTAGCTGTTACCACACTGAGCAGCACAGAGATAGAATGTTTCTATTAATGCATACATTTCTATTAATTAGCTCTGAACTAAATTACTTTCAATGGGGATGTGAAGAAATTTGTTCATCACGGAATTTGTTTGTCACAAATCCTTTGTTAGAAAATTGTATTACCACTTAACATGCACATATACATACATACAAATAGGCGAACCAAATATACAGAGAGCTAACATTCGTTCTGTAATATTTTTCCTTTATGGTCACCCTGAATCTGACATTGTATACAAAACTTTGTTGTGTGCAATAAAATATACTGCTATGTTGATACTTATCCACTTGAACAGATTCTAATCTTGGATACTCCAAAACACATGCAGACCTGTAAAACTGCATAAACATTAGTCATCCTCATTATTTGAAAGTTCCTAGAGAGTTCAATTTGTTGAAGAAGCTTCAATAAAAAAGGAAGTATAGTTATTTAAGAACCCTGTGTTTTTCTAGAGGAAATTTAACAAGCAGGAGGGATGGCACTCTGATGATGTATGGAGCCAATCTTCAGAAACAATCTATACAGCCACAAAAATATGGAAAATGAAAAGCCAGAGTGATCAAAGAATTTCAGGAAAATAAACAGATAAGCGCACACACACACAAAATGAAATGAATCAGCATGCCTTTGTTTTGCCTGGTTTCCTGAGGATCTAGAGGCTTATTAAGAAACACATACATTCTTTTTGCTCCTGGGTCCTGATTTTTCTGTTTTTGCTTGTTTGTTTGTTTCTTTCTCTTTATAAAGGAAGCAGAAGTCACTTGTGCAACATTCATTTATCTTCCTGTTTTTTTTTTCTGTTGGTCAATAAGGGTAAAATTACCTAATTCGGTTTACAAGCAGCCACTTATCAAATACTTAATAAAAATAAGTATCTCTAGGAATAACTGGACATTATATTATCTAGAATTACACATGTATTTAATTAATTATTATTACTATTATTTTAATTTAAGAAGGCTTCATGCCACGCACAGAGCCCAATGCAGGGCATAAACTCATGACCCTGAGATCATGACCTGAGCTGAGATCAAGAGCCAGAAGGTTAACCACCTGAGCCACTCAGGTGCCCCATACATGTATTTTAAAGGCTGTTTATTTTTATTTATTAAATGTGCAGTATTGGATTCATTTACCTCTGGAAAATGGCTTTTAAAACTTACTATCAACAGAGTAGGGTGAATTTTTTTAATGGAAAAAACAGCTACCCTCTAGCTTGCATTTTGCCATTACCAATTACATTCGAAGTAGGTAATAGTCCCTGGTTCACCCTTCAGTGTTCATAATTAAAAACAATGGACATAACTTTTCTATTAGGTAGACACTTAAAAGGTGCTTATGGGAGATAGATTATTTTTGACACTTATACTCAGAAGACATAAGGAAATTGAACAAAAGGAAAAATATTTCTACTAATTTCAACAGCTCTCGCAGATATTAGATAGGCAGATACAATTTTAACAATCCGATAGAGACAACAAGAGCTAAAGATGGAGCTTTTTAAACGTCTGTTGGCATCTTTAGTAGTAAATAAAATAAACTCTTCTTTATTAAGGATTCCTTTATATTTACATGTATAAAGTTAATGAAATAAAAATTGCTGATGGACTGTGACATATGCAGAGTCTGTGGTCTGAATATCCACTCTCCCAATAGCTGACAGTTGTTGAAGTCTTGAAGATACAATATTCAATCATTTGTGCACATTTTTTATCCAAACATGTTGCATCAATCTGTAGAAAGTTTTGTCTACACTTGAAAGTACTCTAAAGGATTCTGTCACCTCCTCAAAGAAAATTTGTTTCATCCCAACTACTGAGTTTCATTCTCTCTAGAGAAAATGTTACAGTGTTTTTCAGAAGTGTCCCCATGGGGACTTTTCCAACTCTGTCTGAATGACAATGTGAAGGTAGTACTATAGGTCTCTATGGGTAATTTTTCTCATATTCTTTTCCATCAGTCCATACTGGGAGCCAACAGAAGTGCAGCCCTAAAAGAAAAGCTTCGGGAACACTAATAAAATGATGGCAAGTGCCAAAATAACTATTGAATATGTAAAATAATCAGAAAAGGTATAGGTCATAATTATGTGCCTTTAGTGAAAATTCACTGTCTGACAGTAGGGCCAATGGTTGTACATATATGTATTCCATGTTCCTTGGGGATAATCTGGTGTTACATGAGAAACAATACTAATCTCAAAATGGCAACAAATAAGCTTCTTTTTCCAACTTGTCAGCCAAATGTAATTTAATTATAATCACACAGTAAGGGTACATTCCAAGGCTCTTAAAACCTGACTTAAAATGTGAGCACCAGAGGGATCGAATGGCATGGCTACACATCCCTACTGTGCTTTTAATGATATGGAGAATTTTTAAAGCAGAGATACTCTTGCTTCTACAGGAAGTGCCATAATTGTCTTCATGATGGCTTGGCTATAAACAAGGCAGGGATATCCTAAATGTAGCTGCTACTGCTGCTCTCCCACTCCCAGGGCCAGGATGCCAGCCAATGAAGATACTACAAAATGTTGGAAGACGAGTTTGAACGTGGGTAGTCTGGTTCTGGTATCCATTATTAACGTCCTCCTTTAAATTCATGTACACATTTCTTATGATAAAATAAGACACAGAGATGTCATCATTCCCCTTCACTCCACAACTGCAAAACTTCAAGTTCTGTGCTTGAGGGATTAGCACATAGTAGAAGGGCAAAAGCTGACCTAATGAATTAGTGTAGGAAAATATGGGTAGTGAGTGATGACTATGAAAGTTTCAAAAGTCAAAAATGATCAGAAGCCCACGTGGAATAATATTATGCAAATAGCAGTCATGAGTTGAAATGCATGCTCATTTGTACACGTAAACTAGAATCTTTATAATTAAAGCAAAAATGTTTTTCATCATAATGCTTAAATTACATTTGTGACATGAAAAAAACAAATGAATCTCTTCTTTTTAGATATTTAATGATTCAATGTATATAAATAACTGGGAGGCCAAACAATAAATTTAGTATAAAAGAAAGGTGAGTCAAGCATTTTTTGTGCACATGTGCGTGCACGTATGTGTGTGTGTGTGTGAACTGAATTGATCGAAGTGTCTAATGCATTACATCGACGTCATTCTGACAGCATATAAAACACACAGGACCAGAACTCCTCATGAAACAGTCTTCAAAGTCATGGTATTGATTTCAATTATGATGTCTTTCTTGCTAATGCATTCTGTGCACCTGTTGGTATGCAGAGAAAGTGGGATTAAATCAAATCAAAAGCCATGCCTATAACAAAAAACAGCTCCATGTAGCCTGAAGAAAAAGGAAAAAAGCAAACACTGTGGGCTATGAGAGCCATTCAGAGAAATGTGCTCAATGGCATGGAGTTTTAAAATCGCCCATAAAAATGAATGCATTATCTATCTTTTTCTCTCTTGGCACTTCTGCAGTTGACATTACCACTGTCTGCTGTGTTAAGATTGGGAGAACTAAGCTGGAAAATGCGATAGCAAATCCCTAACTCAAGCAGCAGTATATGGAACAGGCTGTTAAACTGCCATGTTAGTGGAATGCATAAATGTCAACATTATTTTAGAATGATTTATTATATCCATAACAGTCAAAGTAAATAAATGTGGCCCCACAGTCCACAAACCATTGATGGCTTTTCTAATTCAGGATTTTGCAGATGACATTTTCTATCAGGATGACATTTCAGACATTTAAAAACAAAATTTAGACTTTTTCTGGGGATTTCTAAAGTCCTCAGCATAGTATTTCAATTATTTTGGAAGGAGGTGTGGTTACCAGAAGAGTGTTATCAAGTATTTAAATGAGACAAGGCAAGAAAAAAGAATACGTGATATAATTTGTTTTGATGTGCACCACTACAGAAACGGCAATTGCAAAGACGATTGCTTTGTGAAAGTGTCTTCAATCTGATTGCTGTGTTGACAACATAAACAACCTTAGAGATGAATTTCTACTGACCAGAAACTGCAGAGTAAGAATAACTATACGGGTTTAGAGTGCAAACCTAAATATTATACCTGCATACATTATTAAATATTCATTTTTTAGCATTTATGGAATACAACAGATTATCTATTGGAATTTTTATGATAAAACACAATAAAGACTTCTATTGGCAGCAATATTTTTTAGAACTTAGATGGCTCATTTCCTTTTTTATTTTTTATTTTTTTATGCTTTATTTTTATTTTTGAGAGTAGGAGAGACAAAGCATGAGCGGGGGAGGGGCAGAGAGAAAGGGAGACACAAGAATCCGAAGCAGGCTCCAGGCTCTGAGCTGTCGGCACAGAGCCCGACACAAGGCTTGAACTCACAGACTGTAAGATCATGACCTGAGCTGAAGTCGAACACTTAACTGACAGAGCCACCCAGGCACCCAGATGGCTCATTTATGATTATTATTGAAGTCAGTGAATTTCATAGCTGCCATCTTGAAAAAAGCCTATTTATTCTAAGAAGTGGATTAATAAATGAGAAAATTTCCATAATATGAAAGAAAAAAGAGATCTGGAGGTATTCATATGATATTTTAAACTTCATTCTCTTATGTAAATAAGAACTCCAATTGTTATGCGAACATTCTTTGCATTCTGTAGATAGAAACTGGTACAAAAAAATGCAATACACTTGTTTTAGATCAATGGGAAGAGATAAAGAGACATATATTAATTTAATTACACAATCACCAGTGCTGATATGTATGCATGTGTGTATGTATACATATGGATTAAGTGGTATATTTTTATATATTTTTTAAAATTTTATTTAAAATTTTTTTACTGTTTATTTTTGAGAGAGAGAGAGAAAGGGAGAGAGTATTGAGGAGATGCAGAGAGAGAAGGAGACACAGAATGTGAAGCAGGCTCCAGTCTCTGAGCTGTCAGCATAGAGCCTTGCATGGCGCTCAAACTCACAGACCTCAAGATCATGACCTGAGCCAAAGTCAGATGCTTAACTGACTGAGTCACTCAGGGGCCTCCTTTATATATCTTTTTAAAGGGCGATACTCTTTTCAGGGTGAACTTCTAAAACAAATTCCAGTAAAATTGATTACATAATTTAGCCTTTAACAAACACCAAATGCAAATGAAATAATTCCTATGTCTCTCTAGAGTAATATACTTAAGTTTTGTGGTTTTTTTTTTCTAAGTTTTTAAGTCGGAAAAAGAAAGACGAGTGGAACCAAAAAAGAAAAAAAAAAAAGAATTAATAAATACGTGCATATTCTGCAACATAGCAGTTCAATTCATACCCGTTTGCACAGAACGCTTCTTACACTGTTACTCTGTATAAGCAAATATCATCACAGAAAAGTCATTATTTTAAAATGGAGTTTTGGAAACAATTTTTCTTGAAATGCTTTCTTTATATTTTTCCTCTAACGTCCTTATTTTCCCAAACTGTACTTTATATTGTTTCCTTTATTGCCCTGATTTCCAAACTAGCCTCCACATTTCGAGTTCTATAAAAGATATGTGGTGATTAATAACACATACTCGTCCAAAAGACACTCCCCCCAACCTAAATTTTGTCTCTCAAATATTGAGAACATTCATGACTACGTGAAATAGGAACTGTTTTTAATGTGTAAGATTAACAAAGGAAAAATAGTATTCACAAAAACATGGGGTATGTAGTTTTGTGATACTCTTTGTTACTAGAAATAACATACCCAAGTGAAATAAAATTAAGAAAATTGTCTATTATGAGAAATGAGGTGGTAAGTAAATTGCACATTCTAACGAAATAAGTCAGAAAAAGGCTTATTTTTAAATGGCCTAAAATATATACTAAACACAAAACCTACTTTGGAAAGGGATAGAAGTGAAGACAGAGTTACAGATATGCAAATCTGGATCTAATGACGGGAGTCTGGAGTTTGGCTCTGCTATGTGATATTAGCCCTATGTAAAGTTAGGAATTTAATCTTGAATTTCAAATTCAGTTTCTTTAGTTACATAAATGCTGGTAGAGTTTATTCAAAGAAAAACAAAGTCTGTAAGCTAGGTAAGTATGCACTTAAAAGCAGACTACATTTTCCAGGAACTTCATCTAACAGTCAATTTAATAATCAGAGCCAGTCCACTTACCAGCTTGAAAATCAGATCTACCCATGTCACTAAAACCAAGCCTGTCCTGAGGTAGGAGAGTCGCATGTTGTCTACCATGAAGAACAGGAGTGAATAAGCACGGCCTCCAGAACTTTTGTGTCATTTCACAGCCCCGTATCTCTTGCCACAACCCTACTTCATATAACTGGATTTCTGCCCTGAACCTTGCATGAGGAACACGAGATCCTGATAGGCCAGGGTTTCACTATTCTCTTCCTAGACGCTGAAGTCCTTAAAGCCTTCATCCCATCACAGATAGATGACTTGTCATTACAGACACAAGGATAAGACTTCTACTTCCAATTGTTACTTATTTCAAATTTCCCTTGACTACACTTTGACCATGAGCTTAGACAACTCTTCTTCCCTGTTGATCATTTGCCAGAAGTTCCAATTACTTACTCTTTTGGATATCATCTCAGCCAGACAGGCTTTCAGGTTTCTCAGGTATCATCTACGGCTACATTGGTTTTTGCAGAGTCTAGGTGACTTGACCCAGTTGGTCACTCTGGTATCTTAGCAACCCCCTCCTATTAACTCTCCCTTGATACTCCTCCAAATTCCAACTGAAGTAGATAGGAAATATTTATGAATGCCCTTATGCACAGGCATCCTTGTAGACACTGAGTATACAAAAGGGAACTAGAAAGAAATCATCTCTGTTTCAAGAAGCTTACCACTCAAAAGTATCAGCTGCTTTAACCATATTTGCTCTTTCTTTAGCTTGTATGAAGATGGATATTTAACTTGGGACTTCCTGTTTGGTTACACTCGTTTATATTTCAAAATGATAGATATGCTTGCCTTATTCCTTACTTTAGAAATTCTTTTTTTAAGGTTGCATAAGTAGGAAAAATAATGCCAAGTAAGATTTCATATTATGGCTGTCAAATTGTCAATATATTTATTTCTCTTGTTGGAGGCAAAATGAATACATATTCTTTAAATTATAATTTTCCTATGGAATGCCTGTCACATAGATCTTGTATCAAGATTATATTAAGGTTCTGTTTTGGCAAATCATTTTAACTTCCTTCAAAAAGCTATCATGAAACATAGTCTAGATATGTGGCTTTTCTTGTGAATTTTTAATTTATACCCTTCATAGTTACTTATGCATGTTGTAGAGACAAGTGCTCTACACACTGTGTTTGTTCTACAGAACACTGGAGCTGCCACACAGTGGGTGAAAAGAAGTTTTCATAGGCTAATAAAATTGTGAAATGTTACATATTATATTTCGTTCTTGGAGATTCATAATGACGATTAAAATATTAAGAATTCTAATCCTCCTGTAGAAAAAAAATCCGTGGTTGAATTTTAATACCACACTTCCCAAACTTATTTAATCATGGAATCCTTTTTTTTAAACGTGGTACTGCTTTTCACAATGGGTTAACCACTTGAAATCATGTCTTTTATGTTTGTCTCTTATCAGGCAAAAATAAATTCCATGGGAAAGGAAACACTTGGGCACCAGTAACACATAGTAAGTACTCACCTAGATAGGTACAAATGAGTGAGTAAAATACTGCTGTGAATATTTATTAAAGTGATGTTATTTGGAATTGTATTCAGAAATGTTTTTGACTAAAGGCTTTGAGTATGGCTTAAAAAAGGGTTGAATTTTTCACACTTTTCAAGTCCACTAGGAAAAGGGTCCCTTTACTGGGAACTCATCCATTTGATTTGTTGCTAATAAGTTTTCTTCCCATGTGTGTTGGTTTAGATAGTTCCATTTTACAAGGTACTTAAATCCCAGAGTTCTGACCTGCAAAATTGGCATCGGATACCTCATAAGTGCCAACAATTAGGCTCCAGAGAAATGGAGGTGGAGATGCCACTGATTCATGCCAAACTTGCACCTCTAGTGCAAAACAAGAAAGCAAAATAATCACTGCTACCCAAAAGGGAAAAAAACATGAAAAAATAAAAGAAAACCACAAAACACAAATTCTGAATCAAAACCCCTCCTACTCTTCACTGGGGATGGGTGGAAGTATGGGATTCAAAACTACTCTTTACACAGAAAGCATATTATTCTGTGGTTCATCATCGTGTAAGAAATAATCAGGCAATTTTTTAAAATCACTGGGAGTAAAGGGAGATATTAAACTTTTCAATTATTGGTCTGAATTAAAATTACAGACTATGCGAATTGTAGCTATTTCTGGACAACAGATGAAACTAAGATATTCAGTGCTTCCTCTTACAACTTAACAGATGAAGAAATGTTGATAATTCTTATAGATTCTTGATTATTCTTACAGAGTCAGGAGGTTCTTTGAGTATCTCAACTTTATTTCACATTCACTAACGAACTTAGTTGTCACTACATTAAGAAGTGCGGTTGTTTCTTTCCTCCAGAATATGCTGAGGCCTTGTTTGGATTTCCATCAGAGTAAATAAATATCTTTAGCTAAGGCACGTCCATCACTGAATATTCCAGTCTAAATCTATTTTGGAAAAATAGCTCTTACAACATTTATCAGAAAATTGTATCTATATTACCTTTTGCAAAATGTGCTATGGGTTTAGTTTTGAGATATGTTATAAATCCCACTTCAAAAGGAAAAATCCAGGGGCATGAATATATTTATTTTAAAAATAAAAATGAAATTCACAGAACAAAGACAAATATATATACCTGAACATGTTTCTCATTTGATTAATTATTCAACAGTAACATTTTTGTGGCAGAAATGTTTCCTATTCAATAATTTTGAATTCAATTCTACTCTGATAAAAAGTGTGGCAAATGTAAGGAAGCACTGAATATTACTTTTTAAATATTGCTGCAACTTGGTATAAGTGTAATTTAAATAGTGCATGAAAATAAATGGTGTTTTCAGGTATTATATGACATTGTTCCTATAAAATTCCAGTCTAAGTCATAAATCACAGCTTTTGAATCAAATACCTAGGTGCAGTGATGCATTTCTAACAAATAACTCATTTTAACTATAAAAAGCACAATGACATGCAGGATTTTGTAATCAGAGGTTTTCAGCTGCTCACCTTAAATTAAAACCTGAGTTAGGAAGGGGCAAAATGAAAAAAAAAAAAAATCAGTGTTACGGCAGGTTTTAGTTTAACCAACCCACCTTCTGAATCCAATCAAAATTAGGCATTTACTTCTTAGTCTGAATGAACCACAGGCAATTCCTGTGATAATTAAGCCTATTTAATTTGGTTTAATAAATATTTAGAAGACTCTAAATGTGCACAAAGTACTGAGTAGAATGGGAGGTAAGTCAGATCAATTTTTGCAGTTAAGGAGCTGAAAAATCCAGAAATGGAGAAAAGTCAAGTATATAAACAGTGTTATATTTGAGTCATGCCATGATAAGTTTCCAAAAAGAAGATATGAGTAGAGGGAGAAAACATACAGTTTTAAAGAAACTAGGATTTACTAGGCAGAAGTGAGCAAGCAGCTACTCTAGGAAACAGCTAGAGTATGACCACGTTGGTCACGGGACTGAAATTATCAGATATTTCTAGGGAAAAGGAATAGTCCAACTGCAGGATAGTAACATGACTTGAAGAGGAGACTGACCTGAAAAGGAGAATGGAAAGGAAATTGGAGTAAGAGGTCTTGCCTTCTAAATTGAAAAATCAATACTAAGTTAGGCAAGTAGCTACGGTGGAACATTGAATAGCCCCGAGTAAAAGAGAGATGGAACCAGTGTTATATCACAGAAAGAATAATAGGATGGCAATCTTGTTGGGATGGAAGGAAAGAAGGTGAAAAGCAAGAAGACTGATTTGAAGACCAAAGCAATAATCCAGACAAGAGTTGAGAGCACAGATGATGGTATATATGGAAATGGAGACAAGGAGATAGATGCTGGAAACCTCACAGAACTTAAAGCTTAGAGGCCTGACTCTAGATCGCACATAGAAAAAGACAGTGAGAGGAAAGGAAAAGCGGACTCTAAGATTTTGAATTTAGATGCAAACCACAAAACCATTAACCAAAATATGGAAGTCAAATGTATGAATGTATCCTCAGAAATAAAATAGAGTTTAGGTTCTGAATATTCTGAGTTTGGGATACTAATAATATCTGGTAGATAGGACCACAGGTAATTAGAGCCTGGGTTAATGGGTAAACTAGAAGTTACCTATGTATGGGTGAACTATCATCACTGGTCTAGATTAAACAGCACAATCACACAGTTTAAGAAACTAAAAGACAAAAGTTTTTGAATGTCCATATTTGATGGGGCAGGGAGAGGAGCAGGCAAAGGGGTTAGCAGATGAGAAAGAGAATAGCAAGAAAAAAAATGAAATACCTATAAATTAATAAGAATGTGTTAGATCTAAAATATCATTACTGAAGGATAATGGGGAATATTCAAAACACTTTAATTAGCAGCGCCTGGGTGGCTCAGTCAGTTGAGCATCCAACTTCGGCTTGGGTCATGGTCTCGCGGTCCGAGAGTTCGAGACCCGCATCAGGCTCTGTGCTGACGGCTCAGAGCCTGGAGCCTGCCTGGAATTCTGTGTCTCCCTCTCTATCTGCCCGTCCCCCGCTCATGCTCTGTCTCTCTCTCTCTCTCAAAAATAAAGAAACATTAAAAAAAAAAAAACACTTTAATTACAGGACTATGTCATGTTCCTGGGTGGTAAGACTGAATATTTAAAGAATATTTACAGATGTCAAATTTCCTCAAACTACTGTATATGTTAGACACAATGCTGATCAAAATACCAACAGTATTTTTCTAGCAAATTGATAAAATGTTATAATGTTTATGAGAATAGCTAAAAAAGAACTTTCTACACACAACACCATGATAATCCAAAGGAAAACAAGGACAGTTTTAAATGCAGTGAAAATGGAAATTTCTTAACAACAAAGTCAAACCAAATAAAGAGCCACAGAAATGGAATGTTGGAGGAGATTAGACCAAAGGCCCTTAGTGGTCAAAGAATGCTGGACGACTCAGGAACAGTATGCTTAGCTCATCAGTGGTTTTTCTGAGAAACAGCCAATTTAAGGCATAATCAGCATTAGTAAGTATTAGGTCTATTTCTCCTAAAATTTTAGAATAAATAGAGTTATTAATTTTAAATTGTTTTCAGGTATATAGGTTTGCTTTGAGGCAGATCAAAGTTCCAATCAGTATCATCTGGGGAAAATCTCTAATCTGCTGAGTTATGGTGAAGACTATGAGACATAATAATACATGTAAAGTGCTTAGCACAGTGCTTGGCACCTAGTAAGCACTCAGTATGTCAATGGATGTTACTATAGCTACTGGTATACTCCTCCAGTTTTCAGATGAGGAATATGAATCTCTGATAATGCACATGAATCCAACAGGAGTTGGCAGAAGAGGAACTAAAATCCAGAGATCCCCTGAATCACCAAGCTTTTTTTAAATACTAATAAGCTTATGGTCCTCCTTTATCATGGCCACCTTCCTGTATAAGGCAGATAGCACAGGAGCCCAAAAAGGAAAAAAAAAAAAAAGAAAAAAATAGAAGTTTAACATCTCTTTACTATTTTCCTCTAGGTTCTTTCATGCCATCTGGTCCAGCCCTAATTTATGTCATATTTAAAAGTGAGAATGGTACACTGCACATTTTGCTACCATTCTCCAAAATGGAAATTCAGAATCTATATTCTTGTTCTATTCTTCCCCTCTATGTGGCTGGTATACATTCTTCAACAATAAAAGCAGCTCTATTTTTTTTTTTTTTTGTCTAAGTTAAACATTAAATATTTGACTACACACCCAAGTAACATTTGAAACTCAGCAATTAAAAAGAAAAAAAAAAAGCATAAAATGGCTCCTACAAGAACAGTTTAGAATCTCTCTAGTTAACAGTCACATACTATGTAATGGAGTTACAAACAGATCTTCCACCAGAGGGTTTTTGCTTTGGTTACAATCCTTCTGGGGATTCCAGCATGAGCAACAGGGATGCATAGTTTACCATCATCTGGCATTCAAAGGAGAGCTCAGGACAAATGGCACCTATACCATAGCGTCTACAGAATACCTGAAATGAAAGCTTTCCAAGTTCACCATGTAGCAAAAGCCTGTGATACTCTGACAAACAATAGGCTATTTATTAATCACCCAAAGTAATGAGGGCTTTATTAGTCTTCATAGATAAATAAATTAGTAAATATATAAATAAATACTCAGTTTATATCAAGACTTACCTAGATTCTATCCAAATATAATTTACTGGGCAACATACTGGCCTTGATAAAATGGATGAATTCTTTATTTTTGGAGCCAGGTACTTATCTAAGGAAAAGTTCTCTCCTCTTAAAATTATCTAGCATAAAGTCTTCTGTACAATATCATGGGAGAAAGGCAAAAAATCACTGCAGGAATACTTGAACTATATGATATGAGTTTATAAGATAGCTCTGCTTCTGTCTTTAGAAAGCTCTCTGTGTTAAAGAGATCAACTTTTTACTCAGCCAACTTTCTACATAGTTTCTACCCTTTGATCTTAGTTTTGCCCTGTGGAATTATACAGACTAACTCTAATCCCTTTTGCACACAACAATATCATGACTTTATCCCACACATATATTCCTTCCTTTGGATTAAGTACCTCTAATTCCTTAGGGGAAAATGTTAGGATTTAAAACTTTATACCTAGAAAGTTATTATTTATATTAACAGCAATATAGTGATATTCACAGATAAAGCAAAAGTTTGGGAAATATTACATCTGTGTATTAATCTTTAAAATACTACCTTAACCTATTTAAGGAGATTGAGAATGTTATCTGAACAAAAAATGGGGAGATATATGCTGATTCATGATAAACATAAAAAGTACTTAGTTAAATCTAAAAATAGCTGAAGATATGTACAAAAATAAATGTGTAAAAATTGTTGGTAAAATAGAATAATATTTGAAGACAGTAATTTAAAAATATTTTGGAACTCTAAACATACCTACTTATAAAGAATAGGATGGGGAAAGTAAATATATACAAAATACCTCCTTTTACCTCTAGCACAAGTTAGAAAATATCATTTTGTTCTTATTTCATTAAAAATGTGGTTTTTAATAAGGAGAGAATTTCAAACAGTATATATACTTTCTAAAATATTGAAAATAGAGCAAACAATCTTAATTTCATTAAAATGTGGTTTTTAATAAGGAGAGAATTTCAAACAGTATATATACTTTCTAAAATATTGAAAATAAAACATTGTTATTCTTGATTAACAATCAACATGTGCCAAATTTCTCAATAAAAGTCTCTGATACCTTTAGAAGGAAAAAGAAAAGTAAACCTAATATATGTGGTTTACAAGGAAATTACTTAAAATAAATGTAGGGACATGGGGCTCCTGAATGGCTCAGTCGGTTAAGCGTCCAGCTCTTGATTTCAGCCCAGGTCATGGTCTCACAGTTTATGAAATGGAGACTTTCATTGGCTCTGCACTGACAGCAGGGAGTCTGCTCTCTTTCCCTTTGTCTCTGACCCTTCCCCACTAATGCCCTGTCTCTTCCTCTTTCTCTTTCTCTCAAAAACAAATAAACTTAAAAAAAAAAAAAAGTAGGGACAATTATCAGAGAAGTAAAAAAGAACAATAAAAACACTAGGAGTGGGCATATAATTTTAGATAAAAAATAATATAAATACATGGTCAACACAGAAGTATACAAATAAAAAAATATATATAACAGTCACAAAACTTCTGAACTCAATAACTTAACATCAAAGTGTGTGCCACAAAACTGTGAAAGACACAATGATAATCGAACAGAAATACATTAGTAAAAAATTTAACACATTCTCTCAATTTTTGTTGAGAACATGTAAAAAATGAGAAATGAGGTCATAAAATTTTAATAACATTGATGAAATAAACATTGAATTATGTACTGTCCTAACAGATAATTCACCTTTTCATGTGTCTATAGACCATTAATAAAAACTGTTAATAGAGTAATGTACTGCAAAATAAAAATAAATTTATTTAGTTCCAGAAAAGAACACCTTGTGCAAGCCAGTGACCTGACCTCAAGGCAATAAAAGAAAAGTTAATAACAAAATATTTACATACACACAGAAACTAATTAATTAAAATGTGAAAAAGAGTTGAATTGATAAATGAATTCAATAACTGATTCATTAAAAAAATAAAACAGGTAAACTCCACAGGAAAGCTACTCAAAAATTAAGAGCATACACAGATTTCTAAACTAGAATGGAAAAGAGAATAGATATCATTTTCATCAGACATGAAATCATTCTATCAAGTTTGTTTCTGGGTCTGGCATCTTTTTTAACCTAATATCTTATACTTTAATTATTGTAGCTTTATCCTGTGGTTTGATATTTGGTAGGACAAACTCTCATCTTAGTAATTTAAAATATGTTGAATATCACCACCCAATTTTTTATTATTAATGAATTTTACATGGTTGAAAACCACAATATTTATTGAGATTTTAATTGAGTTGCAATAAATCTACAAGTTAATTTGAAAATAATTTACATTTATAAAACTTCATCTTTCCATACAGGAAATGGCTTTGTATACCCATTTATTCCTTGTACGTCTGTGCATTATGCTTTTTCTACATACCACTCCACATCCATCTTCCACAGTTAACCTTAAGTATGTTAAGTATGTAAATTTGAGATCAAAATAGTCCCCCATCATATTTTCTTGCTTGTTTTTAACCAGCTAGACTAACAAATCAGGAAGACAACAAAGCAACTTAACTATTGAAACAAATCATGTATTTCTGATAAATAATCAGAATTTCAACTGTGATCATTATTTATTTAGCACACATTTCTTCCATACCTATCATATAAGAGGTAAGGACATATAACATGGAGAAGTTGATATGTAGTTAGGAAAACAGATCAATGTTGACCAGTGGAAAATTTGAGGGCAGAGAAAAATGAGACAAAGTGGTTAGCCCTGGGGCAAAGGAAGGATACCATCCCTATGACCAATGAAAAACGGTAAAGATAGGCAAAGATATCACTGAATTACAGGGCGAAGAGGGTCAGCAAGAGAAAGGAGTTCAGGATATATGCTTAAAGCAGAGCATGAAGGAGAAAGGATTTTCCCCTATGCAGAAGCCATTCACTGATATGCCACTTCCAAGAAATTTGAACTTTTAGAATACAGATGTGGGAAAACTAGTTTTCTATTGGTATTTAAAAATTATAAATACTAAAGGATTCTAAAATGTTAAAGAAATTTTCGATATTTTTTATTAAAAAGAAGTGTAGAAATCTGGGATTTAGGAATTATCCTAACTTTTAAAAACAAATATTTATTTTTGGGAGAGTGCAAGCTGGGTAGGGGCAGAAAGAAGAAGACAGAGGATCTGAATCAGGCTCTGCATTGACAGGCTGACAGCAGAGAGCTGGATGTGAGGCTTGAACTTACGAACTGTGAGACCATGACCTGAGTGGAAATCAAGAGTCGGATGCTCAATCGACTGAGTCAGCCAGGTGCCCCTAGGAATGATCCTAACTTCCAAAATTAAAGAGAAAACAAGACTATGGTCTCTAGCCATCTTATATTTGGAAACCAGGATAAGATATATGAAGTTCTAAGACACCTAACACTCTCTTCTCCAATGGGTTTCAAAGGACCTATTCCCAAATATAGTAAAACTCTATATAATGGTTTTTGAGAAACTCCTTGAAAAGTCCTGTTATCCCTTGCTGTGTCCCTGTAAGGTAAATAAAGGAAAGGGGCTGTTACCTCCATTTTACAGATGAAACCATCAAGACACTCAGTCTCAATAATCAGTAGAAGATGCTAAGTGTCTTATCATGAAAAGACCCAAAATATTCTGATTGCTAGGCATCAGGCAAGAGGATACTTCTCATGCTTTACTTATGATCCTTTACACTTATTGTTTCTATAATATTTTCAATGATAATATTTAATGTTTATATTTTAAATAAAAGTAAACACAATAAAGTCAATACACACATCCTCTTCCTCATTATAAGTATAAATATATATAACATGTGCATACATTCTCAAATTCAAAGCTCATCATAACAGATGATTCTAGAAAATTGTTTCTTTCCTATATGGCATATTTTGCAAGGAACTCAGCATGAACAAGCAGTTGAAAGGTAATGTTAGTTGGAAAGAAGTCTGTGTTAGTTTCACTGCTGTGATTGTTGATAACTAGTCACCCTTTTCAATGTGAAATACTTCTAGGGCCATCCGAACATAGAATGGTTGCTTTAGTCTTTTATGATTCCATAAACAAGAGAACAAATTAAGGGCTTATATTTCTCATAAGAGAGACAGTATGACATGTAAAATATATGTGTGTCATATCTCCACTGATATAAACAACATATATTTTCCTAATATCTTTGTCCTCTGCTCTATCTTTTGCAAAACATGATGGATGACCTAATTAACTGAACAAACTTGAGATGTAGTGAGTTTGGACATCTAAACATATTACCCACTTCCTGTTTGAAAATTTTTGACAATACAAAGTCCATGATAGTCTTAAGTCAAATTATCAAATGCTTAGATATATTTGGCATGATGACAATGCCATTAAGGAGACATATGGGAGCAAAGAAAGGGCAATCCCAAACATTTCACATGCAATCCTATGGGAAGTCATGCAATTTACACATATAAGAAAACCTGATTTGATGAAGAAGGGAAAAAAAAAAGATATTTGTCATTATAGAATTGGACTAGGTGTGAGTTGATATGTTGGTATATACAGTCACTTTCTTTTAGTTTTTATTAAAAGTTCCTGTGTTGATTCAGCAAGTAAAGTCTCTTAATATGGGTTTCTCATTTAACCATGCTCGTGTTCAGAAATAGCAATTTTTTCCTTTTTTTAAGTTTATTTACTTACTTTTCAAAAAGAGAGAGAGAGAGAGAGCACATGCATGGGGGAAGGACAGAGAGGGAAGGAGAGATAGAATCCCAAGCAGGCTGTGCAATGCTGGCACAGAGACTGACGCGGGGCTCAAACTCATGAAACTGTGGGATCATGACCTGAGCCAAAACCAAGAGTCAGGAGCTTAACCAAACAAGCCACCCAGGTGCCCTGAGAAACCACAATTTCTATAAACAAATTAGAATTAGAGGTCTGGCCTCAATTAATTTTGGAAATCCCAAGCTTGGAGATGGTATTATTAACCTAAGTCACCTGTTAATGGCATAGCTAAGCAAGTAACTATGTCGTCATTTAGAATATCTCTTACCCCACCTCAAACATGTACAGTCACTAATGTGCACAGTTATATATTTACTTACATGATTCTTAGGAAGATTTTTTTTCAGAAAAAAAAAAAAGAAGCACAGTATACCTTGGGAAATGCTTTTTCAACATATTATACATATATACACGTACAAGTATGTATACATCATATACACATATATGTGTATATATAAGATACATCATATATATATACAAATACATTATATACATATAGTGTATATATTTGTATATACACATATGTGTGTGTGTGTGTGCATATATATATATATATATATATATATATATATATATGTAAATATGTAAATTCCCTTTGACTCATGTGGCTATTTTAACCATAGGAAAATCTTAAACTCTTACTCAAAATTCTCTAGATTAATTAAACTTAGAAATGTATATTTCTTCTGGTGGAAACGTATTTCTTATGCTGAAAAGAAAGTTTAATATATTTGATATGCTCAGGCCAGTAATTGAATTTGAATCAGCATATTAATCTTTATTATTCAATATGCTAGAATCACCATGGCTAGGAATGTATTTAATGAGCTTATGGCAAGTGAATTGCAACAAGAATTCTTTAAAACAAAGAATGAGAGTCAAAGGAAGGGAAGCAATAAGGACAGTCTTTAATTTTTTTCTGCTTTTTTTTTTTTCATTTTACAATCATGTGCTTTACAAAGAAGGTTCTTTAAATTAATGGGGCATAAGAGATTTTTTCTGGATTGAAGTAGGTTGATTAAATAATCAAATTCCACAGCCTAATGGAAATAATAAACCTCCTAAAGTCCAACCTTGCAAAAAAAATCCCACTTGAGTTTTATTGGAGAAAATTTTATATCGATGCTAAATGAGATGGCAAGCATGCATGAATAATTATTTCTACTTACTGTTCTCATTAAAGAAAAAAATGAGTATCATCCTTTTAGTCAGAAGTAAAAATTCTTCCCCTATCATTATCATTAACTTGACTTGTTTTATATTTTTAAAAAAGTAATACTTTTAAATTCTTCCTCGAAGTAATAGAAGGAATAGGTAATTTTAATCAAACAAAGGGGGGCCACCTTTTCTTTGATCAAATAATTATCTTAAGTTTTCAAGGAAAGTGCTACAAATATTCTAATGGAAGGGCAACATTTGGGCACCATGTCTATTATCTTCCACTTCAACATTCATTTTCAGATAGGAAAAACTTGATTATAAAGATAAAATGTTTTGTCTTTACGCCAACACCAAAGGACTGAAAGTTGCCCGAGGGTGAGTAAAACTGATAGGTCTTGATCTCATGGACCTTAAAATTTAGTGGTTAGGAAAGCAGTGGTTTTGGGATCTCTGGATGTTAGTAACATCCTTTTGAGTCCTTATAACACAAATGACCTCCATGTCACTATTTTCAAAATATGCAGAGAGACTTCTGCTTCTGGGAAAACAGAGTATATGTACTTTTCCCTATTTCTCCCACTCAGTACAACTAAAAACTCCATGGCATATAAACAAAACAAACATAAGACTGCGAAAGGTAGAAAACAATCAGATTGGCCAGGGAATTTAACATCATGGTGAGTTCCCTGGGTTTTCTTTTCACCTCACATATCCCACACTTGGAACTAAAGAAACTGGCAACACAGAAATACCAACAAGTACAAACAAACAAACAAACAAACAGCTCCATCAAAGGTCTTCTTTCTACTGAAAAGGCCAGGAAAGGGGCAGCTTCACAAGGCAGGAAACTTGTAGAAAGTCAACCATGGAAAAGTTTATGGTCCTACTTCCACTCATGCCAGTAAAGGCTAAATGGGGAAACAAGGCTTCCGTCTCAAGAGGTTAAAAAAAGACACCAAACACCCTTGCCAGAGGTGTGTCAGAAAATATCAAGTAGGGGCTGAGATCCTCATCCTTGCCAGTCAATCATGGTGCCCGTGGAGGCCATGTGGGGAGTCTGCACTTTTACCCCCACGTGGAAGTAATGAGATATCAGTCCTGTTCCCTTTTGAGGGAGTATCATAGGAGGACTAATGGAGTGTCAGGACTTTCATCATTATCCAGTGGTGATGAGGCCACCCCCAAACCCATCGTGGTGTCAGTGGAGACCAAGTGGTGAGTAGGGAATCCCATCCTATTCAACAGGAATGAGGAGGTTTCCCCATCAGGGTCAAAGTAGGCTGCATGGAGAACTTGGATTTCACTTCCACCTGGCCGTTTAGGCTTCACTTGATTGTGCCTTGCAGATGTGGTTTCTACAAATTGAAGGTTTCAACCCTGCACTGAGGAAATCTATCAGCACCATTTTCTATAGCATTTGTTCACTTCATGTATTTCTGTCACATTTTTGCAATTCTACAATATTTCAAACTTTTTTCATTATTGTTATTTTTGTTATGGTGATCTGTGATCCGTGATCTTTGATGTTACTATTGTAATTGTTTTGAAGCATCAAAAATGCCCACATAAGAAGGCAAATTTAATCAATGAATGCTGCGTGTGTTCTGACTGCTCTGCCATTTGGCTCTTCCCCCATCTCTCTCCCTCTCCTGTCACCCTGTCACCCAAGAAGAGCTCTGATGGAGATGTACAATGAGGTTCATGTTGTTTTCATGCCTGCTAACACAACTCTTATTCTGCAGCCCAGTGATCAGGAGTCTTCAGTTTCTAAGTCTTATTGTGGAAGAAATACATTTTGTAGAGTTGTAGTTGCCATAGATAGTGATGCCTCTGATAGATCTGGACAAAGTACATGGAAAATCTTCTGGAAAGGATTTCTGATGCCATTAAGAACATTTGTGATTCATGGGAAGAAGTCGAACTATCAGCGTGAATAGGAGTTTGGAAGAAGTTGGTTCCAAAACCCATGGATAACTTTAAGGGGTTCAAAATTTCAGTGGAGAAGTAAGTGCAGTTGTGGTGGAAATAGCAAGAGAAGTAGAACTAGAAGTGGAACCTGAAGATGTGACTGAAATGCTGCAAACTCATGATACAACTTTAATGGGTGACCAATTTCTCTGTATGGATGACCAAAAACAGTGGTTTCTTTGAGACGGAATCTACTCCCAGTGAAGATGATTAAAGACAGTTGAAATGACAACAAAAATTTAAACATTACAAAACCTTAATTGGTAAAGCAGCAACAAACTTTGAGAAGATTCACTCCAATTTTCGAAGTTCTACTGTGCATAAAATGCTATTAATCTGGGTCGTGTGCTGCAAAAAGTTATTTATGAAAGGAAAAAAAATCAATGCAGCAAATTTAATTGTCTCGTTTTAAGAACTTTCCCCAACTTCAGCCACCACTACCCTCATCATTCAGTAGCCATCAGCATCAAGGCATGGTTAGCATTTTTTAGCAATATTTTTAGTTAAGTATAGACATTGTTTTTTTAACATAAAGCCATTGGACACTTAAGGGACTACAGTACAGTGTAAGTGTAACTTATATATGCACTGGGAAACCAAAAAATTCACTTGACTCACTTTATTGTGGTGGTCTGGAACCAAATCCAAAGTATCCTGTGACAAGGTGCCCTTCTCTCTTCGTAAAGGTCAATACAAATTTTAAGAAAATAAAAAAATAAGAAGCCTAAATTTCGCAGAGTAGTTGTAAAACTACTTCTTGTGCTAAAGGGATGAGGAGTTTAATTTTCACTTTGAAGTATATATTAATTCAATTTGTATGTATAGTAATACATTATACATTTGTATATAATATATAATATAATAATATGTAACACTAATATATATGAATGACTGATACATTTAAGTTAACAATAAAAAAAAAAACCAAGAGGGACATTATATGAGGAAAAAGGGTCGATTCCTCAAGAAGACATAGCAATATATCCCAATGTATCCTAAATATATATATCCCAAACAACAGAGATGTTGTTAGGAGATTTTTTTTAATGTTTATTTATTTTTGAGACAAATAGAGAGAGAAGGAGAGAGAGTGTGAGCAGGGGAAGGGCTGAGGGATAGGGGGACAGGGGATCCAAAGCAGGGTCGGAGCTGTCAGCACAGAGCCTGATCCGGGGCTCAAACTCACAAACTGTGAGGTCATAACCTGAGCTGAAGTACTGACTTAACCACCCAGGCACCCTGAGAGTTAGGAGATATTGATTATTATTCAAGTTCATTCACTCAATAGCTATGTGACCTTGGACAATTCACTTAATCTCTTTGTACCTGTTTCTCTATTTTCCACAAAATGTAGAGTTAAATCCACTCTAAAATTTTACATCTCTGAGATTGGGTAATTTCATATGTTCTAGAATTAGATAATTTTCAGAACAAGCACAAACATTTATAACGATAATTTTTAAATAGATATTTTTATGTTTCCAAAGAACATCTGATATGGTTTATACAGAGATTATTATGTAGATTAAATGGAGGTTAAGAAATTGTAGTCAACAAATTTTAAAACAAATCATGTCATAAATGTCTTACTTGAAGATAGCATACCACTTTTCAAATGTCCTTAGAACATACTAAATCGCACCCCTAAACCTAATGCCCAAATTCACAACTCAAAGTTTAAATTATTTAAAAAATAGGAACCATAGTTGAAAGAATTCAGCAGACCATATTTCTACTCTAAGCCAACATTATTCTGACCTCAAATCATGAGTTGTATTTTAAGAAATCTAATCAAATCAGAATAATCAGTGAAAATAATACTATATTTACTATATAAGTAAATATAAATATGCATAATATATAATAGTTTTAGAAAATATTACTCTTTAAAAACCTTGGAAATTATCTCATTCAACTCCTTTATTTTAAGCTTGTTCATCTGAGAGAGAGAGAGAGAGAGAGAGGAAGAAAGAGAGAGAGAGAGAGCGCACACATGTGGGGGCTGGGGATAGAGAGGAGAGAGAGAGAATCCCAAGCAGGCTCTGCCATGCCAGCGCAGAGCTCAATGTGGGGTTCAAACGTCAACACGGGATTTGGACCCACAAACTGCAAGATCATGACCTGAGCTGAGGTTGGGGGATCAACCAACTGAGCCACCCAGGGACCCCCTCTTTCTTTACAACAGTTAGGAAATTAAAGATGGAGAATTTGAGGTATATACCGAGTAGTCAAATCACTGGATGAGGGACTCTAGGTAACTTGGTATTTAATTATGTCAATATGGAGGCTACTACAACTACAACAAAATTGCAATGTAGATTGGGCATTAATTTACAGAAAAATCTTTAATAGATGGTCTCAATTTCCCATATGCAAAATAAACAAAAGAAGTTATTATTTAAAGAATAAGACTTTTATAAGCTACCTGTTGAAGTGAAAGGTAAGAAACCAGTAGGCATTTTCAGAGCAATTATCTAAAGCTGCCTCATGTTTCAACTTGCTAATAAAAAAGTGGTTATTATTTTCCTCAATAAACAGCTGGAAAATAAAGCAAAGAAAAACTGATGGATATTTTCAAGTCACTATAGTACATATAATGATTTTCACGGTGTATTAGAATAGATGCACATTTTTTCACAAGAGTACAGTTTCATTATATCTGAAAAAGTACACTGTAGGATATTGACAGGTGTGCAATGAGAAAGCTGTCAACAAGCATTTTTTTTTACACTTTAACTCTGCAGGGTACTGTACCAAACACAATGAGATGTCACAAAAGAAATAGAAGGCATGACCCCTGACCTTGTAGAAATTAAAAACAAAGATTGTTGCATGCCAATAATTTTAGAATGTAAGATAATCTGTCATCGTAGGTGAGCAAGGAAATGCGATTATTTCCTTCACCCAATCAAGAGGTAAACATATTCATTAGTATTCTCAGTAGTCAGTTAAATGTTTCCTCTTACTCGCATTACATTTTTGTAACCATAGTTTAGTAGTTTCTCTTGGAAGTTAAATAAATGTTAAATGAAGAAACTGTTTCTCAAATTCAATTGCCATCATTGCTTAAGATGGTATGAGTTAAAATCTCAGGGTTTGGAAGCAGTCTCACCTGGGGCCGAATGCCATCTCCACCACCCTAACCATGTAGCCTCAGGGCCCTAACATGACTTCCTGGGTTTCAGGTCTCAGTGTCCTAATCTGCTAATAAAAGGATAATAAAAAACTAAACTCAGAGCATAACTGCATAAATTAAATTATAATACACTCATGTGCTTGGCATACTTCCTAGTACATAATAGTTACTTAATAAATTTTACCTATTATTAACATTAATATTAATAGTACTGTTATTAATTCTAAAATGTGTTAGATTATATGAAAGAACACTTATATTTGGGGGCTGTATCCTCTGTATTATTAGAATATGATAACAAAATAACATTTAAAAATAACTAAAATGTGCACAAAGGTTGCCCCTATTTTTTCTCAACTGTATCTTAGTACACTACATCCAGTTTTTGAGAATACATAGACAACCTTTTAGGGCACTTGATTTATCTGCTTAGATAAGATCTTGATAGACATATATGTATTTATTTCATATCTAGTACAAGACTATATCATTATGACATTCAATGAAGAAAAACCTTGTAGTTTGTGGCAATTGATAGCTTTTAGAGGCACTTTAAATCCCATGAGAGGGTTCACTTCCATCATACCCATCCTTTAACCTATTTATAAAGGTGCTGAGGAATCTGTCTTTTTACTGAAAGGCAAGATTTACTTTAGGCTCGAAGATAAAGTTCTGTGAAGGCTGTCACTCAAACAACCATTTTACAATATGGAACAACATATCTAATGCATAGATTAATGTAAAATCAAAATGTACTAGAGTTCCTCATTTACTACAGTCCCTCCATTACTTATCTTGAAAAATGATACTTCTTTTTCTCAACTTTATGTCAAAATAGTTGTGAAAATAGATTTTCATATAGCCCAAGGGAATTAATTAATTTTGTTTTATTGTGTTTTTAGCGCTCAAAATTACTTAGCTATTTCTAGTCTTATAGTAACATCTGTGCAGGTGTTAAAGCATCTTCTCACTGGGAATGTCCCTTGGCATTCTTCTCCAGTGATTCCGACCTTACTCATCTGGAGAGCAGTACTCTACAATGGCAAAGAAAGACTTCAGACTGGCTTGAAACTCTGCTCTACCATTTATTAGCTGAATATCCTGGGGCAAATTACCAAATCTCTCTGTTTCACTTTTCTTTGAAATTAGGATTATTGTGAGGATTTTGAAAATATGATATATGTAAGGCACTTAATAGAGTGCCAAGTACTTAGAATGTACTTGATAAACACAAGCTATTATTGTACTATTATGACCATTCTTCAAGATACAGCTCAGACACTACCTTTCCCGTGAAACTTTTATTGACCTGCTGTAGTGAGACAAACATTCTTCTCTGACTTTGCTTCTAACACAACTCTGTGCTGGTTCTCCAATTTGGCAAGTTCTTAGCTTTGCAACTCCATTTCCTAGCCTGGAGATAGTAACAACTAACTGTGCTCATATATGTGATATGTGTTCTCTCTGAGAGGCTAAAGTGGAACATTTGCTCTTTTCTTAGATGTAATTTCAACTTCTTGAAGAATTTTTTTTTTAATTTTATTTTTTGAGACAAAGAGAGAGTGCGAGACAGAGTCAGGGAGAGAGGCTGAGGGAGAGAGAGGGAGAGAGAGAGAAAGACAGAGAGCGCCAGAAAGAGAATCCCAAGCAGGTTCCATGCTAAGCACAGAGCCCAAGGTGAGACTCAATCTCACGACCCTGGGATCACAATCTGAGCCAAAATCAAGAGTCAGAAACTTAACCGAGTACCCAGGCGCCCCTCAACTTCTTGAAGATTTTTAACTCAATGGATCCCAAACTTTATAACTTCTCATGTTCACCAGACAGGACACAGCAGTAGCTTTTGTTGTATAATTCATGCACCATTAGGATGGTTTGTTAATCTGCAGAAACTGTGAGCAAAACACCATTTATTACAAATTAAAATTGCATATTACAAATATGCATGAGCATTTTTCTGAGAAAATGTTTCTGATTTTTTGTTCGATCTTCAAAGGGGTTCTTCACCCAACACAAAAAGATACGAACCACCGATTTAGAGACAGATTTGTGACTCAACTTCAGCATCTGAATAGGACTTTCTGACATTTCTCACTCTTTGCTTCATTTTAAAAGTTCTTAATGTTCATATTCTCCTTCAAAAGTAAGATGCATTTTGCCTTACCAATGGCCAAAACAGAATAGGTTCATGTTAGTCCTTTTCTTCTCAATATACCTGATTATTATTATATACACATTGTGAAGTTTTAATGTTTAACAGTATCTCTTTTTATTGAACAAACATGAATTTGGTGCTTCCTTAATGCCAGATAGGGTTCTAGGACCTGGGAACTTAAAGTTAACAAAACAGAAGTTTTCTGCTGCCCTCACATATTTGTTTACTTATGCAACAGACAGACACTAAACAAAGAATTCAATTAAATAATAGGTTATAATTTTAGATAGTATCATGCAGAAAATGAAATAAGATAATGGGATAAGAATGATGGTGGTAAGGTACATTCCACAGAGTAGTTTTGGAAACTTTCACTGAGTAGTTGGGAAAGTTTCACTGAGAAAGTGATGTTTGGGCATAGTTCTAAAATAATATAAAGTAACCAGCCATGAGAATAGGAAAAGAATAGTCCAGACAGAAAAAACAGAAACCCCCAAGGAACAAGTTTGACATACTTGAGAAACTGAAACAATACATTAAAATGATAATAAGAAAGTAAAAATCTTATTTTAGGCTGATTAAGGTTACATTTTATTTTTATTGTAGAAAATTTAGAAGATATAGAAAAGTATAAAAATAGAATAAGCACTTCACAAAAAGCCTTTTAAAAGTTTGGTAGGGTGCCTGGATGGCTCATTTGGTTAAGCATCTGACTCTTGATTTCAGCTCAGGTCATGATCTTCGGTCATGAATCTAGTGTGGCATCTGGCTCTGTGCTGTGCATGGAGCCTGCTTCGGATTATCTCTCTCCATTTCTCTCTGCCCCTCCCCTGCTCATGCTCTCTCTTTCTGTCTCTCTCAAAATAAATAAATAAAGAATATATTAAAATCTGTTTTTAAAGTTTTGATATTTGGTGTATTTCCTCCCAGAATCTAGAAAATGGAAAGATATAAAATATTTTGTTCTGCCTTTTTAATTTATTTTTTTAGTTAATTTATTGTGAGGAACATCTTTCTGGGTCACTAAAATCATTCATATGCATAATTGTGAATGACTGCATATTATTGCATCATACAAAAAAAGTATTATCTTTTATATAATCAATCCTTATATTAGACTTTTAGGTTGCTTTTTAATTTTTGTTTCTGGTCTGGAATAAATTCTGCAATCAATACACTAATGGAAATATCTTTGTCTTTATCTTCACGTAGTTTCTTGGATTGGAAGTCCAAAAGTAGAAATCCTTTGGTTTTTAAATGTGAAAATAGCATAGAGCCTGTCAGATTTATTTGACTTACTGTGCATTTAATATAAAACAAAATGTTTAGAGCACCTTTTAAATCTACCATTTTTCCTATATCAGCCATATGTTTGTACATTTATATGTCTCCCAGTCATTTAAAAGTATTCCTCAAGATAGAATAGCATTCTAGTCTGCAGGAGCATGGTCTTTAACGGAGAAAGAACTCTTCATGACTTAAAAGAAGTCTTAGTGAAATGACCTCCCAGGGACTCACTAAAATTATAACTACCAGAAATCTGTGATTCAGAGAAATTAGAAAAAAACAAAACAAAACAACTTTTGTTTCTTTAGAATTCAGTAACAAAAAATAATTCCAAAGGTAAGATAACATTTTGGTAATGATGGGTCTATTAAAATTTGTACTTACAACTTTACTTTGAGCTACCTTGATCTCTACTGTGTTTTGTTAACTCTCTAATCCACTTGATTATTTATTGTCTCTCTATCTTATCCTAGAGCTATTTCTGCCCAGTGGAGGAGCAACATCAATAAACTACAAGATTTTATTAGTTTTATTTGACAAATGCTGATCTCTCCTGTTGGGCTTAATTTGTTGGTCTGTTATCATGATTCTTTTAATACATCATTTAGTGACCTTTCCTTCTTAATATTGTAGAGCCTGTGTAACATTAATCCTTTTATGTACTTACATTCGAAGTTGAATTATTGGTGTGCAGTTACCATTCATGATAATTATAGTGTTGTTGACTAATACATGAAAAGGAGACATATAGCTAAGGAACTAAAATCTACAGGCAATACACTAAAATCTACAGAATAACAAATTGTATTTTCTTGTCTTCCATTGACTTGGAAGACCAACTTGAACAGGCAACTTGACCTCTTTCCTAATAAATACACCCTTATGATGATGCATCTGTGCTATCTGTTGAGTGAGAATGATATCCTGTATTGATTCTTTTCTTCTATGATAGAGTGTGTGTCTAATCAGGCTCATTTTAAAGCACTTCACAAATACAAAGGGTAGAAAAATATTGAATAAAGCTGCTATGTTCACTGGTGTAAAAATGCTTCCTGAAAAAACATATTTCTAATTAAGGGTTATAAGAAAAAAGAAATATATTTGTCTTCTGTTCTAACAGAGGAAGCACTCTTATGACTCTTACCTTATTATTTCCAAAAGTGAAAATTGAGAACAGAGGCCCCTACTGACATAAATGTAAGATATCTAAAATTAAATTAGATACCTATTTTTATATAAATATATTAAGATAGCATTACAGAAAACTGTGTTGGCCTAAACATTATTGAAGACACACACACACACACAAACACACACACACACACACACACACACACACACACCCCTAAGATCATTAGAATTCACAACTCTTTCTTTAATATTCTGCTCAACTTAGGCTTCTTATGTATGCTTCATTAAAAATATCTTCTAGGAATTTTTTTCCTAGTCTGTTGAGATAAACAGTTATTTCGCCAGAGAGCTTTTTCAGAGAGGTTTAGAAATAAATATGAATTCTACAGCCTAATGGAGGCTGCAAACTACAACATGGAACATCTTTGACAGTCATTGGGGTATTATTTCCCCCTTCTCATCTGTATGTTCACTGACTTGCCAACCATACCAAAGCTTCTACAATGTGTATAAGTCATATCCAATAGGAATTACTTTTTCCTTCTGAAGTCTGGAAGCTTAGGCATGCATGGTTTTGACTTTTCAAAAAATGCACCGAATATTTCATAAGTTAAGAAATTTAAGTTTTAAGGCAAGAAATTCACAGGAGATTTGGTCCCGTATCACCTTATTTGTCTTTTGGGTAGATGTGTACAGGTTTTGTTGTTATTTTATTATTTAAATTTTTCTACCTTTTCCAGAATTAGTCTGTATGCATGCAATGTAGAACACACCCTAATGAGAAAAGGCTTTGTGCAGGTGCTATTCTGTGAAGGGTGCTGCTTACCTGATCTTCCTTGTGTTGGTACCAGAATCCTGACTGAATCTGCTAGTTAGAATATACACAATTTCTCTTTTGTAATACCTACACAGGCTCCTAATCTTGGGATTTAATCAGGATAAAATAAGAATTAGCTGAGATTAACTTAAACTAAACTATATGATTATGGCAGTAGGATATATACATTCAGTCTCTTTTAATTGGAAGCCTAATTATTTTTGTTTCTTTCTCTGCGTGGTACTTAAAGAAGAGTGTAAGGATATTTTCCTTTACATCCTAGAAAGGTTTGGAGATTAATTTCTCCCACTCCTACAAGAGAAGGAATAATAATTTTGCTTGGTAATACTTTGGAATCTGGATTTATGAGCCATATGAAGTCTACTGAGGAAACAAGAAAAGATTTTTGATATAGGAGGAGAGATGGAGGGAGAGAGACGTACCGGTATAAGGGAAGAGAGAGGGAGGAAGAGAAACAGACAAAGGGACAGACAGAATGAGAGAGAAGCTTACCAAAGGAAACAGAAAAAAGCCTTTCTGCAGATTACAAGGTGATTAGTAGAGGTAGATGGGAATATAAATTGGTCCTGAAAGTCCAAGAGGAATGGTTCAAGAAGGGGAAGACTAACAAGTGAAACTAAAAAGAATGCTGAAAGGGATATTACCTAAAGGTCCAGAAACCAAATGGTAGCTCAGTAAATATGTAGCAATGACCAGCCCTGATTAGAACAAGATTCTCCCTTTCGTAGTTCCAAAGCCTTGGCCAGTTAACTCTTCCATCTGCACCAGTAACTAATATCTCACAAATTGAACATCTAGCAAAAATGGTGACACCACATTTTCTACAAATTTTAGCGAAAGTCAGCAACATTGTCTCCTGTGGGCACCCAATTTTTAAGAAGCTGTAAGAGGAAGAATGAGTGGTAGGCCTCCACGCTTACACCGGAGAAGCGATGGACTTGACCTGAAGAAACTTCAGACTCCATGAGCTCAGAGAGTAGGTGGTGACAACACTAACAAATAATGATTATGTTAATTGTCTTGGAGAGTGAATGTATGTAGGGGCGCCTGGGTGGAGCAGTAGGTTACGCATCTGACTCTTGATCTTGGCTCAGGTCATGATCCCACAGTTCCTGAGTTCAAGCCCCACATTGTGCCATCAGCACAGAGCCTACTTGGGATTCTGTTTCTCCTTCTCCCTCCCCCTCCCCCACCTGTGTTTTTTCTCTCTTAATAAATTAATTTAAAAAAAAATTTAAAAAGAGTGAATGTATGTATAATCATTCATACAATGACCACAGCCACTATTCAGAACGGATCAAATAGTAACTTTTTTTAAAGTTTACTTATTTATTTTGAGAGACAGAGAGAACAAGTAAGGGAGAGGGAGAGAGATGGGAAGAGAGAGAATCCCAAGCAGGTTCTGCACTGTCAGCGCAGAGCCAGATGCAGGACTTGAACTCAAAAACCATGAGATTGTGACCTAAGTCAAAGTTGACGCTTAACCGACTGAGCCACCCAGGCACCCCTCAAATGGTAACTTTTAATTTTTTTCACTTGGAAACATGGTAATTTCTAAAATTGGAATTATACTTGCTCACAATGGCAAGCATAATAAGGGGAGTCCTCTCTATTAGGTAAAAATAAAGACTAATGGAATTAAAAACTATCTGAATAGGAAGAGATTTTTAAATCTTCTAGGCAAAGATAAATTCCATTCCACTCTTTTTTTGTTATGTTTTGTTTTGTCCCCCAGCCAGGCTTAAATCCTACCAGGAATATTGACATCATCAGTAACTAAGAAAGGTCATGGCATTTCCAAAGTACCTACAGTAATATTTCAATCATTACCTCTATCCTTGGATAAAAATCTAACAGGACTTTTCTCTGCTACATAGGAAACTTATATCCACAAAATCTCACCATTGTCATATCTGAAAGAAAAATCTGGACACATAGTCATTTCTGTGTTCTTAATAATACTCATTTAGGTTTCAAATGCTTTAAATCAGACTAAAGAGTTATCTTTTATTCCCTACCAGGTGAAAAACATATCTAGAAAAAAAAATAACCTGCCTTAAGGTTATATGACAGCATGTTACTCAAGCAAAGAACCATGCAATTGCCCAGAGATGGTAATTATAGACTGCAATATAGACAATTAGTATTTGCTAAGCAATAGGAAATTTCATATGTTAAGCTGTCATAACAGTAGGTTTTATTATTAGAAGATGCTATATTTTAATGGACAAACTTTGGACTTGGTGTTAAAAGGTCATAAAATAATTTTGTAATTGACAAGCATCTTGTTTGTGATTACAGACGAGGCACTTAATTACTTTGCTCCATCATCTGTTGAAATAGGAACACTCATATTTCTAAAGGACAGTTTGAATTATATATAAAATAAACCTATTGTGTTAGGTTAGATACCAAGCAAAAATTAGAAAACAAAATAGCCACCTGCATATCACCTGGGTAGGACCTTACTTTTAGGGTTATTCAGTCTTTCTGGGCCTGCTTTTCTTTTTTTTCTTTATCTTTTTTTTTTCTTTTCCTTTCCTTAAAATGGAAGGAACAATAGTACTTCATCTCTTTGAGTTGTTATGAAGAATAACTCATATAAGATAATGCTTATAAATCACTGAGGAAAGTACTTAATATCTAAAAATATTTAGTCAATATTACTTCTGTGATTGGTATTTACTATTTAAAATGTCTTACAATGGATGAGATTTTTTCTAATATTTAGGATAATTGTCAAGATAAACCATGGGTTCTGAGAGCACTTGTCGGGATGAGCCCTGGGTGTTATATATAAGAATGAGACACTAAATTCTATTCCTGAAAACGATACTGAACTATATGTTAACTAACTAGGATTTAAATAATAAATAAGTAGAGGACAAACAAAAAAAATTAAGCCATGAAATTATCCTCAAAATAAAGGTATAAGGACGCAGATGACTCATTAGAATATATGAAGTTTATATTTACATAAGAGTTTTTACAATTGATTGCGAGCACCACGGCCTTTCTCTAAAGTCTCGTTTGTTCTTTGTGGCTTCTTAACATATCTGCCAAATAGTAGCACTAGTTTGAAATTCTTTGAAAATTATAAATAATGTAGGCTCCTGGAAAAAATAAAAAGGTGCAATTATCTGTCTATTCTGATGAGGGGCACTAACTGAATATGAAGGCATCTACACATAAAAAAATATTATATTTCAACAAAAAAAACAATAACCCTAAAACACATTTTTTTAAGGTTTATTTATTTTGAGATAGAGAGAGAGGGAGAATTGGTGGAGGGGCAGAGAGAGAGGAGAGAGAGAATCCCAAGCAGGCTTTATGCTGCTGGAAGAGAGCCTGAGGCGTGGATCAAACTCATGAACTGTGAGATTATGCCCTGAGTCAAAATCAATAGTCAATGCTTAACTGACTGAGCCATCCAGGTGCTCCCTAAAATGCACTTTTTAAAGCATACTATAGATTCATAAAGGCAAATGGGATTTGAAAAGCCACATAGGATGACCTTTTATTTAAGGTTTGAATCATTTCTGGAACATTATTGATAGCTAGTCATTCAGCCCATGTTTACAGACCATCAGTGACTGGAAACATCACTTTCCAAACCATCTCATGCTGAAGCTGGGCAACAGAGGAGTCATGGCCATGGAAGAAGCACAGGTTTTTGGAGTGGGACACACTGGGTTTATATTCTCAGCCATGCACGATGAGTGTCCTCAATAAAAACAGTGGTGCTAAGTCTCAACACTCCTCGTGTATAACATGTTGGGGATGTTACATCTAGTAGCTTTCTGAGTTAACTTGACTAGGTCAGTTATTGAATTAAACATGAAGCCAGGTGTTGCTGTGAAGGTATTTCATAAATGTAGCTAACAGCTACAGTCAGTTGTCTTTAAGTAGATTGCCCTCAATAGCATGGATGGGCTGCACCAAAGCAGGTGGAAGGCCTCACAAGCAAATATGGAGATTTCTTGGGAAAAAAGTTTTGGCTCAATGCCTGTGTTGCTCAGTCAGTTAAGCCTCTGATTTTGGCTCAGGGTATGAACTCATGGTTTGCGAGTTCAATCCCTGCATTGGGCTCTCTGCTGTCAGCACAGAGCCCAGTGGCAAACTCCATGCCCCTCTCTCTGCCCCTTCCCTGTGCACACTTCCCTGTGCACACATTCTATCTCGAAAATAAATAAAAACACTTAAATAAAGAAGCTGTGCTGTCAACTCCTGCTGAGTTTTTGGTCTCCTCTGTCCTACTGGTTTTGAACTGGTCTGACCCCATTACTTATCTCTCTCTTTTGTGTTCTTTCAAAGGATGGATGGATGGATAGATAGATAGATAGATAGACACATGTTCTAAAATTTTCTGTGCAAAGGTAAATTCCATCTCATTATTTTCTTATCAGGAATAATGACACAAATGTCTAGGAAAGCTCATAGCATTTCTATTGTGTTCACAACAATACTTGAGTTGTTACTATCATTACCATGTATTATATATGGATATATTATATAATGCATATAATATAAAATTATAGATATACAAATTTACATATGTATAATTAGGATATATAATAATATCCTATTGGCTTTGTTTCTCTGGAGAACGCTGACAGACTACCTCATAGAAATACATCTTCTGAGAATAAAAAGGCACTCAATTATTCTGACTCCTCATGGCCTCTTTCCAAACACACTCTGAAAATGGTTTTCCTGTAACCTCTCCTGTTCGTTAAAGTTCTAACAAAGTAAGTGCAGTGCATAACCCTAGACTGGCTATGGTACTGGCACTATACATAATATGACTAGGACAATTGACAAATTCAATATGGGTTATGGATTAAAGTATCACCCTTAATAAATACACTGTATTTATATAAGAGAATATTCTAGTTTTTAGCAAATACACACTCAAGTAATTAAAGGGTACAGAAACAAGGCATATACAATCTACTCCTAAATGATTCTTGAAAAAGATGTAATGTGTAGAGAATTACAAAACCAATGTGGCAAAACCTTAACAACTGTTGATTCTTAGTAAAGAAGACACATAAGTGCTCTGTACTGTTCTTTCAACTTTTCTGTGTGTTTAAGATTTTAAAATAAAAAGTTTAAAAAAGAGGCAAGAGAAAAATGTAAGTAAAATGGTACAAAGACCCAAACCAAAGCCTTGGTCTTGTTAGCACCTTTCTCAGAACACCTCACCTACTTTGTCATCTCTGGCAGCACCCGTTGGTTAAGCTTTAAAGCTTGACACTGTCAGACTTCTTGATAATCTTGTTCCTTACAAACTGGTGGGAAAGGGGTTCAGAATCTGAGATAGTCTGACTGAAGCTTGAAGACACAAAAACACACAGTGATTCTTCTATCACTGGCTTATATTTTCATGTTTGGCTGATTTAGTAGTAGTTTTAAAACTCGAGATAGTTTGGGGTGCCTGGGTAGCTCAGTCGGTTGAGGGTCAGACTTCAGCTCAGGTCATGATCTCGCTCATGGGTTCGGGCCCCACATCGGGCTCTGTGCTGACAGCTCAGAGCCCGGAGCCTGCTTTGGATTCTGTGTCTTCCTCTCTCTCTGCCCCTCCCCCACTCATGCTCTGTCTCCCTCTCTCTCTCAAAATAAATAAATGCCAAAAAAAAAAAAAAAACAAACCTTGAGATAGTTTAATAACATTTAAACACAGTCTGTTTTTTCTTCAACATGCTCACGATTTATGTATTATTTCAAAATGCCTCCTAAGTTATAGCTTGCTAAATCTGCTTCTTGGGTGAAATGAGGCACCAAGACAATCCAACAGGACCCATTTGATAAAACACCCAAGAGGACCATTTACTTCAGGGCATTGTAAGGAAGCTGTCAGCACATTACTTGAATACTAAAATGTTTCACAGAGAATGAACTTACTCAGATGATCACTACAGAAAAGTTATAACTTCCGGATGAGGCTTCCCACCATTTTCTCTGATGAACTAATTGTGACCCATCTACTGGAAAGAAAAGGTCATGCAGATCTTGCTGTTTTCAGAGCGAACAAACCTCAAAAATTCCCAGATTGCTGTCAAAACTCAGCTTCCTAGAAAATGTACATTTGGCTAGATGCCCTACAATTTCAAGTCCAAAGAACACAAAGCTGACAGGGATCTGCCTTTTCTCTTCTGTACCTCAGAGTTCTTGGTGCATGTACATCTTGTGGGTTCTCTCTTCCCTTTTCTTGATGTCTGGGTGTCTGTGGCCTCTTGAGGCACAGGCAATCCATCAGAAAATTAAAACCCAAATCAGATTCAGTCCTTGCTCGCTGCCTCTTCCAAGATTACAAGGACTTAGGTAAGAATGTTTGTAACTGCCTGTGAACCTTCCCCTGACTCAGTCATTCCTCCCCTGTGCCCTCGTAAGATCTGACCATTATTAATGCCCACCTCAAAGTAGTACATATATCATCATTCTGCACCACAGGACAGCCACAAACATCTGAAAATGATGTACTAACCGTGCCCCTCCGCACATCTATCTTGGGCAAACCTATCACCAGAGTACAGAAAAAAAAAGTGTTAAAGAATTGTGTTGCTGATGACTTCAGAGTACAGAGAGGAACTGAAGAATGAGTTCGAGATTTCAAGATGGTGGGGAAAGTCCTGTTGATGTAGGGTAGGCAAGACATGACCTTCATAACTGCACCTTTCCTGCTATAGCAAAGTTACAGATTGTCTCGGTTTCTATTTCAGAGTTAAGATGCTTTATAAGTCACTGTTCTTTTTGTTTTTCTTATTCTCCATGAAACATTTAACTCCCTTAGTGTACCAACCGTCTTCTCCTTTCAAATCTTTCCCATGTTTCACTTAATCAATCCTATACATGACTGCCTAATTCATCTTCTTTCATTTTATTCTTTTGCTTAAAAAATAACAAAACTTGGGGTGCCTGGGTGGCTCAGTTGGTTGGGCGTCCGACTTCGGCTGAGGTCATGATCTTACGACGGTCTGTGAGTTTAAGCCCCGCATCGGGCTCTGTGCTGATGGCTCAGAGCCTGGTGCTTGCTTCGGATTCTGTGACTCCCTCTCTCTCTGTCCTTCCCCTGCTCACACTCTGTCTCTATGTCTCTCAAAAATAAATAAAAATGTTAAAAAAAATTTAAAAAAAAACTCCAAAACCTTCACATGAAGAATGAATTTCATACTCTTATCCAGCTTTTAAAGTTCTCTAGAATTTGCTATAACCACCGTTTCCAATAACTTTCTTTCACATTGGCTCTCCACCCCAGTCTAGACAAACTGGGTCATGTGTTGTCCTCTAAATACATCTCGTGTTCCTCCACCTGGGGGACTCTGTAGGCAATCTCCAGCCGACAGTGTCATCTTAACCCCCAACTGAGAAGATTCCACCAATCCTTTAGGCCCGGTTTCAATGTTTCCTCTTTTAAGAGCCCTCATGATTACTTCAGTCATAAACTCTTCCTATTCTGCATTTCGGAAGTAGTTCCCATATGGCTACATAACTTATATTTCCCCTGTGGACTCCAGGAGGGCTCAGTTTGCTTCTAGGGCATGGAAGTGTCTAAGAGCAGAGGCTCTAAACCCAGATAACACAAGTTCAATTCTTGGCTCCTCCATTTCCTGGGTCATGATCTGAGCAAATTACTTATTAATCTTTCCTAGCCTCACTTTTGTCATTTATAAAATGGGGATTTAAAAAGGTACTCCTTTTAGACAAGGATTAAGTGTTTTAATATTATAAAAAGCACTTCGACTAATGACTTACAACACAGTATCTACTATGTGAGTATCTGCCAATATTGGTGTTATTTCTGCACATCCCTATAAATGTACAAATGCAGTAGTGCTTTGCATATAAGCACTCTAAAAATATAGGTCAAACAAGTATCAGACAGATTCAGGCAGCTTATGAACACGTGCTCTTGATTTTCTACGGTCATTCTCTAACCAGTGACAAAATTGGGTGAACTGATTTTTAAGAGGAAGATGTCTGGTTAAACACTTCTTCGGCTAAAGACAAATAAAATTTTAAACTAAATTGTAAACCAAAATTTGTGAAGTTATTGGAAATAAGGAATGGACAATCTTATAAGTTAGATACTCAGAGTCCTGCAGGAAAGCTGGGTGACATATAACTCTAGAACAGAGTTGTTATGACACAGCTAAGAAGATAAAATAATCACCTTCCAGATTTTTGGATTCTTACATTGTTGAGCTGGGAGATTTCCTAAGAAAGTCAATGTGCAGGAAACCAGGGGTCCTAGATTTTATTCCTGACTTGTCAGGTAGTCCATTTTGAGTATAAGAAGATTCTCTACGGGGCCTAAAATAAAATCGTGGTGATATTTTTTCCAAGGCATTTTTTCTTATTAGTAAAATAATGTATATCAAATTGACAAAAGTCTATAAAGTTAAATCACATTATTACATTTTAAATCAACTGTCTTTCCAAAAAGAATTAAAAGCACATCAGGTCAGGACTACCACTAAACCTGCAGCTTTCTGCCTGTCAAAGTGGAATCATTTATCCCTGATTACTACATTCTCTAGTTATGCATCATCTCCATGGAGGGATCATTTTGATCCATGGTTTGGTGTACAAGTCCTCAGTGATTTTCTCCATTTATCTTTCTCAGCTCAGCTATTCCCTTCCCCATCCACAGCCCTCAGTCAGGAGCACACAGAAGTACTAGCACTTCCCAGAATGCACCCTGCTCTTCCCAGCCCCTCTCTGTCGGCACATGTAGCACCTCTTTTTCCCTCCTGTCATGGCAAATTCCCATATATCCTTTAAGTTACAGTCCTAATGTCACCATTTGCTCCTTTTCTTGATTTTTCTGAGCAGGGTTAAACATGTCCATCTCTTGTGTTTCTGTAGTGCCATAATTGAATCTCTATTGTTTTACTATTACAATCACTAATTCATGTATCTACTACTTGATTGAACCATGAAGCCACAGAGAACTGTGATGTGGATCACTTCATCTGTTGGTCTATTGTATCCAGTACAAAGTAGGTCTTCAAAAAATACTATTTCAATGAGTGCATGGATGAATTTCTCTCTCTCAGTGGAGCATTCAGCTTTCTGTCCATGTAAATCTTCTACGGATCCAATATATCTTACTTTTATATAAACTAAATCTGTTTTAATTTTCATTTAAAATGTCATGTTTGTCACAGGCATCCATTTATACTTTTCAGAACACTTTTTTTGTTCACTCCAAATTCTCTCCCAAATTACCTAGGGGTTTTATGGACAAAGTGGCTGCTCTCATGCTTAATATTATGATCTTACATTTGACAGCAAAGTAAGTATTCTGAGTTTCAGAACCATCATTTTTATCAATAATTCCTCTCCTGTGTCCATCCAATAATCACAAAGTATTCGCATATGTACAGAGTCCACTGTGCTGGAGTATTTTCTTTACCCCATTTCATTAGTGTAGCCATTCACGGATCCATTCACCAATCCATCCAACAATTCCTATTAAGCACTTATTGTCTATCAGGCACTGAGCTCAGGGCTGGAGATCCAATGATTAAAAAGACTTGCCCTCACAGAGCACCCAGTCCACAGAGCAGGCCAAATAACAGCCACCACAAGAGATAATAGGAGTTCAGTTCTACTAGAGAACAGTGCAAAGTACAAAGGATGAAATGCAGGAAAGCACAGATTCTCTGATACTTTGTAAAGACAGATTTGAAATACTTCAAATGCCATACCTGTAAGGATCCGAGGATACCCTGATGTCACCCCAGATCATCCTCTCCACTGACTTTAGCAAAGGAACAGGAACCACGTCCTACCCTCTCCACAGAATCTCGCAGTTGCTCTCAATTACAGTCAGGAAGCACTTTATTTGAAACCCACAGAGCCCTTTCCCCCTCAGCTAGCCTGTGGGGTGATGAAAACATGGGAGCCGAGCCTATCAGTGCTCGTATCAAGCAGCTGAAAAAGTTGTAGCCCATGAGTCATGGTTCTTTTCATGTGTTTCCAGATCTGTGGGAGGAGAGGCCTTTGGCTGGCGGCACTGGCAATCTAGCACCTATGATCATCACTGGGGAGGGGGGAGGAGAGAAAGATGCTAGAGTCACCAGGAGAGCTACATAACCCTCCCACCTCCCTGAAGTATGCACATCCCCACTGCCACCACCAGACCATGCCTCAAAATAGTGTGAGAGCCAAAACCCACATTTTCAAAAAAAGGGACAAATAAATTAAGCTTCTGCCACCCACCTCCCTTATGTGCAGCTAAGGAAAATCAAATGAAATAAACAAGCAAATTAGCAGCTGGTAGGTGAGCTTCAGATCATGCATATGTTTTGAAGGCTCTGCCAAAGGGTTCTTCCTGAATTGGATTTGTTCTGTTGGGAAGATAATAATTAGTAATCATACTACTAATATTAAGGCCTAGCATTTATTGAAAGCTTACTGTGTACCAGACACCAAGCTTACAACTTAGATGGATATTCTATTTAACTGTTAGAAACTTCATGAGGTATGACTGTAATCCAGACTTTACAGATGAGGAATTTAAGGCGCAGAAGGTCCTAACTCATTTGCCAAGGTTCACACCTTGGCAGGTCACCAAGTGGACCCCATGCCCATTAATGTCTGAAACCTGTTGCTATTACACAATATATTTTCCTAAAATGAAGGAAAATATTCAAGTAGGATCATTAAAGGATAGGCATTGTTCTCTATCATCAGCCATTAAGCAATCTATAAATTCATGTGATGTTTTTACACTTCAGCAAAGCTGTCTTAACCTAGAGTCAGTTCACACTTGCTCTGTATTTGTAAGAAACAGTAAAAAAAAAAAAAAAAAAAAACCCAAAAAACAAAAAACAAATAAACAAACAAAAAAACAACTTAGGACTTGAGTTGATTACTCACAGGGGGAAAAAGAATTTTTCTCTATTATTCCTACTTGGTTTATGGAATGTTTTAGTCAAATTACTACCTTTATAAACACATATTTACGAATGCCCTTTTTCTAGTAAGGCGTTAGTTTTATATTATTATTTAGCATAATTTAGAAAGAATTTTTCATACTTAGAAAGGAATAAATATTTTCATAGTCTGTAATCTGCAGTCTAAACGGTTCCCAATAAAGAAAAACATAGCTTGTGGGGTGCCTGGATGGCTCCCTTGGTTAGGCACCGACTTCAGCTCAGGTCATGATCTCATGGTTTGTGAGTTCCAGCCCTGCGTTGGGCTCTGTGCTGACAAGACCCACTTGTGCTCAGTCTCTCTCTGTCTCTCAAAAATAAATAAATGTTAAAAAATTTTTTAAAAAAAGTAAAACATAGCTCTTTAAATAAGAGATAAATAAATAAGAAGTGAGAAATCTGGTATCTTTCATTTAACAGTTATTACCTAGGGCACCTGGGTGGCTCAATCAGTTGAGTATCCGACTCTTGATTTCGGCTCAGCTTGTGATCTCCCAGTTTGTGAAATTAAACCCCACAGTGAGCTCTGCACTGAGACTAAGAAGCCTGCTTGGGATTCTCTCTCTCCCTCTCTGCCCCTCCCCTGCTCTCTCTCTCTCTCTCTCTCAAAATAAATAAATAAACATTAAAAGAAAAGTTATTACTCTTCCTCAGAGATCATATTGAATTTGTAATAGCATATCTGCAAAATACTGAAGGCACCTGAATGGAAAGAGATTTAAATAGCTTTAACCATTTTTTAATTTGAACTGGAAACCTACGAGGAACTAGCCCTCTAAGGAGTTCACACTGTTTTCTGGTGGGGTAATAAATAGACCAAGAAAAAGCCCTTCCAAGGTATTCTGAATGGTAAAGAAGAAAGCAAAACATGGCCGTACCCGTTCTGATGCCTTCAGTGTCTGGGGCAGTTGGAGAGAAGAGAGGGGTCTTCAAGAAAGCCCCTGAAGCCTTTTTACTTGGGGAGCTCTTCGACTGTCCTCCCCCTATAAAATCCAAACCTGGCTTCAGTGTGGAGAGTTACCTAGTCTTCAGGTGCTTCTGACGCACATCAGCTCATTAAAGACTTTCACCTCTTTTAGGGGTCACTTGAATTCGTTTCTTTGGACATCATTTATTATATGCCTTTCTGCATTAGAATGTAAGCTTCTTATAGTCCTTATTATTAGGATCCATCTCCTGGCCCCCACAATCACTAGAACTTAGAATAATGCCTCTCACAAGGTAGGTGCTCAACAAATATTTGTGGGCTGACTTTTAAAAGGGAAATAGTTCGCTCTTCACAACCTATACAATTGATTCTTGCCTATCATATGAGCTACGACATGTCTCCTTGCTCCTTGGAAAAGACCGTTTATTCCATATGCCCTAGTTATCTTGCTCTTCAACGCAGCCCCAGTAAATGAGGCTTCTTATAATGCTATTTACTCTGGCTTTATGGCTTTAACTATCAGTTAATCCTGTCAGCGGAATAAGCATAGCGGTCCTTTTGTATAGACAAATGAACAGGGCTAAAAGTTACCACATTTGAAAAAGGAAGCCACAAAAACTATCCAGAATCTTCCTTTCCAGGAAAATGGTCATTTAATATTTTGGTAACCAAGCCCCTAATAGTGAGCACTCTTCCAAAAGCTCTCAAATACCCTGGGACCAAGGAAAGTCAAGAAAGGACTACACAAAAAATTCCAAGCTACCAATCAGAGGAAGGAGGACCTCAGATTGAATTCTGCCATATTATGTCCATTTTGATTTGCTCCTTACTGTTGCATTTAATTAACTCCTTCTGCATAAGAGGAGGTTAGGGTTGTGGAAGGGTTGTTACTAGGACTTTGGGTAAGCAAGGCTCCCATTGGTACAAGGAGGGAGGAAACACCTTAATCTCTTACTAGTAGTTACAGCTAAATAAATGCTTCCTGGCATCGATGTTTAGAAAGTAAGCCTGAGAGAAGCTCTGTGATCTTCTGACATGACAACGTTTAGACTTACAGGCCAGACAGGAAGGACAGAACTAATGTCCTTAGCAAATGCTCCAGGCACAGTTATTATCTGCCTACCTGTAGAGCAATGGACAAAAAAGGAACTCCATCTTCCTCCAAATACTAAGTCCCATTTGATGGCAAAAAAACTGAGCAGGGGCCAGACTTGAGCTACAGAGAATAGTTAAGAGACCATTGTATCAATCCGGAGCAGAGAGGATGGGGAGAATTGGATATATTTGAGAGCTAAAGTGGATTCAGAATTAATATTTACTGTAGATGATGGTATATATAAACATATTCTTTAGAATTCGTGTGATTGCATTACCTCAGTGACCAAAACAAAAAAACACTGGTTCTAACCATCAATATCAAAATTATGTTTCTAAGACACTAATTTATTTTCAGCCATTCTCTCCTCTCTTCCATTGCTGCAACGTATGCAAACCTCTACTGTATTAATCTATGGTCCATTTGTAAGAGTAAAGTTAGAAGAGTAACTAAGGTCCTTTTATGAGGATTTTCTTTCCTTTGGAAATTTGAAAATGCATGACTAATGTTTGGGTTACAGTGACATCCAGATATATTTGATAGCACATTTTAATTTTTCACTGAGTCCATAAATAACTTGGAAAACTTCCTCCATTATAAATTAGAAGAAAACCACACGCATAATGCTATCTGAACTGCGCATACTGCAGATTTTTCTTCATTTGTCTCTTAAAATTGGATTTATCTCCCAATTATTTCGAACTTCCAAGACAAATTCACATATAATTTTATTAAAATGCAATTTCTTTGTGGGCTACTTTTGCTAGGTCAAACACATTCATTCAGTAAGATGAAGGGCAATTAAATAAGTTTTACATGAAGCAGTAGTAAATGGTAACAGAGTAGCTTGCTCCCTCAAAAGGGCCACCCTTTTACAACACCCAACATGGTGTGTTACTTCTCTCTTCCAACCAACTTTAAGATTCTGCAGTTACTACTGTCATCTTCCCTCAACAGTAGCTCATGCCCTTGGCAATGCTCAAGTATATTCAGAACAGTTTTAACAGGGTCTCGGTAATGAATTAAGTTAGTTGCTCATAGGCATTTAGAGTAGATAGAAGGTTCCTCCTCCTTCAACTGTAGAGAAAGCTTTTATTGATTTCCTGTCACTGTGGGTATCTTCATTTCTGGACCCCAAGTCATGTCTGTTTTCAGTTCAGAATGCTGGTCTTGTCTCCTCTGAAGTCCATTTTCTAGGTAGAGCAAGTCAAGACTAATTGTTCCACACCCATATCAGCCCTCTGGAATTTCGGTTTCTTTTGTCTTCAACACTTCTAATGCTTGCCTCATCCTCCTTTATAAAACCTATTTCCTTTCTCCCACATGATCTCCTTTATCTCCTTTAATACTTAAACTCCTCCCCTGAGTCACAAAATGTGTCTTTTGTTAAAATACCACACACGTGATCTCCTCTAGCATTAACATACCAAGGCAAACCACTCCAGTCCGATTCATCACAAGGAACTAGAATTAAAAAAAAAAAAAAGGCAAGGCTTGTGACTTAAAAAATATCAGGTAAAGTGAGTATCACTAAAAGAATGTATTTCAAGAAATGAGAGACCCACGATGCATGTTTTTCTCTCTGTATATAGTATGGAATCACTCTTATTTTATCCAAATAAATAGAACAGGGTGGGAAAAATTCAAGGGTGACCTGATGCTATGGCGATCAGGGTGTGGAAAAGAGTACAGTTAGAAGGGGGTGGCAACATGTGGTAACAGCATATGAACTACCCATATCTGGTCTTGAATCCTGGCTCCTGGCTCAACCGTTAATGTGTAACATTGGGCAAATTACTTAAACTTTATAAATGCCAATTTTGATTTACAGAAAATAAACATAATAATACTTCCTCATAGAGCTTTTGAAAATGAAAGATATGTGAAGTGTTTACTGCATGGCTATGGGTCAGAGGGATTTTACTATCAAAAATTCTGAAATCTTCATATCAGGAACCTACAGTTTTTGGATTTTTAATGTGATATAGCTCTAGGCCTCTTTAATTTTGGCACTGATTTCCTTTTTATTTTTAAGTATATTTATTTATTTTGAGAGAGAGACAGAGAGAGTGAGCAGGGGAGGGGCACACAGAGAGGAAGAGAGAATCCCAAGCAGGCTCTATGCTGTCAGTAGGGAGCCTGACACGGGGCTTGATCTCATGAATTGTGAGATTATGACCTGAGCTGAAACCAAGAGATGGATGCTTAACTGACTCAGCCATCCAGGTGACCCCTGATATCTATTACCTATGCGGTTGCTCACCATCCTCTTACTGTACACAGAGCTACAGTCACAGTGCCTTGTTCATGGTTTCCCACACAGACCACAAATACTTCTTTGTCTTTGCTCGTCTTCGTTTTCAGTACCACCTCTCCCCAATATCTTCATCTCTCCTTATACATCTAGATCCCACCTCATGAAATTTTTCCAGACTGCACTGTGGCTCAGTCAACTCATCTTTCTCTAAATATCTGTATGTATGTAACATGCCACTTGCCCATACCCTTTCTTGGGTCTTGCCTCAAGCATTTCAAGATATCACTGAAGGGAATCAACGCGGACTCAAAAAAATGAATAGTTACTACTACTCTTTCCTTCTTTGTCAGTAACACTGATATTTCAGTTAGGTGTGCTACCTTCACTGAGCACTGATGTCTCTGCATGACACCTGGGATGCTTCCAGACCCTACTTGTTTGAGTACTATTGATTAGCTGAGTAGCCAGCTCGTTGTTTGAGTAGCCAGTAATTAGCTGTACTCCTCAGTTCCCCAAACCGGACACTATTCCTTAGGCTAAGTGGGAGACAAGGCCTCCATTCCATTTGTTATCTTCTATTAAAGGATAAAAACTTTGTATCCATGACCTTATAGATGTAAGAGTAATATCTCATGAATATTAATGTCTTACAGAGGAATTTCAGCTCTATGTCACAGTTCTTTATTTCTCTTTAAAATTCTCATATGACTCATTTGTGAACGGAAATGCTATGTTGGGGACAAATTCAACCAGCTCAACACATCACTCTGCCCCTCTATGACTAAGACTTGCTTATTAGGTCATGCTTGTCTACCAATTCTCTTTGTTCAGATTTTTTCTTCTTGGAGGCCCCTCAGTCCTCAGCTCTGGCAGCTGCCCCCGAAGAACCTCAGGTTTTCCCAAATATGAATCATCTCAATGGATCTAGCTTAGGCATAATCATAGAACACACTATATTCATGTCATTAATGCTATTAATTTTACCCTTAATTATTTACTCCTTCAAGTCATAATTTAGTCTTTTATGGGCTTTCTGTCTTCTCTCTGCACCTGGATTGTAAGTTCCTTTAGGACAATGAAGGGAGTATCACAATATCTGAGAAGGAAAACACTATGTTATGACATCATAGATATTAATAAATATTTTCTGAGTGATTTTGGGGAGAATGTTAAATGAAGCAATAGAATGGCAAAGAATGGGCGTTTGAAGATGATATGAAAAGCATGCAGACAGTGCTCATTAATTCAGCATTTACTGGGGAGGTATTAAATATCCACCACTTCAGTAGATACCTCAGGGCCACAAGGAGATCTCAGTCTAACAAAGGTATTCAATATGTTCAAAGATATACTTATTTTTTCTGCTTTCATGACTATAGCAAATACAAACTTAGGGTAGTATGGGAACAGAGGCATGCAAAGAAACCCAAGAATGTTAAAAGATTATAAATTTCAATTCTTACAAATAAACACAGGGTACTACTGATGAAGTTATTAGATCACCTAGAGATCATCTCTTTGTGATTTCTTTATGTATAGCTACTACTTGCAAGTTTGTTTCAATTAAGACCACATCCCTTTGCAGAAGTGGAGGGTTCAGGGTAGAAGTAAAGCACCTGCAAGTTGTTTAGATGTCGGAGTGATCTGAATCGTTGGTCTTTACACATCCAGTAGTAAATACATTTGGTACTCTCCTCCACTTCATGGAGAAGGAACGAACTGGGTCGTTCTCCCTGCAAGCAATGCTAAGCGGGTAAATGCAATGTGCCAGGACAGTGCCCAGTTTTCTGTAGTGACTTTTCTATTGGATAAATGCAAAATGTATGTTTTTCCTGAAAGCCTCTTGGCCAGAGCCTAAATCTTCCCTAGAATAGTCAGTCCTTGAATCGACTCACATTAGAATATTAAAACCTAGGGATTGCTTTGTTTATAACAAATAACTCTTATTTCCCTTTTTTCTAACAACATAAGATAAACAATATAACATATCTTATAATTCTTTAAAATGGTCCTTTTAAAGAATTTCATTCAAATACAAAAATATCTGCTGACCTGCAATATCTGAAAAGTAGGTGCTTTAATTTTGTTTTAAACAGAAAGAGTTCCTGAAAATAAAGGTAAGGGGAATGTGGATACACGGGCAGAACAAGGTGAAGTTGACAAATACCTAGAGCACACAGCATGGGCAAGGGAGGGGCAGAGAGAGAGGGAGACCGAATCCAAAGCAGGATCCAGTCTCTGAGCTGTCAGCACAGAGCCCAATGTGGGGCTCAAACTCACGAACCACGACGAGATCATGACCTGAGCCGAAGTCGGACGCTTAACCAACTTAGCCACCCAGATGCCCTTATGAATTTTACTTCTAATGTTTTAAGTATAATATTCAAATTTGAATGTTCAGTCTACTTGATTTCTAAACTAAAAAAGAGAGTGCATACCCTTTTGTGTTGACCATTCAAAGCCTCAACTGACTATTAAAATATATCCACTGTAATAAAATGTCATGTGCATATTCATTCTTTCATCAATTCATTAATTCACTTATTCATAAATACCTGTCAAGGGGCTGTTAGGTGTCAGGCTTTTTGTTTGTTTGTTTGTTTTTAATTCATTCACTTATCATCACTTCTATTTGTCAGGGCTTATTTTAGGGGTAAGGATTTCTACAACAGATAAGAACCAGTTCTGAGCATTAAAATGTTTTTATTCTGATGGGAAAGGGAAATAGAGATATGGACAGTAACACAGAGTCCTAATCAGCTAATACAGCGGGAAGTGAAATCACAAAGAGCAGTGTGTTACTAACTGAAAGAGCTGACAGAGTTTTACATTCATTTCTATACCTTTGGAATTACTCGATTCTAGTTTGTAACAGATTTGTTTCTAAGCCTAAATTGTAAATGCCTCCCTGATATATTCGCACCTTAGCTACTGGGTTTCTGCATTTGAAAGAATCCTGTTTGAACCTATGACTGTGTCCAAATAAGAAACAAGATGCCTTGTGGAAAAGGCAAGTTGAATTTACTATTGATCTTTATAATCCAAGCATTTGAGGGAACTTCAATGTCCGGTCCCAGAGACCCACTTAAATTACGCCCGTGATTAAATCTCACAAAGCATGCCAGATACAGAGGCCAGCCACACACTCGCCTAGGTGGAAGATGATTAGACTTGGCAACTAAAAAGGTACCTAATGCAATTACCTTCTCATTCATTAGAGAACACAGTTTGAAACAGGAAGGTTATTTCCAAGATATGAATCTCTTTAGCAGTGAATGCATCACATTGACTAGAATGAGTTACAGGACATATCTCCCAAGGGTAAGACAACTACAGCTCATGGGTGAATGATATGCAGAATTTAGGACAAATGAGATCAAACTATAATTTACTATTCCTTTCAGGACAGTTTTTTTTTTTTGGAAGTTCTCCAAATTATTTCTTTCTTTTAGGTTCTGGCTTGATTAAGAATTCCCTTGGATGAAAGATCAGATGGAGAAAACGCTACCCATTCCGCTGATGAAGCATGTTTTCATTCTGCTGCAGGCTTATCCAGGAAACGAAACATTATTTTTGGAATAAAAATTATCATAAATTAGCTTAAACATTATATTGTAATGAATGTACTCTTTTGGCTTACATCATATCAGATTTGATAAATAAACTTGTATCAACTATATCCAGGAGATATTCAGAAGTAGGGTAGGAGACTTTCTACTAGAGGATATTTACTGAGCTTTAGAGCCTAACTAAATTCCAGTAACACAGACACATTAAGAGGTCTTAAACTCTTAAAAACTCTTAAAACTTTTCTGTCACTATTAGTTTTCCATGTACTTTGAATTGTTCATATAAATACTATGATTTTTATGAAATCACATTTTTTGAGTCACATTTAAATACCATCTGCAATATTTCTAGTGCTGCAGATAGAATTTTTTGATTTTAATCCTGATAATTTACATCATATTTGGCAGCCCACAACACTTTCACTAAACATTCTAGAACTCACTGTTCTTTCCAACCATCCCATAAAGGCCAAGGCATTTCGGCTAAGTAAAGGCATAGATGTGAGTAACAGTGGATTTCCAGTCATCAAAATTGACAAAAAATTATATGACTTAGTCCTAATGTGATTGAGAAGAAAAGGCATATGTTCATTTATACACGCCAGCTCTGTGGGAGACAACCATTCTGTGAAAACAGGAATAAGTTAGAATTGATCTCTGCCTTAGAGGACTCATATTGTAGTAAGAGAAGCAGATGTTGTAGAAGTAGGGAGAAGGAGAAGTACGAAGTATGGTAAGGAGTCAAGAAGGACAAATAAGAGCCAGATATACATGATGGGGGCAACATACATTGGGTAGTAACACCGATAACCAAATAAAGTGCATGCATCTGAATGTGTCTTAAGAGATAAAAAGAGATACATATGAGACACTGAGAAATAGCGCTTTATCCTCAAGGTATGGGAATGACCTGTTGCAATTTGCTTTCAGCTGTAGGTCTGAATGGATGGAAGACAAAACCAAAGATAAGGAAATATGAGAAGACTACTGTGGCAAGCCATTTTTGAAAACCAAAGACAATTCTTACTCTTTGAGGCTCAGCTCTGGATCCACCTCCTTCATAAAGCTTCCCCGAGACCTCCAGCCTTCCAGGACATTTTCTTCCCCCGAATCTCTGTGGTTTTTCTGTCATCTATCCAAGTTCCTGCCTGACACTTACAGTACTGTCCCTCTTCTTTATTGCTAATGTTACATATCTGTGTTGGTTGGCACTGGCATCATAAACTCCTTGATGGTAAAGTTAATATTTAAGAGTAGCGAGTGTCTTTAATCTATGTGGAAGTGAAAGTAGACAGAAATGGAGGCTTTTTCCTATGGCCTTGTGCCCCTGCAAAAAAAGACTCTCAGCAAAAGTTTTCTAATGATGGTGCTAATGATGCAGCCTAAGACTAACTGACTTTGGCTTCATAATTAGGACTGCATTTTGAACGTGTAAAATGTAGCCTGTGTATAGAATTCTCCTACCAAGAATGTGAAAGTGAGGTTACCCTCTGAAGAGTAATTCCCTGGTAAAAGGAACTCTATCTATAAGGGTTGCCTTAAAATTACAATGGCTTTCTGGTTAAAAACAAGGAGATGAAGAACAGTGTCCAGACCCTGCTGATATGAAAGAGAAAGTTATAACCTTATTGACGGCAGTAACATATCTAGAGAAGGATATTACTGGAGATGATGCTATGTTTGGATCAAAACACAGGGAAGCCCAAAGGTCGGGAAATGTTAGCATGCTAATAGGTTGGGGAGGAGATGAAAAGGAGGGGAGAGTATGTGTATATGGGGCAGGCAGGAAGAAAGAGGAAGAGGAGGGGAAAAAGAAGGAGGGAGAAGGAAAAAGAAGAGGGGAGGAAGGAGAGGAAAAAAGAGAGGAAAAGAAAGGGAAAGAGAAAAGAGAACAAGAATGTGACTGGCCAAAGCCTCAGTTCTTAACATCAGAGTTGTAATCTGTGGGAAAAGATGGTTCAAAATCACTTAGAGTCCTCTGACTGACAAACCTCTAATTATTCAGGAAGGGAGTGGCAATTGTGACAGGCGAACCTAAACTCTTTCTTTTGAGCCAGTCCTTATCATAAATTACCACACCAGCAAAATCCAAATGATTGCAGAACCCTTTGTATACAGAACACACACTTCCAGATCAGTGTTCCACAGAACGCATGCTGGAAAATGACCTATTACCTCACCCTGGTGCTCTCTGTTATGGGAAAGAAATGCTACATAGGTGGAAGACAACACATTACTCAAATTATTTTTAAAGTTTATTTACTTTGAAAGAAAGAGAGAGAGAAAGACACAGAGAGAGAGAGAGAAGGGCAGAGAGAGGGAGAGGGAATTCCAAGAAGAATCTGTACTGTCAGCACGGAGCCTGACATGGGGCTCGAACTCACAAACTGTGAGATCATGACCTGAGCTGAAATCAACAGTAAGATGCTTAACCAACAGGGTCACCCAGTCGCCCCCCCTCAAATGATTTTAATTGTGGCCACTTATGTACGTATTCAAAATATTATAGGTACACATATTATATATGACATTTATGCCAAGAATTATATATGAAGTCTGTATGTAAGTTTTCTTCTCTTTGTTGAAAAGGGGAAACCAGTTTGTTAATTGTCAGCAAAGATGTGCTCAGAATCAGAGCCTATCATAATACGAGCACTAATGGGTCCTCCATAAAAAGAGACACCTCTACCTCTTAAGTGACTTTCAATTCATGGAAAAGCAACATGCACACAAATGCAAGAAGATAAATTACAAAATATTATAAAAATATATAATACAGCAAAAGTGCAAGCATGTATAATGGCATAAGGATTGGAACATTAGGCTAAGAACTGAAAAACAGGATAATAATATAATGGAAAACGTACAGCTTTATACGAAGGAGATCTTGGAAGAGAAACTTGCCCTCACACATACTAGCTGCGTGAACTTGGAAAAGTGACTAACTTTTCCAAGTCCCAGTTTCTTCATCTTGAATATGTGTTTAACTGTGTCTATATTTCAGGGTTATTGATATAAAAGACTTACATTGATCCCAATACTCAATTTAGGGTGGGCATCATTATGATTTCATTCCTACTGTCATGTTGGATGCTATATATATATATATATATATATACTTGCTATAATCAGGTGTTGGTAATCATATTTCTGCAGAAGAGACTTTGTAAAGATTGTTTGTCTTCAGCAGTGTCTTAACTTCATGCTAAATCTTATCCTCAGAATAAATAAATCCCTTTTAATAAAATGTTCTCTGTGCTCACTCAGGGATTTCCCACCACTCAGTCCAAACTCATCGCACACATGCTATTGAGCTGTTAACCCCTGGCACGACTGCTTCTTGACTGCCCAATCAACTGCACAGCTGATCACTTCAGCTACTTCCCTAACCACACTGCTTCCCTGAATCCCTCTCTCCACCAATGGCTTCCTCTGCCCCTCACCAAGGGCAACGGTGAGCTCCCTGGGGAAGATGAGCATCTTTCCAGTCCTGGATCTTTGCAGAAACCCACAGTCCAATCCTAGAAGGCCCTTTGACAAAACCTGGAATCTTTTATTTACCACAGCGTGATTCATTTTCAACAGCCCCTCCCTCAGTTTTCTAGTCTACTTGTCTTCCCTCACATCTCAGCTGATTTATCTAGATCCTGCCATGTGCCGACAAGACCTGGGCCACACAAAACCAACAGGCTACAAAGCACAGGCCAGAAATCCATAGAATTGTCTCTGATTTTTCCCCATTCTTCTCCTATATGGTTTCAGGTGGCATGTTGTGAAATTAATCATGACATAATTTTTAAAATATTATTTTACCATGTTAGATAAAGTTTGAATTCTAAATTTTCACTTTAAAATTAAGAACAGTCTTTCTTGTAAAATACATGTAACAAAGGAAAGGTTAAGGGTATAATTATATATATATATATAGTGCTCGATTAATGTCAGGGACCTTTAATGACAGTCTCTATGAGTATATGTTAAAGCAGTACTTCCATATTAGAGAATTATGTCAGCAGATCAGGATGATTTGTTTGCTACTGACAGATATATGTTAATGTTTCATTTAGTGGATTTCAATGTGTTTTATTGATTCTAATGACTATAATTTGGTATGAAAAACCATTCTGGTCATATTTGGTTTCAAAGAAAATGCTATTCACCTCAATATCAAGGCACCTAGCAATGCGATTATAATATAATCAATAACAGATTGTTAAACAGGACCTTATGTTAAAGTCATAACACTAACCACAACACATAGACCTGCCATTATCCTAAGAAGGCAGTTGTTGCTATAAAAAGGTTAGACTCAAGATCTCCTCAAAGAGTCTGAAGAAGAGAAGTGCTTATATAGGAAAATGATAATTAAAACTAGCACCACAACCACTAACAGTAATTGAGTGCTCACGAGGTGTGTAAACGCTAAGCATTTTATATATCATTCACTTCTAGGACCGAGGATAAAATATTCTGACATGTGGCAGAAACAAATGAACTTCTAGATAGAATTGCTATATCTATAGAGTACTATTAATAATAGCAAATATCAGTAATTTATATATATCAGTACTTTATAAACCAGTATATCAGTAATTTATAAATATATATATTTATATATATATCAGTTATCTATAATTTGCCAGATATTCTGCTGAGTGTTTTATATGTGTGATCTCACTTAATCCTCACAAGTATACACGGGCCAGCTACTAATACGTGCATGTTACCAACTGGGAATCAAAGATTTCAGATGATAAACCATTTCTAAAAAAGGAGAAAGTTGCCAATGTAGAAGTTTCAGGATTATCCCTGAGAGATACTCATTTAGTTTGAATCAGTGATGACTTCCTCAAGATCATATAATTTTTAAGTGTCAGAGTTGGGATACATCCCGGCTTTACTTAAAGACAGTGCCTTTAAATGTGATAGTATTTTTACAACCACAATTTGCTATAACCTACCTCTTCGAAATATGATAGCGTAGCTTGTTAAGATAGCAGTATTCTAGTGACTTCTGCCCAGAGAAGTTCACACCCAACAACATGAAAAGAGTGAAAGCCTTAATTCTTTCTTCTAAGCATTTGGGATATATAAAAATAAAAATTCAATATTTGTGACTATAAAATAGAACCATACTTTATGTATGAAAGCAACATGGCATTTAATAAAATTTTTTTCTTAATCCTTTATTTTCGATTAAATCCTCCCTACCACTAAATTGTTTTGTCATAAATCCTTCATACCCCGAAAAGATTTTTATTTGTCTTCATATGATTTTAAAAATCTTTGGCTCAGGTCATGATCTCATGGTTTGTGAGTTCAAGCCCCACATCGGACTCTCTGCTGTCTGTGCAGAGTCTACTTCGGATCTTCTGTCTCCCTGTCTCTTTCTCCCTCCCCCACTAGCATGTGTGAACTCTCTCTCAAAAATAAACTTACAAAAAAAGTTGTTACTACATAATGGCAGTATTGGAAGCCATGAGAAAATAAGATGCCCTTGACCTAACACTGGGCCAGATGGACCAAATGCCAGTTGGCCTCACTAATTAGACAGTAATGTATTTCTTGCTGTTAACACAAAAGTTGTTATGATTTTGATCTGATGCACAATTTTTGATATTCATTCAGTTATTCACTCAACAGATATGTTTATTGAAAATGTATGCGGCCCTGGAATTAGTGTCTTAGAGAAGGAAGACCAAGACTTTGGTCTCACAAATATCACATTACATCGAATCATATCTACATTTCCTTAAGTATGCATATTTAGAAAGAAACGCTTGGATTTTTCCCAGACTACAAAAGAACTTCTCTGAAAATAGATGATTCAATCATACAAAATGTTCTGCATTTGGTGTACTACTGGGGAGCCTTCAACAATGGTAATTTTCAATAAAATAATTGGGGTGAAAGCTGGGCTGTGAGTTAGGAGTTTCCTATAGCAGAAGTGTGAATGCACCCCAGCTCATTAGAGGACTGTGTGTCAGAGAAGGTTGGGCTGAAGTTCACCATCATTCATTTTGTGTCTTCTTCAGGCTCCCTACCCAAGTTATTTCCCACAGCTTTAAAGCGTTCCCTATTATTTTGGCCAAATGTGCACAGTGCTGGAAAGGACGTGATACTTTCAGCAGAATTATTTAATTGGGTTTAAGTAAGCACTACATGCCAAGTAGGGTAGGTTTGCTTTCGGGCCATAAAAATGTGCCTGGATGCACGCTGTGTTACCAAGGAGTGAAATAGTGATTGATGGGATGATAAAACAATGAAGGGAAGGAAAAAACCTGAGAGATGAAAGTCTCAAAAGGGAAATAAAGTAGGGTAGCAGCTGCCCCCATCTTAATTGAAGCATAAATTTCAGGAACAGGGTCTGAGGTTTAATTTCAAGCACATACTGGGAGACAGTTTAGTGTGTGTGTGTGTGTGTGTGTGTGTGTGTGTGTGTGTGTTACCCATGCATATGATGGAAGACATGTAAGTTAGATTCTTTTCATCCTTTGTATGAAGAGTTTTCAAACCATTTCTAAAAAAGGAGAAAGTTGCCAATGTAGAAGTTTCTGGATTATCCCTGAGAGATACTCATTTAGTTTGAATCAGTGATGAGCAGGACCTGTTCCAGGCACTGGTGACGCAGCACTAGAAACGATATGTTTCTACACTCATAGACTGTATATTTTGAGTTTACCATTTGTCTCTGCACATACCTTCCTTGCCCCTATCCACCCCATGCCATGGTTATTTTCTTTAAGCATAGATTCAATTACATCAGATTCATTTGTATAACATATGCTGTGCATGCAAAACACTCCAGTCCAACCCCTACCTATATGCTCTGCCTCTTCCTGTAGGTCTTCCTGCTCTCCAGTGGCAAGCCTTCCATTCTCCAAAGGCAGCAGTTATTTTTTTACTTTTTATTTTTTTCAAAAAAATTTTTAATGTTTATTTTTGAGAGAGAGAGACAGACAGAGCATGAGTGAGGGAGCGGCACAGACAGAGAGGGAGACACAGAATCTGAAACAGGCTCCAGGCTCCGAGCTGTCAGCACAGAGCCCTACACGGGGCTCGAACTTGGGAATGGTGAGATCATGACCTGAGCCAAAGTTGGACGTCCAACCGACTGAGCCACCCAGGCACCCCAACATTTATTTTTATATCATGGTGGCTTTGCCATGCTGTTCCGTGAGCTTAGACTTATTTCCCATCAATTAAAATTCTCTCTGATTTTTTTTGTTTATTATTTAGAGAGAGAGAAAGAGAGAGCACGCAGGCATGAGTGGGAGAGAAGCAGAGAGAGAAAATCCCAAGCAGGCTCCCCACTGTTAGCACAGAGCCCCGTGAAGGGCTTGATTCCATGAACTCTGAGATCATTGCCTGAGCGGAAATCAAGAGTCAGAAGCTTAACTGACTGAGCAACTCAGGTGCCCCTCTCCCTACTTTTTTAGCAATGCAGCTGAAATAGCCTCTTAAGCCTGGAGACCTTCTAATACTCTCATCAGTTACAACAGTCTTTCATCTTAGTTTCTGGAGAATTCTGCTTGATATACGTTATCAAACTTTTTAGTTCATTTCACCCAAAGTTCAGCAGTTGACATGTCAGTCTCACTTTGCTAGATGAATTCAGGGCAAGGAAGGTTGCTAATTTGTTTCTGGCCACACAGTGCTTTACATCTGGTTGACATTCAAAAACTGTTTGGAGAGTAAATAAATATGTAGCTAAAATTATTTAAGATTCCTACAAGACTTTATGATGAAATCAGCTGCCTCGCTGCAGTCTCAAGGTTCTTAGGAGACCTCGAAATAAGAATAGTTGCACTATTTACTTTCTGTAGAAAGTAAGGGAAACATGGACACAAGGATGCTGTGTAAATGTTTTTGTGAACCCCGTTGGAGACTGCATATCCCCTGACATGGGGCATGCTGTTATCAGGAGCCCTTTCAAAAACCTTGCCTTTTATATTTTGTCTTTCTCACTTAATATTGCTTCTCCACACAAGCATACGACAATGTAATCCTGAGCTAGGCAAACTTTTACTTTTAAAATGCTTAAGAAAGAAAAATCGCTTTTAAGCAAAGGAACAGTACAGATTTTTACGGCTTTGTTATAAACTTGTGAGAAGCAGAATTGGGAAGCCTTGACACTCTTAACTTTATGGAGAAGCCAACATGCATCACTATAAAAAACACAACTACCATCCTTACAACAGAGAACAAAAATGAATTTAAAACTAATATATGCTATAAAACTATAATGTATAAATTTTCTGTTCCTTTTTAAAGAGTTAACCTTTCACCGGGAAAACGCATGAGCTCACTGTCAAATCTTTTATGTGCTCGGGCCCTTCTACAATATACGTGTTTATACAGAACAGTGGAACGTACTATGTCTGCACCTCCTAATCAACAGGATTCATTTCAAAAGAATGACTGAAGAGAAAAGATGTTTGTTTATAATATTTGGATCAAAAGCACTTGTACACTTTTTCTATATTGCTAACTTACATAGTTCAGAAAGATATTCTAAAGAATAAAAGGGCTGATCTCACAGTAGAGGAGAGCTCTTCGCTGTGACAAGATTAAAGAAGTGCTAATAACTGCATTATCACATGAGTACCTTCAGAAATATTTCATTTTATCCTTCTTTTTGTCTTTTTCTTCTAAGTCTTATGTTTTAACATGCAACCCAGTTTTGTTGAAAATACAGAAATAAGCACAATCAGGATGGAATTTATTGTGGACTCAGAGATTAAGACTCAAACATTTATTTAAAATTTTTTTTTATGTTTTATTTATTTTTGAGAGCAGGAGAGACAAAGCATGAGCGGGGGAGGGACAGAGAGAGAGGGAGACACAGAATGTGAAGCAGGCTCCAGGCTCTGAGCCAGCAGCACAGAGCCCGACGTGGGGCTCGAACTCACAGACTGTGAGATCATGACCTGAGCCGAGTTCGGCCGCTCAACCAACTGAGCCACCCAGGCGCCCCAAGACTCAAACTTTTAAGAATATGTAAATCTGGGGCGCCTGGGTGGCTCAGTCCGCAATCGTCTGACTTCTCTCTGACCACTCACCGTTTGTGGCTTGAGCCCTGCATCGGGCTCTGTGCTCACAGCTCAGGGTGTGGAGCCTGCTTCGGATTCTGTGTCTCCTCTCTCTCTGCCCTTCCCCTGCCTGTGTTCTCATTTTCTCTCTGTCTCTCTGGCTGTCTGTCTCTCTGTTTCTCTCTCAAAAATAAATAAATAAACAAAAAGAATATGTAAATCTATCATGAAGCATTGTTGCTATAATCGTTGGCTTCATTCTAATGCTACAAAGCACGGAAGCAGGTTGAGCTATATTCCACAAAAGCATGCTGCATTTTGATGTCCCTTTTATTTACAGACTAGCAGAACTCTTCTAAGTGTGGATAAGTCCCCCTTGCCACTAAGCAGGACAATTGTCCACAACTCAGTTTATCAGTAAGGATTTCTGCCATGAGTCTGGTCATCTATGCTACTTCTAACAAATTTGAAATCTGTGAGATTTTGAGTTTTTTCTCTCTTGATATCATCTTATAGACAAATAAGTTATTATGGGATGGGAAGGGTTATTTATTATACTTTAAAGAATCCATTATTTTCAGTCACTTTAGAAGTTCTCCTGTACATCCAAATAATTATCCTGGGCTATAATTTATTGATGACTGAGTTCTATCTACTTTATTTTCAGAAAGTAAGAAAGCTGTATTTGTTTAAAGAGTTCAAGTGAGTTAGAATAATCTCCCTCCTTTTTTTCCCCAATTAATACATTTTACTTATATTTTCTGTTTCTATAATTCAACTCAAAGAAAATCTTGCTTTGGGATGCCTAAAATTCAAAGAAGCTGTAAAAATTTTGATGGTCTTAAAGTCAGAGCACAAGAATGAACTGTGCTTCTCCCAGGTAATTGTTGATAACAGATTTAAATTATGTTATGGAGGAAGAAGACAGTTAAGGAAAGAGATAAGAAGGTCTGACAAACTATAGGTTAATGGTTGAGAAGAGTTTCCAGAATGCAATAGATAAAAGTAGCAAAAAGAATACTTGAATAAAAGCATAATGTTTTAAATTCTAGGAGCCACAATAATAATGAAGTATGTCATTGTATCTCCATTTTAAATAATACTTACATGAACTGAAACTGGAATGATAAATACTTACAAAGAAATAAAAGGCAGAATAATGGTATAATCTTCTAAATTAGAGTAACCCTGAGGCATATTTGTAAGATCATATGCTATAACTAACATTTTGATATCATGTAAAATACGACTTAACAGCAACACTTTCTCTACAGCACCTTCAAAAGTACAACTGCTTATTCCATTATAGTTCAGAGTAGTTGCTTCAAGAGGAAATCTCCTTAGCTTGCAATTTTGGGCTATTGCATTAACCTGCATCTGTAGTATCTTTGTATCTGCTTTATATGTATCTTAAAATAACTCCTTTCTCCTCTTGAGAAAAAATGGACTCAATTATTACTCTATACATTCTCCTAAATCCATGAGAGTACCATTCTTCAACAACCTGTTCAGTGGACTTAGAAAATAAATAGAAAAGATATACATTATTCAATATATCTTGGCAACACACTAAAGCCCTTAGAGCAGGTGATAAATGATTCGATGTCTTCTTCAAATCTTACCTGGTTTACTCTTTTTAAAAATCCAACCCTTGCTGTCTATCATGCAAAGCTCCTGGCCACTGGCTGAAATCCAAACTGGGTAGTTGATCATGATAATTCCAACATGTCATGGGTGGCAGCATCTCTCAGAGTCCCACAAGCCAACTACTTGAAGTGAACCTGCAACAAGAAAGGTATTTCTTCATTTTAATGGAAAAATAGTGAACCATGTCCTAGGTCCAGCAGGCATCACTACTTAATCAATAAAGGAATCATAAAGGAGTGAGGGGCTATAAATGCCTCTCAAGATGCTGATAAACAATAAAGTCAGAAGATTGAAGTTTATGTGCTACAGAAGGTGTTTTCGCAGAGTGCACGATCCTCTTAACAGTATTATTGATCTATTTAAGCTGTAAGTATAAATAAACATTATTGATATTAAAATTCATACATTTTTATGGGGTGTACCCCTTCTCCTTCATGTAGGCGACCACTTGGGGTAATCGTAATATTATTCTGACTTTACCCATAACACTCTTAGGGTAACTGAGCAATGAGGTTCAAAAGGGCCAAACTCAGCAGCTAAAGAAAAATCCACATGATGGTTTAGATGAAGGATAGTTTTCCTTTGTGAGTTCTGACACTCTGGTCAGTGTCAATATTCCCTGTAAAAAAAACGTGCATCACATCTGTAGGAGGGCATGTGAGAAACACTTTAAGGGGAATATATGAGGTATTGCGAATTCAACAGCCATCTTTATTCATATTGAGACAAAGACTATAAAACAGTAACCAACATGAAACATCGTAGTCAGACGCTGTCCACAAAGAAAATGCCCAGAGCCCAGGGAAGTAATTAGATGACTAAATTTGGGGACAATCTACCACATACCTAATGTTTCAACTATCAATGTCCATATGAGTAAATATGGAGTTTTAACTTTGTAAGCATGTTGTAAGCATGCACAATTAATGACTTATTGCACTCTTATCAGCCACACAAATCACTCTGTTCAACAGAAATTTAGGATACCAGTGAAGAGATCAGCTTAGGGTTTTCCAGAATAGACTTTAATAACTATTAGATTTTTTTTAGCTCCAGCAACCATATGCACACCCGAAACCAGACTTATTATTATTTTCTAAATAGTGCAACAGAAATGGGTGAAAGGTTATTCTACGTCTGTAGGGAGACTCATGTGTATGATTATGTGCTGCAGACTCATGGACACAGGTGCAAAAGCTGATTTTAACAAGCCGCAAAATGATATATCCTCATGCACCTGTGATTAGAGCTTCAAGTATTCCCAGAAGTCAATGGGGTAGACTTCGTTAAAAGGCACAGTAGTGAGATATTCTATTGTGCCATTTCAGCAGAAATGGAAAGAAGGCAACGGGTTGAAGTCAAGTACATATTTCACACTAAAATGCAACACTTCAAAGTAAATCCTTAAAAGGAGGCATGCATACCTGGACACTTAGCGATCATTCTGCAATTCAGAACAGGAATGCGGATGCTATTAGTGACTCACATAGATACTCACACACCCAGACCTCCAAACCCACAACAAGCACATCCAGACACACACATACGCACCTAAGACCAAAATGTTCTAATCTGTTGATTTCATCCTGGTATTTGTTAAGCTAAAACCTTAGTCATCTTATGTATGCAAAATGTTTCTATGCGTGCCAAAAATCATGATTACTTATTTTCTGATTTATGTATGTTCTAAAAAAGATCAAATCAATTCCCTTATAAAACAAATGTGTTCTCATGAATGGTAATCCCTTCGGTCTCTTTGGCAGGCATGCAGGTTATTGGAAGATGTCATACGCTGGTGGACCTAATGACAGGGAAGTGTTTATAAGCATAATCTCCAAGCTCCCAAACTTACTTTGAAAGGACAACATTTTGAAAGCCCCTTGCTTTGGAAGCACCTATCTGTGCCCTAGTGTGACTTCTCACACTTTAGTTCTGCTATTTACTATAAAAGAGTAAATGTAAGTAAATCGATGTAACTACTTGCTTTCTAAAATGAGCTTTATTTCATTATACAAAGAGGATACTATTGATCCCTTCTTTGAAGGGGTAGGTTTTGTGTGTTTCCTTCAGTATTGGTGGTTTTTCACTAACTATTGATAACCGACTTATCCATGAACTCACTTATTCATTCCACAAATTTTAACTGAGTATCTCAATTGTTCCAGGAATGGAATTAGCCTGGATACAAAATGAAAAGACACATATTCCTCCCATAAAAAAGACTGTCATCTGTTCTATTCTGATTTGTTGGCATATATTTGTAACAACAAAAGGAAGCAAGATTAGACTAAATAAAATGAATCAGCTTTATTTTTTATCCTACTCATATACGACCAGACAATGGGATTTTCTTAAGTTTGTCAGTGAGTCATATAGTTCACTCACATAAAGGTTTTCGTGGATGTGCTGGTTTTGTGTCACTCCTAAGTTTTTTTTTTCTTCATAAGCCAATTAACTGTCAAAATGGTTCAGAAAAATCCAACCAACTAGTACACTGATGTTTCTAGCATCCAACACAGAGTCAGTGCCTCCCAGGTGTGTGTACTGGGCTTCACATACAATCCTGTGCTGTCTACATCACAGTTCACAGATATTTTTTTTAACAGGTGAAGGATGTTGTAAACAAGTTGCTTCACGCAATTTTTGTATTATCCATTCCATTTGTTTTCTCAACGAAGATATACAAAATTAAATGCATATATTTTTCTCAAAGAGAAGTCCATGAGGTAGTCATAAGAAATACTAATTATATAACATTGGTTTGAAACTTTATTCTAAAACCAATGTTCAGAATGAAAAAAAATACTTAAAATAATTTTTTTCACTTCTCTCTCTTTCAAATATGCAATCAAATAGGAACAGGAAAACAAAAAGTACAGACAATGCTTTAAACAATACTCTTGGAAATTAAGTGATTTTTACTAAAATCAATATGGTTTCTGAACATTTTAATTTTCTTCTATTTTCTCATCTTACATTTTTTGTCTCTGCTTATTACCGGAATGACTTGTCTTAGACCAAGCCTTTTAAAAAAATAAACGCTATCCTTATTTTTAAGAAACTTGTATTTTTTTTTCTTTAGGGAGAGAGAGAGAGAGAGAGCCTAGTGGGGGAGAAGGACAGAAGGAGAGAGAGAGAATCTCAATCCCATGACTCTGGGATCATGACCTAGGCATAAGTCAAGAGTTGCTCAACTGACTGAGCCACCCAGGTGCTCTGAAACTTGTATTCCTTGAAACTGAATTTTGAATGAGAGCATTTTACTACACATAAATTATAGTTCAATACTGTTGATTTAAATATTATGAATGAATTTTTGACAATGTTCAGAGAGGTTCTAGATAGGGGTGTGGTATACAGAACCTATTGATAAAATTCTGTTGTGCATGACTTTAAAACAAAACAAAGCCAAAATAAAATTTGAAAAAAGTAGAAGAAATTCAAACATTCACAAACCCTAGTTTCATGGTCTGGCCTTAAATGCTTTGAAATTGAATTTTGGTCTTCTTTGTCTTTTTTTATGCACAATACCACTACCCTTTTAGTTTATCTTATTGCTTTGGAGAAAGCTTTCCAAAGGATCCCCTCAGCACTTAGGCACTCATTTTATGAGCTATTGATTTGTACTTGTTGATATGTTGCTCTTTAAACTTTATCTCAGGGATGTGCTTCACCTTCCCCATAGAGGCATGCTGCACAGCCCTCTGGGTGGCCGACAGAACTGGAAGAGCGTGCGGCACTCTGTGAGCTCAGTGCATTTGTTAAATGACTGCTTGGTGCATTTTGCAAGCTTTCTATCTAGGCTACTCGATTTCTGACACAAACATCAAGAATGTAGGAATAAGTAGGTTATCAACGATCAAAGTTATGAAGCTGTCTGCCTTAGAAATTTCAAATATATTCCTTTTATCAGTGATATTGGAAAAGAGAAGGTGCTACCATTTTTATTTGCAAAATGATTGCTTCCAAATTCCTTTTTTCCTTCTTCTTCATTTGGTCAGATGTAAAAGTCACAGATTATTTCCCAGCAGGCAGGGGTCATCAAAAAAAAAAAAAATCTATGTGTCCACTGCTGTTTCATATGTGGTTTCTCATTTAATTTTGTCAAAAAACATGCAAAGTAATGTAATAATGCCCACTTCAAGGTGATTAAAATTAGAATCAGAGAGTGGAAGCTATTGTTCAAAGACATAGAGCCTTTGAAAAATGGAGCTGAAATGCAGTTAATTGATAGTGCTATATTGTCAATTCCAAATTCTTATAAATTAAGCTTGAGAGATATGCTCAATATACAGATAAAAATATGACTCTCAGGGAAATGAAGTGACATAACAGAGGTCATTAGGATCCCAGTGGGATTTGGATGAGTACATAAGCCCATGATGTTCCTGTATTTCTAATATACCACTTTCTCGCCCAGTTCACTCGGCATGGTGTCTCAACAACTTTATAGATTTCCAATCCACTTGATTTAAATAACCAAGCTCTGAGTAGGTTTTATTTTGGAAAGAAGATACCAAAAGTCAACAAACAAAATAACAGGATTTCTGAGTACTCGATTTTAAATGAGTTTAATTTTCTGAAAGCAACAGATGACATCGTTCTCTCTCTCTTTCAAGCCATGTTTGTCCAATAAAATATATATATATATATATAGACACAAGGAGAAGACTGTGAGGATAGATTGTGACCAAGACTATGATTAGATTAAAATATAAATAGCACATTGGCATTTTGTTGATGCTCATTTGGTATGTTTAGCTATACTGTGAGTAATTACAAACTTAAAATAATCTTCCAAGATACCCCTTTAATATTTTTACTTCGGAAACCTGGCAGGAAGCCCCTTGGATGACGAAAAGCATAATTTAGGGTAATTCTGTCAATATCTGAGAATGCAGTGCCTGATATGAAAAAAGAAACAATCCTCCTCATTTCTATCTTGGCTCAATGACGGCTAATTCTGAATTCAACTATGATCTATAAACTTTGAGAATTAAAGTAGTCCACATTCCTGTTTGTATTTTCCTAAAATGAGGGATCCAGTTAGTCACGTTTCTTGATTTTCTACAAATGACACTTGTCTCTGTACTTTTTCCTTTCTCTCCTGTTTTTCCCCTTCTTTCCTCCTTTCCTTCTCTTCTCCATTATCTCCTTTTTCCTTCCTTCTTTCCATCCTTCCTTCCACTCTCCCTTCTTTTCCTTCTTTCGTGCCTTTGCATTTCAACAAACATTTAAGCATCTATTGCATTCTGTGTAATGTGCTGGGATCCGAGCACAAGACAACTACAAAGATCCAGCTCCTGCCTGCGTATTGCTCCTCATCTGGCAGAGTGGACAGAGACGTGAACCAGTGTCTCGTGGAAGAGGAGCAGGGACCCAATGTGTCTTGACTTCAGAATATGTTATACTTGAATACAAAAACAGTTCATAATTTGACCCTAGCTTGGCAGGCCTCGTCAAATTAGAATTTACGAACCAAATTTAATAACGTGCTGGAAAGTACCCAAGTACCTCACTCAGTTTTCAATGGTTTGATGAACAATCCTTTAAATACTCAGAGCTCATAAACAAATGTCTAAGGGTCAGTTGTATCACTTAAATGTGAGCTACGACCAGAAGCCCATGAGCCAGTCAACAGTGAGCTGAAGAAAGCAAACTTAGCCTAAGGGCATTCCAAACCACGTTCTAAACATGATTTTTGTAAGACAGAACACATTTGTGAACTCGTTTCGGTCCTCGGCCTCCAGTTTGAGATCCTGCTTTACAGCTATCGAGGGGTCACCACTCACTGCTAGTTTTGCAAAAAAACCCGGTAGTTAAAAATTTCTCCTGAAAAAAAAAGTCTCTCAAAAGGGGTGGAAAAAAGCCCTCTAGGCTAGCAACTAGCTCATCAAAATCACCAAGGAGTGTGTTTAGCAATGTGATTCTTGGGCTTCACCCCAGAATTAATAATTCCCCACTTGTGGAGTGAAATTGGGAATTCTGCAGATGACAGTTCCCTAGACCACACTTAGACATGCTAACTCTTTATGATCTACTCTCCTAGAACAAAACCTAGTTTTGACATGTCTCATTATTTCCCCACAACTTTTAATTTAGGAGACATTTCTCTCTTAGTTTCAAACAAATTATCCTATTTTGGAAGAAATATTCTTCCATGAACTGGATAAATTGAGAGATCCCCTTCAATGATCAATATTTTTCCTACAAATATTTAAGAACTTAATATTTAATATTTAATATACACATGATGTTCATCACTCTTTTATTTAATACACTCTTTTATTTAATATTTTATTTAATATTTGTTGTTTTCATTACTAAGGAGATGCTCTAAGAATAGAGAAACCATGATGAAAGACTATTATCAAAAACCAATTGTAAGAAAGGAGGAATCAAGATAAACACTAAAAAAAGAGGGGGGGGATCCCCTGGGTGGCTCAGTTGGTTAAGCCTCCAACTTCGGCTCAAGTCATGATCTCCCTGTTTGTGAGTTTGAGCCCTGGATCGGGCTCACTACTGTCAGCCAGAGCCCACTTCGGATCCTCTGTCCCCCTGTCTCTCTGCCCCTCCCCCTCAAATAAATAAACATTAAAAAAAAAAGAAAGGAAGAATCAAGTTCTCTTTAGTGTAATGGAAACAAGAAATGAAGGGGGCTTGGTGATCTCATTACGACTTCGATTTCAAGAAGACGAGATGTAGGTATAAAGTTTCATCTAATAATCTCTTTGAAAATATCTCTTCTATCTATAGTAATTGATAAAGAAAAATTGTCCCAAATCTTGTTGGGAACAGAATTTCCTTGAGCAGAGAAACTCTTGCCCTTCCTCTAGGAAGAAATTTACAATCCTGATAAAATGTCGAAGAAATTTCTAGTAAACTTTAACAAAAGCATGGCCTCTTCTAAAATTAAGAAGCCACTCAATAACTGTTAATCACGTGTCTAATGCTCTTCAGCTAAATATTCTTTTTTCTTGCATCAAGCTAGTAATGATCACATAATCAGTATTTTTACTTTAAAAGTATCTCTACTGAGAAAGAATATTTTATGGCCAACCTAGCCCTATGCTCTTGCAGACTTTTAAAGAAAACTGTGACATAGGCTCTTAACAAATTTGCTCAATTTTTTATTTTTAACATATGAATCATGTAAACAAAGATGAGAAGGAGGGAAAGAGGTAGGGGGTGAGGTGAAGAGAGGATAGTCCAAAGGAATAGATCAATGATTAGTGAACTATAAATGATTGAAATTTTGAGGGGGAAAAAAGACTTTAAAATTACAAAAAATTAAAGTAGATAACTATGAATTAGATTTTGAAATTAATGGTAAAGTTGCAGAGTAGCTGAGTAAGAGGATCACAGGGATAAAATTATTAACATGCACAATTCTGTGTAGTATTATAATGTTTATTCTGATTAAAGGACTTTGTAGTATTTACAAAATCATTACTTTGGGTTCGAGTAAGACCCCCTCCCTCTACGGAAAATGTATTTCTGCCTTTACTCAAGACGCAGTACATTTACCATTGGCCTGAGAAAACTTTAATAGTTTTATTAGCATGTGTTAATGTGAAATAAACTCACAAGGGGCTTATTGCGGTTGCTGTTTCCATTTCAAATAATCGCTTACATTACATTCATCCTATAGGAGATTTCACAATGGAAGAAATCACCTTGTGCCTTTACACTTAATCAGAGCTCTGCTGTGTCAGGAAAAAAGAAAAGCCTGACCTTCTTGCTTTTAATGACCCAAAGGGAGTTATCTATTACATTAAGTGCCATGACAACCCACAAAATATAAAGGATTTAAGGCAGAGACAATATATCATCCCAGCTTCTCATACAAACTGATTAATAGTCCAGGTACCAAGCAAAATACCAACAGAGAATAATCCTGACACCTGTTCCAAGGACTGATGAAGAAACTATGCTGAATGAAAGTTTAATCACTGATTTCCTTTGCATAGCCAGCTTCCTAACGAGACCACATAATTACAAGTGAGAGGATTCAAATCTTGGCTAATACATAATTATAACTGGAAGCATAACTACTAAACTAGGAAATTGAATCATTTCAAGAGGATGCTTTTCACTCACAAAATAGTCAGGAGTATATTTAACAAGGGAGACTCTGGGTTTCTGTCTACAGATTTAAAATCTTAGGTACAATTTTGGAAAGACCCAAAAAGCTCAGAAAAAGGATTCTGATACTTTGTGGAAGAAAAATCCAGTAAAAAAAAAATAGCATATGATATTTTGTAAAGGAAGATTTTGCTAAGCTGCAACTCTAAAGGGTTCATTAAATTTTGGAAATAGTTGACAATAGAGATTTTTAAGGGATGATTCAGATCCCTGCAGTTGCACATGTAAAGATGAGGAGAAACTGAAATCTGTCAGTCATTGTCATCATCATCATTTTTAAGGCAGCCCACTTTTAGATTGCTGGGCAAAGAGGCTGCAAGCTCTTAGAAACACAATATTTTTTATCTCAAATTCTCTTTTGAAGAAAGCTACTTCTCAAGTTCAAGCTTTTAAATGAAATCAGTGTCAAGTAATAAGTGCTTTCCCTAATGTAAATTGAGAACTAGGAGAAATGTAAGAGAACCAATGAATATTAACTAGAATTCCTATCCGTTTTATCACACAGCTTGATGGTACTTTGTGTGTGGATGTGAACGGTTCTTGTTGGAAGAAGACCTCAAAAGGTGGATAGACACCATGAGAACTTCAAACATTGTGACCACTGAGAACTGACTTTTAATCTTGTTAAGTCCTGTAATAAGATTGTAGCTGGAGTCCTATGCTTGAATGCAGCTGGATCCATGGTCATGGTGATCAAAGAGTTGATCTCTAAAACCCCAAATCTTCCAATTTTAAGCTCAAAACAAAGTTTAGAAATGAGAGAGTCATTGAATTTTAAGGCACTTGAGAAGCCTAACCATGTGCTCTAACTCCTCTCCTTACTCTCTCCTGTTCCCTTTTCAAGAAATAACTGAGAGCCTTCTATAATTAAGGCACCGAGTTTATTTTACAGTTAAAGAAGTTGGCACCCAAAAAGATTAGATGGTTTCCCTAAAGCAATTTGTATGATTTGGCCTTTTTAAAATGACCACCACATAATCAAATTCTCTAGTCCATTGGTCTTTGGCTATGTCATATTGCATAACATTAAAAATCTGAATTTATGAACTTCGGTAGAAAAGAGTAGGAAATATTAAATATGGAAAAACACTAGGGGAAGAGAAATATTTATGATATTCTAATAATCCCCCAAAAACCAATGTCAATCATAGATCAACAGAGACACATCGTTGGCATATCTGATGTAGTGTGATTTTCCATAGGACACATATTTACATCTTAAACTTGTTCCCCGAGTGTCTTTTATTTCTGGAAGCTTTCTGGATGACCAGCTGTTCTGTTTGTTTGTTGGTTGGTTGGTTTTTGTTTTTAGGAATGTAAACTATTTTTATTCCTTAAAACCACCATATTCATATTGCTAGATATAATAAAAAGAAGATGAGAAGGGTAATTAACTGAGAGAGACTTAGTAAGTTTTGGTTGGATTATTCAGTGGTTTAGATAATCTCACCAATATTATCCAACAGGAGTGCGTCACTCCCTAGAATGCACAAGAATGCCTACTGGAGACCAGCAAGAAAATTCTGGAACTTCGTTTAAATGTTTTATCTTATTCTTCTCTAATTTCTATTTTATGTGTCTTTATTAGAGTAAAAACGATGCATATCAGCTTCGAAGTACACAATTCCTTGTATAGGGTAGAATAAAGATGTAGGATTCATAAAGCTGCAGCACAGTTTATTGGTTAAGCGCACAGACTCCAGAGCCAGGCTGAATCTAAAGTTTAAAATAGCCTATCACTTACCACTTACCTACATGCTTAGTGCAATAATGACGCAAACAGAAGAGATCAAACACATGTGTAAAAAAACACATACAAACTAAGTACATAAGGGTATAGAGTAATTTATACTGAGAAGTCAAAGAAGACCTTCCAGATAAACATTTTAATCTGACACTTGAATGATAATTAAGAATTAGGATGGGGACTCTTAGCTACACTAAACTGCTAGCCATCCAAGAACACAGAGGCCCCTACTTTGCTTCCATTCATTGGTAAAACTCTCACAGCAATTGAGCATACGCTATGTATGAGACATTCTGCTAGTGATTTCACATGTGCAACAGCGTCCATTCCTCATGATAACCCTATGTTGAAGATACCCTCTTGTTTAGAAAAATTGAGCTCAGAGTATATCTTTTTTCATCATATTTATGTATGTCAATTAAGAAAAAAAGTTACACAGGCCAAATAGAAATTTTGAACTGTGAAGATTCAGCTCAGGTATTCTTGAGGCATGCATTTATCAAGAATACACTGTACATTTTGTCAGTATGAGTTCCAACATGTGTATTTGTCAGAGAGGGAGGTATAATTATCTCAAATACAATATAGAATACACATTCTATATTGAGCTTACGTTACTTATCTCAGTTTGGAGACCAAGAAGCAAAATTTTATCTGATGATAAGGATTTCTTTCCAATCTGTGTCAAACAATAGCATCCCAAAAAGACTTAACTAAAAATCTCATAAACACTGCTGAAAAATGTTTCTAGCTTAGATTAACATGCTTCGTAGCTTTAGAGGTGAAAACTTTGCAGATTGTCATTATAAGTAGAATGTGTCAAATAGCTAAACGTAGAGCTGTTCTAGGTGAAATAAGGTTGAGGTAGACCATGAGAGTTCTAATGAACATAATTTGAAATTTGAATATTGGAAGGTTGAAATTTTAATGGATTGAACTGCCACTTCATTACTCTAAAAAGCAGTATTTTTGTAAAAGAGATCTTTTCAACAGGCACTTGTTTCATTTGCCTCCTCCCCCTTCTGCTGTCCTTGTTCCCACAAAAGTGGGTTGATGGTAGAGATGAAATATTGTATTAATTCATACACAGTACGAGAACAGCTAGCTGTGTTAGCAGTTACTACCTTTCAAAGGCTCCCAGTCTGCTCATTTAAGTCACACTTTTGTCTGTCACAAAAGCTAGGTCTAACTTTTAGATGCTCAGTAATGCAATCCGGTCAAATCTGGCTCCAGACTTTGTTGAAACTAAGCATATCAAAACAAGAAGAGATAAAGAGGTAGCCCTGAATGGTCATTCTCTCCGACATCTGTGCAGTAAGGCACATCAAAAGATCATCAGCAAGTAATTCACATATGCTGCAGCTATACGAGAAGGAACAGAATTAAAACAGGTACCTGGCCCTTCATCCCGCCAGGATTCTCATATCCTTTCAAGGTTCACTGAGTGGATACCAGGCTGCTACTAGACTGATTTGCTTCACAATTGGAACAACAAAGATTCAAAGCACTTCTACCCTCAAAAACACCTAAGAGAGGCAAAGGAAGGAAATTTAATTTATTTCTCTGGAGACCATAAATTGAGTCAGAACTCTGCGTTGCAAATCAGCACTTGAAAAAGTTAGGTGTGTGTAGCATGAACACCAAGTTGTACACATATCTCTATTTACAGTATCGATTTATTCATGAATGTGTATCGTACTGTATTTAATCTCCAAATTTCTTTGGTGGAAGAGAAAAATCCATGTGTGCAAAGTGTGTACTGTGTTCATCTTGGTAGAAGTCTCACAATAACTTCGAGATTATGTTCACCAAGTCTGAAGAGGTTAGATGGCATTCCCAAAGTCATAAGACTTGCAGCAATCAGCAGTAGAAGAAGATATTGGATTGGCTATAGCTAAAGCTCATGTTTTTGTAAAACCATGGTCAAAATGACTTGTCAGTTATCGAGCTTCAAAGGGCAAAAGATTGACTGTCCTGGTGATGAGATTCTGCCTGGCGTTATCGGTCCTGCGGTGTTTAATTAGCAGGTGTGACCCACAAAAGATATCCCAACATCTGAAAATACATGGCCATATAAAGCTATACTTGGAAATGTTCACATTATTAAAAATTGCAATAATCATAATACTATCACTTCTTGAATGCTTTCTCTAGGCCAGTCACTGTTCCAAGCAAACACTTCAGAAACTGTTTTATTGAATCCTCATAACAGCCCTTATTATTTTTCACCTTTTACAAATTACAAACCGAGGCTTGGAGCAGCTCAGACACTTGCCATATTCACATGGTTAGTGAGTGGCGAGTGCAGCCTTAGAATCAAGGGGCTGACTTAAAAGCCTATTTCTTCAGTTAACAATTTAAAACTTCTTACAGTGAGTGACAACTTACCTGTTAGATTTATTTGGAATCATTATAAAGTAATAACTGCCCAAACAGACAGAAAGGGAAGAAAGTTTTAAAGCAGGAGTCAAGAGATCAGATGAATTCAAATTTAATATAACACAATGTGTAGTAGGAAAATTATGGCTTCCATATAAATTTCAAAGTAAAAGGATAGTCAACCATATTCACTGACTTGTGGTTCTCTACTCTTCTTCATTTTCAAAGTCCACAATGGTCAGATGAGTTCCTCTTATGCTTCAAATCCCCTCTCCCCTTCTTCTATCTCCTCTCTCTCTTACGAGAGCCAAGAAAAGTTCTCCCCCTTTGAAGGATTTATATGATTAGATTGGACTCTGCCTATTTAATCCAGGAAAATCTCTCATCTCTTTGTAATCCTAATTGTATCTGTAAATTTGCTTTGCCACGTAAGGTAAATTGTTCACAGGTTCCAGGGATTAGGGAGTGGCCATTCACAGGGGATAAGAGTGGGGTCTTTAGTCTGCCTACCACAATCCCTATTCAGCAATATAAGGAATGAAGCAGATGAATCTCAAATTTACCATGCTAAGCGAAAATGCTATATACTGCATGATTCCACCTATATGACTGATATTTGGAAAATGCAAAACTTTAGAGATGGGAACAGATCAGTGATTTTCAGCCACTGAGGACGAGAAAAAGGGACGGACTGCAAAGAAGCTTGAGGTAACTTTTTGAAGTAAGAGAAACACTATATATAAATACATATGTGTATGTATGTATGTATTTTGTGTATGTGTGTGATGGTGGTTATATTACTATGTGCGTTTGTCAAAATTAATAAAACTGAACTCCAGACAGAATGAATTTTACTGTGTGTAAATTATAATATAGCAAGAAACCTGATTTTAGAAAAGAGAGAAGGAAAAAAGTACTAGTGGCTCACTAAGTCACCTTGGATTTCAAAATGCTAGAACTGGAAGGCAGGCTTATTAATATGGTGAGACTATGTCCGTAATTTTCCGAGACTTTCCTGAATGCTTTCTGATTTCATACATTCCTTCTGTGGAACTCCAAATATGTCAATATTTTAGTAAGCCAAATATATTCCTTATGCCCAGGAAAAATCCCATCACAATTCAGCTGTTCCAGTTTTGAACTGGAAACATAATTGCTATCATTCTCAAAGGTTACAGAGCCTATTCCCATCATTTTAAAGAAGAAGCCAGTGAGATGGAGTAATTTGCTTGAGGTCACATATCTTATTAGTATGAGAGCCAGAAGTAGAATTCAGGTCTCCCAGCTTCAGCCCAACACTCTATCAGTGAACTGAAGGATTCCTACAAGTCTAAGGGAAACTATAATTGTTTCTGTCAATCCCTATATTTAAGCATTAATGAGACACCTGTGCAACCACACACATTGTGAACGGAGCTGGAGTTAGCACATATAATTGGAAACAATTTTAGCAATTACATTTACTTTCCAGATGTGTATACTACTCTTGGACCCTGGAGGAACGAAGTTATACAGCATTCGATTTAGGAACTGATTAAACAACCAGATACCTTTCAGTGTTGGCTTTAACCAATGTGTTCTAGAAACAGGTTGGGGAAGGTAACTTTGGCACAGGGCACAGACACGGAAAAGGCAGAGGCAGTACTATGTTGGATACTTTAATGAGGAGGGCCAGATCACTCTCTCTGTGAATGGAAGCTTCATTCCCTTCAAAAGATCTCTTCTCAAAGATGCAATTCAACAGAGGATTCTCAATCCAGACTGAGAATGGGCTTTGGTTACCTGCCAAGTCCTTTGCACATCTGTTCCCCTTCTGTTTCTTTCTTGCTGTTAAAAAGCCCCGTTTCATCATGGCAGGACACTGAAACTCAGGGAGCACTTCTAGCTAGCTTCAAGTAACAAACAGATTCTTATGGTACAGAATTATAGTATGATCTGATTGACAGCATCAGTAATGAATTGTACTTTGTCTTGCAGCTGGCGATTGATGGCATAAAATACAGCTCATTTAATCACATTTCTTAGGATGAATGAGTTTAAGTTGCTTTAAGTTTTGTTACTTTAAAACAATTATAATTATAAAAAATTCGTGCATTTGCACCCATTCACACTCTTCTCCCACTCAAAACACTCACTTTGATGAAAGAAATGCTTAACAAAGAGTTGAACACGAGAGCTACTCGATGTGTTTGTTTATATCTGTCCTGAGAAAATACCCAAACAAATTTGCCTCCTGAAATTTAAGAATCAAGAAGCCTGAGATTTGCTCAAGAAGTGAAACAGTCAGCAAACATTTTGCCACAGTAAGCTACAGAGATAAACTCAGCTCAAAAGTTCTATGTTATTTTAAGTAGAGAAAACTAAGGGCTGATAGTCCAGCAGAAACTACCTGAAAGGCATACAGAAGCCAGTTTGATGAAGATTGAAACTTAGGAAGCCTAAGTTCAAGTTCAGTTCTATCATAAATCCTAACAGTTGTTGAGGGCCTACTATATGCCAGGGAATTGGTGTATCACATTGTCTAAGGCTTTGGTTGCAAGCAACTGAAACTGTCACTGGCTAAAAAGAATGTGTTAGAAATACATTAGGAGCTTATCAAACTCCATGAGAAGGACAGAGAAGCAGATTTTGAAATAGGTAAGAGCTGTGCATAGCACAGGGAGGTAGAAACTGCAGAGAGCATCCATTCAGTATGAACACACACCACACATTTTCAATTTCACTGTTAATCTGCTTCATATTCAGATTGCAGAATGGAAACATGCTCAATTTATCTCAGGGCATGTCTTGGGTTGAGGCATGGTCAGGGCCCACCCAACTACATTCCCCAAAGAAGATTTAATTTCCCAAAAGGAATTCCAGTTGATGTTAGGATGAAGCATGGCATGCTAGATGAGGAAAACAAAAACAACTCTTTAAATCCAGTGCATGAGCCTTCACACATTCACCAAGGAGATTTGCTGCAAATAAAACTAAATAACATTATTGTAACAGCTTTCCATTCTACTTGGAATGATCCAAATTACTTATCTCGGTTTACTAAACCTTCTTTCTGATTCAGTCTTGTAGCATTCCCCCCTTCACACACTAATCTGGAGACACGGGGTTTTTTCTTTTTAGACGTATCAGGCTCATCCTAGTCTTGAGCCTGATATTAACTATTTCATTTGCCTGAAATGTTTATCCTCCCTTACTTTTCAGGGATGAATCCTTCTAGACATTTGGCTGTTGGCTCGAGTGTCCTCTTCTCAAAGAGGTCTTCCCTGCTCATCCAACTTAAAATAAATCAGGGACTTTCTATCATACGACACTATTTTTATTCACTGCTTTAAAAAATATATTTATTGTCTCTTTCCCCTAACTAAATCCTAAGATTCCATGAAAGTAGGAAATCTCTTTGTATATTAGACAGTTCCCCGGGCATAGCAGGCACTCAGAATATATTTATTAGATAAAGAATTCTCACAATAACCATATGTAATAGGCATTACTGTTTCTATGTTATAGAAGAGGATACTGAATTTAATAATAGATAAGAAATTTGCATGTCAGAAATTTATGTACGGCATAATTCAAAGTCAGATATGTTTATCTGGATCTAAGGCCAGGATCTTAAATGCTGACATATATTGATTCTCTACCATTAGCTGTGTGACTTGAGGTGAGTCACTAAACAGAAAAATGATTTCCAATTTTCTAGCAGCAGAATCTTTTATTCTCTCTCAATAAAATCATATGTACAACCTCAAAAACTGTTTATTTCATATGTCCAAAGATAAAATGTTTAGTTATTGTGAAATCAACCAATGAAAGTAACAAGATTGCCCTGACAAACACACATTTTAACAATTTATTTTGATTGTACAGGATGAGGAAATCCTGATTTATGCATACAGTGAGCTTAAAAATGGATCCCCTTCAAATCTCATACTCATTGATTGGAGATAGGACAGGGGAAGCTTTATTCCAACAGTGCACCAAAGGGAGTTAACTTGGAAGCATCTGCTAATGTACTGTTGGTCCCTAAGGCATTAATACTTGATGTATAACATTATTCAGAGAATGGGCTGTTTATTATTATACCCTGTAAAATATAGTGTTTATATGTTACCTATGTAAAGAAAATTTGTGGAATTCCTGAAACATCCTCAAGGAAATTCCAATTTAAAACTGGTGTGCCTAATGTTATTCAGGATTACATACACTCTGTAGGCATGCCCCATGTTTTCTGATACAACTATGACAATGCTGATAAAAGAACACAAGAAGTAAACCACAAAGATTTGAAGAAGTCTTGAAATAAGCTGCAAATACTCAAAAACAGCATCAAAGCAAATAGGTTTTCAGGGAACTATGGCAGAATAATGAACACAGGGCAGTAACCAGTTCCAATTAGTCACCATTATCTGCTTTAAAAAAACAGAAGGCTAATAGCACTATGTATCAGAATAAGAGGGTGAGAAGGAATAGTCAGATACCTAATTTGTAAAAAAGCTGAGAGAAATAGTCCATGGCATTATAAAAAACACACCTATAAAGCCTACCCTTCAAATAGAGAGGTGATCAAAGCAGACAGGTTTCCATGAGAAAAAAAAAAAACAAAACTGGAAAGCTAAATGATAGAATCGCTCTTCTAAGTATCTTTCTTTCTTTGCAGATTCTATAGAAAGTCACAAGAACTCACATAATCAAAAGCATTGGTGTGATACACTGGGGAAAATATTTGTCTAAAAGTACAATGTTGGACAAGTGAGGTTAATAAGTAGAGTCAGAAGGGATTAACAATAAAGCGAAGGAAGCTTAGGAGTCAGAACGCCTTGCTGGCATGAAGCCCAGTCAAGGCCCAATTCCTAGTTTTGTACAGGCAATTTTTCATCCATTTTCTTAATGAACCACCCCCTCCCCCAATTTTATAAGCTTCACCCCCCAAAACCTGAATCTGTCACTGGTTTTAGTACTGAATTTTAGTAGCAAAAGAACCAGGTACAGGCATTCATGATAGTGTGACTAGAGCACCATGAGCTGGCTCTCACAAGTCTCTCTCCTCCCCCCTCATTCTCTCTTCTGTTCTCTCTCTTCTGTCATAGTCCCCCTTCCCTTTTATCTTACCCCCTCCCCCCCTTTCTCATTTTCTCTCATACACATACTCCTTCAATCTCTCTCTCCTCTTTTGCCTGTTTCTTCTCTCTTTCAATCTTTCTCCTCTCTTTCCAGCTCTCTATTCTTGTTTCTCTCTGTGTCTCTATTTCTCAATCTCTCTCTTTTTCTCATGCTTACCAAGACAGATTTACCATTCCCCTCAGCTTAACTAAACTTCAGACAGCAACGCTGAACTGTAAAGTTCTTCCTGACTGTAAACCCATGACCTTTCTCCTTTGTTTATTTTTAGCTCCTTTACTTTAGAAAACTTGCAGTTGTAAATTCCTTCTCTTCGCCTTTGAGATATAAATCTTCTTCCAGCCTCCTCAGTTTTATAACTCGAGAAAATCTTTCTCAAGGACCTGGGAGCCATTCCTTTGAAATGTAATCACCAAGAGAGATCGGGCTCCTATTTCCTAGTGTCCATGAAGGGTAGGAGCCTAACAAGCCCCACTGGCAAACAGAGATGGCCAAATCACATTGGTCACCCTTCTGTTTCATGTCCTTCGGGACTTTCCCACCAGCTCAGCCCAGGGCTTAAAAACTCAATTTGTCTTGTTTCAGTGAGTCGAGCTCAACCTCCCTTTCCTATTGCAATAGTTTGGAAAATATTCATCCTTCATGTCATTTATGTTTGACGATATGTACATACAACCTATTTCTATATTGTTGCAGATAAAGCATTAAGTTCTAGTGCATCCCATTGTCTGTCTTTCCTCAGAGACTTTAACCTTGTTTTTCTATTCTTCCTGATTCTTCATTTCCTTTGAGTGTCCACTTAAATCTGACTGTCTTTGACATTCCTACTTATAAAAACTTATACTTCTATATCACTACCCTTGTTTATTTCTTATATAATGTTCACCACAATTAGTAATTATTTGTTGTTTATCTGTTTTATTGCCTGGCTTCTGCATTGGACTATATAAATCTATATAGGTCAGGGACTATAATTTGAATTGTTCACTGTTTTTGTTTTTGTTCTTTGGTTTTGTGTTTTTTTTTTTGTTTGTTTTTTTTGGGTTTTTTTGCCTCAGAATCTAGCACAGTGCCCTAACACACAAAACATAATACATATTTTAAAAATAAATCATTAAATAAAACACATCAGCAGTATTTTTCTAATTCTAAATTATAGCTTCTGTGATCCACAAACATTAGGAAGGCTCAATATTCTCTGGGGATTACACTCACAAGGGAATCAGCATAGTATGTAACATATGTGGTAACTGTGGCGTGTTTGCTGTGCGGTCAGTCCAGGGCACATAGATGCCATCATTGATAGAGGTTCTAGGGGAAAGCTAAGGACAGCATTCAGTTCTTCACACCCATCAGCCTGCTGCCTTCATTCCCTCCCACTGCTGAGTGAGTATTAAGTAGGCAAAAAGAAAGATGTTTAGAACCACTGGCAACGCTGTTCTTCCAGGCCAGGGAAAGGTACCAGCCTGAGTTAAAATGCTTCTTCAATCTCATTTTATGAATTAGATGGAAAATCTCTCTGTCATTTTTGTTTCCTTCCAAGCATAGCCCAGCCCTACTTCTCCCTCTGGGGAAGGCCCTGAGTACGGAGGTTATTTGTTCCAAAGTTTAATAACTGCAGGTCATAATTCCTGTTACAGCCAACCTGGCAAATTTCCTTCCAGAATTTTATGTTTGTGTTTCAAAAATAGAAATAAGCACTCTTGCTTCTGTCATCTTTGTGGCAAATCTGCCCTGATATTACACAGGTATGGGCTTTGTACTGCAATAAAATAATTCATTAATTTTAGTTTCACGCGATAAAATCTGTTGGCAGTTGTTCTACTAAAGCCAGGAACTACTAAAGCCCGATGACAACACAGAAGTCACTTATAAACAGGAAGAATTATGTGCTCAAACGACATGCACTCTCAGCATCCAGGTTCCCAGATATTCCTTACAAACTTTCTGACTCTATGAACATATGCATCTAAAAGCTCTCACCAGGAGAATAACAACAAACAACATTGTGAAGCAAGAAGAATCACAATAGAGGAACTTAAGGAACGAGAAAAATCATATAGGGGATCTAGGGGAAATTGCTGAAAAAATAACCTCTCTCAATCTATAGGATGTCTATCTAACAGGAAGAAGGCAATAGTTCTCAGCTGAGCACTATGAGGAAAGGTTGAAGAAAGCTGTCACTTGCCTTTTGATAGGAAGAGGATGGATGTTAAGAAAGTAATAAAGTATCAAGATAAGAAAAGGCTGTCAGTGATATTATTTATGTCAATCATTATGGAAAAGTCCACTGTGCTTCCATAACTAGATCAGAGTTACTTGGGAAGCAAGGACAAAACTAATAAGTAGCAAAGAAAATATGTGAGATACTTTCCTAATCAAACACATGCCTTCAGAATCCTCTCAGAATATGTGATTCTTATCACTGAGGAGCTGGGTATTATTTTGAGAATCAAGGAAGGTAGGGAGGCATTTCTAGAAAGATTAGAAAAGGACAAAAAGGCATCTTTGGAAATGCAAAAAAAGAAAAAAAAAACAGGCGTAGTGATGGCAATCATTTAAAATGCTAATCTTAATTTCAGTGTTGGGAATGGCATTAAAACAAATCGTTAAGAATTTTAAGGCACTAAGCACAACATTAGGAAAATCATATTATGCAGGATCACTTTAATCTTCTTCATTAAGGAAGTAATGCGGTGTACATAAAGAATACCATATGGAATCCATCCGAATGCAAATAAGTGGGAGGAATCTGTCAGTTAACTTTTCAGTAAATTTGAGAATACCATCTCAACATCACATATTGATCAGGTGACTAAATGATAAGTAGGTAAACCAAAGGCAGGTAGGTAGGCAGGTAGGTAGGTAGGTAGATAGATCGCCAAAGGTCAGAAAGATTTGTTTTCGGACTACAAAAAATGAGAAGATATATCCCACTGAGATTAACACTGGTGTTATTTGACAAAACAAAACATCTAATAGAAATCTCTTACTTTGTTGACCCTAGGTAGCCTGATTAACACCAGTTAGGGAATATTAACAGAATAAAATTAATACCCTTGACTCCCAACTTCTCAGGCTTTCATTCTTGTCCATAAAATACTAGGCATTATCTCTTACAAAATCACTCCCCAAATATTTCTTTACTGTCTCACTCATGCTCCAGCTACTTGCTAAGTCACAAAAAGGGCTCCTAAAACTTAAATGCAGTCTTCAATTGGGAAGCCCATACTTCTTTATACATGTATTGGTTCTCCGGTCATTCCAGCTCTGTCTGAAGTGGGGAAAGTTCCTCCTGTGACAATTCTCCCCCAAGGTACATTGCAGAGTTCCTGATTCTCCTACATCCCACAAAGACCCTCTTGAAGGCAGTCTGCTTTGCTTCTTACTGAACCTCCTTCTCTTTATTGGGTTCAGAGTTAAGGGCAGGAGGCTGAGGTAGTGGCACACGCCATTCTGTCTCTTCAACCAAGTCATTATTTCTGATGTCTGTGCAAAAGTTTTGGTTCCTGTCCAATTAAAAATCCTCATGCTAATTAATTGGTGGTATAACCCACACTCACAGACATGATTGAATCAGATCTTGGGTTCAATCCCAACATGCCAGCATATACACAGAGGCTCTACACCATTGGCCTGGGTGTTCTGTCTGGAATAGCTTCCTTTCCCATCCTCTTGTCTTCTCTCTCAATTTCTACTGCCAGCACTACAGTACACACATTCCTTGTCCAGCTAATTCTAATTTGCCCTTCAAGACTTCATAGAGGCATGACTTTTTCCAGAATTAGCTATCCCTTCTCTGTGGTCCTATAACACCTTATGTACACGTCCATTAAAAAACTCATGGTTATTATCGGCTATGCATTTAGCTCTTCTACTAGTCATTTTTTTAATTTTAAAAATACGGTTTATTATTTTTTAGCATGCTATGGTCTGAATTTTTTCCTTCCCCTCAAATTTTTATGTTGAAGCCCTAATGCCCCATTCTCTTTTATTAGGAGATGAGGTTTTTGGAAGGTACAATTGACCCTTAACAGGCTTGAACTGTGCAGGTCTACTTATACATGGATCTTTTTTTTTTAAATATAGTATGGTTCTGTAAACGCATTTTCTCTTTCTTATGATTTCCTTAATATTTTCTTTTTTGTTGCTTACTTTATTGTAACAATAGAGTATATTGTACACAAAGCATGCAAAATATGTGTTCACCAATTGTTTATGTTATTGGTAAGGTTTCTAGTCAAGAGTAGGCTTTAAGTCCCTGAGTTTTGAGGGAATCAAAAGTTACGTGTGCGTCGACACCCCTAACCTCAGCATTGCTCAAGGGTCAACTGTAATCAGGGTTAGACTAGGTCATGAGGGTGGAGCTTGCTTTCTCTCTCCACACCCACAAAGAGGTCATGTGAGCATACAGAGAGATGACAGCCACTTACAAGACAAGAGATGAGACCTCAGAATGAAACCCACCTTATAAGCAACTTTATTTTTTTTTAATATAATTTATTGTCAAATTGGCTAACATACAGTGTGTACAGTGTGCTCCTGGTTTTGGGAGTACATTCTGTGATTCATCGCAAGCACCATGATCTTGGACTTCTCAGCCTCCAGAACTGTGAGAAATAAATTTCTTGTTTTTAAGCCACCTAGTCTATGGCATTTTACTGTGTCAACCTGGGCTGACTAAGAGCACTTTTATTAGGTTTACTGAACAATTGAGCAGAAAGCAGAGTTCCCAAATAGGCCCTCATCACTCCACCACAAGTTTCCCTAATTACTAACCTCACATATTAGTATAGTACCTTTGTAACCAGTGATGAGTCAATATTGATAAATGATTATCAATTTAATCTAGAAAGTCAATTTTAAAAATCTCCATATCCTCAGTCCCTAGGGATGTGCCTGATACATTGTAGATGTGCACTCATTTTTTTATTAAAATAATGAAAAACTAAAAGAATGAATAATTGTAAGAATAAATGATACATCTTAAACACATGATTCAGCCCAAAGAGGATCTATCATAATGAATTGCTGATTAGCTTTTTCTGTCCCTACTCTAGATGCAACAGGCAAATAGAGCTACATCATCTCTTAATATCCTCTTGTATGCTAGGTGCTTTGTAGTATGTTCTATTATCATCTTTACCTTCAAAGACATGTGGAGTTCAAGATTCACCTAATCATTACAATCATTACAATACTGAGAGTAAATTTGGAACTAGAGAATGATTTTGGTAGTCTTTAAATATGAACTGTCATATTTCATCAATTCTGTATGCCTTACTCATGGGATGAGCACTGTGTGTTGTATGTAAGCCAATTTGACAATAAATTCTATTAAAAAATAAAAAATAAGACAGATTTTTCAAGGAGTATTCAGATCTGATAGGCTCCTGTTCTTGCCTATAATCTCTTCTTAGGTCACTCATCCTCTTACTACATACCTCCCCAACTCCCAACGCAAACTTAAGACTTAACTGAATATTTTTATTCTGTCAGCATTGCCCTCCCACTGCGCCCCAAATCAGTCATTGGCCCAGAGGTAAGTAAAGGATTTCTTCTTTGTCAGAGATGGCAACCCCAGGCTGCCTCCTAAGCACAAGAGTAAGAGTGATGGTAAGCATTACAGACTGCTATAGTTACTTCTGGAAAGTTCTGGAAGAACCTTGGTCAACACATCTTTAAACATTCAAGACTCTTCAGTAACATTTTACTTTCAGCTCTAGAATATGTTACAAGCACAGAGTCCCAAACACAGTAAGCAACTCTTAGATAATTATTGCTGATGGACTGAGTCACTCTGAAATATAATCTGAGTAGTACTATAGTGCTACTCTTTTTTTACAAGAATTTCATTTTTGTTTGTGTTTTGAAGGAAACAAAATAAATCGCTTCTCGGCCTTTTGGCTAAGATCAAGTGTTGAAGGAAACAAAATATAAAATAATCCCAACACTTAGTGATTGTATCAATAATGTGGGTTTTACTATTGATAAAATATTTCTTACAATTTAAGGAGCTACCAAATGTGATGACTTTTTAGAATTGTATCAACACAACTGAAAGGAATATTGTAATTTTGTCTTTCATAAAGGCTAATAAAATAAATCTTAAACATGAGTCCTCCATAATAAAACTGACTAAATAATAGAGCTCTTGCTTGACACTGAAATAATATAGAATTCAGAACCACACTGTCGAGCAAGCTACCTTTTCTTTCTTTAATTCTGGTCAGGTTTTCCCTGTCAGTTTTTATAGTTTTAGGAAAGATTGAAAATGCTGAGAAACAAAATGGAAGCTGTTATATTAAGTAAGATTAAACAGACTTTATTATTGTAGGCCTTTTCAGAGCTTGTAATATGCTAATGTAACTCAATTATCTGAGAGGGAACTTAGTATGCATTCCAATCATATTTTGACCACAACACTGTTTTTGAACTATACAAGTTAACACCTTGAGGAACAGGGTTCAATAGAACACAAATTTGGGAAAAGGAACATTAGAATTAAGCATAATAAAACAGAGCTTTTCCTTTACAATGTGCCGAATCAGTAGGACTATGGCGCTAGGAAGTCCCTAAATTTTGTGTGCTAGATAACTACTTGATCTTACCCTCCTCTGGCCCTGCCCTGATATGTCTCTGGACCTTAGAACTTTTGGTCCTAGATCATACCCTGGGGCTGAGTCTTAGGTCCTAGGTCGTAGGTCACACCTGGGTCACACCCTCAGGTTGCATGAGCTGTTCAATCCAGTATTCACCCCCTTCCTCTCCTTCAAGAAAAAAATTCCTTACCTTTGAATGGGGATTTACAATTTTCAAAATGCTTTCAAATACAAATAATCTCCTTCAAAAAGTAGTAAATCACACAAAAAATTTCTGCACAGAGGTGTTTATGGCAACCTTATTCATAATTGCCAAAACTTGGAAGTAACAAGGTGTCCTTCAGTAAGTAAACTGATATATGAACTGGTACATCAAGACGAAGGAATCTTATTCAGTGCTAAAAAGAAATGAGCTATCAAGCCATGAAAAGACATAGAAGAACCTTACATGCATATTACTAGGTGAAAGGAACCAATCTGAAAAAGCTACATAATGTATGATTTGCACTATATGACATTCCAGAAAGGACAAAATTATGGTGACAGTAAAAAGATCCGTGGTACCCAGGGTTGGGGGAGAAAGAGGTGGGATGAATAGACAAGAGCGCAGAGGATTTTGGGGGCAGTGAAACTGCTCTGTATGATACCGTAAGGATGGATAAATGTCATTGTACATTTGTCCAACCCAATAGAATGTACTATACGAAGAGTGAATTCTAAGGTAAATTATGGGGTTTGGGTGATTATGATGTGTCAGTGTAGATTCATCAGTTGTTAACAAACGTTCCACTCTTGGTGGGTATGTTGATAAAGAGGGAGGCTATGGATGTGGTGGGGGTGGGAAGAGTGGAGAGTATACAGGAAATCTCTGTACCTCCCCCTCAATTTTGCTGTGAGCTTAAAACTATCTTGAAAAATAGTCTTTAAAAAATGTTAGCCAATATGCTTGAAAATGTTAATAAATATATAAAGTAATGTAATGAATTAGATACAGTATCTTTGTTTTGTTAATGAGGAAACAGAGGACTTAGACCCTAAGGACCTGCCCACAGTAGGCAGCAGACTGCTACCTGGACTGGGGTTATCGTTTCTAATTCAAGCCACTACATCTGAGTTTACCCTTCAAATTATACCTGGCCTGCGATTTACAACTGAGGCTCTCTGGAGATGAAAACAAAACACATCTTCAGTGGTTTAGAAATCTTACAAGGGTACTTCTTACTGTGGTACTATCTAAATTGGCTGCGTTGAGGGGTGCCTGGGTGGCTCAGTCAGTTAAGCATCTGACTCTTGATTTCTTTCTGACTTTTGATGATCTCATGTTTGGGTCTGTGAGATCCAGTCCTGCATTAAGGCGTCAGCATGGAGCCTCCTTGCATTCTCTTCCCCCCCCCCTTTCTCTCTGCTCCTCCCCCACTTACCCATGTTCTCTCTCTATCTCTCAAAAAAAAAATAAAATAAAAAAATTGACCCTCTTTAAATGGGATAAAAAATTAATTTACTATAGGCAAGAGGTATGGGTAAAAAGTTTAGTAACAGCCAACCCCAAGATGGAGATGCGTTCTTGTAAAAATCTGACTTGTTTCTTTCATTCAAAGAAAATAAAACAAAAGGAAATGAATGGATTTTGATTGAAGCAAGTCTTGTTTAGTCATAAGGAATTGGATCATGCCTGGAAGAAAATTTAAATTCCTAAAGGGGTTTCCAAAGGAAACCTATAAAACTCTGGCCCAGAAAAAGTCCCTATGGAGGCATTCTATGGGCTGGGGGCACCCATTGGCCTGGGGGCAGAGGCTGACTCAATGACTTGTTAATTTCTAGTTCTATGATCTGGTGATCAGATGCAATTGTAAGGAGATGAGGATCAGGGAGATGTCGCTAACCCTGAAATCTAAAGCTAGCTGTTTTAACAGGAAAATGAAAATGTTATGATTCAGAGATATTTATTTTTAACGTGTGCAGTTTTACTGATCAGAATCCAGCTCGTGTCTTCAAAAATCAGCTGGTGGAAAGTGTCGGCCCGTCTAACAGGAAACATTACAATATCAGCTTTCTAACAAGTCATGAGTCATAAAAATACCAGTGATTAAGTGAGGGGAGCATCGTGTCCATGCCTTTGCGAGTTAACAATTGAAGGCAAATTCTTTTATTTTAGGACACAAGTGATTAAATGGGAAGAATCATTGATTCCATAAAAAATAACTACAGCTGCTCTAAAGCTTCTTTAAAAGAAAGAACGGGTCAACCAAGCAATCAGAGAAGAAATTAAAAAATACATGGAAACAAATGAAAATGAAAATACGACAATCCAAACACTTTGGGATGCAGCAAAGGCAATCCTGAGAGGGAAATATATTGCAATCCAGGCCCATCTCAAGAAACAAGAAAAATTCCTAACACAAATTCTAACAGCACGCCTAAAGGAACTAGAAGCAGAACAGCTAAGACAGCCCAAACCTAGCAGAAAGAGAGAAATAACAAAGATTAGGGCACAAATTAATCATATGGAAACAGAAAAAGTAGTGCAACAGATCAATGAAACCAAGAGTTGGTTCTTTGAGAAAATAAACAAAATTAATAAACCTCTAGCCAGGCTCCTCAAAAAGAAAAGAGAGAAACCAAATCAATAAAATCATGAACGAAAATGGAGTGATTACAACCAATCCCTCAGAAATACAAGCAATCATCAGAGAATATTATGAAAAACTCTATGCCGTCAAATTGAGCAACCTGGAAGAAATGGACAAATTCCTAAACAGCCACATGCTACCAAAACTCAAACAGGAAGAAATAGAAAACTTGAACAGACCCATAACTAGTGAAGAAATTGAATCAGTTATCAAAAATCTCCCAGCAAATAAAAGTCCAGGGCCAGATGGCTTCCCTGCGGAATTTTACCAGACATTTAAAACAGAGTTAATACCTATCCTCCTCAAGCTGTTCCAAAAAATTGAGACGGAAAGAAAACTCCCGGACTCATTCTATGAAGCCAGCATCACTTTGATTCCCAAACCAGATAGAGACCCAGCAAAAAAAGAGAACTACAGGCCGATATCCTTGATGAACATGGTTGCAAAAATTCTTAACAAGATATTAGCAAATAGAATCCAACAGCATATAAAAAGAATTATCCACCACGATCAAGTAGGATTCATCCCTGGGTTGCAGGGATGGTTCAACATTCGTAAATCAATCAACATGATACATCACATTAACAAAAGAAAAGATGAGAATCATATGATCCTGTCGATTGATGCAGAAAAAGCATTTGACAAAATACAGCATCCCTTCTTAATAAAAACTCTCGAGAAAGTCGGGATAAAAGGAACATACTTAGACATCATAAAAGCCATTTATGAAAAGCCCACAGCTCATATCATCCTCAATGGGGAAAAACTGAGAGCCTTCCCCCTGAGATCAGGAACACGACAGGGATGTCCACTCTCACCACTGCTATTTAACATAGTGTTGGAGGTCCTAGCATCAGCAATCAGACAAGAAAGCAAAATAAAAGGCATCAGGATAGGCAAGGACGAAGTCAAACTTTCACTTTTTGCAGACAACATGATACGTTACATGGAAAACCCAAAAGAATCCACCGAAAGCCTACTAGAACTGATCCATGAATTTGGCAAAGTTGCAGGATACAAAATCAATGTACAGAAATCAGTTGCTTTCCTTTACACCAATAATGAAGCCATAGAAAGAGAAATAAAGAAGCGAATCCCATTCACATTTGCACCAAAAACCATCAAATACCTAGGAATAAACCTAACCAAAGATGTAAAAGACCTTTACGTGGAAAACTATAAAAAACTTATGAAGGAAATTGAGGAAGACACAAGGAAATGGAAAAACATCCTATGCTCATGGATCGGAAGAATAAATATCGTTAAAATGGCAATACTACCTAAAGCAATCTACACATTCAATGCAATCCCAATCAAAATTGCACCAGCATACTTCTCAAAGCTAGAGCAAACAATCCTAAAATTTGTATGGAATCACAAAAGACCCCGAATAGCCAAAATAATTCTGAAGAATAAAACCAAAGCGGGAGGCATCACAATCCCAGATTTTAACCTCTACTACAAAGCGGTAGTCATCAAGACAGCATGGTATTGGCACAAGAACAGACACATAGACCAATGGAATAGAATAGAGAACCCAGAGATGGACCCACAAGCATATGGCCATCTAATCTTTGACAAAGCAGGAAAGAGTATCCAATGGAAAAAAGACAGCCTCTTTAACAAATGGTGCTGGGAGAACTGGACAGCAACATGCAGAAGAATGAAACTAGACCACTTCCTTACACCACTCACAAAAATAAACTCTAAATGGATGAAGGATCTGAATGTGAGACAGGAAACCATCAAAATCCTAGAGGAGAAAGCAGGAAAAAACCTCTTTGACCTGAGCCGCAGCAATTTTCTATGTGACACAACTCCAGAGGCGAGGGAATTGAAAGCAAAAATGAACTATTGGGACCTCATCAAGATAAAAAGCTTCTGCACGGCAAAGGAAACAACCAACAAAACTAATAGACAACCGACGGAATGGGAAAGGATAATCGCAAATGACATATCAGATAAAGGACTAGTATCTAAAATCTATAAAGAACTAACCAAGCTCCACACCCGAAAAACAAATAATCCAGTGAAAAAGTGGGCGGAAGATATGAATAGACACTTCTCCAAAGAGGACATTCAGATGGCCAACAGACACATGAAACGATGCTCAAAGTCACTCATCATCAGGGAAACACAAATCAAAACCACACTGAGATACCACCTTACCCCGGTTCGAGTGGCTAAAATGAATAAATCAGGAAATTATAGATGCTGGCGGCGATGTGGAGAAGCAGGCACCCTCCTACACTGTTGGTGGGAATGCAAACTGGCGCAGCCGCTCTGGAAAACGGTGTGGAGGTTCCTCAAAAAAATGAAAATAGAGCTACCCTATGACCCAGCAATAGCACTGCTAGGAATCTACCCAAGAGACACAGGAATGCTGATGCATAGGGGTACGTGTACCCCAATGTTCATAGCAGCACTTTCGACAATAGCCAAATCATGGAAGCAAACCAAGTGCCCATCAACTGACGAACGGATAAAGAAGATGTGGCACATATATACAATGGACTACTACATGGCAATGAGAAAAAATGAAATCTGGCCATGTGTAGCAACATGGATGGAACTGGAGGGTATTATGTTAAGTGAAATAAGTCAGTCAGAAAAAGACAGATACCATATGTTTCCACGAATAGGTGGACTTGTGAGACTAAGCAAAAACCAGGGGGAGGGCTAGAGGGGAAAGGAAAAAAAGACACAGAGAGGGAGGGAGATAAAACATAAGAGACTCTCAAAGACTAAGAACAATCTGAGGGTGAGGGAGGTGAGGGAGGTGAGGGAGGGGGGAGAGGGGGTGACGGATATTAAAGAGGGAACGTGTTGGGATGAACACTGGGTGTTATATGTAAACCAATTTGAAAATAAACTATTATAATAAAAAAAAAATAAAAGAAAGAGATCTTTCAGGGTAAGGGTAATGGAGGTCAGTCAGCAATTCTGCAAGGGCACCAGAGACTTAAAGGGCAATTTTGTATAAGGTTAGTCTAGGTGGGAGGCCAAGTCACATTCAAATGTAAATTACTAAGACCTTTAGGATAGCTGCCTGGCTAAGTCAAGCCACAATGCTAACTCCATGGAGCTGATTAGAGAGGAAACTTTTTTTCCTTCTAATCCATTGCTAACCCACTCTTCATTTTCAAAGGACATCAAATAAAAAAATGTACATTACTATTCAGGAAATTAAACTAAATTGAAAACCAGACAATTCTCAAGTGTACATATTAAGGCTATGATGTACTCTAAGGATATTGTTAATGAACTTTCAAAATGTAATCATGTCAGGGCCTAGCCATATCCTTTGGTTTATGCATACATAGTTTTTTAAAACCCACATAAATACTATGGAAGACATTCTAAAAGGGTATCATCCTTTCTCCAAATTATTTAAAAAGTGTACATGAGTAGACATCTTCTCAGTGCGTTAAACCTAACATTGTATCCATTTGAAAAGAGCAAAGGAAATGAAAATATTGCTTACAAATGACCTTATTATATAATTTTGTCAGCTCACTGTTTCACAAAAGAAAAGGAACCATAAATTTGGAGCACAGTAACATTAGCAAAATTATCAAGAATTTATCTAATTTTGATTTATATTTCATATTTGAAGATTTGATGATATGATTATAGGCCTCCCCTTGTGCTGCAGGATTTGCTTCTTTGCAAAAGCAGGAACAGCTTCTGCTCTGAAGCTTTGCCTGAACACAAAGTAGCTGTTCTGCCAGATGGATATTATGGATACACACATATTAAGTATGGCAGGAAATTCAATGGGGCATAAGAAAGAGAATCACCTGAGAGCTTCCAATCTTTTAGGAAAATAAGCAAAAAAAGATAGTATGAGCGAACTACCTCTATTTTTATAACCTATGTTTCTGTTTCTTTTGACGGAGAATTAGCAAGCTAAACCAACTATAAAATAAATACTATTCAACCAATTATAATGTACATCCTTTCAATTGGGGAGTAGTTGATGAATTTAATTGGAAAAATATCCACAAAATACAGTTCAATGAAATAATACATGTTTATTTATCTGAACTTAGATACTCGAACTCTGTGCCTGCTTTCTCATCTACAAAGTGGGATAATAATGGCATCTACCATACAGAATTTTCATAAGGATAAATGAGTTAACTAGGATAAGGCACTTATACGCAATGCCTGACATACAGTACATTTTAAATAAGTGTTATCCTTACAGAATAGGCTTCTGGGGGGGTGGGTTTGAAAGGTACAGTAGTTGGATGAGAATTGCCTGTGAAATATCTGTGCCTTGCTGTGTAGAAGTATTAAGATGTGGTAAACCACAAAAGGTTTGAATTAAAGTGTCCCAAGCAGCCAAGCTTCGTCCTCTCATGTCCAAGGTAAACACTGGAACACTATGGCCATGAACCTGAAAGGATCCTGAAATTAAGACAGTGGGCACCATGAGGGTACCCAGGGAGCTATGAAAGAGAACCCTCCTAAGGCCTTGGCACTATTTAAAACATCAGAACTCAGGCACAAAGACAGGGCAAGGGTGGTGCGAGGTTGGTGGGAAAAGCCCAGGAATGACTAAGCCAAAATTCCCTGCCAAGGCTGTGAGATAAAGACCAGGAATAGAAGTAGACCAGGAATAGCTTCTTTTCTGCTGAAATCATTCAGCTATTATTATTTTTATCATCCTCCTCTTTCTCTAGCGACCCACCGTCTCTGATCTACCCTCTCTAGGACTTCTGAGGCTAGCGAATCATGCTGGGTCTAGAAGGGAACACTGGTGTCATAGTCCCAATCCCCGCCAAATGATGGATAGAAAACACAAAAGTCTTAGCATGGAAGGCATCGCTAATTCCATGCATATACTACAGGCTAAAAGAGTGCTTTCTTTCTTACGTTTTCTTATCTAAGAGAGGAAAGAACACAGACAGAAGTGCTCAAATATGTAGACCTAAGGCATTTACTTCAACCAAGACATTTTGCAATCATCTGTAATGTGTCAAAAATATACATGAATTTCACATTCTATTACCCAAAATATTCATGCTTGTATAATGTGAAAATAGTTCCTCCTGCATAACTTCCACTCCCAATTTTCAAGGAAAACTGATGTTCCAGGAGAATGTGCTTCTCCTGTGGATTTGGGAACTGCTGGGCACCTGGCTGTGGGGTTTCCTTAACTGTAATCTTAGCCCAGTTTGAAAAACATGCTCTCTCTTTCTCTTAAAAAATATTCATTAAATGATATTTTTATATTATAGAAACCATACATGCTAAGAGTTAACAAGCTGAAAAATATAAAAGGACCAAACAATCAAAAAAATTCAAATGAAAAGTCACTGTTGACCCAGAGAAAAGACATGTTGACATTTTTGCATGCATTCATTTTTTATTTCATAATACTGAAGTTCATCATATTATTTTCTATCCAGCCTCTATTCATGATAATTCTTAAAGGTTCGAACATCCCTGTTAGCTGGTACCTATAAAATCTACCTTCTGTGAAACAGTAAAAACACGGTAAGTGGATTAATACTGATGCAGAAGTTTTTTTTTTTTTTTTAATGTTTACTTATTTTTGAGAGAGAGAAACAGACAGAGTGCAATTGAGGGAGGGGCAGAGAGAGAAGGAGACACAGAATCTGAAGCAGGCTCCAGGATCTGAGCTGTCAGCCCAGAGCCCGACACAGAGCTCGAACCTATAAACCATGAGATCATGACCTGAGCTGGAATTGGAGGCTTAAGCAACTGAACCACCCAGGCACCCCTGATGCAGAAGTTTTAGTTACTGACTAATCTAATGCAGAAATGTTTTTCCATGCACTGCATTTCAATTATATACCATCAATTTTCATGACTTTAATTTTGATAGTCCCCCCCCCAAGCACACAAAAAAACTATAAAAACATTAAAACAATGGCAGATAGGAGCAAACAAGTGTCTCCCAAGTCTTGGAACACGACCCAAAGCACACTCTGTAAGCACAAAACTCCTTGCAGGTCTTTTGTTTCTTCTTAAAATTTTCATTAAAATTTAGTCTCCAGACATAATAAGATGTCCTTTATGACCTTTCCTAACTTTCTTCACTCCTTTCAGAGAAGATAAGGGATAAGTTATTAATAAATTTTACAAATACAATAATGATTTGTGTCTTCCAGAGAGCTGATATTAATAACAAGCCACTACCATTATTATAACTACTAATAATAACCAGTTAACTTTTATTGTCTTTGACTTAGACTGTGCTGTTTTAAATTAGTTATCCATTTTAAAATTTACAAAAGTATTCATAATAGGGTATTTAGAAATTGGAAATTGATGTTCAGTTTCTACATCTGAGAAATGGGATGACAGAACTTATTACCTAGATTGTTTTAAGTCCAGAGTGTGCTTAGGATTCTCTCTCTCTCTCTCTCTCTCCCCTCCCCTCTCAAAATAAATAAACTTAAAAAAATGTGTTAATTTGAATGACTGGCAAAATAGTAAGCTCTCATTGAATGTTCAGGACTGCATAAGCTCAATAGTGCTGTGGCTTCATACATTTTTTAAGTGTGAGAACACATTTTAATGTCAACACATTTCTGAACCTAAATTTAATTACATCTGTTAACTAGTGATATTAACATTTATCAACTGAAGAAATATTTAAAGACAAGACTTAACTCATTAGACTTTAAAATAAATTTGTATTTTAATTACAATAATAAAATCTGTGAGCACCTGAAAAATGTAGTGAGCAATATTTATTGTTTCCAGGCAATAGTTAGAACAATCTGAGACTCTAGTGCAAGAACTCATCTCCCTATTTCTCAGAAGTGGGGAGCTCCGTTCACTGCAATGAAAAGTAGTGGACAACTCTGTTGACTGGGGCCACTGTACCGGAGCTCTGCCCTCTGTGCCTATAGCCTGTTTAGCCGCATGTACCTACAAACACTACCTGGCCTCAAATGGCCTCCCAAAGCCTTGTCCTTGACCCTTAGTCAGCCTTCCTCCTAGATGAAGTCTGCATCGTAAAAGACCTGGCCTGTACCTCTGTAGCTCAGTGAAACAGGGAAATGGTATAGACACTATTGATTCACCATCAAGCAAAACAAACTGCTAGTGAAGAGAGTACAGACTCCATTATCAGGTACACCTAAGGTTGAATTCTGACACCTGCTCTGTGACAACGGGAAAGTAATGTAATTTACGTCAGCCTCAGCGTCCTTATAGATGTAAGGTGATAATTCCTAACTCATAAGGTTAGTGGAAGGATTAAATGAGAGAAGTTATGCGAAGCTCTCGAGCACAATATCTGGCATATAATAAGTCCTCAGTAGTAGCTAATGTTATCGTATTAAAACAGGAAATATCCCAGCAGGGCATACCCTTTAGGAAATGCACAATACTTGAAAATGCATCATGCACTCTCTCAATGAAGTATAAAGCATTTACAAATATACAAAAATTGATTTGAAGTCAGAAGAGTATTATTTTTTTTTATTTTTTTAACGTTTTTATTTTATTTTTGAGAGACATAGAGAGAGAGTGTGAGCAAGGGAAGGGCAGAGAGAGAGGGAGACACAGAATTCGAAGCAGGCTCCAGGCTCTGAGCCATCAGCACAGAGCCCGACGCGGGGCTCGAACTCACAGACCGTGAGATCATGACCTGAGCCGAAGTCGGCTGCTTAACCGACTGAGCCACCCAGGCGCTCCAAGAAGAGTATTATTTCAACATACATCACACTGAAAGAAATAGAACAATGGTTATTTTGGAATTATACTGAGACTAAAGAAGAGATCTATAAGCAAGAGACGTCTTTTCTTTTCTTTTGCCATATTCTTGAAAAACTTTCTGAACAAAAAGTGACCTAGTAAAGGGCTTCTCTCTATCGGTTTATTTAAACTCAAATAGTGGATGTAACTGGGAAGACATTGACTAATTTCTAAGCAGTGCAAAAAAAAATTTAAAGAAAAAAATACTCTAAGGAATAAGCAAACTGTCTTCAGAGCATAAAGAAGAGGCATGGGTTTCTGATGCTCATTACAGAAAATACGTAAAATAGTTAGGTTTTAATAGAAAAATTTGTTATTAGGTCACTCAGCACAATAATAGATGAAGTAATCACAAGGATATTTTAGTAACAGAATCATTCCTTCATGCCATTATTTTCTTAAAAAACCTAGCAATAAGTTCCAGAGCACAATGCAACCTTTTCCCCATTCTCTTTAAAGGGCAAATATAACGCATAGCAATAAAACAACCTAATGAGTCCCTATAGAAAAATACATCATGAAACAAAAAACTAAGGAGAGCAAGGACTAATTTTTCGTTACATAATGTTATCTAGGCTGTGTAATGAACAAAGAAAGTTCACATAAGTAGAGAAAGCAAGTTTTCAGCTGAGATAAATCCTCAATGAATAGAATATATATATACCTGGGCCACTTGAAAATCTGTCTCTATCACATACAAAAAAAAAAAAAAACCTTAAAATTTGTAACTCTGTTTTTTTTAAAAAATATACTGACAACAGAGGTAACTAGAAAAGGTGTCTTGGCATTTTAATAACAGACAGTGGATAGAGATTTAGTTCTGTCTCATATGTTATTCATTTCTTCAGTCACATTTTACTACTAAATAGTGACTAGCCATTTCAGTCATGTGTTACTGCTATATTTTGTTACTTAGACTCATTTAAATCAACCCTTTATTGTTGCCACATTGTTTTATGAAACACGACTCTGTAATGGTGACATCTAAAGCACAGTGCAGACAGAACACTAGCCAAGAAAAGACACATTTCATAGTGATGAGGACTCAATGCTTCATGGAAAGCAGTTAATAAAACAACTGGAGAAAAATACAACCAAAATCAAAAGATGATGTTTTTAATAAATATATTCAGAAAAGACGGGACTTGTATAGTATTTGCTGTTTCCTGAAAAGAATAGTTAATACCTAAAAGGATCATAATTATAAGGAATATATCGCTTTCCACTTCACAATATCTTTTTTTGAAATTCAATCATAATTAATCATCGTGTGCATTTTACAGTTTGTGTTACTTCCGTTAAGTCTCACACTTAGTGGGCAAATATCCCAGGACTGGTTTCCAAACTACGAATGCTTAGCTTTCACCAGTCTACCATAATGTTTACAGAAACATGTTAACTTTGGTATCCCATCATTGCAAATGGTAGACCTTGCCCATATACCCACAGTGGAATAACATGTTTAAGTTTCTGCCGACCTCAGATGCTCACGGTGACGAATCACACATTACCAACCTGTCTTCTTCACCACGGGGTAGAGCAAGTAGACGAGCTGTCTGGAAGACCAAGCCTCCTCTATGACATATTTCCAACTCCCCCCAAAGGAAAAAAAAAATTGTTTTATAAAACTGATGGCAGGAAATGCCCTATTTCTTCTGAGACATTGTATGTTAACACCCTTCTCTCTGAAAAATGCTGACCCTAGAAATGACTAGTCTCCCATTTCTCAACAACGAGGAAGTACAAGGCAAAATCTGCAACAAAACAATGGCTCTCTGTGGCTGTCTCTCTGCGCTCTCCTTTGCTGTTGTTGTTTAACCTTGTCTTTGAATCCATATCTTTGCTTGTCTTTTATTTTTTATGTCTATATTGCCATTGTCAAATAAATATTTCCTGCTGACAGGTCTCTTCTTGGCTGCTTTTTAAGCTTTAGGCCTTTGATGGAATTCCTTTCTCCCTCTCTACTTGACTTCTCATGTAAAATGTTAGAGTTCAATTCTGTAATATCAAAGAGGTTTTTCCATCAGAAAATAACCTCAGATGAGCACCGTATAGGTGGAGGTAAATGTTACTAATTAAAGCATATCCTAGAGGAGCCTGTGTGAATAAAAAAAAAACCTCACAAATGTAGTTTAAAAATAATTAAATATTGTTTGCAAAAGACTCTACATGGTTAAAACATACTCTTTTTTTTCTTCCTTTAGAAAAAAGGAGGACCAGAAAGATGACCCTCAGTGAGTAAGCAGTTTCTATTCATTTAAACAAAACCTACAACAGTACAGCTAGAATTGGTCTTGGTGCTCCTGCTGATCAAATCTTTCCATTTGTTGTAGGTAAGTGGTTTCATCAGGAGACATTCTATGGCAGCAAAAAGCTTCTGCTGGGTGGACGGTGATTTCCAAGGCATTGCAAAATGGACTTAAAGATCTGCTCTAATCATAACACAGAATTTCCATATGGTCACTTTATAAACCATATGACAATCACCTTTCATCAATGCTTCCCACAGAAAGGTTAAGACATGGTTAAACATGATGTCAAACAGGTAAGGATTGTCTGTTTGTAAATCCAGGATACCATTCAGAGTAGCCAGAGTAAGCCATGGAAACAAGGTTTATAATGAGATAAGGATGACTTAAATTTTTATTTTACCTAATGTCTATAAATAAAAGCCAACAGCAAATACTATCGACAGAACACACACACACACACACACACACACACAAGTGCCCATCTCTTCCATTTCTTGGTCTGAAGGGCTCTGGACCTGCTTATTTTGTAATGGAAATAGTGTAATAAGTACGGCTGACAAGAATGTTGAGGTAAAAATTTTGAGAGTTCTGGCAAATTAACAAAGCTGAACATAGGCTGTCCTGTATAGGTAACCTGTCTATAAGCATGGTGATAAAAGCACTTGGGACTGACATGAGAATTTCAACTCAACTTTCAGATTTAGGGCATCTTAAATACTGTTCAATTTCTCATTTTAATGCCTTAATCAACATAATAGAAAAATCCATGTTCTTGCTGAAAACTAGTTAAGGATCTTACTTAGAGACCTTAATCCTTAAGGCCTTAGCTAAGAAATGGTGCAGGTGAGAAACAAATGGAGGTAGCTTCCCACAGGTTCTATAAAACACACCAGAGGTTCACACAACTGCCCTTATCTGTGGGGACTGGGAATTATAGATACATTCACAAACCACACTCAGTCTACAGGTTCTAAGAATTGCCTGGTAAGCTAAGCAGGAAACGTAAATGAAGTATCTCCACTGAGCATCAAGGAGGAGTAAGCATTTCTGGTTCAAATGCCTATGGCAGCCAAAGATGAACATTTCAGATTTATCAAAATTTCAAAGGAAAAGTTTCCCAAACAAAACTGGCTCTCCTGTATCCACTAATGTCTCTCCCTGCCTGTAGCCCTGTCCCTAGCTCTGTAAATTACTGTCCTCTTGGGCTGTCCAGGAAAGTTTGCAACATTAAGTATCTACATTTATTTGTAACAACAACAACAACAACAAAATGACCGAAACGATGACCCTAATTCTTGACAGATTCCATTTCATAGCTGAAGAAAAACCTAGATCTCCTCTAAAACGATAAGATAGAAAAATAACCAGAGGAAATGAAAAAAATCTCAACTGTTCAAAAGAAAGGGATCATATGAGCACCAAGAAGAAATGTTGCCCAGTGAAACAGAGGTACTATAAGAAGCAGGAGAGAAATTTATAAACACGGTAAGTAGTAAAACCTAAAAATAGAGAAACACAAAGTCCGTAACAGGCTATGACTAACTAGGAGAACTCTAAAAGCAGTGATAGCAGTGAAAGCATGTTCCATATATTTACAAAGAGACCACAGTAGTAGTTATTGCCAGCTTTGGAGTTTCTGAAGCATAGAAGTAGTGAATTAGGATATGAGATTAAGGATCAATAGAAAGCAAAAACTTGGAAGCTAGATTAAGAGATAGAAATTATAAGAAAATACAATCAAATGCATGGAAACTATATTAAGAGCTCTAATATACATGGAACGTAAAATTAAAAGATGGGAACACTAGCTCTGAATTGGGTAAAATGTTAAAAGAAGGGCATGAAGAACATGGTAAAAATCAATGCAAAAAGACTTTTACCTGCATATGGCGAAGTTCCAAATTCAAAGCATATAAGAAATAAACCCATATAAACATTTAGAGAGGAGGAAAAATATATATATTTCTATTACTGTATATATTTTGTATGTGTGTGTATATATATGTACATATATATGTATATATAGAGAGATAGATATATTCTGAAGTGCAAATATAATTAGATGGAAACCAATCTTCCTAACCTGTCTGCAAAAGATAATGGAGCAATGTTTCAGATTTCTGAAAAGAAGGAATTATGAGTCAAGAAATATATACTCAGTAAAAGTCTATTCACGTGAGACAGAAAAAGGAAGGCATTTCTGATCTGGAGTGTTCAGACCAAGTACTATTTTTGTGTCCTTCTGATGAAATAATGAATAGCACCCATTTGAAAAGGTATTCCAATCAGTCAGTGAGAGCAAAGGTTCGAGAAAGGGAAGATATGTAGAATGATGGGAAAACAATAGTAACTAAAATCTTACAACATGGTACATGGAAAATAATCAACAAATATCAGTTAAAACTATGAAGCCTATATACTCAAGTGTTACTCTAGGGTTTGAGCTAAAAATACATATGAAGACATAATCCCTGAAGTAGTTATATATTGTAAAAAAACAAAAACAAAAACCCAAAACAAAGCAAAACTCTGATTATTTCACTGAAGCACTGAAGATGGGGAAGTACTGACTTGCCAAAGTATTGATCTTACCCAAAGAAGAATACATTGATACATTTTCATTCTTGAAATTGATAAAGGAATATGCAAATATATATTTAAATTTCCTAAAGGTAATGGTATATAGAAGGTAATTAGAATGTGAAATCTCCAACTCATAGGACTTTGGAGGATAGTAGTTGCAGGCCATGGAGGACCAAGAACACTTGATCATTATAGAAAAGGTTAGGATTCAGAAACAAAAAAAATCCTGGGAAGTCATAACAACAGAAAATATAAAATAAGATGAGAAGAATGAGATCAAAACATCAATTTCACAATATTGGTGACTGGCTTAAGCTTTCCTTTTAAAAGGCAAATAAGTTTACTTTATGATCAAAAGAAAATTTTAGCTACTTGATATTAATTAGAATCATACCTAGAGTAAAATAATATCTTGAAAAGGATAACAATAAATATGTGGAAAAGTATTTATTAGGCAAATGCAAAGTGAAAAGTGAGTAATATTAATATCAGAAAACAGTGGTGCCGGGGTGGCTCAGTTGGCTAAGCGTCTGATTTCAGCTCAGGTCATGATCTCATGGTTCGTGGGTTTGAGCCCTACATCGGGCTCTATGCTGACAGCTCAGAGCCTGGAACCTGCTTTGGATTCTATGTCTTCCTCTCTCTCTGTCCCTTTCCTGCTTGCGCTCTCTATCTCTCTCTCTCTCAAAAATAAATAAACATTAAAATATTTTTTTAAAACTCTCATGACTAAGATTTTTATATTCTACTGTTAAAACCTATAAACCATAATTCAAATCTAAGCATGCACATGGCAGGAACATATACAAAAATAAAAGCTATTTAGAAGTTATCTAGAAAAATGAAAAATTAAAAATTGTATGGGGCATTAACATATTGCTCTAAGTCAAACAGATCAATTATTTAAAACACGAATGGGGTAAACAGTGTCTAACAACCTCATTCAGTACTATATATTGAAAACTGAACTGTATAAATAATGACTATATAATTTTTCCATATATAAACAGCATATTTGGAAAATAATTGCATTTGATTTCAAAAATTAGTCATTCTGTTAAATAAAATTTACCATTAATATTAACAGTAAAAAAGAACAAATGGCTGGTAATACTTAACAATTATTAATTAATTCTCATTTGGATGATTATATCAGAACAAAACATTAGGACTCTTTAAAAAAAATCAACCAAAATTAAAACATTATTTTGTCACAATGGTACTCAAAGAAAAAATATATAACCTCAAATGCACTTTACATATTTATTTATTTATTCATTTATTTATTTAGAGAGTGTGCACACAAGTGAGCACGAGGTGGAGGGGAAGGCAGTGGGAGAGAGAGAATTCTAAGCAGGCTCCAAGCCCAGTGCAGAGCCCAATGTGGGGCTGTTTCCCACAACACTGAGATCATGACCTTTGCCAAAATCAAGAGTTGACCGCTTAACCAATTGAGCCACCCAGGTGTCTCTGAATGCATTTATATTTAAATAAGAAAAATTTTAATATCTCAAGCATTTGTTATAGTTAAGAAATTTAAAAATGACAATAAAATACTTTAAAATGTATGGAAGAAGGAATTAAGAAAGATAATAATCATACAAATAGATTAAATTAGATACAATAGACAAAGATAGTCTTGATAAATACCAATAATTGGTTCTTTAAGAGAACTACAAAACAGACAACCTTCATAATACTGATTAAGAATAGGGGAGCCTGGGTGGCTTGGTCGGTTAAATGGCCGACTTCAGCTCAGATCATGATCTCGCAGATCTGTGAGTTCGAGCCCTGAGTCAGGCTCTGTCCTGAGGGCTCAGAGCCTGGAGCCTGCTTTGGATTCTATGTCTCCCTCTCTCTCTGTCCTTCCCCGACTTGCTCTCTGTCTCTCGCTCTCAAAAATAATAAAAAAAACATTAAAAAAAGAATAAAAATAGGCTATTTAAACCCTTACTCAAGAAAGAAGATGAAAAATAGAAAATTTTTATATAAGAATACATTCAACATTTACTAATTAATATCAAAACCTGGAAAATTATATTGGTCATGAACAATTTAAATCATAAAACATCAGGAAGTTTCAGTTAAAATAGTAATTAAGCAAGCATTACAAAAAACAAAGAATATTAAAAACTCTATCCTCTCATAAGAAAATTAGGTAAAGGCCCAGTTAATTTTTCAAATGAGTTCTATAAAACTTTCGAAGGATGGCAAAGTCCTAGGCAACTTTATCTTAGAGCAGAGGGAGCATTCTTTTTCTGTACAAGGTCAGATAATAAAAATATAGTGACTTTGAGAGTCATTAAGTCTCTTGCAATTACTCAAGTCTGCTGCCATAGGCTGAAAGCAGACACAGACAGCCTGTACTCCAGCGGGCATGGCTGTGTTTCAATACAGCTTTATTTTCGAAAACAGGTGCTGGGCAGGTGGTAGACTGTGGTCATAATTTGCCACCTCTTGCACTAACAAGACGTGATATAGACTCTCCTAATTCGCTTTATAAAGGCGATATAAAAAAAACTAAAATCTGGCCGCAAGAAAACACAAAGGGAAGAAAAGACTAATCTCATTAGGATTATATATGTAAAAAATCTTAACTGAAAATTAATGAATATATTCCACCAATATATTAAAAGAATAACCCAATAATTAAAAGGATTAATCTTAGTAATGCAAAGACAGTTCCTCTTTAAATATCTATTACATTAGTAACTCTTCATATTAAAAAGGCAAAGGAGTAAATATGATCTATATTGATATTCCCAAAATACTTAAAAAGGCTCTTTTATAATATATTTTTATAAAAATAATAAAATATAAATACTTTAATAACAAATAGAAGAAAATTTTATTAAATTGAAAAAGTATTTATATGAAACTACTGGCATAATCTTTTTAATGATAAAACACCAGATGTATTCCAAATTAAGATAAGAAATCAGTTTTATTAGTATGAGTTTTATTATTTAGCATGTATTATGAGAATAAATAAAAGGCACAAATACTGAAACATAAGTTTAGCAAGATGACTTGTTTGAATTTTTTAAAATAATTTTGTCCATATAGTAATTATAACCAAATAGATATTCTTAAAAAAATATATTTGGAAAACTATATTCATAATAAAAACAAAGATATAAAAATTTCATTAAGCTTAAGAAGTATGTAGGATATATAAAATTTTAAATGCATAAGGAATATCAAAGGAAATAAGTGGACAGAAATTATAACTCTATAAAAAAACAATATGGTACAGATATCTTTTCCAAAAATAACCCATAAATGGTATTCAATTGCAACTAAAATCCTAAAGGCATTTTAATGAGGGGTGAAGGTGGTAAGGAAGGTATCTATACAAATCAAATACACTGCAATAGATAAGATTAGTCTAGAACATATCAATGAAATATGTTGGAGGAGTAGTTGGAACTACATTATTATAAACTGAAATCAGCAGTAAAAGAAGCATAATTAAATAATTATTCAATGAAGCCACTATAGACAAAGGGATTCATGGAAAAGAATACAAAACGCAAAGACCGAACTAAATGGCCATTAACAATTCATTATATAGTAAAAGTAATAATTTAAACAAGTGAGGAGAAATTGAATTATTAACAAATATTATTGGGGTCACCTTCTAACCAAATTTATACAACTTTTCTGAGAGAAAATTAGCAAGATATAAGGAGTTTCTAATATATGTAACCTTTAAGGTAATTTGAGATTAAGATTGCTTCCCAAGGAAATAATCAAGACAACTGCCTGATTATCATGACTCTACTACCTAGTGTGTTGCAATAGGAAAAACTCAAAATAGCCCAAATATCCAACAGCTGAAATTGGTCAAATAAAATGTAGTACAACATACAACCAAAAGGTGGAACACCATGCAGCCATGGAAGTTTTTAACGTGAATATATATGTATGCACGCATACATCTAAGTCTAAATATATCTATGTGTATAAATATATAGATCGGGATGAATATATATGTATATCCAATATGTATATTATGTATATTGGATATATAACCATGCATATATGCATTACCTATATCCCTACATACACATATATATGTGTGTGTCTACATACATTCACATACATATGTCTATACATATATATCCCTACAGATACATATACATATATATAGATATAGATATATAGAGATATGTCTACACACATTCACATATACACACTTGGAAATATATCTAAAATACATGTGACTAAATGAGTAAAGTAGACTATAAAATGGTATATAACTATTTTTATAAAAGATAATAAAAATGTACCTGTCTATTCATCTATGATTAAGAAAAAAAAAGTGTCTGGATATATACACATACAAATATTGATGTTATTTATTCCTAAATGGTGGGATTAGAGATTATTTTTATTCTTTCTTCTTTGCTTTTTTGCATTCAATGAATTTGTTGGCTTGAAATGTGTTTGAACTTTATTCGCAGGGTAGGAAAAAGAGTCATTTAATTAAAAGAATCTATAAATGAGTAAGTCGCACCAATATCTGTTCTCAAAAAGAAAGATACTATTTGAATGATTTCAGCTAATAAAAACTCAAGAATTTCGCAAATTAAGTTTGCAATCCATATTGCCTTAGATCACATTGCCCAACATTTGGCATAGTTAACTCCAGAATAAAGTATGGCTAATTTAGAAAATAGTTTTTTAAAAAAAGGAAATAAAAACAGTTGAGCTCCATTGTTCCCAAACTTTTCATGGAAGCATCCCAGGGCATTACAGTAAACTTAGAAAAGTGCCATAATTACTTTAAAATGTCAAGGGAAATACAGTATTAATAGATACCTATAAAATACTGTACAAATTATTAGCTGGTGGTAATTCACAGTCTCAACATTAAACTTAGCTTCATTCCTTTTGGTGATGTCCTACCTTTGTGAAGCTGGGTTTTTAATGATTAATATGATAAGAAAAGCAAGTATCAGTGTATCAGTTGAGAATCAATTTGGAACAGGAGATAAGGGTTACAGCATTCAATCTGATTCTAAGATTTTAGAGAAATTGTGTAATGTCTAACAAGTACAAACATCTGCTTAGAAAGTGTGGTTAAGAATGAAATTAAATACTTTTTCTTTTAATTTAATTTATGTAAGTTATTTTTTCAACTAGCTATCAAGTTGTTGGGACATAAATACTTAGAAAGTTATTCGAGCTTAACTATTTGGTCAATGGAATTGTTAAAGATCTCATTTGACCTATTACTGAGACACCTTGGTGGGGGGCATCAGGCACCTAGAAAGATTGGAAGTCTCTAGCCAATATCATTAACTAGTACACATCAACCTACTAGTTGGACACATTCGACTATAGGGTAACCCCCGCAGCCCAGTTTCAAACTATCAGGGTTAGATCAAATAATAATTACAATTGAACCTGATCATGTTTAATTCCTCTGAAATTCCATCATAAAACTGAGGCATTTTGAAGGATGACTTTCAAAAGGAAACAAGGGTTGAATGAAAGGCTGGGTTGCAATGAACTTACAACTGAGTTTTGTTCAATACTCTCTCAGCAAAGCAAAAGCTCTGACTTTCATTATTATAATATAATCGCTAATGTGGGCCATACGCATGAATTTCTGACCAGGGTTCATTAAGTATAAAGTTTAATGTTTCTGTCACTCTTAAGACTGCCAACTGCTCAATGGTGACAATGGCAAAGGATTAGTTGAAATGAACGTTTCCTAAAACAAAAGTAGCAAAAGACTTCATGTAAACAACAGTATGGAGCCTGATTGGGATTCTCTCTCACTTTCCCTCTATCTCTGTCCCTCTCCTGCTTGCTCTCTATCTCAAAATAAATAAATAAACTTAAAACAAAAAAACAAACAAACAAAAACAGGGATTGTGACCTGTAAAAGAAATTTTTTCATGAAAAAGGAATTACAGGTCATTCACATCATAAAAATTCTGATTAAAATTGTTAAGACTCATCATTGTGTTTTCTTCAAATATATGGCGTAAGCTTTTTCTTTAGGGGGGATAGTGCTCATAGCAATAAATTTGGGAAATATAAGGATACCCCATGTTGATGTTCACTATTATTATTTTTTAAAGTAAATTTTATGTCCAATGTGGGGCTCAAATTTTGACCCAGAGATCAAGAGTTGCATGCTCTACTGACTGAGCAAGCCAGGTGCCCTGATGCTCATTATTATTAACTTTGCTTTAACTTATGGTAAATATGAAAATAAATTTAATTTCTTACTCAAAGAAATATAAAGCAAATATGGCATAGGCCCATAAAAATGTCATAAATACTACCTATAGCTCTACAATTACAAAATACAGTGATTGCGTGTTGTCTTTAGAAGTTCGAAGCCTTCAGAAATCTAAATGCAATTTTACTTTTAAATTCTCTCAAGTCATAAATACAGAAATCTTCAAACAGGAGCTTTTAAAGTGAAATGCCAAAACTTCTGCTCAAGACAAAGAGGTTGCAATGAGTTTTTAAAACAATATTTTGCAAGCTATTTTTTTGTCACTTTAAATATCTGCAACCCCCAGATTACAATATAGTTTCACACAAATGTTATCTTCTTATTTGGCCAAATAGCAAACAACTTACGCATTTCAAAGAGTAAGAGTCTCTTGCAGTCTTTTTTTTTTTTTTTTAATTATCCTACTTTATATAAATTCACATTGAAAATTCTTCCAATACAGCTTTGCATCTATCATCTCCTAATTCACAATAAATTTGATATAAGATACATTGTCAGCAGCTAAAAGCAGCCAAATAGAATCTAATGATATTAGGTAGAAAATGAAATGCCAACTGGAACCAGAGTGGCTTCCTACTTTGCATTGCTGAATTCGTACTGTAAACTGGAGCCATGTGAATGCAGCAGTTCACACTGATGTCTGGAAGGAGATGGTCTTGCATATAAATGGTGCCAATGGACCTACCCAAGAAATTCTGAAGCTGCCTCTAATAGAAAGAGAAATCCACTCTAACTTTAATCCAGAGGAAACTGGTCTTTTAAACTTATCAGTCTATGGGCACCTGTGTGCCTTAGTCGGTTAAATGTCTGACTCTTGATTTTAGCCCAGGTCATGATCTCACAGTGCATGGGTTCGGGCCCTGCACTGGGCACTGCGTTCACAGTGCGGAACCTGCTTGGGATTCTTTCTCCCTTTCTCTCTATCCCTCCTCTGTTTGCTCTCTCTATGTCTCTCTCAAAATAAATAAACAAAATAAACTTAAAATAAGTTATTAAAAATAAAATAAACATATCAGTCTTGTGCACAGACATCTATAATTCTACTTGCCTGTCTTGATATTTCGTCTATTACTTTTCTTATTGCTCCTTACCCACCTCAGATCCCAAACGTACCTCTGTGTGTATGTGTATGGGTGTATGCTGTTTGGAAAAGTTATCCTTTCCAAAATAACATTTGACCCCTAAAGTAAACTGCTGAACATTTTTGCATTCTCTGCCAAAAGGTATTAGACGCTAGCAGAAATACACATCTATTTTCACTTCTGAGGTAACAAAAGGTTTTTTTTACGAGAGCAGGTGAGGATGGGTCGGTAGAATTATATATGAGACTTGCTCCATCTACAGATGCACTGAGGTCTCTGGAGAGCTCGGTGTACTTCTCTGGTCTCGCCTTTGCATGCTGATCAGCAGGCTCTGCAAGGGTTCCCAGTGAAGAATCCGAAACCCCAGGCTAAGAAACATTTGTTTTGTGTAGTTTCAGCACGTAAAACTCACACTGTACTCCTTGGGAAACGCGGCTTGCATAAAGGCGTGTGTACATGTGCATGAAGAGGAAACATCTATCAGCAGAGCTTTAATTTATTGCCACCAGCATGGGAACCATCATGCAGCACAAATGTGCAAGAAAACCTTTACCGGTCAGATGAATTTGGCCTGGCAGAGAGTGATAAATATGAACTGAGAGATTATGTGATAGAAAGCAGATTTTCAGGAAATTACGATTGTGTTTATAGTATTTAGTTAGATGTTTAATCACTTCTAGCGTCTGTAAAGAGCAATTGATCTAACGATAGATTATGGAATTATCTCTGAAAGAAAGCAATGAATCATAAACCCTTCATCCATACAATTGTTAAAGTGTCATAACTGTCATGCATCTGTCACAAAAATATTTGTTTCTTGCTATTATACAAGAAATATGCATCTAAGTGGTCGAATGACACTATAGATTCTATAGACACTATGGAAACAAATCATTGGAGATCACAGCTGTTTTCCTAGTTCCAACCAGAGTCATGTCTCAATTATTTTTCTCCCTGTTCTTTGAAAGATGCAGCTGCCCAATTCTTTAGACACATTTTGATCAGCCACTAGACATGAGATATTTTAACACGTATGCAGTTGGTCTGCACAGCTCACTTACCAGATTTTGTTCTTCTGCAGCTACAGAAACTGTGAGAAAGCTGAATAAGTGCCTTATTTAAGTGCCTTAAGGCAGCAAGGATCTGATCCCAGGTCTGTCGGTGCTTTTAGCCACTACCCTATGCCGGTGTTTTTCCATGGAAAACAATGGTAGACTAGATAAGTACTTCCACAATCAAAACAAATCCCTGTAGTTACAAGGAAAGGTAGAAATCATGTAGTGAAAAGTCCTAACACTTGAGTTATCCCTTGAACCACATTCCTAAGTGATAATCACCCAGCGTCTGCCTGAATAAGGTTGCTGACAGTACTGCCCATAATGCAATAGTGGTCACTACCACACTGTTAGATAGGATATTTTTGGAGAGACCGTACTATGTCCATTATTGGAAAAAAATCGTTATTTTCCAACAACAACAAAAAATCCTCAATGTTTTCACATTTTATTACTTCCAAATGTAATCTACTAACTCACTGTATTAGCAATCGCTATGTTTAAGGTATTTTGGAGATTATCAAACCAATTTTACAACTGATTTAGAAACACAAAGTAACGAGAATTATTTAGGACCATGGTGGATTAAACTAAAAAAAAGTAGTGGGAGCGTTTCTTTGAATAGATTTAAACAACACATTTTGGGCTATGTGAAAAAAATCTCCCCAAATCCAGACCATATCTATTGTTAGAATGTATTTAGAGACCTCTTGAATTATTAGAAAGCTCATTCTTCTACTGAGCTGAAATCTTTCTCCTAGCAGCTTTCACGATGAGATCCTATTACGAACCTCTGGAGGAACACTGGATAAGTTTACTTCTTCCAGTAAGTGATGACATTATGTCTTGAAACAAATATGGGAAGGGGGTAAAAACTGCTCTAAAAATTTTAAATGTGCTATACTTTAACTTGAAGGTAAAACTGTGTTAAACTATTTAAATAGACATATCTAGGCTCCCATGCAATCAATTTCCCTAAATGAATATACTAATGCATTCCGGAGCAGAATATATGATTTGTTGCCATCTCTTCCAGAAACAGAGATCTCGGTGTACACTCGAGAGGATGAGTAGTTAAAACAGATGGAGTACTTTAAACCTTCTAATAATGTATGGCTCTTTCAGGCTTCCAAAGTGAATTGTGCTTACTCATCCTCAGGTTCTAGGTTAACCATCTGTAAAATGGGAACAACTAGAAAATACAGGATTCTACTGGGTAAGCCGCTAGAAGTCCTTCAGCTACAGAAGTAAAGCAAACAAAAATTATTATTTTACTTGAGGGACAGTCACTCCTTGGTCTTTTGAAAGAAATAATTTCATTACATGGCATATGATACAATTCATTTGGAAGTAGAGCAAATATTCAGCGTTAGAATCAGTATATATATAACATGTATATAAGACGTGCTGGATTTTCATATGACAAATACTCACTCCAAGATAGAATCTTAAATTTGTTGTGTTTAAAAAGTGAGAAATCTCTTTGGCAACAATGATAACCATTTAATATAAGCAAAAATTGAGTTACAGATAGTCATATGGCAATATTTTCACTTTAGATAATGCTATTTTTTAGTCTGAGCTAATGAACTGCAGAAATGTAGCAAATGATATTTCAAACAATAATGAGGTATCATTTTTCTTGAATTATACAGCATCACTTATGGACAGGTTCTGTGTTAATTATAATTTCATGTTAATGTTTTCAAAAAGACATCGAGTGGAAGAGTGGGGAGCTCTCACAGAGCAAGGATTCTACAAATTTTGTGCAAGAGTTTTCATTCACTATTCCCAGAACCTATGAGGGAATTCATATGTATCAGCAATATCAATTAAATAAATTAATTAAACAAATTAAGAAATTTAAAAATTCTATATGCATTCCTTGGACACAAAAGGGTAACAATGGAAGTTTTAAAAATTGTAGCGGTTTTAATTAATGTTTTAAAATTGCAACTAATTTCACAGAAAGGATAGATTTAGAGTAATATATTTCTCTCTTCATCTAGACTATTAAAACAAACCATCAAAACCATTTTCCCATTTTCCTTTTTTTTTTTTGCTTGAAAAATAGGAGCTGATAGCTATAACGATAAAAGTTATTGAGTTCTTACTTTGTGCCAGGCATTATTTTAATTGATTTGCTTTAATTAATTAACTCATTTAATTCCTGTAACAGCACTATGAGGAAGGTATTATTATTATCTCTAATTTTAGATGAAAAAACTGAGGAGCTCAAAGTTACTTTTCCAGGGTCACAACTGGGAAGTGGATTCTAATCCAGGAGGCCTACTCTGGGGTCCATCTCGGCCACTAAGCAATATTTCCTCTCATATATAACAGTGTCTAGTTTGCAGTGGATGCTAAATCCTTAGTTTTCAACTGATCAGTCATAAATGGAAAGAATGGTTCACCAGATACTCAGTCCCAAATGTGACGCAATGTAATCAAGTCCTCTTCCACAGGTTTCAAGACAAGAGCGCTTTGGCAAAGAAGCTTAGAATTCGAAGGTATGCTTTGCCATTCTTACTCTGATGGGGAGAGAGATACAGTAGCTGGGCCCAGGACTCCTGGAGCAGGTATGTTGGCCAAAGGAAGAAAATGTAACCTGTCTGTGCTTCAGTTCCCTTATTTCTATAATGGGGAAGATGCTGATGAAGGTGGCAGGAGAGATGGTACCCATGCTATAGGGCGGATGTGAAGACTCTATGGTTGGCATCAGAGTGAACACTCTGTAGGTGTTAGTTACTATCATCAATATTACAGCTAAGCTTCTTTACTGACTCCCTTCTTAGCGCACAACCACTTGAGGTGAGGAAATCTTTTTGTTCATTCCAAAAAGAGATTATTTGGGCTGATTTGCCTGTCTTGTAAAGGTTGAATTCAATCCAACCGCTGCAAAAGGGGAATCTGTGTGAGTCTGTTCATTCTCATTAGCTGTTGTGAAGGCTTGCTAATTCCAGATTGTTCAGAGACACCAGGGAGAGTGAGGAGGATCACAGAATGCAAATTTTCACGTGCTAGATGCCCTTGAAAATCAGCAATTCTGTTGCCTATTTCCTTTAACTAACCCAAAACTCTGCTTCCAAAAGCATCGACCACAGGGAGGGAGGACATGTCCTACACCTCTCCCCGTTTGGGAAAGTGCGCTCTCAGCCATGCAATGTGGAGGAGAACTGGGGAGAAGTACCCACTCCCAGATTGCCATAGTTTGGAGAGCCTGCCACAGCTGTCTCACTCTTTCTTTCATCTGAACCCTCATAGGACGTGCACGGCAAACAGATTTGGGGGATAAGTCGTCCAGAGAATACTGCACTGTCACCAAGGGATACCTCTTTCCATACAGCATAATTTCTGGATCAAATTAACATCAACCTTCTTAATTTGCAAAATGCAAACAAAGAAAACACCATGGATCCCAGAGTAACCCCCACCTCTCAGATACCCACACACCTGCCCTACCCTTGACTCTGAAGTTACAAAAATATATGAAATTATTTCTTTCCTAATTATATTTCCCATGTAATCAGAAATACATTTTTTAGCAGGATGATTTTTTTCATCTCAATCACTAGCATTTAGATGACAGGATGCAAATAGATTTATGGAGTGTGACACAAAATTAATATTTAAAAGAGCAAAGAATGAGCAGTTGCTCTTTTTCCTCAAGTCCCTTTAGAATCCACAGAGAAAAAAGGCATAATGCATACACAGTGCAGATAGTTACAAAATGAAGATGTTGAAACACTGAGCCTTCACAGCAGAAATTGACAGGGTAATGCACACTTGCATTTTGCCTAATTGCTTAACTTTGCAGGCACAGTTCCCTCTTAGAACCAATGTTCTGTATGGCGATGACCTGCCAAAGCTAGTCTAATAGCTGAGGCGGTGAGATGTAGCTGCAAGTTCCACAGAGACCTAGGTGTGAGTCCTACTTTTATTGTTTGCCACTCATGTGAATTGAGGTTAATTATTTAATTTCTCTGAGCTCCAGCAAGATCAACTATAAAGCATTAACCCTACAACTTTTCTCCTACGGTTCTGGAAGATCAGAGATTATAGTTGAAACCTACTTAGCATATAGCATGCACTTATAAAGTGATGGTCATTAGTGTAAATCCTGAATAGTGCACACAATTTTATTATTTTAACTGTACCTAGCTACTAGGTCAGAGCAACAGGGTTTTGTTTATTTGTTTTGTTATAATGGGAAAATATAAATTACAAGGCTCGCTTCCAGATGTTAAAGTATTATTCCCTTAACCTGGCAGCCAGAGAAAGACAGTATCCTTCATTATAGTCCTAGACTTTGGTTTCAATAGAGGTAGCTGGGGAAAGAGAAGAGTGGGTGGTACACCAAAGAATGAGTAACTCCAGCAAAGTATTACCTTCCCTCGCTAGTGGGCTTTATAACTACAATGTTTGTACGCATAAGCTGCTTGCCCACCTCTTCCAGCTTTCTAGGATATTTTATCTACTTATTTCCAAATGAAGCTGCTCCAGCACTCCTTTCTACATGATTGGAGACATCTAGTGCCTTCCATAAGATTCTGGAGGGCATCAGGGATGCATATATTCTCCTGCCTTCCCCGATGTATTCTTGATTACTTCACACAGTCTCACTCATAGATGCTGTTTGCAGGCTACTCTGCTGTCCCTCCGATGCTGCCCACAACCTCACCTCCTTCATTCCTAAGTATGATGTCCAAACACGAGTCAGAATATATAGGCATAAGCTGGAGGGAAGCGGGGAAAGGAAAGACAAAATATACACAAAGACAAATACATTTAAATATTAGACTCTGTATTCTAAACTGCTTCCTACAGGCAGTGTGCTATGATAGTTTCTACCTTGTCTTTCCCTTCCCTCCCCTCCCCTTCCCTACCATTCCTTTCCCTATTCTATCCAATCTATCCTATCCTATCCTATTGCATTCTCCTCTCTTCTCTCCTCTCCTCTCCTCTCTTCTCCTCTTCATTTAAAAAATGCTGGAAACACCACCAAACTGATTTCATAGACTCCTAACGAGTCATGACTTGTGGTTTAACACACTGTTCAAGATCCCTTATATCTATTCCATCTGGAGGGGTCAGGTCACATCTATGGGGTCTTGATTTTATAAATAAATAAATAAATAAATAAATAAATAAATAAATAAATAAAATAACAACACAAAACCCAGCTATCTGCCTGTAAAGAATTATACGATCCCATTCCTAGATTGTTAAACAAGATGGTCATTTAATTACATAATAGATTTTTTCTTCCTGTTTCAGATATTATTTCATTTATTTTTATAGCATCTTTATGAGTTAGGTAGAGAGACATTTATAGATGTCTGTATCTTTTAAAGATGAATAAACTGAATCATAGACAGGTTGGGTGATTTTCTAATGTCACACAGATAGTGACTGAGTCTGATTTGGAAGCCAGATTCATTTCCATCTCTTTCCTACTTGGTTATCAAGAATAGTAGAGCATCGCCTCAATCTGAATTTTCTGGATGAATAGAATTTATTAAAAAGATACAGATCCCTGTTCCACTCTGACATAAAGAATCAGAAAATCTAGAGTTGGACACAGGAATATGCAATTTTTAAAAGGTTCCATAGGGAGCTGGTATAGACCAAACTACCTAAATCATTTCTCTAAGTGCTCTATATGAAGGACAGTGGGGAAGACGGGAGAAGAGGGGGAAAAGGGGAGAATGGAGGGGAGAGAGACAGGGGAAAAGACACGGCAAGGGAAAGGGGAGAAGAGGGGAGAAAGAAGAAGGGAAGGGAAAGGGGCGGGGAGATTGGAGTGGGGAGGAGAAAAGTAAGAGAGGAAGGAAAGGGAAACAAAGGGAAGAGGAGAGGAATGAAAGAGACAAAAGTTAATGTCAGAACTTCTGGAGGCTTGAGTAAGGGTGTCATTGTTTTGTTTCAAAAGGATTTAAGGGAATATAAAAGTCAAATACAAATGAACACTGTACAACAATAGGTAAAGCAAGAACAAAGACTGAATAACTGAAGAACTAAGCCTGCAAGAAAAGTCACTTGGCTTTGACTTGGACTGTAATTCTTCTAGCAGCTAAAATCAATTAAAACAGTGTTTTGAAAAGTTTTGAAATCTGATGGTATTAATTTGGTTCTAATTCTCCCAGCATCTGAGCAAAAGAAGAGATGTCTCTTGCATTTTTATTTTCTAAGTCGAACTGAAGGGAACTGCTTATACATATGGTCAAAGTGCAGAGAAACTCTACAAGTTTGGAAGCCACTCTCATGTCTCTTCCCTAACCCAGCATAATCATAGAATCGTGGTAATGACACCAAAGGAGTACCTACTGCACATCAAGCATGGTAAACAGATTATCCTATTTAATATTCATGAAACTCTTAGGATGCATCTGCATCTTATGGGCAAGAAAAGTCAAAGTTAGAGATTTTATGCAAGTTTTCCAAAGACATACACAGTAAGTAGCAAAACAGGGCTTCGACGCAGGATGGCTCACCTCCAGAGCCCATGCTCAGCTGACTCTCAGGTAAACAGGCAGTGGAATAACCGTGATAGATAAGAAATAGTCCTATTGGGAGGGAAAACTAAATTAAGGCTGAGACAATGGAGAGAAGGAACAGTCTGTGAGAAAACCAGTAACCAGGCTGAAACAAAAATTGTTTCCCAGGAAGCTGCAGAGGACAGCTCCTCTGCTGCAATGTAATTCCATTTGAGCCAATGGAGGCCATACCGTATCTTTGGCTTCCAGTAATAAGGCTTCAGGTAATAGTCATGCTAACTAATAGAGGTTTGAGTTTCTTTAAGAATATAAAGAAACTTGAACAGTACCACCAACTGTAAAAGGGGAAACATAGGACTCTGTCACTATTTGAACTTTGATAGGCTCACAAATTAATCATCCCCACCAATCAGTGGATTCACTGGCATAAGCTAGTGAGACAAGACTATATGAACAACGTCACATGAAAATCCTTTGTTTAAGACAAAGTGTACATTAAAAAAAATTCTTATTATTATCTTCATGATAAATTTCTGAGATTTCTATGTTCATTAGATGTCTTTGAGGTTGACAATTATTTTGGGGTGGATTTGAGCAGATTAGCACATTTAAATATTATGTGATAATTAGCATGTAAGTAAATGATACAAGGCAATTTTTTTAAATATAGATTGAAGGCTAGGGAGTTTTCATAGCCTTTTGTAAACTCAGACTCCTCTCTTATAAATAATTTGGACTGCTAGATTTGCCTCACAAGTCTAAGACCTGAAAGTAAGTCTGACATTATAAGATGGGCTCTTTGAGTTTTATGATGTAAACCAATAAGGTCCTCTGCAGATATTAATGCCTTTAAATAAAATCAGTCTTATGTACAATGTTTTATACTATATACACTGGTATTTTTGTTAACTTCAAATTATTCATATTAGACAAATATGTACATAATATATTCCCAGTGAAGCACTTAGCACACAATACTCAGCACTTAGTAAGTACTAGAAATGTTTCTCTTTCTTCCTCCTTTCCAAACCTAGAACTTCTCTATTGCATAACTTATGCCTGTTTCTCTGCTTTGTGCTTTTTTTCTAGCCCATATTCATACTTTCTTCCACACATTGCCTTTATCTCCAAAGAGGAGATGGTCTGGAGTTGCCTTTTTGGCAAAGAAAGATCAAAAGAGAAAATATTAATTGTAATTATATTCCTTAGGTACAAAAATGCAAAGTATTTTCTGTGTTTGCTCTGTGGATAAAGATGGCTATGGTCCCTGCTGGCCACATGAGTCAGCAGAAGAAATATCACCCAATTCATTTCTATCTTAAAATAGAAGTAACCCTAAGCTCCCTAAGAGACTGGAATAGAAAGTAAGCCACAAAATGAGGACTCTATCTGAAGAGGATTCTTTGGGATCCTTTACATGATTAGACATCATGAGCTATGCTATTCTATTCTATTCTGAAAGGAAAAAATGTTCTGTAAGTGACCAACTAGAAATAATTCTTCATTTTCTTTTGCTAGAGTTTGGTTTTGTTTCAGATGCTGTCTCTGTGTTCCAAGTACCATCTACTGCTGCCTGCTTAATTTTTTTCTCTGTTGTGTTTGGTAAGATGAGCACCGCAGTCAGAATGGCACCATGCTGCTGAAGCTGACAGCAAGCACTTTGGTGGTCCTCAGAAAGCAGCAGCACTGTGCTCTGTGTTTAATGCCTAAGATGTGGAATCTGCCGAGGCACCTGCCATTTTATACAACTCTCTAATCTTCCTCTTTATTAGCTGTCTGGCAACATTATCACACTGGCTGCTTGGTTTAAATCTTATTCACTCTTGTAATATAAAAAGACAAGAGAATGTCCCTGAAGATAGAAACTTAGTCTCTTGCACTGTAGACAGTTCTTTTTTTTTTCAATGTAATTTTCCTTGAAACAAAAATTCTTTCATATTTCCACAGGAAAAGAGAATATCTCTTTGCCTCCTAAGTAAATATTTTGCATAACAATTGTCCAGATGTGCAAGATGCCTACTGAAGCTTTCTCTCTTTAATGACTAATCCTTTAGATCAGTTGTTTAAAAAGGCATACACTGTGGTATATATTCTCATTCATTTACTTATTTATTTTATTCATTCAGACAACATTTATTGGTTCTTGCTATGAATCCACACTATGCTAGGTTTCGTGAATACCAAAAAGAATAGCATGCTTTTTGAGAAAACAAGTAGAGAAGACAAACTCACAAAGACATGAGACACAACATGCTAAGTGTTAATACAGAAGTAATAGCCAAATGTCCTGGAAACACAGAGGGATTTCTGTCTAGTTTTGAATGGGGGAATATGAGGAGATTTCACATAGGAGAAGGAAATATTTGAGTCACCTAGTCACTGTGTGCCAGAAAGGAAATAAGAGGGAAGGACATTCTCAGTAGAGAAGATCCGAAGAGTTTAGTTTGGCTGGGACAAGGGAAGCTTGGTAGGGGAGACCAGGACAGGAGACTGGATGTGTCACTTGGACCAGAATGTAAAAATTTAATTGGAAACAATTAGTTGGAATTAATTGCCTAGGTACTGGATGGCTAATAGAAATATGGCTCAAAGCTAAGAGCTGGATCTGGGCTGCAGAGGCAGCTACTATAATACAAGAACAGTCATTACCAGAAAGCAAATCTGCAGCATCCTATGATACAAGGTCCTGGATCCACACTTCTATCCTAAAAAGGAGCTCCAATGGGCCTAGGTGAAAGTTCATCATGGAGGTGACAGCTGAGGAGAAAAAGAGCAGTTGATGGGGCCTGGGAGAAAGCCAAGCTGGGAGGCGAGAGAGAAAATGAGGCCATAGGAACTTTCTCGATCTGTTTGGAGGTTTAACCTTCCCATTCAGAGTTAAAGAATAAGAACAAGAGCTAGGAGGTACAAAGTTCCACCTGCCATGGATCCCTTTTGTTTCTCCCCTCCTCTTTTTCCCATAGGGAATATACCTAGTTTGAGGCTAGCCCAAACCTAAGAGGCAGAGAGAGAAGGGAAAGGTAGGATGTTCCTGGGCAGAGGACATATACAGGTCTGACTGTGTGTGCCTAGGGGTCCAGAGTAAAAGCCCAGAACCAGACCTTTCCCAGGAGGACCGTGCAGCTTTCGAATGAGATGTTGGAGCTTTGCCCTTACTGTTCATGGGGTCTCTGAAATTTTTACAATGTTAAATCTGGGGTCAAACTTGGCTCCAATTGTTCTAATTCTTTACATTTTTCTTCTTAAAGTAGTCAAGGCCTGTCATTTTGTCTTGCAATCTCTGCACTAACTACATACAGCTTGTTTCCCTGGTGGTCTTTGCGTTTCTGGAGTAGAAACAGGGCATAGCATCATCGAGTTTGTAAGAAAGAAAACCTGAAGCATAAACTGGTTGACCTCCCAGGGCTAGCGTTTCCTCTATATTTCATCCATTATATGATCATCTGGCTGTTTGAAAGACTACTTGGGAGGAACTCACAAGTTACCTGTGCCCTGGGACAGCCATGTGTTACAATAATTTTCTCCTTATATTGAGCTGGATACGTTTCCTTCAGCCTTCTGGTTTCTCATATTATCACTTGGAACCATAGGCTTAATCACATCTCTCTTCCACATCAGACTCCTTTTGAGATTTGAAAACAGCTAACACATTTCGCAGCTCCTTCAAGAGGGAAGTGGAAATGAACGTTGGAGGACTCATTCGTCAGATATTAAGCTGGATCATTCACATGAATTAGCTCCTTTATGAGGAAAATTAAAATGACAACAATATTTAAGCAAACAAACCAGAAAAAAAACAACAACAATAAAAGAGGAAATGATTTCCCCAAGGTAAGTGGCAGGGTCAAGATTTAGAACTGGAATAAATTACAAATTATTTATATCTTAAAATGTATTTACATCTAGCTTTTAGTTTTATCAAGGTAATATAGCTTCAGAGTTCAAAAAGCCAGATAATGCAATACTATACTAGTAACATAATAATAATAACCTGCCTCATCACCTGATTCAGTTAGAAGTGAGTACATTGCTCAGCCCACTATGCAGTCTGCCTCTGTCTAACTAATAGTATTATTTGCATCCATCCCTGTTTTTATTGCTGGACATATATATACATGTACATGTTCTGTATTTGTATTATGTATTCATACACAGAATATATGTTGCTAGGACAAAATTTGCTAACATTCTAATGTACTTAGCATTTCTACAGTCTGCCAATTCCCAAGATTCAAATTCTAAATGTCTTTTTGACTTATTTGGTTTGTTAAGTTACTTGGAAAGCACTGTCAACCCAATGATGATAAGCATTAGGTTGCCTTAGATTTTTAATTTCTGTCATTAGAAAACCTGGACTATATGCCAAGATAAAATCAGAGAGGTGTGAGGGACAAAGGAAAGGTTTTAGGCATAGAGACTAGGGTTGAACTACATTATAAAAGACTGGGAAAAATGGAGACAGAGATATATACAATAAAACCTGCAAGAACTAGTGCTTAAGGGGAATTTAATGGTTTGACATGTGATAAGATTTGAAATATTGCATTGTGAATACATTGATAGATAGGGAAAGGCAATTATGAAAATGTTTGCTGTGGTTTATAAATCTGATCACCTTTAGTCATCTTTGAAAGAGCCAAATGAATACCGGAATTTCTCTTTAATTAATAATCATCATCTAATCTGTGTTTCTGTGAATGACACATGATACAGAAGTGGGAGAAAATAGGTAAATTACAGTCTTCTGCATTTGTGGTGCTCAAATCTACAGACAACGCTCCCAGGGTGAAAATATTAAACAACGCTGACATGGAAATAAGAGCTACATCCTATTTTCAAATACACAGGAAGGACAAAAGGAAATTAGATTCAGAATCTGTAATAAAAAGGAAATTAGTTTTTTTTTTATTTGTAGCCTTTCATCTGTGTTTTAAAAAAAAAACGAGTCCATTAATATTTAGCCTCCAGACCCTCCTTGCTATCTGCTAAAGAGATAAACATACATTCATATTTTCAATTGGTCTTCTCTTTTCTCACTGGCACTTCTAATAGTTTAGGTTGTAAATCATTAAACCCAAGTCATCCCAGCTAAATGAAATGTTTAAATGTTACTTTATGACCACCCCTTCATATTCTAAAAAACAAAACAAAACAAAACAAACAAAACAAAACAAATATATATATATATATATATATATATATATACACACATATTACAAGCACATACTATGGCACTGAGTTGATTTTGGTCTATTTACTATTTCTCCATTCTTATAGCGGAGTTAGCAAAAACAAAACAAAAGAGAATTCAACCCAAACCCAACAATATTTGTTTGCTTTCTGGTCACTTTCAGTGATTTTGAATTTTTTTTTCTGGGTCTTCTACAAATGTCAGTGGAATTCACTGAGCTGGAAGAGAGGTAGGGTTCTTGACAAGGTTTAGAATAAAAATAGAGTGTACAATATTTATTTAGAACCCTATAAATATGGTAAAAACACAAAGAAATAGTAGCCATGAGCTCTATCCTTATGGAATGCATGATATAGTCAGAGAAGTGAGATGGTTTAAGAAGCGCCTAACAGAAGAAGAGATAAATAACAATTTTAGTCAACAGGATAGTATCAAATGCAGAGTCTCAGAAATACTTTCCATTCTGAACAAAAGACCTTCCTATCTTCTTTACCAAGAAGTCTGGGATGGCCCATGGTAAGGAAGAATTTAAGCAATGTGATTGTGGTCCTAGTTTGTCACTAGTGAACTCAGTGACTTAAAAGGGTTACTTAACTTCTGTGGGCCTGAATTTCATTATCTAAAGGGAAAAAAATTAAAATGAGTAACAGGTGGAGTATTTTTTAACCCCCAAAGTCTGTAACTGTGACTTCTTTTCATGAAAATGCATGAGTATACCCACAGTGGCTAATGCAAGCCATGAGAAGAGTCTGCATACAGCAGCTGTAAGTGAAAGAGCGTCTAGGGGATACTGAAGGGATACATTGGGTGTCTGAGGTAGGTTTAGAAATGAGGCACTTGAATCAAATATCTAAGTATTTCCTGGAGGTGGTTCTGGAGTCATCAATACATATTTTTTTCTTTTTATTTCTCCTTAACCACTGTACTTTCACAAGGTTGGAGATCATGAAGTTTTACCATTTATCCATGGAATCCAGTGTAGGAACCACAATCTCATTTCCACCGGTTATGTTTCAGACCCTTTCAGATGAGAAATCTGGTCATTGCAGAGCTACACTCCCCTTTCACCCAAGTGTGTTTATATATAAATTTGGTTTGGAATCTTGCTATCTCAGAGGCCAGGTTAAGAACTTTTAGTACCATCCTGCATTGCTGGGACTATGATATTCCTGGCAATTTCTGAGAGACTGAATTAGAAATGTCATTTTCTCCAATGGATCAAAAAGAGTTCTTTCCCTACAGAAAGTCTAAGTTTAACATGTACACATACTTGCCAGAATATGTGTCAAAATGAATCTTGGGGCTGGCAAATGTCTCTTCCTTAGGTCATCATCTAGTGGACTTTGGAGTGTCTGTCGCCTCAGGGAGACTGAACAAAGTGGAATCTTTTCACTCAGACCTCTTGCCTTTGGGCTCACCATGAACTCCAGCACTGAGAGGCTACTGTTGGATGACCTTCGTATATTGGTGACCTGGAGGCCAGTCTAGTTGAGGGAAGGCTGACTTTCCTCGTCTACCCTGATACAAATTCACAACACATACACATAACTATAGATCTTGCCAAGAGGAGGGGGCTCCAGTTCCATCCTTTTCTACTGTTCTTCTCTCTGCCCTTCAGATTTCTTAGCACTTTTATTGCTATGGATGAATGATTTCCAGTCTTGCCTCAATGTTTTCTTTCTCCCACTAATCTGCAGCTTCTCCTCTATCCACCAGGCCTCATAACCATGAGCGAAGGGAGTCTCTGCACACACAGGCACAGACAATGCTAATTTCTATCTGAGCAAGATTTGAAAGCTGGTACCAAACCTCTCCTTTGAAGCACTGACTACTTCTTTATTACTATTGTTTCTCTTCTCCCCACAGCAACCATACAAACTGCTTATTTCCCTCACCTTGGCGATATTTATCAAAATCTTATATTTAGAAAAAAAGTAGATACATTTTTCCACAAGATGTCACAGTTCAATGGGCAATCTCAGGTTATTTATATTTTCACATGGAACAAAGTTTACTATATAATGAATACATCCCTGATGGTGAAACATTAAAGATCAAGTCCATGAGAGAAGTTTAATTCAGAGAAGTATGATGTTGCCTGCCTCTAATAATGTTTTACAGTAACAGTAATGAAATGAAGTAATAATGGTAACTATCATTTACTGCATTCTTATGATAGGGCAAAACGATCGGTAGATACATCATCTCATTATTCCCTAACAACCTTACAAGGTAAGAACTCATTTCTCTCATTTTATGACAAGGGAAATCAAGTATTAGAGATGTGAATAAACTCACCCAACACACAAACAGTAGATGAGTAAACAGGATTCAAACTCAGGCAATTTGATGCTGGAGCCTAACATCTCAACCACTACTCACTGCCTCCCAATAAGCATTATAATTAAAGAGATTGATGGCTGATATAATTTAGACTATTTTAATTTAGATTAGTTAAATTAAATTAGATCGGCAGACAGACACTAGAGTCCTTTCCCAATTATGACAATTAAGTTTCTGAAAACACCTCTGGTTACAAAATTTTCTACTGAGGACCTCGAGACCTTATTTTTTAAAAAATGAGTTTGGAGAAATCAAAGACAATAAAGGAATAATTGAGAAAGCCTTTTTAAAGTAAATATACTGAAAATAAATATATAAAACATACGTATATACATACGTAAATAAATACATAAATAAATAAATAAAATTAAAATAAAGCATACTAATATTCATTAAAATGGATAAAACAGCCCTCCAAACTAAAACAATATTTATTCATTTTAATGTTAGGACTGCTCTACTATCAAATTTCTACCTACTGACCCTTGGTCAGCAAAACATTTTCAGTGTCTGCTCCTCATGAAGTTTGCTTCAATCTACCACTGCTGTTGTTACAAAGAGTCATTTCACATGCATCTGGAATGCTTTGTTCTTTTTTAAAATTTATAGTGTAACTCATCTATCTTGGTCAGAAAGTCTTAAGATTGCTAACAAGGTAAAAGGAAAGAACTGTATACTAGATTTTTGAGGAAAGGTAACTGATATTATAGACTACTGTATGTGGATAATCTCAACTGTGTGACGGCAATCTACGTATAATAATATATATCGCACAACGGTGAAAGACATTACACAATACATCATTATGTAGAGAAGAGACTTTTCCTTATTATCACACTGATTTCCCTTTTTCTCCAATTATTTGGGAGTAGAAGATATCTGAACATCTATTAACTGAGCAATATCATGGAGACATTGCTCCTTTATCAAATTCAGCAAGCTACCTTGAAGACCTGTGATAATAGACAAAAGTTTATTGCCAGAGGTGGAAAGAAGGGTTGGAAGGAGGTTGGGGCTGGGAATATGGTAAAGGTGACCCAAAGTATTCCCAGTGGAAAATCTGATGGCAGGGCTTATATACAATATGTAAGTACTAAGTATTCACTGAAAAAAAATTACATAATGGTAAATGGATGGCTAATGGATTAATGGGCGAATAGATAAACAGAGGGATGAGGTAGAAAAATAGTGAGTATTTCTAACTTTACAATTTTGACAAGGATTTAATCAGGCATTATATTTGATTGCTACTTTGCATTATGTTACAATATCTGTTGTACTTTTCCATCCAGGAGTGAGAAAAATAAAAACATAATGTCCTCTAATCACTATCTGTGAGAAGCTAAGGACGTATTTTGCTGTGCTTCTTTTATACTGTCTCATATTAACGAGAGGTTTTAAAACATCATGAAAAGTACCAACCTTGAAAGCCGCATTTTGTTTTTCTCATCTCACCTAAAAAAATAAAAAAGACAAGAAAAAAAGAAAATTTAAGTGAAAGCCAATTAAGGCAACACAGCAGTAAAAAGAGCATTTTTAAAAAAACTTTTACCCATTTTCCCTTGACAAAGGAGACACATTTAACTGTGAAGAGAGAAATACTCTGATAAAACTTTTTCTCCCCCTAAATAGTTTTTTGAAAATATATTTTGTGCTTTTTGTACTTTGTGGTAGTTGGCTTTTTAAAATTTTGGAAGGCACAGCAACTATGAGTGACAATGAGTAAAAATATAGAGGGTAAGTTTAATAAAAATGATAAAACTAAATTGCATATAAGGAGAAAATATATAGGCAGCAATTAATCAACCCATGGAAATTTGCCATCATGATAAGGTTTTTTGATAAATTCAGACAAGAGTATTTTAAGAAGCTATTACCATTTACTCTAGATTCTATATTTCTATTCTTGAATGCTGATTAGAACATAGGCTTTTGCTTCTTCTCCCTCTTTACTCCCCCAATAATCTGTTCTCCCTTATGGACCAAGTGATTATTGTGTTGTTTATAATAACTGTTCTACATTCCTTATGGAAATTGTAATTATGATGCTGAATATTCAAACTGCAAGCCACTTTTCTCAGGGAAATTGTAATTATGATAATGCAGTATTTACCCAACCAATGTTTTCTAGTCATTGTTCTCTTTGAGGAATGAGGAGGGGAGAGAAAAAGCACTGAAATAAAACATCCTGTTGGGATCTCAGATATGTATTCTGGAAAAGCATAATAATAATAATAATAGTAATAATAACAATGAATAACAATAGCTAATAATTGCTATTTGGTAGATGTGGCACAATCAGTCTGACACGTGTAGGACATATGTATATATTACATGCAGGTGTATGTGAATTACACATTTCTCATTTAACCTTCTTCACACCAAGCCCTTGAGGTAAGTGATATTACTATCCCAATTTTATGAGGCTCAGAAATATTGAGTAATTTACTTAATATCACACAGCTAGTAAATAGTAGAGTGAGGTTTAAACCCATATCTGTCAGACTGGAAAGTCTATTTATGGATTCATTGTCAAAAGCCTCCATTTTGTTCACTGGTATTAGTGCACATTGGTGACCTGATTCACCCACAATCTCTCTTTTCCAAAACTAGTGTTTCTCAGTCTGTGTGCAGTGTAGTCTGTTCCCTGGCAGATAGACAGGCTATAACCCTTACTCCCAAAACATGGAATTCCTTACCCTTTCCCCGAGAATGGAATAAACCTCTGTGCAGAGTGAAATTCAATGCTGTCTTTTCGAAGGGGAATTTGGCATTATTCAGTAAGATTAAAATTTTTCATGCCCTCTGACCCACAGTTGCACTTCTAGAATTTATGTTAGAGGTATATGAGTACTCATTACAGCATTGTCTGAAATAGTGTAAACCTATAGAAGCAGCCTGAATGTCTCCCAATACTTTGTGCTCCAACAGAATACAATAGGATATTAACGTTATTAAAAAGCCGGGTTCACACTATGTGTCCTGGAGAAATGCCCAGGAAAATATTGTTAAGTTAAAACAGCAAGTTGTGAACACAGTATATAAAATTTGATTCTGCATTTGGTAAAATATACATGTTTATTTATGTATACGGAACATCTGATTTTGCATAGAAGAAAATCTAGGGGAATAGATACTAAATACTTAAAGTAGTTATCTTTTAGTAATAAGCTGAAGACGGAACGTCGCCTCATGATTAATGAGTTCTCAGTGGTTGAAATGTTTATAGCGAACATGCATTTTTTTTGATAATCAGAAAATAAAAATTTAAAAATAGACAAAGATAAAATCAAGGAAATCCCCAAATAAGCACAAATTTCAAAAAGAAATCCAGCAAAACAAATAAAGAAAAAAATCCAATGTCAGTCACTGCAAAGTAAGTCCCTAAGTAGGATGCAAGCTGGGTCTCTCCTTAACTCCTCTCACCTGCTGGCCTTACCTCTACTTTGCCAGATCTCTACAACCAGGGCCCCAAGCAAGGGTGGAGATCTTATCCTTTCCTCCTTAGGAAATAAGCAGTGACTGTTCAGGATTTTTTCAATATTAATAAACAATGCCTGAGAACCTACCATATACAGGTACTTTATAGACATGCTTTTAAATCCATAATTGCTAGACAGGTATTTTTACTTTCAATTTTATACATGAGGAAAATTAGGATCACTGAGTCCAAGTTGGCCTGTGTTCTCTCTCAGAGCTCTTTTTTTTTTTTTTTTTTTTTTTTTTTAATGTGGCAAATTGACCAGGCTTGATCAAAAAAGAAACTAAGGGGGCGCCTGGGTGGCTCAGTCGGTTAAGTGTCCGACTTCAGCTCAGGTCATGATCTCATGATCTCATGGTTCGTGAGTTCGAGCCCCATGTCAGGCTCTGTGCTGACAGCTCGGAACCTGGAGCCTGCTTCGGGTTCTGTGTCTCCCTCTCTCTCTGCTCCTTCCCTGCTTGTCTTCTCCCTCTCTCCTCTCTCTCTCTCTCTCTCTCTCTCTCTCTCTCTCTCAAAAATAAATAAATATTGAAAAAAATAAAAAAAGAAACTCTGAAACTAAAACAAAACAGGAAATAAAAAAAGACAAGAACAAAAACATATAAATTGGTGGTTTCTTTTTTAGCAGACTACATTCTAGCCACCTGCTTACTGTCTTATGCAGCTTGAAGATTTCCAATATCTGTTCTTGGTTCTTCTCTCAGCTTTACTCTCTGACACCTGCCCAAAGTGTTCCATTCCCCTCTCACATTTCTTTTTTGAGCCTTAGAATAACCTCCTCCTTTTCCTTTCAGCGGAACACATTTATTTCATATACAGGCCACACAATGAATATTTCTGTTCTCCCACACATGGAAAGGTTGATGAGTTGTCCAACCTGGTACCAGTAGGGGTCAATGCCAAGCTTCAACTTCAGCACTAGCCCTCAGGGAGACTGACCACCCCGTGATGGAAAGCTGATTATGACAGCAGACTTCTTCCACCTGGGAAGGAGCAGTGACTCATTTTTACTAAAACTGAAGCAAATTCCAAATAGGAGTTGGTTACTTGCGTTCAAGGTCTTGTTCAGCACCATAATCTGAGAACCTATAGGGTGTTTGATGCATCAGTATATGTTCCTCCATAGTATCACCCAGTGGAAGTACTTTGGACTTCAGCAGTGGGCACATGTTCATGGCATCTACTTATCTCAACACATACGGCATGACCCAGAAGCTCTGGCCTGACAGTCTCTGGAACACCCTTTTGACAGTACAGCCGAAAGACCAGTGTCAAGATGGTATCCTGCAATGATGGGGTGTCACCAGAAGGATGTGATAAATATTCCAAATCAAGACTTCTCAGCAGGCAGAATGAATACATGGGTCTAGGAACCAAAGGGAGGAAGTAAAAGTATGGCCTAAGTCAGGAATTGGTAGTTCCTGTTTCCACAAATTTAGGCTCTGGATTTAGAGATCCTGATTTTCAGAAGGAGAATGCTTCCATAAGGGGACACAGTAGGAGTCCTATTAAACTTTAAAAAAATATTTTGTATCCAATCACTTTGGGCATCCTGTGTCAGCTGTCTGGCAACAAGAAGAGCCGCCACATTGGCAGGGTAACTGATTATTGTGAGGAAGTAGAGCTGCTGTCCTACAACAAGGCAGGGAAGAACATTCTGGTATCCAGATGGTTCACTGAGCATTTTTTAGTATTTTCCTGCATATTTTTGATAGTAAATGGACAGGTACAGCAGCCACAACCTATGGGAATGGTGAGAAGGTTCACACACATCAGTAATTTTCTGTGCCAGGCCACAAGGTTAACTACGTATATCAGTAGATGTACCGACCGAGGAAGACGGGATTCTAGAATGGGTAGCGGAAGAGAAAAGACAATAGGAAGACAATATGTATCAGTTTTGGCCTTGAGACTAGCTGCGCTGGCAGGGGCTGTAGTCACCACTAATCTTCCTCTTGGAGGCTTTCTCAAGAAAGGTGAACTGCTAAGGAATTCTGGAGGAGCTGTTCCCAGATGGAATAAATTTATTATATGAAGCAAAAAAAAAACCTAAGTATCACAAGGAGTAAACACAGTAGATGCTACAGGACATCGCCCACCTCTGCCCTCAGGACAAGGGAGTCATTTCCCCAGATGCATGAAGTGTTGGCTTCCGATGGCTCATAGCTGGCTCCCTCTCTGGAGATTTTCTTCCTTCCACCAAAGGGAACTGCCTTACTCAGATTATTCACCCTCCCAGAAGCAGCTTACATCTAATGTCTCATCAGTATAGGAGTACAAACAATTGAGAAAAATGCCCCTTTTTCTCTCCAACAATGTTGATCCCAAGTACACTCCCCAGAAAACTTCCTGTTTCCATCACAAGGGTGCCTGGGTGACTTAGTCGGTTGAGCATCTGACTCTTGATTTCTGCTCAGGTCATGATCTCATGGTTCGTGGAATAGAGTCCTGCATCTGGCTCTGTGCTGACAGTGTGGAGTCTGCTTGGGATTCTCTCTCTCATTCTCTCTCTGCCCTTCCCCTGCTCATGGGGACAATCTCTCTTTCTCAAAATAAATAAACTTAAAAAAAATCCCAACACTTCCATCTCAGTGTCTCTCTCTCTCTCTCAGGAAAATTGACCTAAAGAAAGATTACAAAACTCAGAATACTTGATGCTGAGCACTGAAGATAGATATGATTCCCTCTAAGCCCATATCATATCCATTACATCTTCCTGTTTCCCATTAAGAACAATTTAATTTAATTTTCAACATACATTTTTTTAGGCTGTAAACACGGTCAATAATGATATGTTTAAGCTTGTAAGTCAGAAAGCATTCTTCAGTGTTACACAGTATCTACAATTCTGCTGCCACTGGAACATTAAACTAATGTATTTATTACCTCCTGAAATCCAGACTGAGATAAATTAGTAGATATGTATACACACACATACTAATTTATATTAAAATATATTTATACATGCCTCTACATATATGTGTGTATATCTGTATCGATAACACATATCTTGAGAGTAATTTTAAGTTAATTTGGCCAAAATCTCTAGTTATGCTAGTCTATTTTATTTTTTTTTAATTTTAATGTTTATTTATATTTCAAGAGAGAGAGAGAGAGAGAGAGAGACAGAGTGCAAGCAGGGAACGTGCAGAGAGAGACAGAAACCAAATGTGAAGCAGGATTCAGCCTCTGAGCTGCCAGCACAGAGCCCAACGTGGCTCATGATCTATGAGATCATGACCTGAGCTGAAGTCAGACAGCTAAACCGACTGTGACACCCAGGTGCCCCGATGCTGGCCTATTTTGAAAGAACAAAATGATACTTTTAATCACTGCCATTTTTCCAGGAAAAAATTCAAGGCTTCTCTGTTGCAGAAAACTTAAAAGATTAGTTATGGAACAAAGGCTTACATTTGCTACCATAAATGTAAGGATTCTATCAAGCATGAAATGTAGTCAGAACAATTTATGGTCCAGTAACATATTACTTCAGGCAGCCTTTACAATCAGAACACACAAGCTACCTAATTCTCTGCAGTTTTGAGAGAAGGCAGTTAGGATTTTACAACCAGTGAACAGAGTAACTCAGTGGTCACCATGTCTCTGTAGTCTCTTTTCTGCAAATCACTGTACCTCTTCACTCTGTTCCTAAAGACATTCTGCATCACAAATTCCTTTATTTCACTTACCAACTCTTAAGACTGAATCAAATCACTACCCTCTTCTGTCTAAATGTATGTGGCATCTTTAGTTTACTCATGCCCTCCGACCGTGATACTTCATTACGGGCCCCATGGGATAAATAAACACAAGGTGTTAGATTGTATTCCTCTGACACAAAACTGAGAATAGAAAATTTCAAGAAACTGGCCAGAAAGAGGGCAGAAAAGAAAGAGTGGTTACAGAGAGAAGAAGGCCTTCTAACTTTAGTTTTACCTTATTCCTCTTCGGTTATTGGACAAAAGAGTACTACATGATTTCATTGGGAGCTAGGTTTCCAGAAAGTCCGAAACAACTGAGAGATGTGAAAAGTTTCAACTTGTGATAGCTGGAATTGGAACCTCCCCCACAGGACTGCATTATACATCCTCTGCGGAGATGGGGGTCAATGAAGCAAAGCACAAAAAACATTTTGAATGAAGTATGAAGCTAATGAATTGGATGTTTTACTAAGAAGTAGCAGGATTTGTACACAACGCTCCACCCAGTGAGCTTTAAGTTAAAGACGTCCAGACTTCCAGAAACACCTCTACAAGACCACTGTTCACCTAATGATTGATAATTCTGTAGAACTGTACAGTCAGTCATTCTAAATATATTCTGGGGCCATTCCTTATTCTTAAGGAAAGTCATTAATATGTAAACCTTTGTAACCTCAGGAACACAGCAACATGGATTTAAATCAGCTCATTAATCATTATAATTGGGGTTGTGGAAGATACAGAGATGTTCACAACCTACTCACAAGAAGCTTACCTTGACCTTTAAGGCCACTACAGCTGGCATTCTCTCAAACCTGCAACCGCACGTGACTCCTCAGTTCCTAACAAGTAATATCTTTGGGTTCAGGGAAGAGAGTCAACTTTGCCCATAACACCCAGAATGAGCATAGCCAGTGAATGTCAGTACAGAAAGCAACACATTACACTACAATTTGACATCACAGTGGTACATATGAAAACACAGACCAATAAACAGATAAAGACTTACATATAAAGGCATGGAGTTGACTTTGTAACCCCAGGGTCTCTCCAGGACAGAGCATATCAGAGTGGAAAATGATGTTCTAAGAATTTAATTTTGATCATGTTTTAAAGAATATTTAAAATTAAATAACAGAGAGAGGTTGGGGAAATGTCTGAATCTGCAGGGTGGAGACAGAGAAATGGTTTGGAGATGAGGAGACAGTTTATAAGAACTGTTGGAGTGGCACTTGCTGGAGAGTAAAGGCAGGTTTGTTTTATGTCTGTCTGCTTTAGTCCTCCTAACAGAGATGGCAAATAGAACCCAAATTAACTAAGGTGAAATCATGCCTTCCTACAACTCTGGGGAAGCAGTATGGCTTAAAAAGTACTGGACAAGGAATCAGGAGGCCAGGGTTTAGTCTGTACCCTGCTTCCAAAAGCTTATCTGTTTCAGGACAATGTTTTTTTCTCAACCTGAGGTACAAGTTAAGTCTCAAGAGGCAAACTAAGCATGGGAAAGGTGTACAGCTTGACATATTCTAAGTAAGTGACAGCTAGTAAGGTGTATCCAAGCCAGCATCCCAAGGGGAACCTAAAGGAATACTGATAAAGACAAAACCTAAATGGAAAGACAAAGAAGAAGGAATAGAATGAAACTATGCACCCGAAACAAATGTCAGGGAACATACGGAAAACTGACTTAATCCTACAATAAGCCAATGTTTGGATACATGAGGCAGATCCTAGAGATTATATAACACAGTAAGAAATGTAGATTTGTGTTGATTGCTCAGGAATCACATGGTGTATTTGTGACCTGATGTCAAGGAACACTGTCAGCACTGTGCAAAAGGGACATCTCTCTTTTTCTCACAGTAAATGGCACATGGTAAGCACTCAATACGTATCTTAGAATGAGTGAATGGTGCATGTGTGACTAGACGAGATAAAAGGGATAGAACTAAATGGGACAAATATAGCATATAACTGAGTGATGAACTAAAGGTAACAAGATGCATTTGTCATTGGTTAAAAAAGCACTGGCCGAAAAATCAGGGACCCACGGTGTCATTACAGGTGTCTTATAATTATTAAACTAGTCCTTAACATCATTCAGTCTTTTAAAATAAAATAAGAGGCAATATAATGGAAAATATGAGATTCTTTACTTGGTCCTCTCCCCTCCACTCTGCCAAGTAACCACCTCCCCACTAATTAATTTTTTAATTAACATGGAGTGATTTAGACAAGAATAGAGAATGGAAGTATTACTTTTGAATCAATAGGAAATGTGATGTGTCTCCCGCACACTTTAATGCTACCTTAGGCTTTGTTATTACACCTACAGTATATAAAGGAAGGCAGGAAATGAACTCGCTTTAGTGTTCAGTTGTCATATCAATAGGGAGTATTGCTTTTGTTTTGAAAACCAGATTTTATGAGATCCACAAACAAACGGAACATAATCTGGGAGAAAGGCTGAGTTAGTGAAGAAATTCAAAATAATATAAGGAATGGCTGAAGGAACTGAACATGATCAGGGGAAGCAGGCAAATTGTTTTGGAACATCTGAATAAGAGTCATAAAGTTTTAGCTGAGAGATTTGAAGTAACATGATGAAGAATACTAAAAACTGCCTCAAGATGGCTTTTATTGCCTGAAGACAGAGGCTGGCAAACTACAGGCTGCTTAATCCAGCCCCACTCTTTATGCTCTTTATATATTGTTTATGTTGGCTCTTCTGCTGCAAGCGCAGAGATGAGAAATTTTGAGAGACCATACAGCCCACAAATATGTTTATTATGCAACCATTTACAGAAAAAGTCAGCTGGCCTTGAGAGATAGACAACCATTCCTTCATATTCATTCACTTAGGAAACATGTTTCAAGCACATACTTGACTCTAAAATGTAAAAGACACTGGCAGTATATAGATAAGACACAGGATGTACCTTAGCCTAGGTACCAATTTCCCTGTCACCAGACATAAATAAACCAGGCGATCATTAATAGATGATATTTGAGAGGGGAGAAAAATTGCAAAATAAATTATTGGATTCAATGACTTCAAAGGTTTCTTTCAAATGCAAAAAAATTTTAAAGGGAAAGTTTCATGGAGGAAAAAGTCTTGAAAAACTGGTAAATGGAAACAGATGGAGAAGTAGGAAGTGGGGTTCCTTCAGGTATGGAGAAGAGTCAAAGTAAGTGATCAGAGAGTAAAAACCAGTCAATTTGGATATAGAATAGGAGTGAGGAAACACAGTGGAGTATGTCTGGAAAGACCAGAAGAACCAGAGTGTGAAGGGTATTCTACGTGAAGCTTAATATTTTTCAGGTTATTTCAGACAATAGGAAGCTATAAAGTGTTTTTAAAAAGAGGTCGTATAAATGAAGTTAAATCCTGGGAAGATTGATTTGACCGTGATATGTAGGACGAATTGGAGAAGAAAGAAAACTACAGACTTAAAATAAGAAAACCACAAAACTTACAGACTGAAAAGGAATACAGAAGCAGAAATGGATGTGTATTTCACATGAATAAGATATATTGGGTCTATAGCAACTCAGGCTCTTCAAGAACAGGGAGCAAGGGCTGGATGTGACTGGGGCCTGTCCCTAACTGTGTATTTCTTTCTCAGGGCCAAGGATTTCCTTTATACAAAATCTGAAGAAACATGGTAAACTCCATCCTGACTTGAGTCAATATCCAAGGAAGTGTAACATTGGTGGGTAGAAAGCAGTGTGTTCAAAACAGGATCCCTGATAGTAATTATGGCTATATAGAATGGTGTTTGGAATCTTAGAGAAGAAGCCATCAACTTTTTCAGGGTGCTAGTTAAAAGATAATGATTGAGAACTGGGTGTGGCAAATCTGGAAGGAAAGTGCAGAGCAAAACAAACAACCAGAAATTCAGTAGTAGAGTTTTGATTAACATGGTAGAAATAGGAAAAAAAAAAAAGTGAGTCTGTGGGTATTTGTACACCAAGGGCTGCAAGAATAATTACAGTCCATTAGTTGGTGAGCTTGAGGCTGATAATATACTGTGTAATTTGGAACTGGGTGTGGCTATGCACGCAGATAGCAGATTTCAAGGAACACAAGACCTGCCCATAGAATAATTATAACTACTCTTATAGGGAGTTCAAATGTGTCCTTAGCAATTTGGGTTGGAGTGTACATGTAAATATAACAAGTATAAAAAACAATGCTTATGTCTGAATGGGTATCATCAAGAAGAAAAATAGACAATAGTCTTTTCAAAGATTATTATTATTCATGGATTGTAATTGTGGCTTCATCTTCTGCCCTTAGTCTACTCAACTGCATTTGATCGAAGTGTTCAGCTTGCAGAAAGTTGTTCATACATTGACAAATGAGGAAACCACCTAGATGGGCATTTATGTAGTACTTCTAACCTAACCATCCTGTTGTAAAGAGAAGAAGCCCAAAGCTGCAAATTTTTGGGAAGAATTTTGGCCAAATCATTAGAGTCCTGCCCTGTGAGTCAAAAGGCTTAGGCCATCATTCAGATTTGTTTATTTAATTTTTCCTTTTACTGTTAATAAATTCACAGATGTCTGCATACTATTAATACACATAGTGAGTATATGGGCAGTGAGTGCATTACAATGGGAAGAGCAGTCTTTGGCCTCAGACGCACCTAGGTTGAATCCCAGCATTACTACTTATTAGCTGGAAAATACTGGACAATTTCCATAACTTTTCTGAGCCCCAGTTTTCTTATCTGTAAAATGAGACTTAGTGATATTATATACAGATAGTTCTCACATATTAGACACAAAATAAATATCGGTTCCATTTTATCTTTAATACTGTTTTAGATTATTAAAATATCTCAGCAAGTGGCATTTATCATCTGTGACATTCAAAATATGAAAGCATTATTAGAACATCTCAGATATCTAGGGTTCAGACAAAGATGTTCTCACATGGAATAATTCACATGGAAAGATTCAATGAGAAAACTCATTAGATATATCTTCATAAACCAGTCACATCAATAAATCACATATTAAGTGAGTTTAGCTAGCCACCTACAGTACATTATGGCCATTAATAGGTGTTCATTTATATTAAGGACAGACATAAAATCCACAGGGAGAGTCAGATGAATACCAAGTAAATACATTTTTATCTCATATTTGTACCTCAGCAATACTAGAGCAAAGCCTTGAATCACATGGGGCGCATTCACACACAGTCTGTAGCTCTTCAATACCTGAAACCCTCATATAGGAATACTGCAATTAAGTTCTAAGAGGCACACAGTGTATTTTAAGGGGAAGCACTAAAGCAGAGTGGCTAATAATACTTGTTCTATTTTTAGATACCCTCCATAGGGCTTTTCAATTTGCTGTGTGATCTCTGACAGGCTACTTGACCCTGGGCCTCACTTTCCTGACTGTAAAATGGGGATGATAATAAATAGCATCGACCTCATCCTATGAGTATTGGATGAGAAACTGCTACAATTAAAGCACTTGCTACACTGGAATCATGATTTTTTCACACCTTTTTCCAAATAAGATTTGTGGGGATTTATGATGTACATGACACTTAAAACAAAAAGGACATAAAGAATAGAAATACTACTTTAAAAGGTGGTGGTTGTGAAGGTGGGGTCTTTTACTCTGCCAGATCTTCCTCAAGCCCAACCCAGAGCCAAGACCCCTGGTTAAAGTCCTTCAATTGTACCTCATCACCTGTAAGATGAAGCTCATTCACTCCACATGTATTTGAGGCCCTACCCTGACAGAAGCACTCCCCCTTTCATTTTTAAAGTTGAAAGACCATAGATCTCTAATCTTTTTTGTTGTACACATGGTCTTAGATTTTTGATCTGCCTCTTGTCTTTATATATAGTCCCTTCTCCACCCCGAATGCTTTCTTCTCTCTTCCTTCCTTCTTTCCATGTTAAAGGTAGTAGAGACTAATAGGTCTATGGATTCCAGACAGGGGACATTGGGTTCCTCAGGGGATGTCACTTGGAAGAAGGTAGTCCATGCAGAGAATCTCCCAGCAAGTAAAGCTATTTAACATAGACAGGAATTTGGAGGTGAATGAAATAAAAGAGGGGTTTGTCACCTCCCGGCCCCAACCACTAAATTAATGTTGAATGTTGATTTATGCTAATGACACTTTGTAATGTAATTCTCTGTAAGAGCATCTGTATAATATTTCAGATATTCCCAGAGGTGCTTAGAGAGAGAGGCAGTAAGTCAACCAGATAATATTGTGCGAAATTAATTAAACAGTGACTTTAATATAAGGGAGCTCTGAATTGGAAAATACATCTGTTGCATAGAAGCATTTTCTTCCAACAACACCTGTGGTGCTTAGGTTAGCCTAGCATTCTTCTGGTAAAAAATTTTGGAGTAGAAATGCTATAATGTTATCGTAATGCATAAAATAAGGTTAAATGGCTTGAGGGCAAAATTACACCTACGAAAATTCTTTTATATATTTTCATATGCTCTAAAATAAAACATTATACAATATAACGTGGAGATTTGCACATATCGAATTAGTGATAAAGAATATTGTACTACTTATTTCTATTTTAAACTGTAGGTAGATAATTTCAAAGCTGTATTCAGATTTTTTTAAATTTAGTATTTTTAATAATGTAATAAGGAAATCGACCATCAGAACAATTATAAAACTAATAGCATGCTCCTCTTTAGCCCCAAACAAATGATTCCCCTGAACCCATCTCCTCAAGCAAACAACTGGAATTCTACATTCATTTTTCTCTTCCTTCCATTTTACATAGTGTTGTATCTACAAGTATTTGTATAAAAAGGAATATATATATATATGTTAATTTATAATGTTTTTAATTTTAAAAAGTAATCATCTTATATTTAATTATTTGGACTTTTTTCAGTTAGTATTTTATTGTAGTTATTGATATATTTGGCTCTGCTTCTACCTTTTCATTTATTTCAGTCTGACATTCTGTTCTATACATTTTAAAATAATAATCATCTTTTTCTTTGCTCTTAGCAATTTTTAAAACAACAGTTTTTGACAAAGAATAAAATATATATATTTTTGATGTTTATTTATTTTTTGAGAGAGACAGACTCCAAGTGGGGGAGGGGCAGAGAGAGGGAGACAAAGAATCCCATGCAGGCTCTAGGCACTGAGCCGTCAGCACAGAGCTGGTCAAGGGCCTCAAACCCAGGAACCATGAGATCATGACCTGAGCTGAAGTCAGACGCTTAATCAACTGGTGCGCCAAGAATAAAATAATTTTTAAAACACCACATATTTCTTACGACATCTCCTAAGATCTATCTATCTTCTTACTTAAATGCTTTATCCAAACTGTTCCCAGTGTGGATCTTTGACAAGTTTCAGAGGCTTTGTACATAATAAAGTAGACCATCTTCTCACATTTAAATAACAGCTGGATATCAAATGCTAGGTCTTAAGTGCTTCTAATACTTTAAAAACACTCCACTGTTTTCTTGTATCCAACATTGTACTTGAAAAATCTGATATTAGTCTGGTTTTTGTTTCTTTCCTTTTCTTTTTTTAAAATTTAAAGTTTTCATTTTAATTCCAGTATAGTTAACATACATTGCTATATTAGTTTCAGGTGTACAATATTATGGTTCAACAATTTTATATGTTACTCAGTGCTCATCAGGATAACTGTATCATTTTTATTATTATTATTATTATTATTATTATTATTATTATTATTATTATTATTTTAAGGGTAAGGGTATTCTTAATCCCCATCACCTATATCTCCCATCCCCATCCATCTCCTCTCCCCTATAGTGAAGAGTCTGTTTCTTGGTTTGCCTCTCTTTCCTTTTGTTTTTCCTTTGCTTGTTTGTTTTGTTTCTTAAATTCCACATATGAATGACATCATAAGGTATTTGCTTTTCTCTGACTGGCTTCTTTTAGTTAGCATTTTACTCTTTAGTTCCATCTACTTTTTTTCGAATGGCAAGATTTCATTATTTTTAATGGTTGAATAATATTCCATTGTATATATGTATGTGTGTATACCACATCTTTTTTATTTAATTTTTTTAACATTTATTTATTTTTGAGAGACATAGAAACAGAGTATGAGCAGAGGAAGAGCAGAGAGAGAGGGAAATACAGAATCTGAAGCAGGCTCCAGGTGCTGAGCCGTCAGCACAGAGCCCGATGCGGGGCTCAAACTCACAGACCATGAGATCATGAACTGAGCCGAAGTCAGCTGCTTAAACAAATGAGCCACCCAGGTGCCCCCGCGTCTTCTTTATCCATCTGTAGATGGACACTTGGGCTGTTTCTATAATTTAGCTATTGTAAGGAATGCTTTAACAAACATATGGGTGCATTCATCCCTTTGAAGTAGTGTTTTTGTATTTAATAGATAAATTCCTAGTAGTGCAATTTCTGGATCACAGGGTAGTTCCATTTTTAACTTTTTGAGGAATCTCCATACTGTTTTTCACAGTGGCTGAACCAGTATGCACTCTCACCAACAGTGCATGAGAGTTACTATTTCTCCATGTCCTCGTCAATACTTGTTTCCTGTGTTTTTTATCCTAGACATCTGACAGGTGTAAGGTGATACCTCATTGGGGTTTTGATTGGCATTTCCCTGATGATTAGCGATGTTGAGATCTGTTGGCCATGTGTAAGTCTTCTTTAGAGAAATGTCTGTTTATGTGTTCTGCCCATTTTTAATTGGGATTATTTGTTTTTGGATATTGAGTTGTATAAGTTTTTTTATATGTTTGGATACTAACCCATTATCAGAGATGTTGTTTGCAAATGCCTTCTCCAATTTAGTAGTTTGTCTTTTAGTTTTGTTGACTGTTTACTGTGCAGGAGTTTTTTATTTTGAAGTAGCCCTAATAGTTTATTTTTGCTTTTGTTTCCATTGCCTCAGGAGATATATGTAGAAAGAAGTTGCTATGTTCATAATCAAAACAGTATTATTCTTGTTTCCTTGATGTGATCTACTTTCTCCTATTCATTCTTTCATTCTATTAATATTTACTAAATCCCTAGTATGTGATGCACTAAGTTAAGCAACCGGGGTATGGGAGTCAACAAGATGCTTAGTCACACATTCTTGAATGTTGCCCTCTCATGGCATGCAGTTAACATGGACACACATGTTTTTAGGCCAATTTTAATGGAAGCGTTACCTTCCTTTCATAATCTTAAAGACGTATGCTCAGAATCTCTATACCTATACTATTTGCTTCACCTGATTTGCTACTCCCAGCTCCAAGTTCCTGCTAGATTGTAATTAACCTCACTTGAAGTGATTTAAAATTCACTTGACTTACCTAGATGAGATTTCTCTTGCTCATAGCTTTTGAAAAGTTATACAGAAGTAAATTCACACAGAGGTTAATTTTATATAAGAAGAACTCATAATTGAGGGTTAGCAAGGAGGAACTGCTATATTCAACTTCATGCCTCTACTCTGAACTGAGAAATGTAGAGAAAGCACAAATACTGTTACGCTTCATAATGCTGTTTTCCTCTTTCTAGACAAATAAAATTAGGCTTTGTGGCTGGGAAGAAGTTCTTTGCAGCTTAGGGAAAATTATGAAGCAGAAGGAAATGAAGTGAACAAAAGATAAATATTCAAAATATAATCTTGCCCTGGAAGTCTCACATGTACTAAATCCTCTGTGAATTGTGTTTCTTTCCATAAAAAAAAAAACAGGATATGCTCATAGACAAATATATATGCATGTGTTTCATTAGCATACCTTTATGGATAACCACAGCAAGGAGTATCCATAAACTCAGAGAAGCCAAAGGAAAATGGACCCAGAGCGGAAACAGGGATGACAGCTAGGATTTATTAGGGGAAACTACATATCCTTGGAAGCTGTGTGGACTTTAGTTTTAATGACATAGTAGAATTCAACATACATCTTCTTACAGAATGTCAATAATAAAATACTATAGCTTTGGGCCTTCTGGGAACTCAAACGTGATAGCAGCTAATTGTCTTTGAGAAGAATATCAATAAAGCATGAAGTGTCATTTCTTCCAATTAAGGTAGACTTACTATAGAAAACTTTGTACATAACACAGAGCCAGCCTGACATATATCTGCCTGCTTGAGGAACATCTGTTAGCAAAGATTTTATCATATATGTTAGACTTCTTTTTATTTATTTAATTTTTAAAATGTTTATTTAAACAGCATTTATTTTTGAGAGAGAGACAGACAGAGTGTGAGTGGGGGAGAGGCAGAGAGAGAGAGAGAGAGAGACAGAATCTGAAGCAGGCTATAGGCTCTGAGCTGTCCGCACAAAGCCCAACGCGGGGCTTGAACTTACCAACCATGAGATCATGACCTGAGCCGAACTCTTGACGCTTAACCGACTGAGCCACCTAGTCACCCTGTAATGTTCTTAGAGAGATCAAGGACTGCCCAAGTTCATTGTGCAGAATCTGGCTGTGTCCTTTGACACTGTGGCACACGAGAGAGGCCAGTCTTCTAGTTAGAACCTTCATTTGCTGCTGAAAGACAATAACTACCTGAGAAAGAGGAACTTGCGTATGTATGTGTGGGTTTACTTCATTTTCCTTTGCCTTTATGTTTCCTGAAAACTGTACATATCTCTTCCAACTCATAGCAACTGCAAAAATACATTTTAAATATTTACAAAAGTAGATCAAACAAACATACATACGAGTGAATAATTCTAAAACTAAAGAAAACTTTTGTATTGGTCAATGCCATTTTAATAGAGATAATAAGGTCTATAGATCTAAGAAATACTACATCTTCAACTAATAAAAGGTACATACTTTCATTATACCTTGTATGCTATATGAGAAGTTCTGTTACACATTCTTCAATATAGGGCTTCTAATTTTAAGAACAAACTACTCTAGATAGTTTCTTTATAAGGTAGGGGTTTCTTAGAATAACTTGTGCATGTGTATATGTTAGAAAAATCATTAACAAGATAACTATTTTGATTTCAAACAAAATAAAGGGAAACATGACATTTTCATATTTTATATGGGAATAAGAAGGATATCACACATGTTTTAAGTCTACAGAGCTTACAAGGTTTTTAAAAATAGATATTGAATATACATTAAGAATGCTTATAAGGGTGTGTGGGTGCCTCAGTTGGTTAAATGTTTGACTCTTAGTTTTGGTTCAGGTCATGATCTCATGGTTTGTGGGTTCAAGCCCAGCATCAGGCTATATGCTGATTGGGATTCTCTCTCTTCTCTCTCTCTCTGCCCCTGCTCCCCCCACCCAAATAAATAAATTATCTTAAAAAATAATTCTTATAAACATTGTGTTGGGGTAAAGAATTACAATACAGTGAGCACCGTGTACCTTCCACCTGGTGTAAGTAATAGACGATTCCCATTAATTGAAGGACCTCATACGTCCATCACTGATACCAGCTACTGCCCCTCCCACCTCCAAAGATAAATTCATTCACCAAATTTAGTGTTTTATCACTGCCTCACTGTTCTTCATAGCTTTACCACACTGGTTACCACCCTGAAACATAACATCCGACTTTGCAAACTTTCAAGTTCATGTAACTAACTTTGCTTTTTTTTTTTCCTGTCAGTGTTTTGTCATTAAGATAGATTCATGTGCAGCTGTAGCTTATTCACTTTTGTTGTAGTGTATTAATTTATGTGAGTATACCACATTTTTTCCCTTCATTCCACTGTTGATAGGCATTTGGGATTTTCCTACCATTTCGGTATTATAAACATTGCTGCTGTTAACATTCATGCATGTGTCTTCTGGCTCAGAAGCAATAGTTTTTCTTAGGCTTATGGAGAGGAGTGGTATCACTGAGCAATAGGGTATGCACATGTTCTGCTCTATTATAATGGGCTCCACTGCTTTCCACATCTGTTCATTTGAAACATGGACTTCAAAAATTTTGTTTCCTTGCCAAAGCTTAATATTATAAGACTTTTTTTTTAAGTTTAATTATTTATTTGAGAGTGAGGGAAAGAGAGTGGGGGAGAGAGAGAGAGAAAGAGAGAGAGAGAATCCCAAGAAGGCTTTCTGCTGTCAGCACAGAGCCAAGTGTGGGACTTGATCTCACGAACCATGAGATCATGACTTAAGCTGAAACCAAGTCAAACACTTAACCGACTGAGCCACCCAGGTGCCCCAATGTTGTAAGACTTTTAATTTTTGCCAATTCTGTATCTCACTCTTGATTTTAATGTATAGTTTCTCTGGTTTTTAATGAAGCTGATGATAATGATTTCTCATCTGTGATATGCCTGTTGAAGGTATTTCTTGCGTGTTTTACGATCTTTTACTCTGAGGTCATTTTTCCTCGAAGCTTTATCTGTGGAAATTCTTTGATGCCTGAGCCAAATGTGGATTCACCCAAACATAATTTGCATTTTCTCTTGCTGCTGATTTAGAAGTTTTTTCAAGCTGCAACAACTTAAAACTACACATTTGGCTTGAGAGTTTGTTTAGAACCCCCAAGTACAATGAATTCAGGCTGTAAACCATACATGAGGGCTTATTGTAGTTACTCAAATTCTTGGGAATATTTTCCTCTTCACTCAATGTCAAGAGTCAAGGAAGACAATGATTCTTGCTATTTCCTGGAGTGTAGATGGCTTGTTGGTAATTTACCTTAAAACAAAGGTGCAGCCCTTTACATTCCCACCTTTTTCTAGGCATGACAATCAAGGCACAGAGACATCACTCTCACTCCCCATAATCTATAGACATCAGTGCCCCAACTTTTGCCCCATTTCCTAGAGGGTTCGGTAGTCAGTCCCACTTAGCAATGCATCCCCGACAAGGAACCTAGCCTTCTTCCAAGAGAACAAGGAAACCAAGTATCTCAGTTTCTCTCACTCACACACACACACACACACACACACACACACACACACTGAAACCTTACTATGATTAATGAATCCAGAACTTTGTAATTGGAAAAATCTAGAAACCATTTTAAATTCAACAGAAACCTAAGATTTTATTGTGTAGTTGAATAATGCTTTTATTTTGAAATACATATGGAGGGGCATGTACATTTCTAAGTTTGGAGGAAATGAAATCTAATCTAGCCCTGGTGCCATTTTCCACATTCCATAATCTCCTTTCTCTCACTATGTGTCAAGGTCTGGACCATTGCTAAATTGCCCTGAGTTAATTTGCTAAACCACATAGAAAATAGTTTTGTGGTCTGGAAAAATTATGTCTTTTGTAACTGACCAGCCTATTTTCTATTTTTATTAGATTCAAACTCAAAATTTTATAACTTGATGAACCATTTTCTTAATAATAATTAACAATGTTTTTGAGTGTCTACTACCTGCCAAAGCATTTCATCTATTTAGTAAACGCTTGCAACTCTTCCTGGTGGCCCAGACTGTCTTGCTAGTAAATGCCTGAGGTGTATTCTACATCGTCAGGTCACTGCTTCCACACTGAGTCTCTACACTACTGCCATGCGTTGTGAGCAAGTAGCCTCTCCGTTGTTCAAATCCAGCAGGCAACTACAAAATTAAACTATTTCTTTCAGCACAAACAGATTTTGAATTGTTTGGCAAATAACAATGAAAGAACCTTTTATTGTAAACTCTTAATTCACATCCATGCATATGGATGTTTACACTGAAGCTTTGTATTATTTAATAATTATCTAGTTAAATCACTTTATGTATCAATCTCTCAAATACAGAATTAGCTGATATTTCCAGCTTTCGTGTTTATGAAGAGCTTCTGTTGTTCTCTTGCTATTAAAATGTTGACATATGCACACAAAATAGAAAAAGGTTTCCTTTGAATGCCATAGAAATGAACAGTTAAAAAAAAAAGCCCTCACAAAGGAGTTTGTGATCACAGCCCACTAGACCTTGATATACACATAAGTCTGCCATTTCCTAAACCTGCCTGTGTTACAGTTTCCTGTAAAATGGGGATAAGACACATTTAACTTCTCTCAGGTAGAAATGATTTAATGAAGACATGAATGCAAAGCAATTTGGTTTCTTCAGAGCTAAGAATTTTATAAACAAAAGGCATTATCATGATGCTCTTGTTATTATTCACTTGTGCTATAAAAACCTCCCAAATGCAGCCAGAGTATGAAAAAAAAATCCAACCACATCATTGAAAAAGCTTTTATCTTCTTTGCTCTTCTATCTTAGAAGCATTCGTTTAAAAAAATGTCTGATGTACTTGACAAGTCAGAAAGAACTATTGTTACAGATGGAAAAGTAATCTATATGCAGGTACTGATCCAACAATATATGACTCCCAGATATGTAAAACCACTAAAACATAGATGCAGGTACAATTCTGATTCATCTTTAGTTTGCTTACTTATTGACCCATTAACGTATCGTTTTTTTTTTCAAATCAACTTTATGTTGGTATATTTTCTGCATAACACAATTCACATGGTGTAACTGTAAAATCAATGAACTGTTGACAGATTTGTAAATCCAAATAATCACTACCACACGGATCAAGATATAGGATATTTTCATCTCATCAGAAAGTTCTCTCGTGCTTCTTTGCATAGACCCAGTTTTAACTCATTAGAAATTAGATCTTATATTTAAGTTGATAGTATTATCTTGGATTCAAAAATCCAGTGCCTGGATTCCTGCCTAAGGGATGGAGGGATGGGGGTGAAGCAGTTTGAATCATCAGGTTTTTGTTATTATTTATGACCGATCATTTCCTCAGAAATGCCTTCTCCATCTAAAAGCTTTATTATTGTTTGTTGTCATACCCTGTCCTTTCTCTTTATTCCTTTTATCACAATTTGTAATTACATATTTATTAGTGTGTGTGTGTGCGTATGTGTGTGTGTATGTGTGTGTGAGTATATTTGTGTTTATTTAATGTTTATATCACCCACTAGACTTGAGACTTTCCACAAATAGGGATCATATTTTTTTTCTATTGCTTATATGTTGTTAATTAATACCTGTCACTCTTCTGGCACATAGAGGTATACAATAATTATTTTTGAATACGCCATTAAATATAGCTGATTCATTTATACTACATTTATTAAGTACCTACTGTAGGCAAGGGGATTGCATCGTACTAAAGAATGAATGGTGGAAAAGAACGCGCAATAATGACGAGCTACTTTTGTTGAATCCATGATTATGTTTCTATAAAATACAGCTCAGTTATAACCATCTTTAGTCAATTAAGATATATGCTCTTTTAATTAGGATCCAGTTGACAACATGTATGAAGGAAGAAGGGCTACTCTTTGAGATAGAGTCATGCTGTACATTCAACACATTTTGGAGAAGACTGGCTTTCCCAACAGATACTCCTGGGTCCTATCTGTGCTATTCACTAGCTGTTAGTCCAGTTATGAGTCACATCATCTCTCTGACTTATGATTTCCACACTTGTAGACTGGAGATAATAACAGTTCTAGCCTCCTATGGACGGTGTGAGTTTAAATTGTTTGTCAATCATTATGTTATCTGAAAGGGAGAAGACAATTGATAGCCAATGCCATGGGTGAAGCATAAATACTGATGTCAGAAAAACCAGAGTTCAAATCTCAGTCCTACTGTGGGCAAGAACTGTGATGCTGGCTAAAGTAACATCTCATGCCTCAATTTCATCATCTCTAAAATAGTAATAGTCACAGTTACTTTATAGGATTGATGTGAAATGACTAAATGTTTAGAAAATGCTCTGAAAGAGACTGCCACCTAGTAGGAGCTCAATAAACAGGAGTTAATACAACCACTCTCATTATTACCATTAAGTTCTCACTGTATACATGGTCTTAGGTACTAATTAGTGCCATGACATATATTAATTTGAAAATATTTTAAAAATGGACATGGATATGCCTAATATTAAAAAAATGTAATTATTCAAAACTGTATTCCCAAAATGTGTATTTGAGATTCAAATACAAAAATCTATATTGAATTGATGTCTATTAATTCAGAGCAGAATATCAATGCAATGGAATGAGTGTATTCATAGGGAAAAATTGTTCATTTTACTATTAGAATTTGAGTAGTTTAACAAATTATTTTTTCATCTCTCTATGTAGGCAATACTCACCCAAAGAGTAAAATTGTGAATGGTATTGAGGGAGAATATATCATAGGAAAAATCTTAATTTTTAAGACAACCTTGTATGGAAGGCATTTGACTGATAAATTGCTCATTAAAAAGTCTCAGATTAAAACTTTGCCTGAAATTAAGAGGCCAGCATGCAGCCGAATTAACATTTGAATTATAGACTATATATTCCAGGTTTACCTTCTTTTATGGAGTAATTCTTATATCAGGGCTACATCTGCTATGTAGCAGGTACTCTTGTAAGCACTGGGCACACAGCAATGAGCAAAGCACAAACATTACCCTCACACAGTTCACATTCTAGAATACAGGATAAGAAGACCAGTATTTGGTAGAGCACACTTTCTATTATCTCATTTAGTCCTTAAGTACTCTGGGAGTTCACCAGGGCAAATGAAATCTCCATTATATAGATAAAGAAACTGAGGTTAAAAGTAGGTTACTAAGCTAGCAAACTCAACAGCCAGGACTAGAGCCTGTATCTTCTGGCTCCAGACCTAGTGTCTTGCTGATTAACAAATCCATGAAAAGTGCAAAGACCTTTTGCAGGCATAATTGTATTGACAGCAACAGAGTGAAATACAAGGCAAGAACAAACATTTATCCTTAAGATGGGAGGGAACCATGGCTGGTAAGGAAAGACAGATAAAGAGCTGAAGAGTGGGATGCAAGATAACTTGTCAGATGCTGACCAGGAGCCTTACCATGTGGAACATATCAGCCTGACTTCCTGCCTTCAGCAATTCCATCTCTCTGATGACTTTCTTTAGAGGCTGCTATATACCAATGTAACAGGGTAAGCCAGAGGTGCCAGACAATTAGCAGTCATTCCCCTAGCCAAAGCAACCATCAAATAATGACTAATGGGAGTTAGCATATACATATTCTTTGTCTCTTAGGTGGGATAACTCAGAGGAAGGAGTTCCTCTGCTGCCTGTTGGAATTTCCCATCAGGATTCAACTCCAGTTATCAGGATGGCTAAGTTAGTTGATATATGCTTTACTGCCTCCTGTCTTTTCCTTGTCTCACTCCCCAATGCCTTATCAATGATTCTTGGGACTAACTCCAAATAAATTCCCTATAGTGAAATTTCCATACCACATTTTCTAGGGGGAATCAAGACTAAGGCACAAACCGATTTGCCAAAGTAAAAGTGCCCAGCCAGCAGCTTTCGAATTAATGGGTCCATGTCAAAGCCATATCTGATATATCCAAAAATCTCTTGCAAATGGAATGTTTCACTCTGCACAGAGTATATGCACCACTGTCAGCTGGACCTTTTGCCTTTAAGGACTTTGCTATAAGTATTCTCCAAATATGAATGCTCCCAGGGATATGTAATATAGTTTTTGCTTACAAATCAAATGGGGCTGGTTTCTTCCATTAACAAAACAAAATCAGATCACAGTTAAGGCTTTCCCCTCCTTTCTTCACTGTCCTCACCACCGATGTTTTCTCTCTCCTCCACCTCTCCCTTTATTCCTACCTTTCTCCTTCCCTTTCTCCCTCATTTTCTTCCTTCCTTCCTTTATCCCTACAGTAAATATAATCTTACCAAAATATAGCCTTTTTGGAAGGAGGTTTTTTTTTTTAGTTAAAAAGTAGACAGATACAAGACAGCTGATTAATATCATATTTCCTCTCTCAGTGTCTTTTGTTTTCTAAACCTCTCAGAAGATTTGTGGAGGTTGGTAGAGGTACCAAGTAAGAAAAAAAATTGTTAATATTGAGCTGTACCTAGAGCTCTTTTTTATTACCCAATACAATACACATAGATTCTTATTAAGAAAGAAAATCCTCTGTGAAGCAAATAATCCATTTCATTTTCCAAATGAGCATGGTGTAGCTAAAAGAAAGAACAGAATTAACAATAGAATTCACAGTCCAAACCCCTTGTCATTTCCTTCTTTAGGAAAATGAACACAGGTGGAGAATGTATTAATTTCATTATAAGGTAGAAAAACTAAACTCGCCCTGTCTTTTTGTATTTAACTCCCAATTGGCATAAGGCCATGCTATCTCATTCATTAGATTATCAGAGCTCAAACAACCACCTACCTCTCTTTGCACTTGGGAACAGAACACACTTTCTTATTTTATTAAAAACGGAATCGTTGGTATAAGAAACAATACTAACATGTACTTCATAAAGTCAGTCCTGGCCCATCACCAAAAGTAACTGCCCACATGTAGGAAACAGAAGAAAACTCTTTCATTCTATTCCTTGAGGTAAGTTCTATAATCACAAAATAAAGCAAGCCAGTTATGTGCTCCTTAGAAACAAAGGCCATAACGAAAGTCAAATATGCCAATAATTTATTAATGACGAACTTTATCAATTAAATTTCATGTGAGGTGCACTGGAAAATATGATTTTATTAATTGAAATATTACCTCACATTGGCATTCTTTCTCTTTTTCAATGCCAATGTATTAGAAAATTATAAGGAAAAATGTTTTCAGTGCCAAAAAAGTGGATTATGTTATGTGAAGTATATTTCAAAAGCATTTCAACTGTTATACTGAAGTAAAGGGCAAACAAAGACATGGAAGTAAAGCCATCTCTACAGTAACAGAAGTGAAATAAAACTTAGGTCCTTGCTGCTCAAAGTGGGAAGCCAGTCTCCTGATTGTATGTCAGCATGACAGAAGACATACCAAGTCAATGGACAAAACTGGCTCATGCCCTGGGATGTCAGTCTTACTCAGTGGCAAGTAACTTCGAGTACCATTTGCCTATTTCAAACACATACACACACACACACACACACGCACACGCACACACACAAAATGACACACATTTAAGATTTAAGTTCCAGCACACTCCACTTCTGATACTATTTTCTCTATTGCTATGGTAAATGAGGCTACAGTAAACTCAAAGTCATAGAAAGAATGTAAATTTGAATGCAAATCTTTTATAACTTCTTAAGATAAAACATTGATACATTAATATTCAGGTACATTTTATAAATAAGGTTGGCCCGTTTGGGTTCTTGCCCAAACCTCTGGAGGGCAAGTTCACTGCTCTGGGCTTAAGAACTTTTTTAGAAAAAAAATGGAAAAGAACTTATTGAGCTTAGTTATTAGTGACTGCAGGAATTTCATCAAACTTTTGCTCTTTGCATGTAAAAAGTTAACATTAGACCTAAAATTGGGCCCTTTGGTCTCAATATTTAGATTTGTTTAGTAAAGTCAGAAATGTGTTCTGCATCAGATTCCACTCCACTTGTCTCAGGTAAAACATATTTTAAAAATTTGATTAAGTTAAAAAGTGTCCATTGAGCAGCAGGAGACTGGGGAGAAGGGTCACCTAACTACGATAACTCACACCGAATGTTGGGTTACATAATAGAAAAGTGGGAATCCCTTCCAACCAGGTATGCAGCACCTCACTTCCGAGACTCGTTTCCTTCCTCTCTGCAAAATGTGGTAGATTGACTATTCATTCGACAGACACTTACGTAGAAAGTACTGGCTGCCAACGGCTGTTCTTAGCACTTTGTATGTATTCACACATTTAATCCTATGGCAAAGATCTGAGTTACAAGTGCCATGAATAATGTAAATATTGTAAATAATGTGAAAAAAGTAAATCCAATTAAGGAAACAGAGGTAGATGGGAGTTGGGTGTTTTAGATAATCTGGTCAGGATATGTAATTTTTTTTTCATATGTTATGTGTTATATTGGGAGTTGGCTGTTTAGAAAGGAGTGACGTTTGAGTTATCCTGTCTAAATTAAGGGACCATTCATGTAACTTTCTGGGAGAACACAGCTTCAGACAGACAGACCAGCAAGTGTAGGGACTCTGAGGTAGAAGTGTGTTTGAGGTACAGGGAACTAGCAAGCTGGTCAGCTTTCCAGAGGGAAGCTAGCACAAAGACTAGCTGGCTGGTGACTAGAGGGGCAGGTGAGATTAGAGAGGAAAAGAGTTTGGGTTTACTCTATATTTAGAAGAAAACCAAAATGACTCGCCAGCCTTTCTAACCTAGCCTATTCCCTTTACCTGATGATGATAAGAATTTACATGTATAACTTTTTAAACAATTTTTAACAATGCCCTGAGTCTTTTACCTTTGTTCATACGTTCTTCTTAGGAATGTTTATCTCTACAGCAACCTTGTCAATACATCCTCTCTTATAAGCCTAGATTTAATTTTCTAAGAAGAATTCTATCATTTGGCATCTAGTGAGTCTTTATACTATGCATAATTCAACTAACTCTCTATGGAAGAGTCAGCAAAGGTAGAATAGGATCCAGAGTTTTCCAGATCTTCTTGGGAGGAAAAGATTTATAAAATTAAAAACTTTAGATATGTGCAATACAGAATATAAGTCTAACAGGGAGGATATGACCACATTAGCTAACTTAAACCACAGGAACGTTACACATTCCATTACTTAGAATAGCTTCAACATTTAACAGATACGCTCTGTAGGATACTATATGTGCTAGCTCATGTTGCCTTAAATTTTTTTTTCTAAAGAAAAAGATAAAAGTATAGACTTTGACTTGTGACAAAACTGGATTCCAGTCTGAACTCCAAGGTCATTTCTTCTGATAGACATTAAAGTCAAAGTGCCAAGGGCCAAAGGTGTTTTAAAACCAGAAAGAAAAAGAAAGAAAGGAAGAAAGAAAGAAAGAAAGAAAGAAACATTGGTTCCAATATAAAAAACAGAAAATACTAAGTATTTAATGCAGTGTTTCCAAAATGTACTATTGTCGCTTCTATACTTATTAAATTTGATACTCATAAAAATTATATTTGAAAGTAAAGTTGGCAGTAATTCCCAAGTATGTTCCAAATTGCTAAGAAATCACAGAAATCACAATAAATTAAATGGAATACTTATAACAAAATCATTTCAAAAATAAACTTGAAAAACCTTTTTTTAAAGTATATTTATTTATTTTGAGAGAGAGCGCATGAGCAGGGGAGGGGCAGAGAAAGAGAGAGAGAATCTCCAGTAGGCTCTACATTGTCAGTGTAGAACTGGCTCCGGGGCTCAAACTCACAAACTGCAAGATCATGACCTGAGTCGAAACCAAGAGTCGGGCGCTAAATCAAATGAGCCACCCAGATGCCTCAAACTTGAAAAACTTTTAAAAGTTTTATGGGAAAATTATACTTAATGTGAGACGTGGATGTATTTTACTTTGCATGCTGTAATGCACATGGGTCCTTCCAAATGGGGGTGCTGGGACCTGTTCCCTCCCAGAGCAGCTCTACATGGCTCTGACACTTGGTGGCTGGTGAGCCGAGAGGCGTCACTTCTCAGATCCTCTTTTATTCTTACTACAAATGGAAAATAGACTACTTGCCGTGTTAGATGATTCTTAAAAATAGAAAAAAGACATGCAAATTACTTGAAATTATGTCAGACAACTAGCAGAACACTCAATAATAACTGGTTGCTACTAATTATTATTATTATTATCAATCATTACCTATATCTGCTTTAAGTAAATTTGCCTTATGGTTCCCATAAAAGCTGTCATCTCATCAAACTGTAACCTCTGTACCCTTCATGGCATGAAGTGCTGCTATACATGGACTCGTTTCAAAAGACTTTAATAAATGACATTTAAATTGAGTGACGAAAGTATAAGTTGGGAAGAATAGAAAATTATTGTTGGAGTTAAACTGGCATGTTAAAAGAATGCTGCTAAAAATGCCAGGTTGGGGGCTGAAACAAAAAGGTTGGTCAGTGTTGCGATGACCCTTAGAGACTGATCAGGAGCTGAAAGGGGAATATTTACAACGCCCCGTGTTATGTGGCGGTCAGGCTATTTCACTCCACAGCTTATTACAGGATTAGTGATATATACAGAGACTGTGTTATCTGGCTCAGTACCTGGACTTAGAAAGTGTTTAATAAATGAATTGATTTATTAGTTGCACAGCACTAATGATAACTTAATATTCAAATCCATTCATTTTACTTTCTAGCACAAGTTTAGCAGATATCCTTTTCTTAATCTTGTTATAAATAAATCTTTCTGTTGTCATTTCCTTTCTTTGGTTCTCCTTTCCAGAAATCTTGCTCAAGTAATTTGATTTAGAGTAAGAGCTGGCCTAGGTATAGTTTGGCTAAAATGTAAAATAATTTGTTAGTAGGGATTAAACTGTATTCAGAAAAGAGTTAAGCTATAAAGGGAGAAAGAAAATATAGCATTTTGAATATGCAATTGGGGCTAGCAGACTTCATGTAAAACCTGGAAGCATGCTGAGAAGTAGAAATCCCTGCTATCAGCTTCCCAGAGCTGGTAAAACTGTGAATGAGGCCCGGATTAGGAGAGGAGTCCGTCCTAAGGATATGGTATGTACCTTTTGTTATTTTTTGCTTCTACAACCTGAGCTTTTATTATATATATTTTTTTCATTTATGAAATTTCTTATAATTTTTTAATTTTTTTATGTTTATGTATTATTTTGAGAGAGAGAAAGAGCATGAGCGGGGGAGGGGTAGAGGGAGATAGGGAGACACAGAATATGAAGCAGGCTCCAGGCTCTGAGCTGTCAGCAGAGAACCCAATGCTGGGCTCAAACCCACAGACCAGATCGTGAGATCATGACCTGAGCCGAAGTCGGATGCTTAACAAACTGAGTCACCCAGGTGCCCCAGAAAATTCGCTTTTGGAGTGCAAATGGCTTCTAGGAGATTGCCTGAGTCAAGTTTCTCAAGGACCATCACTTCCAATGTTCTGATGATCAAATCATGGTGATTATACTTGTAACAATCCTCTTCTCTCTTAAATTCAAATTCTCTAAGGCACAAAATTCATAGCAACTCTGATTCCACTCCATTTTTTCAGTCATGGTCTAGAAACGCAAGTAGTAATCATAAAAGTATTCCTGCCTTTGTAGAAAAAGTGGGATAATATTATTCAAAGGCATGTGTCTGTGATTTGGAAAGGTTGGCAGCATCTTCTCACCTTCTTCGTTGCAACAGGATCAGCTCATTCAGACAGCCTACCCAAGAAGTTCCTCTGCCAAAGCAAATTTTCCAAGACGGGACCTAAAACAGTGACTAAATTGCATTGTTCTGCATGTATGAGGAGCCCAAAAAGATGGGCACACACACTGGCCAATGCACCTGCTGGAAACTCAGGTAACATTAAGCCTTATGTGTTTACGTTAATTGTAACCCAAGTGAAATTCTAGGAATGTATCCTGGGAAAACAATAAAACAGCATATGTACATTTATTTATCATAGCATTAAATATGAAGGTGAAAAAGTAGGAAGTATGTAAAATATTGACAGGGCTGGCCCGGGTGAATAAATTATGCCTGCTTTATAGACTCATGTTAGGAAACATTATATGTGGTCAATAAAAGAAAAAAAATTGTATGACTGTCAAAAGCAATTATAAACAGAAATAGGAGGAAAAATGTGATTAGAAAAATGTATAAGAGAAGAATGATACAAACGATCAGAAAATATTAATAAACATTTAGCCTTAGGGTAATCAGAGAAATGTACATTGAAACCACAGTGATACTATTTCCACCCCAATGTAAACTATAAAATATTAAAGGGTTAGTGTTTCCTATGATGGTCAGAGAAAGTTTCTGAATAGAGGTGGCAGAGAACATTAGGAGGAGTTCTCAAGAAGGCAGAGTGAGGAATTATTTGCTTTATTACGTCAAATTAGGGAATTTAACTTAAGACACTTAAGATTCATTCTATTTCCAGAATTCTAAAATTCCTCAGATATATTTATAGAAGGAACATTTTAAAATAATATCCATAATAAACATATTGAAAGTATTCACTGAAGAATCACTATTATAAGTAATGATGTAACCAATATCATTCTTGCATTAGACGTTAGGCTTATAAAACTGAAACAAATAGTTCATGGCCCAACAAAAGACGTCAGTTTAATTTTGCAGATATATTATTAGAAGCAGGTAGTAGTGGCAGGTCCATCCGTGTTGACACAATGCCACCAAAGCAGAGTGGCTCTATTGTGACCCTTTAGCAACAGAAATACCAATCTAAGATACAATTGTATCTTTGAACAACAGCATATTTTGTGAAGATAATGTATTTGGAGTAAAAAAACCTGAATCCAAGAGCCGCCTCAGTCTTAATTTATTTCTGTGGGAGCTTACACAACTCATGGATTTTCCTGAATTTCAGACCCAGTGGTGTGCAGGAACTGGTTCATACTAGCTTGTGGGAGCCAATCATGAACATCTCTTTCTGGTCCTAAGCTTAATTGATTGAAATTAGGAATGGTGGTGGTGTGTGTTTATATCACAGAAACTTGCAACTGTGGCTCCTCCCTTTCAAAAGAGTTCCTTGAAAACATGTACCAGTATACCACTGGGTTAAACAACGGGTTGTTAAAGAATTACACATGATAGGACTAAGGGATATAAAAGTGCCTTGCAAAACCCGACATGTCCTTGTTGTATGAAGGTTTTGTCAATAATATCAAGGTTTGACAGCTCAAACCTTGAACAAGTTGTTGTCAAAGATATCCTTTATTGACTGGGAGAAGAGGGTAATTAATGAGGGCTGAAATAGGCTTTCTAGAACTTGAAACTTTCTGCAGGTGCAGCAAATCATGAACAAAGGATGGGAGATAAGGGAACAACCTGACTTAGGGAAAGGGAGCGCATAAAGAGTTCTGAAAACTAAATTAAACCAAAATATGAGGGCACATAAATTTTATGCAAAACTACAAATAATGTAAAAGGTATCTTTTATTTTTTTTAACATTCTACAAAAGCCTGACAAGATCTTTTGAAGTCATTTTTTCGTTTTATTTAACTGATATTGAATCAAGGTGACTGTTCCTGCCAATAATGAATACACAGAAATGTGTCTGCATTATTAACAATCACATACACAATGTTTATGCATGATAGATGAAATACAGGGGCACCGGGTGGCTCAGTCTGGTAAGCCTCCAACTGTTGCTTTGGTCTCAGGTAGTGATCTCATGATTGTGAGACTGAGCTCTGCAATATCTGTGCAGAGCCTGCTTGGGATTCTCTCTCCCTCTCTCTCTGCCCCTCCCCTGCTTGCACACACACGCTCTCTCTCTCAAAGTAAAGAAATACATTAAATAAATAAATAAACCTTTTTAAAAACAGAAAAGATGAAATATAATATCAGGATATTTAATAAATAATTACATGTATAAAGGGCATGTGGTGATGAATAAAGATTTCAAAGTGTTCTTTAAATTGAGAAAGCATGATGAGAGTTGAAGAAGAAGATGGAAGATTTTTGGCACTTAAGTGACCAAAGGCCTTACTATGGGAATATAAGTAATTCTGAAAACCCACCCACATGATGCAGTCAATGTCATGATGCAGCCTGGGACCCCCTCCCCCCACCAACCTTTTCTATTTTCTCTTTTTATGAGTACTTAGAGCCATACAATTAAAGAAAAATAAAATCTTGCTATCAGCATTATGAAACAAAGAGCAAATCCTATTTTTCTTATAATTCTTCTTTCTCCCCTCCCCCATTAATTAAAAAAAGTTAGCATATGAAAAGAGGAATAGTCATGAAGGAAAAACCTCATATTATATATAAACATAATGCAGTATAGAAGATAAAACATTTTTTAAAAATGAGATTAGAGTATTGAAATCATTACCAAGGTGTCAAAAAATAGTAAGTGGTAAATGCAACAAAAATCATCATTCCTGAAACACATTTTTGTCATGAACAATCTTATTAGTAAAACCTTCAACTTCTCTCCTTTCACCGTCTCAGGACCTAGTCCTCCTCCTTTCTCTCTGTGTCTCCCCCCAACCCTCCTTCCTTCCTTTTTCCTTTCCCCAGCAAGTCATCACTTTCTTTCACTCTCCTTTCCAACCTAGCATCTGTTTAGTTCAGAATTACCTTTGTAAAGGTCACTTTATAAGACACAGATCTGAATAGAACACTCTGGGTTGAAACTGTGATATTACATATACCATAAGATTCAAACCTCCCCCAACTGTATTCCAGGTTATCTATCCCCTTGCATTTCTTCCCTTTCTCAGTGTTCCCTAAACTTCAGAAACAAATCTGCAAGATAGTTCCCACATGTCTTAACACTTCCAGTCTCTGCTGAAAAGGAGACAAAATGTGTAGCAGAAGAAGCAGGGTGATTAGCATAATCAAGATAACAAACCTTTCCATTGTCCTTGAAAATTTCTTCATACTCCTCTGTCATTCCTCTCCCAGCCCCAGGGACCTGTGAATCTGCTTTCTGTTACTAGGCAATCATTAGGTGAATCACTATACTTCATGAGGAAATTTCCAGGAAAGAAGGGGAGGAAGATGGTGGCGGAGTAGGAGGACCCTAGGCTCATCTCCTCCCACAAACACAACTAGATAACTATCAAATCATTCTGAATACCCTAGACACTGACCTGAAGACTGAGAGAACAGACTCCAAAACTAAAAGGAAGGAAGAGGCCACACTGAAGAAGGTAGGAAGTGCAGAGACCTGGTTTAGGGAAAAAATGGATCCAGGGTGCTACATAGGGAAGGGAGCCATGATCATGGAGAAAGGAGAGAGAGAAGAGCACACAGGGATGTGCATGAGAAGAATATTTCCCAAAACCACTCGCTTGGAAAATGAGAGGAACTGAATTTTGTGAGTTCTTGCAACCAGCAGGGCTTAAAGCCTGGAGATTTAAAGGTCAGTGGGCTTGACTGATACAGAGCCTAGAGGGCACTGTGCTGCTCCCAGAGAGAAAGCAGGCAAACAACCCAGGGCAGAGAGCATGTAAACAGCAGTCTGAAGAACACCTGGGGCACATGGGGAGAGGGGATTATTTGCTATTCTTAGACAACATCCCTGAGAGGCAGAGTTCACACAGATGCCTCTCCATGAACAAAAGAATTGGCCTGTGCCATTCCCCTCCCCAGCTCCTCAGCATAAACACAAAGCCACCGGCAGGAGGCACCACAGTGTGGACACTGGCTGCCTAACTTGCTTATACCAAGCTCCACCCCCTGGTGCTCTGGAGGGACTGCCCTTCTCATTCAAGTTTAGCTCAGTCCCAGTGTGGTGGGTCCCTCCTCCAGAAGACCAGGATAAAACTCTATTCACACCACATCTGGTGACCAGAGAGTTCTGCAGGGCCTCGGTTCTGGTGGAGATGGAGGTCTTATTACAAAAGCAGACCAGAGCACCCCTAGTTAAATCTCACTACATTTAGGTGAGGGACCAAATACTTGTCCACAGAAGTCAAGGAGAGCCTCTGCAGATGACTGGCCTGAAGGATAGAGCAGCCAAAACACAACAACGGAGCCCCTGCAGCACACACTGGACACATTCCCTGAAGTGCCAGGTCCTGGTCACTATGTGACCTCTTCTTCATAAAACCATTACTGTCAGGGGCAGGAGACATAACTGGCTTTTCTAACATAGAAAAGGAGGCAGAGTCTTAGACAAAATGCCAAAATAGAGGAATTTATACCAAATGAAAGAACAAGATAAGGTTACAGCCAAAGATCTAAGTGAAACATATAACGAAGATGCCTGATGGAGAATTTAAAGCAATAATCATAAGGATACTCTCTGGGCTTGAGAAAAGAATACATCAGCGAGATCCTTACCACAGAAATAAAAGAGTTAAAAAAGAATCAAGCAGAGATGAAGAATACAATAAACATGATTGGAAACAGGCTTGATTAAATGAACAGCAAGCTGGAAGAAGCAGAGAAATAAATTAGTGACCTAGAGGACAAAATAATGGAAAAAAATGAAGCTGAATAACAAAAGAAAGAAAAAGAGAGAAAGAATTATGCAACACGAGAATAGAGTTAGAGAACTCAGTGACTCCATTAAAAATATAATATTCATATGTTAGGAGTCCCAGAAGAAGAGAGAGAAAAAGAAGCAGAACATTTATTTCAAGAAATAATAGCAGAAAACTTCCCTAATCTGGGAAGAAAACAAACAACCAGAGAAGACACAGAGAACTCTCCTCAAAATCAACAAAAGCAGGACAACACCAAGACATACTGTAATTAAAAATTTTAAATACAGCAATAAAGAAAAACTCTTAAAACCAGCAAGACAAAAGAAATCTTTAACTTATAAAGGAAGACCCATAGGGTTATTGCAGATCTCTTCATGGAAACTTGGCAAGTAAGCAGGGAGTGGCAAGATGTATTCAAAGTATTGAATGGGAAAAATCTGCAGCCAAGATTACTCTATACAGCGAGACTATCATTCAGAATACAAGGAGAGAGAGGGTTTCCTAGACAAACAAAAATAAAGGAGTACATGAACACTAACCATCCCTGCAAGAAATATTAGAGGGGCTCTTTAGAATGGAAAGGAAGTCCAAAAGTGACAAAGAAAAGAAAGGATAAGAGAAAACCCTGAGAATCAATGACAAAACAAGTAATAAAGTGGCACTAAATACATATCTATTAATAGTTAATTTGAATGTAAATGAACTAAACACTCCAATCAAAGGACACAGGGTGTCAGAATGGAAAAAAAAAAAAAAAGAAGACTCAGCTATATGCTGTGTACAAGAGACTCATTTTAGACCTAAAGACACCTAGAGATTGAAAGTGAGGGGATGGAGAAACACTTATCATGCAAATGGATGTCAAAAGAAAGTCAGAGTAGCAATACTTATATCAGACAAACTAGACTTTAAAACAAAGACTGTAAAAAGAGACAAAGAAGGGCATTATACAATCATAAAGAGAAAATCCAACAAGGAAATATAACAATTGTAAATATTTGCGCACCCAACATGAAAGCACTCAAATAAATATATAAAACAATTAATAACAAACATAAAGGAACTAATTGATAATAACACAATAATAGTAGAGGACGTTAACACCCCATTTACATCAATGGACAAATTATCTAAATAGGAAATCAACAAGGAAATAATGGCTTTGAATGAACTGGACTGGATGAACTTAACAAATATATTCAGAATATTCCATCCTAAACAGGAAAATACACATCCTTTTTGAGTGTACATGGAATATTCTCCAGAATAGATCACATATTAGATGACAAAAACAGACCTCAACAAATGAAAAAAAAATTGAAATCACATCATACAATTTTTCTGATGACAGCACTATGAAATCAGAAGTCGACGACAAGAAAAAAAATTTTTTAAAGACCACAAATATATAGAGGTTAAATAACACGATACAAAAAAAAAAAAAAAGAATGAGTTAACCAAAAAAAACAATGAAGGAATTTTAAAAATACATGGAAACAAATGAAAATAAAAACACAATGGTCCAAAATCTTCGGGATGCAATTAAAGTAGTCCTAAGAAGAAAGTATATAGCACTATAAGCCTACCTAAAGAAGCAAGAAAAATCTCAAAAAAGCAACCTAATTAAACCTAAAGAAAGTAGAAAAAGAAGACATGAAGCCAAAGCCAGCAGAAAGAAGGAAATAATAAAGATTAGAGCACAAATAAATGATATTGAAACTAAAAACAAACAAACAAAAACAAAAGAATAGATCAATAAAACCAGGAGGTGATTTGCTGGTTCCTTCAAAAAATTAATAAAATTGATAAACATCTAGCCAGATTTCTCAAAAAGAAAAGTGACCCCATTAAACAAAATGACAAATGAGCTAGAAGAAATAACAAACAACATCACAGAAATACTAACAATAAATAAGAGAAGATTATGAAAAACTATATGCCAATGAATTGGACAACCTGGAAGAAATGGATAAAATTACCAAAACCGAAACCAGAAGAAATAGAGACTTGAACAGACTGATAACCAGCAAAGAAATTGAATAAGTAATCAAAAAACTACCAAAAAACAAAAGTCCAGAACCAGATGGCTTCACAGGTGGATTCCATCAAACATTTAAAGAAAAGTTAATAACTATTCTTCTCAAAATATTCCAAAACATCAAAAAGGATGGAATCCTTCCAAATTCATTCTTTGAGACCAACATTACCTGATTTCCAAACCAAATAAAGAATCCACTGGGGGAGGGGGGGGGGCGGAAACTATAGGTCAATATCCCTGATGAACAGGGATGCAAAATTTTTGGATGCAAAATTCTCAATAAAATAAGAGCAAACCAAATTCAACAATATAGTAAAAAAATCATCTACTATAATCAAGTTGGATTTATTCCTGGTCTGCAAGGGCAGTTCAATATTTGCAAATTAATCAACATGAAACACTGTATTAATAGAAGAAAAGATGAAAACCATATGATCATTTAAGTAGATGCAGAAAAAACATTTTACAAAGTATAACATCCATTCATAACAAATACCCTTAACAAAGTAGGTTTAGAGAGAACATACCTCGATATAATAAAGGCCACAGCTAATATCATCTCAGTGGGGAAAAACTGAGAGTTTTTCCTCTATACATAGGAACAAGACATGGATGTGCACTGTCATCGCTGTAATTTAACATGGTACTGGAATTTCTAGCTACAGCAGTCGGGCAACAAAGAGAAATAAAAGGCATCCATGTCAGAAAGGAAGAAGTCAAATTTCATTATTTGCAGATGATATAATACTCTCCGTAAAAAACCCAGAAATCTCACCAAAAATTGCTAGAACTGATGAATGAATTCAGTAAAATCATGGGATAAAAAATAAACATACAAAAATATGTAGCATTTCTATACACCAATAACAAGGCAGCAGAAAGAGAAATTAAGGATGAAACCCAATAAGATATCTAGGAATAAACCTAACCAAAGAGGTGAAAGACCTGTACTCTTAAAAACCATACAACCCTGATGAAAGAAATTGAAGATGACAGAAAGAAATGGAAAGACATTCTATGCTCATGGATTGGAAGAACAAATATTGTTAAAATGTCTATACTGGCCAAAGCAATCCACACACTTAACATAATCCTTACAAAAATTCCAACAGCATTTTTCATAGAGCTAGAACAAACAATCCTAAAATGTGTACGGAACCACAAAAGACTCTATATAGCCAAAAAACCTTGAAAAAGAAAAGCAAAGCTGGAGGCATCACAATTCTGGACTTCAAGTTATATTACAAAGCTGTAGTGATCAAACAGTATGGTAATGGTATAAAAATAGACACATAAATCAATGGAACAGAATAGAAAACCCATAAATGAATCCACAAATATATGGTCAATTAATCTTTGCAGGAAAGAATATCCAATGGAAAAAAGACAGTTTCTTCAACAAATGGTGTTGGGAAAACTGGACAGCACCATGCAAAAGAATGAAACTAGACCACTTTATTATACCAAATACAAAAATAAATTCAAAATGGATCAAAGACCTAAATGTGAGACCTGAAACCATAAAAAATCATAAAGGAGAACACAGGCAGTAACCTCTTTGATATTTGCTGTAACAACTTCTTTCTAGATAAGTCTCCTGTGGCAAGAGAAATAAAACCAAAAATAAACTATTGAGATTTCATCACAATAAAAAGCTTCTGCACAGTGAAGGTAACAATTGACATAATTATGGAATGAGAGAAGACGTTTGCAAATGACATGTCTGATAAAGATAGGGTTGGTATCTAAAATATATAAAAAACTTATACAATCAACACTCAAAAAATGAATAGCCTAGTTAAGAAAAATGGGCAGAAGACATGAATAGGCATTTTCCAAAGAAGACATACAGATGGCCAACAGACATGAAAAGATGGTAAGTATCACTCATCCAGAGAAATACAAATCAAAACTACAATGAGACATTACCTTACACCTATCAAAATAGCTAAAATCAACAACACAAGAAACAGCAGGTATTGGTGAATACATGGAGAAAGGGGAAATATCTTGTACTGTTGGTCAGAGAATAAACTGGTACAGTCACTCTGGAACACAGCATGGAGGTTCTTCAAAAAACAAAAAATGGAACTATCCTATGATCCAGCAATCACACTATTCGGTATTTACCCAAAGGACAAAGATACTAATTCGAAGAGATAAAGGCACCCTGATGTTTATAGCAGCATTATCTACAATAGCCAAATAATGGAAACAGTCTCAGTTCTCATCAACTGATAAACAGATAAAAAAAGAGGTGGTACATGCATTATAATGGAACACTACTCAGCTATAAAAAATAATGAAATTTTGCCATTTGCAATGACATGGATGGAGCTAGAGAGTATTATGCTTAGAGAAATAAATCAGTCAGAGAAAGATACTCATATGTGGAATTTAAGAAACAAAACAAATGAGCAAATGGAAAAAAGACAAAGAGAGACAAACCAAGAAACAGACTTTTAACTATAGAGAATACACTGATGCTTACCAGTGGTGAGGTGGATTGGGAGATGGGTTAAAAATAGGTGATGGGGTTTAAGGAGTACACTTGTGATAAACATTGGTGGTAAACAGAAGTGTTGAATCACTATATTGCACACCTGAAACTATTATTACATTATATGTGACCTAACTGGAAATTAAACAAAAACTTAAAAGAAAAAAAAACTGAAATTCCCCTATCTAAGCCAGAAATAGGACTTATTTAAATTTAGTGGGCCATATTTGGGAGCACATGGGGTATTGCAGTGCATGGAGGTCACTGGTACTGTTCCTGTCCACTTTGTCTCATCTCTCACTTGGTATAGGCAATCTGGAAATAGCTTTATTTGAAAAAAACATTGATTTTTTTCTGATAATAAAGTAATACATATTCACTGAAAAAAGTACATAAATGCAGAAAATATAATAAAAAATTAAAATTACCTATATCTCACCAACCAGAAAATTTGTTAACATTTCGATACTCTTTCTCATTGACTACATTGTGTCTCTGCCCTTTATTGTTGATTTTCGTTTTTTGTTTTGTTTTGATTTTTCTTTTTTCCTTTTCCTTATTCTTGTCTAATTTTTTTAATATATTTATTTTTGAGAGAGAGACAGAGCATGAGTGGGAGAGGGGCAGAGAGAGAGGGAGACACAGAATCTGAAGTAGACTCCAGGCTTTGAGATGTCAGCACAGAGCCTGATGTGGGGCTCGAACCCACAGAGAGATCATGACCTGAGCCAAAGTCGGATGCTTAATCGACTGAGTCACCCACGTGCTCCTCTTTTTCTTTTTTCTTTTCTATTTTTTAAAGGTTTACTTATTTATTTTGAGAGACAGAAAGAGAGTGAACATGCATGCACACATGCACGTGAGCAGGGACGGGACAGAGAGAGATGGAGAGATAGAAATCCCAAGCAGGTTCTGAGCTGTTAGCACAGAGCCTAGTGTGGGGCTCCATCTCATAAACCATGAAATAATGACCTGAGCCAAAATCAAGAGTCAGACACTTAACTGAGTAAGCCACCCAGGTGCCCCCCTTTTTTTTATTTTAGAGAGAAAGAGAGAGAGCATGTGAACAGAGGAGGGACAGAGAGAGAGAGAGAGAGAGAGAGAGAGAGAGAATCTTAAGCAGACTCCACGCGCATCAATCCCACAACCTGGGATAATGACCTGAGTTAATATCAAGAGTTGGATGTTCAACCTACTGAGCCACCCAGGTGCCCCTTTTGTTTTGAGTTTTCAACATCTCAGATTCTTAATGTATAAAGTAGAGAGGATAAACTACCTAGAATTATTGTTAGAAATTAGATAACATATGCAAACCATCCATTAAGATAACTCTGATATTTTGTTAACTTTAGTGATGATAAAGACGATCACCCCCTTTCCTCTCCAGATCTGCTCCTTGCTTTCACCATTGGCTCTATATCCCAGGAGGCCAACATTAATGGACTTACATAATCAGGGAGCTCCTTTTCCTCTGGCTTCTGGTTGAATCAGGCCAAAGGGAAGTCCCTGCAGGAGATGCAATAGTGGGAAGAAAGGGACTTGGGAATATTTATTCCCAAAGCTCTGCCATCTTCCAAGAGAAAGGGTTGGGTTCAAAAGCCACAGTTCCCATAATGCAGCTCTCTCTCATGGCTACAGCTATTCTCTTCAGGGTCTGACAGCTCCCTGTGCTTACTCCTTCTAGCCAGGAGTGGTCACTCATGTCATCGACTGCCTTCTGATTTCAGGATTCTTACTGATACAGTAATGATGATGCTGTTGTCTTTGACTAAAATGCCACTATTTAACTTCTTCTCAATCTACTGAGGCCCTACCCAGTCTTTAAAGAATAACTGAAATGCCATCGTTTTGAAGAATTATTCCAAAACCACTCCCCATCCCTTAAAAAAGAATGACCTTAACTTCTTCTCCCGGACTCTCAAGCAATATGCTTCATACTTACATCTATTTTATCACGTAGCAGAGTCTGCATAAGAGTGATCTGGTTCCAGCCTATAAAACTGTGAGCCTATGGGATTTCTCCCACTGGGTCTTACTCAATTTTACACCTGTTAGCAGTTGGCACAGCGATTCACATGTGGATGTGAAGGGAAGACTTTTTAAATTAAATTAAGTATTTTTCTGGGCATGAACTCTTTTCTTCCCCTAGTTCTTTAATAAATATTAATTTAGTCTTTCTGCTTTCTCTAGTCATCTCTCTACGTAGATTATTTTTATTATAAAAAAAGAGAGTCTAGAAGCTGACCCAAAGGTCAAAATTTTTTCTCCTTAAAACACAAGTGAAAGTGAGCAACAGTTGTTATAGGAATAACTTATTTTTGCTGATAAACATTTGAAATTGCTCTCCAAGTTATCTTTAAAAAACCTATTATATTACTCAATTTACTCTTTTCCATATTATCTTTTTTTCTTTCAGCCCATCATAATAACTGAACTTCCTGTCATTGATTATTCACCCTACTTATGTTTTGTGGGTTTTTTTTTGTATTAAGAAAACAATATGTTGCTCTCGTATCATATATATTTATATATTTATATTACATATTTTTTTCTCCAAACAATTGGTGGTAGGAATTTAAAGGAAAAAGATCAGCTTACTTTTTCACTAACTTACTCTCTTTTAAGTTACTAAATCCAACAGGTACTTTTTCAAACATTTCAAAACTGGAAACCTTGGGGCACCTGGGTGGCTCAGTTGATTAAGCATCTGACTCTTGATTTCAGTTCAGGTTATGATCTCACAGTTGGTGGGATCCAGTTCTGTGTCGTGCTCTGCGCTGACAGTGAGGAGCCTCCTTGGGATTCTCTCTCCTTCTCTCTCTGCTCCTTCCCTTGCTTGAGATTATCTCTACCTCTTTCTCTGCCCTTCCTCCACTCATTCTCTCTTTCTCTCTCAAAATAAATAAGCTTAAAAAAAAAAAACAAAACCTGGCAATCTCACAGATTTTATTTCCTCTGAATTATGTTACTGAAAAGAATATTCTAATTGTCAAGAACAGATTCTCACAGTGGATTATCACATATTTGTCACAGTAAAATAAATGTAATTTTATTTAGAAGAAAAAAAATATTAAGTTTGAGAGCGAATACCACTACTGTGTTGAGTTATTTCAAACGTGGCTATTGAGAGGCTAAATGTTGTCACCTTGGGATGTATAATGAGAAAGGACCTCACGCTTTTGAAATGCTCCAGGGCATGTGCCTCATTTGAGTACCTGCATTCAGGCTAAATTTTGACAATCAGTTCTTTATTGTAAGCTCACTTTGTATAATGACATGTTGCCACTGTAAATATGCAAAGCTGAATCATTTCATCCGTAAGTAACTTGCAGTGACCTCTGGAATAGAAAGTATTAGCTGTTCAAAGGTCTAGAAGAATAAAACCTGTTAGAACAAGAAACCTAGCTGCCCCCTCCCTTTTTTTTCAGTGCAAAATTCCAGGTGGACTACAACTTTCGACTTGGCCTATGAACCTTTGAAGTGAGGAATTTCATATGGAGCAAGTTGAGATTTCATTATTAATTAGATTAAAAGAGATCTAACTCAATGAGGAGGAATGTGCCTCTCTTTACAGGAGGCATAGAAAGGCACATCTTCAAAACAAATCCCTGCCTAGGAAACTTAGGCATTTAGAAACTCTTGATTAGATTCACTGATACTTGAAAACTCTGTAGGCTTAAAACTTTCTAAGAATACTAAATGTGTATTAAAGTAACTTGCATGTTTAATTTAAGCTATCTTATTTTTTATTCTCCCTTGGGCTTTGGAAACGCTGCATTATTATTCAACATTGTGATAGTAAGATGTGTCCTCTCAACTGAAATAGAACTGGGTCCTGCCCAAAGAGTGCTCCTTCTGAAACTTCTCTTGCAGTTAGGTCAAAAGCTGTGTCTCTATTCTTGTTTTCTTAGGGGAGCTCAGGCTCTTCACCTGCACTTGCAGGTCTCACTGTCACTGCTAAGTCAATTTAACCATTATTCCTCGGAGCATGCTCACTGACCAACTCCTTCATCTAACAAGCTCTTCCTTAAGACTGGAAAATCTACTAGATTTATATCTATCAGTATTAGCTTTGCACCATTCACCACATAGTTAGGTAGAGACACATTCTGTCTCCTTTCACATGCATTCATTTGAGAAATAAAAGGCTGAAAACAAAGTAGAATTGCTACACTATTGTGCTTGCTCTAATTGTTCATTGAAAACAATTTTAGAGACAATTATTTTTAGAATACAAGATATTTTTTCTTTCTATCAAGATTTTAGCCAATGGCTTTAGGGTATTTTAGACTCCTCCTCCTCCTCACTTCCCATATCCCTATCAATATTTATCTCCCCCCCCCACTTTGTTCTGTGACCTCTCTTTCTTCCTTTTCTTTCTTTTTTTAAATTTTATCAATCAAGCATAAAGGTTAGCTCATTCCTTTATTTATTCAGTCAAAAAGCATTTATTAAATGACTGCTATTGATTTGCAAGGCATCATGGCACTTCATTTCCTTTTGTACATCATGGTACATAATTCCTTTAATCATGCCAACAGCTTTCTAATATTCTCCTCCACTCCAATTCCTCCTGTACCAGAAATCCATTAAAATCCTTTTTATCTTTTTGGTTTTCAAAATTTCAGTGCAATACAATGCCTACTGCTTTTGATTTACATTCAAGATATCTAGTATGTGGCCACTACCTATCTGTCCAACTTTGCCTTCCATGAATGCCCAAAGTACTGAATCTATGATAACTTCTATCCAGATCTATTAGCTTGCTATTCCCTATGTGCATTTTCTATCTTCTCACCTCTGAAAAATAAAGCCATGTTTTCAAATCAATTTAAAAAAACAGGTGAAACCAACAACTTTCTATCATGACCCTGATTCTCAGTATGTATGATTCGCTTTGGCATTTCTCAACAAACATGGGGCTATTTGCAGCATTTCTCAAGAAAATGGTTCTTCTTGTTATTGCCTATTTATTCTTTAAGGTCCAAATCGAATACATAACTAGGATAAATGCTTTCAATAAAAAGGTATTGTGAAAGAGCTATTTAAATCTTTACATCCCACCAACGTCAGTCCAGATAAAAGAAGCCAAATTTAGCCAAAATTCTGCCAAGAAATGAATTTCCAACTGGATTCTTTATTGAAATTGGGACCTAGACTTCATGGTGGTGCTATAGTCCAGAAAATCTGGATAGTCGCCAGCAACAGCCTCAGTGAATCTCTTCATCTCTGAACTGGGTGCAGGTTACTCAGTTAATCTCCAGTTGCAGGAGCGAAGTAGTATCAGAGGATAGGACACTACATTTTTTTTCTAGGGACACGTGCATGCATTTTTTTTAATTTTTAAATGTTTATTTTTGAGAGAGAGAGAGAGAGAGATAGCACTAATGGGAGAGAAGCAGAGAGACACACACACACACACACAGAATCTGAAACAGGCTCAAGTCTCTAAGCTGTCAGCACGGAGCTGGATGTGGGACTCGAACCCATGAGTGGTGAGATCATGACCTGAGCTGAAGTCGAAGCTCAACCACCTGAGTCACCCAGGCATCCCAATGTGCGTGCATATTTTTAAAATGCATTTATAAGGGCACCTGGTGACTCGGTTAAGTGTCCAACTCTTGATTTCGGCTCAGGTCATGATCTCATGGTTCATGAGACTGAGTCCTGCATCGGCTCTGTGATGAAAATGAAGAGCCTGTTTGGGATTCTCTCTCTCTCTCTCTCTCTCTCTCTCTCTGACCCTACCCAGCTTGTGCTCTCTCTGTCTCTCTTTCAAAATAACTAAATCATCTTAAAAAAAAAAAATAAAACACATTTACGATGATTTACTCTGATGTATAAACTATCAAGATAAGATAAATAAAAAACAAGAAGGAAAAAATTAAATATAGAAGAAGAGAAGGAAAAAATAAATAAGAAAAAAAGAAGGAAGGAAGGAAGGAAGAAAAAATGAGACGAAGAGGAAAATGGTAAAAAGGTAAGATGAAGCCAGAGTCAGAGTGAGGTTCTAAAAGAAATCACTTATGATAGAAAAAATTAACTTCTTTGTAAATCAGTAAATTGGAGCAGAAAAGGTAACCACCCATGTGTAAGAGTGCTATGCAAAGGTTATTATTGCTCCTTGATGAATGACTCTATTTGGAGCCAAATGATTACACCAAATTAAAGGCAAGTATTCAGGTTTCAAAGCTCACCTAGTTTCCTGTGCCAAGATGCTGCTCATCACAGAGCAGAGGTGTCTAAGGGCACAGCACAGCAAACAACACGAAGAACGGAACTTGGATTTGATGCCAGCACTTGCAAATTTTCTTAAGGGTTCTTGTTAACTTGCAGCAGACAGCAAAACAAGTGTGAAAGTGTGAAATGACACACGCTGGAGGGAAGGGTGGAAGCTGGGAGTGGGGAAGTGGAAAATGGTTCTATTTTAAGAGGATGCTTAATTTCATTATAATCAACTGTTAGCCTTTTTCTTACATGACTGTTTACTGAAACACTGTACTTTTCCAAATAAGTATATGCTGAAGTTTCATCCACAAAGCCCTTTGGAAGCAAGCAGACCATAAGATTAACTCTAATGAAACCTTGTTATTGGACCAAGACATCCTAATAGAACACAAACTTATAAAACAATGTGCATTTAAAATACTGTACAGGCAGTCCAATCGATGGGGCAAAATGAATCATGGCGGAGTAGTAGGAGACACAGAGAGAGGGAGGGGGAGAAAGACAGAAAAGAAAAGCCAAGTGATTATTTTATCACCTTCCTTAAAATTCTTTCAATAGCCCTGTGGTCTATAAAAGGAGACAGTGTTGAGTGACTGCTGGGTAAAACTGGCACTTGTCTTTGGCAACAGACAACATCTTGGGTTCTGGGTTCACATCTTGTCAGTAACACATGGGTACCTTGTTGACATAATTTACTCCCTTTGAAATTTAGTTTCTTCATATGTAATAGTATAAAAATGTCATAAATATTTACCTCTATATGATTGCTTAACAGATCACTTTTTAGAGAGCACTTAGTACTGTGTATACCAACTAAGAAATACTTGAGAAAATCTTGAGTATTATTATTATTATTATTAGTAGTAGTAGTAGTAGTATTATTAGTTGGAACACAGACTGGTAGATTTTGAAGAGCCTGGGAATTAGTCCTTTACCTATATGAAGGGACTTAGGCTCAGAGATGTTTCTCAACTTTCTCAAAACCATAACAGGAAGATGGTCTTCTGTTTCACAGTCACAGCCCTTGTGTATGACAAGAGAGAACAGCATGCTTTGATATTCATAAAGGATAAACAATTTAGAACATCTGCCTCATGGGTGGTGTCTGAATTTCTAATGTTTTCTGCAAAAATTTTGTAACATTACTAGAGATGAATTTCATGTTCCTTTAGGTCATTTCACTTTAGTATTGAATGATGTGCACTCCCCCGTATCACCTTAACTCACACTGGGCCCCATCAACAAGATTATTTTCATGTAGGCATTTTTCAAAGTTTATTTATTTATTTTGGGAGAATTGAGAGAGAGAGAGAGAGAGAGAGAGAGAGAAAGAGGCCCTGCATGCATGCACACACAGAGAGGGGAAGAGAGAATCCCAAGCAGGCTCTATGCTCAGTGCAGAACCCCATGCAAGGCTTGATCTCATCACCATGAGATCATGACCCGAGCCAAAATCAAGAGCCAGACACAGTCAACTGAGCCACCCAGGCACCCTTCATGTAGGCATTTTTTTGGAAAGCGTCACTCAGGTGTTCAAATTAAAACTTTCAGAGAACAAATAGAAAAAAATTATGTTGTATGCCAGTTACTAACGGTAATTATTTTCTGTGCTTCTGCCAGGAGATTATTTGCTTGTCCAAGTCCTCACTCAAATGATACTTTTAGATAGTGTTCAGGCATATCTCTTTCAGAAAAGCAAGCCAAAGGAATTTTAATACCTGCCTCAGTTTTCCTCCTGAGAGAAGAAATAAGACCTATCCCACTGATTCATTATGGTAGCATGCACATGTATACATTTTTACATTTCAAGTTGAACTTTGCTGTTGATGGTAGCATTCATGAGTCCCTTTTCTTGAATCTGATGAGAGTTTCTTTAATAGTGTTAAATGGTTCAACGTATTTCCCAGTGGAGATTCTGATGTACAGAATTCAGGATTTAAATTTAAATTAAAGGCTTAAAATTCAGATTATTTCAATGCTGACTCAACAGATATGCGTGCCTGCGTGTGCGTGTGTGTGTGTGTGTGTGTGTGTGTGTGTGTGTGTGTGATGTTTCAAAGCCATTGTAAAGGGTAATGGAGCACTGAAGATCACACAGAAGGGTTTCGAGGATGCCATGAACAATAGGGCATGGGCACTGTCATTGCCCTTCTCTTGAACTGACCATAATCATTGCACTCCAAGTGGAAGGGATATCAAACTTCACCTGGCTCATTAATTTCATTCCACTAATGATGAATGTGAGGCCCAGGGAGATAAATATCATAGATTTTGCTATTAAGAGACAGATTGCATGAGAGAGAAAGAGAGGAGAAGTAGGAGAAAGAAGAGGAAAGAGAGAGGAAGGAAGGATAATAAGAGAACAAAGGTTAAAATTTTATTCAGCCTTCTTGTTTATTCTTCATTTTATTTTATATGTAAATAATTAAATTACTAACAAAGAAAGCACAAAGGCACATGAACCACTCAGAGTTGAATAGCTTTTTGTCTTATGGGGGTTTTCTGTTAAAAATAAGATAACTCTCATATAAAATAAAAATTCTGGGGTGCCTGGCTGTCTCAGTTCATTAAGCGTCTGACTTTGGCTCAGGTCATGATCTCATGGTTTGTAGCTTTGAGCACCACGTCAGGCTCTGTGCTGACAGTTAAGAGCCTGGAACCTGCTTTGGATTCTGTGTTTCGCTCTCTCTCTGCCCCTCCCCAGCATGCGTGTGTGTGTGTGCGTGTGCGTGCGCGCACGCGCGCACGCTCTCTCTCTCTCTCTCTCTCTCTCTCTCAAATAAATAAATATTAAAAATAAATAAAATAAAATAAAAATGCTGAGAGTCATTAACAGGACTGCACATGCATAAAGATAAGAATGTTCCCTAGATCAGCTAAAAGATTATTTAGACATTTTGCTCAACTGAAAAAACAAGCATACAATAAAAGAAAACAAAAATGAGTGTGAGAGCCATGAGTCCCATGAGATTTCCTATGACTTAAGTCCTGGTATTAATGAGAATGTGAGGCTGCTGCTTCATGAACTGCCAGTGGCTTATTTCCAAGATGAAGACCAACAAAACATTGTAAGGGAAAGGTTTGTGCTTGGTTAGAATCTCTATTGGAAAATTTGAAACAACGAACACAGTAAGTGGAAAATTCATAGTGTATGTTTTACTTGCTTTTTACTGCAATATAAACTCTGACAATTTACTCCAATTTCCTGAAATTCCAATCATTTTTATTCTAATGTAAACTTGAAAAGTCAGTGGTTGGGCAATAATTTCAACATTTTTCATAGAATACTTTTGCAAATGAGTACACTGGTACCTTTACTTTTGTAAAGGTACACAGCTACAGTACAGTAATTAACTGATGAGAAAAAGGTCTTTTTCTCTTACAAATAGCTTTCCCCTCAGTGTCGACATGTAGGACAACCAAAACTGGCTGAGATTCAAAAAGTTGCTAAGGGGTTCACAGACACACACTTCTGGAGGCTGCTAGCTGCAAATATTCTCAGTGCCAGCTGCTTGTCACTGGGAATTCTTTTTTTTTTTTTTCTTTTAAATATTACAAAACATCATTACAAATCAGATGGCTGGGGAGACTATTCTTAAAAAAACAGACGTGTGAATTTTATAACTGATGTATATAGACACATGGTAAGATTAGTTATATAAAAATCAGACACACCTGAAAAATAACATTCAATGAATTACATGCTCCTTTTCTAGACCTTATTTCAAAATCGATCAAAGATCTAGAGAAGCAAAAGAATTTTGTCCTTAGCTTTTTTCCCTCGATTTTTTTTTATTATGGTAAAATACACACCTCATAAAATTGACCATTTGATCACTGAAACCGCTTTATTGAAATGGCTGACATATAAAAAGCTGTGTCTACTTAATGTATACAACTTAGCAAGTTTGGGTATAAGTATATACCTGTAAAACTATTACCACCATCAAGACCATAAACATATCCATCACCTTCCAAAGTTTACTCTCTGTCCCTTTATTATTATTATTTTGTGTATGTGTGTGTGATAAGATTGACATAAGATCTACCTCTCAGAATATTTTAAATACACAATACCATTTTTAAGTGTATATTTCAGTGGTATCAAGCACATTTATATTGTTGTGCAACCATCTCCACAATCCATCTCCAGAATTTGTTTCATTTTGCAAAACCAAAACGTTATACCCATTAAACAATAATGCCATGTCTTCCCTACTCCCCAGCCTTGGCAACCACCATTCTACTTTCTATCTCTATAATTTTGACCACTCTAAGTACTTCATACAATATGTCTTATTGTGACTGGTTTATTTACTTACCATGCCCTCAAAGTTTGTCCACGTGGTAGCATATGTTAGAATTTTCTTTCCATGGCTGAATAATATTCCATTGTATGTATGTACCACATTTACCTTATCCATTTATCTGTCATGCACACTTGAGTTGTTTACATGTTTTAGCTATTGTGAATAATGTCATGAGCATACGTATACAAATATCTCTTCAAGAATCTACTTTTAATACTTAGGAGTATATACCCAGAGGGGAATTTCTGGATTACATTGTAAGTCTATTTTTAATTTTTTGAGAAACTTCTATACTGTTTTCCACAGCAGCTATACCATTTTATATTACCAACAGTGTGCAGTGTTATAATTTATCTACATCCTCAACTAGACTTCTTTTGTTTCTTTGATAGTAGTCATCCTATTGAGTATAAGGTGGTATCTCATTGTGGTTTTGATTTGCATTTCCCTAATAATTTGTGATGTTGAGCATCTTTTCATGCTTTTGGGCATTTGTATATCTTCTTTGGAGAAATGCCTATCAAGTCCTTTGCCCACTTTTGAATCGAGTAGTTTGAGTTTTTGTTGTTGTTGAGTTTTAGGAGTACTTTATATTCTGGATATTAATTCCTTAACAGATATATGATTTGCAAATATTTTCTTCCATTCTGAGAGTTGTCTTTTACTCTATTGATAGTAGCTTTGAGGCGTAAAATTTTAAAATTCTCATGCAGTCCGATTTGCCTATTTTTTTTCTTTTGTTACCTATACCTTTGATGTTATATTCAAGAAATCATTGCCAAATTTAATGTCATGAAAATTTTGTCTTATGTTTACTTCTAAGGGTTTTATTGTTTTTCAGCTTACATCAGCTCCTTGATTCATTTTGAACTAATTTTTGTATAGTGTTAGGCAAGGATCCAACATCATTATGTTATATGGGGATATCCAGCTGTCCCCAGTATCATTTGTTGAAGAGATTGTCCTTTCCCTATTGAATAACCTTGACATCTTTGTCAAAAAACATTTGATCTTATATAAGAGAGGTTATTTCCAGGGTCTCTGATCTATTCCATTGGCATATATGTCTGTCTTTATACCAGTTACATACTGTTTTGATTACTACAGTTTATAGTAAGTTTTGAGATCAGGAAGTGTGAATCATTCAACTTTGTTCTTTTTCAATATTGTTTTGCCTATTTAAAGTCCTTTGTAGTTCCATACGAACTTTAGGATGGATTATTTAATTTCTGCAAAAAATGCCATTAGGATTTTGATAGTTATTGTATTGAATCTGTTGATTACTTTAGCTAGTATTGACATTTTAACAATTTTAATTCTTCCAATCCATGAACATGGGATACATTTTTTATTTACATTTTCTTTAATTTATTTCAGGAATGTTCTGTAGTTTTCATCGTACAATTCCTCCTTGGTTAAGTTAATTCCTAAGTATTTTGTTATTTTGATGCTATTGTTAATTAAACTGTCATATCCAATAGTCAGAAATCTCTCAGCAGAGAAAATCCAAGAACCTGATGGCTTCAGTAGTAAATTTTGCCAAACACTTGAAGGATAACTAACACCAGTCTTTCTTAATTTTTTCCAAAAAATTGAAAAGAAGGGAACACTTCCAAACTGTCTATGAGCCCAGTGTCACCCTGATACCAGAGTCAAACAAAGACATTATAATAAAATAAAACTATAGGCTTATATCCTTCATAAACAGTGGTGTAAAATCCTCAGGAAAACTGAATTCAGGGGGCACCTGGCTGGCTCAGTTGAGCCAGTCAAGCAACTGGCTCTTGATTTCAACTCAGGTCATGATCTAACAATTTGTGAGACTGAGCCTAATATTGAGCTCCACACTGACAGCACATGGAGCCTGCTTGGAATCCTCTCTCTTCCCCTCCTCTGCTCGTGCGCTCTCATGCTCTTTCTCAGAATAAATAAAGTTTTAAAAAAAGAGAAAAAGAAAACTGAAATCGGTAGCATATTAAAAGGATTATACACCATGACCAGGTGGAAATTATTCCTGGTATTCAAGAATGGTTCACCATGAAATGGATAAATGTAATAAACCACACTGACAGAATGAAGGAAAAACAGATGCATGATCATCTCAATTGACACAGAAAAAGCATGTGACCGATCCACTACCCTGTCATGATAGAAACACCCAACACAGTAGGAAAAAAGAAACTACCTCAACTTAATAAAGGCTGCATATAACAAACCTACAGCAAGCATCATGCTCAGTGGTGATGGACTGAAAGTTTTCCTCTAAGATTAAGAAGAAGGTAAGGACACTCAGTTTTACCACTTCTCAACGACAGATTGACATCCTAGCCAGAGCAATTAGACACAAAGAGGAAAAAAAAACATCCAAAATGGAAACGAAGAAGTAAAATGATCATTGTTTGCATATGATATGATCTTATATATAAAAAACATTAAGGATTCCGCCCCTCCTCCCCCCAAAAAAACCCTGTTAGAACTAACAGGTGAATTTAACAAAGTAGCAAGACACAAAGCCAATGTCCCCAAATTAGTTGTATTCCTATATACTAGCTAGCAATGAACCATTTGAAATGGAAATTAAGAGAACAGGTTTTGGCTTTTTAAGACTTTACATCAAAAAAAATTAGGAAGCCGAAAACAGAAAATAAAATACAAAATATGCACTACAAAATATGAATTTTCATTAAAAAATGTAACTTTAACAACAAATTTTTATTTTCTTTTTCTTAAAATGATAAGTAGAATAATTTAATTTTAGATATGTAGGGGTTTGTCTATAACTTAAGACTTCATGTTATGGTAGGAAAAGTGACTTGCCTAAGTTTTCACAGATGGGTCTCTATTCATATTCTATGCTACCTGCTTCTCCCCTCATACAATGTATATACACAACTACCTGTAAATGTAAGTAAGGAATAGAGAAAAGATAACTCGATTACATGTAAACGATTTTTCTCCTTAGCTCTCTTTCTCAGTAGCCCTGTAGAAATGGAAAAACTATGGCTTTCTCTGGGCTTGATTTTCCTCATCAGGAGAAAAAAGAATGGAGGGGATCCTATCAGCGCCATCTTTCCTGCACAGGTTGCCACAGTGGTTTTCCAGCTGTGCTCCACTGTGCTGAAATTCAAGCGATGATGTCAGGGACTAAAATTGAAAACTGGGGCTTGGATGTAGGTAAATTGGGGTGTCATTTGCTATGCAGGTGGAGCTCAGATTATCCCTTCCTATTTCACATACACTTCGTGTAGAGGCTAAGCTTATGTCTGCTATAAATTGATACTTGATGATAAGATTCAGGTGATTAGAAGTCAGAATTCTGCCATTAATGTTGATTATTACAATTATCCAAAGGATTGGTGCTTTGAAAAGAGGTTTTATAAAATGTAAGAAGTATTAATATTATAATTTAATCAGTATTAGTTTAATAATAATTATTTAATTCCAGTATTAAAAGTGTTTCTTAATAGAGTGAATCACATAGCTGCCTCCTCCAAGACATATAGCAGCACTGATTTACCATTGTACATAATCAAAACAGCAGCTTGTCTTTTTTAGAAAATACTTTTGACATGTAAGGGGGATAGACTTTATAAGTGTTTTACCCCCAAGATTTCCTATTCTGGGCTTCCAACTACCAAAATTAAAAACAGTAAGACCTTCAAAACTATGCTTTGTTAATGTTTTTTGGAGAGAGACAGTCATTGATTTTTTTTTTTTTTAGTCATTGATTTTTTACGACTTCCTTTATTTCCAAGGACCACAAGACTGTGTAGTTCACCACTATTTATTCTAATACAGCTCTTGAACCAGATAGAAACCCATAAAACTACAGATTAACTGAAACATTATATGTATAAGATATATATGTATGTGTTTATTTGGACACACACATAGAGAGAGATGTTTCAAGATAGTTTCCTTTGCTATGTGCTTGCTAGCCTTTAAAATCTGCTCAAAAAGAAGAGGGCAATGGTCTCAATTAGTTTGAGCTGCTATAACAATTTACAAAGACTGGGTGACTTACAAATATTTATTTCTCATAGTTTTGGAAGCTGGAAGTCCAAGATCAGGGTAAGGCATGGTCAGGTTCCTAGTGAGCACCCTCCTTCTGGTTTATAGAGGGCTACCTTCTTGCAATGTGCCCTCACCTGGTGGAAAGAGAGCTAGCTAGCTTTCCGGCCTCTTATAACAACACCAACCCTTATTGTGAGGGCCCCACCTTTGCAACCTAATCACTTCCCCCAAATCCCCATCTCCAAACACCATCACATTGGGATTACAATCTTAAATTTTGAATTTTGAGGGGACACAGATATTCAGTTCATTGCAGCAATGATGGGCTAATGTTTGGTAATGGTTTTCCAAACCATAAACTGGTTTAGAATAAAAGATTGGAGAACGTATGCTTTAGCAATCGTGGATTTAATATTTGCAGTTCCAACTACTTGCTTCAAATCCTGAAAGTCCCTGATGTGTAGTAGTCTGTTAGAGTTCTGAATTCGAATCATCTTCTGCTGGGGGTGGAGGCAAAGTGGATGGGGGTTACCCCTGAAGTGTGGCAACGAGTCATTTACTAATGAGTGAACCCAGCTGACCATGCTACAGCCTTATCTCCAGTCTGCTTCACTGTTCTGTAGCTTTTGCTGCAGAAATAATGGATGTTTGTTTCTGAGAAAATAATGTTTTTTACACCAATAATATATTCTCGGGAAATCATTAAGGATATTCACTAATATTTTTGAGTACGAAATTATTGAAACATTATTTATTAGAGTAGAATATTGGAAACAAATCTAGAGTTCAAAAATAAGAGGGCTATTTAAGTAAACATATACAGAATGTCTAAACACTGAAATTCTGTGTCTAAAAAATGATGCTGTTGAAAGTTATTTAATGGAATGGGAGGTTAGTCATTAATTATACTGTTAAGTGACAACAGCACCACAATACATATAATGGAAGAGAGAGTTAAACATAGAACAGACAAGAAAATCCAGATATGTGCCAAAATCTCTCATAATAGTAAATTTTTCAAAATGCATTCAGAATATAAATCAATTTGCATGCTAGTTCCTTCTCTGTTTTTAGCCTCCAGCTTGTCCATTTCCACTTTGGCATACTGAAAACATTTTTAAAGACAGCAGCCACGCTGATGTATTTAAAATGAAACTGGATGTTAACACTTTCCAAAACCTTTAATGGCATCTGATTATATTACGATAAATACCAAACTCTTTAATGTGGCATGCAAGGCCCGGCATGGAACAGCCTGGCCACATCTGCCATCTCGTTTCACGATGCTCTCCCTGGCCTTCACTCAGTTCCGGTCACACTGACACTCCTCTAAACTCGTCCCAATCCAGGTCTCTGGATGTGCTATCCTTTCCCCTGAAATTTTCTCTAGTTGCTCATTCAGCTTAAATGTCATTTTTTCACATACACTCACAACCTGAGCTAAAGAAAGCCATGCTGTAGCCTGTATCTTTTCTAACACCATCAGTTTTTATTTTATTTGTCTATGTGGGCCTTTAAAGAGAAATTACTAGATAATAAATTCCATGAGGGTTATAATGATATCTGTTTTACCCGTTATATATGTTATATATATATAGTGGCTGACACACAGCAATTGCTAAAAATAATTGTACATGAATTCATAAACAAAAATCTTATCTTTCTTTTGTATATTTTCATGAACTATAGCCTGATCTCTATTACAGTCAGAAAGATCAACAGTAGTTTAAGATATTATTCAGATTTTAATTTTTACAGAATACAATATACCCTGTTAAATCAAGGTTTAAGCAATATTAACTTCCTTTATCTCTACAGTTTTTACTTTGTTGAAAAAAGTGATTTAAAGTATTGAGGGTTTTCATGTTATATGATGAGCTAATCAAAATCTTAGGCAAAATGCACATCACAGCACTTTTAGGTGACAGAAGTAGCTACAGAAGGTATATGAACAATCTGGCTTCTCTGTTCACATAAGTAAAACAATAAAATGATATCATTTAAGTAAAATTAAATATTTTCTGTTAAATAAAATACTTCATCATTTTCTACTGTAATTAAAGATGCTAGATTAATAAGCTTGGGCAGGAGTTATCATTTCAACCAACAGAATTCCTGAAAAAGGACAGAATTGCTATGCTTTCTCTCCCTTGTGATTGTTCTTGAATTTAATACACACACACACACACACACACACACACACACACACCCTGTTTTTCAGAATATTTTGAACATCTCCCATTTACTAAAGTGTGTCATCATCTCACTATCACTTAATACAGATTTTTAAATTAAATTTCCTTCAAGAGATATTACCTTTTGTGAAACATTAATTATTTTTAGGGAGAGATAGGGAAACTCAAGATTACAAAGTGCTCCCGATGAATTACAATGAGTGGATACCTCTTTCCCAGCATATGTAGCTTAAATCCCATATGAGAGACCCTCAAAACGTCTATCAAGAAAAATTTTGACATGTTATCTCTTCACTGTAAGTATCTTAGAAAAGGTCAGAATCTGTCTGGGAAGCAATGAAGAGTGGCATGGTTTTGCCCAGAGAGCTGCACACTCTACGAAGTTGCTTTTACTAGACTATATTTAAGCTGTGAATGCTAAGATAAAGGCGTGTAGTATAGCATAAGGTTTTTAAGTCTAAAGCATGTTTTCCTACTATACCTTCAGAGATGAGAAATTTTATGTGTGCACTCTCAATTTTTTGAGCTAATAAATACATGGACATTCACATATGTATTTTTATACCCTCACAGCAGTTTACAAGTACACAATTTACTATAAGTATCAAGTACACAAGTGTGTAAGCTGCAACCTTGACTCTCGGCCTAGTGGAGAAGTAAAAACCATTTCCCGTAGAAACTTTTTCTTACAATATAGTCAACAGTTCAGATAAGCAGACTCTTTCAATTATATACTGATATGAAATTTATAAAAGATGTCAGTTAGGAAAATGGTTAGTCTGTGAAGGACTGTGACAAAGCCAAATTGTCCCTGATTTTCTTGGGCATGGAATGGGTGGAGAGGGAAATTTCAAGTCAACAGGTAGGTTAAACCAAGCTCTATTAGGAATGGCTGCAGTTCAGTGGAGTTCAGCCCTATGCCATGAACACACAACACTCTTAAAGCCAACGCAGTCTTCGGTTTTGGTTATATAGAGACGACTAAGTCTCCCACTCTGGTATGAAAGTTTCCAGCATCACAGGAAAAGATGTAAACACACAAAGATAATTATAGTGCAGTGTACCACATAATGAGTAGGGATAGAATCTGGAATTGGTCTGGAAAGATGAATTATAGATTTGGGTATAAACTTAGAACTAAGAAGTAAGTTATCAACATTGTAGGAGAAAAGCGTTAATATGGTCCTATAGGGTTGCTCTGCCTAAAGTTATTTATCTAAGATTCTTAAGGAGGAAAAGAATACTTTAAGGGGAAAAGAAAAATTGAGACGAGAGAAAAGATATATCCATATAATTACATACTTGGTAAAGAAATACCTCCACTTTCTCATTATTCATCCCAAGAAAGGCAGAAAGTTAGATAGAGAAGGAGAATGGCCAAATCACAGATGCCATTTCAGTGATTCCAAGAATGATAGAGAAAAAAACAAATTTTCTGACATGATGTTCCCATACCTTTCCTCTTCTTTGGATTTCATAATAAGTAAATAAATTTTAAAATACAAAAAAAAACCCTACATTATATTCTATTCTAGCTAACTATCAGGGTCAGGGATTTCAGAGGTGCCACACACAGTCCTCATTGACATCTTCAAGACCTGGTGTTGATTTACCAATGCCAGTGAGCCAACATCTGACTCAGTTATTTTAGAATTTGGTGCCATACGAGACAAAAAATAAAATATAACCAGTATCCTAAGGCTTTAAGTCTTAAATACAAATTTCAGATCTTAACCTCCCACAATGACATAACAAGCAGATAAATCACTAACGTGCAGAGATTTATGGCATTCATACTTTTCATGCATATTCCTTCCCCTCTTTCACTTCCTTTTTTACTCTTTCCCAAATAGAAGAAGAGGTAAATTGATAAAAAGAGATATCAAAGTATACGGGAGAGAGTAAATATTCAAATTAATTTGAAGACGAACCACAAGAAAAATTGTGAAAGAATACTTCAATCCAGTTCCACTTAGAATAAAGCACAAATAAAGATTTGATAGTAGAACAGTTTATTTGTGGACTAGGAAAAAAAAAGGAAATAAGAACAAAAGAAATGTAAGGCTCCAGAGAACCATCATCCTCATCACCATTCATTTAATGACTATTTACTATGTATAGTAAATGGTTCAATGCCTTCAATCAGAAATGTACAATGGAGAATTTGATACAAAAAGACGAGTTAAAGTACTAAGAAACTTGAAGGAAGAATGAATATATTTAAAAGAGAAAAGAATGGAGGCAATTTTGTCAGTATCGTCTGCATGAGTAACTTCCAGCTGTATTTACGGAATATCACAGGTGACAGTACATACCCAGAAACTGAACACATTCACATATAGTTGACACAAAGCAAACTGAAGTAAAAAAAAAAAAAAAAAAAAAAAAAAAGATTTCAAGTGATGGGTCCAAGCTAATTCTCAGGCTTCATTCCTATCAGTTATTTTTTAAGTGAGTCCAGGGCAGGTCAGGCATCTGCTCAGGAGATTGTAACCACAGACCACATTTAAACACTGCTCTGTGTAGAGCTACTTCCCTCACTTAGTCTTTCTAGGTACAGCTGTTTAGTGGCAAACACTTGGTAAGGGAGAGTCATCTTTACTATTACAGACTATATCTCTTGCATTTGTAGATGGCTAAATCTTCATTAATGAAAGCTGATAAATTGCTGGAGTATTAATTACATTATCTTTAAAAATTCTCTACTATTGGGGCCACCTGGGCGGCTCAGTCGGTTGAGCATCTGACTTCAACTCTGGTCATGATTTCATGGTTTTCGTGAGTTTGAACCGCACATCAAGCCGACTGCTGTCTGCATGGAATGGGTCCTCTGTCCCCTTGTTCTCTGCCCTTCCCCCGCTTGCACCCACACTCTTTCTCTCTCAAAAATAAAATAAAAACATTGAAAATAAATTCTCGATAATTTCCTTATTGAATAATATTTCTATAATATTCATGTATGTTATAATCATAAATTTCATTAAATATAAGAGCTAAGGTTAGACATTGTAGAAGAAGATATGGAAGAGAAAAACGGGAAAGAGAAAGATTCGACTTCAAGTTCCAATGTTTATCTCTTGGTTGAATGATCTTTAGCAAATTCTTCTCTATCCACAATCAAGGAAAACAACCACAAGATCTTTCTATATACCTTCCAAAACTTAAATTCAATAATTATATTCAATGACAATTCAAGACATATTAAAGATAAGTATATTTGTTAAATTAGCTAATTCTTTATAGTTAATTATTGTAGAACATGCCTCATTTTTAATGTGGTGCTATAGTTAAATGTCACAATGACAAAATAAAAAAAAGCAGGTCACTTTAATGTATTTTATTTGGGCTTTATGTCAGGGATAACTAATTATATTTGAAATATGACACTAGCTTTAAAATCATCATTTGATTAGTTTGATATATAGAAATGTATATGTTACATAATTATTAGGAGATGATGATTCCATATGGTAAGAAAAAAATCCCTTTATAATGTAACAAAAGGTTTATGTTTCCCTAAAAAAATGTCAAGCTGCTATTTCCTTCCACATCTTAGTGATCTCTAAAAACTCTACTCAAAGGTCACATCCTTCAAGGTGTCCTTAAAAAATAATCAATTCATAGCCTCACTTTCAGATAGTTTATCATTGACCTCCTGTGTGATACTTATGTACATTGTGCGATATCCCATTTTTGCACATATTATACTGTATGATGTATACCTTCCTCTTTTGCCCACTAAATTGTGAGCATCATAAGAGTACAGATTCAATTTTATTCATCTCTATATCCCTCATCCTGGAGAAAATATGTAGCACAAGATAGGTTCTGAATAGATGTTTGTGAAAAAACACAAGATTATTTGTTTATCAAATTATAAATAAACATATGATTAATTTGTAGTCATCAGATTCTCTGATAACTCTACAACTTAACTCTTTTGGCAGGAGGAAAAGGATTGAATTATGACCCTCAGACATAAAGTATAAAGCTATACTGAGTCATAATTGTAATGAAATGTAAGAGAGTTCCCCCTTTTTACCCTCACGATGGCTGCTATTTCAAAGTAGCAATTATCAAATTCTTTCAACAATACATTTGGTGCTCCTAATTAGCTGGTGCTCTGAGTATGTGTTCAGTGTTCTTGCTGGGACTTAAAACACTAAATATTTAAGAGAATGGGTCCTAGAATTAGAAGGAATTAGCCTACGCCCTAACTCTGCCATTTATTAACTATGTAATGTTAAGACAATTTCCTTTACCTCTCTGAAAATTTCTTGCCTTGTTTTCTCATTTGTAAACTAAGGGAGAAAACAATACATACTCTCCTAAAGTACACAAGAGGATTAAAAGAGAGTATTTAGATTCAGTGTTTAGCATTTAGAAAATATTTAATAAATATAAAATTAGAGTTCATGACCTCTTGATTACAATGGAAATTTCTTGATGACAAAGAAATCTTTGTAAAAGGAAATGTCTGCACTGTTTCATCATTCAATATAATTCTTAACATTGTTTTTAGATAGCCTTTTTCATTGCGTGAAAGAATTATCTTTTTATTATCTCTTTATTTATTTATTTATTTGAGTTTTCATTTTAATTCCAGTTGGTTAACACATTGTAATATTAGATTCTGGTGTACAATATAGTGATTCAACACTTGCATGCATCGCCCAGTGCTCATATCACAAGTGCGCTCCTTAATACCCGTCACCTGTTTACACCATCCTCTCCCCCATCAACACCCTATGGTAACCATCAGGTCAGTGTGTTCTCTACAGATAAGTGGCTGCATCTTGTTTTTCTTCTCTGTTTCTTTTTTTTTTTTTTTCTTTCCATGTTTTATTTACTTCTTTTGAGTTTATTTCTTTTGAGAAAGAGAGAGAGAAAGAGAGAGAGAGAGCACACATGAACAGGATAGGGGAAGAGAGAGAGGGTAACAGACAATCCCAAGAGATGTACCAAGACAATCCCTCCGCACTGTCACAAAAGAGACCCATTTGGAGCTCAAACTCACAAACTGTGAGATCATGACCTGAGTCGAAATCAAGAGTTGGACAATTAACCAACTAAGACACTAGGTGTCCCCCATCCAAGTTTTTATTTAAATTAAAGAATTATCTTTTTAAATCTAGAATAAATATTGTTCATTTCAACAAGTGTATGATTAGTATCAATCAAAATATTCATATATGTTTTTCTGCTTTGATCTATAAGTGTGATGAATTAACACAAGTCATTTTCCAATTTTAATTAATCCTAACATTTACATGATTCAAGTATATTATTCCTTTACTAGATGGCTGGATTACTCTTTTCATATTGTTACTATACTGTCTTCTTTTGTTTTATTTTAGAAATAAATTGTTTTGGTATCAGAACAAATCTACAGAGGAGATTCCATTTCTATCTCTGATGGGCAAATAATATAAAAATTCTTTGATCCTTGTGTTTGATTATTTTTAAAAACTTATTCTTTACTTTTTTTTCCTTCAAATTTATGTAGTAGGAACACAAAGAAATACATATTTATTAAATATTACTGAGTGATAGACACTTTGCATACATTATTTATTTTTGCAGTACACTACTGTAGTTAGTATTATTTCTATTTCTTAGATGTGGAAACATATTCAAAGGGGTTATTTTCTTAAACTAAGTTTTTGAAACATAAGGTTTGTAATAGAGGCCAGGCTGACTCCATTAGATCATCCTGTGTCTAATCACAGAATCTAAAATGGAACAATCTAAAATGGATTCTAGAGTGGAGATGGATGGGGAAAAATTACTACTTAATATTGCAATTTTGAAATAAATCAAGTTTAGTAAAAGAAAAACAAATGGAATTCAGCAATTAAAAATGACATTCATAAAATAATTTAGCAGTTTTTAAATTTCTATTCTAAGGCAACATAGTTTGCAATATTACTAATAATATTATAAGAGAACAAAATTATAAGAATATATACAAATTGTATATGTAAATATAAAATTCCTTTAAATTTTTTTTGAAGTATGGGATGAAAAAGAAATGAATCATAAAAAGTATTAAGTAAGCTGGGTATCAATATACGACAAGCTGGCAAATCATAATTTAAAAATATTATAAAACAAATATTTTTGGAAAAATGAGAATATAAAAGAAAAAATTAAATCAGCACCAAATGATACATATGCAGGTTTGGCAATGGTATAGTAAGCCAAAAGTTAAGAAATCCTTGCCTCAATTAGGGGAGTCTATCACTCAGATTTCTATACAATTTCTTATAGTTCTCATATTTCCATATTGGCAAACTCACAAAGAAAATCTGACTCCCCAAATAATACTCTATCCCCCAAATACCCAGACATGGTGATGTGTAAATATAAATCAGAGAGTGGCCAAATACTCTAGAAGTAACCTTTTACTTTTTAAAACCCTTAAGCTTCTTATTTAAACCTAACCACTCAAAAATTCTCTTCTTAATTACAAAATCAGTTTTAGGAAGCATCGGATGACATTTTCATGATATTTAGCAGCATCATTTTACAGATAAGATAGGAACGTTCCATCGTGATTACATAATTTTCAATTTAAACTTGTTGGCTCACTATAAATCCTTGCTTCATCTGTTCTACTACATTTTCGTATATATTGTTCCTGATTAATTAGCACATGTATGTCACTGTTTACAAAGAGACAGAATGAGGCAGAGCAAAGGGTTTATTTATATTCACGGCTATGGGTGGGGTGAGGGCGTGGGTTACTGTGGGGCTGCAGGTCATAGGACTGGACCATAGTATCATTGTTCTCTATAAAGGGAATGCGAACCACATTCAAAGAGAATAGGTGTAAACTCTATAAAATTCAGGAAACTTTTGCTCCTTTCCTCCTTTTCTTTGTGTCAAATTTATAAATTTGCACAAAGTAAAATAGTCCTTTCTTGTGAGTTTATGCTTACTTGATTTGGAATATCTTTTTTCCTGTATTTATCATTATTTTAGAGCCAAACAGAGGAACCAAAGTTCCCCATCTGGTAAACAAGCCAGTTAAGATTTTGAAGTATAAATGTGAGCAAAAGACTAAGCAAATTTCAAAGATTCTGGAATTGTTAAAGATGCTATGGTTGTTGATGGTATATGTCATCAAATCACAATTTAACGTTTCTCATGGCAAATATCAAATATCTCTTCTTCTGCCCCAGTTTTTTGGAACACTATGGAATAAAGGTTATTACAGTATTGAAAAGTGCAGAATTTAGAGAAAATTTGGAGGTGATGTAGCAATCTATAAATTCTTTATAAAAATTTCCCTTTCTGAAGAGAGCTTGTAAGGGAGTGTACCCTGCAATAGGAAGAAAGCATCCTAAGATTCTGCATGTCAGAACAGACTCCATGCTTTCCAAGTTCTCCTGAGACACTGGAAAAGGAACAGACTATCCAACCTAATTAATTTTTATTTAAATAATAAATCCATGAAACCATGCATTTTTGACAATTAACAATGTTACCTGTTGCTATATTAGCTGAACTTCTGTTTAAAATAAAATTTCTGTGATGGCTAGTGGCATGGTTTAAAATTATCCAAGGTAATTCTGAAGGAATAAATCTTATAATAACCACATATATTTATAAAACTGTCACATGTGAAGGAGGTCGAATTAGGCAATACTATAATTATTTTCTGCTCTATGTTGTTTACAAACACAAGGAAAGTATCTGCTTTGGAGGACTAATATCAAATGAACAAAAAAAGGGGCAAAAAGTTTAGAATGTTTAGTTATTTGTTCCTTTCCAGGATTTAATTTACAGAAATAGCATAATGCCGTTTTTTCCTTCCTCCTGTCTTCTAGGTGTTAATTTCAAAAGCAGGTGTATCTTATTACACTGTATGTTAACTAACTGGAGTTTAAATAAAAACTTAAAAAAGAGAAAAGAAAGCAGGTGCATTGACTGTTCTATTTTCCAGGTTACGATTTCAGTGGAAGAAGCATCATGAAGTGTCCTGGGCAGAGTGGGGCTCTCTTTCCCGAGTCTCTGACAGCGGTGTTGAGGCTGATTATATAGACTCATGCCATTAATTTTCATTGATTGCTTTCCTCTTTCCCACATTGTCTGTCCTGCTAACTTACAAGGAAATTAAGCCACTTGGTAGTATCACTTCCTTATAAGCTATGGCAGATTACAAAAAGGGTAGCAACACTTTTCAGCTCTTCTCACCAAGAACGGGAATATCTTGGCTTACCATTGAAACCAGATTGGCCTTAACTTTGTCATAAAGAAGATGAAGGAATAAAGTTGCAGAAGTTCCAATTCTAGGTCTCAAGATTCCTTTATTTGTGCATCGGATGAATAAATCTAGGCTAGTCTGTTGGAGAAGAGACTAGGTATAAGAGAAACAAGGCCCCTCAGCCAACAGCCAGCCAACTGTCAGACATGAAAGTGATACCATCTGGGACCAGTCAGCCCCCATTTAACACACTAGCTGACCAACTCGAACATATATGATCAAGCCCAGTAAGACCAGCAGAGCCCAGCCAAAAGAATTTTCCAGAAAAAATGTGGACTAAATTAATGGTAGTTGCTTTTGAATCACAATATTTTGGGGGTAGGATTTCACAGAGCAATTAATAACTGATATATAGCCCCATGCCATTTTAGGACATCCACATGACAGCAAATTAATTACTACATTTTTGTACTATAATTTCACCTAACATCCAGTTATTACAACCATGCTAGATTTCTCTTTTACATGCTCTGTAAAACCAGGCACTATATTTACCCCTTAACTACCGCACATCAATTAGTTCCACACATAACAATTGGGATTATACAAGAGGGCTGTAGTTAAGGGGTCAGGTCCTAGGATCTCACAGACCATTTTTGGAACTCTTCCCACTACATATTGGGCCCATGTTCTTAGATAAATGAGTAAATTTTCCTTTTTTTTCCCTATAGAATAAAGATAATAATATCTAACTTATAAAGCTGCAGTAAAGAGAAAATAACATTTTTAATGTTTTATGTGTAGTAAATATTTCATGAACTTTTAGTTTTACATTTTCTAGCACATTCTAGTGATTTTGATTAATATATAACTTATATATATTTCATCTTCTTTAACTGCATTGGTTTCTTTTCTTTAAATGCCTTTATATTCTGTATCTTCATAATGAAAAGAAAAAAAAAAAACCTCATACAGGGGCGCCTGGGTGGCTCAGTCGGTTAAGCGGCCGACTTCAGCTCAGGTCACAATCTCATGGTCTGTGAGTTCGAGCCCCGTGTCGGGCTCTGTGCTGATGGCTCGGAGCCTGGAGCCTGCTTCAGATTCTGCGTCTGCCTCTCTCTCTCTCTCTCTGCCCTTCCCCTGCTCACGCTCTGTCTCTCAAAAATAAATAAACGTTAAAAAAATTAAAAAAACAAAACAAAAAAACCCCACCTCATACAGAGCTTACTATATGAAAGAAACAATTGCATATACTATCACTAGTGTGTGATGCTGCAGGTCTTTTTCCTTTTATCATGACCTGGAACATTTCCATTGATATGGGTGATATCCAACATCATAGCCTCTTTATTTATTTTTCATTTTTTTGGAATAGGGAGTAGTCATTTTTCTAATCAGAAGCTAATCGAAAGGAAAACTGCATTTAATGGTTCAGAACAATAAAGTCAGGGCTCTTATCTGCTAAGACATCTTCTCCAAGGAATAATGTCTTCATATTCAGTGTACCAGCTGCCTACAACCTGTGATAATCGGATATCTTTTCACAACATGAAGGCTGTCCAAAGAAGTCAAAAGGGAAACTCCTTCAATGAGCAATTTCTTCAGGGTCTTACTATGGGGTGTTGTTGTTGTTGTTAAATGCAAATAAATTTCTTTTCGAAATGCCTATTCAGCCTGCTTCTTTTCAAGATCCACTTTAGCCGTATTTTCATTTCATGATTAAATTCATCTATAACTATAATTTGCTTTACTTTAGAGGAGATAGAGTCATTTGTTTTGAAGTTGAGCACATTTAAGATACTCTGAACTGTATTTCTGAAATCAATTACTTAAAATGAAATTTTTCTTTTTGCCATTATGGAGGTCAAATGGAAGATTAACACACACACACACACACACACACACACACACACACACACACACTATAATACAATAATATAGCATAAACATTTTTTGGGAAAAAAAAGCTTAAAACATCCACGCTGAAATGAACGTGCCTGTATTTATATGGCTATATGTGAGACATGCAATGCTTTTCTAAAACACGTGATAAATGTGAATATTTATTTGCATGAAATAGTGGATGAGTAACTAGCCAGCTATGGATATAAAATTAACCTAAAACGTTGGCATCGGTTCAGGAATTCAAAGTACCTGCTCCTAATTTTTAAAATTGAACTTTGGAAGGTGACCAAAATTGTTCATTAAATTCAGATGGCCAATTACAGTGTTGTACGGGATGCACTAAAACTCAAGCAGGTGACACTTCTGAAATCTAGAAATAAAGTCGATTTACTCTGTATTTCTGGGGGATAAGTAACTGCCTCGTTTACTGAAAAATACTGTCATCTGAAATATATATTGGACTTGTAATACCAGTACTGAACTCATATATCTGAAAAACAAGCCACATTGTTGTTGATGTTTTTACATAACACTGTAAGTTCAGTGAATCAAAAGTTACATTTACAATCGTATCGGTTTAGAAGGTAGAAAAGATGGGAAATATCTTGCATGGAATAGCACAACTCTACCACCGTTGCTAGAAAAACAACTCAAAACATAATTTTATTGTGTTTTGTTGTGTGTTCGTTTGAAGGGAATCAATAGTAAGGGTTGTTTTTTTTTTTTTTTTTTTTAATATACAGCATGCTGTAATAGTTTTTATACCCTTTGCCATGTTTGTAAAAGATGAGATGGTAAAGCTGTTCCTGAGAAGCACAGGGCTTTAAGGTCTGTCAAAAAGGGTGAGGCTCACTACATACCATCTTGAGGGTGTGTGAATGGAAGGAAATTACATCCAGCACCTCTTCCTTGATCTTATGCCTAGATCGTTTTTGTTTTGATTAGCAACAAGAACACCGACCATCACTTACTTGCCAAACTCCTCTTTAACAGTCAACATCCAGCTCAGATGTTACTTCTTCCCTTCTTTCCTCCATGATCTCATAGCATGAGGTTCAGATTTGTACCGGAACTCTTATTATATTTGACTATAATTTTCTTTTTAAAGGTATCCTCTCTCTTACTCTCTCTCCTTCTTTTCAACCCTTCCTCCTTCCTACCCCTATCTAGTTCTAGCTCTCACCCTAGGTCTCTCTGTAATGTTAGTATTCCTTCAGAGGGCAAGGAGATTAAATTTTCATCTCATTGATTCATCTATTTTTTCAATAAATATTTGTTGAGGCCTTACTATGAGCCAGGTACTTTAGCAGTGACTGACTGATGAAACAAACATTTTTAAAAAGCACAGCTTCTGCTATCAAGAGACATTGTATCTAACTGAGAATACTGCCTAGTGTGTGTGTATGTGTGTATATATATATATATATATATATATATATATGGTCACTGTATTACCTCAAATATATTATGAAGAATAAAGTGCTATGAGATCAAATAGGAAGAACCACTCATGTGAAATGAGAGGGTCCAAGAAATTTTCTTGCAAACAAGGGCATTTAATGAGAGGTTTGTAGAACAAATGGGAGGGGGGGAAATTATGTGTAAAGGCTGAGTGGTGAGACAGAGCAATATCAGGAGATAGGAAAGAGATTCCCCATTACTCAGGTGTAGAGTGAATTCCTATTACTTTAACAGTATGCCAAGTAGTAGGACCTTAATAAATGGTGAATGAAGACTGAATAAAGCTTTGTGAACAATGCCACATGGTTGACAGATCTACAAAATGGAGCATTATTTGGGGACAAAGGAGGTCAGCAAGGGAGTATAGGGTCTGCTTCCTGCCATCATTCAGTCCACAGTACTAACTAGTAAAGGCTTTCAGTGATACGTCAAAGTATGCTCTGTCTTGAGGGTAGAGAGGTCAAGAATAGCTTTATCTGTCAGGGGTCTTTTTAGCTATCACATATCATGATAAGTAAACAGAGCCTGGCACTTAGCACCCAAGAGGTGTTTTAGAAAGCCTGCACTCTGGTTTTTCATTGCTTAGATGTTTTAGATTTCAAAATTCTTTTCGTTTTCTGTTTCTCTTTCATTTGAAAACTACACAAGAATCCTCCCTGTATGCCAGATACTATACTATATACTCAAAAGGATACAAAAAGGTTAAGACATGAAAAGACAAGCCAGAGCAAAAGACAAACTCATTAAGGACTCGCTTCTTCTCAGGGTTCTGCTATAAGTAAATAGTGGGAAACTTGAGAGGTTTCTTGAAAGTTACCTAGCCCGCCTACTATTATATGTTCCTTCTTATATCGGCCTGTGTGAAGAGGTAATATCTCTTCAACATAGCTATTGTTATTGTTTCTTCGCATTCGATATATATATTCTCTCCTTAATCTTCACCGTAACACTTTGAGGTAATAATTTTCATTTCAAATATGAGGAAGTTGAAGCTGTTTGTTTATAAGGGTTAAGTCATTTGCTTAAATTTCTACAACTAATAAATTATAGAGATGGATTTTGCAAAGGCATGTCTCTCATTCTTAAATCCTGGGTTTTGAATTTCTCGCCTGAAATTGCCTTCTTGCCAAGCATATCATGATCCTATTCCACAGACTTTTAAGCGAATGTAAAATCAATCCAAGATAAGTATCATGATAATACATTCTAGACCTTATCCTCCATTCCCCCAAACAATATCACATCTGTGTTTCCCTTGCACTGACTCTGTGTGCGTAATACAGTTAGGTACAGCCAGGCCAGGAGCAGCATGAAACATATACAATCATTTCCCCAGGATTTTTTAACACGGCAAAATATTCCTTAATCATAAAAAGCTAACGGGTTGAAACCAGTTATAGTCATGCATCACTTCCTCATTTAAAATGATGCCTCTCCTAATAATGTAATTTCACAGAACAATAAACAAAACAGCCATCTATTTGGTTTTTATATTTCGTCTCAGGATCAGGAACAAGGGTTTCTGATATTTGAGAGGCTTCTTTGGGCAATCTTTGAGAAAAGTGTTTAAGAAAATCACAATGTGAATAATAAGCAAGGGCGGAATCGGGATCTTGTCTGCCTGAGCCCTCTGGTTGATAAAGCAGAACAGCTGCTTCTCCATAAAAGAAGGAAACTATAAGGTTTAGACTGTGTTTTCATTTTCCAAAAGTAGGCTATTTTCATGTCTAATCAATTCTCTGGTTCATCAGAATGGTTAATTGCTAAGAAAGTCATCTGATCAAAACAACTGAACCTTATCAACTACCTGGCAATACAGTGGGGTTTTCAGTCATCAATCTCGATTGACTCAAAAATGGGTGATTTACTCAGCTCTCATCAGAGAAGTGAGGCTAGTATAAAGCTTGACTCTGCTTTGCAACAAGGCCATGGTGAACTCAAATGTAGCTGCCATTGGTTTTAGCAGTAGGAGCACGAAAATTGGAATCACAAGTCTTGGATTTAAAACCACCTCTACCATTTGCAAATGATTTTGACAATTTGAATTTTTCAGTATTCCCTCAACTGTATATAGTAAAATTAACATCTACTGCATATAGGGAGAATGTACAATAGCATGAAATAGTAAGCTATGAGATATCCTAGTTCTCTTCTGCTCTCCTGTAATTAAAAGGCAATCCTAGCAATACAAGCAGGTAGCTAGAGAAACATGATTCTTTATCTCGCCTTTACTATCTGTCTAACTTGCTAAATAACTTTGGTTGAAATAAAGCACAGTGTTTATTTACATACTTTTTTGACAACTGTATCATAGCAGTGGAAAATGGAAATGGTACCATTCTAATAAATCATCTTAACAGCTCAGTAAGTTTTTAATGTTGGCTTAGCACTTTTATCTGTTTAAAGAAAAATGAGATAGAAATAAAGGGTTTTCTGCTATTATCCTGCCTCTGCAAGCTTGCAGAACACACCGTAAAGGCACTGTACATTAAGAATACATTGCATATCCTGACTTTTTTCTTCCCAAAACCTCACAGGGGATTTAAATGTTAACCCCAAAATGTGGTAGAGTAATAATAAAGACCTCTCTTCTTTCCACTATGGACTAAGGACAATGTGTTAGTTCCAAAGATATATTCCTTTGGCTTATGGATCAGATTAAAAAAATGTTGCATCAAGAAACATCATTCTCTCTTTAATGGATGAAGTCCACCTCTCCTTAACCATTCTTTAATATGTAGTGGGAAACTAAAAATATGGAGCTCTGCACAAGTGATAACATTATATCGGGCTGTTCAATAGGCCGAGGTCTTCCACTTTTGTCAATTGACAACCCTGAAATACTAGAAATTTGCAATAACCCAAGGAATCCTTTAGCTTTAGTGTAGAAATCGGTGGTGAAAATAGTCAAGTTTTTACATAAAACTAGTTATTTTTGTCTTTGTTGGTTTCTTAACCTTATCAAAAATGCTGCCCGTGGTGTTCAGCTGGACCTAAATTCATACATATATTTAAGTTGAGAAGTGAAGAAAAGAGGGGTAGAAGCAAGAAATTGAAGATAGCCTAGATAGGGTGTAATGAGATTTGCAGTTATTCAACAAACATGTATTAAATCACTGCCTTTGCAATCCCCTGAGGTACCGACAAAGATAAGTTAGACATATCTACAGATTGTTCCCATTGAGTTAGATATACATGTCTGATTCCCCAAAACCATCAGTAAGGACTCTGAGTAAGTAATCCCCAAGTTGATAGAGGAGTGAAGGTGCTTTCCTACTGTGTGTGTGTGTGTGTGTGTGTGTGTGTATAATTTTAAGTAGTTCGTTGCAACTATTTTTTTTTTTAATTTTTTCATGTTTATTTATTTTTGAGAGGGAGAGGGAGAGAGAGAAAGAGTGCAAGCGGGGAAGGGGCAGAGAGAGAGACGGAGATATAGAATCTGAAACAAGCCCCACACTCTGAGCTGTCAGAGCACAGAGCACAACATGGGGCTTGAACTCATGAGCCACAAGATCATGACCTGAGCTGAAGTAGGAGGCTTAACCGACTGACCCACTCAGGTGTCCAGAGTTTGTTGCAACTCTTAAAGGTTAATATGCATATATGCTTCAAACTAATGCTGATTGAGTGATTGATTGAGAACAGCTGGCTGGAGCACAGTGTGAAAAAGACCCTGAGGTTGCTTGCTGGCTTGACAGAAGAGAGCCCTGGTCAGAATGTTGGCCATATGAAGGAGGTGAGTGAAAGGCACCAACGATCTTTTCAGTTTATCATCCCAGGACCCACTGGATAAAATTCAAGCTTACTAGTATGGCATATACGGTATGTATTCCATATTGCATCCTATGTCTGGCATAGCACAAAAGATAAGATACTTACAATTTACTCTGGTGTGCCATACTGTTTCATATCTCAGAGTTTTTACTCACACAACTCCCTTTTTCTGGGATAATTTATTTCTCATCCCAACATCATTCTCCAGAGAAAATCTCCATGTCTTTCAAGTTTGAACTCAAAACCTTCTGATATCACTAGAGCCTAAATAGATCTGACTTATTTTGTTTCCCCATATTAGTCTCTGGAGACCTTTAGCATACTATTATACAATATACAATTTGTTTGAATTCACTATCACATTAGTAATCTATTTCTGGGGAACGAATTTGCTCTAGGACTTAATAGCTTAAAATAACAAATATTCATTTTCTTGTGGTATCTTTATCAAGAACACACCACTGGCTCAGTTGATGGTTCTGGCTTAAGGTCTTTCATTAGTTTGTGGTCAAGGTTTTAAGCCAGAGCTGCAGTCACTTTAAGACCTGATATAAATTGAAAGATCCATTCCCAAGTTCGTTCACATGGTTGCTGTAAGGCCTCAGTTTCTTCTATGCCATTGGACTGAAGACCTCAGTTCTTCACTGTACCAGTGGGTCTCTCCACTGACTTCTCATAACATGGCAAAGTGCTTACCCCAGTACAAGTGATTCAAGAAAAGAAAGGGGCCCCAAAGCAGAAGCAACAGTCCTTTTAATAATCTAGTATCAGAAGTGACATCCCATTACATACCACATTCTACTCATTAGAAACAAGTCAGTAAGTTTAGCCCACACTTAAAGGAAAGAGATTACACACGACATGAATACTTAGTCGGGAATCATTGCCAGCCATCTCAGAGTCAGGCTACCACATACAGTATCTTCTCCAACTGGGCTGAAACTATAATTAATTTCGCTGTGTTTTGCTATCATCTGCCTCATGTCCGGCACAGTAAATATGAAAGAAATGAAGAAGAAAGAGTTGGAGAAAGACACAGTGAGAGCCATCAAAGTCAAATTATGAAGTAAATCCCTTAAATAATTGGAAATGACCAATCTATAAAACTATTGTCTGGAAGAAATAAACACGGTTTTACTATCTTAGCCAAGCATCCAATTCATGAAATTTCTAGTGATGTGGGCTTTGATTACAACATTTAACAGAAAAAGAATTTGCAGCTTAACAACTGTTACATAGGTCTAGAAAAGAGTCTCTGAAGTTAGAAATAAAAAGACCAATTAAGTTCATTCTCCCAGTTCATAGAGGCTCCTTGCAGTATATTTCGTGGCTCTTCCAAAAGGCCCCGTGGCTGAAACACTGGCATTTATGGATGCAGTTTTATCTAATAAACAGAAGTTCAATTAACTTAAATGGACTATCTGAAATGTTTTATACAAAGTTAATTCTAATTTAGGTTGATTTCTTCTGAAACACAAGATGGAAAAGTGTCCAGTCTCTTGCTTAAAAATACTTGATGTGGCATTTTTTTTCCCTTTGAAGTAACTCTTACTCCCACGCTTCCTCCCTCTCTCCTTAAACATGTAGATAACGGGGAAATACACATGATTAAAATCTGGTCCCCGCTCTCAGAATCCAGGGTATGTACATCCGGATAGCCATCCAACCAAATAACCATAACATAATGTGAAAGTACTAGTGTGTAAAATAGCCATAATGTGTAAAATAACATCACGTTTATGTAATATACGAAGTGCTGTAGTGTCGTAGGAAAAGGGTGATTATCCTTCCCCAGGAGAAGTCAGAATGTCCACACATTAGATATAATATAAGTGTTAACAAGGAAAAATTAAGTATATATTGGCTTGCTATCTTCTTTAAAAAAAAAGTAATAATAAGAAGATAATTTATTTAGGGGTCAAACTGCCTGAAATATTTACCGTATTGTACTAAGAGCCCACTCTGACATAAGACACATTATCTGGGCTAAAGTTGTACTGATTTCAATAAATTATTCTGTCCTAATAAACATCAATTTAATTAGTAAAATAACAAAGTGATTACTATTCCACACAAAATAGAAGCATTTCAATTATGATTTCAAAAAAAGAAAGGAAATAATGATGGTAGAATCACAAAGCAAAACTTTCCCTGTCACTGTTCAGAGAGGCAACTATAATAGTTTCCAGTTCAGGTTAACTGTTATTAATTTTGTAGCAATTTAAATGTACAAACAATAAATTTATTCACAGGAGTTATACTGATTGTAGTTTCAGAACTAATGAAGGACAGTTGAATGCTTTCAGACCTGAATTTTGTCTCCATTTTCTTTGCATTTATGGTCACATTAATCACGAAAGTAGAATAGGAAAGTGTTCTAAGATACACTTTAACTATACTAATTGCACTTTTAAGATAAAGGATTCTTATGTTTGTATTTTATTCTGATTAATTTCCATAACAGAACATGCAGATAAAAGAGCTGTTAACTTAAGCTTTAACTATATGTTCAATTTATCACCCAAATATACTCAAAACTAATCACATTTCCATTCACAGAAAACAAATGTTGTATGAAGCCTTGTTTGAAATTCTAGAGAGAGTTTGAACAGGTGGGAAGTGACACTATACAGCCCAGTAAGAATATGCATCTTTTTTATTCCAATCTTGGGTTCTCTTTAAAAAAAAAAATCTGAGGGCAGGAAGACTAGACAACAATTGAGCATTCTTAGACATAACTTTTTAGCATCAAAATAGCTATCATCTCTCTGAAATAGCAGTGAATTGCAAAGAGGTGGAATAGGTAAGATGGTTTGGTGAAAGTGCATCACTGAATAAAATTTAAAGTTGGAATTTAGAAAGTATATGATACGTGTTCTGGAAGACTTTCTAAATAAAAAAAAAATTAAGTTGGTCATCTCTGTCTTCTCCTTCCAGTTACCTTACTCTATACCTATTAAATGGGAAGATATAGATCATGGGTATAGAGCCTGTTCTCTACAGCTATTTCTTCTCTTATTTTTCCCAGAGATATCATTTGTAAATCTATATGTCAGGTATTATGCCAAGCCAGATTGGCCTCTTGACTTAAGGTTTTATGACCCAGCAAGAGGAGACCTCTTGAACATAAGACTGTGCCGATGGAAAAAGGGTGCAGATTTGAGATCTATTTCTAAAAGTAAATACAGTAATCTTCATTAGAGACTTGAGAAATGCTGTTTTTTCTTTTCTGCTTCTATCAAACTAGAGGTCTTCTGTTTCAACATCCTCCATAAATGTCTCACTCTCGTCTGCTCTCTGCTCCAACACTGTCAACGTATTTTCTTCAAATGGGAAGGTTAAAACAATCTAATACAAATATTTCCCTTTACTTTCTTCTCTGATCCATCATTTGAACCTACCTTTGTTACATTACCTACTTTCATTCATAGCCTGGATTTTTTGAAAAGTTTGTTTCTTTATTTATTTATTCTTTTTGAAATGTTTATTGGCCTTTTTTTCTACGCAAATGTTCTGTTCTTAATATTAACATTAGCACAAAAGGAAAAATAAGGGGGATGGGTGCTTGGGCGGCTCAGTGGGTTAAGCATCCAACTATTGATTTTGGCTCAAGTCATTATCCTGGGATTGAGCCCTGCATCAGGCTCCGGGCTAAGCATGGAGGCTGCTTAAGGTTCTCTCTCTCTCTTTCTCTTTCCTTTCCTCTGCCCCTCTTTCCCCTGTTTGTGATCTCTCTCTAAGATAGAAGAATAAGAAGGAAAAGGAGAAGGAGAAGGAGGAGAAAAAAGAAAAATAAGGGATAAAGCATTGGTATAGCCTATAAAGAATATATTTTACCATTCTATGGATGGTTTAGACCACTCCATCCATACTCTCTCCTGAATCAACATAACATGTACCTTTTTCTTTTCTCACACTTTCATTCACTTTTTAAAATGTATTCCCCTTTATCAATGCTGACATATTTTTTCTTTGGCAAATTTTACCTTTGGTAAAAGGAGTATATCACACATAGCATTTTTTATAGTGAAAACCATAGGATAAGCATTTCATTCATAAATATTAAGACAAAATCACTAAAAGAAGAATTAGGCACTAGAGACCAAATTCTATAGGATATAAGCACTTTCATTCATGCTAAGTGAATTAAAGGGAAAACTTAAATTTTATTGTAAAGTAACTCAATTCTTATTTATCATAAGTCATTTTAACCATGTTTAATAATTTGATGATTTAGAAGTTTTAGGTGAAACCTAAGAATTACTTCTATTACATCTATGATAGAAAGGTCAGTATGCATAAGAAGTAAGGTTGTTGCGTTTTGTTGCCAGGAAAACTCCTAAATTGGGAAAAGCTGCAATGACTCATCTTCCAAGTCTATGGAAACGCTCGATGAGGCAATGGATAAAACAGGAGTTGCTCACATAATTTCTCATGAGCTCAACTATGAAGTTTGATGCCCAACTGTCATTCCATCTCACTTCAGTATTTCTGCAAAGGACTAATGAGCTTAATGAAGAATTAGAATGTAATGGAAGATGAACGATATAGACTGGTTGTTGGAATGCCGGGTTGTATATCCATCCCTTGATCTCCATTCCTGATTTATAGGGTTATAATGAGAATATGTCTTCTACTTTTGTCCATTAATCAGTTCTCTCCCTGGAGAATGGAGCATCAAACCAAGGAGGGAAATGATACAACAAAAGACCAAGTCATATTGCAGTTATTATGTGCAACGGGGTCAATAGAGAGTAATAAAAATCTATATAAAAGATAGTAGGATGAACAAAACTTGGAAAAGTCTTAGATAAATCAATAGAAACAGTGGACTGAGAACATGTGAGGTTTTAGAGGAGTAAATACTGATTGATTGACAGGCTGGTTCATGTTCTTGCCACTTAATTCATTCTTTGGACTTCTGTTTGTGTCTGCCCAGAGGATCCACTTAGAGAGCAGTTACTAATAATTCTAACTTGGAGCTTTATTAATATCTAGTCCCTCTTTCTGTTCTTAACATAATCAATAGCCCACTCTACAGTATCTCAGAAGCTTTTGAACAAATTATCCACAGTAACAACATGCAATTGCAAGAATTTTAAACATTTTTTTAACTTGACAAAAGTCAAGACTTAAATCCATTCTTTATACAACAGTAAATACTTCTGGGATCCTAAGAATATGAAATCTTAATGGAGATTTGTTTCTGTGAAGACTTTTGTAACCTAATCATTTTGATTATTGGTATGTCATAACACCTGGAAATAATGCCTGGCTCAGTCAGGTCTCTGGCAGGAAACAGACAAAATTGTCTGGGGGAGAAAAATAAAGAATATTTATAAAGATGTGACAAGACACGAGAAATTAGCAAGAGCTATTGCAGTACTGCAGGTCTAGAAAAGGCAAGAAAGTCCATAACCACAAGGCCCAAACAAGAAAGATTAAGCAATGGTTATTGAGACCTTTAAAGCATGCTTCAATGGACAGGGCCACCTGATAGGAGCGGTAGCATTTAGTAAAGGAATGAAGCCACTCTGTGAAGACCTGACAGAGAGTCATTTTGGGATTAAATATCTCAACCTCATTCTTCTTCCCATTTCTCATCTCTTGATACTGTCTCCATTGTCTAAACTCAGAAAGTCAAAGGGCAAGGAAGGAATACATGTTAGTCTTTCAGGGCATTCAGACAGGTAGGGACAGATAAAAAGGCGTTCTGAAGGACAAATATAATGTATTTGGCACAGAAGACCCTTCCATAATCTGTCAGTGCATCATAGTACATGCTGCCAGGCAATTAATTCATTTTTCTTCATACCATTTTTAACAGTTTAAATTTTCATTGCTAACACTGTAGAGCTAGCTACCTCTTCCTCCCACATATATATTTAAAACAATGAAAATTCTTTCTGTACAAGAATACAAAATAAGTGATTTAGGAGTTTGGGTAAAATTACAAAGTTGGAAGCATTAGCTTTGGTTCCAGTAATATTGTTTTCTTCTTTTCTTGTTCTACCAAAGGCCTAGGGCTCTCATGATGACCCCTTTTCTCATCCTCTTGACCTCAGTAGTTGTTGAAAAATGACATCATCTAGCCAGTTTGTTTGTTTTTTTTCCTCTCCCAACCCAGCTATTAGCAAAGACTGGGGATAATTTAAGCTTACAAATCTTCACTAATGCCATTGAAGGTTAATACTTTTGCCCTACATTTCAGAAAGACAGGTATGAAAGATAATTTTGATGTCAGCAAGAAGTAAGAATAAAGGAAAATATCACACAAATACCCCATATGCCAGTATCCTTGTGGTAGTCACAATGCTACTTATTAAATACTTGTGGTTTTCCTTGGCATCTGGTATTATTGCCCTTCCTTGCCTACTGTGGTTAGGTATGGCCATGTCACTTGCTCTGTCCAGTGTGATACGTGTCACTTCTAGGGGGAAACTTTAAGATCCAATGTATGATTCATATTTGAATCTCTTTCTTCCCCTTTCATGGGGCCAAACAATGTTCCAGAAAGTGGCTTCTCTGACAGCCAAGATTCTGAACTGAGTATAACGTGATGGATATATGCTACCAACAAGCAATACATCTCGGGTTTTTCTGAGACTCTGAAATCTGGTCTTATTTGTTACCATGGCATAACAGAGTCCATGATGACTGATAGAATACCAACCTACTCACTAATACTAATATTAATCACTAATATCTTTTTTCTACACACTGACACTTCATTATCCTCAAAACCTTGATTTTTAACATTTTTTTAAATTCATTTTTGAGAGACACAGAGACAAAGTATGAGCAGGGGAAGGGCAGAGAGAGACAGAGATACAGAATCTGAAGCAGGCACCAGGCTCTGAGCCATCAGCACAGAGCCCGATGTGGGGCTCGAACTCACAGACCATGAGATCATGACCTGAGCCGAAGTCAGCCGCTTAAACAACTGAGCCACCCAGGCACCCCTATTCTTTTGTTTTTAAACAGCAAAAATTTGCTCAGGAGCATTTACCTTTTGTGTACTGATATATCTGGGATATAGAAGGCTCAAAAAATTCTGGGATATTAAATACACATACTTAAGTGTTTATATTTCATAAGGCAAATATTTTTTTAAAAAGTGTGAATAGTGTGATTATATAAAGTTACAGGTGTGCTTTCAATGAAACATATAAGGAAATTTCCTAAAATATGCTTCTAGAAATATGTTTTATAGGTCCTCAGAGGAATTTGGAAATATTGCCACTCTGGAAAAGCAAATCCCTAAATTATGAGGCTACAAGGTTACTTCTGATATTCTCACACTATTGGCCTAATGAGTTCTTCCTAATTTTTTTTGTTTTTTGTTTTTGTTTTGCTTCTTAATTGTCTAGAGTTTTTAAGTTGAAGTTATGCTATTTAAAAAAAAAACATAGAAGAAAAATAAGAAAGCAAAGCCTCTGAAAATAAAAATAATTTAGTTTTAGATATAATTAAAAGACAGAAATGTCTCAGAGAATGCTTTTCTGTTTCAGCCTTGAGTGCTCTATGGAGTGGAGGTAAAAACAGAGATCACATTAAAATGAAATTAATCAGCTGAAACATACTACATATGCCTCAGTGATTAACAAGAATATTTTATTTCTATCAGTTATGCAAATGAGAACAAGGTATTTTAAGGTTTTCCCAGTTTGCATATTAATTCAGAATATGTAAAACAATTTGAATAAAAATGACCTAGAGGCATATATCACAAAGTCTGTATACAAGCACAGCATTATAAACTCTTTATAGAGTTTTGGCCCTTTTGTGGTATGTTTACTCATCCTTTTCATCTGGAAGTTTACATCTTAAACTAATTTTCACTCAAATAAAGAAGACTTTTGTTTCAAGAGAAATGTGTAATCTATCACTTAGCTAATCTTTTATAGATTTTAGCCTACAGTTCACATTAGATACTCTTAAGCTTCAGGGAACATTAGATTTACCTTGGGTATTTAATGAAAACCAGATGGCAGTGTGATTCCAGAAAGTTTGATTTGGTGGTTAGAGGTCAGATTTCCCAGCTTATTTCTGATGCAAGAGGTCTAGTCACTATCTATTGAGAAATCGCTTACCTTGACATCTTATAAAGGTACTAAACATTGATTTTCTGAGTTTTCATCACGCATTTATAGATACAATGCTTTTTATAAACATCCTCTTCTCTAACAACAAAAGAGAAAAGAACATTTTATCCTATTGATTTATTTTCCTTGATAAAGAGTAAACTATTCATTTTTTATTAAGTGAATAAACCATTTATTATTCAAGTCACTTGAGATTTACTGAAAGCAAATAACTCTCTAGAAGTGTCTAATATGCAAAAATTACACTGTTATAACTTATTGTATTTAAGAATGTGTTAATTGTCTCTGACTTCCTAGAAGCCAAACACCTCTAACTTCATCCACTGTTTCTTATTGAGAATACTCTTCAAAATTTACATTGATTAGAACATTTTATTATTGCTTTACTGCTTCATAAAAACTTTTCTGCCCCTGGCTATGCCTTTGTACAGTGTATGTCTTTCTACTTGACTTGTAGAAAGTGGAAAGCTCTCATTTTCCCAGGGATCTCTGCGATAGTTCCCAAACATAATAAAAATATAGCTTAATTTTACAGATTATAAAAATAAATGGACCCTACTAATTGTCATTTGGTCAGCTTACTTTGCATTTCTGATTATTTCTTCTTTAAGGACGTATGAGATACATAGTAGAATACTTGGAAAATATTTAGCAAAAAATGAACAAATGAATGACCACCCCTTTATCCTACCACTAAGATGTAACCACTGTTAAATGTTTACTTTATAAAATTTAAAAATTTTTATGCTATGAGTACATATGATTTTTTAAAAAAAGATCAATTCTCTCCATGTTGTGTAACCTGCTTCCCCCTCCATTTACCTATTTCCTTCTTTAATTCTTACCACCTATTCTTCTGTCTTACGCTCCCTTTTTTGTTGTTTCCAGGTTTACTGAGATATAATTAGAAATAATACTGTGTCAGTTTAAGATATACAACTGTAATAATTTGATACATGTGTATATTGCAAGTGTTTGCTCCAGCAAAATTAGTTAATAAATCCTTCCCGCAGCAAAATTAGTTAATAAATTCTTCAACTCACATAATTACCTTTTTTTTTTTTGGTGTTATGGCAAGACTATGTAAGATCTACTCTCGGAGAAGATTTCGCATTTACAAGACAATATTGTTAACTATAGTCACCATGCTACACATTAGATTCCTGGAACTTACTCATCTTGTAACTGAGGGTTTTTACCACTTAACCACTATCTCCCCATCTCTCCCACCCTCCAGCCCATGACAACCACCAGTCTATCCTCTGTTTCTGAGTTTGACGTTTTTGAATTCCACATGTAAGTGACTATGTACAATATTTGGCTTTCTCTGCTGACTTATTTTATGTAGCATAATGCTCTCAAGACCCATATATGTGTCGCATTGTGGAAATGGTCGAATTTAATCCTTTTTATGGCTGAATAGTATTCCATTATATATATATAATATATATATATATAATATATATATATATATCACATTTTCTTTATCCATTCATTTGTTGATGGACACATACGTGGTTCCCATGCCTTGGCAATTGCTAATAATGCTACAATAAACACGGAAGCCCAGATATCTCTTTGTGATAGTGATTTCATTTCCTTTGGATATATGCCCACAAATGGGATTGTTGGATCATATGGTAGTTCTATTTTTAACCTTCTGAGGAACTTCCATATAGTTTCCATAGTGGCTGTACCAATTTACGCTCCTAGTGCACAGTGCACCAGGAGCCCCTTTTCTCTATTTCCTCATTAGTTCTCTGTTTTTAGAGCCAATGAAGCAAATGCTTCAATTAGATGGATTAACATTCTTTCTATTTTAAAATATTGTCTCCCCTTGCAAAGGAAACAAAGAGATTGCATTCAGGAGAATCCAGGGTCCTCTGTCAAATAATTATGCATTAATTTTTCCTGAATGAATCTACACTTCATTCAGGAGTGCTATTACTGATATGTGAATTCTTACGTCATTCACATATATTCTTATTATAATTCATGGTCTTTCATTAATTGAGATCATAATCCAATGGTTATAAAGGCATATAAATCTAGTGGTAGAAAATTTTTTTTCTTTAGGAGAACTTCATTACATACTATATACTTTGATATACTTGATATACTTGATATTATTAGCCTAAACAATGTAGTGGTTTTTTTTGTTTTTTTTTTTTTTACAAATCAAGGATTTCTAACGGTGAGACCCCCAACATGGATGTACTGATTGATAAGTTTGAAGTAAGGACTACTCCAGTTATCATTTTATATGGACCATGGCATGTGCACAAGCAGAAGAAGAAAGAATAATATGTTAATAGGTCAAATAGACAATGGATAAAGCATGAAAAGGAAGGTATGTTCTGGTACCGTTTATCCTACTTCTCTCTTCTACCAAGTGCTCATCACTGTCCTTACTAAAAAGGATGGCTGGTAAGTGCATTAGAGTAACAACAACAACAACAACAACAACAATAGCAACAACCATTTCTCCAGGGCTAACCATGTGCCAGGCACTGTACGGAGAGCTCTATGGGCCATGTCTTTAAGCCTCCCAACAACTCTGTGATTACCTTATTTAAGTTAACTTGGAAAAGGCCACAGAGCTAGTAACTGGAAGCCAGAGTCCAGACAATGTGCTTTTAACCACTCCGCCATGATAATGCTCTCAATAAAAACATATGTTCTCAAGTGCTGCGTCTTAATCTTTACTTTCGGAACCTATCAATAGGTCTAGATTCACTCAATTCTGCGACCTTTTTCAAGATAGGGATGATAAACTTTCTATTGTGCAAAACAACTTATTACTTCTCATTGGATATTTGCCATGTTCTTATCAATGCCCCCAGTGCCTAACCACAATTAAAGCCACAGACCTAGCTCATCCTCCGCAGATCTGGCAAATTCTAGCATCGTCTGATTTGCCTCTGTTGGAAAAGGAATAAACTGGAGAAATTACTATGTACACATCAGTAGGTTTGTGAAGGAGACAAAACTATGTCACCATAGGTGGGACTGTAGCAACATTTAATATAATTACACATATTTTATTATTCCCTCTGTATCATCTCAATAAAGTAGGTAGTGTTCTACGTACACTGTAGTTACATCTAAAAAAAAATTATAACATTGCACAGGAAATAGCATTCAGAGCTGTGGAAGACACTTGAAATTACACAATTTGGAAGCAAATTTTAAACAAAAATTTGAGAATGCGAAGGGGAAAAAATGCACCACTTCTTCCTAATGACAAAGTTACCTCTTGGTGGCAACATTTTTAAAAATGAAATTCTCCAGCTATAATTCTTTTTATGATTAACTTTTAACCAGAAGGTAAGAGAACAATGGGTTATGATTTACTACTTCACGTTTCTAGGGATATTTGCATTCAAAACAACAGACATTCTACCTGATCTCATACGTAATTAATTCTCCTGATCTGCACAAATGGTTACATAGTATTTGAGAAGACACATCAGAATTTTAGTATTACTCAATAAGACAGAGTAAGATATAAAATTATGCAGAAAATACATGATTTTATGATCCGAGAGGAAGTTTTTCTTTCATCCAAGGATTGTAGGGAATATTTATTCTTCATTTCACCTTGAATTATGCTTAGTATTATGATGCTTATTATTACTACCAGCGGTTTACAGATAGAAACACAAATGAAAGAATCCCATGTTTTTCAGCTACTCTGAACTGTCACCACAATAAATTCAGAATAACAGAACCTGTATATGTTCCCTGGTCATTTTGCATTGCATGTGTCTCCCCAGGATGCTACCACATATGCCCAAGCATTCATATTGTAGGATTTATATTACTGAAGCTATATTGTAGAATTTCAAATACTGGATCTCTTGGCCATTTTAAGCTGGGTTGCAGAGGACCACAATGTTAAGAGCACAAATTTTGAACAGGGTCCAATTCCGTAACACTTATTAGCTGTTCGTTCTAAAGCAACTATTTAATTAACATCCACCCCACTGGACAAGCCTTGGCTTTTTCCTTTTTTCTCATCACTTCCTTCAATCAATTACTAAGTCCTACCAATTCTATTTCCTAAACTTCTTTTTACTTCATTCGTTTGTCTCTACTCTTTTCACTATTGCTGGCTCCAAGGCACTGTTATCTTTCCCCTTCACCCAAGCAAAAGCCTCCTAAATGATATTCCTTCATTCCTTTATGCTGTCTTCCAGTCCATTCCCTAAAGAACAGCCAGACTAATCTTTCACAGAGCAAATCTGATTATAGTTCACTCCTAATTAAAACAAACAAACAAAATACAAATAAGCAAGTAGGACTTTTGTCTTCATAGTCCCTTTGGGGAAAAACCTAAAATTAACAGGTGGCCAGTAGGAAGACTGTGTACAATCCAAAGTTTCCTTCCTATGCTCCCTCTCACTCTGCAATCCTGTTACCTTCCCTCCATTTACTGAAAAGTGTATCCTCCTTCCCCATCTCTGAACCTGTCTAGATGCCCCTCTCTTTGCCTCAAATAATCTTTCCTCCTCCCACAACCCCACTGTCCACCTCTCTTTGGTTGCCTAGCTCTTATACTTGTGGACTCAAATACCTTCCCTGACCACTTTTCCTCTGCTCAGACTGGATCAGGTTTGTCTGTTATATAATCTCATATCCCTTCTGGATTTCTCTGTAGTACTTTCCATAATTGAAACCAAATGATATGCTCTCTAATTACTTGTCTAGTATTTCTCTAGTGAGTTGATGGAAATTCCACCTTCCATCAAAACATGAATTCAGTGAAATTGTATGAATAAGAAACTGTACAATGAAATTGTATAAACAGGGCCAACTTTGTGCAAGAGACATAACAGACAGTTCATCAATAGCTGTTGAAGAAATGAGTGGAACACTAAACTTCAGGTTTCCTTCTGTGGCATAGGATAATAATAATAATAATAATAGCAATAATTATGCTTATTTAATAAGGCTGTGATGGAGATTGATGAGATATTATGCCTAAGGCCCTGAGCACAGTGCCTTTCACATAGTAGGAACTCCAAACTGATAGCCTTTTAAAAATATTATTTTAAACACCTTAAACTCCTGTGATGATACAATTTACGTTAACCTAGTAAATTAATTATTTACTTATTTTTACTTTTTTTAGGTAACACTAATTGAGAACCTGGACAAAAGAGACGAAAATAATGACTTAGAAGCAAGCTTATTTGGTATAAACCTAGCATATTAGATCATGCTTTCACTACTTAAAGAAATAAATAGGGTTTTCTATGAGGGTTGATTAAAATACAAATGCGTAGCTAACACTGGACCACTACATAAATTGCCCCAAATTGTTAACTTGTTTATGCCACAGAGCTTTAAGATTCTTGATTAATGAGGGGACTCAACTCTTTTTATAGTGATAAACTGGTCATATCAGAAAAAAATTTAAAAAAATAGACATTGATTACAGTAAGACAGTAAATGTCTCTCATGACACCTTTGTGGATAAGATGGAGGATTATGGTCACATTGGAGGATTCAAAATGTTCTAATTTCAACTGATGTCAATCAGAAGAGAGTTCTCTATTCTTTTCCCTATTCTATTAATTATTTTCAATGAATAGCTTATAGCCAGAAGAGTTAAGTTTATCCAATGAGCATATTACTCAGAGCTGAGAATCAGGGAGTGGGGACAGTGAGGGAGACAGCTAGTCAATTACTGCCAGAGTTGATCAAGATACAAAAATACCTTGAAAAGTTAGAATAAAGTACAACATTAAAAATGTCATTAAAATACTACATATATTTGAGAATTGTATAAATGTGAAATAGGGAAGACTTGTCTGGGTAAGTATAAGGTAATATTTTAAAAAACCCTACAGCTTTTAATGGTCAATGATGTGACTGTAAGTAAAAGTTAAACAACAGCAGCCACAAAAAAGCTACTGTAATGACTACTTACTAACAGATATGTAAAGAATTAGAAAGCATTTTGCCTATGAAATTTCAAGGCATTTTCACATTTTTAAGTCTTTCTGATAAGTTATAATGAAGAGAGAAGAAGGCAACCATTAAAAATATTTTGCACACTTATATGTATAAACATATATGTTAAGGGAAATTTTAAGAGGGAAAAAAATCCACAGTTCTTGATTCCAAGGAACTTACAGTTTCAAAAATGAGAGGATCCAAATGCAGATAATCATAATAGAAATGAGAAATGTAAGAAGACTCAGAAATAAAGTAAAGCTAAAAATCGCATGGAAATTGAAAAGAACTTCTTCTGATCATGAAGAACAAATGACTTCCAGGTGGAGATGGCATTTAAACTAGATTAGTAGAACTAGGCATATGGGAATAGTACATCAGATAGAAGACAGAGTGTCAAAAAAGTATGGCTGCAATAATAAGAGGGATGAGTTTGGGAATGGTGAGTTATTCAGTTTGATTGAAATGTAGGGTAAATCAAGGGACGTAACAATGGAACAAAGAAAGGCAATACCACAAGTAGTGTAGAACCATTAGTGGCATGTCAAAGAGATAGTTAGAACTTATTTTGGGGGTTATGACAATTGTACATCTTTTTCTCTTTATATCTATCGATCTATCTAGTCAAAGCCTTGCTATGTATTTAAGACATACATATTTGAACCAGAGAAATCACAGTACTGAAACTCATTGTAGAGAAGTAATCTTAGTTACGCCATCGAAAGGGACCTCAAATTAAGTTACAAAAGCAGGCCGAAATATTCAATAGTTTCTGCCTGTCTTAGGAAGTTGGCTGTGGCTTCCCCTCTGGTCCTTGGGTTGAAGGACGGAAGATGGGACTGCTGTTGGATCCTTAGACACACAGTGACTACCATTCCACATTGCCCATGAATTACACTATCACCCATATTCCCTTCCTGTTATGTCTATCTTTTGGACTGAAACTTCCTATTTGCAGGATTGTCTGAAATACACCTGAACTGTTACACCCTTTGGACATAGTTTCTTGGACTGCCAGTCATTAACTCCTGAAGTGTTACTGAAATGGGATCTGTAGAATGTCTACAATATTCACCTAGATCTTCTTAAAATTAGGTTGCTAACTTAAAACCAAAACCTACTGATCAGATTTTTGGCACTGTATCCTATGAATGTACATTCTAGCAAGCTTTCTAGATGAACTTTAGGTTCAATGAAGTTTGATTATCACTGCTTTATAAGAAATTGCCTCTTTAATGAAGAATAATTAAAGAAAGCCAAAGAAACTAGGTACTATTCAGATGGAAAAAAAATGTTTACAGTAGGTTTGGAGGAAAGCATGATCCTCATTCCTAAACATCTAGAATGGTGTTAATTAGAAGTTAGATTGGATCTCTCTTTGTTCCTTTTTAATTCTGAGGTTCAGAAAATGGCCAAATAAAACCGGTATTTAAACACTGAAGTCTGACCAGTCGTATGCAAGTTAAATGTTTTTCTACCTAGTGTGCTTTTAAAATTAATCTAACCCAAGAATGTTATTTTTCCCAGCTTTATTAAGATATATTTGACATATAACTTTGTGTAAGTTTAAGGTGTACAACATGACAATTGGATACATGCATAAATTGTGAATAATTACTACAGTAAGATTAGTTAACACACCCATCACCTCACATAATTCCTTTAATTCTTTTTAAGTATGGTGAGAAAATTTAAGATCTACTCTTAGCAACTTTCAAGTATACAATAAAGTGTGGCTAAGAATAGTCATCAAGCTGGGTATTAGAGCCCCAGAAAGTATTCAACTTATAATGGAGAATATACTCCCTTTGACCAACATCTCATTTCTCCTACCCTGCAGCCTCTGGCAGCCACCATTCTATTCTGTTTCTATGAGGATGTTTTTTCAGATTTAACATATAAATGAGATCATATAGTATTTGCCGCATACTCTCTCCCTCTGAATTATTTCATTTAGAATATACTTTCGATATTCATCCATCTTGCCACAAACGACAAGATTTAATTCTTGTATAGGACTGAAGAATATTTCATAGATATGTCTATATACCACATTTTCTTTATCCATTCATCTGTTGATGGAGACTTTAAATTTTTTACATGTCTCAGCTATCGTAAATAGTGCTACAATAAACATGGAGGTATAATTATATCTTCAAGATAGTGATTTCATTTCCTTCAGTTATATATACCCAGAAGTAGGATTGTGGATCAGATGCAAGCTTTATTTTCAACTTTTTGAAGAACCTCCATACTGTTTTCCATAAACAGTGGAATCTATATTGTACCAATCTATATTCCTACCAATGGGATGTAAGTGCTTCCTTTTCTCCACGTCTTCTCCAGCACTTGTGATCTCTTGTCTTTTGATAGTAGCCATACTAACAGGTGTGAGATGATATCTTAGTGTGGTTTTGATATGTGATGATTAGTGATGTTGAACACTTCATGTAATTGTTGGCCATGTCCGTCTTCTTCCAAAAACATTATTTTTATGCTACCATAATCGATATAATATAAGGATATAGTATAATATTCACTGTCAGTTGAATTGCCACTATGAAAAACATAACTTACACTTTCATGAATGTTTAAATGTATTACATTAACTCTGCTGGAAGATAGTCTGGATGTTTTTATTTTATACTTTTCTTCATCATAAAAAGAGTAGTCAAGTCATATAAAAAATGAATGATTAATACTTGCATTTAAATGGCCCATTATCCTCACTGATTTTTATCACTTAATTGAGGTGAATTGTATGAATAAGCCTGAGTCTTCTTTTTTGTTTTGAACAGGAACAGTCTTATGAAATTTTCATGTGTTGAATAGGGCATCTGTAGAGTAGTTTAGGAGACAACAGCTGTAGCTTCAATGTGAAAAGAGATGAAGTTTTTGAATGAAAGTATGGAATTTGTGTCAAATTGCCTAACAAAAATATAGATCCATGTACCTAACCAACAATAAGGATTGATCATTCGTTCCAAGCCTTTAATGCTCCTCTGTTTCATAAGAACTCTATTTGAGAACGGGGTTTCAGTGATCCACATATAATGCTCCTTACTAAAACTGCTCTCAAAATTATTTTCTCTCCAGATTTTAAAGTAATAGCCAAGAAAATAATCATATTTGAGAAGGGAAACAAATAGAAGAGAAATGATAATAGAATGTTTAACTTCTCAGGCTATGGTCTAACACTAGGAAAATGAAGTCAAAAAGTGAGATAGAATGTATATGCAAAAATTTGGTCAAATTTTCACTTCTTTCATCAAATCGATTAGTGAATTAAATAAAACAAGAGAAATTCCTTAAATTAACATTCACCAAACAGATAAACTCAAGGGTTTTTGTTTGTTTTACTAAAATCTTTACGTTGCTATAAATTGGGTCGGCACTGAGTAGCAATGGCCTTGGAATGTTTTCAACCAGTTGCCCACTAAAATGCTTGTGAAAATAAACCTTCACCAGCAATTAGAAGGTTTGGAATGGTAGAAAACTAAATATAAATCTATGTATCTGTGTTTGCACCTTAGCAGTATTTTGCTGTTCATCTGCATGAATATTTTGTTGTTAAATCTTATACTTTAAAGACAGATGTGAATTCAGAAATATTCATGCCCTCTAAATATTTAAAATATAGGTTAAATATGGTTTATATAATTTGACCCTTTCATATAAAATTTCATTAGAAAATGTCCAAAATAATGAAAAAAAATAATTATCAATGTGAAATACTTAAGATATTTAGCAAAACATATAATTTTAGTGTATGTTACCTTTAAAGTGTTCTAACTATTAAAAATATAATGTAATGGTGAAATATAGCAGATGAAAACTTTAACTTCTAAAAATATAGAGTACAGGGAAAAATTAATTTTCATCTTATTGACCTGCCTCACTTAATTACTAATTTATCTAATGTTCATACTCACTACTTCAGACACAATCACCACAAATAAGACAGATGAAGAAATTACACTTTTCTTATCCTCATAATGACATGTGATTTAGACCATTTCGTTTTAAACTAAGTATATATTAAAAAAATATTCACATTCTACTTAAGTAAAGAGTAAAAATAATACATAGTACATAGATCCTCACCTTAAGAAGCCTACAGTCTCTAAGGTGTTGGGAGCCATCTTGGGCTCACAGGTTGAGACATTTCTTGTGTGAAAAAGGCAGATGTTGCAAAGTCTCCTGCCAATCAAATGGCACCCCAATGCCATCTCCCTCTAAATAACCTTTCAGGCTTGGATTTCTTGAACTGCTCTCATGGATCTCAAGGGATGTAATGCTCTTTTGTTTTATGGAATTTAAATAAAAAAAGGGGACCTGGAATGTGATACATTGATGGATAACATCTGAAGGAGACTATGTAAATATACTCATTCATAAGCAAAGGTCAAGCACTGGGAATTCTGTCCTTGCCAAGCAGGTTTTACCTTCTCCATTGTAGATGGAAGAATAGGCAGAGTGACTCCTGACCTGTTTACAGATAATTAATGTAGACCTCAAGGTAACACCCTGTTCTCTCTCCTGCCTTAAATTTATATGCTGATTAACTTGAAAACAACATGAAAGATTGAGGAAATTACTGCTTTGCTGATAAAAACACATTGTTGCTAAAGATATCAAAACTATGCTTAATGATGTAATGTCATGAAAGTACTCTTTGATTTGCTACTTTCAAATGAAGACACTGAGACCAGCAGAGCAGAGATGTCAGAGATGCCAGAATTGCCAGAGATGCCTGCTTGGTGATCAGACCACATATCATGGCTCTCTCATTCCTCCTTTGAAGACCCCTGGACTCACTGGAGCTGGACTCCGGCACTAAGGAAATAATCACGATAAGTAAAATAATAGAGTTTCAAAAACTATAATTAGTAGAATACTTGAGTCTCATGGGATGTTTAGTATTGTGTGAAAGATGGGTTCCATAGAAAAATATACATGGGAAACCCTATATATTAAATACTCTACTCTTGAAAATTCGTCATGAATATCAGAACTATAGAATAAATGAACTATGGAAAAAATACACATTTGTAAATTTTACTTAACACACAACCCCTCAAGTTTTTTGGAGCAGAGGATATTCCCTATTCTTTTTTTCTCCCTGTAGTAACACTTCTTAGTATCTTCCGGAACTAATTTCCTTGAAACATGATTTGGGTTTCAATGAAAGTATAAATTAGGCAAAACGACTGCATGCAAAGTAAAGTGTTTATATTTGGGGGTCAAGGAAGCTTTCATAAACTTGAAAATGACTGAAGTGTGTCATGAAGAATGACTAGGAATTTGCTATATCCGAGAGAGAAGAGAAGTCTAGGGAAAATATAAAATCATGTGTATAGGGGTACCTCATGGCTCAGTCAGTGAAGTGTCCAACTCTTGGTTTCCATTCAGGTTGTGATCTCATGGTTTGTCAGTGTGAGCCCTCCATTGAGCTCAGTGCTGCTGGTATGGCGCTTGCTTGGGATTCTCTCTCTTTCCCTCTCTCTCTCTGCCCCTTGACTGCTCTTGCTCTTTCAAAATAAATAAACTTAAAAAAAAAATAAAAGTTTTGAAACATGGAATGTAAGGGAGTGAATGGGAGTTGCAGAAGTTCAGACTAAGAGAACAAGCAGAAGACAATCAAAGGTCTTACATGTCTTGTTTAAGATGTGGACTTTTGGGGGCATCTGGATGGCTCAACTGGTTGAGCGTCCAACTCTTGATTTTGGTGCAGGTCAGGATCTCACGTTCATGAGACTGAGCCCCACACCTCGCAATTGGTTTGCGGACAATGCCGAAGTTGCTTGGGATCTTCTTTCTACCTCTCTTTCTGCCCCTCCCTCCTCACATGCACATGCCGATGCGCGCTCACTCTCTCTCTCAAAATAAGTAAATAAACATTTAAAGATGGTGACTTATGGGGCACTTAGATGGCTCAGGTGGTTAAGAGTCCAACTTTGGCTTAGGTAATGATCTCACAGTTTGTAAGTTTGAGCCTGCGTCAGGCTCTGCGCTGACAGCTCAGAGCCCAGAAGTTGCTTTGAATTCTGTGTCTCTCTCTCTCCCTGCCCCTGTCCTGCTGTGTTCTCTCTCTCTCTCAAAAATAAATAAACAAACATTAAAAAAAATAAATACAGATGTGGACTTCTGAACCTTGCTGTGTAAAACTGGAAAGTCAGATATAAGCCAAATATACAAAATTGGGAAAAGTTTTGGATTTGCATTTAAAATCAGTGACTCATAAAAATACACAGGGCATATTTGAGGGAGATGATACTGGAATAAGAAATCAAAGGGTGATATATAATGTTCCACAAACTTTTGTAAATAATTGTTAATAAAATTTTTATTTATTCAATATTTTCTCAGTATCTTCTATGCTTTGAGCACTATGTTGTCACTGGAATACGAGAGTGAAAAAAAAAAGAGTCCTTGATCTAAACAAATTAAATTTATTAAGAGATCTATTCATATAAAGAAATAAGATATAGTGAGGTATATACAATTCCATCATTTAATACTCTATACTGTATAGCAGGTATTCAATTAATTTGTTTTTGGTTGAGTATAATGGATGAACAGATGAATGTTGAAGGTAATATCAGTGTGGTATTAAAATATACAGGAGAAATATGTGTTCTGCTTAATAGTAAAATTTTGAAACAGTCTTTAAAGTTATGGAGTAAATAAAACATTCAGATACATTTTAAATTTCAAGACAAATAAATTTCATGTTTGCTCTTCTTTTTTTTTTAGAAAGTTTATTTTTGCAATGTTTAAAATCACTACACAGATTATAGGGAATCTTAAAAAAAATTTAAAGAGGAGTAAAATGATCCAACTCACATTTCTAGAAAATCATACCAGATTTCTTGCTAACGCTGAAATACATTCATCCAAATGTGAGCTGAGCCTTTTATTTCATTGATGCTCTTGTTGCTCACGACATTTTTAAAACTCTTTGGCAACCACCTTCAGAGCCCATGGCACGTTATTTAAATAGCTTCCTAATTCTATACTAAGTGCCAGTGACATTACAGTTGTTTTTCAGACTAGTACCATTAAAAAAAAATCCTTCAGATGGATCTTCTGAACCATGTAGATATTGAATATTGAGCCATACCTTTGATTTTTACTATAGCTATCCTGCAGTCTGTCTAAATTCATGGTTGGATGGGTGAAATAGAAGACTATAAGGAATAAGATGGACCAAGGGCTTAGAAATAGGCTCTTACAAAACATGTCAACAAGTCTTGAATAATAAATGCCACCAGAAGTAGAGAAAAACTTCTTAAAGAGGTTACTTAGAAGAGCACGTATACACATAGAAGGATGCACAGTAAGACTTTAGTCTTATTATCTCATGTTATTAACTTTTAGATTCTTAGATTCACAAATGATAAATCCCAGTATACTAAAAACACAAACCAATTTTCCTGTCCTTAGTGTCCTTTTGTGACACTTTGTTAAAACTGTTTTTCAACACTTGTACTTAATTTTAAGGGGTGTATGTTACTCGCCTCCCCTGCTCCAACACATACCACGTTCAGTGAACTCAAACAGAATTCGACAAGGGTTGATATAATCCCTAGAGAATAATGTATTTAAATGATCAATGAGCAGGCAAAAGATGGAGATCAGAAGGTGGAGCAGAGATAAGAAAGTCTGTAATAAAAGGAGGTGCTTGAAGGTTGCGTTTTGAGAAGATTTCTGTTATTTAGGATATACACATACATACTTCGTATAGATTTTTGATTATGAAACTTCAAGATAAAGACACTCAAATTGAATGAAATAAAATGAAAGTGTGGGAAGCAATACTACAAAAGGAATCAATTCAAACCAGTGAATTATCACAGCTAATTCCTTTAAATAGGTTTTTGCACTTGACAGAAATCATAGAAAATGGATTTCCCCCACCCAAAATAAAGGATCACAAACATTTCTGAAACTTATTTTTTCCTTTGGGACAATTTTAATACAGATGGAAGAGCTTCAGATGAATGAGTTAGAGAAAAAAAAAAAAACTACTTAACCATCTGCTAGAACACAATGTGAAACATTTTCAACACCTCTCAGCATCCTTAGCTGAAATTCAGAATGCAATCATTAGTATTAAGAATAGCTCTAAGGATCACCAAAATCATTTTGTTTTTATCTTTGATGTTTCTGGTATACTTTCAACCCCCTTCACTAACTTTTTCTATTGCCTTTCCATTTCCTGAAGTTTAAAATTAAATTTCCCTTCTGCTTGGCATATAGGAAATCATCATGCTTGCTACACAGAGAGAATATGAGTTAGAGGAGAGTCACGGTGAGACAGATTGGTGACAGGACAAAAAACATTAACATTTGAAGTGGTCCTCAGTTCACAATTTTTTCTAGAATACAAGGATTTCATGTCTGCTTTTATATATTGGGATGTTAAAGTAGCTCTATATTTGTCCTAACTAATAAACACTATTTGTACAAGTGGATACACTTTTAAGCATAAATCCAATATATTTCATTAGAAAATTTTAATTTACAAAGTATTCTGAACATTAGTATCATTTTCTATCTAAACGCTTGCGTGATGATGAGGCAGACAAATCTACCCTACCTCTAATGTACTTACAGGAAAGTTATACTCATATAAAAAGCAACAAAACAGGTTTGTTGCTAAATGACCACCAACAAAAGCACACAATCAAAATCCATGTGTAAATAACAGGATGCAGTTAAAATCGGGAACCTAAGAGGAAAATAGATGGGTGGATAGAAAAGTGGATAACAAAATACTAACAGCAAGATGAAAGGGTTTTAAGGAGGGACTATGCCAACATAACTGTATTTATTATTTAAATCCTTGCTCTCATAACAGTGTGAGAGAATAGGCCAGGTTACTCTCCTGGTTACAAGGAGTCAATGGCATTCTACTCTCTATAAGGACAGGCACAAACTACATACATAAATAAAGACAGCTTTTACTTGGCTCTGAAATCACATCTCCCACCTGCCTCCAACCATATACAGGACGCACCTGCAGTACTAACCATTTTGTAGTTCTCTGCCCACATCATGGAATTTTTTGACCATGTGCTGTTCTTCCTGCTCATGCTGACCTTGTACCTGGAAGGCCCTTATGTACCAGATGAATCCATTCATCTTTAAAGACTTAGCTCAGCATTTTTGTACTTCTACATTTCATATTCCTCATATATTTTTTTCCTTTCACTTTTATCCTCAGACTTTTTGTATCTCAAATGATAACTTGCATTTGTTAGTGCATTTAATTCAGGTTATAATGGGTAGTAATTGTTTAGCGTTCATTTTGTGCTAGATACTACGGTCACGTGTTTTGCAAGTATTGTGCTATCAATTACCACATCAACTTTCATAAGGTAAGAACTATTGTTATTGCCAACAATACGAAAATAACTGTTGAGGTCACATGTTAGTTAGTGTTAAGACCAAGATGCGACTTAAGTATGATTACAGATGTTGTCCTGTTTCCTCAACCTATCCATGTGCTTCTAGTCTACCTCTAACCCAAGAGTTACTTCGAGAGTGGGCTGTCTCACTTATAGCTGCCTCAAAGGCTTTTCTGAGAGTGTCCACTCTCTCCATGTTTTCCACCTCAGAGGTATTTCTAAGGAGGAAAGGGGAAAAAAAATAAAAATTTGGCAAGAACACTGAAAGAACAATTTGGGCTTTAGGGAGTCTCTTTTCGTATAAGAGGTCTGCTCAATTTCTACAGACAAGTAACTATTTTAGTTCCGTGAGAAACTACCCAGTGATCTACACATTGAAACCTGGGCCATCTTTCTCTCTTCATTTTAAACTATCATCTGGGAGACCCATGAAGACTCCCCTCCCTGATATGCTTGGCACAAACTGGATACATAAACATGGAATATTTCTTTATCTGAAGCTTCTAATTCAAGGAATGCCTCTAAGAATAAATAAAATGATTTGGAACAAGCCTTCTTTTAGGGAAAAATACATCCGTTACAAAGGATCTTTGGTCTTACCACACACCCATGCCGTGAATCATCTTGTATTCATTCCTCATGTGCATGTATTCAAAATAATGTTTGACTCTTTCTTCTCTAAATGTTGTATTTTCCTGTTTCCTTAGTTTGGGAGCTTCCAGAACTACAAAAGCATTAAGCATTTTCTACAATTTGTGAGGAGAGAACACTTCCCTGAAATTACTAAAGTGGTATTAAGTTGCACTTCAATCATAAGTGAACATGATCTTTCACAGAGCTAATTCCAGAAGGAAACAGTCAAGTAGTACATCATGGAAATGTATAAAGCTATGGAGAGAAAAGAAACCTTAATCTGTCACAATGGTTAAAAAAAAAAGAAGAAGAAGAAAAAAAAGTGCTCATGGTCTCTGTGTATGACTTTCCTTTTCCCTAAGAACAGAACCTTTTCTCTTGCCTAGGATCAGTTATACATCTCGTCGTGCATAAAAATTTTTAAAAAGACTGTTCAAAGAGGACTGAATGCTGGCAAAGCACTCAGCGAAGTCTTACGATGTATTATGAGACTTAATCATACATCATAATCTTTTCACCTCAATACTATCATCTAGTTACAAAGAAAGTTTTAATGTAAATACTATTTCCAGAAATCTAAAACTACCTTAGAGAAAAGAAAGAGGAATTTTATATACAATTTCACATTAATGGTTGACTTTTCTCTTGTAGCATCATGACTTCTTTGCCCCAAGCTGCTTAAAGTTATACATTTGGATTTTTTAAAAATGTTTATTTATTTTGAGAGAGAGAGAGAGAAGGAAGGAGAGAGAATGCAAGCAGAGAGGGGAAGAAAGAGAAGGACAGAGAGAATCTCAAGCAAGATCTGTACTGTGAGCGCAGAGCCTAATGTGGGCTTGGTCTCATGAATTGTGAGATCATGACCTGAGCCAAAATCAACAGTTGGACACTTAACTGACTAAGCCACCCAGGTGTCCCCTACATTTTGATTAATAACACAACTGAGCCAAAGCATTCTCACTGAAAAGAATTAGCAATCCAGGCAGGGTATCACAAAGTGAATCTTAATGAGAAGACAAATTACAAAGGAGACTATAATTTTCAATTTCTCTCGATGATGCTCGGGTTTATAGTATGTAAGGAGAAAAGTATCAGGAAAATTGAATTGATATGAATTTATGAACTAGCACGATTACTTTTAAGAGATGAACAACAAATTGTTCTTTTAGCCTTAGTTCACATAATGTACCAGATGTCATATGTCTCAGGAGCAAACAAACAATTTGTCACAATACTTCTATGAAGTGTTTTTTTTTTTAAATACTTTATTTCTCTAGAATGAAGAATGATATTTCTGCAACCATAATATAAATTTCTTGAAGGGTAAATCAATGCCTAATACATTTTTATACTTTCCCCTGCCTAATATAGTGTGAGACACTTGTTCAGAACTCAAAAACCACCTGCTGATTAACTAAATTTCCTATTGTTTTCATTTCAATCTTGTTTTTGTCCCATGACAAATGATTAATTTATTTATCATCAAGAATGCCTTCATTTCAGTTGTATTAACTGAATCACTGTTAATATATGTCTTTTTTCACATCTAGAAATATTGCCAAGAATTCAAGAGGTTTTGGAGCTAAAATTTGTCTTACTCACACTGATCCTCTTAGGATCTAAAGTTCCCTCTCCAAAATCATCTTCCAGTAAGTATTTCCTTGTTACATGCTCCCTGCACTCTGTTGCTCCTGGTTCCTGTTTAATGACTACTGTCAGGCTAGTTTTTAGAGACACACCCTCACGTTCTCTCCTATCATACTCCTGAAACTTCCTAGATCAGCTGTCTGCTCTTGAAGGTCTAACTTGGCTCACATTCTAACTATATCATCAATCTCGAATGCTTCCCCAAAATTAGATAAGGTGAAAATTAACAAAAGAAAAGTCAAAAGAAGCCATGAAGGATATAAAGTGCTATATGCCTATTTTAAGGGGATTTTGGAAACAGAAGCAAGCTGTTAATGAGATATAAAGCCCAAATGTGAAATATGATTCTGCATTACAGAATTCCAATGCAACAACAGGGATTTATTTAATATCATCCATAAAATAAAATCCTGGCACCAGTAAATGTACGTTCTATTCCAACACTCCCAACAGTAAACTGTAAAAATAGTTTGCACTAATTTGCATAAAAGTAAATTATGCTTACTTACATTTTGAGAATAATGACATAACTAAACTCTAAAGAAATAAAACATATTCGTCCATGATGTTCTGGTTCTTTCATCTGATCCTCTGAAAATTTGCATTTAAAAGAAAGGAATAGCATTCATGATAAAAACTCTCAACAAATTAGGTTTAGAGGGAACATACCTTAACATAATAAAAGCCTTATGTGAAAAATCTACAGCTAATATTATACTCAATGGGGAAAAATTGAGAACTTCCCCCCTATGGTTAGGAACAAGACAAGGATGTATATACACTCTCACCACTTTTATTCAACATAGTACTGGAAACACTAGCCACAGCAATCAGACAAAAAAAATAAATAAAAGGCATCCAGACTGGTGAGGAAGAAGTAAAACTTTCACTATGTGTAGATGACATGATAGTTTATATAGAAAACCCAAGACTCCACCGAAGAAAAAACACTAGAGCTGATAAATAAATTGAATAAAGTAACAGGACACGAATTAAGTGTACAGAAATGCATTTCATTTCTATACACTAATAATGAAGGAGCAGAAAGAGAAATTAAGGAAATAACCCCATTTACAATTCCACCAAAAATAATAAATACATAGGAATAAACTTAACTGAACAGGTGAAAGATCTGTACTCAGAAAACTATAAAACACTGATGAAAGCAATTGAAGACAGCACAAAGAAATGGAAGAACAAATATTGTTAAAATGTCTCTACTATCCAAAGCAATCTACACACATAATGCAATCCCTATCAAAATATAAACAGCATTTTTCATGGAAGAAAAACATACAAACCAAATTTGAATGGAGCCATAAAAGATGCCAAATAGCCAAAGCCATCTTGAAAAAGAAAAGCAAAGCTAGAGGTATCACAATTCCATACTTCAAGTATATCGCAATGCTGTAGTAATCAAAACAGTATGGTACTGGCTTAAAAATAGACACACAGATCAACAGAACAAAATAGAAAATCCAGAAATAAATTCACAATTATGTGGTCAATTAATCTTTGATAAAAGAGGCAAGAATATGCAATGAGAAAGAGGCAGTCTCTTCAATAAATGGTGCTGGGAAAACTGGACAGCTACATGCAAAAGAATGAAACTGGACCACTTTATTACACGATACACATTGTACATCTGAAACTGATATTACACTGTATGTTAACTGGAATTTAAATAGAAACTAAAAAAATATGTAAAAAATTAATGAAATGCCCAACCCACCAACACACCAACAACAAAAAATGGATTAAGGACCTAAATGTTACACCTGAAACCATAAAAATACTAGAAGAGAGCACAGGCAGTAATTTCTTTGATATTGGCCCTAGCAACATCTTCCTACATGTATCTCTTGAGGCAAGGGAAACAGAAGCAAAAATGAACTATTGGACTACATTAAAATAAAAAAAAAACTTCTCCACAGCAAAGGAAACAATCAACATAACTAAAAGAAAATCTACTGAATGGGAGAAGATATTTGCAAATGACATATCTGATAAAGGGTTAGTATCCAATATATAAAGAATTGATACAACTCAACACCCCAAAAACAAAAAATAAAATTAAAAATGGGCAGAAGACATGAGCAGACATTTCTCAAGAAGAAATAAAGATGGCCAACAGACATATGAAAAGATGCTCAACCTCACATATAATCAGGGAAATGCAAATCAAAACTACAATGATATATCACCCCGCACCTCTCAGCATGGCTAAAATAAAAAAACTCAAGAAATAATAAAGGTTGCTGAGGGTGTGGAGGAAAAGGAAGACTTGTGCATAGTCAGTGAGAGTGACAACTGGTGTAGTCACTGTGGGAGACAATATAGAGGTTTCCACAAAAATTGAAAATAGAACTATACTATGACCCAGTAATCTCACTACAATTCAAAAGGATATATGTACCCCTATGTTTATTGCAGTATTATTTACAACAGTCAAATTGTAGAAGCAGTCCAAGTGTCCATCAATAGATAAATGGATAAAGAAGAGGAGGTATATCTATATCTATATCTATATCTATATTTATCTATCTATCTACACATACACACACACACACACAAACGGAATTAACTATTCAGCCAGATAAAAGAAGGAAATCTTGCCATTTTCAACAACATGGTTGAGTTATAGAGAATATAATATTTAAGGGCTTATTAGCCAGTCAGAAATTATACCATATAATTTCACTCATATGTGGAATTTTAATGTCACTCATATGTGGAATTTAAGAAACAAAATAAAGGAGAAAGAGAGAAGCAAAAAAACAAAAACAAAAAACAAACAAACAAACCAAAACCAGACTTTTAAGTAAAGAGAACAAACTGGTGGTTACCACCGGGAGGTGTGTGTGAGCGGGGTGAGTGGGTGAAACAGATGAAGGGGATTAAGAATACATTTATCTTGATGAGCACTGAGTAATGTACAGAACAGTTGAATCACTATATTGTACACCTGAAACTAATAATACTGTATATTAACTACATTGGAACTATAAACAAACAAACAAACAAACAAAATGAAAGAATAGGATTGAGCACACTCAATGCAAATACTATGTATTTCACATGCTTTTCTTGAATCTTCACAATAAGCCCATAAGTTAGGTATTTACATACCTAGTTTACAGTTGATGAATCTGAGCTCAAGATATTTAGTAACCTCCTGAAGGTCTACAGGGAAGATAGTAATCTCCACCTCATAGGGTTTTGAGAAGAATAAATGGAACTGTAAGTTAACTCAATACCAATGAAACACTGATTAAGCCTCTCCTAGGTGCGACATTTAATGATCGTGAGTAAAGAGACATTTGGTATGAATATTAGTGTGGACCTAGGGTTATATATACACTTTTGCTCCTTCAGGTTAGGTTAATGTCTTGGGCATAGTGGTACTCACAGGACCAATGTTCCTGGTCCATAGAAGATTCTTCAAACATCTGTATTTACCAAATTAATACAAGATCATCTGGCATTCTTTTTTTTTTTAATGTTTATTTATTTTTGAGAGAGTAAGACAGAGCACAAGTGTAGGAGGGGCAGGGAAAAAAGGAGACAAGGAAACTGAAACAGACTCCAGGTTTTGAGCTGTTAGCACAGACCCTGATGTAGGATCCAAACTCACAAATCGCGAGTTCATGACCTGAGTCAAAGTCTGACACTTAACCGACTGAGCCACCCAGGCGCCACCATCATCGGGCATTCTTAAAAGAGTAGAAATATTTAGAGGACTTAAAATTTCTATACTACTCTAATACCATGTTATGTACCTTGCAGTTTGAAGTGAAGACAGTATGTTTGCCTATTTACCTTCAAATAAAATAGATGCTGAAGTTGTACAAGAGAACTTATAAACATGTAGTAACATGTCTGAAAGAAACCAGCAGCTAACTCACATAAATTTATTTTTAAAGGGATGTCACATATTCATGCCTTTCTTAAACATAGTAAGTGTATATTCATTTTTCAGTGTCTAAGGGATTTACTTCAAAATCACTAGCAAATTTTCAAATCTGTACATTGAATGTCTTTTATTTTATCCATTGCTGTTCTGTCAACTGTCCCTTTTTGACACACTGCCAGTACATCTACTTTAAACAGATTCTGCCTTTTTACTCCATAGTCTGGAAAACCAAGTAATAGAACTGGTTGAATTTATGCTTAATATAAGAGCAAATATATTATGTGCAAAACCTCACATGAGATGTTGCATCTGTCCTTAAATCTCAGAATCCTTTTACAATCTTAAATCCACCACAACCTTGGCAGACAAGGTTGCAAACCAATGAACTCTGGATGAGTGAAAGATTGGTGTGTGTGCAAACTTTTTGAGAACTACTAGAAAAACCTAGATTTATGCTAACCTAAACACATTTTCCAATACTGAAAACAACCTTGTAGTAGAGCAAGGCTTATTAAAAATTGGATTATAGGCTACTTCTTAAAACTGAAAAATGCAAGTAGTTATACATTAAGAATGGAGCCCAGTAGGAAAAAAATGAGTAAACTGAAAATCTTCACACCATGCAGGTAGAAAAATGTTCTTTCAGTGAAAATACAACGTTAAATATAGTACATTTACAACAGGATGTTTTCTTCTCCCTTTGGGAATTAATTTCTTTAATGTATGGGTATTCGATAAGGGGTTTCAAGATGCATGGTATTCTATGGTAAGATATTTCTTCCAGCCTGGAGGACAAGTTGGGGGATGTTAAGAAAAGATAAGTTACCTTTCTTAAATTCCACGTATGAGTGAAATCACATAGTATTTGTCTTTCTCTGACCTACCTATTTCACTTAGCATAATACACTGTAGCTTCATCTATATCATTGCAAATGGCAAGATTCCATTCTTTTTTATGGTTGAGTAATATTCCATTGTGTGTGTATGTGTATATGTATATATATATATATATATGTGGATAAAGAAGATGTACTATATGTATATATATACATACACACACACACACACACACACACACACACTATACATCTATAGTATATCTTTATCCATTCATCAGTAGACAAACAATTGAGCTGTTTCCATAATTTAGCTATTTTAGATGCTGCTGCTATAAACATTGCAATGGGAAGAAAGAGAGAAAACCAAGAAACACATTCTTCACTATAAAGAGAACAAACTGAGGGTCACCGGAAGGTCGGTGGGTTGGGGATGGCTGAAATAGGTTATAGGGATTAAGGAGTGCACTTGTGATGAACACTGAGTACTGTAGAGAAGTGATGAATGACTGTATTTTATACCTGAAACTAATAAGACATTATATATTAACTAACTGGAATGTAAATAAAAACTTAAAAAAAGATAAGTTATCAAGAACTCCATCTCATATTACAAGTAGATTAAAAACGTCTAGAACCCCATGGCTCTTTCTGTACTAACTACAATTTTATTAAAAATTAATTTTAAAAGTTTGTGAGTTAATAAAAATCTCCTTAAGTTAAAAATACTTAGATACCACTGCAACTATAGTATGATCCTAAACGCTTGGGTAGAACTCCACTCTTGCTTCTCCTTCCTTGTTGTCATCTTCTTTTCCTTTTGAGAAACCTAATTTGCTACAAATATTTGATTCACCTTTATAACAACATAAAATGATAGAAGATAGTACTGGAAACTGAAGTTGATTCTAAAGGAATACAAATCAAAATAACGTTCCGGATGGGCGTTTGGAGCATATTACACAATGTGGAGATAATAAGACCACTTTTGATCGACCTCAGTGGGAGCCTAAAGTGCCATACAAACAGGTCTTTTCACACCTCCACGTTCTCCCCCTACCATTCATCTCTCACTGTCAGTTATTTGGGGGATTCTTGGAAGATGGTGTCTTGTAAGGCATCTTACATTTTCATTTATTCTGTCAAAGACTGTAACACATTTTGTGTCAAATAAAGTACCCATGACTTAGACCAGACACATATCCATTTATTTTTTATTACAAATGACTAAAAACTAAAAAAGGAATAAAAAGGAATGCTGGATTCTTTAGGATGCAAAGCAGTTACACTATCTAATTAAGTATCAAATATTTGGCACTAGTGTCCTGAAAGACAAGAGTCATGTCCACCAGCAGATACATCAGCTTGTCTGACATCAGCACAGCTTGCAAATGAGTGTCATTAATGATTTGATTTGGGGGGTAGCAAGGACATGGGGATAATTTATAAGAGTCTAATATAGAGAAAGATTAAGAAAAATACCAAGATCCAAAGACAAGTGGTTGAAGTAGCAGTTCCTGATTGTATTTGTTCAAGATTCTCAAGCGAGAAAGAGTAAATGGTTTGAGATCTGTGACATTATATTTACTGCAACAGCTCTACTTATTTGTATTATTTAATTTTCTCAACTATTCCATGAGTTAAATATCAACAGTCCACTTTACATATGAGGGAACTAAGGCCTAAAGAAGATTAGTAACTGGATCTAAGGTTGCAAAGCCAATACCAGTGGGGCCAAAATTTGAAGTATGATCAGCTTCTAAAACCTGTGTTGGTTCTCTTCCAGAGTTATCCTTAACTTAATATCAATGTTTATATTTATCTTTGCTTAACCTTAGTCCTAACTCGTGCTACTTTTTAATCCTAGAGCCAGAGAAACTGAATGGCCTTCCCAGAGATCCTAATCCTATCCATGACTGCATAGGCAAAGAAAAAACAATTATATAACCACTATTATTGTCAGAAATCATTCCAGAGTCCCCAGAATGGTATTTTTTTCAGTATAAATAATACAGAATTATTACAGACAACATGCTTTAAATCATGTTTTAAGAATCAATAAAATAAAAAGTAGTACCCTTATTTTCATTTCAGAATCAAAAAATAGGATCTCATGCTGCATAAATATTCATCATACTCTCACCAAAAAAACTTATGCTGGAGTTTCCAATGTCATTTCACTTTCAACAGAGATCAAACGCACTTGGTGCACAAACAAATATAATAATAGGGGGGAAAATAGAGTTGAAGGGTTCTGTCCTCCTTTTCCTCAGTCATTATTAGAGGGATCTAAACTTCATGTCAATTGTATATAAATGACATTTTTAGTTTGTAATATTATTTACTGGAAATAGGAAAGCTTATCATAACTCTTGCTCAGACCCATAGAATATCAGTACTGGAAATATCTTTAAGCATCCTCAGTTCTAATTACATTCCTCCACCACTCTATAGACAAGGAATAGAGGCTCAATGAAGTATGTAAATTCATAGGTAATTTGACTTTGAAGAGTAGAAACAAGTAGAAATCAAGTTCAGTACATTTTCCAAGGGACTACATACTGCATTCACCATGTACTATACTAATACCAACCACATTTTCCGTACTAAAATTTAGAAAATTTCCTATCCTAAAATTTCTAAGTCATCCCAGAAATACCTTAATGGGCAATGCTCCCCATTTGTTTTGATCTGAAGTTTTACAAAACAACATATATCTTCAAATTGTGGAAATCATATGAAGGGTTGGATACTCTAGACAGAGAAGCCTAGGGCTAGGAAATCACATTGTAGGTTGGAGGACCATATGTTTTGGTTTGCCAGGCACAGTTCCAGCTTATACTGTCATCCCTATGCAATTGTTAATAGTGCCCTTTTCACTCTCAAGGATTTCTTAGTTTGGATAACAAATTTTACAATCATACAAATTTTAGAGTAAGTAAATATTGCCTCTAGTTTTTTTCCTGTGAGAGCCTATAATTCCTTGCATAGATATGTAATATTCCTTGCTGAAGGAAAATACTATTATAAAGTAGAGCCTAACCATTAGTTTCAATTTAATATGAAGTAATTTATCAAATTCTTTTTACCTGATACCTAAAATATAATTGATTTGTTACGGGAGTGAGATGTCAGTGGAAAAGACATTAGATCACAAGGCAAAAAAAAAAAAAAGAAATGGAAAAAAGAAATAAAAAGTGAAAATGAGGAAAACATTCACCTATCTTCCAATATGGACGATGGATAGTTGGATTTTAGGTATATTAGTACTTTCCATTTCTACTGAGTAAAGGACAAAGTTACATGAAATAAATAGAAAAGATTTAGCCTTGAAGGTTAGAATAGAATGGTCTGTAGGAAGGTCATGTAAACTGCTATAAATGCAAAATCATGAACTTTAACTTGAACTTACAGAGAAGTGTGTTTGTGTGTGTACTTCTATGTTTGTAGTTGTGTGAAAAATATGCTCAGTTGATATGGCTCTGTGAAAAGGAGGAGTCACATTGACTTATTGGAGAGTTTTATAATTCAAAGATTGAAAAAAGAAGTGAAGGAATTATATAGGGATTTAATTAGTGTAAGTTTATGTAAGCTGTTTTAATTGAGTATAGTTGAAAGGAAAAAAGTATCAATGCAACTTATAAATTTAAAGTATCTTAATGATAGAGAACAAATCGAGGGTTGATAGAGGGAGGTGGGCAGGTGATTGGCTAAATGGGTGATGGGTGGTAAGGAGGGCACTTGTGATGAGCACTGTAATTGATGAATTACTAAATTTCACCCCTGAAACCAAGAACACACTTTATGTTAACTAACTTGAATTTAATAAAAACTTAAAAGAAAAAAAAGAAAGATAGCAGGGTTTTCAAAAAAAAAAAAAAAGTATCTTGTATTCACTTCTTCCTGTCCTAAAAAAGATGATTACTTTTTCATCATTTGAAGTTACAAGAAACAAGTGTGTTTTCATTGTGATGTACTTCGTATGCCTCTAAAAGAAAAGAATCCATCAACGACACTTTATTAAGAATGTTTCTATCAATTCGCTGGATCAATATCTTGCTAGGATTTTTTGTAGACTCCACCAAGACAAAACATTTCTCTAACACCTAGAGTTGGAAAGAAACGGTCATTCTGTTCAGAGAAACTTTTCTCACTTCATAATCCTACTAGTTTATGCCATGAACCCTGGTTTCATAGCACAAAGTTCAAATTTTTTTTCCTTGTAATTAAATAAGCAAAGGAATTCTATGTATCACAGAATCTAAGCTAAATCACTATATCACAATAGAGTGATTGGCGTAAGTTCTATTCCAGTGTTACAATATAACTACTTTTTTTTCTTTTATCTACTGGAAAATGATAATGATATGATCAAAAGGGCTTTTACATGTTCATTTTTCTTAAAGAATAAAAATGCATGAATAGAAAAGAAATCTAAGCTTTATGTTCTAGTTGTTTGAATAGATGAGAATTCAATACTTTTTAAAATTTTTTAAAATATTTATTTATTATTGAGAGAGAGAAAGAGTCCAAATAGGGGAGGAGCAGAATCTGAAGCAGGCTCAGCTCTGAACTGTTAGCACAGAGCCCAGTGTCAGGCTTGAATCCATGAACCATGAGACCATGACCTGAGCCCAAAGTCAGATGCTCAACTGACTAAGTCACCCAGGTGCTCCTCAACTCTCCCCTTTTTAATAATTTCCTCTAATTTTTTTTTCATTTCTTTTACATGACTATTATCTCCAGTGATTTTTGTGTCTTTAGCATAGGCTAAACATACAGTTCACTTTATGTAAAACTAATTAAGAGTGTTCCTGTTTCAAAAGCCATGTTTTCAGGAGAAATCTGTAAGTGACATCAGGGCACAACTTGGAGAAAACGACATGCCTAAATGCACGTATTATAATCTCCATAATTCCTCTCACTTCTCTTTACTCTTTGTTAATAAAGTCTTTCAGAAATTCTTGGTTAAGTTCATTGGTCAGGTTTTTATTTTAGAGTAAGACATGGCTATGGAAAATTAATTAATAGCTCACTACCTTAGACTTTAAGCAGAGCATTGATTTCACTAATGTTACTTGAATTTCAAGGTTTTTTTTTTTTATTAAATCTAACAGAAGGCATAAGTAAAATTACTCAGACACCTCTATATTATGTGCACATTGCTTAGCCACAGGGATGGTGCTAGACATTGATTAAAATTATTACTTATAAAAATTAATTCAAAAATAACTCTGGTACTAAGACACAGAGACAAATGAAGAAGATTTGATCTACCAATAAAAATAACTTCAACTTAGTTGACTCTTAATCTTAGATTTTCTCCTTTTAATCATATGTTAGTGTAGCAAACAATGTAGCAGAAAGGAACAAGGTTGACATGAAGACTGTACAGACTCTCTGGTAAAAGTAAATATACAAGAAGAAATATATATAAATAACAGTACTGTTGTAATTTTGCCTTGTAATTTCACACTGTTTTCTACAAGATTTAAAAGACAAATTAATAAGAAATAATTGTACATCTATGTTAATGGAAAGACACTATACATCCAAGAGTGGCAAAACCATAAGGGAGTAGAAAGTTTGCATGTGATTGGGTTGGTATATGGAAAAGGTTTGGAGAGAGATGATGGTGACAAAAGCACAACAATGTGAAGGTGTCCACTAACACAAAACTATAGACTTAAAAAATGGTTAAAATGGTAAATTTTTTATTATGTACATTGCATTGAAATAAATAGTGCATTTGGATCTAGCTAATTTCTGTTTTCACTAATTTTATTGGGATATAACTGACATACAGCATTTTGTAAGTTTAAGATATACAGCATAATGACTTTACTTACATATATTGTGAAATGATTAACACAGTAAGTTCATATCCATCATATCATATCAATACAAAAAAAAAGTTTTCTTTTATCCTTGGATGAGAACTCTTAACATCTTCTCTTTTAACACTCTTCAAATATACCATACAGTAGTGTTAACTACAGTCACCAGGCTGTCCATTACATCTCCAGTACTTACTTATCTTATAACTAGAAGTCTGTGCCTTTTGATCACATTCATCCAACTCCCCCACTCCCTACACCTTCCTTTGGCAACCACAAATCTGATCGAGGTAATTTCTGATAATATGGTTTCATTAAAAATAAAACATGCCATTTCACAACCTAGTATCAGATCACACACATCTAAATTGTCTCAATAACACATCAGCCAAGCGCTCACACTGTTTGGAAACTAATAGTACTGGAAGCAAATGAACCACTGCACAGCCCACCAGAGGAAATGCCTGGAAAAGTGATGGAGCTGTCACACTTGCTGCATAGGTGAAAAACCCAGGCCCTCTGTCAAAATCTGACATTAACGCTGCCCTCCGGATTGTTTTCACGCCTATTGCCCATGTGCCATCCCTAGTTTCAAATGGCTGGCCAAATAATTAGTTTTCCCAACACGGAAATGGAGTGTGCAATCACTCTCCTGCAACAAACTCTAATCATCACCATCCAACTGTGATTCCACTATCATAAGATTGGTTTGTAACCAATGAAACAAGACAAAACTGATAAATTGCATTGCATTAATTAGCTAAAAGGAAAGTAAAAGTTCAGCAAAATTGCTAAGTTGGATTTTAAGTTGAATGACATTACTAGGCTTTCATGCATTTAATAACAGACATTATTATATACTTGAAAAAATTTCCTAGCTAAAGGGGAACTTTAGGTCCCTTTAGATCAAATTCTCATTTAGCAGAGGTGAATAAAGCTACCATCTTTCATCATACCTTCTCTAAATCTCCATTTGCCTTTTAATTTAGAAGTACCAAGAGAACTGTTGATGTGGAGTAGCAATACCACAATTAACAGTCATTATGGAAATGTCATTTAAACCAAAACAGTATACCACAACACATCCACCATAATGGCTAAAATAAAAATCTCTGAGATTACCAAGCTTTGGTAAGGATACAGAACAACCAGAATTCATATACCTTGCTGGTGGGCATATAAATTAGTATACTAATTTGGAAAATTAGCAGTTATTGACAAAAAATGAACTTAAAAGTCCCGTATAAGTAATGGTACATCCAATAGAAATGTGCACTTGTATATCCCAAAAGGCACGTGTAAGACTGGAACACCAAAGACTGGCCACAATGGAATAGCATATAGCACTGAAAACTCACTGCTGTATATAGAAATCTCACATAAATAATGTTGACATCAAGAAGTCGTACAAGTATAAACTCTATAAGTCCATTATATAAAACTCAAAAAAATGTAAAATAACGTACAATATTAGAATTTAGGAAAGTGGTATCCTTATAGATGATTGGGATTTATGATCAGGAAAAAAAAAAGAACATCTTCAATTTTGTTTGTTGTATTTTATTTCCTAACTTGAGTGGTGATTACACATGTTTGTGGGCTTTGCTATATTGACTGCGTTGTTCATCTATTATTTGTGCACTGTTCTTAAGTCTATTTCAATAAAACCTTTGATTAACCAATGAGATCTGATTATTTTATATGTCAGAAATAAGAAGACATTAAGATAGAAATATTAAAATCACTTAATTATTTCACTGATGCATTGACTTCAAGTATTTTTTTTTCTAATATGTATTTTTTTTTGAGAGAGAGAAAGGGAGAGCAGGCACATGAGTGGGAGGAGAGGGAGAAAAAGAGAGGAGAGAGAGAGAGAGAGAGAGAGAGAGAGAGAGAGAGAGAATCTCAGGCAGGCTCCACCCTGTCAGTGCAGAGTCTAATGTGGGGTTCAAACTCACGAACCGTGAGACCACGACATGAGCTGAAATCAAGAGTTAAGACATTTAGCCAACTGAGCCACCCAGGTGGCCCTCAAGTCTTTTTTTCTAATGTATGTTCATGCATGGAAAATTACTCGTCATTGATAGTTTCTCTGGGTTAACACAAACTACCAAAATTGTCTAACAAAAACAAGAAAACCTGAACAGAACAAGCTTGTATAGTCCAGAAGCATGGAGCACTATATGAAGCCAGCAATCTCATGAAACAATCAAATTCATAATCTTTGTCTGTTTATCCCTAGATTTTCCTAACTTTTAAAGAATAGGAATCTCTGATGCAATATGAAAAAATCTCAGATCTTAGCAAATAAAATCTAGAGTTTTAAAACCCTGCCAATTTCTTGAAAAAGACTTTTTTTCCTAGTGATTCTTTGATGACTGCTTCTCTTTTATTCATTCCTTTTCTCTTTTTTTTTTCATAAATAATTGCCTGCATGTTTGATTTTTCTTTTCCATATTGGTAATTTTTTTCTCTCATCATTTCCTCATTTGTCCTGGTCCTCTGCATTCTAGGAGTGCTTATCCAGTTTGCTTTCCACAAAGCTGATTACATGATTTGTTGCCTCCAAAGGCAGATTTACTTGTTCTGTTACATTTTCTGTTTTTTCTCAGTCCTTTGCATTTCAACTTTTTCAATTTCTATGCTTCTATTTCTAAGTCAATCAGTGCATTTGTAAAGATGACAAACATTTTTCTAAAATATTTTTTCTTCTGTATTATCATATTGTTTTGCATTTGTTTTACCTCTGAGGCTTTCCATTTCTTATGTCACATAATCGTTATGTGGTTGCTAGTGCTTGTTTAAGGATTGGAAAGTGTGATAAAAATCTATTGAAGGGTAGTGTTTTTCAATAAATAAGACTGACTCTTAGCTCTTGGTCCTACTAACTTAGTTTTTAGCAAAGCACTGGTAAGTAGCAACCATCTACTACACATCACTGTTGAAAAGTAGATTGTGAATAACCTCAGGCCCAAATTATAAGCAGTAGCAGGCAGTCATGTAAAGCACTTCTGCTAAAATGTTGGTAGACCATCTCTCCCAACTCTTGGTCCTCTGAGCCTGATCTAATAAGTATTACACACACATACACACACACACACACAGTACTACTGCCTCTAGACCCATTATCACTACACATATAATGCCTATTGGGACTATCTAGTTTTCTCCTTGGATGTAATGCATTTCTCTAAGTCCTTCTTTCCTCTCTGCCCTTTCCAGAGTGAGTAAGAAAGATAATCTTCAAATGGATATGAAGGCACTGACTGAAGAGGAGAGAACAGGTATGACCACCTAACTTTCTCAGTGATACCACTCTTGGATCTCTGAGTCAGGGTGCAGAAAGCGAAGGGCTGGGGTGCCTAGGCAGCTCAGTCAGTTAAGTGTCCGACTCTTGATTTTAGCTCAGGTCATGTTCTCATAGTTCATGAATTTAAGCCCCATGTGGGCCTCCAAGCTGACAGCGTGGATCCTGCTTGGGATTCTCTTTCTACCTCTCTGCCTTTCCTCTGTTCTCTCTCTCTCTCTCTCTCTCTCTCTCTCTCAAAATAAATACATAAAAGCTTTTAAAAAAAGTAAGTGATGGCCACAGAGTCTGTCTGTATCATTTAAGGCCATATTATTATTTGCTCTGCCTCAGAGTGTGAATTTCTATTTAGTTATGTGGAAGTTTCTCCAGAAGATAATAATGGATTGGCTGAAAGTCCCAGTTTTTAATGTTGTCATAAATTTCCACCATTCTCTATGCCCTTACAGACATTTTAAGCTCCATCAAGCACTGCTAAGTCGGTGGAACTGTAAACCAACAACTATTTCTGACATCTTAAACTATGATAAAAAAAAATCCATCAGCATCATTTGGCAAAAAATTCAATCTTCCTCTAATATTTACTCACAACCAAAGTTATTCCTGAACATCTGTACAATCCTACTTTGACACAGATGGCACATGTCATAAAATAGCACATGTAAATATTTGGATCCATTTCAGTTGAACTGAGAAAGCCACAAAACCATCTTACAAAGTAAATTTTCATTGCTGACGCAATATGCATCTTACTGTGTACCAAAAGTGCTGCAATTTTCTTTAGTAGTTTTTGAAATGAACAAGTAACATTTATATTCAGGCCTTTTCAATGTTGTGGTGAGATGAGTTCATTTTCATTTCATAGCTGGCCAAGAGCCACTTTTATCTCTTAGAATTATATGAAGTCTCTATGCTGCTTAGGAAGTGATAAGGCCCAGTATTTTAAATACAACCTAACTTCTCTTTTATAACAATAAAAATAATGAAAAGAGAAGAGGAAAAAAAACATATTTTGAGAAATTGTTTTAACAATACATCACTTATTTAAAGTTTACGTCTTGATTTCTGTAAGTAAATTTAGAAGAAATCATTGCTATAAACTTCCAATTGTTTTTCCGTTTTTTATGTCAATTATTTCCTATAACTCTTTAAAGATATTTTGTCACTGTCAGTTTTCTTGCACCTGTTTCATTTGAACAATTAAGAATTTGATCTTCTTGTACCTTAGACCATAACACAGGTTTCTGGCTGTATGTTGAGGCTCTATGTAGTAACACGAAAAGGCCTGTACTTGAAGAACGAAGGTCTAGGACTGAAAATTAGGTCTGCCTCATAGTAGATCTATTGGTGCTGTAAGGCTTGCTGTCTGGTCTACAGACTAGTGTTAGTCTGCAAATGCTAACTGGTCTGCACCCCAGGAGTATGGAAAATAGAATATGGAGAGAAAGTATTAAAAACGTTTATATCCATTTTATAATTTTATGTCTACAGAATAACAACAATTAATAAAAATGTGGGCTTGGGTATTTTGCATCTGTCTTTTAATCATTTTATTTCTCTAGTAGTTAATGTTTGCAAAAACAGTCTGCAACAGATTTAAATAGATTAAAGGATACATGTACCTTGATGTTTATAGCAGCATTATCTACAATAGTCAAATTAAGGAAACATACCAAGTATCCATCGAATGAGGAATGGATAAGGATGTAGTAGATATAGATATAGATATTTAGATAAAGATATATAGTATATGGGATATTACTCAGCCATAAAAAAGAATGAAACCTTGCTGTTTGCAACGATGTGGATGGAGCTAGAGAGTATTATGCTAAGGAAAATAAGTCAGTCAGGGAAAAACAAATACCATATGATTTCATTCAGATGTAAAATATAAGAAACAAAACAAACAAAGGGAAAAAGAGAGAGAGACCAACTAAGAAACATACTCTTAACTATACAAAACAAACTGATGGTTACTAGAGGGGACTAGTGTGGGAGCATGAATGAAACTGGTGATGAGTATTAAGGAGTATACTTGTGATGAGCACCGGGTATTCTATGGAAGTGTTGAATCACTGTATTGTACCCCTGAAACTAATATTACACTGTATGTTAGCTCACTGGAAAACTAAAACAACAACAGCAATAACAAAACTTATCCTTAATCATAGAGTTTGGGAAGCCCTGAGTTTGTAAGACATCCAGTGAGCCAGATAACCTCTTGACAGGGACCTCAATTTTTCCATCTTTAAAATGTGTATAGTGACCCTTACTTTGTCTTCCATACAAGGTATGTCAATAATAAACAAACTTACTTACTCATAAATTTTTTGTAAGCTATAATGCCTCTTATAAATATACAGTTATTATACTTTCAGCACTAATTATTTGGGAATAACATGGCAAGTCAGCTAAAAGAAGGTTGGCATTTGTTAGATAGCCAATATATGTTTGTTGACTATGAATGAATACAGGTACAGAAACTCTGGCATCAGACAGGACTGCACTCACACAACTGTCAGAGTAGTATGCGATTTAAAGACAAGTCACGCAATTTTGAATAGTACAGTTTCTTCATCTGTAAAATGAGAGTAATAATGGCTTCTACCTTTAAGCATTGTTGTGAATATTCAGTGAAACAATGCGTAAAGTAGTTAGCATTTAGTACTTGGCACATGGAAAGTATTCAATAAATATTAATCTTATATCTTTAAGCTCTTTTTCTATGCTAAGGAACGAATCAATTGTTTATATGCAATTTCTTACTTAGTTCTTAGGAAACCGTAATAACTACCATAATCTCCATTTTCAAACAAGGAAAATAAGACTTAAAGAAGTAAGCAACTGTCACAAAGCCAAAAAACTACTGTAACACCATGTCTGTCTGTAACAAAATGTGTACCTATTCTTGTAGAACACCACCTTCCCAAGGTCTTTGAAGTAAAGAGAATGAATGCCACAGTCTCCTTTTAGATGTGCTCTTATTTTTGCTTGTGAACTATTTGGATTTTTTTTTTGCATAAAAAAAATTAGCAGATTTAATGACACACAGAAAAAGATACCCAGGCATCACTTTTTCCACTTACCAGGCTGATTTGTTGGGTTCCTCATGCTGACGGTGGCCACTCTCTGTATTCTCTGAGCTGCTTCGCATGACTTTATTTCTAGGCTACCAAAAAATAAATAAATGAAACAGGATAAAAAATGATAGTTTCTTATATTAATGACCACAACAATAACAATTCAAATTTACAGAGCACCTGTTTTACAATGCTTTTAAAGATCCACAATAGGGATAAAGCCCCTCATGTATTTGGGGTCTTGCATCTCGAAAGGAAGTACATTGTCATGTATATCTTGTAATTCTCAGAAGGTGACAAACTATCTAATACCCAGGTATTCATTAAAGTTACTTTCTTTTTAATGAAATAGATAAATGGATGAAGCTTATGTTCAAATACATTTAAATAGCTGAAGATTTCAACCTTCTACTCCAGAAGGCAAAATGATATTGTGTTATAATTTATTACATGTAGACCTGAAGGAGAAAGTATTTTTTCTGTGTCAATCAACCTGCCATTTCAAAGGGTAATTTGACAATGAAGTCAACATGCAAATCTCAGATTATTTCTCGTAGTTTCAGTAGTTATCATCAGATGAATTTGATAATCTGTAATCAAAAATCGTTATGATCTAGGGGCACCTGGGTGACTTGGGTAATTAAGCATCCAAGTTTGGGTCAGGTCATGATCTCGTGGTTGGTGGGTTGAGGCCAGCATAGGGCTCTCTGCTGTCAGCACATAGCCTGGAGCCTGCTTCAGATCCTCTGTCTCCCTTTCTCTCTGACCCTCCCCTGCTAGCACTCTCTCTTTTGTTTTCAAAAATAAATAAACATTAAAAAAATAGTTATGGTCCTTTTATGCAGGGAATTTCAATGCAATCAATTAAAACCTAGAGTCTATTTTTGAAATAACTGTAAAGTTGAAAATGGGAAATTAAGTGTTCTTTTTAGAATTAGAATTGGACTTTTCTACTGTCTTGATGACTCTTCTGCTATTTCCCAACTCTGTGTTGACTTTCCTCCACAACGCACAAAAAGAGAGAAGGGTAAAGGAGAAAGGTAAGCTGACAAAGAAACTAGTAAAAGCTATCCTAGGATATTTCTTATTAACTCAAAGAATAATGAGGTGAAAAGCTCTTTTTTCCACCTTTGTTAATTGAAATGTACTTGACATATAACATTGTGTAAATTTAAGGTGTACAACATATTAATTTGATGGTAATGCTTTTTTAAAAGAATTGGGACGTCAGTCACTTTCCCTAAAACCTCAAATATGTATGCCAGCTTTTCTACTTGACATTACTACTAGTGTGATTGTTCACAATAGTGGTAATTATTATTTTGTTGCTTACAGTATACCAGGAACTGTTCTAATCATTTTATAGGAATTATCTAATTTAATGTTTGCAATAAGGCCGTAAGGTAGATATTATTAACCCCCCTATATTTAAAGATGAGAAAACAGAGACATAGTTTAAATTATTCAAGATCCACTGTTATTAACCAATTAGGGCAGAATTTGAACCTTTTTCAGAGCCCATTCTCCTTACCTCCAAGGTATCTACTACCTTTCAAATTTACTCCAAACTGGAACTCTTAAATTTCCTCATGTACCTTCCTAGGTTGTCCCTACTTTCTAGGAAATTAACACATATGTTTTGTACTTACGTCAGAAACATGAAGATCTTTAAAAAAATTTTTTTTGAAGTTTAGTTTTGAGAGAGAGAGAGAGATCATGAGCAGGAAAGGGGCAAAGAGAGAGAGGGAGACACAGAATCCGAAACAGGCTCCAGGCTCTGAGCTGTCAGCACAGAGTCCAACGTGGGCTTGAACTCATAAACCGTGAGATCATGGCCAGAGCCAAAGTTGGACGTTTAACCAACTGAGCCACCCAGGTGCCTCAACATGAAGATCTTTTTAAAATAACTTCCTTTTGGGGCACCTGGGTGGCTCAGTCGGTTAAGCGGCCAACTTCAGCTCAGGTCATGATCTCACAGTCTGTGAGTTCGAGCCCCACATCAGGCTCTGCGCTGACAGCTCATGAGAGCCTGGAGCCTGCTTCGGATTCTGTGTCTCCCTCTCTCTCTGCCCTTCCCCTGCTCATGCTCTGTCTCTATGTCTCTCAAAAAATAAACGTTAAAAAATTAAAAAAAAAAAAAACTTCCTTTTCCTTTTCCCTAAATATAGCCAAATGCATACAGCTCTCTCCTCTTACTGTTTGAAGTCACCATAATTGATCATCTAGAATACGGGAATGCCTTGTATCTGTTCTCAATGATCCTATTCATGACCCCTTCTACAATCCACTGCTCACACTCTAGCCAAGGCAGATTTAATGGCATAAATCACTATTTTACTACTCTGCTTAAAATTTTTCAGTGGCTTTGTATTGTACTTGTAATAAAATCCAATTATCTTATCATGGCCTATGAGCTCTGACATGAACAGCCCACAGTCTATGCCTCAAATATTATACACTTTTTTCTCTCATTTTGGGGGCTTCTGCATGTTCTTCTCATAATAAATCCTGGTCTTCAGCACCTAAGGACTTTGCATTTTGGAATGCTCTGCAGCTGGATCCTTTTTATGCCTTAGACCTCAGTTCAAGTCACCTTCTCAGAGATTTTTCCTGAACTCCCATCAGGTCCCCCTCCTATCACTATCTATAATTGTTCTTTTCATTTGTCTATAATTTTATTTCCTCATTGGAATGTGGAAAACATGAGGACAGGATTACAGCCTCAACTAGTAGTGCCTAAAAATTTCTGCTTAATGAATATATGGATAGATGGATAGATGTTCAAGTATATTCTAACTAATTATTCTTCGTTATTTTTATTCATTCCTAAAAGGAAGACAAAGGAATCATTTAAGAATTAGTAGGGGCAGCTGGGTAGCTCAGTTAAACATCTGACTCTTGGTTTCAGCTCAGGTCATGATTTCACATTTCTTGAGATGGAGCCCCACCTCGGGCTCTGAGCAGACAGTGCAGCCTGCTTGGGAATCTCTCTCCCTCTCACTGAGCCTTCCCAGCTAGCACTGTCTCTGTCTCTCTCAAACAAATAAATAAACTTTAAAAAATAATAATTAGTAACAAATAATAATTAGAAAAAATAATTAGTAAACAGAAATCATAAAAATCATTTTTCATATTTTTCACTTATATCTGCTCTTTTGAGATATTAAAACAACTCCCATTTAAAAATAAAATAAATTAGAGCACCAGGGTGCTCAGAAGAGTAGGTTAAGCCTCTGACTTCAGCTCAGGTTATGATCTCTCGGTTTGTGAGTTTGAGCCCCGCCTCGGGCTCTGTGCTGACAGCTCAAAGCCTGGAGTCTGCTTCGGATTCTGTCTCTCTCTGTCTCTGTCCCTTCCCAGCTCATGTTCTGTTCTCTGTCTCTCAAAAATAAATAAAACATTAAAAAATTTTTTTCTTAAAGATCCTATTAGTTTAACTAGCAACTTTTTTGTTTTCCCCTAAATGAATCATTCTGCTAAAATATGTGAAACCCCATGAAACTTTATTTCTCTTTCTTCCCCCCTCTTTGGTTTGGTTTGGTTTAAAACATTTCTTCTCAAATTTCAAGGTATATGAGTGATAGATGAACATTAATCAACCTGTGATTTTTGATTCAGTGAGTCCAGGGCAAGGCTCAAGCATCTGTACTTAACACAGGCATACGTTACATTGATAGGTGCTGATCCACTGACTACACTTTGAATAACAAGAATTCAGATAATAGGTAGCAGTTCCAGATGACTGAAAATAGTACTTGTGTAATTCAGTGGTATGTGTGTGTGTGTGTATGTGTATTTTCCATTTACAAAATGTTATTATAACCATAACTAATATTTTTTACTTACATTCTCCATTTTCAAAAAAAGTACCATTACTGTGAGATAAACAATACTAAATAAGCAGATAGCAAACTATACATACTTCTGTTCTTATATATAACTTATCAATAATCACAAAGATTTTCCTTGCTTTGAAAATAAGTGTCTTCAGAGAGGGAGGGAGATAAAACATAAGAGACTCTCAAAGACTAAGAACAAACTAAGGGTGAGGGGGATGAGGAAGGGGGGAGAGGGGGTGATGGGCATTAAAAAGGGCACATGTTGGGATGAACACTGGGTGTTATATGTAAACCAATTTGAAAATAAACTATTATAAATTTTAAAAAATTCTAATGGATGCAGCAGACTAAGGAAATTAGGTGTCAATATTTCCTTTTTCTTGTAAGGAAATTTAAGTTCAGTTAAATAAAATATTGGATGCAAGGCAAAAAAAAAAAAGAAAATAAGTGTCTTGATGTCACCTAGCACAGACTCCCTTGAATTTATTAATACATAACAAAATAAATTAAACACTGGGTTTTTGTAACTGGCTAATAAGATTTTAAGTGATTTTGTTTTCTTCTGCACATTTTTCTGTATTTCCAATATCTTGTACCTTACAAATTGTAGCTACCATTTAATGTCTTACAATACACCATGCTAAGCATATGTGTTTGTATAATTTTATATATATGTGACATTATCTCATTTAATTTATAAATTTATAAGGTGTTAATAAAAATTGTTATAATTTTTAGGCTTTTACTAATGGCCAGGTACTGTATTAGTGCTTTGCATGTGTTAATTAATTTAATCCCCATCAAATTTAAATAAACCATTAATATGCTGAGTTTTTAGGTGGAGGAATTAGTTCGAAGTTATATGGTTTAAAAGTGGCAAACTGAGGTTCAAATTCAGGTATACTAGACCCTATTTTTGTAACTGAGGAAAAATCAATATTTTGGGGGGAATTAAGCAAATATGTTCCCTGATAGAAGATATTCGAAGTACCCAATAGTAGTAAAAAAAGGAAATACAGGACTCATCTTCTATATTATATAATTTATTGAAGGAAAATATGTCAGAATAAGAATATCTGGAGGGGAAAAATCATTATTAATTCTACAGGATGAAAGTCCTTGTTTCCAAAATTTGGCAAACTATTATTTTATTGCTAAATTTTACTTGGATTTATTACTGATGAAGATCTTCCAAAAGCATAGTTTTTTCACTGTTGAAAAACTGGAAAAGCATAATGAGATCTTGAAAGAAAGGAGTTTTAAGAATATGCTTATCTCTGACATTTTCAGCCAGCTTTCCAAATAGCAATGTATTCCACAAGCATTTCTCCAAATTCCATTAACAACATAAATCACCATTTCTCCCATTAAGAGCACCTTTACTGAAGCATGTCTTAACTATTAGAATCTTTACATATACATATAAACACACACACACACACACATACATGCATATGCATATGAGGGGATTTTTTTTTTTTTTTTGGAATTAAGACTCTTAATATATTGTGAGAAAAACTTAATAGGGGCACATTCAAAACACAATTTCAAACCCTATACTAAATTACTGTTATCTAATTTGATAGATTATGTTCTGATATGATTTTATATGGGATTCACTTACATTTCCAAAGAGTTGATATTATCGTCATAGTTTAATAATGGTTTCACATGGACTCAGTAGAAATCAAAAAAAATTCACAACACAGGAAAGGCATAGTCTCTTCCCATTAGGTGAATAGGCTCCATTCTGAAAGGAGTTTAACAAGAACTGGCCAGGTTTATTTTCTTCATGACTTCTGAAAGCCAACTTAACATTTTCTTTGCCTGTATTGTCAAATGCTGTCTTCAACTTCTTCTTTGTAAAGAGACACATAGTGGCTCCACAATAGAAAGCAACTTAACTGATGATGTTTCCAAAACAGTTATTCAGAAAAGTTGATTCTCTTCGGGGCATCTGGGTGGCTCAGTTGGTTAAGCATTTGACTTTTGCTCAGATCATGATCTCAAGGTTCGTGGGCTGGAGCCCTGCGTCAGCACAGAGCCTGCTCATGATTTCCTCTATTTCTCTCTCTCTGCCCGTGTCCAGCTTGCATGGGCTCGCGCTCTCTCTCTCTCTCTCTCTTTCTCAAAGTAAATAAATAAGCTTAAAGAAAAGTTGATTCTTTTCAATAAACAAATATGGAAGTTCCTGGTGGAATACCCAACAGTGGGGGTTACAATGACAATGGTTTAGACAAACTTCAATAGGAATAAACAGAAAATAAATTGTATATAGGAGTGTGGGGAAGGGGCATGGGAAGTGATGGTTCAATAGTGAGGGGGAAAAGACTTTTAGGAGAAAGAATAACACGGGGTATTGTCTTACCGAATACCTCCTAACTGTCTTCTTAGATTTTAGCCTCTTTCTTATTCAATCTATTCCAAAAATTCCATGCTTTCTAACCAATTTTCTTACATTGTTCTAATTTTAATTTTTTTTACTATCCAAGCTCTTATTTCAGACCTCGATTCTTCTATAATCTACAACTTAAACAGGAAAGATGCACTTTCCTGAAAAACAAAGGATGTTGCGACCTCTATAGAGAGGTCCTATCTTTGACTCCCATCACTCTTCTTGACTTTATTACTGCAACAGATTCTCAACTGACTCATCTACTTCCAGACCAATGGTCTTGCCGCTATTTCTTATAAATCCCTCACCGATTTCACTAGATAAACTCTCTAAATCAAAGCTAGAATCCTGTCTGTCAATCCTTTTACTCACAATGTTCCTAAGGCTCCCCATTCCCTATAAAAGATGAGTGCAGAGGCAGGTGAAGGGAGCCCTGTTTCTGATTCCTTAGCCTGGCTCAAAGACTTTCACTGTCTTTAATCTACCTCTTCAGACTCATCTTCTATGTGCAAATGCATAATGAAGTAGATTGTACACAACAAAGATCTTTACAACTGAGAGTAGTTCCATTTTCAGAACAAGTCTATGAAATTATTATTATTAGTATGTTTTAGCAACCCTAAACCTTTAGTCAAGCTACTAAAATAGCTTTAGTAGCTATCCAGGTTTGGATCTTCTATCTCCAGAGTCCATCCCCCATTCCCCAAACCTTATTTGTCCTTCAGATTGTTTGATTAGCCACTTTTTGAGTGTTTTATTTTCCTTTCTCTGAATACAGACTTGTGCCTATTTCTGTTCAGAAGAGAATCAGTGTCTGTCCCCCTATCTGCATATATTTATCATCTACCAAGACCTTGATCAAATGCTAAATCCCTCAGTTAGTTTTAGTTAGAACTGGCCGCTTTCTTTTCTGTGTAAGTTATCGTTGTGTTTTTCTTATAGCATTTACTACTTATTCCAATTTTTAAAATTACTCCTTTTCCAACTCTTTCTCTCATTCCTTTATAAGCTCTTCCTGGGCCAGAGCCATGTTTTGGTTCATCTTCACAGACACTTTCTCTGGTCAATGCACTGTGCATGGTAAATGTGAAATAAAGGAGGAATGGGGATTCTTCCACCCTGCCCTGCCTTTTTTTTTCTAGAAAGGTAGTGAAGTGGTATACTGAGAGCACAGACCCATCATATGTTATGAAGATCATGTAGACATAGTTTAAGATTCTGAACTAGCCCATGCTGCTCTACCCTAAGACAATCCTATTATCTAGTGTTAGCTACATAAATATAGATACATTAGGTCAGAAGAAAAAGCCAGCTTTAGACATTGGCTTTGTACTTTAAAACCTAAGAATTACAAAGCATCCAGATCTCATTTAGCTACACATGTTTAGGACAGGTAGAATCATTTAGTATAAAATAACTTTTCTTAGAATTAAGACTGTTTCTCCTTAAATCTATTATCATCATTTGTCTTGATTTCCACTATCACAGAGAACCTGGCGGATATTCCTGTTTCCAAAGCAATAGACTCTCTGTTGATAAAGTACTTTTTTGTTTACTGCAGGCATTTTGGAAATAGCTCTTGGATCAAAGGAAATGAGCTCCAGTATAAATAAAGAACGTAAGACACTAGCAGACAGCACCCAGGAAGATATTGGTGTGACAGCTAGACAGATGCAGAGTGACCCTCTGCAATTGAAGTTTTGTGTTGAGTGCAGGGTCTAATAAAATGAGTTCCCTCATGGAACTTTCATGTTCAATGAAATCTGCATTAAACCTAAATATAAGCTTTGTGGCTTTAGTGAAAAATCAAAAAAAAAAAAAAGATAAAAGACAAGCTATAACTAGATTGGTAGTTTGAGTCACATTTAAGTCTCAAAATAACTGTTAAATATGTACTTTCTATTCTAATCAAGGTGAGAAGTGAAAGAAAATTCACTTTATGTCTGTTGCCTTGCTGTGAACATTATTTCAAATACACTGAACATGACTTACTTTATTTATTTTAAAACCTCTGGCACATTTTACAGTTTGATTCATTTTCTAACTCTTTCAAAACTGTAGTTCATTAAATTACACTTGTTTCATATAAGCCATCCCGAATACCTACTGTTAACCTATAAAGATTGGAGGTACAAGGATTTATTTTCAATATATTCTACTTCCCTCATTCAGATCAATGCAGGCAGCCTCCTAAAGAGCTATCATGTTTCATTGCTGTAGAGAAACTTTTGAATTCTGATAAGTTAGGTGGAGAGGAAGAGAATGAGCTCAAGCTGCACTCTATCTACAGCATGAGCAGTTAACCAGGGGTTCCAGTATCAACGGTAGCTTCTAAGAGTATGACCTTTACTTTTTTTATATAAAAAATTTTTAAATGCTTATTTATTTTTGAGAGACAGAGCATGAGCAAGGGAGGAGTAGAGAGACGGAGACACAGAATCCGAAGCAGGCTCCAGGCTCTGAGCCGTCAGCACAGAGCCTAATGCGGGGCTCAAACTCACAAAATATGTGATCATACCTGATCAGTATGGAGATTCTGGCTTTGGCTCACAAGTGACCCACAATGCAGCTCCACTGGCATCGACAAAAGAGCTGGAACAATAACCTCAACTATTTTATATGTTTATTTACAGTGGAAGTCAGCCTTCTTGTACTGTCACACAGTGGCCCAAGTTTCACCCCCTTCAACTATTCAGAAAATATAGAATCCTAGTTTCACATGGCAGATCTTCAAATAATTGAAGGAGGTTATCATTGCCCTGCAGGGAATGGGAACGTCTTTCAGACTCAACATCACCACACTTGGACACGAAATGACAGACACATTTCTCACATGACATATTTCCAGATGTCTCACTATTCTGGTCACTTTCTTTTGGATGCACTCCAATTTGTCAATGTCTCCTTTTAAGATATATTGGACATGCTATGACATTTCTGAGGCTTCCAGCAGAATGGGACACCCAGAGAATAACAGTAAATTTCTCCGGTTTGTGAAAAATAATGAGGCCTAATATTAGATAAAATTTCCACTTCTCAAAATGGGACAAAGAAAGAACCAACCGTGAGAATATTAGTGGATCAAAATTTCAACCCTAAGCTTAGTGGTGTAACAGAGTCATTTCTGAGAGAGTATGGGCTGTGGTCTGGCAACCACAAGCAACACCTGAATCCACTGTCTCCAGAATATTGACCTCTTTGTGAGGGATGGAAAAGAAGTCAGTCAGAGAAAGGTCCTGAGTCATGACTCCCCTCTTAGCCAGTAACCTGAGTAACCTTGCATAAGTCACCAACCTCTGTGCTTATCAGTAACTTCATTACTATGATGGTGATTTTATGTGTCAATGTGACTAGACATGACATGCCCAGATATTTGGCTAAATGTTATTTCTGGGTGTGTCTGTGAGGATATTTCTGATGAAATTAGCATTTGAACTAGTAAAGCAGTTTGCTCTCCCCAATATGAAGGAATATCATCCAATCTGTTGAAGGCCTAAATAGAACAAAAAGTGGGAGGAAGGAGGAATTCAACCATTCCTGCCTAATTGCTTGAGGTAGAACATCATTGATCTTTTCTTGCCTGAGGTGTTTCCCATTCTCAGGCCTTCAGGAGCTGGAGCAAATTATACCACTGGCTTTCCTTGGGCTCCAGCATGCAGAAAGCAGATCTTGGTATTTCTAGCCTTCACAACTGGGTGAACCAATACCTTATAATAAATCTCTTCATATACATGTACTATTTTTATACATAATAAGTGTTATATGTTTATCTATAATATATTTTTATTTAAAATTTTTTTAATTTTTTTAATGTTTTTTATTTTTGGGGGAGAGGGGCAGAGCACAAGCGGGAGAGAAGCAGAGAGAGAGAGAGGGAGACATGGAGTCAGAAGCAGGCTCCAGGCTCTGAGCTGTGAGCACAGAGCCCAATGCAGGGCTTGAACTCGTGAACTGAGAGATATGACCTGAGCTGATGTCAGATGCTTAATCGACTGAGCCACCCAAGCACCCTTAATATACACATTTTTAAATGCTTATTATTATTATTATTATTATTATTATTTGAGAGCGAGAAAGAGCACACACACACAAGCAGGGAAGGAGGAGAGAGAGAGGGAGAGAGAGAATCCCAATCAGGACTCGACATTGTCACCACAGAGCCTGAAGTTGGGTTTGAACGCATGAACCGTGAGATCATGACCTGAGCCGAAATCATGAGTTGGACACTTAACTGACTGACTCACCCAGGTGTCCCTATAGTAATATTACATATATTAAATAAATCAGTATTTACTTATTTATTTATTTATTTAATGTATATCACCTAGTGGTTCTGTTTCTCTAAAGAATCCTAACACAATCATTAAATGAAAGTTTGCCCAGGTGATCTCTAAGATCACATGTAACCTAAATATAACCTGGTAAAGGATTTCAGTGCTTCAAAACTTCTTGTTATTCAGGAGTCCTGTCTCTGATTTTAATATAAACCCAGATTTGAAGCATTTTTTTATCTTCAATAAAATCTGAGAAAATGCTTCACCAACTCCCACAGTCTTCCTGTTCACTTCTTTATTTGTTTGTTTACCCAGCAACTTACTTTTGTGCATTCTGTGAGCTATAGCACAGTGCTTGGCCATATGGATGATACAAAAATATATACACAATGGCAGCTCTTTCCCTTGAAGAACTTACAGTCTAGTTAGGCAGACAAGATGCTACATTTCAATGTAAAATATGAGTGTAAAAATATGACTGTCAAATAATGATGACAATAGATGATAATGGAATTCACAGGCAGAAAAGATCAGCATGGAGGGAGACAGGGCAGCTGATGAGGTAGGATTTTGATAGCTGGGAGAAGGAAGTATTTACACATTTGCCAGAGTGATCACGCATTTGGATTAAGAGTCCTCGGTTGTTCTGGAAACCGTGTAGTGGCTGCATGCAACATGTAATCTCTGGATGAGAATCCAAACAAAAACACAGGACTTCAGCAGTCCCTCATACACACAATGTCCCATTCAGCTCAGCTAAAACAGTATCACAAGAAACTAGGAGGTTTTGCAACCCCTCCAGGGCTTGGGCAGCATCGTAAGTGCAGGTACTAGGAGACTTGAAAACGGGAGGGGACACAGTATCTACTTCTGGGGTCTGACATATATTCAGAGATTTATATTTGACAAAAATAAACAAACTTGCTCTCAAGTAGCACTGGAAGGAATGACTCAAAAGTTCTGCTAGTGCCAAATCATTCTTCTTGGCACTTCAGCTAATTGGTATGGCCCAGGTTTCATGGCCATAATGTCGGGACAAGTGACACAGTTCTTAATGACTAACTTTTGTGGCAGGAATAAAGACATGAGCCTTCAGAACCATTTCCAGTGTATCTGGAAAGACATCAATTTAAGATAGTTGAGGAGGGCTGAGGATATCCTTCTGATATCTGAGTAGGAATCCCACAGAACTGAACAGCTGGGTCCTGATGCTAACCTCTTCCAGCAACCTACTTGAGGGAGCTCTTGTTGCTGATGAACCGAATCATTTTCTTGAAGAAAACAGACCCAGTGGTGACCAGTAAAAGATTCTGTGCACTCATTTCTTACACTCAAGTGAAGTAAATATAGACCCATCATCAGAACCAGAATGTCTGGCAATTGGTGTGCCCCAATAGCTGATGCAAAGTAATAGTGCTCAGTAAATATTTATTGAACAATTGACTCTGATAAAAACTAGAGTTTCTTACTGTCACTTGGAGAAAATATGTTTATTACAATCAAAAGATTATCCCTAGAAATTCCTCTGACTCCTTCTCCCCCTTAAAGGAAAACACCATATATGTGTTGGCATGAATGTGTCTGCTCATGTTTGCATGTGTGTGTGTATTGCTTTCTGTTGCTTACCTTTCTGCTTTCAAAGTGTATTCCCTCATGAACACAAAAGATTTTCTCCTTATATTCAGGAGTGCACTAGTGATAATAGGCCTCCAACCAAATACTCCTTTAATATCGTAAAAACATCTTCAGCTGATTCTCCTTTAACTCATGAAATACAATCCCAAGTTCTGAGTAACAAAACACTAAATAGAATTTAAAAAAAAAGAATAATATAAAATCATAGTCTGTGGGCAGGAGACAAAATCTATAGTCATTCCCTGAGGAGTCGGAACACAGAGATAGAATCCTTTTGTAAAACTTTAGTATACTCCTAATCAGGGCACTGATTTAGTTGAGACAAATGGAGAAATCATTAACAAGCTCAGTGTCAGGCGGGGAAGGCAGGGGCACTTCCAGAGGAATGTGGCATCAAGTCAGTGTAATAGGAAGGTATAGGGTGAAAACTGTCCCCAATATATAGAGTAAACTGCAGACATAAGAAGCGGGTTCTGCTTTGGCTGAAAGAAAACCCAAAGTAAAAACTGCTCACTAATCCAACAGGCAACATTTTGGAGACAGACACTGGTGCCTTTGGTGCAGCAACTTGCTTAGTGTCATCCTCTGTGTTTTTTCTCCAGCAGGCTCCCTCCTAAGAGTCCTTACATCATTGGAATCCATGATAAAAACCCTGTTGAAATGTATCTCACCTCATTGCAACTGAGGAAACACATTATAGAAAAAGTTCATGTTTCCCATGTTTACCTATCAGGTATTTCTAAAATGCAGGTAACGTGGTCCAGCATTTAGCCAATCCTGTTTGAACAAACCTGGTATTATTACTTTAGAAACCACCAAATAGGGTTTGGGTCATATGCGTGATAATTCTTACACCAAAACTTTTAAGGAAATTTGTCTAAAAATATTTCAAAGCCAGGAGCACCTGGGCGGCTCAGTCAGTGAAGCGTCTGACTCCTGACTTCAGCTCAGGTCATGATCTCACGTTTGTGAGATTGAATCGTGCATCAGGCTCTGCGAGGACAGCACAGAGCCTGCTTGTGATTCTCTCTCTCTCCCTCTCTCAATGTCCCTCCCCAATTCCTGCTCTTTTTCTCTCTCAAAATAAACATTTATTAAAAAATATTTGAAAACCAAATGTATGACAGCTAACTCAGTATAATTAATCCTCCCATGAACATCCTCTGCTTCTTCTCAGTTCACATAAAATGTGTGGGAAATATCAAATTGCCCAGTGGAAGACTGAGTAAAGTGTACACAAATACCCATAATAGGCTCACAAGAAAGACTAACAAAAGCAGCAACATAAATCTTCATCTTTTCTGTACTGTGACAACTCGGGCTGGAAATGCAGTTAGCTGCATTCAGACTTGGCCCTGATTTATTGCTGATGTGGCATAAATGTTAAATACTGCTGCTGCGGTCATTAACCCAAACTCCTTAATTAAAGAGGGAAATTATGGAATATTTTTTCAGCTTAATTTACCAAGGTGTTCACAGTCAATACAGTTTAGCTATTTGATGAGACTTCTCAGCTGTTTATATGACCCACAGCATATAGATTACAAAACAAATCAACATACAAAAAGAATTAACTGTTATTCCTACTTAAAAGGCTCTGAAGTATACTCAAATGCATGCTCTGATATTATGCTCTTAAGCATGGCCCTTCAGACATCTATTTTGCATATATGTACATTTTCTCTCTTAGCAATCCAAATGATAGTCATTTCATTAGGATGTAACTTGCTTCCACCATCAGACACAATGATGGAAATTACAGGTACTAAAGAACCAGTAGCAGTAGGGATTCTTAACATTGTTGGGTTTTTTTAAATTTGACAAATATTTGTGACTATTTCTAGACATCAAGAAGAGAACTGAAAGATATGCAATAATATCTAGGATTTCTGGGGAAAGGCTTTGGTAAAAGAACTCTCACTTTCAAAGTCTTGGTGTTCAAAGTCCATGTGAAGACAGGAAATCTCAGAGTTAAATTTGCTATAACTGCCCATTTTCATAAACTAAAAGCATAAAGAAAGTGAAGCATATTTTAAAATCTTAGTTGAAGAATAGACTATGAAAAAATTTTAGATTATTTTAAGCACATACTTTATTCCTTACTCTGCCATAGGTCATCTTTTGATGGCACTTCTCACAAATATTGGGCTAGGCGGGCAAGTAATGAGACCAATGATGGCAGCTCCTATCTCTTTATTATCCTAATTGCACTCTTTAGTTTCCCAGAAACTTAGGTTTCAAGTTCTTTAGGTCAATGTACATAAATGGGCAAACTTACTAAATACTTTAGCAAAGGGACACTCCTCTGATGAACTAAAATTGATTGTTTACTAATTAAGTCATATTGTAAACTTACTCAACTGCTTAGCAGGATCATCCGAAGTGGTATATCCCAAGATAGTGAAGGCAGCACAGTATAGGATAGTGGTTAAAACACTAGCTCCAGACATTGAGATTTTAGCACCACTGAAAGAGGGCTTTGCCTCATTTTGATCTCAGACTTGATAGCTGGATTCTTCTTTCCAGCTTGTCTCTTGGCTCAGGATGAAGACCCTGAGGGTAAGCATCACCTGAAGGGAACTGAAACTACCCCCTCAAGCAATATGGGCTGCCCTGAGCCAGCAAGACCCCAACTCTGCCTGCGACTGACTCCAAGGCAATGATTGATCTGACCTTCATGCCCACCTGCACATACCCATCCACTTCTGCCCAATATTTTCCTTATATGAACCTGGAATCATTTTCAGCACTTTTGGGAACAGTCTTTGGGATGCTAGTTCACTGTCTTCCTTCAGTTGGCCCCACTGAAATAAACTCCCCCCTTGTTTCCCCACCACTCATTTCTCTGCCTTTGGATTTTATCAGCAGCATGTTGCACAACCTAGTCTGTGCTCTTGCACCCCTGTACACCGGCTATACCACTATTAACTGGTTATTTATGGAGCATGTATTTGACTTATCTAAGCCAACATTTTCTCACCTGCAAAGAGTTGCAAACAACAGCAACAACTTCAGACAGTTGTGAGAATCGAAAGAGGTGTTACACATAATAAGTAATCTATAGTCAGTTTTTACTTTTAGAAATATGCTTTTTTATTAACAGCATCCTGGGTGAAAAACCTAGGCATGTCTCGGTGCCTAAATCTAAAGATTTCTCTAGAAAGACTTGATCAGGGGTATCTTACCACGTGGTGATCCTAGTTATATCAAATTATAGCCGCACATTAAATTACTAATACTGAGTTAATAACACTCTTTTCTGTCATTAAATTGTCTCCTGCTAAATCAGGGCTGATAAAAATTGTTCTATATATGTTTGACCAATCAACACATGCCATATATTTTACCTCGTGTTCTGCAATTTACAAAATGTTTTAAAATAAGTGATTTTTTTTTGAAAGGGAAGCAAAATATACCACTCCAAAATATGCTTCTCTGGCATATTGATTATTTTGGGCTGATTATTATTGAGAGATAGCAGACACAGGAGAAATTCTAAAAATTGAGTAGAAGTTATCATTTTGGAAGAGACATTAACATTTATAAGGGAAACCTTCATTTGCAAGAGTATCTCCCTCTCTGAACCAGGAAGCTGAAGATGACTCTAAATCTCTGGAAACCATCATCAATGGAAAAGGCAAAAACTTAAATCTGCATGACAACCACACCCTTGTTTACTAGGTTTTGAGTGAATACTTGCAGTAACTGGCTGCCCCCCCCTCTACACACACACACACACACACACACACACACACACACACACCCATCTTCTTTTGTCTTTAGCAGGAGATGGTATTTAAAGTGACAGTGTAGCCCATTTCTGTGAGTTACTCAGTTTTCCTGGGTATTTCTTATTCATACAATAGGTACATATGTTATTAAATTTCTGTTTTTCTTCTGCCAATATGTCTTTATTATGTGGAAGGAGGGGGCAAGGCAACTTCTCGGTCAAGAATATAGGGGCACCTGGGTGGCTCAGTCGGTGGAGCGTCTGACTTTGGCTCAGATCATGATCTCGCGGTCTGTGGGTCTGTGAGTTCAAGCGTCACGTCAGGCTCTGTGCTGACAGCTCAGAGCCTGGAGCCTGCTTCGGATTCTGTGTCTCCCTCTCTCTCTCTGCCCTCTCCCCCACTCATGCTCTGTCTCTCCCTGTCTCAAAAATAAATAAACATTAAAAAAAAGAATATAGAAGGTAGAGGGAAATCTAGGTTTCCTTTCCTTTCCTACATTTTCATTTGTTTAGCCAGTGCTTATTGAGACCTAGACTTTGAGGAAGCCGGGACTGCACACATACAGAAGGAATCACCCCTGTCCTCAAAAAAGCTTGTATTCTAAAGATTTGTTTATAGTAGAAGAGAGAAGTGCTCACACTAATTGCCCACCCTCCACCACCAGATTTTAGAATATTGATTGGGCAATATTTATGACTATAATGGTCATATGGTCATAATGACTATGACCACCATGCTTGAAGGTATCATAATTGGAGGGCAGGTAGCTTTCCCCCATAATCCCTTCTTCCTTTTAATATTGTGAGTAAGGTGATGAAGGGCCTGCTTTTTGAAGAAAGTCCTGACTTTGGTCTATCTGTTCTTATATTTTGCTTATATTTTGTACTTAAAAAGAGTTTCTTCTTTTATGTACATTAGTTACTTGGTAAGTCTGAGGTTTAAGGACGTAAGGAAAGGAGAATAGGTCTTGTGCAGGTAAGAAAGCAAGCTTGGTTATTCCAATTGGCAAACCAATATTTATAGAAACAGATGTAGTTCTTTCCTCAAAGGTTAAGAAATGAATATGCTTTTCAATAAATAAAAATCATCAGCAAACAAAAATAATTTGCATTTATGTAGTTTTTCTAACATTCAACTTAGTTTTAATAGAGATTTTAGTTTTCCCATATACATTTCAATAACTTAAAGAAAGTTTAAGTAAATTATATAATATTAGTATTAAGAACTGCTAACCTTTAAAGAGGTTTTAAGGAGCTTATGGAGCAGAAACACTTGTATGTGTTAAAGAGTGAGTTCCGGCTTTGACTGTGCACCTGGGCATCAGTAAGTGTGTTTATATATAAATCAAATAATTTGGCTATTCTGGTGAGTATTGCAAGGGTCTACTGAGTCATCTGTTAAGAAAGTTTCTCTTGTGTCTGTACCCAAAATTGATAATAAAGTGAAATATTTCTTCTATTTAATTTTGTCCTTTGTTCAATTCTTTGAAAAATCTCAAGACGCAAAAGGAAAACTGGTCCATTATGCCTGAATTAACCAAATCCTTCCAACACCCCTAATATTTACAAATAAGGCAAGACAATGAATGAAAGTAAAATCAATGAGCAAGAAAGTACTGAATTTATTCTTGTCATCAAAGCAGTCAGCAAAGCTCCAGAGTGGCACACAGGTATATGGTATGTGCGGCTTTCAGTCCCATCACAGTAAGATGGTTAAAGATTCCACATAATGAGCAGACCCAAGTAAACAAGTAATACTTACAACCCACTATAACCTGATGGGAAGACAAACATATGGCAAGAATTTAACAAAAGAAAACAACACTCAGGCTTAGAGTGATTGAGTCAGTGGTTCTAAAATGTTTCTTATGAGTGGTACAAAAGTCAGTTCAAGGGTTTGTTAAAAAGCAAATTCTCCAATCTCCAAGAGAGTTCAAGGTGCACAAACTCTTAATGTACATTCTGAAAGCTCCCCAGGTAAATCTGATCAGAATTAGGCTTCTGAGAACTGGGTTAAGCAATTTGCCCAAAGCGTATCCAGTGAGTGATGAGGCCACAAGCCACTTTACTCACTGCTCCTTTCATCATAAGAGATTACCTAAAGGTAATCTGGGATTAATTCAGTCTATTTATGTATAAGACAATAGATACACACAAAATATATTCTTATAGTAAGTGAAGAATCTCGATCTATGGCCAATAAAAAAACCTCTATCTTAAAGATTCATGCCTTGAGGGTGTTGGTAAAGGTCATGAGAAATGACATTCTCACACAAACCTGGGCTTGTATAAATTAGTTCTATTTGTCTGAAGGACCATTTCCAGGATCTACCAAAGCTACCAGGCTATTTCTCATAACCTGTAATTTTATAATTCAACTTCATGAAAATCATGCTATAGATATATCTCTGATACATATTTAAAGATGCAGAAAAGAAATGGAGGTAAATTTTTTGGGACTGTATAACTATGAGAAAAAAATACGAATCCATCTAAACAGAAAACAATGTACATAGCATGATTTCTTTTGTGATATGAATGGTTTTACGTGCATAGAAAATTCCTTGAAGATCCATAAAAAGTTCTTAACAGTGGTGAATTTGGGGGGTGACAGATTAGTTACTGGAGTATGTACTAGTTTCTTGTTGGCAATGTGACAAATTACCACAGACTTGGGCTTAAAACAATGCTCCATAGTTCTGGAGGTAGAAAATCTGAAGTTAGTCTCACAGAGCTAAGATTAAGGTGTAGACAGAGCTAGTTCCTCCAGAAGCCTTCAGGGGAAAATCTTTTTTCTTTTTTTTCTCCCTGAGCTTCTAGAAGCTGCCAGCATTCTTTGGCTTGTAGCCACATCACTTCAATCTACTTCCCTGGTCATACCACATTCTTGTCTGCCTGATATTCCTTCCTTCCTCTTATAAAGATCCTTGTCATTCCACTGGGTCATCCTATACAATACAGGATAATCTCTCCATCACAAAATCCTTGACTTGTTCCTATCTACAAAGTCTCTTGTACTAAATAAGGTAACCTTTGCATGTTGTGATGGTTAGGAGATAAACAGTTGGGGTGTGTTTGGGGGTGGGACAAAATTCTATCTACCACAGTATGGAAGGGAGAGTACTTTTTATTATACATTCTTTTTTTAAAAAAATAATTTATTGCCAAGTTATCTAACATACAGTGTAATCTTGGCTTCAGGAGTAGATTCCCATGATTCATCATTTACATACAACATGCAGTACTCATACCAACAAGTGTCCTCCTCAATGCTCATCACCCACTTTCCATACACCCCCAACCCCCTAATCCCATCAACCCTCAATTTGTTCTCTGTATTTAAAAGTCTCTTATGGTTTGCCTCCTTCTCTATTTGTAACTTATATTTCCTTCCCTTCCCCTATGATCTTCTGTTAAATTTATCAAACTCCACATATGACTGGAAACATGTGATATCTGTCTTTCTCTGATGAACTTATTTCACTTAGCATAATATCCTTCGGTTCCATCCAGGTTGTTACAAATAGAAAGATTCCATTCTTTTTCATTGCCAAGTAGTATTCTAGTGTGTGTGTGTGTGTGTGTGTGTGTGTGTGTGTGTGTACACACATTTATATATATATGTGTGTGTGTTATATATGTGTGTGTATGTATATACACATACATATATATATGTATCTATATGTATACACATTTTCTTTATCCATTCATTGGTTGATGCACATTTGGGCTCTTTCTATAATTTAGATATTGTTGATAGCACTGCTATAATATTGGTGTACGTGTGCTCCTATGAATCAGCACTCCTATATCCTTCAGATAAATTCCTAGTAGTGCTATTGTTGGGTCATAGGTAATTCTATTCTTAATCTTTTGAGGAACTTCCACACTGTTTTCCAGAATGGCTGCACCAGTTTGCATTCCCAGCAATGCAAGAGAGTTCCCCTTTCTCCACATGCTCGCCAGCATCTGTTGTTTCTTGAATTGTTCATTTGAGCCACTCTGACTCGTATGAGGTGGTATCTCCATGTGGTTTTGATTTGTATTTCCCTGATTATGATCAATGTTGAGCATCTTTTCATGTTTCTCTTAGCCATCTGGATGTCTTCTTTGGAAAAGTGTCTATTTGTGTCTTCTGCCCATTTCTTCAACGGATAATTTTTTTTCAGATGTTGAGTTTGGTAAGTTCTTTAGAGATTTTTGATACTAACCCTTTATCCAATATGTCATCTGCAAATATCTTCTCCCATTCTGTTGGTTACCTTTTAGTTTTGTTGACTATTTGCTTTGCTGTGTAGAAAATTTTTATCTTGTGCAGAAAGATTTCATCTCAATAGTTTATTTTTGCTTTATTCTCCCTTGCCTTTGGAGACATGTCAAGTAAGAAGTTGCTGAAGTCAAAGTCAAGGAAGTTGTTACCTGTTTTCTTCTCTAGGATATTGATGGTTTCCTGACCCACATTTAGGTCTCTCATCTGTTTTTGAATTTATTTTTGTGTATGGTGTAAGAGAGTGGTCCAGTTTCACTCTTCTGCATGTTGCTATCCAGTTCTCCCAGCACCATTTCCTAAAAAGACTGTCTTTTCTCCACTGGATATTCCTTCCTGCTTTGTCAAAGATGAGTTGGCTCTACATTTTTGGGTCCATTTCTGTGTTTTCTATTCTATTCCATTAGTCTATATGTCTGTTTTTGTACCAATATCATACTATCTTCATTATTACAGCATTGTAGTACAGGCTAATGTCAGGATTGTGATGCCTCCAGCTTTAGTTTTCTTTTTCAACATTACTTGGCTGTTTGGGGTCTTCTGCAGTTCTATACAAATTTCAGGATTGTTTGTTCTAGCTCTGAGAAGAAAGCTATTGCTATTTAGATTGGGATTGCATTTAATGTATAGATTGCTTTGGATAGTATCAACATTTAAACAATATTTCTTCTTCCAATCCATGAGCATGGAATATTTTTCCATTCTTTGTGTCTTCTTCAGTTTCTTTCATAGCTTTCTATAGTTTTCAGCATACAGATATTTTACCTCTTTGGTTAGGTTTATTCCTAGGTATTTAATGGTTCTTGGTGCAATTGTAAATGGGATCGATTCCTTGATATCTCTTTCTGTTGCTTCATTACCAGTGTATAGAAATGCAACCGATTTCTGTACGTTGATCTTATATCCTGCGACTTTGCTGAATTCATGTCAGTTCTAGGAGGTTTTTGTTGGAATCTTTCAGATTTTCCATGTAGAGTATGATGTTATCTGCAAAAAGTGAGAGTTGGACTTCTTTGTCAATTTGGAAGCCTTTTATTTCATTTTGTTGTCTGATTGCTGAGGTTAGGACTTTCAACACTATACTATACAACAGCGGTGAGAGGGGACATCCTGTCATGTTCCTGATCTTAGGGGAAAGCTCTCAGTTTTTCTGTTTTGAGGATGATATTATCCTGTGGGTCTTTCATATATGGTTTTTATGATCTTAAGTTATGTTCCTTCTATCTTGACTTTCTTGAGGGTTTTTTATTAAGAAAGGATGCTGTATTATGTCAAATGCTTTTTCTGCATCTATTGACAGGATGATATGGTTCTTATCCTTTTTTGTATTAATGTGATGTATCACATTAATTGATTTGCAAATATTGAACCAACCCTGTAGCCCAGGAATGAATCCCACTTGATCATGGGTAATTCTTCTATGTATTGTTAGATTCAGTTGGCTAATATCTGGGTGAGAATTTTTGCATCCATGTTCATCAGGGATATTGACCTCTAGTTTTCCTTTTCAGTGGGGTCTTCATATGGCTTGGGCATCAAGGTCATCCTGGCTTCGCAGAAAGAGTCTGGAAGCTTTACTTCCATTTCTATTTTTTTGTTACAGCTTAAGAATAGGTTATTAACTTTGCTTTAAATGTCTGGTAGAATTCCCCTGGGAAGCTCTCTGGCCCAGGACTCTTATTGTTGGGACTTTTTTTGTAACCAATTCAATTTGTTTGTAGGTTATGGGTCTGTTCAAGTTTTCTCTTTCTTTCTTTTTGAGTTTTGATAGTTTATAGGTGTCTAGGAATTTGTCCATTTCTTCCAGATTGTCCAGTTTGCTGGCATGTCATTTTTCATAGCATTCTTTTTTTTTTACTTTTTATTTATTTATTTGTTTGTCTATTTATTTATAATTTATTGTCAAATTGACTAACATGCAGTGTGTAAAGTGTACTCTTGTTTTTTGGGGTAGATAATTGTATTTCTGTGGTGTTGATTGTGATGTCTCCTCTTTCATGCATGACTTTATCTATTTGGGTCCATTTTCTTTTCATTTTGATTAATCTGGCTAGAGTCTTATCAATTTTGTTGATTAGTTCAAAAAAACCACTCATAGTCATTGATCTGTTCCACTGTTTTTTGTTTGTTTGTTTTGAATGTATTGTTTATTTCTGCTCTACTCTTTATTATTTTTCTTCTGCTGCTGGATTTGGGCTTTCTCTGCTTCTGTATTTCTAGTTCCTTTAAGTGTGAGGTTACGTTCTGTATTTGGGACCTTTCCTGCTTCCTGAGATAGGCCTGGATTGCAATGTATTTTTCCCCTAAGATTGCCTTTGTCGCATGTTCTTTAAGATCCATATACTTGGAGGCTTTCCGAATTTTTTCTTGTGGTTGATTTCAAGTTTCATAGCGTTGTGATCTGAAAATATGCATAGTATGATCTCAATCCTTTTGCATTTATTAAGGGCTGTTTTGTGACCCTGTATGTGATCTATTTTGGAGAATGTTCCAATGTGCACTTGAGAAAAAAGTGTATTCTGGTGCTTTTGGATGAAAAGTTCTGAATATGTCTGTTAAGTCCATCTGGTTCAATGTGTCATTCAGGGCCATTGTTTCCTTATTGATTTTCTGCCTAGATGATCTGTATATTGCTGTATGTGGAGTATTAAAGTTGCCTACAATCACAGTATTGTTATCTATACATTTATTTATGTTTGTTATTAATTGATCTATATATTTTTGTGTTACCAAGTTGGGACCATAAACATTTACAATTGTTAGCTACTCTCGGTGGATAGATCCCATAATTATGATATAATGCCCTTCTTCATCTCTTGTTACAGTCTTTGCTTTAAAATCTAGTTTGTCTGATATAACTATGAATACTCCAGCTTCCTTTTGACATCCAGTGGCATGATAGATGGTTCTCCATGCCCTCACGTTGAATCTACAGGTGTCCTCAGGTATAAAATGAGCCTCTTATAAGCAGCATATAGATAGATCTTTTTTTTTTTTTAATCCATTCTGATACCCTATATCTTTTGATCAGGACATTTAGTCCATATACATTCAGAATGATTACTGAAAGATATGGATTCAGTGTCATTGTGTTATCTGTAGGTTTCATGCTTGTTGTGGGGACTCTGGTGCTTTGTAATATTTGCAGCATTCTACTCACATAGTATCCCCTAGGATCTCCTGCAGGGATGGCTTACTGGTCATGAACTCCTTTAGCTTTTATTTGTCTGGGAAAGCCTCCTTCTATTCTGAATGACTGCCTTGCTGGATAAAGAATTCTTGACTGCATATTTTTCCTATTCACCACATTGAAATTTTCCTACCACTCCCTTCTGGCCTGCCAAGTTTCAGGTCTGCTCCTACCCTTCTGTCTACCCTTTTAGGTTAAGACCCATCTGTCCCTAGCTGCTTTCAGAATTCTCTCTTTACCTTTGTATTTTGCCAGTTTCACTGATATACCATGGTGTTGACCTGTTTTTGTTGATTTTGAAGGGAGTTCTCTGTGTCTCCTGTACTTGAATGTCTGCTTCCTCCCCCAGATCAGGGAAGTTCTCAGCTATAATTTGTTCAAATAAATCTTCTGCCCTTTCTCTCACTCTTCTTCTTCTGGAACTGCTATGATATGGATATTATTTCATTTCATTGAATCACATAGGTCTCTAATTCTCCCCTTGTGGTCTAGTAATTTCCTTTCCCTCTTTTTCTCAACGTCATCATTTTCCATAATTTTATCTTCTATTTCAGCTATTCTCTTCTCTGCTTCTTCCATCCTTGCTGTCACTGCACCTAGTTTATTTTGCATCTCATTTACAGCATTTTTTAACTCATCATGACTATTTCTTAGGTCCTTGATCTCTGCAGCAATAGATTCTCTGATGTCTTCTATGCTTTTTTCAAGCCCAGCTGTTAGTCTTATGACTATTACTCTAAATTCTTGTTCAGATATATTGTTTATATCTGTTTTGAGCAATTCTCTGGCTGTCATTTCTTCCCTGGAAACTCTTTTGAGGAAAATTCTCCCGTTTCATGATTTTGGCTAGTTTTCTGTCTTGTACATGTCTTAGTAGCTTGTGAAGTGTCCTGTACTTGTAACTACTACTATATTAAAAAGGGGTCATACACTTTCCAGGACATGGCACTTCCGGAAGTGTCTTTGGAGTGTGTTGTGTGCACTCTGTTGTTGTGTCTTTGGCTGCTTTATCTCACTGCTCATAGTGGTGGATTGTTTGGACCTCCCACCAGGTGTGGTTTGATTTGTTCATTGAAGTAACTCTGGAAAAAAGAAAAAAGGGCAAAGAGAGAAACCTTATCCCATACAAGGAGAGAATGAAAGGGAGGGGAAAAAAAAAGACCAGGCAGAGAATCAATGAAACTATAAGGCTTAATCCAGAGAGAGAGAGAGAGAGAGAGAGAGAGAGAGGAAAATAAAGAAGAAGGATATACAAAGAAGGTGTAACAAGAATAGAGTAAAAAATGCCTGATTAAACAAACAACCAGAACAGAGAAAGAAAGCAAAGCAAAGAAGGTATATATATATATATATATATATATATATATATATATATATATATGCATATATATATATATACACACACACATATATACTTATATATTTATATACTTATACTTATATACTTATATATACTTATATATATGATTATCGATACAGATATAGATATATAGGTATGAATTGATCAAGAATCAAATCAGAAACTATGAGGCTGATTCCAAAGGGAGAAGAAAAAAAGGAGAGCAGAAATAAAAAGAAGGGAAAAGAAATGAAAGAAGAGAAAAAATTAATAATTAAAAAAAACCCCAACAGACTAACATACAAAATCACAGGACAGTTGTCTGTTGGTGCCTGGAACTGGTGGCTATGCTGGTCTGAATGAGAGTCATCAGATTCACTCAGTATCAGTCTCACTCCAGTATATAAGCAGTTGCCCGGCATGGAGGGGAGGAGTTTGATGTAAGTGGGTCTCACCTCCACTGGGGACAGCTGTCTTGTTCCCAGAAGCTGCGCTGTGTTGGTGATGGGGAGGAAAATGGCAACACCTCAATCTCTCCTCCTTAGACCAAGTATCTCAAACCATGCTGTGTAGGTAGTCCTGACAGAATAGTGTGGTGGTCGGCCTGTCCTCCACAATCTCCTGGACTTTCTAGGCTCTTTTCTGGGATTCAAAACTCATTTTCTTAAAGGATACTGCTCCACACAGACCTAGTTCTGGGATACAGTAAGTCCCCCAGCTGACAAAAGGGACTCTGGCTGCCACCTGCAGGATCTTTTGTCCTTGGAGGGGCAATATACCCTCCTCCCACAGTATTCAAGGGAGGGGCCTGTTGTCTTCCAGGGTGCCCTTAATATTGCTACAGCACTCTGAGGCAGGCTCCCTCACTTCCAGGTGTGTGCACACACTGCTGGCTCTGGTTTGGAGAAAGTTGCATAACCCTGAAAACTCCGATCTTTAGCTCTAAGGCTGTTTGCAAAGTAGAAACTGGCTGTGTCCATATTTTTTGTTCCCCAGTCCATGATCCGGAGAGGTTTCTTCTCTTGTTCAAACACAAAACCACAATCCACAGTCTCTCTTCTCTTCCTTTTGTCTCTCTACAGAAGGGGTCCCCTCTCCCATGCCTACACTGCCCGTTTTATCTCCCCTAGTCTGCATACATGCACCTCTGTCCTGCCAAGTTGTCTCTTTCCACCTAAGGAGATATTTGAGATATTTTTCTTTCCCTTCTCAGCCTGTATTCCTGGGTATTCCAAGTATTCTGACCTCGATAAAGCTGTGTTTGAGGGATGAGGGAAATTCTGGTCCCACTATTCCTCCACCATCTTGACTTCTCTCCTATTATGCATTCTTTTAAATTATTTGATGGATTTAGTTTAACCATGTTTATGTATTCAGTTTAAAATAAAATGAAATCTGGTCAATTACATTAAAAACTTGTGCAGGTCTTGGGCAATCGTGATACATCTAAACCAGCTAGAAGAACAATAATTCATTTTTAAGGTATGATTTATTTTACGTTACTTTTATCCAAAGGGCATTTAGGCAGTTTATAAAACAGACACCTGCAGTGTGATGAAATAAAATTAAAATCTAAGGAAGGATTAGAACTATTATAATAAGGGGCACCTGGGTGGCTTAGTCAGTCAAGCATCTAACTTTGGCTCAGGCCACGATGCCACGTTTTGTGAGTTTGAGCCCCACATCAGGCTCACCTCTGTCAGCACAGAGCACACTTCAGACACTCGGTAACCCTCTCTTTTTGCCCCTCCCCCACTCACACTCTCACAAAAATAAATTAAACATTTTAATAATAATAAAAAAGAACTATAACAATAAAAGAAAGAGACTACTGCCATACCATGAGTTAAAATTACTTATTTTGATTAGGCATAAATCTTGTCTCTGGGGTTCCTAAAAAAAGCTAAAGCAAAGCAAAGAGGGAAACTAGAGAGAAAAGGTCACTTCTTATTGTTGGCAAATGAGCAAATATATCAATCGCCAGGAAGATATTGATTTTTCTGGTCCTAAGTCCAATGGAAAATTTCTCACGTACATTATCGTACAGGGGCCAATTAGTGCTGTGAATAATATATTTTAAAACAACTTTACATCAGTTTTCAAAGTTTTAGTTTCAGTCCTCTCTGCTTATGACCTTGGTGAAAGCCAGTGTGGACAAGAATTTCCTACACAGGGGTGAATTCCATTAGGTGCTATGTATGTGTCTTGCATGTGACAATGAGAACAAGTGGGATAAGGGAACAGTATCTGATCTGCCTGAACTATTCAATCCCACAATTCTTGTGTCTTGAAAAACTATGCCAAACAAATAAAGTACTAACAGCAACATACAGCATTAACTCATATGCTGAGTATTTGAAAGCTTCTGCTAGCCTGAAGCATATATTTAAAAAGAATCCAAAATTACTGCAAAGTCGGGGTATCATATAAATGCTGTCATAGTTGCAATGAAGGATACGCTACTGGCAATCTGGAGCTGCATAACGTAGCTTCAGGTTACAATAAAGCACCATACACTCCTGTCAAGTCTAATATTGCAGTTTTCCTTAAAAGTAAAGCTTTAAAAATTATTTTGGGGCTCTTCCAAAATTCTATTAATTCCTGACAGCTGCTAATTATCCCCTCCATTGGAGAAGATGCATGGAATGGATTGAACTAATCATCAATAAGCAAAGAGTTTCTGTATTCCAACCAGCACTTAGAGGGACTCTTAAATGTTGCTACCACATAGAATGTTTGGAAAGGTCCTCCACCTGACCCAGAGAAAAAAAGAAAGTATATGCTAAACTTCGAAGGATTCCTAAGAGATACAAGTGGTGGATAACCTCAACATTGAGCAATTATCCTAAAAATAATTGTAGCTTGCCTGGTTTTATAAATTTACATAAGTATTAACCCACTGTATTGGTCTAGCTACAAATACTAGAAAACCCAAATAACTCATCAGGGAGGACTGATTGTGATGTTCAAATTCCCGGGCTGGTTGTGATGTTCAAAGATGTATGTCTTTCAGGACCCAATAATCCCCTGTCTTCCTGATCCATAGTCCTTGGTTTGTATCTTTGTCCTAAAATATCTCCAGGCAATGGTTTGCATTTTTAAATAGTCAGAAAGGGAATTATCAAAGGAAAAAGGACAAAGTACTTCTTTTTATGAGGCTTTGCCTTTTTATTCTGGAAAAGAATCCCCTTGTTAGCATTTCCACCCATAATTTCTTTCACCAGAATGCAACACATGGCCCACTTTCATTGTCTGGGGGTCCAAGGGAAGGAAGTATTTACGGTTGGCACATTGCTTCCGAAATGAATATTGGTTTGTGTTTCTTAAAAAGACAAGTGAGGATGGATATTCAGTAGACATCCAGCTGAGCATACCGTAGCTAATGAAGATACAATAATACATTTTTGGTGATATATTGGTATGGTTTACCAATTTCCTCTACTCCCTCTCCAACACTTCCCTAGCTATTTCAGAGTAAGAAAAGATAGTAATACACACAGTTTATATGTGAGTTATTTGAAAAATAAAATTATTCAGTCAATAAGTATATGACAAAAATCTATTAAATCCATACAGCATTATGGATTTAATTGAGTAGTTGATTTAGAATGAATATTAATAGATATTTAGGCTAACCTGGTCAGTGAGTGTGTAATACATGGGGGATATAAGAGCATACAGGTATATGACAATGACTGGATAAAAATAATAGTGATCTATGATAGAGATTATGGCAAACATTGAGGAATACACAAAGATCCCAGGACTAACATTTTTTTAGTTAAAGACTTTTGGAGGTTTGTTTTGTTTTGTTTTGTTTTTTCCATCTTTAAATCTCAGAAAGAAAACTAACTTATATGGACCTACCCTATATCAATAATGCTTGTGTGTACCTTTCACAAAAAGATTTTGGTTCCTTTAACCAGATCCTGAAGAGAAGTTGCTCTCCTCCAACATTTTACAACTGCTATAATTGTCACCTTCTTTTCTAAGCAATGGATAAGAAATATGAGGGAAGTTGGAAATGCAGAGGAGGAATTGCGAATGCTATTTTGTTGTCTTGGTATGCAAGACAGATGGCCTGCTTGCTTTCTAAAGCACTGAAGTAGAACATGAAGAATCAGTAAGTAGATAGATCTCAGTCAGTTCTACCTGAAGATTCTGAATATCATTTTCATCTTATTATTCAAATGTAGATGAGATGTACCTGATACAGTCCTGGGTGATCATAGTTCTTGGGAAAGCCTGCCAGTTAATGATCAAGATGTTTCCCTTGGCTTTTGCTCATAAGAAAATGAGGCAAACTTCTTGTTCCATTGCAATGAATTCAATTCACATGGCTGGTAACAATGATCTATATTTTATTTTGACATAATGGGTTCAAATCCAGACTTATCATTTACCAGTTGATGACTTTGGATAAATTACTTAACTTACTAATCCTGGTTTTCTTCAAGTATAAACTGACGAGGATACATTTCCAAAAAGTAAATAGTATAACATACATAAAAGTACCTAGCACACACACACAGTACATAGCCAAATTAGATGTTGAACAAATGGCATTCTTCCATCCTATTCTCACTGAAGCGTCACCATGTTACAAATGGGATACTTCTACAGAGGCTTGTGAAATGTCTCTCTCCTACAGTCCTCCTATATGATGCTTTTCTAGATTGATCAGAGAATAGTGGGTAACCCTCTTGTACCCACTTGGAGGCTATAGCTGTACAGTCACAGAGGTGACATGAAGTATGTCATCTTCTAGAAACTTCTTTTTGTTGACAGTAAATGAAAATGATCCCAGACTAGAAGGTAAATGGTGATAACAGAGACTTTTCTTGGTATTACTTTTCCTGTTAAGTGGCATCCTCTGTCTCCTATTCTAACCCCTCAGGAGCCTCTCCTCTCTTCTTCCAATTTTCTTTTTACACCACCCTTACTCTTATAGTTCTAGGATGAAACTCTGAATGGAGCCATCATGTGGGTGTTTTGGCTGGAATACTATCAGAGCTAGAGCTAAATTGGAGAGGCCGAGTTGTGCCTCAAGTAACTTGTGGATTCAAGTGAAGATGGAGGCCTCCACACCAACAAAACCCACAACCCACACATCTCGTCTTATCACACATCATGTGATCCTATTACTTGAATGCATGTCCCTATAATTACAACCTGTATTCCTCTACAGAAACCAATGAATCCCCAGACATTTGAGGAAAACCAACACCCTCAGTGTTATTAGGATCCTCAAGATTAAAGATACTATCATATCTATAAATACAAATTTTAAAACATAATTTCTGAAGAAAATAAAAATATATGGCTACTAATTTTTTAAGTGAGCTGACTAGATGATTGGATATAGACTGAAGTCAAATTGGTTGAAAGATTGAGGCGAGCCATTTTCTCCAAATGCACTACAATAAAATAAAAGGATGAAGAGTAAAACAGAAGGGATAAGAGGCAGAACATTTCAACATTCATTTAATAGAATTTCCAGGGATGTATTGCAGAGGTCATGAGGTGAACATCTTTCACATAAAATAGAAGACATACAAGATTCCCAAAATGAAAAACAAAACACAACATATATAAGATGACTGCACATAGAAAGGAAGTTACTGAGAACTGTGCAGAAAGGATAAGAAAAAGAGAAATGTGGCCATATTTCAGACACCAGATTACAAGAGAAGAAAAACAGGTTATAGCCAAAGAAATGAGAATCAGAGTAGCCTATGTTATTTTAGAAGTTAATAGTGGAAGATCAAAAATAATAGTGTAAGGTCTTAAAAAAACCTTGATCTCATGCCCAGCAAAAAAGTATGTAAGTAATAGAGCAAAATTAAAATATACTCTAATATTCTATTTACCAACTGAAAACATTTCTAAAGGATATATTCTAGAAAAATGAAAACTTACTACAAAACACACAAATGTGTTAGAACCAAGCAACATTGGTGAGAAAATTTGTCATCACTATACTTGTAGGAAAATATACTTGAAGCATCATACACAAATTGTTAGCAATCAGGAAGTATTTATTTCAACTAAGGATAAAAAGGGGCAGGTGAAAGAGAAAGCATGCTGAGTTCCCTGATTTATTTGAATGTGGATATAGATGCTAAATAATTCCAGATGTTGGTAGAAAAATAAAACTTTCCAAAGTTTAGCAAAATTTTCAGAATCGCCACCACTAACAAGTGGAAACAGGATGAATAAAGTGCGAACCCATAAAAACAAATAGAGCAAAAAACACTCCATTAATCCAACAAAGCCCAGTGGAAAAAGAGAAATTAAGAGGAAGTATAGCAAGAAAAAATAATCTAAGCTAAAGTACTAAAAGTAAGTCTAGAAATAGTGATTACTGTAATGTGAATGTGAGTTTGTTAAGTTTAAAAGCCAAAGACTATCAAAATGGAGAGGAAAAGAAAAGAAAAGAAAATCCAACTGTCTACCTATGTAGTGTCTGCAAGCGACAAAACTAAGAAATACACAAACCCACATCCTACCCACAGTTGATATTCTTAGTAGCTGATACTTGATAAGTTTATTTATCAGAAATTTATGGCTAACAGCCTGTTTTACAATCCATATCTTTTGTCTGTTTCTTTAAAGATTTAGAATATAATGGATTTAGAATGCATGAAAATTTATAGAAGAAAAGCAAATTGCCAATAGACACACATACTTGTGAGTAAGCATGGTGATGCATATAAAAATGAGATACAAGTTTTCTGGTCAATTGGCAGAACAGAAAGAGAGAAAAGGAAGGAAGGAAGGAAGGAAGGAAGGAAGGAAGGAAGGAAGGAAGGAAAGGAGGGAGGGAGGGAGGGAGGGAGGAAGAGACAAAGGAAGAGAGGAAGGAAGGAAGTGAGGGAGGAGAGAGGGAGAGAGAGAGGAAGAAAGAGAGGGAGGGAGGGAGAGAGGAAGGAAGAGGGGGAGGGAAAGAAGAGAAGGCTGATTATATACATCCTTAACTTTGTTTTCCAAATCTCAAGATGAGAGAAGAGAAAAAAAAATCATTCTTGTGGCATCTTCCATTACTTTTCATGTTTTTCCCTTCTTAGAAGATTTCCAAGACACCACCCTCTACTGGCTATATCCTTTTCCACCTACCAGATCTCACAGGTACTTGTTTTTTCTCCACTCCTTAAATATCAATATTTTCAGTATTCTACTTTTCTTCTCTCTTGCCACACCGTCTTCCCAAATGATCTCATTCATTCCTTTGGTTTCAACAGCTGCAGACTCACTCACTATTATTTTCAGCCCAGATCTTCGTAATGAAATTCCAAGTTTTCATCTTAAATGTTCATTCATTCATCTCTGAGAAGGACATTAACTAACCTCAGTATGTCCAAAAATAAAAATATCTTTTACAAACAGTAAACCACTTGAACCTCACAAAAAACCCTTCTTAAAGGTATATGTAATGATAAATTATAAAATACCTACTTTCAACGCACTTAGGAGAGTATCTCACAATTGTGTGAATACTCCAGAGATATCTGTTATTCAGCAGGTTTGGATTGACAAAATAAACTTTAAAATCAGAAATTAATTAGGAGAACTTATAATACCACCCAGCTCTAGAATATTTTATAATTTTATACAGTGCACCAAGCCAATAAATGTAGCAGTAAAAACAGTCCTTGATACACAAGTATTGCTTTTTAGTGCCATAAAAATGTACTTTCGGGAGAGTAGCACATTATAGTTTAAGTGAAGCTCTTCATTAGATAGTATGAGAAAATGAGGCATGAAAGGAAGATGGAAAAGCCTCCTTAATAGTTTCTGTGCAGATAATGTAGGCCAAAGACAATCAATAGCTATGCCTCATTTATTTTATGTCTGTGAGCACTTAAAGGCAAAATGTTAGTGTTTGCTATCCTGTTGGCTTTCTTTGCTCTGCATCAGTAATGAAAAAATGGATTTGCATATTAAGGCATAATTTTTACAAATTTGACTCAAACAACAAGCTGTTATTGTTAACCAATATGGAAAGAAACACCTTCTGTATTACCTTGGGTCCATTAAAGTCATTTCCAAGCAACTCTGGTGATAAATTTTGTAAGACTCTGAAACGAGCCAATCAACACAGTAGTTCATAAATACTTTATAAAAATACATTAAATGTACATACGAAATTAAGAGTTCCATAAAATACCTAATTTAAAAGATGCCACCATAACTGATGAGGGCAATCCTGAAATCAACATATTGCAGAGTATGTAGTTTTTAAAGTCTCTTGGTGTTTCCATCTGGAACACACTTCTATGTATCATGTTTAATGTTTCACCCAGCATCACCTCTAGGGTGATGGCATATGGGAATACATTATACATCTATTTAAAGCCAAAAGGCTTTTTTCATTATTACTGTCATATTTATGGGAACAGAAAGAACTGAGGAGAGAAAATGTTTGTTAAATTAGTCAGATTTTTTTAAAGTCTGTTTTTCATAAAGAAAGTAAAACAAGTGCCATATAAAAATAGAGTAATGTTTGCCTTTATAGAAGATAACTGAATGTTAGACATTATGCTTTGAACCCAGAGATCATTTAGTATCAGTAAGGAATAGATTAAGAAAGAGTTAATAAAGTTCTTCCACAAGAACCCTCCCATCGGCCACAGCCACATCTTCCCTGGGTGTAGGGCAGAATGGTAATCACAAACAGGAGGAATCATTAGGGTACACTGTGATGTAGCAGAATGGAAAAGGAAACAGAAAGGAAAAAAAACACCACAATAAAAATAAAATATTAACCAATATAGAAGACATTAGGACAGTCAGAATAAAAGAAAGTGGCCTGGGTGAGCATGTAATTTTGGGGTTCTTCTGAAATTTATTACAGAGTTCTCTTCCAGTCTGGATTTCAAGCTCCAAAAGTGAAGAATTGGATAAGTTTACAAACAATAGAAAAAACTCGTCGAAGGGCAGATCAATAAGCATACAATCCAGGAATTTATTCTGACTTTAACAATTATATTTCGGAACATGTTTTTAGGGAAAGGTTATTTTCTTACTGACTCAATCTCAAAAGCAGAAGAAAATGTTCAGAATAGTTCAAAAAACAAAACAAAACAAAACAAAGCAAAAAACCAAAGGTCCTCCATCACTTATCTATATTTTCCCACATACTTATATATTTAGCCTGTGTCGTATTTTTTACCATTTAAAACATTGTGTTGAGTTTCTATTTAGCTTTCCCCTTTCCACTAGAAATTTTAATTTAGATATATTGCTCTATCCAAAAATATAGCAACATAAGAAAAAAAAATGCCACTTGTCATGGTATAGAAGACATAGTGTGGCATAATGCTTCACAAGAGGCCTACTCCAAAGAACGTGTAGAAGTAACCAGTGCTCACATAAGGCTTCTAAACTGGGAAGATAAAAAATAAGCCCCTACTGTGCCATGTTTACATTGGCACAGTTCTAATGTGGTTGTTTGAAAAGTGTTCTTTCATCTGTTTCTAGTCTCACTGTTCTTTTGCTGCTATACTTTTTCCACTACATTTTTTCCTAAAAAAAAAAAAATAAGCCTTAGTTTCATCACAAAAATGGAAACCTAGAAATAATTTTTCACATATTTATTAGGTACCTAATATGTGCCAGATAGTAAAAACAGTCACTGTAAAAACAATGCATCACTGTCAGTACCCCAAATCAGCTTATAACTTAGCTAGGAAATGAGACTGAGAAAAGAGAAAGAAGGAAAGAAGCAGGTGTACTGATGGAAAATGATGTGGTATAATCACACGTGAAATTAGAAGATCTTCATAAGGAAGTCAAGAGAGGAACAACGGCTTCGAAGAGGATGCAGGGAGCCATGATGCAGACAGGAAATGTCATGGGCATAAAAGGACACCTAGAAGACCAGAACAAGTGCAACGAAGGATTCAAATTTAGCGGAGATGAAAATCCAAATTATGTAACTAGATGTGGGACAATGTAAGAGGGACTTAGAATACTGTAATGAACAAATAAAAAACAGACTAATAATGGTGGAAGAAGCAAGTGAATCACTATATTAGTCAAAAAATTAGCAGCTATAATAATTTGGCCACACGTATTCAGCAAATTATCTGATGTTTAAAAAACATTACTAGAAACAGTCTAGAAAGCATAAGCTAAGGGGGGAAAATGAGACATTTTTCACGGAAAGAAGGAGACTCTGAAGACACAGAAGTGACTTTCAGGTAGGGGTAAAGGCATAAAAGTAAACAAAAATGTTCCTTAGCAGCTTCAGTTTAATCTTTACTGACATTTAAGGGTTTAGACAAGCAGAGGTTAAGAAAGCTGAGAGCAAATTTGCTACATAGTGTTTATAACATGATAAAATTTTTCTAGGCTTTGGTAAGATGAAAGTCTGCTTTGTTAAGGTCTTAATTCATGACCAATAGCACACTGAATTGGAAGCCACTTCATTTTTTTTTCTTTTTAGAAAATAGGTCAAGTTATAATGAGAAATTATAAATGAATACTCAGCAAAAATGGAAGGTTTTTTGTCCCCCACTGAACATGTTTCCTTTTTTGACCATAGGCTAACATTTGCCACTTTGAGCAACTGAAATGCAATCTGCACTGAGAAACTCTAATTCTGAGTCTAATATTAGGAAAAATTGGCATAACTTAATTTTCAGGTTCTTTATATATTGACCCATTATGGTTTCTATTTCACTTACTCCTGTATCATGTATCACATATTTTTTAATGATCTATATACTTTATAATCTTAATTTTTCAGGTCAGTAGCAGAATAGAGGCAGAGTTTCTTGGGGGAAAAATATCCATTTCTTGCAAATAACCATAATCCAAAATCAGTGATTAGAATCAGAATACTAAATAGTATCTTCCTACGTTATAACTGAAAAGGAATTATTCTTAAGCAAGGATATTTCTAGTTTTATTTCTGTTTATAGGGTGCCTGGGTGGCTAAGTAAGTTAAGTGTCTGACACTTGATGTCGGCTCAGGTCATGATTTCATGGTTTGTGGGTTCGAGCCCCACATCTGGCTCTGTGCTGACAGTGTGGAGCCTGCTTGGGATTCTCTCTCTCTGTCCCTCCCCTGCTTGTACACTGTTTCTCTGTCTCTAAAGAAATAAATAAATAAACTTTAAAATGTTTATAATGAGCTTCTATAATATTATAAACAGGAAGAAATGAATTAAAAAACCATAGCACAGCAGGTTTTTATTTTTTCTAAGTAAATTAATTTAAGTATTTTATTTTGTGACTTTTGGCAAACTATGATGATAGTGAAGGGTACATTGTAAAGCCACCTTTTCTAATAATATATTTTGTCATATTTGACAAGAAAAATAACAGGTATTCAAAATGAGTTTTTTCTTAGTGGGCAGGTTAAATGTATACGACGTATACTGGTCTCACTCTAGTCTATAAATGACTTAGAATTTACAAAAGTACACTCGGCTTTCTCAAAGTACTAATTTATAAACCTAAGTGGTATTTACATGAAACTCTCAATTTGGAAATTTTCCCTTCTGTTACTTCAGTCTCTTGCTTTGTCCATTTGTTAAAATTCCAAGAATGTCATTACATCCGTCTGTAAGACAGCAGATTATAGCTTTGATATATCATTATCAACATCCAAAAAGAGTTATTTGTTAAGTGTTTGTTTGCATGTGCTATTCACTGGGTCTTGATGGTTGAGTGATCTTTTACTCAGATAACTTCCAAGTGTTACCTTAAGGTACTTTAAGCACTTTAAGATGTTACCTTCAGGTGTGCACTAAGTACTAAAGGAAACTGTAAAACTGAAGCTAGTCCCGCGTTCCTATCTTCTTTATTTATTTTGCTTACTTCACCTTTGCCTCTCCCTTGTGTGGTTGATCTTCGAACAATATGGGTTTGAACTGCATGAGTTCACGTACACATGGGTTTGTTTTAACTTTCTTTTTTTTTTTTTTTTTTTTGCTTTTCATTATTTATTATTTTTTAAAGTAATTTATTGTCAAATTGGCTAACAGAGTGTATACAGTGTGCTCTTGGTTTTGGGGGTAGATTCCCATGCTTCATTGCTTACATACAACACTCAGTGCTCATCCCAACAAGTGTCCTCAATGCCCATTACCCATTTTTTCCCCTCCCCTGCCCGCCTCCATCAACCCTCAGTTCATTCTCTGTATTTAAGAGTCTCTTATGGTTTGCCTCCCTCTCTGTTTGAAGCTATTTTTTCCCCTTCTCTTCCCCCATGGTCTTCTGTTAAGTTTTCTTCAGTTCCACATATGAGTGAAAACATATATCTGTCTTTCTCTGGTTGACTTATTTCACTTAGCATAATACCCTCCAGTTCCATATGTTGTTGCAAATGGCAGGATTGCATTCTTTCTCATTGCCAAGTAGTATTCCATTATATATATAAACCAAACTTCCTTATCCATTAATCAGTTGATGGACATTTAGGCTCTTTCCATAATTTGGCTATTGTTGAAAGTGCTACTATAAACGTTGGGGTACATGTGCTCCTATGAATCAGGGCTCAACATCACTCAGAGTGGCTAAAATTAACAACTCAGGAAAACAACAGATGCTGGCAAGGATGTGGAGAAACGGGAACCCTCTTGCACTGTTGGTGGGAATGTAAACTGAGTAGATGCTCTGGAAAACAGCATGGAGGTTCCTCAAAAAATTAAAAACTACCCTACGACCCAGAAATAGCACTACTAAGAATTTATCCACATGGATTTTTTTTTCAACAAATATACATACAGTACTGTGAATGTTCTTTCTCTTCTTTGTAATTTTCTTAGTAATATTTTCTTTGCTCTAGCTTACTTTATTGTAAGAAATAGTATATCATACATCTAACAAATAAAATATGTGTTAATCAACTGTTTATGTTATCAGTAGTCTGACAGTAGTTACCAGTTGGGTCACCAGTAGGCTATTAGTAGCCAGGAGTTTGGGGAGTCGAAAGTTATATGTAAAATTTTGACTGCATTGGGGGCATTGGAGCCCTAATCCCTACTTTGTTCAAGGGTTAACTGCACTCTCTTTCTTTATTAATGGTTTTTTTTTTAGGTATAGTCTTTATGTGTAACGACTTTCTTGCCTTTTTGTATTTATGTTCAACTACTAGGGTTGGGCATTTATTAACTGCCAAATTTATTACAGAATATACCTTCTTCATTTAATTAGTATACAAAATGGTTATTTGTCTACTTTTCTTGAGGGGTAGGGCATATTTATAAGACCTGTCTTTCTGCTTGCATTTAATATAGAAAACCTTATTTGTGGTGTACAAAGATCCTGAAATTTAATGGAGAAAACTTCTTACCTTTGCTGCTGACTTACTTCATGTATGCCCTTTGGGTTAGTTTCTTACCTTATCTGAGCAAAGATATTATCTATAGTATGTAAGTGATAAATTTATGGAGTTGTTGTATGAACTACATGAAATAACATGCCAAGAATCTGGCACAGAATTTGTGATACTGTACTTGTTCTTCTCCCAACCTAAAACTCACCTGCTTTGGTCTAAATCACCCTCACTCTGGCCCAAATTTTACCCTAGGTTCTTACTTGATCCCCCGAGTGAGATTCCATCCCAATCCTAAAAAACGAGTCTGCCCGAATTTCCCTGGTTGCACTTCCACTAGGCTTGTACCTCTGGAGCTGAGGTTTTATATTCTGCACCCCACCTCCCACAAAAGCATTTTAGATCATGGAATTCAGCCATTCTACTATAATCCTTACAGTTTAAAACTACTTCCTACTATTGTATCTCCTATAGGCTTGCTGCTTTCTTTTTCTTTTAATGTTTATGTTCGAGAGAGAGACAGACAGAGTGTGAGCAGGGGAGAGGCAGAGAGAGAGCGAGACCCAGAATCTGAAGCAGGCTCCAGGCTCTGAGCTGTCAGCACAGAGCCTGACATGGGACTTGAACTCATGAGATCGTGACCTGAGCTGACGTCAAGTTGGATGCTGAACTGACTGAGTCACCGAGGCACCCCACTGCATTTTGACTGACCATCTATTGATCATCTTTTGAATTCCTGCTTGAAATATTTTCCCAGTTGGATAGTTTTCAAGTCAGTGGTTTACAATCATTATCCCCACTGAAGATGCTTAAAAGCAAATATGTCGTCGTATATTTTGTTATGGACTGAATTGTGTTCTACTAAAATGTTGAAATCTTAACTCTTAATACGACTGTATTTGCAGATAGGGCCTGTAAGGAGGTTATAAAGTTTAAATAAGGTCATAAGGGTGGGCCTTAATCTGACAGGACCAGCACCCTTATAAGAAGAAGAAGAGACATCAAAGATCTCTCTCTGTCCTCATGTACGCAGGAGAGGCCATGTAAGCACACACTGAGAAAACAGCCATCTACAAATTCAGGAAGAGACCTCACCTGAAACCACACTGATCGCACCTTGATCTTAGACCTTTAGCATCTGGACTGAGAGAAAATAAACATCTGCTTGCACCACACAGTCTGTGGTATTTTGTTATGACCATCTCAGCACACTAATAGATACATAGTCTAGATTTTGGTTGCTCTGATATTTAAAAACAAAATAAAACTAAATATCACTCTAAATAAAACAAATAATACTAGAGTCAGTTTATACTTGCAATATTTCATAATTATAACTGACATGAATGTAGTATTTGTTCAGCCTGCACTGTAACAGAGAGCCAATTCTTGTCCTAAGGCAGCTTGTAGCCCTATCCTTAAAGTGCTCAACTATTTATTATGGTTTGAAATTTAAAAAAATAAACATATTTATGGAAATTGAGACATACTATGGACAGAATTCAATGGAAGACTTTCTTAAACATAGTTCTTAATATATGTAATTCTTGTGAAACAGTCTAGCTTTAATCCCCATTTACAAACCTGATTTGTTGCAAACAGGCAAATAAAACTTGGCAGACATAGGGATTACCATCTTGTCTGCCAATCAGTCCATCAATCAATTTTCGTTTATGGAACAACTCTAGTGGGTTAACTGCAGCTGAAATTGCTACACTGTTTCAAAATGAATATTTTTAAAATTAAAATGCACTTAGTACTGTGCTTAAAATCCACAGCATTTCCTTTAAGAATGGCACAGCATGTGATTTTTCAGGGTGCACCCATATTTTCTTAGATTCTGGATATGTCTGTGATCTCCCTTTTATGTAAGTATAAGCAAAAACATAATTATAGAAAATGCACTGTCACAGAGAATTTGTATTTTTTATTCAATATCAAGAACCATTTGAGTAAATATTTCTGCTTCTGGTTGTCACTTGAGTCCTACAAAGAGATATTTTGTTAAATTTTTTGTTATAATATTTAGACATTGTTAACAATGCTAGATTATTCTACTTTTGTCAACACTGCTTTGTAAACAATTCAGAAAATTTTCCTATAAAGTTTACATGCAAAGAGTGTATTTTTGTTCTTCATATGTATATTATTCATATGGTCCTAGTATTTTGGAAGAGATAACCAATAAAGTACTTTTGAGAAAAACAGAGGTTGATAAAATATATAATGTTTATAAAAGGACATAACAACTTTGTAAATGCAAGAATAGTAAAATGCATATGTTTACTTCATCTCCCCCAAAGTGGGAAGGATTCCTGTATAAGGATCATTTAGAAATGACTCTCAACACTTTACCGTCTTCACAGAGAAGAGAATGGAAACTAGATTTAAGTTTCAACTCATGGTTTTGGAAATAAAAGAGAAGGAGCCGAGTGTCCTGTTGACCTAGCCATTTTGGGGTAATAATGGAGTGCAGACGGTTCGGGTTCGCGAGGCACAGGTCCTGGGTGTGCATTCCTCAGGGTTCCACTTCCTCTTACGAGGCGACCCTGGGGAAGATACTTAAATTATACAAGCTTCTTCCCAAGTCAAATGTGGTATAACAATAGCATCTGCTTCAGAGAAATGAATATGAATAAAAGAAAAACAATGAGTTAAAGTCAATGAGGAATATTTAACATCCTCATCATTAATTTGTCGTTTTCACATCATTGCTGTTGTTGTCACTGGTATTTAAAAAGACATTTCAGGAGCCCCTGGCTGGCTCAGTCTGGAGGGCATCTGACTCTTGACCTCGGGGTTGTGAGTTTGAACCCCATATTGGGCACAGCTATTACTTTAAAAAAATAAAATAGAATAAACATTTCATCCCAAGAAGTAAGATCTCAGGCTTAAATCCTCAGTGAGGCGTAGGGCCTGGATCACATGACACATAGATATACCCTCTTTGTCTGTTGGATTCTGGAAGATACTTGAAAGCATTAAAATCAGGAAGACTTGTTCCTAGGTAATCGTTTTCCTTTCTCAAGTTTTAGTAATGATGCCAATTCAGAGTAATTTCAAAGTAACGTAAGTATGTTAGGGGCATACATTGTCAGCCTGGATCTATGGCAAAATGTACAACTTGATTATCAAGGTGTTGCAACAACTTGGCAAATATCGCTTAGGCCCTTCATGCCTGGTAGGCAAAATAACTACCTCAATTTTTCAAGGTGATTAAGTTGATTAAATAAGAACACTGTGATTCTTCATTCATTCATCTTCACTTAATCAGATGGAAAGGTCTTTTCTACAAAGGAGTCTAAGTGGTGTGACTCAATCCTTTTATTCTTTTTCTTTCCCCTCAACTTTCACTACAACTGCTACCCCTTCTAAGAGAGCCCCATCTCTAATATAACACTAATTCCAAGACCCTTGTTTCAGAGTTGTGAGGTTCCCCTCCTTTCCTTTTAATTGAAACCATTCAACAGACTTTCTAGGAAATAAATGCTAGAGCACTAACCTCTGAATGCCATTTAATCACTTCTTTCAATCAATTCACATGTTTATTTATGAGAATTGCTATACCTGTTAAGTGTTGAATTAAAAGGATTGGAGGGGAGGAAGACACTATTAGGAAAAACCCAGAAAGTAGTGCTACCTGAAACATTTATGAACATCTATTGCAAACACTCCTAAAACCTAGTAAATTGCATTTTAATTATTTTGTAAATGTACTGAAATTAAAGAGCATTTGGAAAGCAGTCATCTAGAGTTGAGGAGGTATAAATTAATCACGTGGCTATATTGAATATTCAGAAATTCAGGGATCCTTAATGGAGCAATAATAATTTTCAAGCAATATTAGAATTTCTTGGCACGTGCTCAGGGCTGCCTGGAGCATATTTTCACACTGTGGAAATGTTTACTCTACCCAGAAGCCTATTTCCCCCAATAGAAACACAATGAAAATTCAAACACAATAAATCATTCCCAAGGTACAGAGATTCAAATGCCACAAGTACTTTGATTCACTTTGCTTCAGGGGTGGAATTTGTAAATTGAAGAACTTTTAAATTTGTTAGAACATAGCACTCTGGAAATGAGAAAAGCAAAGCCAATTGGATTCAGGGATCTTATTTGGGTGTCACTCTGTATTACTCTTGGCAGTGTCACCGGCATAGCCAATAGGGTCTCAAAGTGTGGTGGAGGAGGCAGGGTGTCATTTCACCTCCAGGGCCGGAGTACCCTGCAGGAGGACCTCTGACAGATTCACACTTGGAAAGGATCTCAAAGGTACCTGAAGGACTGCCACCCCATTTTAAAAATGGGAAAAGGAATTTGAGAGATGAAGGGAATTAATTCAGCCCTCTAACAGTTAAATTGAGAAGAAAACTCAGGTTTTCTCATTTGCTGCTAAGTTTCCATCCTCTCCACCACTCATAAAAGTATACGAACACCGTTTTGTACACGCACACTGATTTTCACCTCTAACTAATGAATTGGTCATATGCATTTGCATGATTTGTGTTGTACTTTCTACTTTTCTTGTACTACGGAATTCTAGATACACTTTACCATTTTATTTACTTATTTTTTGATTTTTAAACTTTTTATTTATTTTGAAAGGGAGAGGAAGAGAGAGAATCCCAAGTAGCCTGGATCTGGACAGAGTGCAACACAGGACTCAAGCTCACCAACCATGAGACTATGACCTGAGCCGAGATCAACAGTTGGATGCTCAGCCGACTGAGCCAACAGGTGGCCCCCAACACTTTGATCTTTTAAAGAACATTGTAACAAGATCTTTTCTTTCTTTTTCTCTTGTATTTCCCTCATTTCTTCAATAAGTTGTTAAGGTAAATAGCTAGTGTCACTGATATATCATTATTCAGTAAGGCCTTTCCTGTTTGGAAATGCTGACCTATGCATAGATTCTAAGATGTTTAAGTGTTTATAGGACATTCTGCGCTCTACTTAAGAAATTACTCCTTTCTCATGTTACTGTGGTTGCTACCATCAAACTTTTTCAATCATGTTCATGAAAACTTAGTTACAAAGTTTATATGTACAAAAAGTTACAGCCCCGTATATGAAGTTGTAGGATGACTGAAGTGCCAGATAAGAAGTGTGACTTGCACTGTATACCCTCACTGGATCTAAGATCCAGTCTGTACCTTTATAAGTCAAGTTTTAAGTCAAGTCTGTAGCTTGTCTTTTCATCCTCTTCATGTGGGCTTTTGGCAGAACAATACATTTTAATTTTGATGGGGTCAAATTATTGAAGTTTGATGGTACATGCTTTGGGTGTCAAGTCTGAGAACTTTTTGTCTGGTCTGAGATCCCAAAGATTTTCTCCTATTTTGGGGGTGTGTGATATCATATGGTTTTGTGTTTTATAATTTTTTTATACAAAGTGTGAGGTTTAGGGGAAGGTTCATTTTCCAGTTGTTTTTTGCATTACAAATAAGAATGCTATTGGTTTTTATATTTTGATTTTGTATTTCACAATATTTTTATGTTTTTTACCCTTATATTATTAGGTCTAAGAGTCTGTAAAGTCTTCTGGGTTTTCAATGTATGCATTGAATAATATGGGAAAAAAATAGCTTTACCTAAGTCTTTTAATTCTTAAACCTATTATTTTCTGATTTCTTATTCCATTTGCTAGAATGTTCAGCAAAATATTGACCAGCAGCTGAAATGGCAGGCATGTGTCTGGGTCCTGATGTTTTTAATGTTTATTTATTTTTTCAGAAAGAGAGAGAGGGTGCAGGCTTGAGTCGGGGAGGGGCAGAGAGTGAGAGAGACAGAAGATCCGAAGCGGGCTCTGTGCTAACAGCAGAAAGCCCAATGTGGGGCTCGAACTCATGAACCATAACATCATGACCAGAGCCAAAGTCATATGCCTAACTGACTGAGCCACCCAGGTAGCCCTGGGTCTTGATTTTAAAGAATTTCTCAAATTTTATTAATAATCATAATAAGGTAAGGTTTTTGTAGATAAGGTAAAGGAATTCTTTTCTACAAGTGTACTAAGAACTTGTTTTAAAAAATTACTTGTTTTAAAAAATTAAAATAAAGTGTAATAAAACTTGATTTTATTAAATGTTTTTCTATACATATTGAAAAGATATGGCTCCTTCCCTTCAAATTGTTAAGAGATTTCTATGTCGATCACCTTTGCCAAAGTGAGGACAAATCTCACTTGTTATTCTTTATGTCCTATTTTATTGCTGAATTATATTTTTTAGGGTACTTTTAAAATTTACTTAATGAAAGTCTGAGTGGTAAATCCTTAAATACCATATGCCTGCAAATAACATTTTTGACCTAATCTCATAATCTCATAAAAGCTCAAGGGGCATCTGGGTGGCTCAGTCAGTTGAGTTTCTGACTCTTGATTTCTGCTCAGTTCATGATCCCATATTCATGGGATTGAGCCCTGTGTCTGGTTCCACATTCAGTGCAGAACATGGAGCCTGATTGAGATTCTTTCTTTCCTTCTGCTCCTCTTTCCCGCTTGCACACACATTGTCTCTCTCTAAAATTAAAAAAAAAAAAAGTGGCTACCTAGGTGTATAACTGTATCTGCTATTTTCTTTCCCTGAGTCCACTGAAAACACTGCTCCTTCATTTTCTGTCATCTAATGCTACTGGTGAAAGTCACAATAAGTCTGCTGCCATTGATCTGAAGGTAATTTGTCCTTTCTCTCTGGTAGCTATTAAGGTTCTATTTCCAAAATGTTTGGTCGGTCTTTTTATAGATTCCCCTGATTATTTTATCTTTATGGTTGTATGTTTAATATTTTCTTATTCTTACATTTTAAGTGAAAAATTCATTTTCATTTTGAGCACACAGGCATACTTATTTTGAAGTCTTTGTCAGATTATTCCATATAATTAAGCTCATTGGAAATGAATCCATATTGTAAATATTGATTTTGTTGGCTACCTTTCTTAGAAGATTTATTCATTTCTTATGAAATATTGATTTGCAGGTTTGATTTTGAGTTGAGGGATTTTATGTGTTTTTCCCTCTGGGTGCATCTCTTCTCGATCCTTCCTCTCCACCAGGTTTATCACTTCCTTCACCCAACGCCCCTCCCAGGGTGCCCAGCTGACTAGTCTGGTGACCAAGCAGACATACTCTTCCCAAACTCCTTGACTTCATGCTTTCCTAAAAGGCATCAAACTGACATATTTTTAAAAGTTTATTTATTTATTTCGAGAGGGAGAGAGAGAGAGAGAGAGAGAGAAAGAGAGAGAAAGTGCAAGTAGGGTAGGGGCAGAACAGGAGGGAGAGAGAATTCCAAGCAGGCTCTGCACTGTCAGCACAGAGCCCAACATGGGGCTTGAACCCACGAAATGTGAGGTCATGACCTGAGCCGAGATCAAGAGTCAAATGCTTAACCAATTAAACCACCCAGGTGCCCCTCAACTGACATGTTTTTATGTATTTTACTCCTCGAGAGGTGAGCCACAGTCCCCACAGCCAGCTTCCAGGACACATATGTAGGCCTGGTTCCTCAGGCACCACAGTTTCCTCTCTGGTTCATGCAGGTTTTTTGTTGTGCTTTGTATTTATAGTCAGCCTCTGTCTTTGGTTTGTCTTTTCAGGTTTCATCTGACTTTCCTACGTATAAGAACCAGGAGGGTATACCATTACATACTTTGTCAGTTTGCCCAGAATATTACCATTCTGCCTTTAACCCACTTTGGTCAGGTTTTCATCATCCTAGGAAACTGTTCTAGGCAAAATAGCCATCCTGCCAAATCTAATGGTCAGTTCTGGTTTTCATCTCAGCAATAGTTGACACAAATGATCATTCTCTCCTTGCTAATGCATTTTCTTCTCTTGTGTTTTAGTATTGTCTAACCTTCTTACTTCCCTTTAATTGAATGACCTGGATTTTCGATTTCTTTGGCTGTCTCTCCATCTTTCTCTTGAACTTTAATTGTTGGAGAGTCAGTGTTCCTCAGAAATATTTTTCTTCTCTATTGATAATTAACCTCTTATGTGATCTTATTAAGTACCATGCATAGGGGATATACACACATAATATATAGATGTGATATACATTATAATGTATTATATCTATTATAACTATAATATATCATTGATAATGTAAACCACACATATATGTATATACATACATAAAATATAGTCTATTATTATTACTCCAATTTTTTCTCCTGGAGTAAAATCATCATTACTCCTGTTTTTTCTCCATTGGAGACATCCATACACTTCTTCCATGTATCTACTTTGATATCTAACACCCATCTAAATCCAATATGATTAAAATGTAATTTTTGATTCTTCTATACCAACATCTCTTTATCTGCAGACTAACATCCTACCAGTATTTTCTGTTCTCTAGGTTCTCATGCGAGCCTCCTAACTGGCCTCCTTCTGTCTACCATTGTCTCTGACATTTTCCCTTTACCTAGCAGCCAAAGAAATCAGGTTATACCATACTCTTGTTCAAAGCCACCAGTAACTTTCCATCACGCTTAAAATAAATCCAAACTTATCATGGCCTTAGAACCCCTAACATGTCTCATAACTATCATCTAACACTGTTGTCTCCTTTACCCAATTCATTCCAGCAGCCTTTGCATTCTTACTATCCTTTGAAATATTACTCTGGACTTGGAACTTTTTTTTTCCGTCACATCTTCGCATAGCTCACTCCTTCATGTCATTTAGTCCATTTAATTGGTATCCCAGAGAAGCTTTCTATAACTACCCTAGCTAAAATAAGCTCCTGTCATACTCCACGTCCTTAACTTTTTCCTTTTTCTTCAATTTCTTTGAAATTCTTTTTGCAGCTTTATTGGGGTATAGTTGACAAAACTGTAAGATATTTAAAGTGTACATCATAAGGATTGGATAATGTGTATGTTATGAAAGGTATCCTCCCACATAGTTAATCTAGTTGATTAACACATCCTCAGTACATATAAGCTGTACAAATATAAATACAGATAAAACTTTAGTATAGATGTGTTGTATGAGTATATTAACATCTAAGTTCTATTCTCAGGAAATTTCAATTATACGATAAATGCAGAGTCACCATATTGAACATTAGATCTTTAGACTTAATTCAATTAGCTTTTCTTTTTAAAGATATTTTAATATCTATTGTTGCTCTCTATCTCACCCACTAGAATGCAAGTTCCCTGAGGTCAGGCATTTGGTTTCTCTTATTCACCACTGTTTCCCCAGCATCTAGATGAGTGCCTAGTACTTGTGTGAAATTAATAAATTATGGCATTCCACTAATGATCAGGAACCTCATTAGGCAGATCAATGAACACAGATCCTATACTAAGGAAGTATTATATAGTGTATTTTTACATCTTGTAACCAGAAACATGGAGAAGAAAAATATTTTTCAACTTTTTCCATTAAATTTCTCACTTGTGCTCTAGGGTATAATCACAACAAACAGTAATATAGGAAGTGTTAGCATCGAAGGCATTCCACACAATAGCACCTGTATTCTCCTTTGGTTCCTTTTTGCCTGCGGAGTTTGGATTTCTAGCTTCTCTATTCTCAATAGCTGGATGTGTATAAAATGTTTAAACTCTTACATTTAAATCCCTTCCAAATAAATGATCTTGTCCTCTCTTTTGATAGTTATTAGTGGAGCCTAAAATTGGGGCAAATTCTATGAACTATTTGTTGTGATAATAATATCATTCCATTATAGACTCTTTTGACATATCTTAATAGAGTCTCAATTTAAAACTCCTTGGGATACTCAAACCGAGAGACAAATAAATACTCTAATTCTTGATAACTGAGAAAGCATTAGAAATATCAGCTCTAAAATTCAGTAGACATAATCTAAGAAAGCTGGCTTTCCTTCCTTACTGTTCAAAATTGTAGAGTATGAAAGATTCTCTTTTAGTTAAATGCTCCAGGGTACCAACCTCACTGTGTATAGAAATGTTCCTGTTTAGAATGCCAACCTATGAATAGATGCATGAGCCCCTATAGATACAGTCTGAGAGCCACTCAACTTGTGTGTCAAAATCTGAGGAAAGAATATGGTAGAATTGTTACAGCCACTTAGGACATGCAATTATTCTTCTGAAAACTGTACCATGACTAATAAAAAAAGTGGGACAGTCCCCATAAATTATAAACACTGAGCTTGTAGAAAGAGACTGGACTCCTCAAATTTCGTGCAAAGACATATGTAACTACACTGGGTTCAATAGCATCCCCGAAAAATGCATGTCCCCTCCAGAACCTGTGAATGTAAACTTACTTGGAAACGGGGTGTTTGTAGACATAATCAAGTTAAAACAAGGGCTTATTGGGTTAGGGCGGGTCCTAGTCCAATGACTGATGTCTAATAAGAAGAGGGAGGTTTGGATGCAGACACATATAGAGGGAAGACAGCCATGTGAAGACAGAGGCAGAGACTGAAATTATGTAGCCACAAGCCAAGCATGTTAAGAATTGCTGGAAATCACCAGAACCTAGAGTCACAAGGAAGCATCTTTCCCTAGATTCACTGGAGGGAAAGTGGCTATACCAGCAGCTTAGTTTTGCATCTCTAGCCTCCAAAATGGTCATATAATAAATTTTTGTTTTCTAAGCTATCCATTTTGTGGTAATTTTTATTACCTAATATTTAGACCTGAGAAGCTAGTAAAGTAACTAAGACAAAACCTCTATGACAACAAACAAGGACAAATGAGGAATGCTGAAGGGATCTAGTGCTAGTCATTCTTAGAAATAAACAGCAAATATTCAGTTTCAGAAAGAGATAATTGAACGTTAAGTGAGAACCCCTTGTAAAAGATGGAGATCAAGTGAAAGCCTATTATAGCCAGGCATCAAAAAAGGAATGCTAGGAAAGGGTTCGGGGAAACTAGAGGAGACAGATCTCATAAGTTTCTTCTCGCCACATGGTCACAAAAGATCACATACTGCATAATCCTATTTATATGAAATATCCAGAATAGCAAATCTATAAAGACAGAGAATAAATTGGTGGTACTTGTGAGGGCAAAATGGAAGTGACTGCTAATGGGTATAGGTTTCATTTTGGGATAATGAAATATTCTAAAATCAGACTGTAGTCATGGCTACAGAACCCTACAATATATATATTTTAAAAGTCATTGGATTACTCTCTTTAAAAGGTGGTAAAGTTCATGGTTTGTAAACTGCCTCTCAACAAAGCTGTTAAAATAATAGAATAAATGATACGGTGACAAAATTTAAAACATTGATATTGGAAAGACATACCGTATTATGAAGAAAAATAAGTTATTCAGAACATCAAGACATATACTAGTAAAATGATTTGGCTTTAAAGATAAAGAAATAATCCTTTGAGCACCCAGCCAGAAAAATCAACTGCTTCACAATGGGTCAAGTATCACACTGGTATTGGGCTACTTTGTTTTGCAATAGCAACATCTGGCACCATTGGAGAGCAAAGGGGCATCTACAAGATACTCGGGCATTTTCCATTCTCCCCTTGCCAAGCTTAGAATATTTACTAGCCTTTCTGAATTCACTTCTATCAATACTCAATGAATTCCAGGGCTTTCTTTAATATTACTAAGCAGATATACCTTATACCTGTGTTTATAAGAGCAGACCCTCAGGTCAAATGGCTTCCTAC